>CM039675.1:343875997-345125997 GCA_022496015.1 Hordeum marinum
AGTGTGTGTGGAGTGAATAAAGGGAGGGAGGGGAGCTGCAAGAAGAGGGCAAGCGTGACGGTGGCGTATATATAGGTGTGGGCCTTTTCCGGCGCTGCATCGTGTTTTTTTCTTCTTTTTTTGTGTGTGTGGGCGGGTATACTTTTGGCAGCGATTTGCTCCCGATTCGCATGTGGCGCGGATGGGATATTAATTTGCCCGAATATTTCTTTGTGGGAGGGATATAATATTACGGAATAAATCGATCAACTAGCTTTCTCTCTCTCTCTTGTTGTTTGGCTTTGCGTGGGAGAGCGAGTGGTGTGCAACTTGTGCTGCTATCGTCTTCGGGGCTGTGCCGCTCCGTTGAGGCCACATGGGCGATCGTCCATTTGGGCCACTTCGATGGATCACGGTTCCGTTTGGATCGGCTATGGATGGATGGATGGGTGTCATCAAACGCACGCACCTTTGAGCATTGCGAATCAGGAATAGTCGAGGGTGCACACCGCAATGCCATACATATATGCTTCTTGTGTTTTTTCACAGTCATCTTAAGTTATCATCAGTTTCTAAAGGGTAATTTTTGATCGGGTGAAAGAAAAATCTTGCATGCCCCTGAGCACCAGTACATCTATGGAACAAGAACAGCACCGGTACTATACACATGAGGCTGTATGGAGTACCGGACTCAGGTGTCCACACGTAACTAGACTGGCATCCAAGAAACCCAATCGGGGTGTGGCCCCCAAAATATTTCTCGTCATATCTGATGTAGAGCAGAGGATGGACAGATAAACGAAAGCAGCACAAAAACGGAGGCACGCCACACTCCCGCTACCCCACTCATCTGGAGCCCGATCTCCGTTGCTGACATGGCCACCGGAGCACACGAGGCTGCGATGACATGGAAGGACACGAGTGGCCCAGGTGGTTCCGGCCTGGCGCCAAGGAGCGGAGGGATGGCTACGCGGGGGAAAGAAAACACGCAGAGCGCACTGCCCAAAAGCTGTGGCCCGGGGCTGGGATACGACTCGTGTGGGAGGGATCGGTGGCTCCTGGCCATCGCGTCGCGTCGCGGCGTTGGCTGTCGCGGTCGCCCTCGCCGTCCATTGGCGCCGCGGCGGACGTGCGCGCGGCCGAGCCACACATGAGCCCAAAGCGAGCCCGCGCCCACCGGCTCATCTGCCGGTGTAGTAGTACCAGCGTCCAGTGCGACATCCAAGAGGCAGGCAGGCAGCAGCTTCACAGTTACTGTAGATGCCATATGCTATATTTCAGGTTTGCATAATTCGACAGAAGTATAATTGTGAGTATTTGCGTACGACTAGTTGGCAATCAGTTGGAGCCGGCATCTCATAGCCCAGAGGGAGATTCCAGACCAATGATGTGGAGTGATTAGCAACGATACGCAGGGAACATCCATTCTCTGTACGCACAACCACTGATGCCCCTCATCTGGGAAGCAGATGATCTGCGCAAGGTTTATACTACTACCAAATCCCCTGCTTGCTTCTTTCAAGCTTGTCGTAGAGGGGTGCACAGCACATTGGCACGACGCCGGCCGTGGCATGTGCGGATTATGGGGCCGGCGTTCGTGCATATCTCTTCCAATCTACTAAGCTCTACGACTGTGCGAGATAAGAGTAGTCGCAGCTTAGTTATTACGGGAGGGGCAGATATATATATCCAGCAGCCTATCCATGGACCCAGACGCTGCGGCTATGAAAAAGAGATGCTAGGCATTCATTCGCTCCCTCATCTTGACTTTTATTTGTGTTGCAGGTTTACTCTTTAGTTGTTGATGCGATCAACTTGAATTCCCCATACTCGCCTCCCGTATCCGTATGCATGCATGCGTAGGATAAGATCTGCTAGGAGTATGATTCTTCCTTTCTTTCTGCGTGGTGAGGACGCCCAGCAAAGAAGCACGAGACATGAATGCCATGATTCAATCAGCACGCACAACCTGTAACTTAGAGCTCGAGTTTTCACCTCCTTCGGTCCCTTCTGGCTTCTGTTGTACTTGCACGCTGCCTGTTCTGGCATTAGCTAGATGCCATCACGTTCTATGGCTACTTAATCAACTGTCCGTCAACCTAATAACTGGAAACTCGGAAGGATGGTGCTCTTCTCATAAAGTCATACAGTAGTGGTACATCTTTCCCGGTCAAAACACTTTTTTAGCATGGATCGCTTTCCGGAGGAGCTGCCTCCCCCTCCATCCCAGGACAAACCAGAGCCGCTATCAGGTGCATAATTAATTAATTAATTGGCTAATCCAGGGAGGGAAGAGCTGGTCCTCATTAAACAATCCCGCGTGAATGTGCAACTTAACCCATGATGACGCAACGAAGCCAGGTTCTCAGCACTAAGCCCATGCCAAAGATACGGTACATAACGTGGGACTAGTCACTAGTGCATGCACGACCAGTCCTTTCCACGACCGACCGACCGCCGGAAACAGTCAATTCAAATTTCCCCCCTCTCTCCCACAAGTCGGCACGACGCGCGCATATGGGACGTCCGCCGCCGCGCACGTACGTCGTGCCGACCGATCGGCCTCGGCCGACCGGCACGGCACGGGGCCGAGGCCGACGCGGCAAGAAACACACTCTAGCCCAGAAGACGTTAACGTCGTGTGGGGTGCACTCGTTGCGCCGCGCGCGTTTGGGCACGGCGTCGGTGTGAGCGCGAGGTCGATCAGTCGACGACGCAGCGAGGAGGAGGGGGTGCGCCGCGGCGGGGGCAGGGAAACGTGGGGTTGGGGGAACGCAACCGGAGCAGACAGCCCAGGGCCAGGGCGCCGGCCGCGCGGGAGGAATCGCCGGGGCGGTGCCGCGCGATCGTGCTCGTGCCGATCGAACCGCCTGCCTGCTGTCCTCCTGGATCACCGCCCGGTCCTTCTCGTGCCGGTTCCTGGCGCCGATCGATGCCGGTACGGCATGTGCATGCGGCAGCAACGGCGCACGCTGGCACGCAGCGTTTGTGGACCGCGGCGAGCCGGCGCGTCACGCAGGCTGGCGCCGTATTTTCCTCCGTGGATACGGCGAGAGGAAGAATTGCCATGTTGGCGTCACGTGAGCAGCACCATGGCGAAAGCAAGGTCTCTCGTGCCGTGTTTGGGACTTCGGACCCCCTGTTTCTTGCCATGTTCTGATAACGATGCCTAAACTGTCCCCGTCAGTCAGTGTTATGTTACGTAAAAAACGCAGCACTGCTAGCTAGCTTGTGGATTGCTTTACTCTTGGGCGGACCGGGGCAATAGTGAACCTTTTGTCACTCACTGATAGCTTCTGCTCGCCGATACCATCCATCCAATTTAACCATAGAACCCCGTCCCAAAACTATACGAGCATAGACAACTAGGAGCTGATAGCAGTACCTGTTGGATGCTTTGATCCGTGACTTTAGAACACGTCTGACAGCTCGGCGTGTCTGATACTTGTCCAATATGGCAAGATTTTGCTCAAGAGACGTGCCTCGGAGCTACCAGCCACTACTCCATCCAGAAAGTAAACATGATTATTGACCCTCATCATTCAAGACCAGCAGGCAGCAGGCATGGTCTGTCTAGCCATGTACAACTCCTAGTAGAGTATGTGCACAACGCCATGGCCTGCCGGCTCGACACAGGTGACAGGGCTTCGTGCCGGATGACCAAACCAGTGCACCAGCCAGCTCTCATGTACCGTCAACAACTAGCATCCAATCCAATCCGTTATACCAGTACTAGTAATAAACAGCGCGTGCGGGTTGCCACACCCGTCTATTCCGCGGCGCAAGTTGCCGTCGCCGGCACGGCCCGAGAAGCGTGAAACGGCAGCAGATCTTTCCGGGGACGGGGGCTCTGCTCGGCTATGTATGCATGCACCGGTGACGCATGCGCTGGTCCGGGGCCAACTGGGAAAACCGAAGCTGTTTTGCAAGTGCATGGTGAGACGCACGGCACCGGCCAGCCGCAAAGCCGCTGTCCCGCTCGCCTGCCTTCGTGCATCATCCAGGCCAGTCCCATCACCAGTTTTTTTACTACTTGCGTCCATAAATTTTCCCCGGGGTGACGTCAACTTGTTGCTGCAATTAGGTTAGGCTAGTACGTACCCCTAGCAGCAGAGCACAGATTTTTTGTATACTACTAGCTGGGGATGGATAACCCAGCATGGCATGCGACGTACCACGATGCGCCCAATCTTTAATCTTTTCTCTACTACTAGAAACCGGAAACCGGAAAAGGAAATTAAAGGGGAAGATCGGCTCCTTTCCGATCGTCGATGTCACTGTCGCATCACACTTGTGTGGATATAAAAGCAGAGCACAGTTGTATGTTATATGTTGACGAGTAGAACGGGGTTGCTTAGGAGTAGTATTGCATAGACAGTCAGATAGATATCTGGTTAGCGGCAGTGAATGAAGAGATAAAATCAGCCATGTCAGTTTGGTCAATCTATCCCAATGATTCGCACATCTTCTGTGTGCCGGTATATTCCTCCAACTTGCAATTGCTTTCTAACCGGCACTCCAAGTTGACGAACTGAATTCCGGAGCGAGAGGAAAGGGGAAACATGGATGGAGGAATCCGTTGGTCACGCTCCCCAACGCACTTGTTAACCGAAAAACGAACATGACCTGAGGCACCTGGAGAACAGAGCAGCCACTGGGAGTCTAGTTTTCAGGTACCACGACGGATGAACAGCGATTTTCTCTAGAGAAGGAAGTGCTGATGAGAGAGCCGTTTAGTTGGTTACAGCATCATCTACTGCTAGTTGGGCATAATGATTCCGGTCAACTTTGCGCCGACCAAGTATGGGCGCTTCCCATAATGCAGGGCTGCTGGCTAAGAATTTCAGATCGACCTTGTATATATCCAAGTCGTATTGTGGAGTAATATAATACGGATAGATAGCTGGAATATTGCATCCTCAAAATACACAGGTCAACTCAGCTTAGCGGTTGGCTTAATAAAAAACTTATTAGCCTTATTGAGTGCAATACCAGATTTGGCCTGGCACACCCGGGTAGATACCACGCACCAGAAGAGACATCGCCCTTCATTCAAAAACTCAGTCCACCTACTTGTCTTTTGCTTGCTGGCTACACTGTATTTTTCTTCCTTCTCATGGAGCAACGGCCGAGCTACTGCCTTTTAGTTAAAAATCATTCATCATAACCTTGGGCGACAATCCTGTCAGCACAAGCAGCATCGCTGTCTCTCTTTTCCGGTGACGAAATAACGATGCAATTTGATCCTGCTTTGTTCATAGAGGCGACATACACGGAAGCAACTTTGTAGGCGTCTTTTCCTTTCCACTTTCAGAATTTAGAGTGCCGGTGCAACTTTAAGGGAGAAAAAAAAAACACTTACTCAAGGAGCAGTCAATTCACAGCTGATCACTTCCTCGATGTTGGAATGGCGCTCTTTTTCACATTTACCAGCTGAGTTCGCCACGGCTGTCCTCGATGCTCTTTCTTATTTTTGTTGTTGGAATGGCGTTTTTTTTTTCACATTTACCAGCTTGGCGAACTCAGCTGGTAAATGTGAAAAAGAGCGTCATTTCAACAACAAAAATGAGAAAAAGCATCGAGGAAGTGATCAGCTGTGAATTGACTGCTCCTTGAGTAACTGTTTTTCCCCCACCTGAACCACCATCGGCGGGGCTCCTGTCTTCCACACTGGATCTCGCGAGGGATCAACGGCGTGGACCGGCGGGCCTGACGGAGCTCATGGTGGGGGGAAGGAGTGGTGTGGCGGATCACGCGCCCCGATCTGATCTGCTGGAGACCCACACCAATGCAGGAAAGTATGGCGCAGGGGATCAGACGACCGGTCTGGCGCAACGCGCCGCTGGAGGAGCGGGTGGCGTGGTGGATCAGACCAGCTGTCTGGCGTTGGGGCAACGGGGGGGGGGGGGGGGGGGGACGGCTGCGGCGATCGCGGCGACACCTCGCGCCCATGACCAGGCTAGCGCTGCCAATCGAGGCGGCCGGTTCTGGGTGCTCACAGAGGACGATGAGGACGGCGATGATGGAGAGGGGGGGCCGTCGTGGCGGTGCCGGAGGTAACTTCCCCAACGCCCTCTGACTGTATTTGTGATGCATTTCAGGAGGGGATTTTCGACGCAGACATGGCTGATCTGGTGGACACGAGGGTATCGAAGGAGGATCCAGCGTGGTCCGGGGTATCGGCGTCGAACAAAATAGAGGTTGCGCGGCGGCTGGTTCATCGGCGGACGTCAACGGCGGCGATCAGGCCATGGATTGGACCGATCCCGAAGGTTCATTTGCCTAAACCTACATTATCTGATTTCATTTTACCATCTTCATGGCAAGTGGTTTGCAAGAAGAAGAATAAGAAGCGGCCACCGGTGTTGCCGATCGCAATCGTTGAGATCCGATCGCGGCGTTTAAATTTTTTGTTGGGCCCTGTTGGGCTACCCTCGTATGAGACAATCGTGGGCCTCAAGGATACTGGGCATGTGGCCCAGCCCAAGGCTCAAGATGCTCTCGTCGAGGCCTCTTCTCGTGCTATCGTATGTGAGCAGACGCCCGAACCCATCGTTGTTCTTTCGCCTAGGGTACGGCGGCGGCGAAACTTGCCTGGATTTCCTCGACTGCAGAAGGGCCAGGCGTCGCGTGTCTCCCCACCGCCGCCGACGGAATTGACCATGGCAGGTCACGACAACCCACAGCCGCCTCCTAAAGCGCCGACGGTGCCCGCTAATGGAGGGGCTGGGCATGGAGATGGCAACTAGCAAGCCTGCGAATGCGGTGATTATGGTGGCGGTCGAGGCAACGATGGCCGATAGCAAACTCGTGGACGGTGGGGTGATGACGATTATAATGCATACGACTATGGTCTGCACTGGGTCTCTTCTTCCACCGATGGTGGCCGTGGTGATGGAGGAAACCGGGGGTTTGACGGACCACCAGGTCCGTTCTTCGAAGGCGCTACCGGTCTGGTGAACCGCTATCGGCCGACCTATCGGTCGAACTACAAGGGCCGGGTGGTGGCAGACGGCCACGGGACCCCCTACCACCGCGGACTGACCCACCTCCTAAGGCGGAGGCAACGGCTGAGGTCCAGGCACTAGCAGTACCGGCAACGGGCGCTGCAGGCTTACCAGGCGCTGCTTTGGACGTGGTTCGAGCGCTAGCGGACGTCACTGTGCCCATTGCTTCTGACGTGGTGACTCGAGATAAGACGTCGGAGAAGGGTTCTAAAAATTCCGAGGGAGAGAGGGCTACGAAGTGGGCCAGGAAAAAAGAGAAGATGACTTGTTACCGTTGTGGTGGCCCAGGGCATTTTGTGGCGGAGTCCACGGTGGAGCTATGTGACATCTGCCGTAAGCCAAAGCATGTTACAGGGGACTGTGCTATACTCTTGAGGCCGAAGCCAGTGGTCACTATATATGAAGTTTGCTGCCTAGAGCTCATGTTTTTCGAGTCACCCAGATCCACCTCGACAGTTCCGCCTCCGGAGAGTTCTCGGACTGGAGTGGTGAGGGTCACGCGTGGGTCTTTGTCAGCTGAACAAGTGGTTCAGCGCCTACGTGAGTTAGCTTCTACTACTTTCCAGTGGGACCCGGTCAGACTCGACGATCAGGTCTAAAGAGTGGAATTTCTCACTAAGGAGGATCTAGCGAGGCTCCTTAAGTTTGGGATGAGCAGAGTTCCAAATAGCACCTGCGTACTAGAGTTTGATGCATGGACTCAGAAGGAACCAGAGGGCACTTCGCTGCCACAACTTTGGGTCAGGTTCCTAGGGGCGCCACGGGCAGCGCTAGATGACTTTATGGTGACCTGGAGCCTTGGATCTTTGATTGGTAAAACAGAGAAGGCAGATACGCCGTTCACTCGTGCGCAAGGGATTGCCCGTCTGTTGGTCAGTGTAATTAGTGTGGAGCACATCCTTGATTCAGTCACATGGACGTATGATGGCAGGAGCTTTCAGCTAGATATTGAGATTGAGGAGGATGCCGCCTTTTTGGAGCTGGCTAAGCAGGTCGATATGGACACTGATGATATTCATGGACAGTATGGGAATCCGGACAAGGGGCAGGTGCAGAGAGATACCATGAATAATGGTTTGGCACCTTCAGCAGAGACAACAGAGGATGGTTCTACTAGGGATCAGACGCATAGTTCTTCCAAGAAACATCACTTGAGATTTGGGTCGTTTGGGCCTTCTTCGGCACCTGCCAGATTATGGGGTGTTAGAGCAGAGATGGATGATCCGATGGAGCAAGAGCTGCCACCGATATCTCCTGCGCTGATGCCGGTAGCGTCTCCTAGGGCATCGGGTATGATGATGATGGCTGCGAGCTCAGCCACGGATGACTACACGCCCAGGACGCACGTCGGTTGTACACTAGGTGTGACAGCCCAAGTGCTGTCCCTACCTTATTTGGCATGTAACCTATTGTATGAACCTTGTGCCATGAGTTTAATGAATGCTTGTAACTTGTCATCCATGTCTTGTTCATGCATCATGCATCATGCATCCATCATGTCATGCCATGTTGTGAAGTGACTATGTGTGTGAGTGTGGTGATGTGGTTTGAGGTGGATGGAGCTCATGTGTGCAATCTCCTCTTTCTTCCCCTCTCTTTTCTTTTCAACAAAACCCCCATCATAATGCCTTAATTCCCATGTTATTTAATAATCAGAATTAAGTTGCTATTTAAAATATTTTAAAATGTTCAAGGGGTAGCCCTATATGTTTTATGAATTGTGAGAATGATTGTTTTGATGTTTGAAGTTTGTATGCTTGTGAGTTTTAAATAACAGAGGGGCTGCCTATTTTAAATATTTAAAATTACTTGTCCTAAAAATCAACTTAATATTTTTATTAAATGGAGCATATTATTTTCTTTACAATGGTATTTTTGTTTGCCCCAAAACTCCTTTATTTTATCTCTGGGATTTTTCCTTGTGCTGTGTTGTTTTTAAAAGAGAAAACCTTCTCTGTTTTCTTTTCTGAGAGAGAGAGAGAGCAGAGTGGGCTTACCTCCCAGCGCGGCCCAGCAGCTCCCGTAGGCCCAACAGGAATAGACGGCCACCTACTCCCGTTCTCCTCCGCCAGGTTCAGAGAGTGGGAGCAGGGCAGGGAGGCGCGTCGCCGTGAGCTGTCGCCGTCGTCTTGCCGTCTGGCCCCTCCTTTTTAAGCCCCTCGGCATCCGTGCCTTCCCACCTAGGGTTCCACGCGTCCTCTCGTGCCGCCGCCAGCCTCTCCATTCCTCTCTTCTCTTCTTTCCCCTCCGGTAAGTCTCTGTAGTTCAGAGTTCAGAGAGAGCAGCACCATCGATCGCCGTCGTCCTCGCCGCAGGAGTCGAGCCGTCCTCGTCGGAGATGTCGCGGGGCTCGAGGACCTCTCTCGCATCCCGTTCTCGGCGCTAGGGTGCCGTGGGAGGCTTCAAGTGTCGTCTTCTTCCTCGGCGCCACCGTGCTCCCGAAGCGGTCGTCACCGGTCTTCTTTCTCCTCGTTGACATCGCATCTCCGCCTCTCCTTCCTCTCCGCGCATCAGGGTCGCCGTCATCCTCCCCTAGGTGAGCAGTCGACGCACAACCTCCTTCCTTTGTAGCTAGTGCGTCGCTGTCGTTCTCATGTCGCCGCCCGTCAGAAAAGCTCGTGTTTGAGCTCGCCTCCGTCCCCCTCGTCGCAGGATGAGCAGAAGGATGGGTACCCCGTAGTGCCTGGGAGCCCCGCGTCCTTCCTATCGCGCGCTAGTGTTGTGGATTGCCGGAGCCGCTCGCCACCGTTGCCTATCGCCGCAGCTGCTCGTTCGGGTTCAGTTTCGTCAGGCTTTTGTATGTATGTGTGTATTAGAGGGCAGGTGCCCCTCCTCTGTTACCAGTCGTGCTCGTAGCACAGTGGTGTGGTGGAGAGGTTGCGGGTTCGAATCCGAACCCCTCCCCATTTTTTTTCTATTTTTCCTTTTTTTGTTTCTTTTGTTTTCTTCCTTTGCAATATATGTGTGTGTAGATGTAAAAAACAGCAAGTTTGGTTTTTCTTTTCTGTTATTGGAGTGTATGTGTGTGTGTGCTTTGCATCCATATGGATGTATATGTATGTATGTATGTGCTTGTGTGTGTATGTGTCACATGGTGTGGTGCATACATATGCATGTGTGTAAGTGTGTTTGTGAGTGTGTGCATGTGCATATGTGTATGCACATAGGTGTATCTGTATGTGTGTGTATGTGTATGTGCATGTGAGTGTGCACATATGCATGACCTTGTGTTGTGAGAGTTTATATGCATGTTTGTTTGTGGGAGTGTGTGTGTGTGTGTTACCATACACATATACATGTGCATATATGCATTGTGCATATATGTATGCATATGTGTGTGGATGACCACACACACACATGAGCTAGTGTGTGTGTGTGAGTATATGTGCCTAGTGCACTTGTGAGAGTGAGAGTGTGTGTGCCATATGCTTATGCATATATAGGCATGTGAGTGTATGTGTGGGTGAACACCCCCTTCTTGGGTGGTATGCTCATGGGTGTTGGTGCTCATATGCCTTGGGCATATATAGGGCATGTGTGTGCTTGCTTGTAGTGTGTGTAGAGTGTATGTGTGGGTGTGGGGACTAGTGGGTTTTCCCACTTGAGATACCCCTTGTTGTATATATTCTTGTTTATAATTTGTTAGCTCATTTCCATCTCTAACTAAGTAACAAATATGGTTATGATCATTTATGCCCATGTTCCATTGGAGCTATGTATCACTTATGAGAATAGGTGGTTGTTTTGCTATCTTGTCGGTGCCTTGTTGTTTCACATGTATATATGAGTATGAAACATGTATTTGGGGTAGAAAGAGCCAATGAATCCATTGGTGCTTTCAGATTTCACTTTTGAGCAAGTTTATAAAACTGCCATTTTAGTTGTGATGCTATTTTGTCATTTTTGCATGATTTAATCCTTGCTTGCTTTGGGGCATGTGTCAACATGGCAGTGCTAGTGTTTTATATCTATTATGCCATGGTATTTTTGTTTAACATGAGAATCACCCATATAAGTGGAAACCATGCTGTTAAGTAGCCAACTTAATGTTTCCGTTTCAGCATGCTAAAAACTACTAAGTCTGAGAATCTGCTGTTATTTTTATGCCATGTAGAGTGGTTGGTATCTTGTGATGTGTTGTGAATTTGAGCATGCTCACTGCTAGTGTTTTGGAGTAGATGTTGTCTACAACCATCCTGTTAATTTGCATGCCAAGAGGTGGTCCCTAACATATTTAACTATTGCTGTCAACTTGCTACTTTATCAACTCAGATTCCAGAAAACTGTTATTTTCACCAAGTCCCAGAAAACGGTTTCATCTTGTCAACTTGATAGCTTCATGCTTATTGATGTGGGCCTCCTATGCAGATTGTGTAGTTGTATAAGTTGATCCATTTGTTATTTAGTTTCTGTCAATATCTTGTTTGTAGCTGTAGGGTTCTTGTATCTCAAGATGTGGGCTGTGTAACTTGCTATGTTGCTGTTTTGTGGCAGATTGTTTGTTTTATTGTTTTGTGACTTGTGGGAGCTATACTCCATGGAATTGATTGATCTTTGAGTCTATGGTGGTTGGTTTTTCATTACCTAACCAGTGGCTACCTTGGAATGCCAAGAAGTAGCCCATGGCTTTGTTGTCTTGTGTTTTTGCCTTCGTACCTTGTCGTGAGCGTATCGTGAGAACCGTAACTCCGTTTCTTGCTTTCTTTATATGCATTTCTATAGATTTTGCATGCTGCATCCATATTTGCCATGTTCATGCATGTTTAAATAACTTAACATGAGGTTCTGTCCAGAATCATTAAGAAACAAACTTTGCATGGAAACATGACTAGTTTTGGATTGCCATGTTAAATTCTTCTAAATGGATCATGCATCATCTTGTTTGTGCATTGCAACTTGGTTGGATGTTTATTGTTTCTGTTTCTCTTGGGTAGATGTGAGTGTTGAAACTGAGTACGAGGACCCAGGAGAGTACTACTACGAGGATCCCGCTACTTGTTCCACTGAAGAACCAACAGGCAAGATGATCGTACCCGGATCCCAATACTATTTTCGCTTGTTAGTTTCTCGCTCTTATCGTTACAATTGAGCTACCTACCACTTGAATATCATCCTCCTAAATGCCATGAAAGCCTCTAACCCTCCACATCCTAGTGAACCTTTGATTGATTAAGTTACCGCTGCTCAGCCCCTCTTATAGCGTTCTTAGTTGCAGGTGTAGGTTGTTCCATGTGATAACATGGATTTGGATATCACAATATTATCTGTTATTTAATTTAATGCACATATATATCTTGGTATTGGTGGAAGGCTTGGCCTTATGCTAGGTGTTTTGTTCCGTTGTTACTGCCATAGTTCTTGTTACGGGTGTTATGTTTTCCATATTTTGCGCTCCTAACATGCTCGGGGTTGTTATGGGGACCTCCTTGTTTATTCAGTTGAGATTAAAACTTGTCTGGCAAGACCCAACATTGGTACTACATTTGCTTAACAACTTAATAAAATTTGGATAGGGACTTGCAAACCCGTGGATAATTAATCAACCCCCGGGCCAGTGCTCCTCATGAGTGTTGGTCCAAACTAGAGCACTGTGCGGGGCCAACCCAGGGCAACTTGGGAGATTTCTATCAGGCCACCATATACTAGCTTATCCGTCGTGTCCTCAGAACGAGATACGTGGCTCTTATCGGGTTCGTCGACACGTCGGGCGGTCTTGCTAGATTTGTTTTACCTTTATCGAGTGTCTTGCGTGTGGAGTCTGACTTTCTTCGGGTTTTTCTCGAGGTGTTGGAATTCCTTTGGAATTACCTATGATGACCACGAGGTCCGTGGTCGAGGCTATTCCCGCGAAGTGTGGTTATTTGTGATGGACTAGTTGGAGCACCCCTGCAGGGTTAAATCTTTTCGAGAAGCTGTGCCCGCGGTTATGTGGCAACTTGGATAGTAAACTTGAAGTAAACTCTAATTAAAATACACCAACTGTGTGAGTAACCGTGATCGTCTCTGCTCGTGAACATGATCCGAGAGAGAACACGATGGGGTTATGATTGACATAAGTATGTGTTCAGGACCTCATAGAGATCATACTAGATTCGATCGTTCATCATAGGCCACTCATATTTATTTTCATGTTCCGTAAGTTAGCCTCCATATATGCTTAGTGCTGCTGCAAACTAAACACATACCCCACCCCAACCTTTAAGCTTGAATAGTCTCAGTACCCGGACGCTTGATTGCTGAGTCCTTATGGCTCGCAGATTACTACAACCCTCCAGGTATAGGTACAGATGAGTACGTGCAGGATGAACTTACCCAGCTCCAGTGGGAATATGATGAGGAAAGGGGCAGGATGTACGTGACTTACCCGGATGAGTAGAGGACCATGGTCGTGATCTTTGGGATAGCAAGATAGTATCATTTGCATCTGTTTTGTCGTTTGATTTCGTCCATAGTCGAACCCTGTCTTCATCTTGATGATTGGAACTTTGTGTGGATTGTAATTTAGCATGTGGCGAGTCTAAGACAACTTGTATACTCATCTCTTCTGTAATGTATGTTGCAATGTTACTATACCTGCGAATGGCAAGATGCGCCTCTATCCCTTGCGAGGCCCTCGTGTCTTAAAATGGATAGGCGCGCATCTTGGGCGTGACACCAGGGCTTACAAACTCGGCTTTGATTCGACTGTCAGCGTCCCCTACGGCCTCAGTTGGCCGGCGAGAGTCGGGGACGGGTGGGAAGCGAACATATGACCGCTTCCCGTCCCTATCGACGACGGAGCGGCCAGCTGGTGAGGTGGGAGGCGACCACATCCTAGTTGCGTCCGCCATCAGCTACCCAGTGATGAGTCCTGCCCAGGGTGTCGTAGGAGTTCACACTCCAGTCGCGGGCGTGACTAATTCGAGCCAGGCGAGAGCACCGGTTTGTAGGGCCGGATCCGCGACGGGAGGTCGAGGTTCGGGTGGTGATGCTCACTCGGCGCAGGCTGGACGTACGGCGGGTGGCCATGGTCTGGTATCTCCCAGTGCTGAGGAGGTCACTGAGTTTAGGGGGATCCCAGACTTGGCGAGCGAGGCGAGGCGGGCGAGCAACTGCCTACAAGCTCAGCTGGATGTCGACGAGCTACAGATGGGCCGTGCTATGTGGGCGGCTAAGCTAGGTGACATCGAGACTACCACAGGTATGGCTATCAACACGAGTTGTTCTATTTTGCATTTCTCTGATAATGATATTATTATAAATGCAAATAAACTAGGGGTATCTCTGGGTAATAATGGAAAAGAAATTTCTAAATCGGTGAATGACCTATTAGACATAGAGGGAGACAGAGCGATAGAGATGGCTAGAAAGATTGCAGCTGTTGAGCCTATGAATGGTTATGACATTAATGCACCGGGAATAGGGGCTTTAGAACAATTATGTGAGGATCTGGTGCCGCACTCACTCATGCCTGATGAGGATAAAGACTCAGCTGTGGAGGGGTATATGGGCCCTTTGCAAGTGAATGATTGTAATTCACAGGCTGCTAGTTATATGGACCGACCGGTCAGATAGGACAAACAGAAACACACTTGGAAGAGGAAGGTGTATCCTGTCTCAGCCGTGCGTTTGAGTGCACGATTTAAGACTACTAAGAAATTTCACGATGAGAGATGAAAGGAATTTTTTGGAATAGCAGAGGTCTAGCGGACTTGGCTAAACGAAGATTTCTTGCAGAAGCATCACTTGAGCACAAACTAGATTTTATTGCATTGATAGAAACTGGGAGGGACAATTTTACATCTCAATTTCTTTATAAGCTTACTGGTGGTATTGATTTCGATTGGCACTGTCTACCTCCAAGAGGAAGGTCTAGGGTGATCTTACTTGGGGTACGGTGTGACACGCTTGAAGTCCGAAGTGTAGTGCTTGGGGACTTTGCTATCAGATTCAGGGTGCGGTCCAAAGAGGACGGGTTCTAATGGGCACTGGTAGCCGTATATGGAGCGGCTCAACCAAAGCTCAAGAGGGACTTTTTGGCGGATCTTGTCCGGATTTGCGGTGATGAGAGGTTGCCAATTTTAGTAGGGGGGGATTTTAATATCATCAGGAGAAGATATGAGAAAAATAATGATAACTTTGATGGCAGATGGTCATTCATGTTTAATACAATTATTGAGAGCCTTGATTTGCGTGAGATTGAGCTATCAGGAAGAAAATTTACTTGGGCAAACACGCTACTTACTCCGACTTTTGAAAAGTTGGATCGGATCCGGTCGAGTGTGGAATGGGAGTAGAAATTCTCACGGGTCACAATGAGAGCGTTACCAAGAGCTATTTCTGATCATACCCCACTGTTTGTTGACTTGGTGGAGGCAACATATGGGGGGAACAAGAACCTGTTCTCTTTTGATCTGGCTTGGTTTGAGAGAGAAGGTTTCGTGGACCTCATAGCCAGGGAGTGGGCTAGGGACACGGGGGGTATCTCGAATATTGACAGGCGGCAGAATAAGATTAGAGACCTGAGGCAGTTCCTACGGGGATGGGCAAAGCACGAAAGTGGAATATATAACAAACAAAAACAAAGGCTTCTAGACCTTATAAATGTGTTAGATATGAGAGCCGAAACTTCGTTATTAAACGACTATGAGAGGTCGTTGAAAATGGAGGCGGAAATGAAGCTAAAACAATTGTTGAGAGAGGACAAGATGAAGTGGGCACTTAGAGCGAAAGTGCGCCAGGTAATACAAAGTGATGACAACACGCAATTTTTCCAGCTAATTGCTAATGGAAAACACAGAAAGAAGAAAATTTATCAACTAGAACAGGATGAGGGTACAATCGTAGGACATGAGAACCTAAAATTGTATATCTCTGAATACTATAAGAAACTTTTCGGGGCTCCAGAGGATAATCATGTATCCATGGATGAGCACGAGGTTGGAGACATACCTCAACTCGGGACGACCGAGAATGAGATACTAACCGCACCTTTCACGGAGAAGGAGGTGTTTGAAGCTATTTCGTAAATGAAGAATAATAAGGTATCAGGGCCGGATGGGTTTCCGGTTGAGTTTTACAAGAGATGCTGGAATATTATTAAAGGTGACTTATTACCCATGTTCCAGGATTTGTTTGATGGTCGCCTTCAGTTATTTCACCTTAACTTTGGAACAGTGACATTGTTGCCAAAGAAGGAGGGGGCGGTGCGCATTGAACAATTCAGACCTATTTGCCTACTGAATGTTAGCTTCAAATTTTTTACGAAGGTAGGAACAAATAGGTTGACTCGGATCGCACACGAGGTGGTGCAACCAAGTCAGACAACTTTTATGCCGGGCAGGAATATACTAGTGGGAGTGGTGGTCCTTCATGAAACCCTGCATGAAATCCACTCGAAGAAGCTAGATGGAGATATCTTTAAGGTGGATTTCGGAAAGGCATATGATAAAGTGAAATGGTCATTCCTTCAGCAAGCACTGCGTATGAAGGGTTTTGACGATATATGGAGGAGATATGTCGAATCCTTTGTACAAAAAGGAAGCGTTGGAGTTAAGGTCAACGATGACATTGGCCATTTCTTCCAAACATTCAAAGGTCTCAGACAGGGAGATCTTATGTCACCCATCCTATTTAATGTAGTTGCGGATATGTTGGCAATTCTAATAGGAAGGGCTAAGTAGGAGGGCTTAGTAGGTGGACTAGTACCGCATCTGGTAGATGATGATGTGTCTATCCTACAATATGATGATGGTACCATTTTGTTTATGGAACATGATATGGCAAAAGCAGGAAACATGAAACTCATACTCTGCCTATTTGAACAATTGTCTGATTTGAAAATAATTTTTCACAAGAGTGACCTGTTTTGCTTTGGAAGAGCCAAGGATGAACAAGACGCTTACAAACAATTGTTCGGATGTGAACTGGGGAGTCTACCATTTAGTTACCTAGGCATACCCATTCATCATAGGAAGCTCTCAAATAAAGAGTGGAAGTTCATTGAGGATCACTTTGAGAAGAAGCTAAGATGCTCGAAGGGCAAGCTTCTATCATACGGAGGACGGCTAATTCTGATTAATTCGGTTCTTACGAGTATGCCGATGTTCCTTCTGTCCTTCTTGGAGGTACCGGTAGGGGTACGTAAAAGGTTGGACTTTTATCGATCTCGATTCTTTTGGCAGAGTGATGAAGATAGGAAGAAGTATAGGCTCGCTAGATGGGACATACTATGTAGGCCCAAGGACCAAGGGGGCCTCGAGATTGAGGATTTAGAGGTAAAAAATAGATGTTTGCTGAGCAAGTGGTTGTTCAGATTATCTGTTGAGATGGAAGGTATGTGGGTACAAATTTTGCGTAATAAGTACTTACAAACTAAAACTTTAGCCTAGGTAAATGTGAGGCCGAATGATTCACCATTCTGGAAAGGGTTTATGAGAGTGAAGGCAACCTTTTTCCAGAAAACTAGATTTATTATTGAAAATGGTGAAGGAACGAGATTCTCGGAGGATACATGGTTGGGGAAGGAGCCTTTGGCCATTCAATATCCAAATCTATATAACATTGTGCAACGTAAGGATGCGGACGTGGCCACAATATTACAGTCAACTCCTCTAAACATTCAATTTCGACGAGCATTGATAGGTCATCGTTGGGAGTCTTGGATACACCTAGTGAGAAGGCTAATGGACGTACATTTATCAAACGAATCAGATAGGATTCAATGGAAACTTATGACTACTGGTCTTTTTACAGTGAAATCGATGTATTTGAATCTCATTGATACAACAATCGTGCCTAAATCGATTCACATTTGGAAAGTCAAAGTACCCTTACGAATCAAAGTCTTCATATGGTTTGTGCACAAGAAGGTGATTCTCACTAAGGATAATCTGCCTAAAGGCAATTGAAGGGGAAATACGCGATGTAGCTTCTGTGATAGTATGGAAACAATTAAACACCTCTTTATCCAATGCACACTTGCAAGAATTTTATGGTAGACAGTTCGTATAACCTTTAATATTATGCCTCCAGTTCCATTGATACATTGTTTGGAACGTGGTTGGATGGAGTTGATACAAATACTGCTAGACACATTCGTATAGGCGTATGTGCACTACTTTGGGCTATATGTAATTGCAGGAATGATGTTGTTTTTAACAGACAAACACATATTGAATTTTTGCAGGTACTGCACAAAGCATCGGCATAGATCCGTACTTGGTCGTTACTCACTCCTGCGGATACCAGAGAGCCTTTGGTTACTAGGTCTACCCGGTGGGAGACGGTAGCGCGGAATATCTAGAACCGGTTTGGATGGCAGTCCAGTAATAGGATAGATGGTTAGGCATCTAGGCCTATTTAGCCGGTTGTGGCACTTTTTTCATTTATTTTTTCAGCTCGCTTTATTTATTCGGAGACTTTATGGGACCACGAATTTTGAGACTGCTTTACTTAATAAAGTGACCATATGCATCGAGCTGATGCAGAAGCCGAAGGCATTCCTCCTTTTCTAAAAAAATGTCCAAGTATGCATATATATCCCTTTTTTCGATAAAGAAAGAGAGATCAAAGCAAGGGCCTTGGTATTTGCTCCAGCACAACGTATGGTTGTATGCATATATTTCCTTCGTTCGGAAATATTTGTCTTAAAAATAAATAAAATGAATGTATCTATAACTAAAATAAATCTAGATACATCTATTTATAGGACAAGTATTTCTGAACGGAGGGAGTATATCCATAAGGCCTACACTACCGTAATTATTCGTGTTTACACGTATGAGAATGTATAAACATTGCTTCACGGAGTGTGGGATGAATCACTCGCACCACCAAAGACACTGGCATGCATGCATGCATGATGAGTGCATGATCATATTCATGCGACCAGGTGAGTGAGGTGCTCAGCACCGAAGCCCGGCACCGGCAGAGAAGAAGAGAAAAAGTTCCAAATTTGGCATAGCATGTGGATCCACTGTAGTTCCAAAGAGCGGAGGCGTTGCATATTTGATTTGTGCATCTATCTAGGCAGACAGGAGAAGGCAACCCCTGTGTTCTTGGTCTGTGCTCGATTCCGTCCTGTGTGGCCGGCAAGTGACCACGCCATATCATGTAGTGTGCACTCCGGGAAAAGATGTTTTTATTTAAACCTCCACAGGGCCACGCTGATTCATGCATCTACTCAGCACAGTTGGCAAGGGAGCAGATGAGAGCAGCAGCGTTAGGCCAGGCCAGGCCAGAGACGATTCACTGCTGAGCTCCGTTCCTCGGTGTCTCGAGGGACGGCACACAGTTTGTGTTTCCTTTTTTTGAAACGGAGGGCGCAGTTTGCAGACACACGGCCTTGTAATGGTTGGGCAGACACATAGACATAGGAGCGTACACGGCACAGCGCATACATGGATGAAAACAGAGCAGCCGGGTGCAGAAAGCGTGCGGCAACTTGGGCGATCCGCAGCGAGGGTTTCTGGCGGGGACAGGGTTGAATGACCGGAGGACGTTGATCTGCAGCAACAGAAGAAGAAGCAGATCCGATCCCTGTATGGGTGTTTTCTTTTCACAAGAGAATGCGAGTGAAGAAAGGATCATCGCAAGGGCGTCACGGCCCCGGAATTGGATGCGTCCTGAGGTCAGGTCAGCTCAGCTAGTGCGCAAGCTGATGGGCACGGCGCGATGCTAAAGCCGGCCGGGTGATCGTTGCTTCAGGGACAGCATCCCTCTGTCTCGGACCCCCTGCCCCCTGTCGTGTCGCGCGTGCAGAAGATGATCCTGCAGCGGACTGAAGAAGTGCAGTTCAGTTAACTGGATTGCAACGCTGCATCTCCGTGTTGGGCCTGAGGCCATGTAACGCGTCTGTGGGCCGTAGGTCATGTGTGATCGGCCCAGAGGACGGACTACTTATGTACGCTATCGAGAACGTGATCGACAAGGGGCAGGGGCATGCGGGTCGCTCTCAAGACCGGACCGTGTTGCATGCGTGCGGGTGTGGGGGATTGCTCGGGCCGGGCCGGCTGCCTCTACCCCTCCATCGCCATGTCGACAGAGGTTACCAATGCGGTCGCTCCACGAAAAGATTTCACTAATACCCTCTGGTTTAGGGTTTTCCTTACCTCCGTTGGCGATCTCATCCGTTGGCGGGAGGTTCTTGCGATCCAGGGGAGTTCAACCAACACATCTCTACCAATTACGACAGGGGTAGCCCAGGCGATCCATCGCCAGGTTGTGATGGCGGCGGACACAGGATCTTCGTCGCGACCGGGACGGAAGGTCGAGGAGGATCCTGAGGAGATGCTCAAGATCATGGAGCTTTTGTATGAACAATTGGATGATGTGGTTATCGGAAAGGATCAAGGGCAACAATTCAAGGAGGATGCCAGATGACTCGCGATCATGAGGGTCAACACTGATCGGCCCTTCAGTTCATCATCCTTTTTTGATACGATGAAGTTTGTCTAGGGCCTAGCACAAACGCCCAAGTTCAGAGAGGCGGGGGCGAATTGGTTCATATTCCAGATGTTTTGCTTGGGGGATTGGAAGAAAGTGGTTCATGGAGGCCCTTGGCTTTTCCGTAACTATTCAGTGGCCATAGAGGACTATGACGGGACTATTGATCCTCAGGGAGTCGTATGGGCGCAAATACACAAGTGTTGGAAATATGCCCTAGAGGCAATAATAAATTGGTTATTATCAATTTTCCTTATTCATGATAATCGTTTATTATCCATGCTATAATTGTATTGATCGAAAACTCAGATACATGTGTGGATATATAGACAACACCATGTCCCTAGTATGTCTTTAATAGACTAGCTCCTTGATCAAAGATGGCTATGGTTTCCTAGTCATGTACATGAGATGTCATTTGACAACGGGATCACGTCATTAGGAGAATGATGTGATGGACAAGACCCAAAGTACAAACATAACATATGATCATGTCAGTTTATTGCTACTGTTTTTTGCATGTCAAGTATCTGTTCCTATGACCATGAGATCATGCAACTCACTGACACCGAAGGAGTACCTTCTGTGTATCAAACGTCCCAACGTAACTGTGTGATTATAAATGTGCTCTATAGGTATCTTCGAGGGTGTCTGTTGGGTTGGCATGGATCAAGACTAGGATTTGTTACTCCATGTGATGGAGAGGTAACTCAGGGCCCAACGGTAATACAACATCACAATAAGCCTTGCAAGCAATGTGACTAAGTGTTAGCCACGGTATCTTGTATTACAGAACGAGTAAAGAGACTTGTCGATAACGAGGTTGAACTAGGTATGGAGATGCCGATGATCGAATCTCGGGCAAGTAACATACTGAAGAACAAAGGAAACATCATACGGGATTAACTGAATCCTTGACACAGAGGTTCGGCCGATAAAGATCTTCGTAGAATATGTAGGAACCAATATGGGCATCCAGGTCCCACTACTGGTTATTGATAGTAGAGGCGTCCCAGTCATGTCTACATAGTTCTCGAACCCGCAGGGTCTGCACACTTAAGGTTCGGTGACGTTTCGGTAGTATAGAGTTATGTATGGTGGTGACCGAAGGTTGTTCAGAGTCCCGGATGAGACCCCGTACATCACGAGGAGCTCCGTAATGGTCGGGAGGTAAAGATTGATATATAGGAAGTCTTGTTTTGGTCACCGGAAAAAGTTTCGGGCTCATTAGTAGTGTACCGGGAGTGCCGGGGACCATCGGGAGGGGTATTTCGACCCAAGAGGCTACATGGGCTGTGGGAAGAGGTATACCAGCCCTTAGTGGGATGGTCTAAGCCCCCACTATGGCCCATGCGGCCAGGGGTGGGAAAAACAAAAAAAGGTGAAGAGGTGGAAAGAGTTTCCAAGTGGAAAGGAGGAATCCTACTCCTAATAGGATTGGAGTAGAGCTCCTACACCTCCAATTTTGACCAAACCTTGAGGGTTTGAGGCTGCCTCCTCCCCTCCCTCCCTCCTATATATACTAGAGGATTTAGAGGGGAAAGCCAACCCTAATTGCCATGTGCTGCCCTCTTCTTCCTCTAGATCTGTTTCTCCTCTAGATTAGTTCCGCGGTGCTTAGGCGAAGCCTGCAGGATTAGTTCACCACCACCACAACCACGCAGTTATGCTGCTAGAGAACTCATCTACCTCTCAGCTCCCTCTTCCTGGATCAAGAAGGTGGAGATCGTCATCGAGCTGTACGTGTGCTGAACACGGAGGTGCCGTCCGTTCGGCGCTAGATCGGAAGGACCGTGATCAAGATCGCGAGACGATTCATGATTTGATCGCGGGACGGATCGTGATGGGATCACGGGACGGATCATGATTGGATTGCGAGATGGATCGTGATGGGATCGCGGGATGCTCGGCGATTTGGATCGCGAAGACGTTCGACTACATCAACCGCGTTTCTTAACGCTTCCCGCTTAGCGATCTACAAGGGTATGTAGATCCACTCTCCCTCTCGTAGATGTTCATCACCATGGATAGATCTTGCGTGTGCGTAGGAATTTTTTTGTTTCCCATGTAACGTTCCCCAACAGTGACATCATGATCTAGGTCTGTGTGTAGATGAGATCTCGGGTAGAACATAAAGAGTTTGTGGGCGTTGATGCTTAGATTGCTTCCTCCCTTGGTCGTGTTTTGGTTCAGCAGTATTGTGGGATGAAGCGGCCCGGACCAACCTTACTCGTACGCTTACGAGAGACCGGTTCCATCGACTGACGTGTAACTTCATTGCACAAAGATGGCTGGTGGGTGTCTGTTTCTCCTACTTTAGTTGGATCGGATTCGACAAAGGCGGTCCTTGAGAAGGTTGAAAAGCAATTTATGTATCACCGTTGTGGTTTTGCGTAGGTGAGAATTGTTCTTGCTAGATACCCATAGAAGCCATGTAAAACTTGCAACAACAATTAGAGAACTTCTAACTTGTTTTTGCAGGGTATGTTGTGCTGTGATATGGCCAATTACATGCTGAGATATATGTGATGTATGAGATGATCATGTGTTGTATAGAGTATCGCGACTTGCATGTCGATGAGTACGGAAACCGGCAGGAGCCATAGGGTTGTCTTTAATTATTGTATAACCTGCATGTCAATCATTAAGCTCTATGTAATGCTTCACTTTATCGCTAAATAGTAGCTATAGTAGTATGAGCATGGTGGGCACGACAACCCCGATGGCGACACAATGATGGAGATCATGGTGTTATGCCGGTGACAGTGGAGATCATGCTGGTGCTTTCAAGATGGAGATCAAAAGCACAAGTTCATGGCCATATCATGTCACTTTTGATTTGCATGTGATGTTAATCCTTTTATGCACCTTGTTTTTCTTAGGATGACGATAGCATTATAAGGTGATCCCTCACTTAAATTTCAAGATAAATTGTGTTCTCCCCGAGTGTGCACTGTTGCGAAAGTTCGTCGTGTCGAGACGCCACATGATGATCGGGTGTGATAGACTCTACGTTTACATACAATGGGTGCAAGCCAGTGTTGCACGTGCAAAACACTCGGGTTAAACTTGACGAGCCTAGCATGTACATACATGGCCTCGGAACACAAGAGACTAAAAGGTCAAACATGATTCATATAGTAGATATGATCAACATGATGATGTTCACCATTGAAACCACCTCAACTCACGTGATGATCGGACTTGAGTTGGTGAATTTGGATCATGTATCACTCGAATGACCGAAGGGATGTCAATTTGAGTGGGAGTTCTTAAGTAACACGATTAATTGAACTCATTATCATGGACATAGTCAGTAATGCTTTTGCAAATTATGTTGTAGATTACTAGCTCATGCTGTAGCTCCCTTGAATTTTTATATGTTCCTAGAGAAATAGAGTTGAAAGATGATGGTGGCAATATTGCGGGCTAGGTTCGTGATCTGAGGATTGTCCTCATTGGTGCACAGAAGGCTTATGTCCTTAATGCACCGCTCGGTGCGCCACCCCCTCTAGCGTTGTCTGTAGATGTTGTGAACATCCGACAAGCACGTTTTGATGACTACTTGATAGTTTGGTGCGTCATGCTTTACGGCTTAGAATTGAGGCTCCAAAACGTTTTGAACGTCATGGAACATATGAGATGTTCTAAGAGCTGAAATTGGGATCTCAGGCTCGTGCCCGTGTTTTGAGATATGATATCTCCAACAAGATTCTTTGCCTGCAAGACGAAGGAGAATAGCTCAATCGTTGAGAACGTGTTTAGATTGTCTGGGTGCTACAATCGCTTGAATCGAGTGTGAGTTGATCTTCCAGATAAGAAAGTGATTGATATAGTTTTCCAAGTCACTGTCACTAAGCTACTAGAGCTTCGTGATGAACTATAAAATGCCAGGGATGGAAATAATGATCCCTGAGCTGTTCGCGATATTTGACGCCGTGAAGGTAGAAATCAAGAAGGAGCATCATGTGTTGATGGTTAGTAAAACCACTAGTTTTGAGAAGGGCAAGGGCAAGGAGGGAAACTTCATGGATGGCAAGTCAGTTGCTGCTCAAGTGAAGCAACCCAAAGTTGAACCCAAACTCGAGACTAAGTGCTTCTATTATGAGGAGAGCAGTCGCTGAAGCGGAACAACCCTAGATACTTGGTAGATAAGAAGGCTGGCAACGTCGACAGAAGTATATTTTGATATACGTGTTATTGATGTGTACCTTGGTAGTACTCCTAGTAGCACCTGGGTATAGGATACCGGTTTGGTTGCTAAATGTTAGTAACTCCAAATAAAAGCTACGGAATAAACGGAGACTAGCTAAGTGTAAGGTGAAGATGTATGTTGGAAATGTTTCCAAGCTTGATTTGATCAACATCGCATGCTCTCTCTACCTTCGGGATAAGCGACGAACCTAAATAAATGTTATTTGGCGTTTGCATTAAGCATGAACATGATTAGATCGTGTTTATTACAATACGATTATTCATTTAAGTTAGAGAGTAATGGTTATTCTGTTTATATGAATAATACCTTCAATGGTCATGCACCCAATGAGAATGGCTTGTTGAATCTTGATCGTAGTAATACACATGTTCATAACATTGATGCCAAAAGATAAAAAGTTAATAATGATAGTACCACATACTTGTGGCACTACCGCTAAATGTCATATTGGTCTAAAGAACATGAAGAAACTCCATGTTGATGGATCTTTAGACTCACTCAATTTCGAATCGGTTGAGACATGCAAATCATGCCTCTTGGGCAAGATGACTAAGGACCTCGTTTTCCGGTTTGATGGAGCGGGCAAGTGACTTATTGGAAATGATACATGTTGATGTATGCAATCCAATGAGTGTTGTAGCGTGCGGTGGATATCGTTATTTTCTTACCTTCACTGATGATTTGAGTAGATATAGTGTATATTTACTTAATGAAACACAAGTCTAGATCGTTTGAAAAGTTATAGCAAAATCAGAGTGAAGTTTGAGATCATCGTGACAAGAAGATAAAATGTCTACGATATGATCGTGAAGGTGAATATCTGAGTTACGAGTTTGGTATACAACTTAAGACAAAGTGGAAGCTGTTTCACAACTCACGCCACCTAGAACACCATAGTGTGATGGTGTGTTCGAACGTCGTAGTTGTGCTCTATTGGATATGGTGCGAACTATGATGTCTATTATCGTTTTGCCACTATCGATTTGGGGTTATGCATTGGAGACAACTACGTTCAATTTAAATAGGACACCATATAAATCCATTGAGATGACACCATATGGTTTGGCTGGAACCTAAGCTATCATTTCTCAGAGTTTGGGAATGCGACACTTATGTCTGATAAGCTCGAACCCAAAGCAGAAAAGTGCATCTTCATAGAATACCCTAAGAATAGTTGGGTATACATTCTATCACAGATCCGACACAAAGTGTTTGTTGCTGAAAACGGGTCCTTTCTCGAGAAAGAGTTTCTCTCGAAAGAATTGAGTGGGAGGAAGATAGAACTTGATGAGGTTGTTGAACCTTTGTTTCAACCAGAGAGCTACGCAGCGCAGAAGATGTTTCTGTGGAACCTACATTAGTCGAAGAGGAAGTAAATGATGATGATCATGAAGCTTCGGATCAAGTTACTATCGAACCTCGTAGGTTGACAAGGATGCGTACTACTCCCGAGTGGTATGACAACCTTGTCTTAGAGGTCATGTTGTTAGACAACGATGAACCTACGAGCTATGGAGAATCCATGATGGGCCCGGATTCCGACAAATGGTTAGAGGCCATGAAATCCGAGAAAGGATTCATGTATGAAAACCAATTATAGACTTTGGTAGACTTGCTCGTTGGACGGCAGGTCATCGAGTATAAATGGACCTTTAAGATGAAGACAGACACTGATGGTAAATGTTACCATTTATAAAGCTCGACTTGTCGCAAAGAAGTTTCCGACAAGTTCAAGGAGTTGACTGCGATGAGACTTTCTCACTCGTAGCGATGCGAAAGTCTGTTGGAACTATATTAGCAGTTGCTGCATTTTTCAATTATGAAATCTGGCGGATGGATGTCAGAACGTCGTTTCCTTAACGGTTTACTTGAGGAAAGGTTGAATGTGATACAACCAGAAGGTTTTGTCAGTCCTAAGGATGCTAAAAGGTGTGCGAGCTCTAGCAATCCTTCTATGGGCTGGAGCAAGTATCTCAGAGTTGGAATATATGCTTTGATGAGGTGATCAAAGTTTTTGAGTCTATACAAAGTTTATGAGAAACTTGTATTTACAATAAAGTGAGTGGGAGCACTATAGAATTTTTGATAAGCATATGTGGTTGACATATTATTGATCGAAAATGATGTAGAATTTCTGTAAAGCATAAACGGTTGTTTGAAAATAGTTTTTCAAAGGAAGACCTGGATAAAGCTACCTAATTGTTGAGCATCAAGATCTATAGAAATAGATCAAGATGTTTGATGGGACTTTCAATGAGTACATACCTTGACAAGATTTTGAAAGAGCTCAAAACGGATCAGTCAGAGAAAGAGTTCTTGCCTGATTTGTAAGGTGTGAAGTTGAGTAAGACTCAAAGCTTGACCACGGCAGAAGAAAGAGAAAGGATGAAGGTCGTCCCCTATGCTTTAGCCATAGGCTCTATATAGTATGCCAGGCTCTGTACCGCACCTGTGTGTGCCTTGCCATGAGTCCGTCAAAGGGTAGAAGAGTGATCCATGAGTGGATCACTGGACAATGGTCAAGATTATCCTTAGTAACTAAAAGACTAAGGAAATGTTTCTCGATTATGGAGGTGATAAAGAGTTCCTCGTAAAGAGTTACATCGATGCAAGCTTTAACACCAATCCAGATGACTCTTAGTAGCAATCCAGATACGTATAGTGGAGCAGCCATTTGGAATAGCTCCAAGTGGAGTGTGGTAGTAGTGTCTACAGTATGACATAGAGAATTGCAAAGTACACACGGATCTGAATGTCGCAGACCCGTTGACTAAAAGACCTCTCTCACATGCAAAGCATGATCGAGCCCCAGAACTCATTGGGTGTTAGATTCATAACAATGCGAATCACATGGTGATGTGAACTAGATTATTGACTCTAGTGCAAGTGGGAGACTGTTGGAAATATGCCCTAGAGTAAATAATAAATTGGTTATTATCATATTTACTTGTTCATGATAATCTTTTATTATCCATGCTATAATTGTATTGATCAAAAACTCAGATACATGTGTGGATACATAGACAACACCATGTCCCTAGTATGCCTCTAATAGACTAGCTCCTTGATCAAAGATGGCTATGGTTTCCTAGTCATGTACATGAGATGTCATTTGATAACAGGATCGCGTCATTAGGAGAATGATGTGATGGACAAGACCCAAAGTACAAACGTAGCATATGATCTACTGTTTTCTGCATGTCAAGTATCTGTTCCTATGACCATGAGATCATGCAACTCACTGACACCGGAGTTGTGTGTATCAAACATCGCAATGTAACTGTGTGACTATAAAGGTGCTCTACAGGTATCTCCGAGGGTTTCTGTTGGGTTGGCATGGATCAAGACTGGGATTTGTTACTCCATGTGGCGGAGAGGTATCTCAGGGCCCACTTGGCAATACAACATCACAATAAGCCTTGCAAGCAATGTGACTAAGTGTTAGCCACGAGATCTTGTATTACAGAATGAGTAAAGAGACTTGCCGGTAACGAGGTTGAACTAGGTATGGAGATGCCGACGATCGAATCTAGGGCAAGTAACATACCGAAGAACAAAGGGAACAACATACGACATTAACTGAATCCTTGACATAGAGGCTCGACCGATAAAGATCTTCGTAGAATATGTAGGAACCAATATGGGCATCCAGGTCCCGCTATTGGTTATTGACCGTAGAGGTGTCTCGGTCATGTCTACATAGTTCTCGAACCCGTAGGGTCTGCACACTTAAGGTTCGGTGACGTTTTGGTAGTATAGAGTTATGTATGGTGGTGACCGAAGGTTGTTCAGAGTCCCGGATGAGATCCCGGACATCATGAGGATCTCCAGAATGGTCCGGAGGTAAAGATTGATATATAGGAAGTCCTGTTTTGGTCACCAAAAAAGTTTTGGGCTCATCGGTAGTGTACCGGGAGTGCCGAGAGGGTGCCGAGGGACCATCGGGAGGGGTATTTCCACCCAAGAGGCTACATGGTCTGTGGGAAGAGGTATAACAGCCCTTAGTGGGCTGGTCTAAGCCCCACTAAGGCCCATGCGGCTAGGGGTGGGAAAAACCCAAAAGGTGGAGAGGTGGAAAGAGTTTCCAAGTGGAAAGGAGGAATCCTACTCCTAATAGGATTGGAGTAGGACTCCTACACCTCCAATTTCGACCAAACCTTGAGGGTTTGAGGTTGCATCCTCCCCTCCCTCCCTCCTATATACTAGAGGATTTAGAGGGGAAATCCAACCCTAATTGCCACGTGCTTCCCTCTTCTTCCTCTAGATCTGTTTCTCCTCTAGATTAGTTCTGCGGTGCTTAGGCGAAGCCCTGCAGGATTAGTTCACCACCACTGCCACCACACCGTAGTGCTGCTAGTGAACTCATCTACCTCTCTACTCCCTCTTGCTGGATCAAGAAGGCAGAGATCATCATCGAGCTATATGTGTGCTGAACGCGGAGGTGTCGTCGGTTCAGCGCTAGATTCGAAGGACCATGATCAAAATCGCGAGACAATTCGTGATTTGATCACGGGACGGATCATGATGGGATCGTAGAACGGATCATGATTGGATCGCGAGATGGATCGTGATGGATCGCGGGATGCTCGGCGATTTGGATCGTGAAGACGTTCGACTACATCAACCGCATTTCATAACGGTCCAACAACAAGGTCCCTTATCTATACATGCATACTGAGGCGGTGGGTGAACTAGCTCTTAGAATTAGGAAGGCCGGGGAGGTTCAACTTCGCCCTAATCTTTTCTATGAGGAAGATTACGTCAGGGTCAGGGTTAAAGTCCTCATGGCAAAACCCTTGACAAGATTTGCTCCTCTTATAGTGGAAGGGGAGGGAAGAAAGATGCTGATAGCAAAGTATGAGAAAATCCCTTTCTCCTGTAAGATATGTGGAATCATGGGACATGGTTTTGAGGAATGTGGCAATGGAATATGGAAGGAGACCGACAAGAAGTGGGGAAGCTGGATGATTGCCAAGCGTTGAGAGGTTCCTTACTCACAGCCTAATGCCGAAAGGTTTTTCTTTCGGAGGGGACGTGGCAGAGGTGGAGCAAGAGGCAGAGGTCGTGACACGACCAATGTTAGAGGAGAAACAGCAAGAAACACGGTCCGTGATCCGCATGAAGAAGAACCTATTGACATACGGGATGGGAATGTGAATTCTGAAGACGGGTCTAGCACGGCGGCGAATAGAGCCAACAACAAAAGGAACTCAGTGGACAATACTTATGCATTGTCTGTTAGCATCAAGGGTGCATCCACAAAGAATCTTGAGGGGGGGGGGCATCTTAGCCCTAGTTGAGAAAACACCGCAGGGCATTCCTCCGATGCCTTCGGTCTACGTGTCACCCAGGAAATCAAACAAAAGGCCGAAGAAGGGATTAGAGTCGCCAGATGCGGTGGTAGAAAGGGAAGGAAAGGCAAAAAACGTCATATCGGTGGGCTCCTCAGCGGAGTGCCGCCGAGATCAATGAGTGTCGGTGTCAAAATCGGCGGATCTCGGGTAGGGGGTCCCGAATTGTGAGACTAGGATCAACGGTAACAGGAGACGAAGGGGACACAAGTTTACCCAGGTTCGGGCCCTCCAATGGAGGTAATACCCTACATCCTGCTTGATTGTATTGATGGTGTATGGGAATACAGAGTTGATCTACCTCGAGATTGTATGTCTAATCCTAGATGAGTTATCCTGGCCCTATGCCCTAAAACCCTGCGGCTTATATGGATGCCGGGGGTGTCCTTGGCTTACACATGGTCGGTTACATGCCGAAGAGATAGCTTGCCTAACTACAACTAATAACTTGGAGAACACGTATTGACTCCTTGAAGCTTCCGTCCTGGAGTAGGTGGTCCTCGATCATCCAATGCCTGCCTTGCGGCCCATACAATCCGGCCCATGAACAATGGGTCGGCTATCCGAGGACCCCATAATCCAGGACGCCCTCAGTAGCCCCCAGACTGGCCTTCAACGCCGATATATATTCGGTTGGTTTATTTATGTCGTCGTCTTCGGCTTGCAAGGAGAGTCCCTCATCCTTCTTCGTTCAACAACCGACTAGTCTTGGTAAGATCCCAAGCGTCACAGGCACGGGTCATTACAATAACTGCACGAGTTCCTTGATTTTCGTGCATCATGGGGAGGCGAATGGCCAGCGATTTTTACAATCTTACCCCTCCGCAACGGAGGCACCAACCCATTTAATCAAACAAAATCATGGTTCAGACCACATCTTCTTCCTCCCTCTCGTCAAAAAATCCCAGCGGAAGCTCCACGCAAAACATGGCTAACGCTCCTGGCTCCTCATCACGCTATGGCCAACGCCTAGGAGACTAGACCAGCTGCTCCATCACACTCCTGCGGCTCCGTAATCTGGAGACCCAGGGATATCTCCCATCATCAAATCTAGCGGCGACCTGCGCAGGTGTGCTCTCTTATGGTGACGAGGTTTTCAACGAGCGCTTCCCTAATCCAAACAAGGGGAGTGCGTCTGCTTTGTCCCCTTCCTTCTCCGGGGCCTTGGGTTTCCAATCCACCCATTCTTAAGGGGGTTACTGGAGTTCTACGGGATTCAACTCCACCATCTCACCCCAGGGTCGATCCTACACATATCGGGCTTTGTCGTCCTCTGCGAGATGTTCTTAGGGCGTGAAGCTCATTTTGATCTGTGGAGGAAATACTTCTGCCTCGTCCCCTGAACTTGGGACAAGGCTATCTTAGAGGTCGGCGGAGACGAAGTATGCCGCATAGCGGAGACGGGGTATCCGGTTGGCACACTAAAGAAATCTGAAGAATGGACTTCGGAGTGGTTGTATATTGAAGACATCCCCCCGTTCGAGCCAACTCGGATAGGTCTGCCCGAATACTCTGACCTCCTCCCGAAGAACAGGTACAACTGGTGACCCAAGAGCTCATCTCAGGAGGAGAGCACCGAAGTGCAACGCCTCACCACACAAGTGCGGATGCTTGCCCATCACCGGCTGACCATGATCGACGTCATGGACGCCGCCATCTCCCGGTGCGTGCAGCCCCCCAACAAAGGGTGCACTCCTTATGGTGATACAATGGGACAAACGATGCCACGCGTTCCTGAAAACTAGGTCCTGCCAATCCAACAGCGCTGGCTGCCGCACTTGCCGATATGTACAAAGGAGAGCAAGAAGACTTCATCCAACGGTCAACCAAGGAGGGGTATTCGGCCCACAATCCCATCGAATAGGTAAACCTTCCTTATTCAATCATGAAATAGTTCGGGGCTTCATTTCGCACTCTATTTGACCGAGGCCTTAGCGTGAATAGGAATGGAGGAGCTTCATCGAGACAGTCAACTGTCCGGCTCCTCAGCCCGAGAATCATTCACGTGACAACGATCCGGGCTTCAACGAGGAACCGGATCTCCTTCTTGACTTTGAAAATGGAGTCTACTATCAAGACAACATCGTCCAGTCCCCGATGGCAATCATAGTCGATTACCCTGAGTCATTCTCCATTTCGTCCGCGGGTAAGAAGAAAAGCTCCTCCCGCAAGAGGCCTGCTACCAAGAACACCTCGGACGCGCCGGACCCGGCCTCCAAGCGCCACCAATCAGCACGCCATGTGCCAGCAGCTGAAGCTGCGGGCAAGTCAGAGGCCGGCCGGGACCCTGCAAAGGAGCCGGACATGGTGACGAACCCACCCGTACGTGCATCCCGAAGGTACATTGTTTGGATATTCGCTTTATCATTGTACTCAGCAGAATCTCATAGCCGCTCATTTTTTACCTAGGCAAAACACCCAATCTTCACCTACCGAGGGTGCTGCTTGGATGTCAGGAGACGCCCGGAGCTCCCGGGCCACGACCCATGTGGCTTCCGCTGCGGAAGCCCCCATGGCCGGTCCGGTGCACGGTGAATCTGGTGACGGAGTATCCATCACCAAATCGTAAGTGGAGAGTGCCATGCATCATCGGCACCGATGAGAGGCCATGCGACAGCCAATTTTCTCCGACCAGGAGTTTGGTGCCCTACGCTCGGCGGATGCACATCTCGGGGCTGCCCGAGCTGGATTCGGTGAAGCTATGAAGCTGATAACAACCAACATTCAGTTAAAAGGTTGGATTTTGTAGAATCTGCATACTTGTGTAAGCCTAGTAGCCCCCGAGCCTTAATTTTATTTAGAAAAAACGAATTAAAGATCTCCATACTGTTTGATTGCTGACGCAGGCCTCAAAGCAACAGTCCGATCAATTGGCCAAGGCCCACGAGGAGAGTCACATGGAAGTGCAGTCCGTGAAGGCCAAACTAGCACAAGTGAAGAGCTTCATGTGAGAGGCCCATGGTGAGTATGTTTGTACTACTAATATGTTTACATTATCATGCCTGACATATGGATTCCGTGTAGTAGCCGAATCAATAGGACATATGGAAAGGCAGCTGGAAGAAGCCCAGGATTCACAAAGGTATGTGAAATCCTAGCAGCAAGCCGACTGTCTTGTTATACAAAAACAAGCCAAAGAAATAAAGAGTTTAAAGACTCAATTGTCCCAAGCTCAAGAAGAGAATCACAAGCTTTGGAGGGGTGTATTCGGTAATACAATTCCTCTATGAGTAAGTATTTCCGATGTAGATAATGATAGTGATCGCGCTTGTTATCTTGTGTGCAGGTCTCCTGATCGGACATCCTGAAGAGGAGATCGAATCGTACCGAGGGGACCTGCTGAAGGAGCTGACCTCTCTCCACAAGCGTGTGCAAAAGGCGATGAAAGGGATGGTGAAGGCATTATGGCCCACCGAATAGCCACCTGAAGGGCTAGCCGCACTTGTGTATTGATTTAGGGGGCTCGGGATAGGTTCGAGCTGTGGAAGACTTCGGCCTGCCGCGAAGGAGCACGGGAGGCGTGGGCAATGGTCAAGACCCATTTCACTGGACTTAACCCCGAGCATATGGCGTGGGTTGGTCCTGTGGGGTCAGATGGAAAAGAAGTGGCACTCCACCTGGTATATGACCAGGTGATGCCAGCCGCCCGTCTCTCGCAAGCAGACTGCCCCCTCAACACAATAATCGACAATCTCGATCAACAACCGCATATGTAACTTACATATACATGTGTAAAACAATCTATGTTGTAAACTTTGTCTTAACCGGCCATCGGCTTCTCCCTCCCATGCGAAGAGCTCGGGAGTGTTCCTTCTTATTATTCCTTCGCCAAAGAGCGAACTTGTTTTCGGGGAACCAGGCAATCCGGCCATGTGGTGCGAACAGACAGAAAGCACACAGAAAGATATGTTATATTATGGCGTAGCATAAGAAACATCTTCCGATAAAAATAGTACCTCTAGCGATACCTTTCGCCGGGGTTCTACGAAGAGCGTAGATAGGAATCTGCATACTTGCAGTACGCGACTAAGTGTCCTTTGGGAATAAGAGACCCAAACAACAGAAATAGCAACTAGGGCCATATAAGGTGATTCCGTCATAGCCGAACAATTGTGTACGTAAGATAGCTAGTTTTCGGCTTCACCCGTCTGAGGGACGTGTCTGGATGACCCGGTCGTAACAATCGCAGAGGTGCTCCCTTTACTCTCTAGCCGAACAAGCGGGAACGCAGAGAGTAACCACATGAGCGAGGCAACCCAGGTTGGCAAAGTCTTAGTTCAAATTGATGCATATGATGGATAAAACATGACAAAAGAAACATGCGTGCCCGGTAAGTATGAACAATTAAAAAACTAGCTATTAAAAGAAGCCCCCACGTGCTGTGTTTGGATTTAACACTTTATGGTGTATGCCAATTATCCGTAGTTCAAGATTGGTTCAGCCGAACATAGGGTAGGGAAATAAATTGTCCCTATCGAACAACAACGTGGGAAAGTAAATGGAGAAAAAGGCAAAAAATAACGGAAAAGGAAAAAGTGTAGGGGGTATGGACGACACTGGTTTATCTATAGAAGCGCCGAAGATGAGCTACGTTCCATGGGTTTGGTTCAAGGCGGTTATCAGATGAACTCCACAAACGATAGGCCCCTCCCGCGAGCTCTTCATCAATGATGAAACGACCCTCCCACTTGGGGTTGAGTTTGTGCTTCTGTTTCTTCGGGAGTCGTAGGACGAGTTCTCCTACGTTGTATACTTTTGCCCTAACCTCCCTACTTTGGTACCGCCGAGCTTGCTATTGGTAAAGAGTGGATCGATCCAGAGCTATGTCCCGCTCCCCCTCTAGGGTGTCTAAGTCATCCTGCTGATCTAACTCGGCCTCCTTTTCCTCGTACATGCGCACTCTTGGTGCGTCGTGGATAATATCACAGGGGAGAACTGCCTCTGCCACATAGACCATAAAAAACAGTGTATAACCCGTTGATCTGTTCGGGGTAGTACGCAGGCCCCATAGAACCGAGTCGAGTTCCTCCACCCAATGACAGTCAGACTCGTGAAGAGATTGGACCAAACATGTCTTGATGCCACTCATAATGAGACCGTTTGCTCGCTCGACCCATCCATTGGTCTGCGGATGATAGACCGATGCATAATCGAGCTTTATGCCCATTTTGCGCACCAGTCCTTGACCTCTTGGGCCGTGAAGTTGCTTCCATTGTTCGTTATTATACTATGTGGGAAACCGTAATGGTGTACTATGCTAGATATAAATTCAATCACTGGCCCGGATTTAGCCGATTTAACGGGCTTGGCTTCTATCCATTTGGTGAACTTGTCAACCATGACCAGTAGGTATTTAGTTTTCTTGGTTCCCCCTTTGAGGGGTCCAACCATGTCCAGCCCCCAGACCGCAAAAGGCCAGGTGATCAGAATAGTCTGAAGAGCTGTTGGGGGCATGTGACTTTGATTTGCGAAGAGTTGACACCCGACACAATGTTGAACGAGTGACTGGGCATCGGTCCGAGCTGTAGGCCAAAAGAAACCAGCTCGGAAGGCCTTGTCGACAAGAGATCTTCCGCGATGTGATGCCCGCCCATGCCTGCATGGATTTTGGTGAGGATCTCCCATCCTTCTTCCTCGGATATACACCTTTGTAATACTCCAGTGGTGCTTTTCTTGTATAACTCACCCTCGTGTACTTTATAGGCCTTGGATCGCCGAACTATGCGCCGCGCCTCAGTTTGATCATCGGGAAGTTCCTTGTGAAGGAGGTAGGCGAGGAAGGGCTCTATCCATGGCGCAATTATTGCCATTACCTCATGAGTCGAGGGCGTATCATTCATCGTTGAGCCACCGATGATGCCATCATCTGGTCCATTTATAGGGGGAACAACTTTGTCCGTTGTTTTCGGACCAATGCCATTTGCGTCATCCTTCCACACTACGGAGGGCTTGAAGAGCTGCTCCAGGAAGGTGTTTCTCGGGACGGGGTCACGCTTGGCTCCCATACAAGCCAATATATCGGCGGCTTGGTTATCTTCTCGAGCAACGTGGTGGAATTCCAACCCCTCGAACCGAGCAGATATCTTGAGGACAACGTATCTATATGCCGCCATCTTCGATTTTTTTGGCGTTGAATTCGTCATTAATTTAGGATACAGTCAGGTTTGAGTCTCCCCGCACCTCTATCCATCGTATGCCCATTGACACCGCCATCCGAAGACCATGAAGAAGAGCTTTGTATTCGGCGACATTGTTGGAATCGGCATACATGATTTGCAACATATATCTTACGTTGTCTCCTGTGGGGGGATGTGAGGATAACTCCATCCCCTAGACCGGCCAAGGTCTTGGATCCATCAAAGTACATTATCCAATGGGAGTATGCACTATACTGCTTGGGGATCTCGGCCTCTGTCCATTCAGCCAAGAAGTCCGCCAGTACCTAAGATTTGATGGTGCAACGTGGCTTGTAGTTTATTTCAAAGGGAAGGAGCTCGCTGGCCCATTTGGCTACTCGACTGGTAGCATCCCTGTTGTTGATTATACCATTCAAGGGGACTTCCGATGCCACTGTTACCTTGCAATCCTGGAAGTACTGTCGGAGTTTCCTCGATGCCATGAATACTCTCTAGGACATTTATTAATAATGTGGGTATCTAGACTTGCACTGCGTTAGTACCTCTGACACATAATATACCAGCTTCTGAGTTCGGAAATTATGTCGCTCCTCATCTCGTTTGATGACGAGCACCGCGCTGACTACCTTGTTGGTGGCTGATATGTATAACAACATGGGATCACCGGCGCCTGGTGCCGTGAGTATGGGATTGGTTGCCAGTATTGTTTTGATTTATTCCAATGTAGCCACTGCTTCATCTGTCCATTCGAAATTGTTTGTCTGTTTCAGCAGCTTATAGAGCGGCAAAGCTTTTTCTCCGAGGCGGGAAATAAAGAGGCTTAACGCAACTATGCACCCGGCTAGTCTCTGGACATGCTTCAGCTCTGTGGGGATTGCAAGTTCTAATAGAGCACGGATTTTAGCTGGATTTGCCTCTATTCCTCTATTGGAGACGATGAATGCAAGCAGCTTGCCCGTGGGAACTCCGAATACACATTTTTCTGGATTGAGCTGTATATCATATTTGTGCAAATTAGCGAAAGTTTGACGGAGGTCGTCGATCAACTGATAGACGTGTTTGGTTTTGATTACCACATCATCCATGTATGCCTCAAAGTCTTTCCGACCTGTGTGGTGAGGCAGGTTTGAATCATGCGCTAGTACGTGGCCCCGATGTTTTTTAGCCTAAAGGGCTTCGTGTTGAAGCAAAATGGCCCATAGGGGGTGATGAATGCGGTAGACGCCTGATCGGATTCCTTTATTTTAATTTGATGGTATCCGGAGTAGGCATCGAGGAAACATAACAAATCGTTTCCGGCTGTGGCATCAATGATCTGGTCTATGCGTTGTAAGGGAAAAGGGTCCATGGAGCATGCTTTGTTGAGGTCTTTGAAATCGACACACAACTGCCAGGATTTGTCTTTCTTAGGTACAATCACCAGATTTGCTAGCCACCCAGGGTGTTTGATGTCCTGAATAAATCCATCCTCGAGCAATTTTGCTAATTCTTCACCCATGGCTTGCCGTTTGGGTTCGGAGAAGCGGTGCAGGGTTTGTTTCACGGGCTTAAAACCTGGAATAATGTTTAAGCTGTGTTCAGCGAGCCGACGTGGGATACCAGGCATATCGGAAGGATGCCAAGCAAAAATTTCCCAATTTTTGTGAGGAAATTCCACAATGCTTCATCCATAAGGGGATCGAGCTGGGCTCCGATGGATGCTGTTTTATTGGGGTCCGTTGGATGCACCTGAAATTTGACGATTTCCTCTATGGGTTTAAAGGACGTGGATTTGGGCCTTTTACTGAGGATCACATCGTCCCTGTTAACTGTCGACCATAGAGCGGTCAATTCCTCGGCAGCGAGAGTTTCCGCTAATGCCTCGAGGGAGAGCATTGCCATTTTGTTTTCAGCCCAAAGGGCTATATTCGGATCACTTGCGAGCGTGATCACTCCATTTGGTCCTGGAATTTTGAGTTTCATGTACCCGTAATGGGGTATAGCCTGAAACTTTGTAAAGGCGTCGCATCCTAACAAGGCGCGATAGCCACTAGGGAAGGGGATGATATGGAAGAGAAGTTCTTTGGATCGGTAATTTTCGGGCGTGCGAAACACAACATCCAGGATGATACATCCGGAACAACGTGCCTTTTTACCTAGGATAATTCCCCGGAAGGTTGTGTTGCTATGTTCGATGCGAGATCGATCAAACTGCATTTTCTCCAGAGTGGCCTCATAAATGAGGATTAGACCACTGCCACCGTCCATGAGCACCTTATGTAGTCTATATCCATCAATGATGGGATTCAAGACCAGAGCAGTCGGTGAATGATCGGGCAAGATGGGCGGCTGGTCAGTGTCCCCGAAAGTAATTGGCATGTCTGCCCATGGGCTAGTAGCTGCCATGTGGTAGACTTGCTCATGCTCCCTAAGAGCTCTTTTGCGCCTACTCCTCGAAGGGAAGATCTCATAGACCGTCAGGACTTCGTCTTCGAATCCGTTTCGCGAAGGAGGGCGCCTGTTGGACAGAGGTGTGTCGAGGATAGCCTCGCCAATTTTTGCGACTTGCCTGACGACCTAGCAAGCTCGAAGGCTATGAGTGGGGTTTGTGTTCAACAACACGGAATGAATGGGGCAAGGTTTATCTAAAAGTCCATTGAGGACGATGCCGGTCCCGGAAAGGGACTTGTTTCTTTTTTCGACGGGTTCATGCCTAGTGATACGTCTCCAACGTATGTATAATTTTTGATTGTTCTATGCTATTATATTATCTGTTTTGGATGTTTTATATGCATTAATATGCTATTTTATATTATTTTTGGGACTAACCTATTAATCTAGAGCCTAGTGCTAGTTTCTATTTTCCCTTGTTTTTGAGAATTGCAGATAAGGAATATTAAACGTAGTCCAAATGGAATAAAACCTTCGGAATGATTTTTTATGGACCGAAAGGAAACCACCAAGTTTGGACACCAAGGCAGGAGAGCCACCGTGGGGCCACAAGCCCTAGGGGCGCGCCCTGCATGCTTGTGGGCCCATGGAAGCCCTCCTAACCCTAATCTTCAGCCTATAAATTCCCAAATATTCCCCGTATATCAGAATGAGCCACGAAAACAGTTTTCCGCTGCCAGAAGCCTCCATTCCCGAGAGATCCAATCTTGGAGCCTTTTCCGGTAATCTGTCGGAGGGGGATTCGATCACGGAGGGCATCTACATGAACTCCATTGCCCCTCCGATGATGCATTAGTAGTTCACCATAGACCTTCGGGTCCATAGCTAGTAGTTAGATGGCTTCTTCTCTCTCTTTGTTCTTCAATAGCATGTTCTTCATGATCTTCATGGAGATCTATCCGATGTAATACTCTTTTACAGTGTGTTTGTCGAGATCTGATGAATTGTGGGTTTATGTTCAGATTATCCATGAATATTATTTGAGTCTTTTCTGAATTCGTATATGCATGATTTCATATCTTTGCAAGTCTCTTTGAGTTATTGGTTTGGTTTGGCCAACTAGATTGGTAATTCTTGCAATAGGAGAAGTGCTTAGTTTTGGGTTCAATCTTGCGGTGTCCTCACCCAGTGACAAAGTAGGGGTAGCGAGGCACATATTGTATTGTTGCCATCAAGGATAACAAGATGGGGCTTTCATCATATTGCTTGATTTTATCCCTCTACATCATGTCATCTTACCTAATGCGTTACTCTGTTCTTCATGAACTTAATACTCTAGATGCAGGCAGGAGTCGGTCGATGTGTGGAGTAATAGTAGTAGATGCAGAATCATTTCGGTCTACTTGACAAAGACGTGATGCCTATATGCATAATCATTGCCTTGGACATCTTCATAATTATTCGCTTTTATACCAATTGCTCGACAGTAATTTGTTCACCCACCGTAATACTTGCTATCATGAGAGAAGCCTCTAGTGAAACCTATGGCCCCCGGGTCTATTTTCCATCTTATACTTTCAGATCTAAAACCAAAAAAATACCAAAATACTTTGCTACATTATTTTTTACCTTTTGTTTTACTTTCCGTTGAAGCAATCTATCTCTATCAGATCTCATCCTTGCAACTAACTGTGAAGGGATTGACAACCCCTTTATAGCGTTGGGTGCAAGAGTTTGATTCTTTGTGTAGGTACATCTATCAGGGACTTGATTGTATCTCCTACTGGATTGATACCTTGGTTCTCAACAATTGAGGGAAATACTTATCTACTTTGCTGTATCACCTGTTCCTCTTCACGGAAACCAACGCATGCTCGAGAAGTAGCACCTGGTTGGTCGATTTGGAGGTACCCTATTTCTTCGAGCTCCTCTAGGGTGTTAAGAGAATTTTGGTTCCGAGAACAAGCGCTCAGATTTCCAGACACTCTCCATGGCAGAGTACTTCTGTACCAATTCGGATAACTTCGAAAAGTCGTTTATCTGTCGGCGGGCCAGGGCATTAAGAATCCCTTCGTCATGGCAATTGCTGATGAAAATTGCCATTACGTCTTGGTTACTAAGACCTTTTACTCTTCTCCTAGCTAGGAGGAGTCTTGCCCAAAAGTGGTGGACTGATTCTCCTTGTATGTGCTTGATATCCCGAAAGTCGGAACACATGGGCTTTGGCATGGTACTTAGATAATTGTCTTTGGTGGTGGGTGGGAAAAAATTTGTTCCCTGTTGCAACAAGTGTTTGGAAGTGCATTTTCCGAATCGCGCAACGGACACTGGACCGGTGGCGGTCTAACACTAAAGCGATTCCCCTCCTCTGATTCTCCGACGGGGTCTTGGAGATAGTGGACGGGGGTATAGATGGTTTTCAATTTCGGCTGTCAGGCAGAATCCGCAACCAAACACTCAATAGTGGCGACAAGGTGGGTGACCGGAGGGACATGAATCTCCCTATCATCGGGTCTGATCCCAAGCCGATCATAGATCGGAACCTGGTGATCCGATGTACGCATAGATTTGATCCGATCGAACAACTCGTTTAATAACTAGGCGATGGCAGGATGCGTGTGGCTGATATGAGTGGATTCGTGAAGCGGCGTGACAGTTCTAGAGTTATGCCGAAGTGGATTCGTGTTCCGTTCCACCATGGGACGTGATGCATTGGACGTCGAAGCATCTGAATTTACAGGTTTTCCTTCGAAGGTTGAGGGTTCCATTGGAACGAGTGTTCCTCGTGAATCAGCCACGAACTCTAGCATTCTGAACTTAATACACTATTTGGGGGGAAACCTTCTGGTCTGACCAGGATGGGCAACCGGGTGGGCATGCGACAAGATGTCGTTGCCGATGAAATTCTGATCGGGGCGAGAGCCCCCTCGATACAGGTCTCGCTACTTGCGACGGGGCGTGCCATCGATTCCTTCGGCACTCACAAAGGAACTCTCAATGAAAGCACCAATGTCGGTGTCAAAACCGGCGGATCTCGGGTAGGGGCCCCCGAACTGTGAGACTAGGATCAACGGTAACAGGAGACGAAGGGGGCACAAGTTTACCTAGGTTTGGGCCCTCCAACGGAGGTAATACCCTACGTCCTGCTTGATTGTATTGATGGTGTATGGGAATACAGAGTTGATCTACCTCAAGATCGTATGTCTAAACCTAGATGAGTTATCCTGGCCCTATGCCCAAAAACCTCTGGCATATATGTATGTCGGGGGTGTCCTTGGCTTACACATGGTCGGTTACATGCCGAAGAGATAGCTTGCCTAACTACAACTAATAACTTGGAGAACACGTCTTGACTCCTTGAAGCTTCCATCCTAGCGCAGGTGGTCCTCGATCATCCGATGCCTGCCTTGCGGCCCATACAGTCTGACCCATGAACAATGTGTCGGCTATCCAAGGACCCCATAATCCAGGACGCCCTCAATGAGTATTATTTGCTGGAATTGTCGGGGAGTAGGCAATGCCTCGACAATTCGTGAGCTTCATGAGATCGCGAAGAAATTTGCCCCTACTTTGCTTTGTATTGTTGAGACTCAAGTTGATAAAGCAAGGTTAGAAAGTTTGGCTAGTTCTATTGGTTACGATAAAATGTTATGCTGTAAGCAGCACCGGTAGAAGTGGAGTTATTGGTTTGTTTTGGAATAATGAAATAGATATTGTGATTTTGGGCTACTCTGATTACCATCTGGATTGTGGTGTTAGGGAGTTGGGTTTTGATCCTTGGAGAATTATAATGGTGTATGGTGAAGCCCAAACTCACCTTAGACACCATACCTGGAGCATGATAAAAAACATAGCGGGATCAAGCCCACTTCCTTGGCTCTGTATAGGAGATTTTAATGAGGTTTTGCACCTAGATAAACAAGAAGGAATTGGACAACGCAGTAATGCCCAAATCCAAGGGTTCCGTGACTTTGTTGATACTTGCATGTTGGTGGACATAGGCTTCAAGGGTCATTTCTGGACATTCGAAAAGAAGGTAACATGGGGTACTTTCACGAGGGTAAGGCTAGACTAAGCTCTTGGATCTACGGATTAGTGCTCCTTGTTCCCCTTCGCCAGCTTAACTCATCTAACCGCGGTCACTTTGGATCATGGCCCAATCCACCTAGAGTTAAACAGGGAGGTTGATCCAAGGCGAGGTGGAAGCAAGATATTCAGATATGAAGTGGCATGGGAGGCGCACGAAAACCTAAAAGACACAATATTGGCCTCATGGTCTTGATCTGAGGCGGGCGAGAGAGCGGAGGATTTGAGACAGAAACTTCTAGACCTATCTAATAGCCTGGTACATTGGGATAGGAAGACCTTTGGATGAGTGAGACGGGAAATGAAGACCCTAAAAAAGAAACTAGAAGAGATGCGGAGTGACCCAGCCCGGAAGGGGCCTAACCATTTAGAGAGGAAGCTGAATGATCGGAAGGTTGAACTCTATCACACAGAAGAAATATTATGGCGGCAAAGATCACACATAGAATGGTTGTCGGCTGGAGATAAAAATACTATTTTTTTCATTTGAGGGCGAGTATGCGACGTAGGAAGAATATGATCAAAGCCGCGATGAATTCGTTGGGTGTTAAGGTAGATGATTCAACCAAACTCAGGGAGATGGTCAATGATTTTTATAAGAACCTGTATACTTCCGAAGGGGTGAACAACATGTATGCGGTGTTGGATCGTGTCCTGCGGAAGGGTACTGCTGAGATGAATGCGGCCTTGTGCGCAGTTTATAAGGAAGAGGAGGTCAAAAATGCGTTGTTTCAGATGTTCCCCACTAAATCTCCAGGTCTGGATGGATTCCCATCACACTTCTATCGGCAACACTTGGATTGTGTGGGGGAGAGGTTACAAAGGCTGTCCTCCGAATTGTCAAAGGAGAAGACAATCATGAATGCATCAATGACACATTTTTGGTTCTGATTCCTAAGGTAATGGACCCATCCTTGCTTTCTTAATTCATACCAATAAGCTTGTGTAATGTGTTGTACAAGATATCTTCAAAGGTGATTGCGATCAGATTGAAGCAAATCTTGCGAGGCATAATTTCATAAGAACAATCTGCCTTTGTCCCGGGTAGAATAATTTTAGACAATATCATTACGGCTTATGGGTGTCTTCATTTCATGAAGAGGAGCAAGGCTAAGAGTAATTGCCATTGCGCATTGAAACTTGACATGATGAAGTCTTATGACAGGCTCAAATGGGGCTATCTCAGGACGATAATGGCCAAGTTGGGGTTTGCTCAGCAATGTATCAGAGTAATGAACATGATTACTTCGGTCTCATTCTCGGTCTTGTTTAATGGAGAAAATTACAACGTTTTAAATCCACGAGGGGTATCCGACTGGGACATCTGATCTCCCCTTATCTTTTCTTGATAGAAGCGGAGGGCCTTTCGTGCCTTTTAAAATCCGTTCCTCAATCGTCAGCTTCTGTTGGAGTTAAGGTGGCACCGACAGCACCAGTTGTCAACTATTTGCTCTTTGTTGCTGACAGCCTGTTGCTTTTCAAGGCAAGTACAGAAGGGGCATTGGTCGTTTCAAACCCGCTAGATGCTTATTACAATGCATCGGGGCGAAGAGTCAACAATGGAAAATCATTGATATTTTTCACTAAAGGGTGTCCTCAGGTGATTTGGGAAAGCATCAAGAATACACTTCAGGTATATGATGAACAATTGAGTGGCAGATACCTAGGTTTGCATATAGATGTTGGTCATTCTAGGGATGGGACTTTTTAATATTTGAAGGATAGGGTATGGGAAAAAACCAAGGGCTGGATGGAGAAGTTATTGTCATATGCAGGCAAGGAAGTGCTCATCAAGTCAGTTGCTCAAGCCATCCCGGTATACTCATGTCGTGTTTCAGATTACCAATAGGTATTTGTGAAAGCATTACTTCCATGATAAGAAAGTTTCGATGGGGCAGTAAAAGGGGGAAGAGGAAACCTTGTTGGATCTCTTGGGATGTTTGCACCAAGCCTAAGTACTTGGGAGGACTTGGCTTCCGAGATATGGAGATATTTAACCTGTGAGTCATGTCAAGACAAGCTTGGCAATTTTTACGAGATCGAATGTCCCTAGGCGCGAGGATTTTACAAGCAAAGTATTTTCCATCAACATCTTTCCTAGAGGCTCAACTAGGAGATGGCCCGTCGCAAATCTGGAGGGCAATCCTAGATGGAAGAAGTGATCTTTCGCAGGGACTAATTAGAAGAACTGGGATAGGAGAAGAAACTAGAGTATGCAACCAGAACTAGATACCAATGTCAGATATGATTAGGCCGACAGCATCTTTAGTGCCAGATAAGCCTGTATGGGTGTCAGAATTGATTGATAGCTCATCTTCTACATGGAGCAAGGAGAGTGTTCGTTCAATTTTCCTTCCTATTGATGCTAATTGCATTGTTAATATCCCTTTGTGCACAAGAAGAGTTTCGGATTTTTGGGCATGGGGAGAAGATGAAAGAGGAAGGTTTTCGGTGAGATCGGTTTACAAGCTTCTTCTGGGTACAGTGATAAGGAATGAAGCTTTGCTACAACCGGTAGGAGGTCATTTGAAAGTTTCCATGGAAGAAGGGGCATGGACCTCACTTTGGCATTCGAGGGTACCTCGAAGATCAAAGTGTTCCCATGGAGATTGTGCCATCAACCAATCCCCACATCTGACATTCTAACCATCATAATATGGCCACGAAGAAGATTTGTGATTTTTGTGCATCGCAAGAAAATTGGAAATATGCACTAATAGACTACTTTACTTCAAGAAGTATTTGGTCCCTATGCACAGAAGAAACGTGGAGACAATGGTCTAGAATCGGTTGATGGATGCCAGTAACTAGCTTTTTACATTGAATGACTCACTATCCGAGGTTGAGTGTCGGTGTCAAAACTGGCGAATCTCGGGTAGGGGGTCCCGAACTGTGAGACTAGAATTGATGATAATAGGAGACGAAGGGGACACGAGTTTACCCAGGTTCGGGCCCTCCTATGGAGGTAATACCCTACGTCCCGCTTAATTGTATTGATAATGTCAGGTGTTACAGAGTTGATCAACCTCTAGATCGAATAGCTAACCCTAGATGAGTAGTCCCTCTATACCCCTAAACCCTCTGGCTTATATAGACGTCGAGGATGCTCTGGGTTTACGCAAGGTTGGTTACATGCCGAAGAGATAAACATGCCTAACTACAGCTAATAACTTGTAGAATACGTTAGGGCTTCTTGAAACTTCCATCTGGCGTAGGTGGTCGTTGATCGTCCGATGCTCCCTTTGAGGCCCACACAGTCCGACCCATAAACAACAGGTCGGCTATCCGAGGACCCCCTAATCCAGGACTCCCTCAGTAGCCCCCGGACTAGCCTTCAACGCCAATATATATATATCCAGTCAATCTCCTCATGTCGTCATCTTCGGCTTGCGAGGCGAGTCCTTCATCCCTCCTTGTCCGGAATTGACCAGTCTTCAGTAAGATCCCAGGCGTCACCGACGCAGGTTCATTATAATAACTGTGCATGCTCCTCGATTTTCGCGCGTCGTGGGGAGGCGAGTGGTCAGTCATTTTTACAATCTTACCCCTCCGTAACAGGGGCACCAAGCCATTTAATCAAACAAAATCGTGGCTCAGACCACACTCTCTTCCTCCTCATCGAAAGAAACTCCCAGCGGAAGCTCCACGCAAAACATGGCTAATGTCCCCAGCTCCTCCACTCGTTCCTATGGCTCATGCCGAGGGGACTGGACCAGCTGTTCCGTTACACTCCTGCGGCTCTGTATTTTGGAGACCCAGGGGTATCTTCCATCATCACATCTGTCGACGACCCGCACAGGTCTGCTCTCTTACGGCGACGAGGTTTTCGACGAGCTTTTCCCCAATCCTAACAAGGGAAGCGCGTATGCTTCGTCCCCTTCCTCCTTCGGGGCCTTGGGTTTCCAATCCATCCATTCCTGAGGAGGTTGCTGGAGTTCTACGGGATCCAACTCCACCATCTTACTCCAGGATCCATTTTACACATCTCAGGCTTCGTCGCTCTCTGCGAGATGTTCCTGGGGTGCGAAGCACATTTCGATTTGTGGAGGAAATACTTCTATATCGTTTCTCGAACTCGGGACAAGACAATTTTGGAGGTCGGCAGAGCCAAAGTGTGCCGCGTAGCGGGGACGGGGTATTCGGCATGCACACCGAAGAAGTCCTAAGAATGGACCTCGGAGTGGTTTCATATTGAAGATGTACCCCTGTTTGAGCCAACTCAGACATGTCTTCCCGAATACTCCGACGTCCTCTCGAAGAAGAGGTACATCTGGCGGCCAAGGAGCTCGTCCCAGGAGGAAAGTGTCGAAGTGCGGCGCCTAGCCGCACAGGTGCAGATGCTTGTCCACTAGCAACTGACCATGATCGACGTCATGGCCGCCACCATCTCCCGGTGTGTGCAACCCCTACAACAGAGGGTACACCCCTTATGGCAATACAATGGGACAAGCGACATCACGTGCTCCCGAAAGCAATGCCCCGCCAATCCAACGGTGTTGGCCGCCGCACTTGTCGACCTGTACAAAGGAGAGCAAGCAGATTTTTTTGGCGGGCAACCAGGGAAGGATATTCGGCTCACAACCCCATCGAATGGGTAAGCCTTTCTCTTTCAAACATGAAAATAGTTCGGGGTTTCCATTTTGCACTTTATTTGACCGAAGCCTGGCATGAACAGGAATGGAGGAGTTTCATCGAGGCAGTCAAATGTCTAGCTCCTCAGCCCGAGAACCATTCACGCGACAATGATCCAAGTTTCAACAAGGACCCGAATCTTCTTCTAGACTTCGAAAACGGAGTCTATTTACAGGACAACATCGTCCAAACCTCGGTGGCTATCATAGTTGATTACCCCAGGTCATTCTCCATCTATGCTGCGGGCAAGAAGAAAAGCTCCATCCGCAAGAGGCTAGCTACCAAGAGCGCCCCGGACGTGCCAGTCCTGACTCCCAAACACCACCGATCCGCGCGCCATACACCAGCAGCCGAATCTGCGGTTGAGTCAGAGGCCAACAGGGATCCTGCAACGGAGCCGGTTATAGGGACGAATCCACCTGTCCGCTCATCCCGAAGGTACATTGTTTGGATATTTTCTTATTGTTGCGATCAATAGAGCCTTACAGAAGTTTGTTTCATTGAAATACTTAGGCAAAACGCCCAATCCTCTCCTACTAAAGGGGTTACCCGGGTGTTTGGAGACGCCCGAAGTTCCCGAGCCACGATCCTTGCGGCTTCTACCACAGAAGCCCCCACGACCAATCCGGTGCCCGCCGATTCTGGTGATGGTGTATCCATCACCAAATCGGAGGTGGAGAGTTCCATGCATCATCGGCAATGATGGGAACCATGTGGCACCCAATTTTCTCTGATCAGGAGTTCGACGCCCTTCGCTTGGCGAATGCGCACCTTGGCGCCGCCCGAGATGGGTTCGCCGAAGCTATGAAGTTGATAACAACCAACATACAGGTAAGTGATCGGGTTTTATAGAATCTGAATATTTGTGTAAGCCTAGTAGCCCCCGAGCCTTAATTTGTTTTGAAATAAACGAATTAAGGATCTCCACACTATTTGACTGCTCACATAGGCCTCAAAGCAACAGTCTGAGCAATTGGCCAAGGAGCTCGAGGAGAGCCGCACAGAAGTAAAATCTGTGAAGTCCGAACTAGCACAAGTAAAGAGCTCCACGCGAGAGGCCCATGGTGAGTATGCATTTACTGGTAATCTTAATGTATCATCATGCCTGACACACGGATTCCGTGTAGAAGCCGAATCTATAGGGCACATGGAAAGGCAGTTGGAAGAAGCCCGAGACTCTCAGAGGTCTGCCGAGTCCCAGCACGAGGTTGCCTGCCTTGTTGTTCAAAAGCAGGCCAAAGAAATTAAGAGTTTGAAGATTCAATTGGCCCAAGCTCAAGAACAAAACCGAAAGCTTCAGAGGGGCATGTTCGGTAAGAACAATTTTATTATGAGAAAATATTTCCGATGTAGGGAATAATGGTAAGCACGCTGTTGCCTTATGTACAGGTCTCCTGTCCGGGCAGCCCGAAGAGGAGATCGAATCGTACCAGGGGGACCTGCTGAAGGAGCCGACCTCTCTCCATGGGCGCATGCGAAAATCAAGGAAAGGAATGGTGAAGGCATTATGGCCTACCGAACATCCACCTGAAGGGCTAGCCGCATTCGTGGATCGATTCAAGGGGGCTTGAAATAGGTTGGAGTTGTGGAAGACTTTGGCTTGCCATGAGGGAGCACGAGAAGCATGGGCAATGATCAAGACCAATTTCACCGGACTTAACCCCGAGGATATGGCGTGGGTTGGTACCGTGGGATCGGATGGAAAAGAAGTGCCACTCCACCTGGTGTATGACTAGGTGATCCCTGCCGCCCGTCTATCGCAAGCGGACTGCCCCCTTAACACCATTATTGATAATCTCGATTAGTAGCCGCACATGTAATTTATATGTACATGTGTGTGTAAAACAATCTGTGTTGTAAACTTTGTCTTAACCGGCCATCGGCTTCTCCCCCCCCCCCGTGTGAAGAGCTTGGGAGTGTTCCTCCTTATTTGTCCCTCCAAAAGAGTGAACTGTATTCGAGGAACCATGCAATCTGGCCATGTGGTGCAAACAGACAGAAAGCACACAGAAAGATATGTTATATTACTACTTAGCATAAGAAACATCTTCCGAGGAAAATAGTACCTCTATCGATACCTTTCCTTGGGGCTATACGAAGATCGTAGATAGAAGTCCGCATACTTTCAGTATGCGGCTAATTGTTCTTTGGGAAGAAATGACCCAAACAACATTGATAACGACCGGAGCCGTATAAAGTGTTTCCATCATGGCCGACCAATTGTCTACGTAAGATAGATAGCTTTAGGCTTCACCCGTCTGAGGTACGTGTCTAGATGACCCAGTCATAACAATCACAGAGGTGCTCCCTTTACTCTCTAGCCGAACAATCGGGAACGTAGAGAGTAAACACAGGAGCGAGGCAACCCGGCTTGGCAAAGTCTTAGTTCGAATTGATGCATATGATGGCTAGAACATGACAAAAGAAACATGTGTGCTCGATAAGTATGAGAAAGTACTTGCAATAAAATTTTTGGCTACTAGAAGAAGCCCCCACGAGCTGTGCTCGGATTTAACACTTTATGGTGTATGCCGATAGTGTTTAGTACAAGATTGATTCAGCCAAACATAGGGGAAGAAAAGAAATTGGCCCTGTCAAACAGCAAAATGGGAAGGGAAGAAGAAAAAGGCAAAAATAACAAGGGGAAAAAGGAAAAAAATGTGGGGAGTTTAGACGGCACCGATTTATCCGTAGAAGCGCCAAAGACGAGCTGCGTTCCATGGGTTTGGTTCAAGGAGATTATCGGATGGACTCCGTAGACGGTAGACACCTCCCGCAAGTACTTCGTTGATCATGAAAGTACCCTCCCATTTTGGGTTGAGTTTATGCTTCTGTTTCTCCGGGAGCCGTAGGACGAGTTTGCCTACATTGTATGCTTTTGCCCTGACCTCCCCACTTTGGTAACGTCGAGCTTGCTGTTGGTAAAGAGTGGAATGAGCCAGAGCTATGTCACGCTCTCCCTCCAAGGTGTCTAAGTCATCATGCCGATCCAACTCGGCCTCCTCTTCCTCGTACATGTGCACTCTTGGTGCGTCATGGATAATATCGCAAGGGAGGACTGCCTCTACCCCATAGACCATGAAGAACGGTGTGTAACCTGTTGCTCTGTTCGGGGTGGTACGCATGCCCCATAGAACGGAGTCGAGTTCCTCCACCCAATGACAGTCGGACTCATCGGACCAAACGTGGCTTGTTGCCACTCATACTAAGACCGTTTGCTCACTCGACCTATCCATTGGTCTATGGATGATAGACCTACGCATAATCAAGCTTTATGCCCTTTTTTGCGCACCAGTCCTTGACCTCTTGGGCCATGAAGTTGGATCCATTATCCGTTATTATACTATGCGGGACACCGTAACGATGCACTACACTAGATATAAAGTCGATCACTGGTCCGTATTTATCCGACTTGACGGGCTTTGCTTCTATCCATTTGGTGAACTTGTCAACCATGACCAGTAGGTATTTATTTTTCTTGGTTCCCCCTTTAAGGGGTCCGACCATGTCTAGACCCCATACTGCGAAAGGCCAGGTGATCGGAATAGTCCGAAGAGCCGTTGGGGGCATGTGACTTTGATTTGCAAAAAGTTGTCACCCTATGCAATGCTGAACAAGTGACTGAGCGTCCGTACGTGCTGTAGGACAAAAGAAACCAGCTCAGAAGGCCTTACTGACAAGAGATCTTGCAGCGGTGTGATACCCGCCCATGCCTGCGTGGATTTCGGCGAGGAGCTCCCGTCCTTCTTCCTTGGATATACACCGTTGTAATATTCTGGTTGTGCTTTTCTTGTATAACACCTCTTGCCGTGACGTGATGCCCGCCCATGCCTGCATGGATTTCGGTGAGGAGCTCCCATCCTTCTTCCTCGGATATACACCTCTATAATACTCCAGTGGTGCTTTTCTTGTATAACTCACCCTCGTGTACTTTATAGGTCTTGGATCGTCGAACTATGCGATGTGCCTCGGTTTGATCATCGGGGAGTTCCTTGTGAAGAAGGTAAGCGAGGAAGGGCTCTGTCCATGGCGCTATTACTACCATTACCTCATGAGCCGAGGGCGTTTCATTCATCGTGGAGCCGCCGACAATGCCATCATCTTACTTGTTTATGGGGGGAACAACTTCGTCCGCCGTATTCGGACCAACGCCATTGTCGTCGGCCTGCCATACTACGGAGGGCTTAAAGAGCCACTCTAGGAAGGTGTTTCTTGCTACGGGATCACGCTTGGCTCCCATACGGGCAGTATGTCGGCGGCTTGGTTATTGTCGCGAGCGACGTGGTGGAATTCCAACCCCTCGAGGCGAGCAGATATCTTCAGGACGATGTTTCTATATGCCGCCATCTTCGGATTTTTGGCGTCGAACTCGCCGTTAATTTGGGATATGGCCAGGTTTGAGTCTCCCCGTACGTCTAGCCATCGTATGCCCATTGATATCGCCATCCGAAGACCATGAAGGAGGGCTTCGTATTCGGTTGCATTGTTGGAGTCAGCATACATGATTTGCAACATGTATCACACGTTGTCGCCTGTGGGGGATGTGAGGATAACTCCAGCCCCCAGTCCGGCCAAGGTCTTGGATCTGTTAAATCTCAGGTACAGTGCCCAATGGGAGTATGCACTGTATTGCTTGGGGAGTTCGACCTCTGTCCATTCAGCTAGGAAGTCCACCAGTACCTGAGATTTAATGGCGTGGCGTGGCTTGTAGGTTATTTCAAAGGGAAGGAGCTCAATGGCCCATTTGGCTATGCGGCTGGTGACGTCCCTGTTGTTGATTATATCATTCAGGGGGACCTCCGATGCCACTGTTACTGCACACTCCTGGAAGTAGTGTCCGAGTTTCCTCGACGCCATGAATACTGTATAAGCTATTTTTTGGTAATGTGGGTATCTAGACTTGCACTGTGTTAGCACTTCTGACACATAATACACCAGTTTCTGAGTCCATAATTTATGTCCCTCCTCATCTTGTTCGACGACGAGCACCACATTGACGACTTTGTTGGTGTCCGATATGTATAATAACACAGGCCCACCGACGCCCGGTGCCGTGGGTATGGGATTGGTTGCGAGTAGTGTTTTGATTTATTCTAACGCAGCCGCTGCCTCATCGGTCCACTCAAACTTGGTGGTCCATTTTAGCAGCTTATAGAGCGGCAAAGCCTTTTCTCCGAGGCGGAAGATAAAGTGGCTTAACGCTGCTATGCACCCAGCTAGCCTCTGGACATGCTTCAGCTCTATGGGAATTGCATGTTCTGATAGAGCACGAATTTTAGCTGGATTTGCCTCTATTCCTTTATGGGATATGATGAATCCAAGCAGCTTACCAGCGGGAACTCCGAATACACATTTTCTGGATTGAGCCATATATCATATTCGCGTAGACTAGCGAAGGTTTGCTGTAAGTCGTCGATCAACTGGCCAACGTATTTGGTTTTGATTACCACATCATCCATGTATGCCTCGATAGTCTTACCGACCTTTGTCGCGAGACAGGTTTGGATCATGCGCTGGTATGTGGCCCCGGTGTTTTTAGCCCGAAAGGCATCGTGTTGAAGCAGAATGGCCCGTAGGGGGTGATGAATGCAGTAGCCGCTTGATCGGATTCCTTCATTTTAATTTGATTGTATCTGGAATAAGCGTCGAGGAAACACAACAAATCGCATTCGGCTGTGGCGTCTATGATCTGGTCTATGTGTGGTAAGGGTAAAGGGTCCTTGGGGCAGGCTTTGTTGAGGTCTTTGAAGTCAACACACAGCTGCCAGGACTTGTCTTTCTTAGGTACCATCACCAGGTTTGCTAGCTACTCAGAGTGTTTAATATCCCGAATAAATCCGGCCTTGAGTAGTTTAGCTAATTCTTCACCCATTTTTTGCTGTTTGGGCTCGGAGAAGCGGCACAGAGTCTGTTTCACGGGCTTAAAGCTTGGGATAATGTTTAAGCTGTGTTCGGCGAGCCGACGTGGGATTCCAGGCATATCGGAAGGATGCCACGCAAAAATGTCCTAATTTTTGCAGAGGAAATTCCGCAGCTCTTCATCCACGAGGGGATCGAGCTGGGTTCTGATGGACGCTGTCTTATTGGGGTCCGTTGGATGTACCTGAAATTTAACGATTTCCTCTACGGGTTTAAAGGACGTGGACTTGGGCCTTTTGCTAAGGATCACATCGTCCTTGTTAACTGTCGACCGTAAGGCGGTCAACTCTTCGGCAGCAAAAATTTCCGCTAATGCCTAGAGGGCGAGCGCTGCCGTTTTGTTTCTAGCCCGAAGGGCTATGTTCGGATCACTGGCAATCCTGATCAGTCCATTTGGTCCTAGCATTTTGAGTTTCATGTACCTGTAATGGGGTATAGCCTGGAACTTTGTAAACGCATCGCGTCCCAATAGGGCGTGATAGCCACTTGGGAAGGGGACAATGTGGAAGAGAACTTCTTCGGATCGGTAGTTTATGGGCGTGCCGAACACAACATCCAGGATGATACATCCGAAACAACGTGCCTCTTTCCCTGGGATAATTCACCGGAAGGTTGTGTTGCTATGTTTAATGCGGGATCGGTCGAACTGTATTTTTTCCAGGGTGGCCTCGTATATAAGGTTAAGACCATTGCCGCCGTCCATTAGCACTTTATGTAGCTTGTATCCATCAATGATGGGATTCAGGACTAGTGCGGCCGGTGAGTGACCGGGAAGAATGGGCGGTTGGTCAGTGTCCCCAAAAGTAATCGGTATGTCTGCCCATGGGCTAGTGGCTGCCACATGGTAGACTTTCTCGAGCTCCCTAAGGGCTCTTTTACGCATGTTCCTCGAGGGGAAGGTCTCATAGACTATCAGGACTTCGGCATTGAATCCGGGTGGCGAAGGAGAGTGCCTACTCGATGAAGGTGTTTCGAGGATGGCATTGCCGCTTTTTGCGACTTGCCTGATGACCCAGCAAGCTCTAAGTCTGTTAGTTGGGTTCGTGTTTAATAACATGAAATGTATGGGGCAAGGTTTATCCAATAGTCCCTCAAGGACAGTGCCGGTCCCTAAAATAGGCTTGTTTCTCTTTTTGACGGGTTCGTACCTAGCTAGCCGATTTGGAGGTATCCTCTTTTTCCGAGCTCCTGTAGGGTGTTCGGGGAACATTGGTTCCGAAAACAACTGTTCGGATTGCCGAATGCTCTCCATGGCATAGTACTTTTGTACCGATTCGGATAACTCCGAAAAGTCATTTATGCGTCGGCAGGCCAGGACATTAAGAATCTCTTCATCATGGCAATTGCGAATGAAAATTGCCATTATATCTTTGTCACTAAGACCTTTTACTCTACTCCTAGCGAGTAGGAGTCTGGCCCACAAGTGGTGGTCTGATTCTCCTTGTAGTTGCTTTATATCCCGAAAGTCCAAAGACACGGGATTTAGTGCGATACTTGGATGGTCGTCCTAGGTGGTGGGTGGGAAAAAATTCGATTCCGTGTCACAACGAGTGTTTAGAACTACAGTTTCCAAATCATGTGAAGGATTCTGGACCGGTGACGGTCCGGCTTTAGAATGATTCCTCGCCTCTGATTCATCGACAGGGTCTTGGTGATCGAGGACTGAACTATAGACAGTTTTCAATTCCGGCTGTCGGGCAGAATCCGCAGCCGGACACTCGACGGTAACGACAAGGTAGGTGACCGGAGGGACATGAAGCTCCCTGTCATCGAGTCTGATCCCAAGCTGATCATAGATCGGAACCTGGTCATCCGATATATGCATAGCTTCGATCCGGTCGAACAACTCGTTTAAGAACGAGGTGATGGCAGGGTGCGTGTCGCTGATACGAGTGGATTCATAGCGTGGCGTGACAGTTCCAGAGTTATAACGAAGCAGACCTGTGTTTCGTCCCACCATGGGACCTGATGTCTTGGCCGTCAAAGCATCCGAACTTACAGGTTTTTCTTCGAAGGTTGAGGGTTCCATTGGAACAAGTGTTCCCCGTGAATCGGTCGTGGACTCTAGGGTTCCAAACATGCTACTCTGATTGGGGGGAAAGCTTCTGGTCTGGCCATGACGGCTGATCGGGCTGGCATGCGACAAGATGTCATTGCCGGCGAGACTCTGATCGGGGGCGAGAGTCCCCTCGATGTAGATCTCTCTACGTGTGACGAGGTGAGCCATCGATTCCTTTGGTGCTCACAGAGGAACTCTCAATGAAAGCACCAATGTCGATGTCAAAACCGGCATATCTTTGGTAGGGGGTCCCTAACTGCAAGACTAGAATCAACGATAACAGGAGATGAAGGGGACACAAGTTTACTCAGGTTCGGGCCCTCCTATGGAGGTAATACCCGATGTCCTGCTTGGTTGTATTGATGATGTGAGGGGTTACAGAGTTGATCTACCTCGAGATCGAATAGCTAACCCTAGATGAGTCGTCCCTCTCTACCCCTAAAGCTTCCGGCTTATATAGACACCGAGGATGCTCTGGGTTTACACAAGGTCGGTTACATGCCGAAGAGATAAACATGCCTAACTACAGCTAATTACTTGTAGAATACTTTAGGGCTTCTCAAAACTTCCATCTGGCATAGGTGATATTTGATCGTCCGATGCTCCCTTTGAGGCCCACACAATCCGGCCCATAAACAAGAGGTCGGCTATCCGAGGACCCCCTAATCTAGGACTCCCTTAGTGAGTGTACCTGCATGGTGCTGACATTATGAGCGGTGTGGCGAGGACGAAGACGGGCAATACATGAAGATATTTATGAGAGCCCATACTCGACCAATGCTTTCGTCATGTCATATCTTCAAGATCTCGAAATAACTAAAAAGATAACTATAGTGGGACGTAGGAGTGCCCCACCTCGGTCGGTTGCTTGGCAGCCTCCACCGGAGGGCTATGTAAAGCTCAATACCGATGCGGTAATTGCAGGCAAAGGTACCTTTTGTGTTTGCGCATCAATATGTCGAGACCGTGCGGGTAATTTTTTGGGGGGCCTCGGCGATCAAGCTCAAGCATATATCCAATGTTGCAACGTTGGAAGCTCTTGCAATCCGCGAAGGACAAGATTTGGCAGAGGACATGTATGTCAATAAGATCCATACTAGTTCAGACTGCAAGAGAGTGGTAGGCGACCACAAGAAGAAATCAGCGATAGTGTTTCGGGCTACAATACATGAAATAATAGATCGATCTTGTTTTTTCACTTCATGTAACATAGTTCATGAGTTTATGAGCTCAAATTTCAAGGCCCACAATCTTGCTAAGCACGCTTTGACACTCGAGTTTGGACGCCACATTTGGTTGGGCCAACCTGGGTTGCTCCTCTTTCTACTTGTAAACATTATTGATCCTTAATAAAGCTTGGCAAGATTGTCTCAAGAAAAAACGTGATCGGCAACAAGTAAACAGTAATTGCATTTCTTACCTTTCCTCCATTCTCTCCCTCACACACTCTTTCCTCTCCTCCCCATCCACAATTTCTGATCGAATCTCTGGGCATTACAACTTGGTAATCATAGCCACCTCGAATTGTTTCCCCAAAATTGACCGCCACTATTGGAAATATGCCCTAGAGGCAATAGTAAAGTGGCTATTATTATATTTCCATGTTGATGATAATCATTTATTATCCTTGCGAGAATTGTATTGAGCAGAAACTCAGATACATGTGTGGATATATAGACAAACACTACATCCCTAGTGAGCCTCTAGGGTACTAGCTCATTGATCAAAGATGGTCAAGGTTTCCTAGCCATAGACACGAGTTTTCATTTGATAACGGGATCACATCATTACGAGAATGCTCTGATGGACAAGACCCAACCGCAAGCACATCATATGATCATGTTAGTTTAGTGCTACTGCTTTATCCATGTCAAGCATCTGTTCCTACGTCCATGAGATCATGCAACTCCCAGACATCGTAGGAATGCATTGTGTGTATCAAACTTCACAACGTAACTGGGTGACTATAAAGGTGCTCTACAGGTATCTCCGAGGGTGTCTGTTGGGTTGCCATGGATCGAGGCTGGGATTTGTCACTCTATATGACGGATAGGTATCTCTGGGCCCACTCGGTAATACATCATCACAAGAAGCTAGCAAACAATGTGACTAAGGAGTTAGTCGCGATATCTTGTATTACAGAATGAGTAAAGAGACTTGCCGATAACGAGATTGAACTAGGTATTGAGATACCAACGATTAAATCTCGGGCAAGTAACATATCGACAGACAAAGAAAACTGCATACGGGATTGATAAAATCCTTGACATCGTGGTTCGACCGATAAAGATCTTCATAGAATATGTGGGAACCATATGGGAATCCAGGTCCTGCTATTGGTTATTGGTCATAGAGGTGTCTCGGTCATGTCTGCATAGTTCTCGAACCCGCAAGGTCTGCACACCTAACGTTCCGTGATGATTCGGTATTGTTGAGTTATGTATGTTGGTGAATGAAGGTTGTTCGGATTCCTGGATGATATCCCGGACACCACGAGGAGTTTTGGAATTGTTCGGAGATAAATATTGATATATAGGGAGTTGGTATTTGGGTTCCGAAAAGGTTCCGAAAAGTACTGACTTTGTGATGGAGGTGTCAGAAAGGTTTCGGGGGTCCACCGAGGGGGATCACGTGCCCCAGAAGGGCCCATGGGCTGAGAGGGGGCCGCACCAGCCCCTGGTGGGCTGGGCGCCGTAGCTCCCAAGGCCCATGCGACTTGGTGGGCAAAGGAAGGATCTAGGGTGGCCGCCTGCCCCTTGCCTTGGGGGCTAAGGCAACCCTAGGCCGCCATGCCAAATCCTAGGGTGACCGCCCCTTCCCCCTGCCCCTATATATACTTGAGGGGAGGGAGGGCAGTCGTACCCTAAGCCACGATGCAGCCCTCCCTCTCCCTCTAGATTGGTTCTCCTCTAGATTAGTTTTGGTTGTGCTTGGCAAAGCCCTGCTGGAATAGCTCCACCAGCACCGCCACCACCCCATCATGTTGTCGGAGAACTCATCTACCTCCCCGCCCTCACTTGCTTGATCAAGAAGGCCGAGACGTCATCGAGCTGTACGTGTGCTGAATGCGGAGGTGTCATCCGTTTGGCGCTAGATCGTGATTGGATCATGGGATGAATCATGATTGGATCATGAAGACGTTCAACTACATCAACCACGTTTCTTAACGCTTCCCGCTTAGCGATCTACAAGGGTATGTAGATGCACTCCCCCTCTCGTAGATGTTCATATCCATAGATAGATCTTGTGTGTTCATAGGAAATTTTGTGTTTCCCATGCAACGTTCCCCAACAGCCACCGCAGTTCACATACTCATCCAATCGTGCGGTCACATCCACCAGGCCTGGTGCGAGCTGCTCCGGCAAGCTAGCATGAAATCCTGCCCGATGTTCGTCGATTTGGAGCAAGATGATGGTGCCGCCATCCAAGCCGTCCGCGCAAACCCGCCGCATTCTGGACGCGATGGAGGAGACCACCAACGAGTTGCAGGGGTTGCTCGAGATTGTGATCCGCCATCTCGATGCAAACCATAAGACCATCGACGAGCGCTATCAAGCGCAGATCGCCTACAACGACCAAGTCCCCAACGAACTCAAGCACCTCTCCAAGCAGATCGACCTCACACAGGCCAATTTGGATGAGCCCCACAAGTCCGCCCAGACGATCGACCCCGCCGCCATGACCAACCTTGATGCCACATCTCCACCGGGTGCCATGGCATCTACGGGCTCCTCCATGCACGCGCCACCACCACCACCACATGCGGTGACTCGCCCCACCTCCACCACCCCTCTACACGGATGGTGCCGCTCAAGTGCCGTTCGCGCATCTCGTCAACCACGGGCCTCCCCTGCTTCTGGAACCAGCGCCCTCGATGTACGAACATGATCACAACACCGACCATTACTCCAAGCCACCCAAACACGATTTCCCACAGTTCAACGGCGATGCACCCCGCATCTGGCTCGAGCGACGCATCTCCTACTTTGAGCTCTATAGGGTGCCGCCAGATAGCTGGGTTACCACCGCCATCCTTTATATGGATGGTCTCGCTTTGATGTGGCTTCAGGCATATCACCAATCACACCCTTGGCTGACATGGACAACATTGAGAGCAACCATTAAAGAAGAATTTGGGCCAAAGGAATTTGAAGCGCAGATGCACCAGCTGGTTTAGTTACAAGAGACAAGTAGTGTGCAGGAGTACCGACAACAATTCAAGACATCAATGTACCACCTGCTGTCTTTGGATCCCACCTTGAGCACACAGTTCATCCTCTGTCGATTCCTGCTTGGCCTCAAGGATGAGCTCCCGTTGGGCGTGCGCCTGCAGGCTCTCACTAGCATCATGTGCACCACGGTGTTTACTCCTGGATTTAGGGTTCCTTGGGCAACCGACCTATTTCCCATGGGCCGGACTGTATGGGCCGCAAAGTGACCATTGGGTGATCAAGGGCCCCGTTACCAGAGTGGAGGCTTCGAGGGGCCGTGGCGTGTTCTCCAAGACTGTCAGCTGTAGATAGGCGTGTTTATCTCTTCGACATGTAGCCGACCATGTGTAAACCCTAGGTACCCCGGGTGTATATATAAACTGGAGGGTTTTACATTGTAGGGACAGAATAACTCATCTAGGGTTAGCTATTTGATCTCGAGGTAGATCAACTATGTAACCCCCATATCAGTAATACAAGCAAGAAGGACATAGGGTATTACCTCCATAGGAGGGCCTGAACCTGGGTAAAACATTGTCCCCTTCGTCTCCTGTTACAATCGCTTCTAGTCTCACAGCTCGGGACCCCCTACCAAAGATCCGCCGGTTTTGACACCGACAGCCGGCTCATAGAGAAGGCCCACGAAGACGAGGAATTCCCTCACAAGAGAAACAAGTCCCGTATTAGGATTCAATAAAGACTAGTCCTAGTCCTAGTCCTAGTAGGACTCTACATGTAAACTTACCCCTTCAACTTATATAAGGAGGGTAAGGCACCCCCAGAGGGACAAGTTCAAGTCATTAGAGGTAGACAGATTAGAGGCTCTCGAGATTAGAGGTAGCAAAATAGCACCCTTGTAATCGAGATCATCCTTGTCATCAATACACACAAAGCAGGATGTAGGCTTTTACAACCTGGATAAAACTTGTGTCTATCGATTCCGACCAACCCCGTTCAAGCTACCACCTAGTTGCGATGGCTTCAAACCTAAGTTCTCTCATGAGGACATATGTCCTAACAAAACCACGACAATTGGCGCCCACCATGGGGCCACACACATTGTGGATGTGTTCTTGAAGGGATCTCTCCTAGGGGTCGAGAAGCTTATGAACCGCCAGATCCGCAAGGGCTGGCACGGAAGAATCTTCATCAAACCAAGTTCCTAGCCGTCTCCCGTCTTCAACTCGACCTCACCAATGAGCCGTCGTGGCGGCCTCCAACACACTTCGAGTCGCTACTATGCAAGCCATTGCCGCATCTCGCCCGTCGTAGGCCGCCTTGCCTTGAGCCGCCGTGGTGCTGGCCCTCGTCGCCTCACGTCCGAAGTTGTGAGGGGACACATCATGCTTTGAGCCACCATGGCGCTGGCCTCCGTTGCCTCGAGTCTGAGCCGTCGCGGCTTCCGCGCTCACCGCTATGGCCGCCGCTCCCGCCTCGCCCGCTCGTCGAGCCGGCCTCCGCCCTGCCTCACTCCGACTCGCCTCCGCCATCGTGAACCAGCCGTGTCGCCCCGATCTCAGTTGCCGTCTCTACAAGCCTTGACATGGCCTTGCTTTCGCCAGCGCACCCCCGTTAACCCGGCTTCGCTCTTCCTGTGAGCAGTCTCCAAGCCGCCCTAAGGCCTCATGCCAAGCCTCCGCCTCACCTCCGTCGAGCTGTCACCTCGGTTTGTTTCAACCTGCCAGCCAATTCTGTCGTTTCCACTTCGAGCCGATGTCGTGCCTCGAGCCGGCACACTACTCCAAGCAGACAATTCCTCCTCGTCCGCCGCCATCATAGCCACTGCCTCGCCCATGCTCGACCTCGCCTCAAATCGACCATCCAGACGCGCTTCTGTTGGGGAACGTTGCATGGGAAACAAAAAAATTCCTACACACACGCAAGATCTATCCATGGTGATGAGCATGTACGTGAGGAGAGTGGATCTACATACCATTGTAGATCGCTAAGCACGAAGCGTTAAAAAACACGGTTGATGTAGTTGAACGTCTTCGCGATCCAAACCGCCGAGTGTCTCGCGATCCAGTCACGATCCGTCCCGATCTAGTGCCGAATAGACGGCATCTCCGCGTTCAGCACACATACAGCTCGATGATGATCTCCGGCTTCTCAGAAAGAGGGAGAGGATCGGTAGATGAGTTCTCCAACAGCACAACGGAATGGTGGCAGTGGTGGTGAACTAATCCGACAAGGCTTCGCCGAGCTCCGGCGAACTAATCTAGAGGAGAAATGATCTAGAGGAAGAAGAGGGTAGCGGGTGGCAATTAGGGTTAGGGATGCTCACAAAAAGCTCTAGTATATATATGAGGACGGGGAGAGAAATCTACCCTAGCCCCTCCTCCAAGGAGGGCTTCGGCCGAGGCAAAGGGGAGGAGTCCACCTCCCTTGTGGGAGGTGGACTCCTAGTAGGACTCCTCCCTACTTGGCCCCTACTCCTCCTCCTAGCGCATGTGACCTTAGCGGCTGGTTGCCCAGCCCACAGGGGCTGGTGCACCACCTACTAGTCTCATGTAGCCCTTGGGGTGAGTGGGCCCCTCCCGGTGGACCCTCGGAACCCTCCCGACACTCCCGGTACAGTACCGGAAATACCCGAAACTTTTCTGGTGACCAAAACGGGACTTCATATATATCAATCATTACCTCCAGACCATTCCGGAGCTCCTCGTGACGTCCGAGATCTTATCTGGGACTCCGAACAATGTTCGGTCACCACCATGCATAACTCAATACTACCAAAACGTCCAATAGTGGGACATGGATGCCCATATTGGTTCCGACATATTCTACGAATATCTTTATCAGTTGAACCTCAAGTATCTCTATACCTAGTTCAATCTCGTTACCGACAAGTCTCTTTAATCGTTCCATAATACAAGATCCCATGGATAACACTTTAGTCACATTTCTTGCAAGGCTTCTTGTGATGTTGTATTACCGAGTAGGTCCTGAGATACCTCTCCATCACACGGAGTAAGAAATCCCAGTCTTGATCCATGCCCACTCAACAGACACCCTTGGAGATAACTATAGGGCATCTTTATACTCACCTAGTTACGTTGCGATGTTTAATACACACAAGGTACTCCTCTGGTGTTAGTGAGTTGCATGGTCTCATGGTCATAGGAATAGATACTTGACATGTAGAAAAATATAGAAATAAACTAACATGATCATATTCTACATTCATAGTTTGGGTCTTGTCCATCACATCATTCTCCTAATGATGTCAACCCGTTATCAAATGACATCTCATGTCTATGGCTAGGAAACCTTGACCATCTTTGATCAATGAGCTAGTCTACTAAATGCATACAAGGGACACACTTGTGTCTATGTATCCACACATGCAATGTGTTTCCAATCAATACAATTATACCATGGATAATGAATGATTATCATGAACAAGGAAATATAATAATAACCATTTATTATTGCCCCTAGGGCATATTTTCCAATAGTATGCCACTTGCACTAGAGTCAATAATCTTGCTCACATCACTATGTGATTTACATTGTAATGAATCTAACACCCATACAATTCTGGTGTTGATCATGTTTAGCCCTTCGAAGAGGTTTAGTCAACGGGCCTATGACATTCAGACTCGTGTGCACTTTGCAAATATTTATGACCTCCTCCTTGATGTGATCGCGGATGGAGTTGAAGCATCATTTTATGTGTATGGTCCTCTTGTGAAACCTTGGTTCCTTGGCTAGAGCAATGGCACCAGTGTTTTCACAGAACAAAGCCATTGGATTCAGTGCACTGGGCACTACTCCAAGATTTGTCACGAAATCCTTCATCTAGACACCTTCCTTCGCTACCTCCGAGGCTGCGATGTACTCCGCTTCGCATGTAGAATCGACTACCACATTTTGCTTGGTACTGCACCAGCTTAGCGCTCCCCCATTGAGAATAAATACGTATCCGGTTTGAGACTTAGATTCATCTAGATCAGTATCAAAGCTTGCATTGACATAACCCTTTATAACGAGCTCTTGATCACCTCCATAAACAAGAAACATTTCCTTAATCGTTTTCAGGTACTTAAGGATATTCTTGACCATCGTCGAGTGCTCCATTCCTAGATAACTTTGAAACCTTCCGGCCATACTTATGGCAAGGCTGACATCGGGTCATGTGCACAACATTGCATACATGATAGAGCCTATGGCTGAAGCATAGGGGATGGCACTCATCTTTTCTCTATCATCTACAGTCACTGGGCATCGAGTCTTACCCAACTTCACACCTTGCAATACAAGCAAGAACCCCTTCTTGGACTTATCCATTTTGAACTTCGTCAAAACTTTGTCAAGGTATGTATTCTATGGAAGTCCTATTAAGTGTCTCGATCTATCTCTATAGATCTTGATGCCTAATATGAAAGCAGCTTCTCCTAGGTCCTTCATTGAAAAACTCTTGTCCAAATATTCCTTCATGCTTTCCAGCATTTCTATATTGTTTCCAATCAGCAATATGTCATCCACATATAATATTAGAAATGCTATAGAGCTCCCACTCACTTTCTTCTAAATACAAGCTTCTCCGTAAACTTGTATAAACCCGAACGCTTGGATCACCTCATCTAAGCGAAGATTCCAACTCCGAGATGCTTGCACCAGTCCATAAATGGATCGCAGGAGTTTGCAAACTTTGTTAGCATTCTCTGGATTGATGAAACCTTCTGGTTGTGTCATATATAACTCTTCTATAAGGAAACCGTTAAATAACGTTGTTTTGACACCCATCCGCCAAATTTCATAATCGAAAAATGCAGCTATTGCTAACATGATTCTGACGGACTTAAGCATCGCTATGGGTGAGAAGGTCTCATAGTAGTCAACTCCTTGAACTTGTCAAAAACCCTTTGCCACAAGTCGAGCTTTATAGGCGGTGACATTACCGTCCGCGTCCGTCTTCCTCTTAAAGATCCATTTGTTCTGAATGGCCTTCCGCCCTTCAGGTAATACTTCCAATGTCCATACTTTGTTTTCATACATGAATCCCTTCTCGGATTTCATGGCCTCTAACCATTTCTCGGAATCTCGGCGCATCATCGCTTCTCCCTAGCTCGTAGGTTCATCGTTGTCCAACAACATGACCTCTAAGACAGGGTTGCCCTACCACACAGGAGCAGTACATGTCCTTGTCGACCTACGAGGTTTGATAGTAACTTGATCCAAAGCTTCATGATCATCATCATTAAGTTCCTCTTCAACCGATGCACGCTCCACAAAAACATCTTTTTGCGCTGCGCTACTCTCTTGTTGAAGTAAAGGTTCAATAACCTGATCAAGTTCTATTTTACTCCCACTCAATTATTTTGAGAGAAACTCTTTCTCAAGGAATGTTTCGTTTTAGCAACAAACACTTTGCCTTTGGATCTGAGATAGAAGGTATACCCAACTGTATCTTTTGGGTATCCTATGAAGACTCTCCGCTTTGGGTTCCAGCTTTTTAGGCTGAAGCTTTTTGACATAAGCATCACATCCCCAAACTTTAAGAAACGACAACTTTGGCTTTTTGCCAAGCCACAGTTCATATGGCGTCGTCTCAACGGATTTCGATGGTGCCCTATTTAAAGTGAATGTAGCTGTCTCTAATGCATAACCCCATAACGATAGTGGCAAATCGGCTAGAGACATCATAGAACGCACCATATCCAATAAGTTTCGATTGATGTTCGGACACACCATTACGCTATGGTGTTCCAGGCGATGTCAATTGTGAAACAATTCCACACTGTCTTAAGTGACTGCCAAACTCATAACTCAGATATTCTCCTCCTCGATCAGATCGCAGGAATTTAATCTTATTGTTATGATGAGTCTCAACTTCACTCTGAAATTGCTTGAACTTTTCAAATGTTTTAGACTTGTGTTTCATTAAGTAAATATACCCATATCTACTTAAGTCATCAGTGAAGGTGAGAAAATAAGAATATCCACCGTGCACCTCAATGCCCATCGGACCGCACACATCAGTATGTATGATTTCCAACAAGTCACTTGCCCGTTCCACTGTTCCAGAGAACGGGGTATTAGTCATCTTGCCCATGAGGCATGGTTCACATGTGTCAAGTGATTCAAAATAAAGTGACTCCAAAATTCCATCAGCATGGAGCTTATTCATGCATTTTACACCAATATGACCTAAACGACATCTTTTGGTACTATCATTATCAACTCTACATCTTTTGGTATCAATGTTATGAACATGTGTATCATCACTATCGAGATTCAACATGAATAAACCCCTCACATTGGGTGCATGACCATAAAAGATATTACTCATATAAATATAACAACCATTATTCTCTTATTTAAATGAGTAACTGCCTCGCAATAAACAAGATCCAGATATAAGTTTCATGCTTAACACTGGCACAAAAAACAATTATTCATTTTCATCACTAACCCCGATGGTAATCGAAGAGCGAGCGTGCCGACGGCGATCACATCAAACTTGGAACCATTTCCCACGCGCATCATCACTTCATCCTTAGTCAGCCTTCGTTTATCCCATAGCTCCTGTTTTGAGTTGCAAACGTGAGCAACCGAATTGGTATCAAATACCTAGGCACTACAACGAGAGTTGGTAAGGTACACACCAATAACATGTATATCATATATACCTTGTTTGGTGTTGGCCGCCTTCTTGTCAGCCAGATACTTCAGGCAGTTCCGCTTCCAGTGACCAGTTCCCTTTCAATAAAAACACTCAGTTTCTGGCTTGGGTCCAACCTTGGGTTTCTTCACGGGAGGGGCAATTGCTTTGCCACTCATCGTGGAGTTACCCTTCTTGACCTTGTAATTCTTCTTGAAACTAGTGGTTTCATTGACCATCAACACTGGATGCTCTTTTTGGATTTCAAACTCAGCGATTTTCATCATGGCAAACAGCTCGGTGACTGACTTGTTCATCCCGTGCATGTTATAGTTCATCATGAAGCTCTTGTAGCTAAGTGGCATTGATTGAAGAACTCTGTCAGTGATTGACTCCGGTAGAAGCGGCATCCCTAACTCATCCAAACGGTTTGAATAACCAGACATTCTGAGTATATGTTCAGTAACAGGCCCGTTCCCCTCCATCTTGCAAGAATAGAACTTATCGGAGGTCTCATACCTCTCGATCCGGGCATTCTTCTCAAAGATAAACTTCAACTCATGTAACATCTCATATGCTCCATGATGTTCAAAACATCTTTGAAATCCTGGTTCTAAGCCATACAACATTGCACGTTGAACTATTGAGTAATCTCCAGAACATCTCTCCCAAGCATTCTTAATGTCTTTAGACGACACGGGAGCGGGTGGATCACCAAGCGGTGCATCAAGGACATAAGCCTTCTCGGAAGCTGTGAGGATAATCCTCAGATTATGGGTCCAGTCAATAAAGTTACTTCCGTCATCTTTCAACTTGGCTTTCTCTAGGAACGCATTAAAATTCAAGGGAACTACTGCGCGAGCCATTGATCTACAACATAAATATGCAAATGTTACTAAGACTATTGTTCAAGATAATGAGTTTAGTTTATCAAATTACTTAAAAAAACTCCCAGTCAAATTGACATCCCTCAGGTCATTCGAGTGTCACATGATCCAAATTCACCAACCCAGGTCCGATCATCATGTGAGTTGAGGTGGTTTCAATGGTGAACATCTTCATGTTAACCATATATACTATATGACTCATGTTCGACCTTCTGTTTCGAGGCCATGTCTGTACATGCTAGGCTCGTCAAATTTAACCTGAGTATTCTGCACGTGCAACACTTGCTTGCACCCATTGTATGTGAACGTAGAGTCTATCACACCCGATCATCACGTGGTGTCTCGACACGACAAACTGTCGCAACGGTGCACACTCAGGGAGAACACAATTTTATCTTGAAATTATAGTGAGGGATCACCTTATAATGCTACCGTCATCCTAAGCAAAATAAGATGCATAAAAGGATTAACATCACATGCAAATCATAAGTGACATGATATGGCCATGATATTTTGCTTTTAATTTCCATCTTTAACGCACCGGTATGAGCTCCATTTTCACCGACATGACACCATGATCTCCATCATATTGATCTCCATCAACATGTCACCATCGGGGTTGTCGCGCCCACCTTGCTTCTACTACTATTGCTACTGCTTAGCGATAGAATAAAGCATTACAAAGTGCTTAATGATTGACACGCATGTCATACACTAACTAAAGACAACCCTATGGCTCCTGCCTGTCATCATGCTCATCGACATGCAAGTCGTGATATTCTATACAAAACATGATCATCTCGTACATCACATATATCTCATCATGTAATTGGCAATATCATATCACAACATACCCTGCAAGAACAAGTTAGACGTCCTCTAATTGTTGTTGCATGTTTTACGTGGCTGCTACGGGTATCTAGCAAGAACAATTATTACCTACGCAAAACCACAACGGTGATACAGAAATTGCTTTTCAACCGTCTCAAGGACCGCCTTTGTCGAATCCAATCCAACTAAAGTAAGAGAGCCACACACCCAACAACCATCTTTATGCAACAGAGTCGCATGTTAGTCGATGGAACCGGTCTCTCATAAGCGTACGCGTAAGGTTGGTTCGGGCCGCTTGATCCCACAATACCGCTGAATCAAGAAAAGACCAAGGGAGGAAGCAATATAAGCATCAATGCCTATAAACTCTTTTGTGTTCTACTCGTGATCTCATCTACAGATAGACCTAGCTCATGATGCCACTGTTGGGGAACATTGTCTCGGAAACAAAAAAATTCCTACGCACACGCAAGATCTATCCATGGTGATGAGAATCCACGAGAGGGAGAGTGGATCTACATACCCTTGTAGATCGCTAAGTGGGAAGCGTTAAAAACACGGTTGATGTAGTCAAACGTCTTCGCGATCCAAACCGATGAGTGTCCCGCGATCCAATCAGGATCTGTCCCGATCTAGCGCCGAACGGATGGCACCTCCGCGTTCAGCACACGTAGAGATTGATGACGATCTCCGCCTTCTTGATCTAGCAAGAGGGAGAGGATAGGAAGATGAGTTCTTCGGCAGCACGACGTGGTGGTGGTGGTGAACTAATCCGACATGGCTTCGCAGAGCTCCGGCAAACGAACCTAGAGGAGAAACGATCTAGAGGAAGAATAGGCAGCACGTGGCAATTAGGGTTGGCACTACCCACAAAAACCTCTAGTATATATAGGAGGAAGGGGAGAGGAGGCAGCCCTAGCCCATCCTCCAAGGAGGGCTTCGGCCTAGGCAAAGGGGAGGAGTCCAAGGGAGGTGGACTCCTAGTAGGACTCCTCCCTACATGGCCCCTACTCCTCCTCCTTGCACGTGGGCCCCTAGGGTTTGGTTGCCCAGCCCACCAGGGGCTGGCGCAACACCTCCTAGGCCCATGTAGCCCTTGGGGAGAGTGGGCTCCTCCCGGTGGACCCTCAGAACCCTCCCGGCACTCCCGCTACAATACCGGAAATACCCAAAACTTTTCAGGTGACCAAAACGGGACTTCCTATAGATCAATATTTACCTCGGGACCATTCCAGAGCTCATCATGACATCTGGGATCTCATCCGGGACTCCGAACAACCTTTGGTAACCACCATGCATAACTCAATACTACTGAAATGTCACCAAACATTAAGTGTGCAGACCCTGCGGGTTCGAGAACTATGTAGACATGACCGAGACACCTCTACGGTTAATAACCAATAGCGTGACCTGGATGCCCATATTGGTTTCTACATATTCTATGAAGATATTTATTGGTTGAACCTTTATCTCAAGGATTTAGTTAATCTTGTATGTAGTTCCCTTCGTTCTTCGATATGTTACTTACCCGAGATTCGATCGTCGGTATCTCTATACCTAGTTCAATCTCATTACCGACAAGTCTCTTTCCTCATTTCGTAATACAAGATCCTGTGGCTAACACTTTAGTCACATTGCTTGCAAGGCTTGTTGTGATGTTGTATTACCGAGTGGGTCATGAGATACCTCTTTGTCACACGGAGTAATAAATCCGAGTCTTGATCCATGCCCACTCAACAAACACCCACGGAGATACCTGTAGAGCATCTTTATAGTCACCCATTTATGTTGCGACATTTGATACACACAAGGTACTCCTCCGGTGTCAGTGAGTTGCATGATCTCATTGTCATAGGAACAGATACTTGACATGCACAAAACTATAGCAATAAACTGAGATGATCATATCCTAGTTCATAGTTAGGATCTTGTCCATCACATCATTCTCCTAATGATGTGATCCCGTTATCAAATGACATCTCATGTCTATGGCTAGGAAACCTTGACCATCTTTGATCAACGAGCTAGTCTACTAGAGTCATACTAGGGACACATTGTTGTCTATGTATCCCCACACATGCAGTGTGTTTCCAATCAATAAGATTATAGCATTGATAATAAACGATTATCATGAATAGGGAAATATAACAATAACCATTTTATTATTGCCTCTAGGGCATATTTCCAATAGCCTCACCTCGTCAGCCACGACAGTGCCAAACCGGTTTTGCTACCACTTTCGCTCTCCATCGCCACTGTCGGTCGCCTCCAATTCATTTGCGTTCGAGCTGCAGCCCTTGCCTCCGCGCGGGCTGCCCTGTGTCGTGCCACCTCAACTGCTCGTTGCCTTGAGCCGCCTCCGCGTGGACCTCATGTCGAGCCACTGCCCACTCGTTTCCTTCTTCGAATGGCCCCTGTGGCGTAGCCTCTGTTGGGGAACGTTGCATGGGAAACAAAAAAATTTCTACACACATGCAAGATCTATCCATGGTGATGAGCATCTGCGAGAGGGAGAGTGGATCTACATACCCTTTTAGATCGCTAAGCGGGAAGCGTTAAGAAACACGGTTGATGTAGTCGAACGTCTTTGTGATCCAAATCGCAATCCGTCCCGCGATCTCATCATGAGTCCTTCCGATCTAGCACCGAATGGATGGCACCTCCGCGTTCAGCACACGTACAGCTCGATGACGATATCCACCTCCTTGATCCACCACGCGAGGGTGGATAGGTAGATTAGTTCTGCGGCAGCACAACGGCATGGTGGCGGTGGCGGTGGAGCTGATCCGGCAGAGCTTCGCCAAGCTATACCAAAGAGATCTAGAGGAGAACAGATCTAGAGGGAGAGAGAGGGCAGCACATGGCTTTTATTAGGTGCGGCTGCCCTCCCTCTCCTCATCTATATATAGGGGGAAGGGATGAGGGTTGGCGCCCCTAGATACCACCTAGGGGGCGGCGGCCAAGGCAGATGGGGGCGCCCCCTAGGGAAACCGTAGGGTGACATGCCCCCCAAGCCAGGTGGAGGAAACCCTAGAGAGGGCACCCCACCTCTCCTGGTTACATGGGAAAGGGTGAGGGGCACACAACCCCTTATTATGCTGGTTTGCCCCCTCCCCTTGGCGCATGAGGCCCCCCAACACTTGATGGCCCCCCCGAAACCCCTTTTGGTACTCCTGGTCATAACCCGGTACCCCCGGAACGCTTCCGGACTCTGATTCCCTTCGTCCTATATATCGATCTTCACCTCCGGACCATTCCAGAGTTTGTCATCATGTTCGGGATCTCATCCGAGACTCCGAACAACCTTCGGTCACCAACATACATAACTCAATACTATCAAAACGTCATCGAACCTTAAGTGTGCAGACCCTACGGGTTCGGGAACTATGTAGACATGACCGAGACACCTCTACGGTCAATAAGCAATAGCGGTGCCTAGATGCCCATATTGGTTCCTACATATTCTAAGAATATCTTTATCGGTCGAACCTCTATGTCAAGGATTCATATAATTCCATATGATGTTCCCTTTGTTCTTCGGTATGTTACTTGCCCAAGATTCGATCCTCGGTATCTCTATACCTAGTTTTATCTCGTTACTGGCAAGTCTCTTTACTCGTTCTGTAATACAAGATCCCGTGGCTAACTCTTTAGTCACATTTCTTGCAAGGCTTATAGTGATGTATTATTACCGAGTGGGCCCTGAGATACTTCTCTGTCACACGGAGTAACGGATCCCAGTCTTGATCCATGCCAACCCAACAGACACCTCCGGAGATACCTGAAGAGCACCATAGTCACCCAGTTACGCTGCGACATTTGAATACACACAAGGTACTCCTCCGGTGTGAGTGAGTTACATGATCTCATGATCATAGGAAGAGATACTTGACATGTAGAAAACCGTAGCAATAAACTGACATGATCATATGCTACATTTATAGTTTGGGTCTTGTCCATCACATCATTCTCCTAATGGTGTGATCCCGTTATCAAATGACATCTCATGTCCATGGCTAGCAAACCTTAACCATTTTTTATCGACGAGCTAGTCTATTAGGGGCACACTAGGGACATAGTGTTGTCTATATACCCGCACATGTATTTTGTTTCCAATCAATACAATTATAGCATGTATAATAAATGATTATCATGAACAAGGAAATATGATAATAACTAATTTATTATTGCCTCTAGGGCATATTTCCAACAGCCTTCGCGGCCTCAAGCCGGCCGCCAAGGCATCGCTTTCCTGCCGTTTCGTTGACCCGCCTCACCTTGCCAAGGGGCCTCCTCAACCGCTGCCCTCGTGGCAGTAGCTGCTGCCTCACCTCAGTCACTCCATCGCCTCACACCAGGCACGCAAACCATCGTCATTGTGGTGTAGTCAACGATGACACCCGAGGCCGCACTAGCGTTTACGATCATCCGACAAAATATACCAGGTGCTATTTGCCCTTTATGTTTTCAGTACATATTATTTCATCAAAGGACAATTACTCTGTTTCTTACAATAATCATACGCAGGACAATTATTCATTATCAAAGTTGCACTATACCGCGGAGATGGAGCATGCACCAACATTATTCTACACTGGTGTATGTCCATGTCGTGCTACACCGGTTTTTAATGTCGGTCCACGCCGGTTTTATAATGCCGTAGCAGACTCATTGTCCGCGCCAGCTTACAATTGTCATGGCCGACACACCATCTGCGTAGGTTTCGAGCGCCGTAGCCGATTCAAGGGTCAACACCGGCTTACGAACATCGTGGCCAAATCTCGCATCAGCGCTATAAAGCTGATTTCAAAATGCCACGACGGACTTCCATGTATACATCAACACACCGAGGCCGCATATGCCCATATGAGTCGTCCTACGGACGCACGTAAGCCGCCCCTGACGTGGCTCGAGACTATGTTGGTATTTCCCCAAAGAGGAAGGGATAATGCAACACAATGACGGTAAGTATTTCCCTCAGTTATGAAACCAAGATATCAATCCATAGAGGAAGATCACGCACCCATGTAAACAATACCCGCACACAAATAACATATACTTGCAACCCGACGCGTAAGAGAGGTTGCCAAGCTCTCAACGGTAAAAATATAGATTAGGTAATGATAGTTTTGCCAAATAGATCTCGCAAGAACACAAAATAAACTAAGTAAAGAAAAACTACAGCAAGGTATTTTTGGGTTTTTGGATTTGTAGATATGAAAACAAAAAGGAAAAATGGTAGATCGGAAAGCAATATGTTGGAAAAGTAGACCCCGGGCCGCAGGTTTCACTAGTGGCAACTGCTAACATAATTTCAACACACTTTAGCATCGTTACGGGTGAGAAATTCTCATCGCAGTCAACTCCTTGAACTTGGCGGAAACTTCTTTGCGACAAGTCGAGCTTTATAAATGGTGACATTCACCATCAACGTCCGTCTTCATCTTAAAGGTCCATTTGTACTCAACAACATGTCGTTCAACGGGCAAGTATACCAAAGTCCATACTTGGCTTTCATACATGGATCCTTTCTCGGATTTCATGGCGTCTAACTAGTGTTGGAATCCGGTCCCATCATCGCTTCTCCATAGTTCATAGGTGCATCGTTGTCCAACAACATGACCTCCAAGACTGGGTTGCCGTACCACTTAGGAGCAGTACGCGTCCTTGTCAACCTACGAGGTTCGATAGTAACTTGATCCGAAGCTTCATGATCATCATCATTAACTTCCGCTTCAACTGACATAGGCTAATCTCTAGTTGAAACAAAGGTTCAATAGCATCATCAAGTTCTATCTTCCTCCCACTCAATTCTTTCTAGAGAAACTCTTTCTCAAGGAAGGACCCATTTTTAGCAACAAACACTTTGCTCTCAGATCTGAGATAGAAGGTATACCCAACTGTTTCCTCGGGGTATCCTATGAAGATGCACCTTTCCTCTTTGGGTTCAAGGTTATCAGACATAAACATCGCATTCCCAAACTCTAAGAAATGACAGCTCAGGTTTCTGCCAAACCATAATTCATACGGTGTCATCTCAATGCATTTAGATGGTGCCCTATTTCAAGTGAATGTAGTTGTCTCTAATGCATAACCTCAAAACGATAATGGGAAAATAATAAGAGACATCATAGTACACACCATATCCAATCGAGCACGACTATGACATTCGGACACACCATCACACTATGGTGTTCCAGGTGGCATGAGTTGTGAAACAACTTCCACATTGTCTTAAAGTTGTATACCAAACTCGTTACTCAGATATTCACCTCCACGATCATATCGTAGACATTTTATCTTCTTGTCACGATGATCTCAAACTTCACTCTAAAACTGCTTGAACATTTCAAACGTTTCAGACTTGTGTTTCATTAAGTAAGTATCCCCATATCTACTCAAATCATTAGTGCAGGTAAGAAAATAACGATATCCACTTCATGCTACAACACTCATTGGACCGCATACATCAACATGTATTATTTCCAATAAGTTACAAGCCCACTCCATCAAACCGAAAACGGGGTCTGTAGTCATCTTGCCCAAGAGGCATGGTCCACATGTCGAAACCGATTCGAAATCGAATGAGTCCAAAGATCCATCAGCATGGAGTTTCTTCATGCGATTTATACCAATATGACATTTAGCGGCAGTGCCACAAGTATGTGGTACTATCATTATTAACCTTGTATCTTTTGGTATCAAAGTTATGAACATGTGTATTACTACGATCAAGATTCAATAAACCATTCCCATTGGGTGCATGACCATTGATGGTATTATTCATGTAAACAGAATAACCATTATTCTCTAACTTAAATGAATAACCGTATTGCAATAAACACGATCTAATCACGTTCATGCTCAACGCAAACACCAAATAACATTTATTTAGGTATATCTCTAATCCCGAAGGTAGAGAGAGCGTGCGATGGTGATCACATTAACCTTGGAAACACTTCCAACACGCATCGTCACCTCACCCTTAGCTAGCCTCCATTTATTCCATAGCTTTTATTTCGAGTTACCAACATTTAGCAACTGAATCGGTATCTAATACCCAGGTGCTACTAGGAGTATTAGCAAGGTACACATTAATAGTATGTATATCAAATATACTTCTGTCGGCGTTGCCACCCTTCTTATCTACCAAGTATCTAGGGTTGTTCCATTGCAGCGACCACTCTCCTCATAATAGAAGCACTTAGTCTCAGGTTTGGGTTCAACCTTGGGTTTCTTCACTGGAGCAACAACTGGCTTGCTATCCATGAAGTTTCCCTTGTTGCCCTTGCCCTTTGTGAAACTAGTGGTTTTGCTAACTATCAACACTCGATGCCCCTTCTTGATTTCTACCTCCGTGGTGTCAAACCTCGCGAATAGCTCAAGGATCATTATTTCCATCCCTGGCATTTTATAGTTCATCAGAAAGCTCTAGTAGCTTAGTGACAGTGACTTGGAGAACTATATCAATCACTCTCTTATTTGGAATATCAACTCCCACTCGATTCAAGCGATTGTAGTACCCAGACAATCTAAGCACATGCTCATCGATTGAGTTCTCCTTCATCTTGCAGGAAAAGAATCTTGTTGGAGGTCTCATACCTCTCAACACGGGCATGAGCCTGAGATCCCAATTTCAGCTCTTAGAACATCTCCTATGTTCCGTGACGTTCAAAACATTTTGGAGCCTCAATTCCAAGCCCTAATGCATGACACATTGAACTATCAAGTAGTCATCAGAACATGCATGTTAGATGTTCACAAAATCTACAAACGATGCTTTAGGGGGTGGCGCACCGAGTGGTGCATTAAGGACATAAGCCTTCTGTGCAGCAACTGGGGACAATCCGCACATCATGGACAAAAGTACGCATAATTGCTACTACCATCTTTCAACTTAGTTTTCTCTAGTAACGTATCAATAAAACAGGGGAACTACAGCGCGAGCTATCTACAACATAATTTGCAAAGACAGTTTGACTATGTTCATGATAATGAGTTCAATTAATCATATTACTTATGAACTCCCACTCAAATTGTCATCCCTCTGTTTATTCGAGTGTCACATGATCCAAATCCACCAACTCAAGTCCGATCATCACGTGAGTTGAGGTGGTTTAAATGGTGAACATCATCATGTTGATCATATCTACTATATGACTCATGTTCGACCTTTCAGTCTGTTGTGTTCCGAGGCCATGTCTGTACATGCTAGGCTCATCAAGTTTAACCCGAGTGTTCCGCATGTGCAACACTGGCTTGCACCCGTTTTATGTCAATGTAGAGTCTATCACACCCGATCATCACGTGGTGTCTCGAAACGATGAACTTTCGCAATGGTGCACACTCGGGGAGAACACAATTTATCTTGAAATTTAAGTGATGAATCACCTTATGATGCTACCATCGTCCTAAGCAAAACAAGGTGTATAAAAGGATTAACATCACATGCAAATCATAAGTGACATGATATGGCCATGAACTTGTGCTTTTGATCTCCATCTATAAAGCATCAGCATGATCTCCATTGTCACCGGCATGACACCATGATCTCCATCGTCTTGATATCCATCACCGTGTCGCCATTGGGGTTGTCTCTCCCACCATGCTTCTACTAGTATTGCTACCATTTAGCAATAAAGTAAAGCATTACAAGGCGCTTAATGATTGACACGTAGGTCATACAATAATTAAAGACAACCCTATGGCTCCTGCCGGTTGCCGTACTCATTGACATGCAAGTCGTGATATTCTATACAAAACATGATCATCTCATACATCACATATATCTCATCATGCAATTGGCCATATCATATCACAACATACCCTGCAAGAACAAGTTAGATGTCCTCTAATTGTTGTTGCATGTTTTACGTGGCTTCTACGGGTATCTAGAAAGAACGATTCTTACCTACGCAAAACCACAATGGTGATACACAAATTGCTATTCAACCTTTTCAAGGATCGCCTTTGTCGAATCTGATCCACCTAGAGTAGGAGAGACAGACACCTGCTAGCCATCTTTATGCAACAAAGTCACATGTCAGTCGATGGAACCGGTCTCTCGTAAGCGTATGTGTAAGGTTGGTCCGGGCCGCTTCATCCCACAATACCGCTGAATAAAAAACAACCAAGGTAGGAAGCAATCTGAATATCAACGCCCACAAACTCCTTTGTGTTCTACTCGTGATCTCATCTATGCATAAACCTGGCTCTAATACCACCGTTGGGGAACATTGCACGGGAAACAAAAAAAATTCCTACGCACACACAAGATCTATCCATGGTGATGAGTATCTACGAGAGGGAAAGTGGATCTACATACCCTTGTAGATCGCTAAGGGGGAAGCGTTAAGAAACGCAGTTGATGTAGTCGAACGTCTTCGCGATCCAAATTGCAAACCGTCCCATGATCTCATCGTGAGTCCTTCTGATCTAGCGCCGAACGGACGACACCTCCACGTTCAGCACACATACAGATGGATGACGATCTCCACCTCCTTGATCCAGTAAGCGAGGGTGGAGAGGTAGATGAGTTCTCCGGCAGCACAACAACGTGGTGGCGGTGGTGATGGAGCTGATCTGGTAGAGCTTCACCAAGCTATACCGAACAGATCTAAAGGAGAACAGATCTACAGGGAGAGAAAGGGTAGCACATGGCTTTTCTTAGGTGCGGCTACCCTCCTTCTCCTCATCTATATATAGGGGGAAGGGAGGAGGGGTGACGCCCCTAGATCCCATCTAGGGCGGGCGGCCAAGGCAGATGGGGGCGCCCCCCTAGGGAAACCCTAGGGTGACTTGCCCCCCAAGCCAGGTGGAGGGAACCCTAGAGAGGGCGCCTCACCTCTCTTGGTTACGTGGGAAAGGGTGATGGGGCGCATAGCCCCTTAGGGTGTGTTTGGTAGAGTGCATGGAGGGTGCATGAGCTCAAAAGTTCCCTCTTCGACCCATTTTTAGTTCTTTGGTAGCATGCACGGGCTCTCCTCAACATGCACGACCTCAGCTCAAATACCCTCTTAGCATGCATGAAGAGAGAACACCCCAACATCCGTTCGCTCGTCAGCATGCATGAGCGAAGTGAGCGACGATGTGTTTCAAATAATGTTCAGGATTTCGAACAAATAATTTAATTTCAAGAATATGTTTAGTATACCAAAAATTGTTCAATTTTTCAAACTTGTTCAAATTTTCAAAAAATGTCTAGATTTTCAAAATTAGTTAAAAAAATTCAAAAGTGTCCAGATTTTCAAAATATGTTAAAATTTTCAGAACCATACAGAAATTCAAATTTTGTTTAAATTTTCGAAAAATGTTTGGAATTTTATAAAATTTTGATTTTCAAAAATGTTTAGATTTGAATTATTACTTTATAAAATAGCAATCTTTAAAATTTTATTTAAATTTTCAAAAAAAACTCTGAATTTCAAAATTTTTTAAATTTTCAAAAAAATGTTATTTTTCCATGTTTCAAAAAATTGTTCACATTTTTGAAATATTTTATTCATTTATTTGAAAGTACTCGTTGCTACAGTACCGTACGACATGTCTAAACAGATGCAAGCTGCCAAAGAGAGTCTCAACTTAGAATGTGTTAGCACATACATCGCTACCAAACAATAGGAAATGCATGTACTCAACATGTCTACACTCAGCATGCATCAGAGGAGAACAACCATGCTAGGTTGGGAATGCTACCAAACACACTCTTAGTGGGCTGGTTTGCCCCCTCCCCTTGGCCAATGAGCCCCCCAACACTTGTCGGAGCCCCTTGAAACCCCTTTCAGCACCCCTCGTCATAACCCGGTACCCCTGGAACGCTTCCGGACTCCGATTCCCTTCTTCCTATATATCGATCTTCACCTTCGGACCATTCTGGAGTTCCTCTTCACGTCTAGTATCTCATACGGGACTCCGAAAAACCTTCGGTCACCAACATACATAACTCAATACTACCGAAACATCATCGAACCTTAAGTGTGCAGACCCTGCGGGTTCGAGAACTATGTAGACATGATCGAGACACCTCTACGGTCAATAACCAATAGCAGGACTTGGATGCCCATATTGGTTCCTACATATTTTACGAAGATCTTTATCGGTCGAACCTCTATGTCAAGGATTCAGATAATTCCGTATGTTGTTCCCTTTGTTCTTCGGTGTGTTACTTGGCCGAGATTCGATCGTCGGTATCTCTATACCTAATTCTATATTGTTACCGGCAAGTCTCTTTACTCTTTCCGTAATACAAGATCTCATGGCTAACTCTTTAGTCACATTGCTTGCAAGGCTTATAGTGATGTTATATTACCGAGTGGGCACTGAGATACCTCTTTGACACACACAGAGTAACAAATCCCAGTCTTGATCCATGCCAACTCAACATACACCTCCGGAGATACCTGTAGAGCACCTTTATAGTCACCTAGTTACGTTGCGACGTTTGATACACACAAGGTACTCCTCTGGCATCAATGTTTTACATGATCTCATGGTCATAGGAATAGATACTTGACATGCAGAAAACTGTAGCAATAAACTGACATGATCATATGCTACGTTTATAGTTTGGGTCTTGTACATCACATCATTCTCCTAATGATGTGATCTCGTTATCAAATGACATCTCATGTCCATGGCTAGGAAACCTTAACCATCTTTGATCAACGAGCCAGTCTATTAGAGGCACACTAGGGACATAGTGTTGTCTATATACCCACACATGTATTTTGTTTGCAATCAATACAATTATAGCATGGATAATAAACGATTATCATGAACAAGGAAATATGATAATAACTAATTTATTATTGCCTCTAGGGCATATTTCCAACAGCCTCTGCGGCCTTAATCCGGCAGCCAAGGCATCGCTTTCCTGTCATTTCGTTGACCCGCCTCACCTCGCTGAGGGGCCTCCTCAACCGATGCCCTCATGGCAGTAGCTGCCGCATCACCTCATTCACTCTGTCGCCTCATGCCAGGCATGCAAACCACCCTCTCTATGGTCTAGTCCACAACAACACCCGAGGCCACACCAGCGTTTACGATCATCCGACAAAAAATACCAGGTGCTATTTGCCCTTTTTGTTTCCAGTACATATTGTTACATCAAAGAACAATTATTCTGTTTCTTGCAATACTTTTACGCAGGACAATTATTCATTATCAAAGTGGCATTATACCGCGGAGATGGAGCACGCACCAACATTATTCTGCACTGGTGTATGCCTGTGTCGTGCTGCACCGGTTTCTAATGTCGTGGCTATCTTGCACGTCCACGCCGGTTTTACAATGCTGCAGCTGACTCACCGTCTGCGCCGGCTTACAAATGTCGCGGCCAACTCACCATCCGCATAGGTTTCGAGCGCCGCAGCCAATTCAAGGGTCAACACCGGCTTACGAATGTCATGGCCAAATCTCGCATCCGCCCTATAATGCTGGTTTCAAAATGCCACGACTGACTTCCACGTATACATCAACACGCCGGGGCCGCATTTGTCCATATGAGCTGTCCTGCGGACACACACAAGCCACCCCTGACGTGGCTTGAGACTACGTTGGTATTTACCCAAAGAGAAGGGATGATGCAGCACAACGACGGTAGGTATTTCCCTCAGTTATGAAACCAAGGTATCAATCCGTAGAGGAAGATCATGCACCCACGTAAACAACACCTGCACACAAATAACAAATACTTGCAACCCGACGCGTAAGAGAGGTTCTAAAGCTCTCAACGGTAAAAATATAGATTAGGTAATGATAGTTTTGGCAAATAGATCTCGCAAGAACACAAAATAAACTAAGTAAGGAAAAACTGCAGCAATGTATTTTCGGGATTTTGGATTTGTAGATATGAAAACAAAAAGGCAAAATAGTAGATCAGAAAGCAATATGTTGGAAAAGTAGACCCCGGGCCAAGGTTTCACTAGTGGCTTCTCTCATGAGTATAGCACACGGTGGGTGAACAAATTACTGTTGGGCAATTGATAGAAGATCAAATAATCATGACGATATCCAGACAATGATCATTATATAGGCATCACATCCAAGATAAGTAGGCCGAAACAATTCCGGATCTACTTCTATTACTCCACACATCGACCGCTATCCAACATGCATCTAGTGTATTTAGTTCATGGGGAAATGGAATAATGCAATAAGAACGATGACATGATGTAGACAAGATCTATTCATGTAGGAATAGGCCCAATCTTGTTATCCTTAATGGCAACGATACATGCATGCCTTACTGCCCCTTCTGTCACCGGGAAACAACACCGCAAGATCGAACCCATCACAAAGCACCTCTTCCCATGGCAAGAAAAATCAATCTAGTCATGCAAAGATTCGAACAAAATATACGAGGCTATAAGTAATCATGCAAATAAGAGATCAAAGAAGACTCAAATCATATTCATGGATAGAAACTGATCATGAACTCAAAATTCATCGGATCCCAACAAACACACCGCAAAACTCATTACATCAAATAGATCTCCCAGAGACCATTGTATTGAGAAACATAGAGAGAGAGAGAGGAATCCATCTAGCTACTGCCTACGGACCCGCAGGTCTATGGTGGACTATTCATGCATCATCGGAGAAGCATTCCATGAAGATGGTGCACCCCTCCGTTATGGTGTTAGATTGGATCTCGCGGCTCTGGAACTTGCGGCGGCTGGAGTTGTGTTTCGTCAACTCCTCTAGGGTTTTCTGAATATTTGGGAATTTATAGGCTTGATAGTCGATTGGGGGGGTCCCGAGGTGGGCACGCTCCACCAAGCCATGCCAGGGGCCTCTGGCGCGCCCTGGTGGAGGGTGGCCACCCTGGCCCCCCCTCTCCGTTGGTTGTTTGGCCCATCCTGGGTCTTTTAGTCCACAAAAAATCTCCAAAAATTCCCATGACATTTGGGCTCCATTTGGTACAGATTTTCTGCGAAGTAAAAAACAAGCAAAAATAGCAATTGGCACTTTGGCACTATGTCAATAAGTTAGTCCCAAAAAATGAAATAAAGTTGCTATAAAATGATTGTGAAACATCCAAGATTGATAATATAACAACATGGAACAAGCAAAAATTATAGATACATTGGAGACGTATCAGCCCCCACGTCTGGTCTCCTCCAACAACATTGGAGCAAAGGAAAATGACATTCGGAATCATGTCTTACACAACATCGCCAAAACAAGCGTCAGGCTCTAATCGCACTGGGTTATCCAATGGCTAGACACACTGGCTTGCCATCCCCCGGTCCGGCCTGCTTCAGCACATCGAAGAAATACGAGAGTCGGAAAGGGAGATAACATTCCTGGAGAAGCTACACTTTGAACGACCACCATTGATTCGGCAATTCAAAGCCAACAACAAAGAAAAAGAAATTACCCTTGAGGATCTAGGAAAGCCAGACCAAGTGAGAATACCAATATTAGCTCAAAAGACATATGAACACAATTTGGCCACGACATTTGCCAAAGACATATAATGAGCATCACGAGAATCATCAAATCGCCACATCGTCTCCAGTATCAATAAATTCCATCGTTTAGCCGTCAACCTTATGTCGGCTTATGCCACAACCAAGTATGAAGACTCTTAAGCTGTCTCCTTGAGTCAAATTAAGACTCGAGGGGCTACACAGACATGGCTCGACAGACTTGATCGGTTTCAACAAATACAATAATCCCAGGTCATTACAAGGAAGACAACCTCGTTCCCGGGGGCTGCTGCCTTATTGGCAAAAAAAATAGAAGTCACCCAAGAGGACTAGATGCCATGATGCATAGTTCAAACATGGGTGCCCTGCCTTTTGGACAAAAAAATTACATGTTGCCAAAGAGGACCAGCTGCCATGATGTGCTGCTCAAACATAGGTATCCTGCCTTATTGGAACATATTATGATCAATGGAATAAAGCCGACTTATCTGGACCCCATATGATTTGCAGTAGTAGCATTGTCTCCCGTATATCCAATGCTAAGCTTTTCCATGATCATAGGTCATTTGGGGGCTTCCAACTCATCGAGTTTACTTTCTCACCTTGTTGATCCGGCAAAAACGCCACAAAATGGTTAAACTTGCCTGTATGCTTGATGCGACTCCGATCAGGTGACCCCATGTACTCTTGACAAGTCAATCCATCTGGACCCTGAACTTATCAAGGTTAAAATATTGGCTTGATTCACGTGAGAGCCGTGTTACAAAGCACGAGGATAAACCATGGGTTATCACACCTGCTTCATTGAAGCAAGACTGTAGCCTCAAAAGTTGGTGTTTATGTAATGCCTTGAAATTTGGCATTTTTATACTCTGTTATCATACACATACATCATCCTGCATTGCATCATTACATATTAGATCATACATACATATCTATATTTGTTTATGTTGCAAAAAGCTGGTCTTCAAACCGGGTTACATCGTAACTTTTGCAGGAACAAATAGATCTTTGATAGACAAAATGGTCATATCTTCATCATGGTTTATCATAATCAATATTAAATATTTGGGGTTTCCAAGCTAGCTTAGAAGAAAATGACTATTCTCGGAGAGCTGGTCTATATTGTTGAGATGGCTTATCACATATAATGCCGGGTCATTTAATTGACCAACTCTTGGATTTTTTCAACTTGTGCTCTATAGTAAACTACAACACTTATGGATTTGTGAAACATATATTTTCCGGGTTGCACCACTACCACAAGCAGGGATTTCATTTCAAGGACAAAGGCACTATTCCAGGATATTTGATAAAATACCGGGTTACAACCACGGTCAAGGATTCATTCAAATCAGATTAATATCAAATATGATGGGTTATATTATTCTCACACAGTCCCAAGTCGCTACATGCAGACGACTGGGCACTTGGGGGCTACACTACTCACATCAAATTTTCTAAAGTCCCAAGTCAATGTAGGCATGCGAACCAGCACTTGGGGGCTACAATATTCAGTTGTTCAAACAGATTATAAGGTCCAAATTGAAGACCCTTCCCATCACATACTAATGAGCCAGCCCTTGGGGGCTACACATGTGAAATTCAAGACATTCAATCCATATCTGGCGACTCAGATGACAACATGGATTTATCTAAAGCTATATATCTACAACAATCAAAACCAAGTTCAAAGTCCCAGATTTTTGCAAGCAAAACAACCCGACCCTTGGGGGCTACACAAGCTGACGCTTTATAAGGATAAGACAATTGCAAGCCCTGGACTACTGCAGGCAAGACAGCCAGGCACTTGGGGGCTACACTATCAAATATATTATTGCAAATCATCAAGTAATCATGAACTGATAAACTTGGAGCTTGGGGGCCACATGTAATATGGATATATCAAAAAATTGAAGAGCACTTTCAAACTGTCAGTTGTGAGCGAGACTGGTCTCATTTCCTTATGGAGGTTTTGCAAAGATCAAATTTTGCAAGTTATTCATAGAATGGCCGAGAAATCCGACCCAACATCACACACATTTATTTATTCCCAATAATTTTAGCAAGTCAACTGGAGTCCAGTTGTTTGACCTGGCGTCACCAACGATCATGACCTGGCATTATAAGCAACTCGACTTCACAAGTTGGCAAATTTTACATCCATAAATCAACAATATTTTCATCCTAAGGTTCCATCCACTACATCTGATGACCCAAAAATATCCTCGTGTCCCATGAAGTAGTTTAACAACGTACGAATTTCTATTCCCAATATTTTGATCAAAGCCGAAGCAATGAAAGCCAACTCAACTTCATATGGTTTTCTTATCTCCAATATTTTTATCAAGCCAAACAATTGGAGGCCGACTCAACAACATATGGGTGTTTTATTACCAATATTTTATTGCGAAGGACACTGACAAGCAAAATGATTGTGAAGATGGCTTGTTGATATGAAGAAGATACCTAGATTTTTGAGGAGCTACTTCATTGAAATAAGCCGGCCAGGGGAGTGAGCCGGTCTCGTAGCATATTAATTATTATTTTAGGACCTTACCATGAATAAATTCAACCTAACCTGGGGGCTAATGTCGGGGATATTCCCCACGGTTTAACTCGGTGAGGAGGAATGACCCGGTCCATTATTTGGCGGCTCATAAGGTCCCCCTGTTTATCGGATCGACCTGGATGACAAGGCCTAAGGCCAGTGTGTAACCTGGCAGAAGGCGTCTCACGGAGAGGCCTGGAGGGCCGGCTCATAGAGAAGGCCCGCGAACAGGAGGAATTCCCTCACAAGAGAAACAAGACCGAGATTAGGATTCAAGAGAGACTAGTCCTTGTCCTAGTAGGACTCTACATGTAAACCTACCCCTTCAACTTATATAAGGAGGGGTAAGGCACCCCAAGAGGGACAAGTTCAAGTCATTAGAGATGGACAGATTAGAGGCTCTAGAGATTAGAGGTAGCGAAATAGCACCCTTGTAATCGAGATCATCCTCATCATCAATACACACAAAGCAGGCTGTAGGCTTTTACCTCCATCGGAGGGGCTAGACCTGGATAAAACTCGCGTCTCTCGATTCTGACCAGCCCCGTTCAAGCTACCACCTAGTTATGATGCCCTCACACTTAAGTTCTTTCATGAGGACATCTATCGTGACAAAACCACGACATAATGTATTTGAACATAGTCTTCTCCAACCTGGGGTACTCTCCATGGAGATGGACGATAGCAGCATAGGCAACATAATGGACTACCATCTCAACAATCACTCCAACACCGTGAAAGGTGTGCAACTCAGTGATGGAGAGGTTCCACCAATCAAAGATAACAACCACAACGTGGTACTGGTCCTGGTTGAACTCACGGTAATCCTCGTAAATAGTGTACTTAGGGTACCACTGATATCCTAGCCTAGTCAATAGGTCAACCAGAATTCTTGGGAACCCAGTCGCATTGACAACCATAGTCTGGCATACGAGTTGTCTTGCGGGACGCATTTGAAACAAGGAGGTTCAAAGGATGTCAAATGACAGTGTGTGCATCATACTTTCAAAAGATAACAGTTATCGATAAAATGGCTCTCCAGGTGGATGTTATCGCGAGAACCTAATGTTAGAGTTAGCAAAACTTTAAACCAAATAGAAGAGAGATCAGAACCCACAGTAAAGAAGAGGAATAAATGATCCTAATCCCAACCATTTGAGATATGGGCCCATAAGCCACATAACAATGTTAGTAAATGTTTTTCAATGACTACACTCAACTTTGACCAGGGAGTTGGAAAGAGGCTTCCTACAGGCAGCTGGCTCTGATACAAACCTATGACGCCCCCATTTTGATCATACGCTAATCATACACATAAATACGAACGATCAAGATTAGGGACTCATGGGAAAATATCACAACACAACTCTAGACCCACATTAAAGTCATACAATCTTTATATTACAAGCCAGGGGCCTCGAGGGCTCGAATACATAAGCTCGAATACAAACGAGTCAGCGGAAGCAATAATATGTGAGTACAGACATAAGTAAACAAGTTTTCCTTAAGAAGGCCAACACAAACATCAACATCATCGAAAAGGCATGGCCTCCTGCCTGGGAGCCTCCTATCCTACTGCTGGTCGGGGCCAGTCTCCATATAGTAGTAGGCTCCATCGATGGTGTAGTAGTCGTCGGCTGGATCATATGACTCCTGGGCTCCATCATCTGATCACAGTAATCATATCAAGGGGGAAAGGGGGAGCAAACCAACCATGAGTACTCATCCAAAGTACTCGCGAGACTTACATCAGATCTATATTAGAATATGCATTAGTATCAAAGGAACGGGGCTATATCTTTAGATTGACTACAGAAACGCCAGAATGGAGGGGGAGACCTAGCCTATCGAATACTAGCATCTTCAGTGTCTTGCAGCATTAGAAGAGTGTCGATTAGCATAATATAAGTAGCAAGTTTATTTAGTAACGCCGAGACATCCTTCCTTGACTCCCTCTAAGAAAGCAACCTCAGAGCCATCAATTCACTTTAAAGTCACCATTCTAGTTGTATTAGATCGGGATACAACTCTGAGCGTTTGTTACCGTGGACATGTCTATTCGAATAGGTATACTTCCCTGTAGGGGGTGCACAAACTTACCCAACACGCTCGATTAACTTTGCCGGACACACTTTTTAGGTCATACCCGGCCTCGGCTGATCAACACATCGTAGTCCTACCTAGGCTCAATAGAGAGGCCACATGCTGGTCTACAACGTAATTGTGAAGGGGTCATGGGCTAATCTCCCTTTGCTATCCTGTGCGTAACATGGACGGGCAGTGTTAGTCCTGGCACCTCTTAATACAAAGACGGTGCTTATGCGGGCCACCCCGGGCGTGTACTGCTTAACTATGGCGACTGAAGAACTTTGAGCGAATTTATGATGTAGAGTGCCCATACTGATTCATGCATGGTGGTTGATATGTCTCCAACGTATCGATAATTTATGAAGTATTCATATCATATTTGCCTATGTTTTTACTATTATTTTATGATTTGTTAGGACTAACCTATTAATGGTTGCAAAATTGCACAAGTTCTTGTTTCACACTTTGATGTGTAGGAATTAATTGGAAATTGTCGAGAAAACACAAAAAGAGCCTTGTTGGAGGACTCTGACTTTCCTGAAATCTGTCCACAAACATTTTTTAGAGGTCGTCAATTTGACCCCCAAGGATGGCATCAAATGGAAACAGTTAAAACTAGGAAAGTGTGGGGAATTTTATGGCAATGATTCTGGACTATAAATTCGTCAAAAATGGAGTTTTATGTGATCTAGAGACCCGTTTTACCGAAGGCAAAATATCTGATTACGAGATTACGAGAATTGATGACGTGATTGAGTCTAACTCTTACCATATCTGATATATTCGGCCAAGCCACGACTTGGGAACTCATGAGGGCCGTGAGGATCCCCTAGGAAGGTTCTATAGGTGCCCAAGAGCCATTGGATCAAGGGTCCATCCATTGGAGGGCCATAGAGCACCATAGAGGCACATATAAGGAGAGGAAAACCCTAATTTCGGGAGATCCACCAAGAGTCACGAATTTTCCTCTCCCTTGGCAGCCGCCAAGAAGGGGAGAGGCTCCTCCATTGAAGCACCAAGACAAAGGAAAAAGGAGGGGCAAGGGGCCACCGCCCGTCGCCACCGCCGCCGCCAGTCGCCAGCGTCGTGACCGCCATCGCCTCCATCTCTTCGGGGCTGCACCTCTCCATCAAAAAATCTCTCTTTATCACCATGATAATGTGTGAGTAATCCTCCTCGAGGCTGTGAGTAATCATCTATGTGTTCTTAAGATGTCACGATCTTAATGTATCACGGGCTTTGTTAATATAGTTGGATCATATGGTGTGTTTCCCTCTTTATCTTGTTGTGATGAATTGAGTTTTCCCTTTGAGATTTCTTTATGTTGGATTGAATAATTAATTTGATAACACTTGATATATGTCGTGCATGCGGATACCCGTGGTGACAATGGGGCGTCCTATTGATTCACTTCATCCATGTCTTGGTACTCAACTTGCGGATTTCTGAGGTGACATTGGGGTAATCTATGCATAGGGGTTGATACACGTTCTTGTCCTAGCTTCTCCGGTAGAAATCCTGGGGCACTCTTTGAGGTTCTTTGTGTTGGATTGAGTATTATGAATCTGAAATTGTTTGATGCGTATTTTATAATTAACTCATGGATACTTGTGGCGACATTGGAGTGTCTTGGTGACATTAGAGTTGGTTGATGCATATCATATGGTGTTATTCTAGTACAAACTCTTAGATAGATTGATCGGAAAGGATAACTTGGTTATTTTAGTATGAAATCTTGGATAGATCGATCGGAAAGGATAACTTTAATGTGATTTCATGTCATACAAACAATTTCTTATGTTCTCCGCTAGATAAGAACTTTGGAGTGAAGTTTTTGAGAATAGGTGAAACCAGGATATGAGAGGATTGAACGAGATACAAAAGCTTGAGCTTGGGGATGCCCAAGGCACCCCAACTAAATATTTCAAGAAGTCTCAAGCATCTAAGCTTGGGAATGCTACGCATCCCACCTCTCTTCATCAACAACTATCGGTTAGCCGATATTGAGCCTAAATTTTTCTTTGTTCACATGATATGTGCTATTCTTGGATTGCTATTTTTATTTTTCTTGTTGTTTAAATATAATAATCAGATCTGAAAATATTTATTGAGAGATAGCCCTCACATAGCTACATAATTGTTTAACTACTCATTAATCTTCACTTATATCTTTTGAGAGTAGTTTGATGTTTATGCTTGTGCTTCACTTATATCCTAAGATCAAAGTGTGAATGAATTGAATATCATAAATATGAAATTATCAATGTGCTTTATGCTTAGTAGTAGCTTCACATCTGGTTTAGAAAGTAAAATCTATAGAAGTTTTACAATCACAATATTGGTCATACAAGCAATTCGTGGATGATTAGTATAAGGAAGAGAACCTTCACGTACAAATATATTATCTAGGACATATTCTATGATTGTGAATACCCATTAATTATTTTCAAACTTGTGCAAATTAGTTGAAGTTGGACAAGGAAGACAACGTAATGAGTTATGGTTGTGTATATTTGCATAGAAGTTATATTGTTATGGATACTCCAACATGTGGTGTTTGCTTAGGATCTTTTGCTAGCCAAAAATTCGTACTGAGTAGAGATAATACTTGTGCATCCAAACCCTTAAACCCAGTTTCTTACCATGAGAGTCCACTATATCTACCTATATGTTGTATTACCCTGCCGTTCCAAGTAAATTTTAATGTGCCACCTCTAAAATTTCAAATAAAAATCTGTTTTGTTTGCCTGGACCGCTCATGGAGCGACAGGGGGCGGTCAGTATCTTCCATGTTAAGCGGGTTATTCTCATGATGAATGTTTATTCACTCATCCTTGCATGAGAGGGGCGGTAATAGGGATTCCCAAATCCAAAAATAAAAAATGCAAATAATTTTAAAATACTCTCCCAAGAATGTTTTTGGTATGGATGGTACCCGTGGATTCGGCTAACCGTGGAGCGTGTTTGTTGGTGGAGGGGGAGTAAACCTTTACTCTTACCGCTTGGGAACCGCCGCTAATGTGTTTAACATGGAAGATATTGATAACTCTTGGTCGTAACATTGACAGGAAGGGTGCACCTCCCAAAATTATATTTATCTTTGTTTTAAACAATGAGCTCTGGCACATATGCAAATACCTGCTTCCCTCTGCGAAGGGCTAATCTATTTACTTTCATGTTCTTTACTATTCGTGTTGAGTCAACTTCTTATTCCAACCTAAATCTATTAGTTGGCGAGCATCATGTGGTAGGGAAAGATCCAAACACATATATCCAGTTGAATATATTTGATCTTGATTCATTATTGTTGACCATTATCTTTATGATAAGTATGTTGGGAGGCAAAACTTTAAGCTCCTATCTTTCTCTGTGTTCGATGGATGTTGTTTGTTCTAAAAATATGCTTTGAGTACTAGCAATCATAGAAGACTATATGATGATTGAGTATGTGGAGCTCTTACTTAGAATTTGTTGAGAATAAGTTGAATTGCAATTGTTTGGTGACTAAGTACATAGGTCGTTAAGTTTCAAGAGAATTCGTTGTTTGAACCATGACATGTGAATTGATTGCTACTCTATCATGATGATTTTTATGAGAAAAAGTTGCTGCTATGATGCTAGAAAAATTGATTGGAATTATCTTGAGATGTCATGATCTTGATGTATCATCGGCTTTGTTAATATAGTTGGATCATATGGCGTGTTTCCCTCTCTATCTTCTTGTGATGAATTGAGTTTTCCCTTTGAGATTTCGTTATGTTGGATTGAATATTGGATTTGAGAACACTTGATAAATGTATTGCATGCGGATACTCGTGGTGACAATGGGGTGTCCTATTGATTCACTTGATCTATGTCTTGGTACTCAACTTGAGGATTCCCGAGGTGGCATTGGGTTAATCTATGCTTAGGGGTTGATACACGTTCTTGTCCTAGCTTCTTCGGTAGAAATCTTGGGGCACTCTTTGAGGTTCTTTGAGTTGGATTGAGTATTATGAATCTGAAATTATTTGATGCGTATCATATAATTAACTCATGGATACTTCTGGTGACATTGGGGTATCTAGGTGACATTAGAGTTGGTTAATGCGTATCATATGGTGCTATTCTAGTACGAACTCTTAGATAGATCAATCGGAAAGGATAACTTGGTTATTTTAGTACGAACTCTTGGATAGATCGATCAGAAAGGATAACTTTAAGGTGGTTTCGTACCCTACAAACAATTTCTTCTTATGCTTTTAGTTAGATAAGAACTTTGGAGTGATTATTCATTGCACGTTGAGGGATGGTTATGTGATCCAATTATATTAGCATTGTTGAGAGATTGCACTAGCGAAAGTACGGACCGTAGGCCTTGTTTTTGAGCATTGCAATACCGTTTGTCCTCATTTTTTTCACTTGCTACCTTGCTGTTTTTATATTTTCAGATTACAAAAATCAATATTTACTATCATTATTGCACTTGTATCACCATCTCTTCGCCGAACTAGTGCACCTATACAATTCTCCATTGTATTGGGTGAGTTGGGGACACAAGAGATTTCTTGTATTTGATTGCCGGGTTGTTTGAGAGATACCATATTCATCCTACACCTCCCACGGATTGATAACATTAGGTCATCCACTAGAGGGAAAATTGCTACTGATCTACAAAACTTTGCGCTTGGAGGCCCAACACAAGTCTACAAGAATAAAGTTGTGTAGTAGACATCGGTGGTTAGTGCGAAACAGGCCAAAGGCCTTCTCAGATCACATATCCAAACCCATTAATGTTTTGTTAACTACGGTGACGATTAATGATCCATGATATGTGGTCCCGTCACCCCGTATCAAGGACTTACGACAAGGGCCAAGAATGCCCGGTCGTACCTCGTCATTATTACACAAGCACCCTCAATGTCATTCCGACCTCAACATGGTTCTGTAGTAAAGTCAAAGTAACCATGTGTCCATAACATCGAGGGGGAATCTGAGGAATCACCCTCGATGGATCCCACTCGATATAATCGTCATGGTGACTAGAGAGGAATCACCCTCAATGGTTCACGCTTGAGGGGTTGCACTACAGAGTCGTTATCAGAAGAGGTGAAAGAGGAATCACCCTTCGTAGTCCACTCCTGGTTAAGTACACTACAAAATTGGCATTAGGAGTACGTCATGGGGTGTCACCCTTTATACTCGATAGTAGCTCTGCAAAGTCGTACAACTAAGGGGGGTGATATGATGTGTCGGAATCGGGACGTTGATGATGAAGCGAGGCAACATGGACAAGTGGAGTCATTGGTGGCTAACCAACCTATACTAAGCATATAGGTTACAGGTAAGGTACAACAACAGTTTATCAAAAACAGGCTATGCATTAGAATAGGAGCTATCAACAACAGTAGCAAAATCTAATGCAAGCATGAGTGAGAAAGAGTAGGCGATATCGGAATGATCAAGGGGTTTTGCTTGCTTGGAAGCTCTGCTGCAAGTGCTGGACGTCAGCAAGATAGTCATACACAACAACAAAGTTAGTCTCGGTGTGTACCAAAGAGAATAGGGGAAGAAACAATAAATATAAAGCAAACAAATGCATCACAATGCATGATATAGCAACATGCAATGCTAATGAGCTAACACAGTGCTAAGTGTTATAGACGGAGGGAGAAAATATCTGATGATATTTCCGGGTCTTTGGCTTTTATCGGACAAATGAATTTGAGGGGAAAGTTCTATGTTCATCATGCTAGAGGCATGTTACTGATCAATGGATTGCATATTTGGATACGTTGGATTTTTATGATCAACTTTCATATCTTAATTATTTTCATCTGAGTTATAAATTATTTTATATGTTTTTTCAAACTTTTAATAATATTTTGGAATTTAGTGGATTTATTTTAACTTGAAAAATAAATTTATTACATCAGCATGGCATTAGAGTGATGTCAGCAGTCAACCAGCTAGTTGACTGGTCAAACTGACCAGTGGGACCCACTTGTCATAAACAATGGGGCTAAGAGGGTTTAATTTAACTAAAACCACTAATTAACTAAGAGGACCCGCATATTTTAGTGTGCAATTAAATTAAACTAGTAAAATTAATTAAATTAATTAGTCAACTAATTAATCAAGCGTTTGGGGCCCACCAGTTAGTGACTAGGGCTAGCCAGTCAGTAGTTAACCGAGGTCAACCTAGTCAATTGGCCCCCTAAGGCCACTAGCAGTGACCCTGGAAGTGGTCTCGACCAGGCCACATCAACGTTGGCCGGTGGCTCGACGCCGGTGATGCCAAAACTCGCTGGAGGGTTTCGGGCCTTGTCGGGATTTGCCTACATGGGTTCCTCGACCTCGGGGCTTGGCACGTTCGAAAGAGGGGAACGAACCGCGTCGAATTGTGGTGGTGTCCAGGCCAGAGGGGGTCAAAATCGTCGCTGGCGACGTGCTTTGTGGCGGTCGGAGCTCGGGCGAACGCGGGCGAAACAAAGCAGCAAGCAATTGACCGATCTAATGGGCCTACGGCGGTCTACGCGATGCGGGGAAGAAGATGGATGCACGCACATTATGAAAAGGTCATCAGAGCGTCGTCAGCGATGAGCTCTAGCTCCGATAGCAGCAGGGGCTAGAGGGCACGCACGAACTCAAAGCACATACGGAGGAGGAGCGGTAGCTCACAGGGACCCTTCAGGTGTGCTCAGGTGGGCTCGGGGCAGGCTCGGGTTGGCGAATTCGTCGGCGACGTGTGGCGGCGCCTGAGGAGGAAGAAGGAGGAGGGTCGGTGATGTGGTGGCTCCGGGCTCGATATGGTCACCGTGGTCGACATAGGCAATGAGGACGGGGCCCGTGGACATGTTCCTAGTCGGCGGGTGAAAGGACGTGGATGTCTCCTAGAGGGGGTGAATAGGCGCTTCAAAATAATTACGGTTTAGGCTTGAACAAATGCCGAATAAAACTATCGTTTAATTAGTCAAGCACAAAACCTAAAACAACTAGGCTCACCTATGTGCACCAACAACTTATGCTAAGCAAGATAGACAACTAAGTGATAGCAAGATATATAACAAGAAACAATATGTCTATCACAAAATAAAGTACATAAGTAAAGGGGCTCGGGTAAGAGATAACCGAGGCACGTGGAGACGATGATGTATCCCGAAGTTCACACCCTTGCAGATTCTAATCTCTGTTCGGAGCGGTGTGGAGGCACTATGCTCCCCAAGAATCCACTAGGGCCACCGTAATCTCCTCACGCCCTCGCACAATGCAAGATGCAGTGATTCCACTAAGGGACCCTTGAGGGTGGTCTTCGAACCCATACAAACAAGGTTGGGGGCAATCTCCACAACTTAATTGGAGGCTCCCAACGACACCACGAAGCTTCACCACAATGGATTGTGGCTTAGAGGTGACCTCAAATGCTTGGGGCAATCTCCACAACCTAATTGGAGACCCCAAAGCTTGCCCGGAGCTTTGCACCACAATGATTGAGCTCCGAGGCACCACCAACCGTCTAGGGCACCAAAGCACCCAAGAGGAACAAGCTCTAGGGTGCTCAAACACCCAAGAGCAATAAGCTTCTCAACTTCTCACTTCCACGTATCACCATGGAGAACTCAAACCTATGCACCAAATGCAATGGCAAGGGCACACGGAGTGCCCAAGTCCTTCTCTTCCAAATCCCACCAAAGCAACTAATGCTAGGAGGAAAATGAGAGGAAGAACGAAGAAGAACACGAAGAACTCCAAGATCTAGATCCAAGGGGTTCCCCTCACTTAGAGGAGAAAGTGATTAGTGGAAATGTGGATCTAGATCTCCTCTCTCTTTTCCCTCAAGAACTAGCAAGAATCATTGGAGGGATTGAGAGTTAGCAAGCTCAAAGAAGGTCAACAATGGGGGGAAAACTCGAGCTCAAACGATAAGGTCCATTTGGGAAGAAGACCCCCTTTTATAGGTGATTTAAAATCCAACCGTTATCCTCACAGCCCACACAGAGTGGTACTACCGCTCCAAGGAGCGGTACTACCACTAGGGCGGTAGTCGCCATATGAAACACTACTGCAACGAGGCAACAGGGCGGTAGTACTGCCGTAGCGGTACTACCGCCTGCCCTCGTGGTACTACCATGGGGTAGTATTCAACGGCCACTTAGGTGCAGCACACGGCAGAAGACACCATGAGGCAGCGGTACTACTACTCGAGGTAGCGGTACTACTACGCGTCCACGGATGTAAAAAATTACTTTCGGGCTACATCCGCTGGAGCTAGCTTCAAGAAAATATCTAGCACGATAGTACCGGAAGTCATTTGCGGTACTACCGCTCGAGGGGCAGAAGTAAAAAATTACTTCCGTCCAACTTGCGGTACTACCGCTAGCCACTGTAGCACCTTCAACCACTCAGCTAGGAAAATGGAAGGATACAATCAAAACCAGAACTGCCACAACTTCTGCAAATGAGCTCCGAATTGAGAAAACTCAAGCTTGTTGGATTCAGGTTTTCTTAAGAAGAAGCAGTATAAAAATGTCAAAGTGTGTAGAGATGAGAAACCTCTTTCAATGAAGAATCAACAATAACTCCAACATCGAAAACATCATAGAAGATGCATATGGACTCTGTTTTCGATGAACTTGAGCTTGTCATGAAGTTGATCATAAGCTCAAGAAACCTCAAAGAGAAAAACCAACCAAGAACCAAGAATGATGATGATGCCAAGAATGCAATGGTTTGAGATCTCAACGAATGATACGATCAAGCTACTCACTTGAGAGCCCCCTTGATAGCATGACTACCCATCCTATAACCCAATCTCCCAACTACCACCATGAGACCGGTAAAATAGAAAACCCTATCAAGGTCAAACCTTAGCCTTGCGCATAGTCCACTTGATCTAGATGATGACGATCTTGACTACCTCAAGATGGACCACCTTTCTTTATTGCGTTGGCTTGATGAAGACTAGATGATTGCTCCCCCATACTCCACTATGGGTGAGCTACTCTTTAGCACATCTTCACAAGTCCATTGACACCACAATGGACAGCAAGCTTCAAGCCCGATCTCTCCGTGATGCTTCACTTGAACTTGCACACCGCAACCTTGATGATGATCACCACAAGTCCATGGGTTGTATGAGATCTTCCTCTTGATGCAATCCCATGGAAATATGCCTAACCCCACAAAGAACTCTCACAAGGAACATGGGTTAGTACACAAAGAGTAATGGACAATGCTTACCATACCATGGGATCACTTGATCCCTCTCGGTACATCTTGTACGCTTTGTGTGTTGATCACTTGATTCACTCTTTGACTTAGTCTTGACCAACCTTGTATCTTATCTTCTATATGGCCAATCTTTGGATAAATCTTGTATACCATCTTGGTCATCATATGAACTCCTTGAAACCAACAGATGGACTTCAAGAAGTACCTACGGACAAATCCTTAGAATATAACTCAAGGCAACCATTATTCCATAGGGATTGTCATCAATTACCCAAAACCACACATGAAGAAATGTGCTCTTACAGCGCGGACAACGGGGAGCGCGTGGAATGCGACGACAAAGGTGACGACGACTCGGGTATGCGCGAGGAGGACAAGGGCGTGCGAGGGAGAGGGAAAGGGAAAGGAGGTGCACTAGGGTTAGGGTTCCTCTGCGGCGTCGGGGGGGAGGGCTTGTAGGCGCGATGGTGCCGGCGGATGGCCACCACGGAGATGGTCGTGGCCGTGGCATCCATCCCGCGTGTCCACGCCTCCTCTGATGAACACAGGAGGAGGATGGGGGTCCAGCTGGGTTAGGCCTCACTGTGCACTTAAGGCCCAAGTGCACAATGGGGCCTTTTCCTTTTCCTTTTCTATTTTTTTTTCTTTTATTAGTTTCTATTTTGCATTTCTTTTACAATCCATTTGACTTTTGTAATTTGTGAAACTTGGTCCAATATTTATATGGCAATATTAGGTACTAGCAGAAAAAGTTTGGTGGCATTGGAATTAGTTTGGTATTTCCATAAAGTAGGCATTTAAATTATTGCTCTGGCTTCTGTTTTCAATAATTTAGGGCAAATAAACATTTCCCAAAATGTTGGTTTCTACATGACAATTACTTACTAAATATTTGCAACCCAACCATGATTTTAGTTTTCATGTTTGCCAATTTTTTAATCCACTTATTATTTGGATTTGAATTTAAATGGAATTTGAAATGAGATATGATTCAAAGATGATCAAGAAATGTTTAGCAAAATGATTAGCTTAATCATGGTGATCACTTTAGCTTGATTACGGGGATGTTATACCTACGAGCTACATCGGATGGAAGTAGCAAATGACATTTGGACAATAGCTCTAGTTAAAGTGGAATAAGCTGAGAAACCGCTCTCTGAACTAGTACCACCTAACATTCTGAATTTCAAAACGTGTTTTCCAAACCGAAAACCCTGCCTCCACGCCATCAGTATGATCATGGCATCAACCTCGAGCCGTGCACTACACCGATCAACACCAAGCCTTACTGTTACTCCCTTGGACAGAAGGATGAAATCGAGAAGCAAGTATAGGAGAAGCTCATCTCGTGGGTCATCGCGGATAGTATGAGCCCGTATGCAGCTCCGGTCCTGCTGCTCAAGAAGTAGGATGACATCTAGCGACTCTGTGTGGATTTCAAATGTCTGAACACGGTGATAGTGAAGAACAAATTTCCGCTGCCAGTCATGGACGAACTGTTGGATAAACTGGCTGGCGCCTAATACTTCTTCAAAATAGATTCGCATGCGGGCTATCATCAAATTCGCATGCACGAGGAGGACGAACAGAAAACTGCTTTCAAGACACATCACGAGCACTACCATTTCAGAGTGATGCCGTTCGGCCTATGCAACGCTCTTGCCACATTTCAATGTGTAACGAACACTGTGTTCGGGCTCTACTGATATGTCTCCAACGTATCTATAATTTTTGATTGTGTCATGATATTATATTATCTGTTTTGCATGTTTTATATGCATTAATATTCTATTTTATATTATTTTTGGGACTAAATTATTAATCTAGAGCCTAGTGTCAGTTTATGTTTTCCCTTGTTTTTGAGTATTGCAGATATGGAATATTAAACGGAGTCCAAATGGAATAAAATCTTCAGAATGATTTTTTCTAGAACGAAAGAGATCTACCAGGCTTGGAGTGCAAGGCGGGGACTCTGCCAGGACGTCACAACCCAGGGGCGTGACCACCCCCCTGGCCGCCCCTGGCAGGCTTGCCACCTCCTGGCAGGTCTCCTAGCCCTAATCTTCATCCTATAAATACTCAAATATTCCCCCAATACCAAAAAGAGCAACGTAAATACTTTTTCACCGCCAGAAACTGCCATTCCCGAGAGATCCAATCTTCGAGCCTTTTTTGGTAATCTGCTAGAGGGGGATTCAATCACGGAGGGCATCTACATCAACTCCATTGCCCCTCCGATGATGCGTGAGTAGTCCACCACAGACCTACGGGTCCATAGCTAGTAGCTAGATGGCTTCTTCTCTCTCTTTGTGCTTCAATACCATGTTCTTCATGATCTTCATGGAGATCTATCCGATGTAATACTCTTTTGCGGTGTGTTTGTCGAGATCCAATGAATTGTGGGTTTATGTTCTGATTATCCATGAATATTATTTGAGTCTGTTCTGAATTCTTTGATGCATGATTTCATATCTTTGCAAGTCTCTTCGAGTTACTGGTTTGGTTTGGCCAACTAGATTGGTAATTCTTGCAATGGGGGAAGTGCTTAGTTTTGGGTTCAATCTTGCGGTGTCCTCACCCAGTGATAAAGTAGGGGTAGAAAGGCACGTATTGTATTGTTGCCATCAAGGGTAACATGATGGGGTTTTCATCATATTGCTTGAGTTTATCCCTCTACATCATGTCATCTTACCTAATGTGTTACTCTGTTCTTCATGAACTTAATACTCTAGATGTAGGCAAGAGTCGGTCGATGTGTGGAATAATAGTAGTATATGCGGAATCGTTTCGGTCTACTTGACACAGACATGATTCCTATATGCATAATCATTGCCTTGGATATCTTCATAGTTATTCGCTTTTCTATCAATTGCTCGACAGTAATTTGTTCACCCACCGTGATATTTTTCCTTCAAGGGAGAAGCCTCTAGTGAAACCTATGGCCCCGGGTCTACTTTCCATAATATATTTTCATATCTATAAACCAAAAATACCAAAAATACCTTGCTGCATTTTTTTACTTTTTACTTTCCGCAATCTATTACATCTATCTCTATCAAATCTAATCCTTGCAAAAAACCGTGAAGGGATTGATAACCCCTTTATAGCGTTGGGTGCAAGAGTTTGATTGTTTGTGTAGGTGCATCCATTGGTGACTTGCTTGTTCCTCCTAGTGGATTGATACCTTGGTTCTCAACAACTGAGGGAAATACTTATTTGCTTTGCTGCATCACCCTTTCCTCTTCAAGGAAAACCAACGCATGCTCAAGACGTAGCAGCTACGTACATAAGTTCATCCTCATTTTCCTTGATGATATACTGGTCTTCAACACTGATCTACAAGAACATGAAGAGCATTTGCGCCCCACCTTGCGACTCCTCTGTGAACACCAATTGTTCGCTAAGGCCAGCAAGTGTTCGTTTTCCCAAACCAGCATCGAATACCTTGGGCACGTCATCTCTAGGGATGGGGTCGCCATGGATGCCAGCAAGACTGGTGCCATGCATGCCTGGCATGTGCCCATGACACCCACCGAGCTGCGCGACTTCCTCGGCTTGACAAGGTACTATCGCAAGTTCGTCCCTCACTATGGCATCATTGCGAAGTCGCTGACCCAGGTGCTCAGAAGAAAGGATTTCTCTGGAACTACAAGATCTACAAGCATTCGACCTTCTCAAGCAAGCGATGGTGAGCACGTCCGTGCTCATGCTCTCGGATTTCAAGCGGTTGTTCGCCATCGAGACCGACGTCTGCGACACCGGGCTGGGCTAGTGCTCATGTAAGACATCCACCTAGTTGCCTACCTCAGTAAGGCTCTCGGCGTGCGGAACCAGAAGCTCTCGACATACAATAAGGAGTTCCTCGCTGTCATGATGGCCATAGACAAGTGGCGGCCGTACCTGCAACGTGCTCAGTTCGAAATCGTCACCGACCACAAGAGCTTGTGCACCCTTAGTGACCAGCAGGATACCATGGACCTGCAGCACAAGGCCATGTCCAATATGGTGGGGATGCAATTCTCCTTCTACTAGAAGGGCGTTTACAATGGCGTCATTGCCACTCTTTCATGGGTAGGCTATCTGCTAGCGCTCGACACGTTGTCCATGTGCTAGTCGTAGTGGTTTCAAGAGGTCACGAACTCCTATCAAACCGACCCCGACGTGCAGGAGCTTGATGTCTACTACGCAACTTTATTCTTGTAGACTCGTGTTGGACCTCCAAGCGCAGAGTTTTGTAGGACGGTAGCAATTTTCCCTCAAGTGGATGACCTAAGGTTTATCAATCCGTTGGAGGTGTCGGATGAAGATGGTCTCTCTCAAACAACCCTGCAATCAAATACAAGAAATCTCTTGTGTACCCAACACACCCAATACAATGGAAAATTAGGACAAAGCATAGAATTTTCTTCGCAATTTTTTGTAAAAATTTCAGAATTTTTTGACGCTCCATTTAGATCAGATAATTCATATACTGGACACAAAACTTTTTGTTTTTGCACAGAATCAAACAAGCAAGTATCCACACTATCCCAAAGGCTTTACTTGGCACTTCACTGAAATAAAACACACAAAACATGATTACTACAATATCTTAATCATGTGAACACACAAAAACAGAAAGTAAAAGTGTTGGGTTGTCTACCAACAAGCGCTTTTATTTAATGCCTTTTAGCTAGTCATGATGATTTCAATGATGCTCACATAAAAAGTAGTAATTGAAACATGAAAAAGAGCATCATGAATCTAATGGTAAGCACACTTTAAGTCTAACCCACTTCCTATGCATAGGGATTTTGTGAGAAAACAATTTATGGGAGCAAGAATCAACTAGCATAGGAAGGCAAAACAGGTGCAACTTCAAAACTTTGAACACGTAGGAAGGAAACTTGATATTATTGCAATTCCTACAAGCATATGTTCCTCCCTCATAATAATTTTTCATAGAATCATGAAGGAATTCAACAATATAACTATCAACTACAACATTCTTTTCATGATCTACAAGCATAGAAAATTCATCACTCTCTACATAAGCAAGTTTTTTCTCATTAATAATAGTGGGAGCAAACTCAACAAAATAACTATCATGAGACACTTGATTGACATAACCACATTGAATATTAAAATCATGATGACAAGTTTCATGGTTGTCATTACTCTTTATAGCATACATGCCATCACAATAATCATCATACATAGGAGGCAGGCCATCATCATAATAAATTTGCTCATCAAAACTTGGGGCACTAAAAATATCATCTTCATCAAACATAGCATCCCCAAGCTTATGGCTTTGCATATCATTAGCATCATGGACATTTAGAGAATTCATGCTAACAATATTTCTATCATGCTCGTCATTCAAGGAATCCTCATCAAGTATTTTCATAAATTCTTCCTCTACCAATTGAGCACAATTTTCCGAACCATCATTTTCACGAAAGACATTAAAGAGATGAAACAATTGGTGCAACCTAAACTCCATTTTTTGTAGTTTTCCTTTTATAGAACCACACTAGTGAAAAACAAGAAACTAAAAGATTTGATTGCAAGATATAAATATATACCTTCAAGCACTCACCTCCCCAGCAACGGCACTAGAAAAGAGCTTGATGTCTACTATGCAACTTTATTCTTGTAAACTCATGTTGGGCCTCCAAGCGCAGAGTTTTGTAGGACAGTAGCATTTTCCCCTCAAGTGAATGACCTAAGGTTTATCAATATGTGGGAGGTGTAGGATGAAGATGGTCTCTCACAAACAACCTTGCAATAAAATACAAGAAATCTCTTATGTCCCCAGCACACCTAATATAATGGCCAATTGTATAGGTGCACTAGTTTGACGAAGAGATGGTGATGCAAGTGCAATATGGATGATAGATATAGGTTTTTGTAATATGAAAATATAAAAATAGCAAGGTAGCAAGTAACAAAAGTGAGCACAAACGGTATTGCAATGCTTGAAAACAAGGCCTATGGTCTGTACTTTCACTAGTGCAATCTCTCAACAATGCTAATATAATTGGATCACATAACCATCCCTCAAAGTGTAACGAATAATCACTCCAAAGTTCTTATCTAGCGGAGACCATACAAAGAAATTGTTTGTAGGGTATGAAACCACCTTAAAGTTATCCTTTCCGATCGATCTATCCAAGAGTTCGTACTAAAATAACCAAGTTATCCTTTCCGATCGATCAATCTAAGAGTTCGTACTAGAATAACACCATACGATACGCATCAACCAACTCTAATGTCACCTAGATACTCCAATGCCACCACAAGTATCCATGAGTTAATTATATGATACACATCAAACAATTTCAGATTCATTATACCCAATCCAACACAAAGAACCTCAAAGAGTGCCCCAAGATTTCTATCAGAGAGCGTAGGACTAGAACATGCATCAACCCCTATGCATAGATTACCCCAATGTCACCTCGGGAATCTGCAAGTTGAGTACCAAAACGTACATCAAGTGAATCAATAGGACACCCCATTGTCACCATGTATATCCATATGCAAGACATATATCAAGTGTTCTCAAATCCAATATTCAATCCAACATAACGAAATCTCAAAGGAAAAACTAAGATAGAGAGGGGGAAACACCATGTGATCCAACTATATTAACAAAGCCTATGATACATCAAGATCATGCCATATCAAGAACACGAGAGAGAGAGAGAGAGAGATTGAAAACATAGCTACTGGTACACACCGTCAGCCCCGAGGATGGACTACACCCTCCTCATCATGGACTCCGCCAGGATGATGAACATGGCCACCAGAGATGATCTACCCTCTCCGGCAGGGTACTGTTTTCTCTCCAGATTGGTTTTTCATTGATACAGAGGCCTTGCGGTGGCGGAACCAGGAGTCTAGGCCACCGGAGATGATTTCGAGAAATTTCATTTTCTTCACAAAAAACAACACCACGGTAGTTCTGCTGAAACCAGCGTCAGTCCGGGTTAGTTCTAAATAAATCAGACAAAGTGCATCAAAAACATATAAAAGTATTGTAAATATAGGTGAATATGGCAGGAATATTTCATAAATTATCGATACATTGGAGACGTAATAGATCTACTTGCCAAGTTGGTCATCGTTGGCACGGACAACCAAGGGCGCACCCTGGAGAATGGGGTGATTCGTTAGCGTGGACACCTTTGGACCGTCGCCAACTCTGCGCTAAAGACTAAGTTGGTCGCCGCCCTCCATCACAATGCCATGGGCGGCCACTCCGGCACCAGGACCACCTACAACCGCGTCCGCAAGCTCTTCACGTGGTCGGGCCTTAAGCGTGCCATCAAGGATTTCGTGTGTTAGTGCGTTGTCTGCCAGCATGCGAAGCACGAGCACTCTCACCCCGCCGGCAAGCTGCAACCGTAGCCAAGTATGGACGCACCGTGGCAGGACCTGACGATTGATTTCATCGAGAGACTGCCCAAATCAGAGGGCTACGACTCCATCATGGTCGCCGCTGATCGCTTGACCAAGTACGCGTATTTCGTGCCTCTGCATCACCCCTTCATCGCCACCCACGTCGCTCGGGCATTCTATGAAAACGTCATCAAGCTGCACGGCATTCCCCCCCCCTCCATCGTCTCTGATCGCGGTAAGATCTTCATCGGAGCCATGTGGCGTGAATTGCTCGCCGCCATGGGAACCAAGCTCCTGTACACCACGGCCTACCACCCGCAGACAGACGGACAGACAGAGCGCATCAACCAATGCCTGAAGATGTACTTCTGTTGCGTCGTGCACGACACCCCGAGGCAATGGAGCAAATGGCTGCATACCACTGAGTTTTGGTACAACTCCTCACATCACTCCTCTCTGAAGTGCTCTCCGTTTGAAGCACTCTATGGAACTGAGCCCAACCTGGGCGGTCTACCACAATTGCGCGTCACGCTGCCTGGTGACGTCGCATCCGACTAGTTGGACCGGACCGCGCACATAGAGTTGCTGCGTGCGCAGCTGGCGTGCGCCCACGACTGTTTCAAGAAACAAGCTGATCGACACCGTGTCGAATGCGCCATCGACATCGGTGAACAAGTCCTCCCCAAGCTCCAGCCGTAGGCCCAGCCATCCGTCGCCAATTGCCCCTACCGCAAACTCGCCTACAAGTTCTTTGGTCTGTTTTCGGTGACTGAATGGATCGACACTCTAGCTTATCGCCTCCAATTGTCACAAGACAGCCGCATCCATCCGGTATTTCACATGTCTTAGCTCAAACCTTTCATCCCTGATTATACTCTTGTTTACTCCAAGCTGCCTCATGTACCTAACCACTCCACTGGCGAGTCGGAGCCGGTGGCCATCCTTGATCGAGGAATGATGAAGAAGGGTGACGGACTGGTCGTACAACTACAGGTCGAGTGGGCCAACATGCCGTCGGGAGCCACCACTTGGGAGGACTACAACACCCTTCGTCAATGTTGTTGAAACAGGCCTTGCATGCAGCCCACCCCCGGCAGCCCAACTTGGCTCTCACGCCAGCCCAGCATGGCTACCGTTGCCTTGCCTCGTACGTGACCGATTCTCAGGCATCGGTAACCCACCTCGCGCATGATCTCCTGCTCGATCTCCTGGTTCTTAGCGCTGTTAGACTAGCTCTTGTACTGTCGCTGCTTGTATAAATACCGCAGATGATGAATGAATAAAGTGTGCAGCACAAATCTCTCTCTCTCATTTCTCACATGGTATCAGTTTCCCTCTACTGGTCATCCACGCTTCTGCCCACTCTCCTGCTGGCCATGGCTTCTCCCCGCTCCTCTCACTCCGGCGATGTTAATCCCTTTGTCGTCGCCGAGCCCGCCTCTGCCGCCAGCCTCCGCCTCACACACATCTAGAATGATGTTCCCATCGTCTTGGACCTCCACACCCCCTCCTTCTCCACCTGGCGCACGTACTTCTCATTGACGTTCCGCGAATTCCAGATTCGGGACCACGTCGACGGCACCGTGGACGCCCGCGCCATGCACGACGACGCCAACTGGATGGGGGTGGACGCCACCATTATCAAGTGGCTGTACCGCACGGTCAGTCGCGAGATCCTCTCGCACGTGATCCTCAACGACGATTCGGCACTCGGCGTTTGGACCTCCATCTGTCAACTCTTCCTCGACAATCAGCTGCAGCGTCAGGTACTTCTCATGACCGAGTTCTACAACCTCTCTCAGGATGGCATGGGCCTCTTCGACTACTACAACCGCATCAAGGTGCTCGCTGACGAGCTTCGTGACATGGGCGCCCCGGTCTCCGACGCCACCATGCTCACCAACCTGATCTGGGGGCTCGGTCCGGACTACGCCAACTCCGCCTCGAACTTGAATCTCCTCACTAAGCCCACGTTCGCCCACGCCGTCAACTATCTGCGTCTCGAGGAGCGGCGGATGCGGCAGTCCTCACTGCAGCGCACGCAGGCCGCCCTCACGGCGCGCACCGTGTCACCGACGCCCCGCAGCGCCACCGGCGGCCTCCCCCGCGGTCGGCTTCTCTCCACCATGCCACACCCGCAAGAAGAAGCGGGGCTCCGACGGCCGCCCTCGCCCCGCCGGCCCGGCGCCCGCCGGGCGTCCCTCTGCACCAACCGGTCCTGCCCCGACACCCTGGTTCGGGGGTGTCAACCCTTGGACTGGCGTTGTCCACGCGTGGGCTCTGCCACCCGCGCACGCGCGCCCTACCCCAGCATTCTCGGATTGCGCCCCGCCAGCCACCAGGCGCTGCTTGCCTCGTCCCCTTCAGGCGCCTACCCCACGCCGCCACCGAACGCGTGGCCTCCTGCGCCCCCAGCGCACTAGCTCACCAACCACGCCGGCGCTTCATCCTCTACCGACCCAGCACTCTTGGCGGCTCTGCATCAAGCACCCTCGCCCGCTAACTACACCGGCAATGGCGAGTGGTTCATGGACACAGGCACGTCATCGCATATGGTGTCCCACCCTGGTATCCTCACCTCTTCCCAACCCTTTCCTACGTCCACACACATTGTGGTGGGTGATGGCTCTTCACTTCCCATCACACACCGCGGTGCTCTCTCCCTCCCATCTTCCCACTCTCCCATTAAGCTATATGATGTCATTGTTTCTCCCCATCTCATTACTAACCTCGTCTCTGTTCGTGCCCTTACTCGCTAAAATTCTGTTACGGTTTAATTTGACGCTTTTGGTTTCTCTATCAAGGACCTGCGGACCAAGACGGTGCTGCTCCGATGTAACAGCACCGGCGATCTCTACCTGCTCCAGCCGTCGCTACCCAACCACGCACCTATCGCTCTCCTCGCCGTCCTTAATCTTTGGCATGCCCGTTTAGGGCACCCCGGCGCTTCGGCCATGCATCAGCTCCTTCGTAGTGAATTTTTTCAATGTAATAAAAGTGTGCCGCACTCTTGCTCTGCTTGCCGCTTGGGCAAGGGTACTCGCCTCCCTTTTTTTGATTCGCATCATGTTTCTCGTTTCCCATTTGAATTGTTACATTGTGATGTATGGTCCTCTTCAATAATCAGTAATTCTGGCTTTCAATATTACCTAGTGGCTCTTGATGATTTCTCGCACTTCGTCTGGACTTTCCCCTTGCGTCGCAAATTGGACATGCTCGCCACGCTCACCGCCTTCTTTGCGTTTGTCCGCACTCAGCTCGCTCGCCCCATCCCCAGCCTCCAAACCGACAACGGGCGCAAATTCGATAATCACGGCGTGCACTCCCTCCTCTCCACGCACGGCTCCATACTCCGTCTCACCTGCCCATATACCTCGCAGCAAAATGGGCATGCGGAGCGCGTCCTCCACACGCTTAATGACAGCGTCTGCCCCCTTCTTCTCCATGCTGCCGTTCCGCTCCGGTTTTGGCCCGAAGCACTCTCCACCGCCACACACACTCTCAATGTTCGTCCTTGCTGTGCGCGCGGCCATTTCTCCCCTCACCACCTCTTCTTCGGTCAACCCCCCTCCTACGACGACCTACGGGTATTCGGTTGTCGCTGCTACCCCAATCTTCTTGCCACCTCTCCTCACAAGCTAGCTCCCCGCTCCATTACCCGCGTTTTCTTTGGCTACCCTCCAAATACCAAGGGTTTTCGCTACTACGATCCGGAATCTAGGCGCGTCATCATCTCTAGGCACATGTGTTTGATGAGTCTGTCTTCCTGTTTAAAGAGGTTTCCGGCTCTACTCCAACCCCGCCGATCACATCGCCTGCACCACGCCGAGCTCCACTGCTCGTCCTGCCCACTCCGTCTTCTCCGCTGGGCGCTCGCGGGGCTCGCCACACTGCCCGGGGTGTGGAGCCACCCTCTCCAGGCTCTCCTACGCCGGACGCCTCACCGTCCGCCTCCGGGTCGCCGGCCTCGTCTACACCTCTGGCCACCGCCTCTCCTGCATTGGCCTCCCATGACCCGGCTCCTTCACCTTCCCCGTCCGGTGCGTCGGGCCCCTCTGCACCGGCGTCGTCTGCGGGCAACGCCCCAGCCTCACCTCCTGGTGCTGGCGGCTCGCCTGTTGCCCCCGCTCCCACCGGCATCGTCATGCGCGCCCACGCGGGAATTCATCGCCCCAACCAGAAATACCCCTCCGATGAGTACGTCTGTGCCGCCACCATGATCGCTCCCTCGCCGCTCCCGGCGTCCGTCCACTCCGCGCTTTGGGACCCTCATTGGCGCGCCGCAATGCACGAGGAGTATGACGCGCTGCTGCGCAACCGGACCTGGCAGCTCGTCCCGTGGCCCGCTCGCGCTCATGTGATCAGCGGCAAGTGGGTTTTCCGCCATAAGCTGCGTCCCGATGGTTCTTTGGATAGGTACAAAGCTCGTTGGGTCGTCCGTGGTTTTCGGCAATGCGTCGGCCTCGACTTCACTGAGACCTTCGCGCCCGTCGTCAAGCCGGGCACGATCCGCTGCGTGCTCCATCTTGCCATCTGCGTCGCTGGGCGGTCCATCAACTTGACGTCTCCAACGCCTTCTTGCATGGCCACCTGACGGAACAAGTCTTCTGCCAGCAGCCGGCTGGTTTTGCCGATCCGACGCGCCCCGACGACGTATACCTGATTTCTCGCTCCCTCCATGGCGTCAAGCAGGCGCCGCGCGCATGGTACGAGCGGATCGCCGCATACTTGGTGCATATCGGCTTCGTCATCACCCGCTCCGACGCCTTGTTATTCGTCTACCGTAGCGGCTCTGACATGGCGTATCTCCTTCTGTACGTCGACGACATCGTCGTGGCTGCCTTCACCGACGCCCTTCTTTGTTGCTTTGTCGGCCTTCTCCAACATGAGTTTGCTCTGAAGGACCTTGGCGCGCTCCATTACTTCCTAGGCGTGTAGGTCGTGCGCCGCTCCGCTGGCTTCTTCCGCTACCAACGGAAATACGCCCTCGAGCTGCTGGATCGCGCTGGCATGTCAAACTGCAAGCCGACGTCCACACCTATCGACACCGAGGGCAAGCTCTCTAGTCAGGATGGTGTGCCCTTTGCCGATGCCTCCTTCTACCGTAGCATCGTCGACGACCTTCAGTACCTGACTCTGACCCGCCCTGATCTTCAGTACGCGGTGCAGCAAGTCTGCCTTCACATGCATGACCCGCGCGACGTACATTGGACTCTGGTGAAGCGGATCTTGCGGTACATCCGTGGGTCGCCCTCACTTGGGCTCATGCTCCCCGCTTCCTCGTCGCTCGACATCGTTGCCTACTCCGACACCGATTGGGCCGGCTACCCTGACACCCGTCGTTCCACTTCCGGTTACTGCATCTACATGGGGCCTTCTCTGATGTCGTGGTCGTCCAAACGGCATCCCACCATGTCCCGTCCTAGTGCGGAGGCCGAGTACCACATTGTTGCCAATGCGGTCGCAGAGTGCTCCTGGCTGCGTCAGCTCTTGACTGAGCTCCACTGCGGTGTCGCCAAGGCCATGGTGGTCTACTACGACAACTTTTCGGTGGTGTATCTCTCCGCTAACCCCGTCCATCACCGTCGCACCAAGCACATCGAGCTCGACATCCACTTCGTCTGCGAGAAGGTTGCCATTGGGCAAGCCCGTGTTCTTCATGTTCCTACGGCTCAACAGTTCGCCGACGTGATGACCAAGGGGCTTCCACCGTCGGTGTTCCGGGAGTTCCGCTCCAGTCTCTACATCTCCGACGGTGAGGCTTCGACTGCGGGGGGGGGGGTGTTGAAACAGGCCTTGCATGCAGCCCACCCCCGGCAGCCCAACTTGGCTCTCACGCCAGCCCAGCATGGCTACCGTTGCCTTGCCTCGTACGTGACCGATTCTCAAGGATCGGTAAACCACCTCGCGCATGATCTCCTGCTCGATCTCCTGGTTCTTAGCGTTGTTAGACTAGCTCTTGTACTATCGTTGCTTGTATAAATACCGCAGATGATGAATGAATAAAGTGTGCAGCACAAATCTCTCTCCCTCTCATTTCTCACAAATGCTACCCAAAAGCCAGTATCTGGAACGAAGAAGACAAGGATGCTCCATCGCAAGGGGGACAATGTCGCGCCTGCGGAAGATGATCCTACAGCGGATTGAAGAAGTGAAGTTATCTGAACTACAACGCTGCATCTCTGTATTGGGCCTGAGGCCATGTAACGCGTGTGGGTTGTAGGCCATGTTAGATCGGGCCAACGTGTGTTGGCCGTAGGCCATGTGAGATTGGGCCAGGGGGGCGACTACTTATGTAGGCTACTGACAACGTGATCGGCAACGAGTAAACAGTAATTGCATCCCTTAGAGCATCTACAGCCGGACCTCTCAAATCCGCCTCAAACACCCGGGCAGGCCGCCGGGTCAATGTTCGGTCACTTTTCTTTGACCCAGACGGTCCCCTCAAACGGCCCTCAAACGCCCGGCCTGACCGACACCCCCCATATCTAGCCCAAATATGAGGCGGGTATGGGGGCGTCCGGACGCACCCGGGCACGCTCGCCACGTCAGAGCCGGCCCATGCTGGCCCACCCTACCCCACTTATATTCGTCCCCATCCGCTCGCCGGACCAAACCCTAGCCACTTCACTCCCCTCCACTCCACTCCACTCCGCCACCCGAGCTCTCCTTCAACGGATTCCGGCCACCATCGCCATGTCAGACAGCGGATCAGAGTCCGACCTTTCCGGATCCGTCGACTAGGGTGTGATTCCGTGTGGGTTGGAGGAGGCAACGGTAGTTCGCATTGAACTCCGCCGGTCCCGAAAGGAGAGCAGCCGATCGAGGGACGCATCCATCCGCCCCGAGGCCCTAGCGTTGGCTCACCGGGCGCTCGGGTCCGGCGGTGCTGAATCCTCGCGAGCCCGGCAGCCGGAACACCACTCCATCCCCATCACCGGTCCGGCAGACTATGAGTCGTACCGGGTTCGGGCGGCACGCCGTGAGAAGGAGAGGGCAAGGGTCATCGAGGCCCGTCTCGTGGGGGATATGGCGGAGGCAGAGGCGGCGGCACGGGCGGCCGCAGAGAAGGAAGCCATCTGCGTCCGCATTGTGAAGAAACGACATTGAAGGAACACACGTACCCTCGCCCGAGAACAAAGTCGGGCGGTCGGAGCCATGGCCGGACTACCACCGAAGAAGGAGAAGGACAGAGACGGTGAGGACAGCTCCTGCGACGATCAGATCTGGCTGGATCCGTATTGCGTTTCCGAGCGGTACTTCCGCGATAAGGCCGGCAACGACGCAGGAAATGGCAAGGGCAGCCGTGGATGAAGTCCACCATAGCCAAACATGCCAAATTTTGGTAGTCCGATGGCATGTTTAATGTAATGTGATGGAGTAGCCGGACGATTTGTGTGCGTCGACATAGTTGCACGAGTTTATATGGATTTAAGATATGCTAATTGAGGTGTCCGAATATGGAATGCCTAGTTTAAGAGATGTTTGAGGGGTCGGATTTGCGAATTCCGACGATGCTCTTACCTCTACTCCACGCTCTCCCTCACCCACTCTGTCCTCTCGTCCCCATCCCTAATTTCCGATCGGATCTCAGGGCATTACATGTCGACAGGAAACTCCATGCGACGGTAACTAGATTGAGGTTGCTGAATCTACAGTGCAGCCAGCAGCCTACTGTGCTCGACTAGGATCTGAGCTTAAAGTTGAAGCTCCCAAAAGGCCATCGGGCCCAAATAATGCATTGGAGGCAGAGTCCAGGTTTGCTCATCATCATCAGCTCAGTACGCGTGTGATTCAAAAATAGGAAAAAAATCAGTATGCAGGTCTATGCTATAGCACTTCAGGACTTCACATCCATGACAGCTATCAGAACATTCTTATCAAAATTGCAAGTGATTTAATCATTATTGTTGACTACTAAAGTACATGGGCTCATTGCGCTGACCAATACCAGTCTCTCAAGCAATGAGCAAATGAATATTCAGGATTCCCAGCAACCCAAAATGGCCACGACTAACCAAGCAATTCGGCGCAGCGGCTTCGGCAGTAGTCGGGTTAAACCTGAGCTGACTGCAGATATGTTCGCTCATAGAGGCCCATCACCTGATCAGCCACTGTCCACATTATTGCCTGACCAGGTGGAATCCTCATCAGCCTGGGAAGCAGGCCTTTCCACAGGGCCCGGAGGCCCTCTTCCGCGTGTATCGTCCGTATCGCATGGAACATACCCTTGTACTTGATGTCGCCGGTTCTCCCTTGGGCCATCAGCCTGGTCTTCACCACGTCGAAAGGCCCCGTGCAGATCGGCCCTGCGGTTCCTGCAAGGAACCCGGAGACCATGGACTGCCATGGCTGGAGGACCTTGCCATCTCCTTCATGCTTCTTCCAGAGAACAATGTCTATCGTGTTCTTCGCTGTGAACATTGCGGCTTGGTTTGTACCATTACGCATGACGGTTGGTGATGCCCCAGACCACAGACCAAAAATGCCTTCCTCGCGAACAATTGTCTTTGCACAGTGTATGGGTCCTTTATATCTCAGCAAGTCCGTGCTTAGTCCTTTTTGTTGCTGTAATCTAATCTTTACCACCTGCATCCACCATACAGAAACGTTACAACAATTCCCTCAATAAAACAAGCTTGAAATAAAACAAAATCACAGTGACAGAATGTACATTTCAGTTTTCCCTATGACTATGACAAGGTACAGCAACAGAAGTCAAAATTAATACTCCCTCGGATCCATGGAATATCTAATAACGAGCAATGCTTGGTTGTCTTGGTGTAACACAGTTTTGCTCATGCACTGATGATTCAAGTATACAACACTGCACTTCCAGTCAAAAATGAAAAGTGATTTTGAAAAAAAAATATAATAATGGTGGCTTTTGGTTCAACTGTCCATGTTAATGCCGTTACAGTCTTGGAGTGTATTTTCACATAGTTTTGTAACTTCAAGCAACTTCTACTGTAGTAATTAACAGTATTTTCTTAATACTTCCATGTAGTATGATTAGGAAGGCATTCTGCACATAAACACCAGAGGAACCTCAGAACTAATATTCACAGTGCATTACTGATGTTATAAGATCAAGCTCCGCTTCCCTGTTACAATACCAAAAAAGCTGCGCCTTTTGCCCCAAACTAGGTAATGTATGAATTATGATCCTAGTACCTTACCATTCTACTTTTCTAGTCCTTGTTAATAATAAGATGCTACAACCGAGACTAAATATGTTTGGATTGTATCTAGTGTGGTGCTGGGATTGAAACATAAGCTTATGAATTTGAATGATCTTTTTTCCGGTTGGTTTAATGTTTCTGCAGGAAGAGACAGAAACTTTCTTATCATTGGCGTGGCTGCTATCTTCTAGGGCTTATGCAAAACTAGGAATAAAATCATGTTTTCCATGTGTGCGCGGGGAGATCCCATCAATATATTTCTATATGCTTGTCATTTCTTAACATGCTGGGCGCCCCTGCAGAAAGGTGTTTTTCGAAGGTGTTGCGGCAGGGATCCCATAGACTGGCAATGGTGGTGCAGGAGGTGTATGGACGTTGGAATTCTATCACCATGATACTAGCAATGTAGTCCTCTCATCGTCCTCTTTACTTTCCTCTATCCATGGGTGCCTGTTGTGGATCTTCTGTCAAGCTTTTGATATAAACACAGTAACTGGTCGTGTATTCGATTTCTAGCTGAATATTGTTCTCAGTTTAAGCTTGTAGCTACAGTGCTTTTAGCTTTGCAGGGTCTGGGTGGTTTGTGTCCAGCCCCCGTACTGGTGGAGTGCGTGTGATATTTCTCTGATTTTTGAAATGAAATCAGGGCCGCTGGGATCCATATATCAGGAAAAAAGAAACAGCCGAGACTAAAGATGCGGCATACTTCACGGCATTCTCGGTCAAATGCACTCAGTAGCATTCGTGGGCAGCCGAATGCCAACAAGGACATCATTAACACAAGTAGCATTTGACCGAGAATGCCGTGAAGTATGCGGCATCTTTAGTATTTGACAGCATTCTAATAAGCAGGGTAGGTAGACAAATGCCTCATCACCTCCTTGCGCATGTTACTAAATAGCAGACCACAATTGGACCGTAAAGCACGGAGCTTTCATGTTTCAATCCCAAAGGACAGGTTCTCAGAAATGCATCAACATCATACACACACGAGATTACTAAATGGCTGCGGGGATCTGATTTATGTTTAAACTACACTTAAAGATCCCGGCAAGGAATCAGCTAGAGCTGTCCTGATTATATAGTACGGATAAAAAATGTGAGCACATCGTACTTACGGAAAGGAAGCACGAGCGATCTGGGAACTCATAGAAACACTATAGCATACAAGTAAGTAAGAAGAAGATAGATGTGCAATCTGACGGACCTCGAATGGGGTAACGATGACGAGGGCCTCGAGGACGCCGGCGCCGAACCCGGAGGCGAGGCGTCCCTGTGCGGAGACCTTGCCGGTGACGGGGTCCTTGAAGGCGGACTGCAGCATGGCATTGGAGCCGAGGCGGAGCGCGTACTTGAGCGTGAGGTGGGTGGCGAAGGGCGTGAGGCCCTTCCAGAGAGCCGGCACGCCCTCGGCGCGCGCGACGGTGGTGCCGCAGTGCGCGATGCCGCGGTAGGCCCCCGCGCGGTCGAGCTGCAGCCTGGTCTTGACGACGTCGATCGGCTGCAGGCAGCACGCCTCCATCACGCCGCCGAGCGACCCCGCCGCCGCCTTCACGTAGGGCGGGATCGGCGGCCGGCCTCTGCCGCCGTTACGTGGCTCCTCGGCCCGCGGCGGCGGCGAGGGCAGGGGCGGGGAAGGGGGCGAGGCCATTCGGGTCCGATAGGCGGGCCTTAGCGGGCGCGGGCGCGGGCGCGGCGGGGAAGAGGGTCTTGGATTGTTCCTCCTCTGTTGCGTTGCTCTTTTTCACCCACTTTTCTGCGGGGGATCCGAAAAGGAGCGGCGCTGGTTATATAGAATCGGTGAGACCGGAACGAAGAAGGGCACGTAGTTGTCCCGGGACACGTCAGCCGTCAGGGTTTGGTCTACGACGAGAAAGGAAAAAAAGATAGGCCCCACCTCACGTGGACCAACACTTGTTGCGGAGGCGTAACTGTTGTTGGGCGTGCTTGGGCCCACATGTCAGACACCAATTCGGTAATTTGGTGGGGCCCTCGGAGTCAGAGGTGTGCTGCACATACACGGCCCGGGTTGCTCTTGCTCGCCCGGCGGCTACGCAGTGCACGAAAGAGGTTCAGGATGTGTTCGGGACGAAGGAATTTCACTGGAAGCGTGGATGTTTTCTTTTCTGTGGTATTTTTCTTAAAAGGCGTTCGGTACACAAGAAGTAGATACAGGGATCCATAGGAATTGGAGTTCTGGTGTGTCTATTTCAAAGGAATCTCAACATCTACTCGCATCCCCATTTTGTGGCTGAAGCCCGAGGAAGGCCTGCGCAGCTGCACCTTTTACGTATAAAAAAAATTCGTATGAACATGGGCTGCTATCGCTGCTCTACATGAGAAATAGACACAACGTTTGCATGGTATAGTTGATTGACTCTATAAAATAATGCAGCTTCCAAGATGTCTTTCATGTGATCCGAACTGGAACTGTACCTTTTTTTTCCGTTTACAACTCCATACTCCCTCCGCCTGGAAATAAGTGTACATCTAAGTTTTGTCCTAAGTCAAAGTTTTAAAATTTTGATCAACTTTATAAGAAAAACTAACAGCATTTATGACATTAAATTAGTATCACTAGATACTTTTCTAAATATAGTTTTATAATATACCAATTTGATGTCATATATGCTACTATTCTTTTCTATAAAGCTGGTGAAAAATTTAAAACCTTGACTTAGGATAAAACCTAGATGTACAGTTATACCCGGACGAAGGGAGTAGGTTCTGGTTTGACACGCACTCCAATTCCTGTGAAGTTATTATTTCCTTTGGTTTATCTTCCTTCATTCCGAACGGGGCCTCGATTGATTTGCGGTCCTTGGGCGGCTAATCTTCCAACCGTCACTATTTCGGCTGATTTTCGGTTTCTCGACGGCTAACATTGAACCATAGCTAATTCATGTCGTTGGTTTGCTTTTGCGGGGGTCTATTTTCTCTAGCCGTCTAATTTAGTAGGGACAAGCAAGTGGTTCTCCTCTCTTTCACCCACATTTACCGCCTGTTAGCTCTTTGTCATCGGCTGGCAGATGGCAAAGAGGGTCTTTACCTTCAGCTGCCAAAAAGCAGACGACAAAGAGTTGGCTGATGGCACAGAGTGTCTTTGCCATCAGTCAACTATTTGCCGTCTGCGAGCAGATGGCAAAGAGCCGCACATGAAATCACATTTGCTCCCTTGGTGGTTTTGGTAATTAACTAATGTTTCCACTAAGCATATTTCAGTAAAAGTTCGATGATGGGTTGGCAAAGGGATTGTGGAATACCCCAAGATGCAAGGAAATATATTGGCAAAGCTTCAAGCAAAGGACTCTACTTTTTACCTTTTGTGAGAAATCACTTTGAGTCCATAGGAAAGCCAATACTATTAAAAGGGGGTAAGGTTTTGTTAGTGAACAAAATGTTCATACGTGCACAAGTGATAGTCACCACATACACCCAGAAGCTCTTCCACAAAAGTCTGTCCAAAGCTAAATACTCAAAATCGATGCAACCAACAAATTCCACTCGGTGCTACCAATTCCAAACCTCAGACAGACTCAGCCAAAACCCAAGCTTTTCGGTGCAACCGATTCTGCTTCGGTGCCTCTGAATTTGGGTTGCCAACTTCCTATTACGCAAGTTTACAAAATTGGTCCCGCCAAGTTTTGTGAATCGGCGTCACCGAGATTGGCAATCTGACCGTTGGTCGCCTTATCAGTGCAACCAAGTTTTATGTATCGGTCTCACCGAGATTCAAAGGTTGCTACCTTTGAGGCAACTCGGTACAACCGAGATTTACACATCAGTTCCACTGAGTCTGACTTATTAGGTGTAACGGTTGGATTTTTGGAGATGCCTATATATACCCCTCCACCACCACTCACTCGAACAGAAGCACTCAGAACAGTTCCCCACTCATACCTACTGATTTTCTAAGAGAGAGCCACCTACTCATGTGTTGAGATCATGTCATTCCATTCCAACCATATGAATCTTGATCTCTAGCCTCCCCAAGTTGCTTTCTACCCAATCAATCTCTTCTACCAAGCCAAAACTGTGAGAGAGTGATTGTGTGTTGAGGAGCCTATCATCTTGAAGCACAAGAGCAAGGAGTTCATCGACACTATCGAGCCTATTACCTTTTGGAGGGTGGTGCCTCCTAGATTGGTTAGGTGTCGCTTGGGAGCCTCCTACTTCGTGTTGTGGAGTGAACCAAGAAGTTTGTAAGGGCAAGGAGATCTCCTACTTCATGAAGATCTACCCCGAGTTAGGCTAGTCCTCCATGGACGTATGCCGACATGGTATAGTCAAGGTTCCTTCTTCGTGGAACCCTCCATGGGTAGAGCCTTTCGTGGACTCTCGCGTGTTGGGGAACGTCGCATGGGAAACAAAAATTTTCCTACGCACACGCAAACCTATCCATGGTGATGAGCATCTACGAGAGGGAGAGTGGATCTACGTACCCTTGTAGATCGCTAAGCGGGAAGCGTTAAGAAACGCGGTTGGTGTAGTCGAACATCTTCGCGATCCAAATCGCCGAGCGTCCCGCGATCTCATCACGATCCGTCCCGCGATCCCATCACGATCCGTCCCGCGATCTCATCACGATCCGTCTCACGATCTTGATCACGATCTGTCCCGCGAACTCATCACGATCCGTTCCGCGATCTCATCACGAACCGTCTCGCGATCTCGATCACGGTCCTTCCGATCTAGCGCCGAACGGACGGCACCTCCGCGTTCAGCACACGTGCAGCTTGATGACGATCTCCACCATCTTGATCCAGCAAGAGGAGGTGGAGAGGAGAGAGAGTTCACCGGCAGCGTGACGGCGCTCCGGTGATGGTGGTGGTGGAGCAATTCCGGCAGGGCTTCGCCTAAGCGCTGCAGAAATCCGATCTAGAGGAGAAACTGTGCACCGGTGAAACGGGTAGCACGTGGCCGGAAATTCTGTCCAAAAACCACCCAATCCACTAGTATATATAGGAGGAGAGGAGAGGAGAGGCAGCCAAGGCCTTTGGGTCGGCCGAAATAGGAGGTGGGAAGAAATCCTACTTCACCTCCAATCCTAGTTGGAGTAGGATTGCCTCCTATTGGCTGATTTTCCACTTTTTGCTTTAGGACTTTCTCTCCTGCGCCATGGGCCTTTGTGGCTGTTTTCCCAGCCCAATAAGGGCTGGTTATTATTCTCCCACAGCCCATGGACCTCTTGGGGTCGAAGTACCCCTCCCGGAGGTCCTCCGGTACACTACCGGCACTCCCGGTACAATACCGATACTCCCGGTACACTACCGATGAGCCCGAAACTTTTCCGGAAACCAAACTGGGACTTCCTATATATGAATCTTTACCTCCGGACCATTCCGGAGCTCCTCGTGACGTCCGGGATCTCATCCGGGACTCCGAACAACCTTCGGTCACCACCATACATAACTCTACACTACCGAAACGTCACCGAACCTTAAGTGTGCAGACCCTGCGGGTTCGAGAACTATGTAGACATGACCGAGACACCTCTACGGTCAATAACCAATGGCGGGACCTGGACGTCCACATTGGTTCCTACATATTCTACGAAGATCTTTATCGGTCGAACCTCTATGTCAAGGATTCAGTTAATCCCGTATATCGTTCCCTTTGTTCTTTGGTATGTTACTTGCCCGAGATTCGATCGTCGGTATCTCCATACCTAGTTCAACCTCGTTACCGGCAAGTCTCTTTACTCGTTCCGTAATACAAGATCCCGCAACTAACAATTAGTCACATTGCTTGCAAGGCTTATTGTGATGTTGCATTACCGAGTGGGCCCCGAGATACCTCTCCGTTACACGGAGTAACAAATCCCAGTCTCGATCCATGCCAACTCAACAAACACCATCGGAGATACCTGTAGAGCACCTTTATAGTCACCCAGTTACGTTGCGACGTTTGATACACACAAGGCACTCCTCCGATATCCGTGAGTTGCATGATCTCATGGTCATAGGAACATATACTTGACATGCAGAAAACAGTAGCAATAAACTGACACGATCATATGCTATGTTTGTAGTTTGGGTCTTATCCATCACATCATTCTCCTAATGATGTGATCCCGTTATCAAATGACATCTCATGTCCATGGCTAGGAAACCTTAACCATCCTTTGATCAACGAGCTAGTCCATTAGAGGCATACTAGGGACATGGTTTTGTCTATGTATCCACACATGCATTTAAGTCTCCGATCAATACAATTATAGCATGGATAATAAACGATTATCATGAACAAGGAAATATGATAATAACTAATTTATTATTGCCTCTAGGGCATATTTCCAACAGTCTCCCACTTGCACTAGAGTCAATAATCTAGTTCACATCACCATGTGATTCGCATTGTTATGAATCTAACACCCAATGAGTTTTGGGGCTCGATCATGCTTTGCATGTGAGAGAGGTCTTATAGTCAACGGGTCTGCGATATTCAGATCCGTGTGTACTTTGCAAATCTCTATGTCAAACCGTAAACACTGCTACCACACTCCACTTGGTACTATTTCCAAATGGCTGCTCCACTATACGTATCCAGATTGCTACTACTAGTCATCTGGATAGGTGTTAAAGCTTGCATCGACGTAACTCTTTACGACGAACTCTTTATCACCTCCATAATCAAGAAACATTTCCTTAGTCCTCTGGTTACTAAGGATAATTCCGACCGCTGTCTAGTGATCCACTCCTGGACCACTCTTGTACCCCTTGACAGACTCGTGGCAAGGCACACATAGGTGCGGTACACAGCATGGCATAATATAGAGCCTATGGCTAAGGCATAGGGGACGACATTCATCCTTTCTCTTTCTTCTGCCGTTGTCGAGCTTTGAGTCTCACTCAACTTCACACCTTACAAATCAGACGAGAAATATTTCTCTGGCTGATCCATTTTGAACTCTTTCAAAATCTTGTCAAGGTATGCACTCATTGAAAGTCTCATCAAGCATCTTGATCTATCTCTATAGATTTTGATGCTCAACAATTAGGTAGCTTTATCCAGGTCTTCCTTAGAAAAACACTTTTCAAACAACCTTTTATGCCTTCCAGAAATTCTACATTATTTCCGATCAACAATATGTCAACCACATATACTTATCAGAAACTCTATAGTGCTCCCACTCACTTTATTGCAAATACAAGTTTCTCGTAAACTTTGTATAAACATCAAAAACTTTGATCACCTCATCAAAGTGTATATTCCAACTCCGAGATGCTTGCTTCAGTCCATGGAAGGATCACCAAAGCTTGCACACCTTTTAGCATCCTTAGGACTGACAAAACCTTCTGGTTGTATCACATACAACCTTTCCTCAAGTAAACCGTTAAGGAAATGATGTTTTGACATCCATCTGTCAGATTTTCATAATTGAAAACGCAGCAACTGCTAACATAATTCCAACAGACTTTAGCACCACTACGAGTGAGAAAATCTCATCGTAGTCAACTCCTTGAACTTGTCACAAACAACTTTGCAACAAGTCGAGCTTTACAAATGGTGATATTTACCATCAGCGTCTGTCTTCATTTTTAAAGATCCATTTGTACTCAACGACCTGCCGTCTAACGAGCAAGTCTACCAAAGTCTATACTTGGTTTTCATAAATGGATCCTATCTCGGATTTCATGGTCTCTAACCATTTGTCGGAATCCGGGCCCATCATCGCTTCTCCATAGCTCGTAGGTTCATCGCTGTCCAACAACATGACCTCGAAGACAGGGTTGTCGTACCGCTTAGGAGCAGTACACATCCTTGTCGACCCACGAAGTTCGATAGTAACTTGATCCTGAAGCTTCATGATCATCATCATTAACTTCCTCTTCAACTAACGTAGGCTTCACAGAAACATCTTTCTGCGCTGCGCTACTCTCTGGTTGAACAAAGGTTTAACAACCTCATCAAGTTCTATCTTCCTCCCACTCAATTCTTTCGAGAGAAACCTTTCCTCGAGAAAGGATCCGTTTTAGTAACAACCACTTTGCACTCGGATCTGAGATAGAAGGTTCACCCAACTGATCTTAGGGTATTCTATGAAGATGCATTTGTCCGCCTTGGGTTCGACCTCATTAGGTGAAAACATTTTTCACACAAGTGCCGCAGCCCCAAGTATTAAGAAACGACAGCTTAGGTTTCTATCAAACCATGATTCATATGGTGTCATCTCAACGGATTTAGATGGTGCCCTATTTAAAGTGAATGTAGTTGTCTCTAATGCATAACCCCAAAATTATAGTAGTAAAACGACAAGAGACATCATAGCACGCACCATGTCCAATAGAGCATAACTATGATGTTCGGACACACCATCACACTATGGTGTTCCAGGTGGCGTTTAGTTGTGAAACAACTTTCACATTGTCTTAAGTTGTATGCCAAACTCGTGACTCAGATATTCACCTCCACGATCATATCGCAGTCATTTTTATCTTCTTGTCACGATGATCTTTAAACTTCACTCTGAATTTGCTTGAACCTTTCAAACGATTCAGACTTGTGTTTCATTAAGTAAATATACACTATATCTACTCAAATCATCAGTGAAGGTAAGAAAATAATGATATCCACTGCACACTACAAGACTCACTAGATTGCATACATCAACATGTATCATTTCCAATGAATCACTTGCCCGCTCCATCCAACGGGGTCCTTTAGTCATCTTGCCCAAGAGGCATGGTTCGCATGTCTCAACCGATTCGAAATCGAATGAGTCCAAATATCCATCAGCATGGAGTTTCTACATGCGCTTTATACCAATATGACATTTAGCGGCAGTGCCACAAGTATGTGGTACTATCATTATTAACTTTGTATCTTTTGACATCAATGTTATGAACATGTGTACTACTACGATCAAGATTTCAACAAACCATTCTCACTGGGTGCATGACCATTGAAGGTATTATTCATGTAACCAGAATAACTATTATTCTCTGACTTAAATGAATAACCGTATTGCAACAAACATGATCTAATCATGTTCATGCTCAACGCAAAACACCAAATAACATTTATTTAGGTTCGTCACTAATCCTGAAGGTAGAGAGAGCGTGCGATGTTGATCACATCAACCTTGGAAACATTTCCAACACACATCGTCACCTCACCCTTAGCTAGTTCTCCGTTTATTCCGTAGCTTTTATTTCGAGTTACTAACATTTAGCAACCGAACCGGTATCCAATACCCAGGTGCTACTAGGAGTACTAGCAAGGTACACATCAATAACTCGTATATCAAATATACTTCTGTCGATGTTGCCAGCCTTCTTATCTACCAAGTATCTAGGGTTGTTCCGCTTCAGCGACCGCTCACCTCATAATAGAAGCACTTAGTCTCGGGTTTGAGTTCAACTTTGGGTTGCTTCACTCGAGCAGCAACTGACTTGCTATCCATGAAGTTTCCCTCCTTGCTCTTGCCCTTTTCGAAACTAGTGGTTTGATTAACCATCAACACTTGACGCTCCTTCTTGATTTCTACCTTCGCGGTGTCAAACATCGCGAACAGCTCAGGGATCAATACTTCTATCCCTGGTGTATTATAGTTCATCACTAAGTTCTAGTAGCTTTAGTGACAGTGACTTGGAGAACTATATCAATCACTATCTTATCTGGAAGATCAAATCCCACTTGATTCAAGCGATTTTAGTACCCACACAATCTGAGTACATGCTCAACGATTGAGCTATTCTCCTTCGTCTTACAAGCAAAGAATCTTGTTGGAGATCTCATATCTCGCAACAAAGGCACGAGCCTGAGATCACAATCTCTGCTCCTAGAACATCTCATATGTTCCGTGACGTTCAAAACGTTTTGGAGCCTCAATTCTAAGCCGTAATGCATGACGCACTAAACTATCAAGTAGTCATCGAAACGTGCCTGTTAGATGTTCACAACATCTATAGACGACGCTAGAGGGGGTGGCGCACCGAGCGGTGCATTAAGGACATAAGCCTTCTGTGCAGCAATGAGGACAATCCTCAGATCACGGACCCAGTCCGCAATTTTGCTACCAACATCTTTCAATTCTATTTCTCTAGGAACATATAAAAATACAAGGGAGCTACAGCGCGAGCTAGTAATCTACAACATAATTTGCAAAGACACTTTGACTATGTTCATGATAATGAGTTCAATTAATCATATTATTTAAGAACTCCCACTCAAATTGACATCCCTCCGATCATTCGAGTGATACATGATCCAAATTCACCAACTCAAGTCCGATCATCACGTGAGTTGAGGTGGCTGCAATGGTGAACATCATTATGTTGATCATATCTACTATATGACTCATGTTCGACCTTTCGGTCTCTCGTGTTCCGAGGCCATGTCTGTACATGCTAGGCTCGTCAAGTTTAACCCGAGTGTTCTGCGCGTGCAAATCTGGCTTGCACCCGTTGTATGTGAACGTAGAGTCTATCACACCCGATCATCACGTGGTGTCTCAACACGACGAACTTTCGCAACGGTGCACACTCGGGGAGAACACAGTTCATCTTGAAATTCAAGTGAGGGATCACCTTATAATGCTACCGCCGTACTAAGCAAAACAAGGTGCATAAAAGGATTAACATCTCATGCAATTCATAAGTGACATGATATGGCCATGAACTTGTGTTTAAGATCTCCATCTTCGAAACACCGGCATGATCTCCATCGTCACCGGCACAACACCATGATCTCCATCATCTTGATCTCCATCAATGTGTTGCCATTGGGGTTGTGGCGCCAGCCCTGCTTCTACTTCTATTGCTACTGCTTAGCGATAAAGTAAAGCATTACATAGCGCTTAATGATTGACACGCAGGTCATACAATAATTAAAGACAACCCTATGGCTCCTGCCGGTTGCCGTACTCAACGACATGCAAGTCGTGAAATTCTATACATCACATGATCATCTCATACATCACATATATCTCATCATGTAATTGGCCATATCACATCACAACATACCCTGCAAAAACAAGTTAGACGTCCTCTAATTGTTGTTGCATGTTTTACGTGGCTGCTATGGGTATCTAGCAAGAACGATTCTCACCTACGCATAAACCACAACGGTGATACACTAGTTTGCTTTTCAACCTTCTCAAGGACCGCCTTTGTCGAATCCGATCCAACTAAAGTGAGAGAGACTGTCACCCGCAAGCCATCTAGGCAACAAATTGCGTCGAGGGAACCGGTCTCTCGTAAGCGTACGAGTAATGTTGGTCCGGGCCGCTTCATCTCACAATCCCGCTGAACCAAAATACGACCAAGGGAGGAAGCAATCTAAGCATCAACGCCCACAAACCTTTTGTGTTCTACTCGAGATCTCATCGAACCATCAACCTAGCTCATGATGCCACTGTTGGGGAACGTCGCATGGGAAACAAAAATTTTCCTACGCACACGCAAACCTATCCATGGTGATGAGCATCTACGAGAGGGAGAGTGGATCTACGTACCCTTGTAGATCGCTAAGCGGGAAGCGTTAAGAAACGCGGTTGGTGTAGTCGAACATCTTCGCGATCCAAATCGCCGAGCGTCCCGCGATCTCATCACGATCCGTCCCGCGATCCCATCACGATCCGTCCCGCGATCTCATCACGATCCGTCTCACGATCTTGATCACGATCTGTCCCGCGAACTCATCACGATCCGTTCCGCGATCTCATCACGAACCGTCTCGCGATCTCGATCACGGTCCTTCCGATCTAGCGCCGAACGGACGGCACCTCCGCGTTCAGCACACGTGCAGCTTGATGACGATCTCCACCATCTTGATCCAGCAAGAGGAGGTGGAGAGGAGAGAGAGTTCACCGGCAGCGTGACGGCGCTCCGGTGATGGTGGTGGTGGAGCAATTCCGGCAGGGCTTCGCCTAAGCGCTGCAGAAATCCGATCTAGAGGAGAAACTGTGCACCGGTGAAACGGGTAGCACGTGGCCGGAAATTCTGTCCAAAAACCACCCAATCCACTAGTATATATAGGAGGAGAGGAGAGGAGAGGCAGCCAAGGCCTTTGGGTCGGCCGAAATAGGAGGTGGGAAGAAATCCTACTTCACCTCCAATCCTAGTTGGAGTAGGATTGCCTCCTATTGGCTGATTTTCCACTTTTTGCTTTAGGACTTTCTCTCCTGCGCCATGGGCCTTTGTGGCTGTTTTCCCAGCCCAATAAGGGCTGGTTATTATTCTCCCACAGCCCATGGACCTCTTGGGGTCGAAGTACCCCTCCCGGAGGTCCTCCGGTACACTACCGGCACTCCCGGTACAATACCGATACTCCCGGTACACTACCGATGAGCCCGAAACTTTTCCGGAAACCAAACTGGGACTTCCTATATATGAATCTTTACCTCCGGACCATTCCGGAGCTCCTCGTGACGTCCGGGATCTCATCCGGGACTCCGAACAACCTTCGGTCACCACCATACATAACTCTACACTACCGAAACGTCACCGAACCTTAAGTGTGCAGACCCTGCGGGTTCGAGAACTATGTAGACATGACCGAGACACCTCTACGGTCAATAACCAATGGCGGGACCTGGACGTCCACATTGGTTCCTACATATTCTACGAAGATCTTTATCGGTCGAACCTCTATGTCAAGGATTCAGTTAATCCCGTATATCGTTCCCTTTGTTCTTTGGTATGTTACTTGCCCGAGATTCGATCGTCGGTATCTCCATACCTAGTTCAACCTCGTTACCGGCAAGTCTCTTTACTCGTTCCGTAATACAAGATCCCGCAACTAACAATTAGTCACATTGCTTGCAAGGCTTATTGTGATGTTGCATTACCGAGTGGGCCCCGAGATACCTCTCCGTTACACGGAGTAACAAATCCCAGTCTCGATCCATGCCAACTCAACAAACACCATCGGAGATACCTGTAGAGCACCTTTATAGTCACCCAGTTACGTTGCGACGTTTGATACACACAAGGCACTCCTCCGATATCCGTGAGTTGCATGATCTCATGGTCATAGGAACATATACTTGACATGCAGAAAACAGTAGCAATAAACTGACACGATCATATGCTATGTTTGTAGTTTGGGTCTTATCCATCACATCATTCTCCTAATGATGTGATCCCGTTATCAAATGACATCTCATGTCCATGGCTAGGAAACCTTAACCATCCTTTGATCAACGAGCTAGTCCATTAGAGGCATACTAGGGACATGGTTTTGTCTATGTATCCACACATGCATTTAAGTCTCCGATCAATACAATTATAGCATGGATAATAAACGATTATCATGAACAAGGAAATATGATAATAACTAATTTATTATTGCCTCTAGGGCATATTTCCAACATCGCGACCGTTACCCTCCGTGGGTTAAAGACTCCATGAACGTGGACGTACGATAGCACCACCTATCGGAACCACAGGAAAAATCATCATGTTACCAATTGTGTTTGCTCTTCCTACCCTCTCTTTACGTACATGATTGTCTTTACTTTCCGCTACTATACTCTTAGACATGCATGTGTAGGGTTTACTTGACATACCATGAATGCTAAAATCTGCCAAGAATTAAAATTGGGAAAAAGTAGATTTTTATTTGGTCAAGTAGTCTAATCACCCCCCTCTAGCACTACTTTCGATTCTATAGCATAACAGACGGCAAAGCGATAGCTGGGCCCCACTTGACCGTGGGGTGGTTAGGTTAAATTTGGCGACTTCTTTGTCGTCTTCTAGCGGACGACAAAGAGTCCTAAAGCAGACGGCAAAGAGGCTAGCCTCTTTGCCGTCCGTGAGCAGACGACAATGCCCTAACGCTACTAATGGTCGTCCTGCCAACACCCCGGCCCCTCTCTCTCACTCTCACCCACTCCCACTCCCACTCACACTCCCCTCTCTCCCCGACGCCCACTTCCGCGTCCCCCGCCGTCGTCGCCCCATCGGCCCCGTCGTGACGTCGCCTTACCGCCCCCGTCTCGCCGCCGCCCACCGCCCCCATCGTGCCACCGCCTCACCGCCCTCGCCGCGCCCGTCCTCCCTGCCGCCCCCAATGCCCCAATGCCCCATCGCCCCCGTCGCACCGTCACCCCACCACCCCCGTCGCGACCGCCGCCCCGGCGCCTCGCCACCCTGGTGCCCCGCCGCCCCCAACGCCCCGTCGTCCCACGCCATCAGCCGCCCCGGTGCCCCGTCGCCCATGATGCCCTAGCCGCCCATGCTAGTGAGTCCCCCCCGCCGGCCGCACCTATTTTTATTTTGTTTTTCCTATTTGTTTTATTTTTGTTAAATTAGTTAGGTTAGTTTATTAGTTTATTAGGTTAGTTTGGTTAGTTAGTTAGCTTGGTTTATTAGGTTAGTTAGTTAGGTTAGAAGAGAAAGAAGAAGAAAAGAAGAATAAGTAGAAGAAGAGGATAAAGGAAAATAGGAAGAAGAAGAAGAGGAGGAGGAGGAGGAGGAGGAGGAGGAGAAGAAGAAGAAGAAGAAGAAGAAGAAGAAGAAGAAGAGGAAGAAGAAGAAGAAGAAGAAGAAAATAGAAGTGCAAAAGTAGTTACATATAGAGAGATTTTCTATCGGGATTGAATATTTGTGTTGATCGGGTGGATTTCAATGGGTAGTTGTTTCGTTGCTACGAGGGTCTGCTGTTCGACGACCTCCCCATGCGTTTGACGAGCTCCCCTACATTCGTGGGTGAGAACAAATGACATATCCTCCCCCTTAATTTGTTGTCTTCCGGTCTTCGTGCCGATGAAACTTGCTAGGTATATGTGTCTTCAATCATCAGTATGCGTGACTAGTATGTGTCTCCCGTTTGAAAGGGCGGCATTTATAAATATGCATGTCTTTGCATATTTATGACCGCCATCCTTTCTAATTGTCCAATGTTATCCATGGACAGCCCGAGTATGTGTAGAATGGGTTCGTTTTCCCTTATGCTCCGCTCCGGATCCGATGCGAAATTTCGTCAGTGCCTCCCTGTTGTTCTCCGGGTACCCATCCTCTCTACTTATTGTCGAGACGTGTATCAGGAGAATAGCGGGGAGGTGCTTCCAAAATTCTGCGTCGGATCCGGAGCAGAGCATGGGAAAACAAACCCAATCTACACATACTCGGGTGGGATTAGGACCTATCTTTACCTTTTAGGGTGTAGGTTGCATGGTCGTAATAAAACTGACAAACTTGATTAACTAATGAGTATATATGATGAATTATATATATATTTATTGTGTGTTTAGTAGGTAGGCAAGATGAGTGATCGTGCGTGGATGGACACCAGTCACCCTAGTCAGAAAGACATGACCATTGAGTGGTTAACAAAAACCAAGGGGTTTTTGAGCATCGCATTTGCAAATGGCCGGGAAATAACCTGGTGCCCTAGTGTCCGGTGCGACAACCATAAAAATTGGACACGGGATGAAATGGGTAAACACTTGCAGAAGTGGGGTTTTACGCCTGATTATACAGTGTGGAGATTTCATGGTGAGTCTGCCCAACGTGCTAGAGCTGAGGTGGTTCGTCGTCGCACCGACGAGCATGGTACCTGGATCGAAGACATGGTGCAAGACTTTGATGATGCTCGGGATTCAGATGATGAGATGGAGGAATCTGCAAAGGCCTTCTATGAAATGTTGGAGTCTTCAAAACGCCCTCTCCATGAGCACACTGAGCTTTGTCAGCTAGATGTCATCGCGCAAGTAATGGCTCTGAAGGCTCAATTCAACCTAGGAAGAGAATGATACGACACGATGATGACGATATTTGGGCGCTTTCTACCCAAAGGCCATGTATTACCTGCAAAGTTGTACCAGTCGGACAAAATCCTACGTGCGCTTAAGATGCCCTATGAGAAGATATATGCATGTGGATGTGCCTTATTTAGGCTTGAGTATGCAGACAAAATCCTACGTGCACTTAAGATGCCCTATGACGATCAGGAGGCTCTATGTGATAGACCGTTACAAAACATGCGACAACCGAAAGGAAAGAAGAACTAGAGGAAGCCAAAGGCATGGTTCAATCTTGGAAGGCCAGCTATGAGGGAAATGATCTTGTGGGTGAAAATGCAGTTGATGTTCCCTGATGGGTATGCAACGAATCTAAAGAGGGGAGGGAGTCTTGAAAAATTGAAAATATTTGATCTCAAGAGTCATGATTGGCACATATGGCTTGAGCGGGTAATGCTGGTGATGTTGCGTGACTTTATCCGTGAGGATGAATGGCTAGTACTGGCAGAGCTGAGCTATTTCTTCCACACTCTTTGTGCAAAATAACTATCGCATGACGTGCTAGATGAACTGGAAGAGTTGGCGCCAGAGTTGATCTGAAAGTTAGAAAAGATCTTTCTAGATTCGTTTCCCTTTAAGAATTTTTCATCGACACCACGCCACAATGAGGTTTCTTGAAGCACATGTTTAGCTATAGAACTTAGAGCATAAAAACCAAGTGAGGCGAGTCATGAAAAAATGGGCACAACTGTGTGTAGGGTTGGTACTCCAAGCTAAGAAACAACCACCCATTTGGACATGAAATTTCCTAACATGTTTAAAGGGTGGCAAAGCAATTGGCACGTTGAAATTTCCTAACACGTTTTCAACCCAAGCAGGATAGGAATCAAGATATCCACATCTAATAGCTTCACTTTGGTAAGTGTGAGGTTCCACGCATCACTTTTATCTATTCAATGAGGAAATACCAAGGAAGGCCACACGAGCATTATGAAGAAGAGGAATCTGGAGAAGAGGACGACGAGGACAACAAAGAGGAATCCAGTGACAAAGTGGAATTATTGCCATCTGCCAATGTTGATTGCAAGTCTCTAAGGAAAAAAATCATGACCCGAGTGGAGATGGCCATACCACTCATACGTCCAAAAAGTCTCGAGTGGAACCGAATCCAAAAAACCAACTGCCCCAGCTCCACAGAAGGGGAAGGGTCTCGTTCTAGAAAAGGCAAGAGCGCTAGCCAAGAAGGAAAACAATAAACCACAGAAATTTCGACATTACCTAGGATGAATAAGCATGTGCCTATTGTAGCCAAGTTGGTGTCCTAACTTAACCTTTAATATTGAATGTCGAGTGAATGCTTAATGTGTCGTACGCCTTGGCAAAGTTGCCCCTTCTGTGAGCTGCACCAGTCGAACCACCGGAAGCACAACTAATAAGTCAAATCAAACACTCTACTTGGACGTAGTGTCTTCCATGGGTATGCAACTTTTTAGTGTTGGGTTCCAGGTGAAAATGGATAAATTACTTTAAACTAATAAAAAACCATAGCAATTATAGAGGAAGAGATCCATGATGCTTCTGCGGTGGATGTATGATCCAATCCAATGGCACACGAGTCTGGGCTGGGCCAAATCGTGATGTTGAAACAAACCTACCAAGCCCAAGGGGGAGCCCTGTCAACATGGATACCGCTCTAGAGGTGTCCCCAATTTTTCAGAGGCCAATCTGACCAAGACACTTCACGCATCGACTGGGCCAGAACAAGCTGCACGAAGTTCCTTGGTCATGGAATAACCCCGCCAAGATCCGAATCTGTCCATGCCTCCAATACATTTCTCGATGGCTAGATCACCATAACAATAGGTGGGGCTAGTAAAGAGGCGATGTTGTTGATGGAGGTGTGGCTAGAGAAGGTGCTCAAGATCACTGGATTTTTGAAGGCCAACAACCGAGTAAGTACTAGAGTAAGGTCGCCACCACAGGACGGAGTGGTCATCACGGACAAACACCGGACGGAGAACCTGACCACCAACAGCCACCTCACTGACCCTGAGCACCAGTGTGTAGCTCCGGCCAAGCACGAATGACTGCGGCCGGACCCTCACACATATTGGATTTGACCACAAACAATGCCACACCTGCCGATCTAGCCGAGTTTGCGGCGGAAGTGCAACCAGAGGATCCTGATCCAAATCAGCGACCTTGAAAGCACAACTTCTCCCTAGGTGGTTTTGGTAGTTAATAACAACATATATTTCATTGGACTAATGTTTCCACCAAGTGTATCTCAGGAAAAATTCAGTGATGGGATGGCTAAAGGATTGTGTGGAGAACCTCCCCAAGGAAAGGAAGGAATAGAATTGGACATGCTTCAATCTTGAGGACTCTACATTTTATATTTTATGAGAAATCACTTTTGAGTCCATAGGAAAGCCAATACTATTAAAAGGGGATTAGGAATTATGATGATCTCGTTGCTCAAGTGCTTAGAGATTAGCCACCAAAAATACTCACCCATTCTCCCACAAATATCTTCTGTCGAAAGCCAAAAGTCAAAATTCGGTGACACCAACTTTCCCATTTTGGATCCACCGAGTTTTACCCTAGACATAACCCAAGCCAAACCCTAGCATCTCGGTACTACCAACATTCCATTCGCTGCAACCGAAACCAGTGACCAACTTTCTGTTAACCAATTTCTTAAAATCAATCCCACCGAGTTTGAGGAATCGGTGACACTGAGACTTGGTAACTGCCTAGGTCACCCATATCGGTACCACTGATAATTATATACTAGTCTCACCAAAAAGGCCAAAGTTGCCACATTTTGCTCTACGGTGCAACCGAGTTTTCACCGAGTTAGGAAATATTGTTGTAACGGTTGGATTTTTGGAGATGCCTATATATACCCCTCCACCACCTCTCACTCATAAGATAAGCACTCATAACATACACCCACTTGCCATATCCAATTTTTTGAGAGAGATCCACCTACTCATGTTGAGATCAAGATCATCCACTCCAAACGCATGGATCTTGATTTCTAGCCTCCACAAGTTGCTTGCCATCCACCATCCAATCAATCTTTTCTACCCATGCTAAATCTGTGAGAGAGTGATTGAGTGTTGAGGAGACTATCTTTTGAAGCACAAGAGCATGGATTTCATCATACTACCAACTTCTATTACCTTTTGGAGGGTAGTGCCTCCTAGTTTGGTTAGGTGTCGCTTGGGAGCCTCCTTCTTCGTGATTGTGAGTTGAACCAAGAAGTTTGTAAGGGCAATGAGATAGCCTACTTCGTGAAGATCTATCCCGAGTAAGGCTAGTCCTCCATGGACGTAGGCCATCATGGAATAGACAAGGTTGCTACTTCGTGGACACTTCATGGGTGGATCCCTTCGTGGACTCTCGCGACCGTTATCCTCCGTGGATTGAAGTCTCCATAAACGTGGATGTACGATAGCACCACCTATTGGAACCACAGGAAAAATCTTTGTGTCTCAAATTGCGTTTGATAGTCCTACCTCTACTCCATCTTTACATATGCTTGTCTTTACTTTCCGCTGCTATACTCATAGACATGGATGTGTAGGGTGACTTCATTTGTGACAATTGCTAAAATTTGCCAACCAATTAACTTGGGAAAAGGTTAGGTTTTTATTTGGTCAAGTAGTCTAATTACCCCCCCTATAGACCTACTTTTGATGCTACAAGTGGTATCAGAGCTTTGGTCTCCATTGCATTGGTCTCACAACCTAGGAGAGTAAGGCGTCTAGTGAGGGAAGTTATCACCGTAGAGGTCCATATTTTGATGGTACAAACTTTGCTAGTTGGAAGCATAATATGAAAATGCATATTCTTGGTCATAACCCCGCCGTATGGGCTGTTGTTCCTGTTGGCTTGCAAGGTGAATTTTTTGGTAATGGAAAGGAACTGGATCGTGAAGGGACCACGAAAGAATTGAAGATGTTGCAATACAATGCTCAATCATGTGACATTCTATTCAACTGCCTATGCCCCAAAGAATTCAACATGATTAGCCCTGTTGAAAATGCAAAGGAAATTTGGGATACTTTGGTTGATTTGCATGAAGGTACTGGGTACCCTTCATAGAATCGAAGTTGGGTGTGCTACAAAGTCAACTTGATAAGTTCAAGATGAAGGATGCAGAAGGAGTCACAGAAATGTACTCTAGTCTTGCTCTCATCACCAATGAGATTGCCAGATGAGGAAGCAAAGAGATGACCGATAAATTCATCATCAAGAAGATACTTAGAGCCTTGGATGGGAAGTACGACACCGTGTACAAATTGATCCAAATGATGCCAAACTACAAAGATCTCAAGCCCATGGAAGTCATTAGAAGGATTGTCGCTCATGAGATGTCAATCAAAGACAAGAAAGAACTTCACAACAAGTCAAGTGGTGCTTACAAAGCTTCAAGTGACACTGCCACTACATCAAGTGACAACCCTGTAACCAATGAAGATATAAGCCTCATGGTTAAGAAATTCAAGAAGTTATACACGAGTATAGGCAACGAAAGAAGCTCCAACTCAAGATATGAAGAGAAACGTTCATCTAGTTGTGACCAGAATTGTTACAATTGTGGAAGGCATGGACACTACTCCAATGAGTGGATGGACCCCCACGAAAGAAGGGAAGAGTCACATAGAAGAAAGATCTCAATATATGAGTCACCTCGAAGAGAGAGAAGGAGTAGAGATGATCGTTATGAACGAAGACCCTCCCGGAGAATAAGGACAAGTACACCAAGAGATACACAAGAATAAGACATCAAGATCGTGTTGGTTAATGGGTTTTCGGCTCCAAATCCGACAACCACTCCGAGAGAAGCTATCACTCCGACTTCGACTATAGTCAAGATGAAGGTGTTGCCGGACTTGCATTCATTTCCTCCAACTCCTATGACATATTTGATTCACCAAATGAAGGGAGTGGAAGTTGCCTCATGGCTAATGGCCCCAAGGTATCACACCCCAAATACATTGACTTTAATAGTGATGAGAATGACTTACTTGGAGATGATGACTTGATATTTGACTAGTGATATTAGTCAAAATGAACTTGTTAGTAATCACGCTAGTCAAGATAAGTCGTGTGATGATGATAATAAGGAAATAGAGCGACTAACTAAAGAATTGGACACTCTTAAGTTAGCCCATGAATCTACTCTAGAAGATCATAGATCTTGTAAGAACTCATGAGAAGCTACGCTTCAAGAAGCTCAATGTGGAGCAAGAACATGAGTTTCTTAGAGCTATAAATGACGATCTTCGAAAAAAGACTTCCTCTTATCTAGCCAAACGACTACTCTTTTCTATATTCATTCCACAAGTTAAGACTAAACAAACTAGTAACAAATGCAACAAAGGTTCTTCAATTAGTAGTAATAAAATTGATAAATCCAATGATATTGCTTCTTGTAGTTCTATTTATTTCACTAATGATTCTCTTAGCCAAGTTACACCTGAGAAACAAAATGATCTATTGAAAAGGATTATAGAAAAAGGTGTCCACAAAAGTATTGCTAGATGTAAGCAATTCGAGGAAATTGTACGCAAGCATGGAGGATACCGGAAGAACCATGGCATTGGATACTTCAACGCCAATGGAGTTGAATGCGAATAAGGTCAATAACCCAAGCCGAAGTTTGTTCCCAAAAGGAGAAGTATGAACATACTCTTCCCAAGAGAACAAAAGCTCAAGATGACCTTCCACCGCAAGACCACAAACTCAAGGGCAAGGACAAGCTTCAAGGAGAGTTTGACACATATGAAGATGAGTCCCAAGCCTTGGTCAAGTGGGTTCCCAAGGCTACTACTAGCTCTAAATCATCAAGTGCTACTTCAACTCCAAGGATCCCCATCAAGTTGATGTGGGTCCCAATGAAGAAGAACCGGACAAGTTCTTGAGGGGTGACTTCGCCAACAAAATTCGCTCACATTAATTTTTGGCAAGGACTATTTGCAATCAACATCAACTTTAAGGAATATAATTAATGATTCCATGGACAACATCATGTATGCATTGCACTCCGTGTCCATAGATATCCTTGCATTTGTCTCTTGTGTGGGACTAACCCATGTAGGTGAGAATAGTAAGAGAAAACGAGGATTGCTCCCAACTCAAGATGATCTTCATCAACTATGAGCAACCACCACTACATCACCCACATGAAGTCTTCTACGACAAAAACTCAAGGTTAGTTTATCCCTCTTAGTGGGGATGTCACATCAAGGGGGAGTTTTACTCTAAGACTTGAGTTAAAGAATATCTTACATATGTGAACATATTAAATGCTTTATGTAAAAGTGGCAACCCCACTTGTTCTTAAATGATAAGTATGACCTATGATCAAGTATTCTTACTTGGATCCTAAGTCAACATACTCATATATAGATGACTTTGTCATCACCAAAGTGCTTGGTAGATACTAGAGTGGTTTTGCATGTTTGCCATATTTCATTTGACATTTTATTGTGTGATCATGTTGGTATGCATATCTTTTCTCATTTGACGATATCCAATTGTTGTTACTTGGATTTCATTTTTATTTAGCCAATTGGATATACAAGAATGCCTAAGTTCCTCCCTCTAGCTATATATGCTTTCTCGTCTCAAGTTCTATTCATGCTTCATCACAAAAATTGAGCTAGCACTTCTCGAACCCTCTGTGTGAGGAGCACTTGGAGTTTCGTTTCGTTAAGATCTGACTTCCAAAACCTCCCAAGTGCAACTCGGTGTGACCAACTCAAAAATCTCGGTCTCACCAAAGCCCAGGGTTGATCCGGTTTAAGTACCATGGTACCACCAATTCCATAATCTTGGCTTCATCAAGTTTCCCTGTCATCTAATGGTAGAGAAACTTGGTCACACCGATATTTTAGAAGTGGTGTCACCGAGAGCTAAGGGGTTTATATTCTCAACGGAATCGATTTTGAAATCACTTCTTAAAATCGTGGTCCCCGCATACCCTAGCTACCCGCTCGTGCATCTTCGGACTTCTCCCCCAGCTCCCGTGCGTTTGCACCACAGTAGGTCCCTGTCGTCGACATAAATCACCTCCACCATCGTCGCCGTAGGAGGCCGCCACCAAATTAGGGCAAAGCCTCAATATCTTTTGCACTCCCTGTCCGATTTTCGTGCAATAGATCGATTTATTCATATTCCCATTGATTGAACAAGTTCCATCCACTAGAATCTCCATTAGATTAGAGAATGAAGGATTTTTAGGTTTAACCGGTCGCAAATAGAATCTCGGTGTCACCAAGTCAGAAAAAACGATTCTACCGATTTGGGTTTTAGGGCTATAGAGAACAATCACGGTGAAACCGAGTTGCTCTTTTCGGTGAAACCGAAGAGGCTGCCAAGTTTCTGTTACGAAGATTGTGTGTCTCGGTGGAACCTGAATCCGTTTTGCAGAAATTTAAACTTAAGATTTTGAGTTCAAATTTGCAAAACATTGTGAATTTTTGTGATGCTCATCCCGTATGCTCCTCTGTACTCTATTCATAGGGTGATATGGAGCAAACCCGTGTGTGCCGATCGTTCACGAATTGGAGGGGGAACCTCAAGAAAATGAAGAACACGGGGATGAACCGGGAGAAATCACAAGAGGAAACACTCAAGAACAATTCCAATCACACATCCACTAGACTCACCACACACAAGATCCACAAAGGTACATGAACAACAAAGGGAAAGAAGGATACATGGTAGAGTTCATCCCAAATCCCATGGGGAGATGGGGCCATGAATCCACTAGGGATCTTCCCTCGCAAGGGGCCTTGACATCCACTAGGAGATCTTCTCTCATAGAGGCATATACTCCATTGGAGAGGTAGCGGAAGGAGCTAGGCTCACCTAACTAAGAGCTAAACCATTGCTAACCCTAGATGGAGGAGGGAGGAGAGTATATATTGGTCCAAGGCAACCAAGGGGTGAGAGAGTGGTACATGGGTCAAGCCCATCCGAAACACACATGGGGGGGGCATGCGCATGGGGTAAGTGGAGCCCGTGGGCATGGGATCTCTAGGTCGCCAGCCACTTAGCCCGTGTGCACGGGCGTGTCGAGTGGACATGGGGTCTTCTGGGCCCGTGCGCACGGAGTATTCAGGAAGTCCCTGGTGAGGCCGTGCGCACGAGGTCCTGATAGGACGTGCGCACGGGGTCGTCTGGATGCCGGTTCTTCCTCTAGCTTCTGGACACCATCTTCTTCCGTCTCTGCTTCCAAGCTTCCCTCGCTAATGTTATGGTCGTACGTTGTGGGGAACCCGACTCATAAGTTGTGATCACCGAATGCACGTGTACAGTGATCCCAGAGATCAATGCTCACTAAACACACAGAAACTGAATAACAAGAGTCTTACATCCACATTTAGCGTCTTACACAAATAAAGACAATGAAGGTCTAGTCTTACATAGATAGGGCCACAAGGGCCAAACATTTAAACAGAACAAACAGCGGAAATCTTGATCGAAAGTGTGAACCCATGCCATCTGCCTTAACCTATAGGCATTCTGACCCCTAGTTCGCATGTTCGTCTCCAACGAACTCTTCAACATACTCCTGTTCTTCCATGCCTGGCCAATTAAATAACCAGTGGCAAGCCAACGAGTACTTTGAATGTACTCGCAAGCACCCAAGTTGTGGAACAAGGTACTAATGATGCATGATATAGCACTAAGTAGGTAATTTGCGGAAAGCCAATTTTGAATGCAATGATATGATCAAGTAACTAGGTAAGCATGCATCAATAGTTGGAAGGTATCCATATGAACAAGTTACAGATATCATCATAACCAGTGGTTGAACATCTCATGTTCATTCATCACCTCAAGTCTTTAGACCTGTCTCAAGTATCATCCGTCTATCTCCCCCCCCCCACACACACACCAAGTTTTACAAAAACATCTGGACATATTCTAAGCAGCACCACCCAACTATCCTTGACCGTGGACATGGCTATTCGAATAGTTGTACACTTTGCAGAGGTTGCACACTTCACCCACAAGACTCGGGGAACTTCCGTGTCATCCACGACCCGTGGTATATAACATACCCGAGGTAAGCACCCGAACAATGCCTTTCCCCTAGCGATACTAAACAAAGAGTCCACTCGATTGGTACCCAGCCCTCATGATGTACACCCCTTGAGCCTCACTCCAGATCATACCATCCATGAGGGGACCAACGGTGTGCCCGATGACTATGAAGACAGCGCATGATTGTCCATACCGACACGACCCCGTATCAAGAGTGACCACTCCACCCCCGCCACTAGTAATGTGGGCTCCTTGCCAGTACCCACCAAGGTAATCAATAGAGCCCCGTCCCATAAGGGGTATCGTGGTTTCGCATGTAAGGTTGGGACGGTCGACAAATCTTAAATCTAATCCATTTTTGAAAACACACTTACTTGCTCCGGTACACAACTTCTTTCTCAAATGGTCACCCATATCATCATCATCATCATCCTCTCCCTCAGGCATTAGTGTCACCCGACGGGTTTTTTGAAAAGTCCTTGAAATCATCTCCACCTTTCCATCACTATGCGTAAATCCCAAGCCCACTCGCGTAGCATCTACTAGCATCCTATCTACACCCACCCGCATAACCCTCATAAGGTGGTAGGGTCATGCATGATGCAAGTGTCAACGGTAAGAGTATAAAGGCAGCCCACCGAAGGGGGAACACCACATCATGATCAATCATCGGAACAACAAGTGCTATATGTCATGCATGAAAAAGGTACTTAACATGGTCAAAGGGCTGCTTGCCTGGCTCAACAAAGTCTCCGGGTTCAACTCCCTCGTCAATAGCGCAATCTATCGTCCCGATAAATAACGATAAAAATAAGCATCACACAAAAACAGAGCACACAAGCTACTATTAAAAATGCTACCCTACTCTGATAAATACTAAAAGCTATACTAAAAATATTTGTCTAGGGTTTTGAAGTTAAAAAGGTTTTCAAAACTATTTTTAACAGTGGCTAAAAATGCTAGAAAAGGGTTTTACAACAAAACTGTACATAAAATGTTTCCAAATATTTTTACAAGTGGCACTAATAAATTCTATGGAATTTTCTAGGAATTTAGGTGGAAGAATATTTGGAATTTGATTAATATTGAGCTGTGTGGGATTTTTGCAAAATCCCACAGACAAGAAAAAGGAAAAGGGCACGGGACCCTGGGCCAGAGCCAGCCTGCAACTAGGCCGGCCCAAAGGCCAAAGAGCCCAGGCGAACCGGCAGCGCGTGCGCCAGCGCTCAAACCTGATGGTCGGGGCCCGAAGGCCAGCGATAGAGAGGGGAGGAGGAGGGAGGTGAGGATGACAGGCGGGCCCCACCTGTCATCTCCAACCTCGCGGCAGGGAGGCAGGCGAGCTCACCAGCGATGATGCAGGGCACGGAGAGGCTAGCTGGAGGCTGGAACGTGCTCGGCGTCGACCCGCCGTTCCTCTAGAGGTCGAAAAAGTGTCGGAGGCGGTCGGAGTTGCCGGCAGCGAGCACCCGCCGCGGAGGATGCTTCGGGAGGGATCGCCGGGGCCTCTCTGAGCTGCAAACAGGACGGGGTTGAGGGGGAAACGGGTCAGGAGAGCAAGGGGAGACCAGCGGGAGGAAAATGGGGACCGGAGGGGGTCGCTACCAGGAGATCGGCTACGAGGTCGCCACGGCGGTGCTCGGCTCGATCCCGAGCGCAGAGGCTTCGAGAGTTCTCCAGGGCGTGCACGGGGGCTACTAGGGAGTGGAGAGAGAGGTCAGAGGGGAGAGGAGGCTTGGGGAGGGCCTTAAGTAGGCGGCCCTCGGTCCATCGAGCTCGGGTGCGCCCGCGAGCTCGTGGCTAGGGCTAGAGGCCATGGGAGAGGGAGGGAGCGAGTATGGGGTGCATGTGGGGTTGGTCTAGGCTGAGGGGGAGAGAGGAGAGAGGCGGGGGAGCGCGCGCGTGTGAGATCCATGGTTAGCCGGCTCGAGCGACTGAGGTACATGTGAGGAGGGACAAAGGAGGGAGAGACAGGAGGGGGGGCAAGGGGTGGCGTGTTGCGGACGTCGAGGCCGACCATCTGGCGAGAGGGGGGTGCTCGAGGTGGTCGGGGCCATGTAGTGGGCAATGGCTATAGTGTCTGTCGGTACTGTAGCGTGCTCCAGAGCGCGCGTTTGGAATGCCACGGCATGCCAACGGCATCTTGTGCGTGGCCAAGGGTGTCTAGGGGGATCTAGGGGCGCCTAGGCTAGGAAAAAAATACATTGGATGCCCTGGGAGAGAGATAGAATAAGAGGAGAGGGGAGAGAGATCTCCTGCCAGGGCTGTCCAAAGGTGGAAATGGGGGATTTACCCCATCTTCTTGTGGCCTGTGGACTTGGGATTCTTACTGGAGGGGTAAGAGGTGAGGGAGCAAGTGTGGTAAAAATTTGGAGGCAAGGGGAAAAGTAATAGGCGGTCAAACATGACTTTTCCAAATCTACAGAAGGTGTTTGATGGGGATTAGGGCAAGCAAATGAACTTTGTTTGCCATGAGATTTGACAGGATCAAATGGTGGTTGAAAATAAGCCTAATCACCAAGTTTGAGCTCAAATGAGCAAAGTTGACAATAGAAACCTCGTGAACCCTAGAAACTAAGAGAATCAAGTTTCTATAGATCAAGTTATGCCAAGCTATTACCCTTGATGCACCACTTAGTGTAGCATCATGATTTGGTGATTAGAGCATGTGCACAAAGTTTGGGGTCAAGGGGAGAAACTTCACTATGTAATGTTGTTCAAATTTGAATCTGCACAGGGAGGGTTTTGGGATTATTTGATGGACCAAAACAACCTGGATTAAGCTGAAACTTTGCAAGATCATCTCCTATGGTAGTGTTGACTTGCTGGAATTTTCCTGGAATTTATTGAGAATTTTTCTTATAGAAATATTTCAAAATCTTGATTTGAACATAAAGGGTTTTGAGGGGTTTTGCCCATGATTTGAACATGCCCATGTGTTGAAACTCATATATATGGAAACTATATGTCCACTGAGTTTCCCTAAATTTTCTTTAATATTTGGAAAGCATTTAAATAATTTCTCCCTATGAAAAACCATTTATGGTCTTAAGAACCTTTAAATAAAATATACGAATAATATTTAAAATTAGTATTTGGTGGTTTTGGTAAGTCTTATATGTAGTAGGTTTGAAGTAAGGCCTTTGGGGAAGAAGGATCCACCCAATTTGAGGACTTGAAGTGTAAACCTCAATTCAGGAGTTTTTGAATACCTAATTTGGATAAATCATTTTTGGTCAAAACCAAATTTGATAAAAATAGTTTTGGGCACTATTCACATGGCATGATGATTGGGCAAGAGGTTTGGGTCAAGGAAGATGAGTAAGGAGAGGGATAGAATCTAAGAGTGTCATATACTACACTCAACAATCAAACAAGCAACAATTCAAACAAGCACAAGCATTGAATAAGTTTAATTGGCTCCAAATTTTATAGATCCAAGCATAACAAGGTGATATAAACACAGGGTGTGATAGACCTACCCCCCTTACAAGAATCTCGTCCCCGAGATTCCTAGCCTAAGCGCTAAAAAGATAAGGGAACTTAGATCTAAGATAGCTTCACGCCCCCAGGTTGCTTGAGCTTCAGTGTGGTTGCTCCATTGGACATTGAAGTACCTGATGGTACGGCTTCGGGTGCAGCTCTCGGCTTCATCCAAAATGCGAACTGGCCTCTCACGATAAGTGAGGTCTGGCTGAAGATCGATGGCTTGATGGTCGTGTTGGGGAACGTTGCATGGGAAACAAAAAATTTCCTACGCACATGCAAGATCTATCCATGGTGATGAGAATCTATGAGAGGGAGAGTGGATCAACATACCCTTGTAGATTGCTAAGCGGGAAGCATTAAGAAACGCGGTTGGTGTAGTCGAACATCTTCGCGATCCAAATTGCCGAGCATCCCGCGATCTCATCATGATCCGTCCCGCGATCCAATCACGATCCGTCCCGTGAACTCTTCACGATCCGTCCTGCGATCTCATCACGATCCGTCCCGTGAACTCATCACGATCCGTCCCGCGATCTCATCACGATCCGTCTCGTGATCTTGATCACGGTCCTTCTGATCTAGCGCCAAACGGACGGCACCTCCGCGTTCAGCACACGTACATCTTGATGACGATCTCCGCCTTCTTGATCCAGCAAGAGGGAGCGGAGAGGTAGAAGAGTTCTCCAGCAGCATGATGGCGCTCCGGCAATGGTGGTGGAGCTATTCCGGCAGGGCTTCGCCTAAGCATTGCAGAAATCCGATCTAGAGGAGAAACTATGCACTGGAGGAACGTGTAGCACGTGGCTAAAAATCTAGTGCCAAAGACCCTAAAACCTCTAGTATATATAGGAGGAATAGAGGAGGAGGCTTGGCCCTCAAGGAGCGAGCCCTTGGGTCGGCCGAACCAAGGAGGATTGGAGGATTCCTCCTCCAATCCTAGTAGGACTAGGACTCCTCCTTATTTTTGCCTTTTTTTGCCTTTTCCACCTTTTTCTATTTGGGCTTTTCTTCCCAGCTGCATGGGCCTTGTGTGTGACTTCCACCAGCCCACAAAGGGTTGGTATTTACTCTCCCACGGTCCATGTAGACACTTGGGTCGAAATACCCCTCCCGATGGTCTCCCGGTACACTCCCGGCACTCCCGGCACACTACCGATGAGCCCGAAACCATTCCAGTGACCAAAACAGGACTTCCTATATATCAATATTTACCTCCGAACCATCCGGAGCTCCTCGTGACGTCTGGGATCTCATCCGGGACTCCGAAAAACCTTCGGTCACCACCATACATAACTCTATACTACCAAAATGTCACCGAACCTTAAGTGTGCAGACCCTGCGGGTTCGAGAACTATGTAGACATGACCGAGACATCTCTACAACCAATAACTAATAGAGGGACCTTGATGCCCATATTGGTTCCTACATATTCTACGAAGATCTTTATCGGTCGAACCTTTATGTCAAGGATTCAGTTAATCCCGTATGATGTTCCCTTTGTTCTTCGGTATGTTACTTGCCCGATATTCGATCATCGGTATCTCCATACCTAGTTCAACCTCGTTACTGGCAAGTCTCTTTACTCGTTCCGTAATACAAGATCCCGTGACTAACACTTAGTCACATTGCCTGCAAGGCTTACTGTGATGTTGTATTACCGAGTGGGCCCTGAGATACCTCTCCGTCACACGGAGTAATAAATCCTAGTCTTGATGCATGCCAACCCAATAGACACCCTTGGAGATACCTGTAGAGCACCTTTATAGTCACCCACTTACGTTGCGACATTTGATACACACAAGGTAATCCTCCGGTGTCAGTGAGTTGCATGATCTCATGGTCATAGGAACATATACTTGACATGCAGAAAACAATAGCAATAAACTGACACGATCATATGCTACATTTGTAGTTTGGGTCTTGTCCATCACATCATTCTCCTAACGATGTGATCCCATTACCAAATGACATCTCATGTCCATGACTAGGAAACCATAGCCATCTTTGATCAACGAGCTAGTCTATTAGAGGCATACTAGGGACATGGTGTTGTCTATGTATCCACACATGTATCTGAGTTTCCAATCAACACAATTATAGCATGGATAATAAACGATTATCATGAACAAGGAAATATGATAATAACTAATTTATTATTGCCTCTAGGGCATATTTCCAACACTCTCCCACTTGCAGTAGAGTCAATAATCTAGTTCACATCACCATGTGATTTGCATTGTTATGAATCTAACACCCATTGAGTTCTGGGGCTCGATCATGCTTTGCATGCGAGAGAGGTCTTATAGTCAACGGGTCTACACCATTTAGATCCGTATGTACTTTGCAAATCTCTATGTCAAACTATAAACACTGCTACCACACTCCACTTGGTACTATTCCAAATGGCTGCTCCACTATATGTATCCGGATTGCTACTAAGAGTCATTCGGATTAGTGTTAAAGCTGGAATTGATGTAACTCTTTACGACGAACCCTTTATCACCTCCATAATCGAGAAACTTTTCCTTAGTCTTTTAGTCACTAAGGATAATATTGACCGCTGTCCAGTGATCCACTTCTGGATCACTCTTGTACCCCTTGACGGACTCATGGCAAGGCACACACTGGTGCGGTACACAACATGGCATACTATACAGAGCCTATGGCTAAGGCATAGGGGACGACATTCGTCCTTTCTCTTTCTTCTACTGTTGTCGAGCTTTGAGTCTCACTCAACTTCACACCTCGCAAATCAGGCGAGAACTCTTTCTCTGACTAATCCATTTTGAACTCTTTCAAAATCTTGTCAAGTTATGTACTCATTGAAAGTCTCATCAAGCATCTTGATCTATCTCTATAGATCTTGATGCTCAACAATTAGGTAGCTTTATCCAGGTCTTCCTTTGAAAAACTCTTTTCAAACAACCGTTTATGCTTTCCAGAAATTCTACATCATTTCCGATCAACAATATGTCATCCACATATACTTATCAGAAATTCTATAGTGCTCCCACTCACTTTATTGTAAATACAACTTTCTCGTAAACTTTGTATAGACTCAAAAACTTTGATCACCTCATAGAAGTGTATATTCCAACTCCAAGATGCTTGCTTCAGTTCATAGAAGAATCACTGAAGCTTGCACACCTTTTAGCATCCTTAGGACTGACAAAACCTTTTGGTTGTATCTCATACAACCTTTCCTTAAGGAAGGAAACGATGTTTTGGCATCCATCTGCCAGATTTCATAATTGAAAAATGCAGCAACTGCTAACATAATTCCAACAGACTTTAGCATCGCTATGAGTGAGAAAGTCTCACCGCAGTCAACTCCTTGAACTTGGCGGAAACTTCTTTGTGACAAGTCGAGCTTTATAAATGGTGACATTCACCATCAGTGTCTGTCTTCATCTTAAAGGTCCATTTGTACTCAACGACCTGCCGTCCAACGAGCAAGTCTACCAAAGTCTATACTTGGTTTTCATACATGGATCCTTTCTCGTATTTCATGGCCTCTAACCATTTGTCGGAATCTGGGCCCATCATCACTTCTCCATAGCTCATAGGTTCATCGTTGTCCAACAACATGACCTCCAAGATAGGGTTGTCGTACCGCTCCTGAGTAGTACACATCCTTGTCGACCTACGAGGTTCGATAGTAACTTGATTCGAAGCTTCATGATCATCATCATTTACTTCCTCTTCAACTGACATAGGTTCCATAGAAACATCTTTCTGCGTTGCGCTACTCTATGGTTGAAACAAAGGTTCAACAACCTCATCAAGTTCTATCTTCCTCCCACTGAATTCTTTCGAGAGAAACTCTTTCTCGAGAAAGGACCCAGTTTTAGCAACAAACACTTTATGCTTGGATCTGAGATAGAAGGTTTACCCAACTGTCTTGAGGGTATTCTATGAAGATGCATTTGTTCGCTTTGGGTTCGAGCTCATTAGGTGAAAACCTTTTTCACATAAGTGTTGCATCCCCAAACATTAAGAAATGACAGCTTAGGTTTCTATCAAACAATAATTCACACGGTGTCATCTCAACAGATTTAGATGGTGCCCTATCTAAAGTGAATGTAGTTGTCTCTAATGCGTAACCCCAAAATTATAGTAGAAAAATGATAAGAGACACCATAGCAAGCACCATTTTCAATAGAGCACGACTATCATGTTCGAACACAGCATCACACTATGGTGTTCCAGGTGGCATGAGTTGTGAAACAACTTTCACATTGTCTAAAGTTGTATGCCAAACTCGTAACTCAGATATTTACCTCCACGATCATATCGCAAACATTTTGATCTTCTTGTCACGATGATCTTAAACTTGACTCTGAATTTGCTTGAACCTTTCAAATGATTCAGACTTGTGTTTCATTAAGTAAATATACACTATATCTACTCAAATCATCAGTGAAGGTAAGGAAATAACGATATCCACCGCATGCTACAAGACTCATTGGATTGCATACATCAACATGTATCATTTCCAATAAATCACTTTCCCGCTCCATCCATCTGGAAACGGGGTCCTTAGTCATCTTGCCCAAGAGGCATGGTTCGCATGTCTCAACCGATTCGAAATCGAATGAGTCCAAAGATCCATCAACATGGAGTTTCTTCATGCGCTTTATACCAATATGACATTTAGTGGCAGTGCCACAAGTATGTGGTACTATCATTATTAACTTTGTATCTTTTGGCATCAATGTTATGAACATGTGTATTACTATGATCAAGATTCAACAAACCATTCTCACTGGGTGCATGACCATTGAAGGTATTATTCATGTAAACAGAATAACCATTATTCTCTAACTTAAATGAATAACTGTGTTGCAATAAACACGATCTAATCACGTTCATGCTCAACGCAAAAACACCAAATAACATTTATTTAGGTTTGTCACTAATCCTGAAGGGAGAGAGAGTGTGCGATGTTGATCACATCAACCTTGGAAACATTTCCAACACACATCGTCACCTCACCCTTAGGTAGTTCTCCGTTTATTCCGTAGCTTTTATTTCGAGTTACTAACAGTTAGCAACCGAACCGGTATCCAATACCCAGGTGCTACTAGGAGTACTCGCAAGGTACAAATCATTAACAAGTATATCAAATATACTTCTGTCGACGTTACCAGCCTTCTTATCTACCAAGTATCTAGGGTTGTTCCGCATCAGCGACCGCTCTCCTCATAATCGAAGCACTTAGTCTCGGGATTGGGTTCAACTTTGGGTTGCTTCACTGGAGCATCAACTGACTTGCTATCCATCAAGTTTCTCTCCTTGCTCTTGCCCTTCTCGAAACTAGTGGTTTCACTAACCATCAACACTTGACGCTCCTTCTTGATTTCTACCTTCGCAGTGTCAAACATCGTGAATAGCTCAGGGATCATTATTTCTATCCCTGGCATTTTATAGTTCATCACCAAGTTGTAGTAGCTTTAGTGACAGTGACTTGGAGAACTATATCAATCACTATCTTATCTGGAAGATCAACTCCCACTCGATTCAAGCGATTGTAGCACCCAGACAATCTAAGCACATGCTCAACGATTGAGCTATTCTCTTTCATCTTGCAGGCAAAGAATCTTGTTGGAGATCTCATATCTCGCAACACGGGCACGAGCCTGAGATCCTAATTTCAGCTCTTAGAACATCTCATATGTTCCGTGACGTTCAAAACGTTTCGGAGCCTCAATTCTAAGTCGTAATGCATGAAGCACTAAACTATCAAGTACTCATCAGAATGTGCATGTTAGATGTTCACAACATCTATAGACGACGCTAGAGGGGTTGGCGCACCGAGCAGTGCATTAAGGACATAAGCCTTCTGTGCATCAACGAGGAGAATCCTCAGATCACGGAGCCAGTCCGGAATATTGCTACCGTCATCTTTCAACTCTATTTCTCTAGGAACATATAAAAATTCAAGGGAGCTACAGCATGAGCTAGTAATCTACAACACCGTTTGCAAAGACACGACTAACTATGTTCATGATAATGAGTTCAATTAATCATATTACTTAAGAAATCCCACTCAAATTGACATCCCTACGGTCATTAGAGTGATACATGATCCAAATTCACCAACTCAAGTCCGATCATCATGTGAGTTGAGGTGGTTTCAATGGTGAACATCATCATGTTGATCATATCTGCTATATGACTCATGTTCAACCTTTCGGTCTCTTGCGTTTCGAGGCCATGTCTGTACATGCTAGGCTCGTCAAGTTTAAAACGAGTGTTCTACATGTGCAATACTGGCTTGCACCCGTTGTATGTGAACGTAGAGTCTATCACACCCGATCATCACGTGGTGTCTCAACACGACGAACTTTCGCAACGGTGCACACTCGGGGAGAACACAATTCATCTTGAAATTTAAGTGAGGGATCACTTTATAATGCTACCGTTGTCCTAAGAAAAACAAGGTGCATAAAAGGATTAACATCACATGCAAATCATAAGTGACATGATATGGCCATGAACTTGTGCTTTTGATCTCCATCTTGAAAGCACCAGCATGATCTCCATCGTCACCGGCACGACACCATGATCTCCATCATCTTGATCTCCATCAATGTGTCTCCATCGGGGTTGTCGCGCCCATCATGCTTGTACTACTATTGTTACCGTTTAGCGATAAAGTAAAGCATTACATAGCGCCTAATGATTGACACGCAGGTCATACAATAATTAAAGACAACCCTATGGCTCCTGCCGGTTGCCGTACTCATTGACATGCAAGTCGTGATATTCTATACAACACATGATCATCTCATACATCACATATATCACATCATGTAATTGGCCATATCACATCACAACATACCCTGCAAAAACAAGTTAGACGTCCTCTAATTGTTGTTGCATGTTTTACGTGGCTGCTATGGGTATCTAGCAAGAACAATTCTCATCTACACAAAAACCACAACGGTGATACACTAGTTGCTTTTCAACCTTCTCAAGGACCGCCTTTGTCGAATCCGATCCAACTAAAGTGAGAGAAAATGGCACCTGCAAGCCATCTATGCAACAAGTTGTGGTTGAGGGAACCGGTCTCTCATAAGCGTACGAGTAATGTTGGTCCGGGCCGCTTCATCTCACAATACCGTTGAACCAAAACACGATCAAGGGAGGAAGCAATCTAAGCATCAACACCCACAAACTCTTTGTGTTGTACTCGAGATCTCATCTACACATAGACCTAGCTCATTATGCTACTGTTGGGGAACGTTGCATGGGAAACAAAAAAATTCCTACGCACACGCAAGATCAATCCATGGTGATGAGCATCTACGAGAGGGAGAGTGGATCTACATACCCTTGTAGACCGCTAAGTGGGAAGCGTTAAGAAACACGGTTGGTGTAGTCGAACGTCTTCGCGATCCAAATCGCCGAGCATCCCGCGATCTCGTCACGATCTGTCCCGCAATCCAATCACGATCCATCCCGCGAACTCATCACGATCTGTCCTATTTTCTCATCATGATCCGTCCCACAAACTCATCACGATCCGTCCCGCGATCTCATCATGATCCGTCTCGCGATCTTGATCACGGTCCTTCCAATCTAGCGCCGAACGGACGGCACCTCCGCGTTCAGCACACGTACATCTTGATGATGATCTCTGTCTTGTTGATCCAGCAAGAGGGAGCGGAGAGGTAGAAGATTTCTCCGGCAGCATGAAGGTGCTCCGGCGATGGTGGTGGAGCTATTCCGGCAGGGCTTCGCCTAAGCACTGCAGAAATCCGATCTAGAGGAGAAACTATGCACTGGAGGAACGGGTAGCACATGGCTGAAAATCTAGTGCCAAAAACCCTAAAACCTCTAGTATATATAGGAGGAAGAGAGGAGGAGGCTTGGCTCCCAAGGAGCCAGCCCTTGGGTCGGCCGAACCAAGGAGGATTGGAGGAGGAATCCCCAATCCTAGTAGGACTAGGACTCCTCCTTATTTTTGCCTTTTTTTGCCTTTTTCCACCTTTTTCTCTTTGGGCTTTTCTTCCCAGTCGCATGGGACTTGTGTGGGACTTCCACCAGCCCACACAGGGCTGGTATTTACTCTCCCACACCCCATGTAGCGTCTTGGGTCGAAATACCCCTCCCAATGGTCTCCCCGTACACTATTGGCACTCCCGGTACACTACTGATGAGCCCGAAGCCTTTCCGGCGACCAAAACAAAACTTCCTATACATCAATATTTACCTCCGGACCATTCCGAAGCTCCTGGTGACGTCCGGGATCTCATACGGGACTCCGAACAACCTTCGGTCACCACCATACATAACTCTATACTACCAAAATGTCACCGAACCTTAAGTGTGCAGACCTTGCGGGTTCGAGAACTATGTAAACATGACCGAGACATCTCTATGGTCAATAAACAATAGAGGGACCTAGATGCCCATATTGGTTCCTACATATTCTATGAAGATCTTTATCGGTCGAACCTTTATGTCAAGGATTCAGTTAATCCCGTATGATGTTCCCTTTGTTCTTTGGTATGTTACTTGCCCGAGATTCGATCATCGGTATCCTCATACCTAGTTCAACCTCGTTACTGGCAAGTCTCTTTACTCATTCCGTAATACAAGATCCCGTGACTAACACTTAGTCACATTGCTTGCAAGGCTTATTGTGATGTTGTATTACCGAGTGGGCCCTAAGATACCTCTCCGTCACACGGAGTAACAAATCCCAGTCTTGATCCATGCCAACCCAACAGACACCCTCGGAGTTACCTGTAGAGAACCTTTTTAGTGACCCAGTTATGCTGCAACATTTGATGCACACAAGGTACTCCTCCGGTGTCAGTGAGTTGCATGACCTCATGGTCATAGGAACATATACTTGACATGCAGAAAACAGTAGCAATAAACTGACACGATCATATGCTATGTTTGTAGTTTGGGTCTTGTCCATCACATCATTCTCCTAATGATGTGATCCCATTACCAAATGACATCTCATGTCCATGACTAGGAAACCATAGCCATCTTTGATCAATGAGCTAGTCTATTAGAAGCATACTAGGGACATGGTGTTGTCTATGTATCCACACATGTATGTGAGTTTCCGATCAACACAATTATAGCATGGATAATAAACGATTATCATGAACAAGGAAATATGATAATAATTAATTTATTATTGCCTCTAGGTCATATTTCCAACAGGTCGATGTCCTTGTAGAGGTCGGGGCGATTGGGAACTTGCAGACACTTCCGGAGTTGTGACACATGAAAGACGTTGTGCACATCCGATAGATCGGAAGGTAGCTCTAGCTGATAGGCAACTTCTCGTCGTCTTGCGGTGACCTTGAAGGGGCCGATGTATCTGGGTGCAAGATTTCCTTTGATGTGGAAACGGTTGGTTCCTTTAAGAGGTGTGACTCGAAGATAGACATGATCTCCTTTGTTGAAGCTCAGTTCTCGGTGGTGAGAGTCGGCACAACTTTTCTCTCTTGATTTGGCGGTCTCTAGACGTTCTCAGACGAGTTGAACTTTCTCTTCTACCTCGCGGAGGATATCTGGTCCAAAAACTAATCCTCCTCCGGTCTCTGACCAGTTGAGGGGAGTACGACACTTGCGTCCATACAACACCTCAAATGGTGCCATCTTAAGACTCGACTGATAACTGTTGTTTTAGGAGAACTCGGCGAATGGTAGGCAATCTTCCCACTTGTCTCCATACACCAAGACACAAGCGCGAAGCATATATTTGAGTATCTAATTTGCTCGTTCTGTTTGCCCACCGGTCTGAGGGTGAAAAGCGGTGCTGAAGGAGACCTTGGTTCCCATGGCTTCTTGAAACTTCTTCCAGAATCTTGAGGTGAACTGGGTTCCTCGGTCCGACACAATTTCCTTCGGAACTCCGTGAAGACTTACGATGCGGTTGATGTAGAGGTTTGCAAGCTGGCTTCCATCATAGGTGGTCTTGACGGGAATGAAGTGGGCTACCTTGGTCAGGTGGTCGACAATGACCCAAATTGAATCATGTCCTTTACTTGACCTGGGTAATCCGGTGATCAAAACCATCCCAACTTTATCCCACTTCCATTCAACCACTTTTAGAGGTTGCAATAGCCTAGCGGGTCGCTGGTATTCATCTTTGACTCTCTGGCATATGTCACACTTAGCAACGAACGTGCCTGTCTCCCGTTTCATGCCATGCCACCAGAATCTTGCCTTGAGGTCTTGATACATCTTGGTTCCTCTAGGATGGATGGAGTACGGAGTGTCATGAGCTTCTTGCAAGATCAAGTTCTTTAGCTCCTCCTTGTTGGGCACGCAGATGCGATTCCCGAACCATACAACTCCTTGTTCATCCATTGAGAATCCTGGGGCCTTGCCTGCCTAGATCTTCTTCTTCATGCCTTCAATGCCCTCGTATCCCTTCTGGGCTTCCTTACTATCAACCATCAAGGTAGGCTTTGCTTCGAGGTTAGCAAGGAATCCTGGTGCAACCAGTTCCAAACCAAAGCTTTAAAGTTCTTCATACGGGGCGGGTAGCCTTTCCTTAATCATGGCATTCAAGGAACAAGCCTTTCTGCTTAAGGCGTCTGCTACCACGTTGGCCTTTCCGGGGTGGTATTGAACACTGAGGTCATAATCCTTGATCAACTCCAACCATCTTCGCTGCCTCATGTTCAATTCCCTTTGGGTGAAAATATACTTCAAACTCTTGTGGTCTGTATATCTCACATCGCTTCCCCAGAAGGTAATGTCGCCATGTCTTTAAGGCATGAACCATGACTGCCAACTCGAGATCATGAGTTGCGTAGTTCTCTTCATGAGGACATAGTTGTCTGGATAGATATGCCACGACTCTGCCTTCTTGCATCAGAACACCTCCAACCCCAATTCTTGATGCATCACAGTATATCACAAACTCCTTGTGAATATCGGGGGTGGCCAAAACTGGGGCTGTGGTCAATCTCTTCTTGAGCTCCTAGAAGCTTTTCTCGCACTTAGTTGTCTATTCGAACTTCTTGTCCTTCTTCAAAAGTTGGGTCATGGGTCGGGCAATGCTTGAGAACCCTTCCACGAACTTGCGGTAATATCCCGCGAGTCCGAGGAAGCTCCTGACTTCCTTCACGGTGGTAGGGGTTTGAAATTCAGTCACGGCTTCAATCTTGGTAGGATCCACTCATAATCCTTCTGCAGTCAACACATGACCCAAGAATCCAACTTCATGTAGCCAAAATTCACACTTGCTGAATTTGGAATAAAGTTGGTGCTCTCGAAGCTTCTCTAGGACCAATCTCAAGTGTTCCTCATGCTCTTCCTCAGACTTGGAGAAGGCGAGTATGTCATCAATGAAGACAACGATGAACTTGTCCAAGTAATCCATGAAGACTTTATTCATGAGGTACATGAAGTAGGCAGGGGCATTGGTTAACCCGAATGACATAACCGTGTATTCATACAGGACATACCGCGTTACAAATGTCGTCTTCGGAATGTCTTGGGGTCTGATCTTTAGCTGATAGTACTCTGATCCGAGGTCGGTCTTGGAAAACACCTTGGCTCCATTCAACTGATCAAACAGGTCTTCAATCTTGGGGAGTGGGTACTTGTTCTTTATTGTGACTTCATTGAGAGAACGGTAATCGACACAGAGTCTGATAGTTCTGTCCCTCTTTGACACAAATAAAACAGCTGATCCCCAAGGAGAGGCACTAGGGCGAATGAATCCTTTTCCGAGCTGCTCTGCCAGTTGCTTCTTCAATTTAGCCAACTCTTCGGATCCCACCCTGTAAGCCTTCTTATAAATGGGCCTTGATCCGGGCATGAGCTCAATGCTGAACTCAATGTTGCGACCAGGAGGCATTCCGGGCAGCTCATCAGGAAACACATCCGGGTATTCACATAGCACTGTCACTTGATCTAACTCAATTCCTGATAGATAGTTAGCTTGAGGGGCTTGAGTGGAGGTAGGGTTGGGAACATACTTGACTTCCACTCCTTGGCTATTGGTCATGGTAACTATCCTCTTGGCACAGTCTAACAAGCCTTGGTGCTTGGTTAACCAGTCCATGCCTAGGATCACATCCAAGCCTTACAACTTTAGGATGATAAGGTCTGCTAGAAAATCTACCCCATTGATGTTAATCTCAACTCCCTTACAACCTATCCCAGACTTCATAACTGATCCTGGGGTTTGTATCAACATACGACTACCCAGGGGTATAGGCTTCATGCCACTTTCTAGTGCAAACTTTTGGGTGACAAAAGAATGCGAAGCTCCACAATCAAACAATACTGTTGCTGGGGTTGAGTTGACGAGGAATGTACCCAGTATGACGTCCGGGTCTTCCTGGGCTTCCTCTGTGGTAACGTGATTCACACGACCCTTGCCATTGTTGGGCTGGTTGCGGGGAGCAAGGTTCCTTGGGGGTGCTCCACGGCCTTGACCTTGGTTTGGCGCATTGGGGCGCGGTCCATCTGGCTTCTTGTTGGGACACAACCTAGAGATGTGTCCTGGCTGACCACATCCAAACAAGCGACTTGCCCATGGTTGTTGTTCTAGTTCCTGTCGCCATTGTTGTTATTGGGGTTGTTGTAAGCTGGCCTGGGATTGGCATACTGCTGAAGTTGGTATATCAGACGAGGCGCAGGAGGTCTAGCCTGCTATGGTTGATAGGTCGGCTTGGCTGGGGCTGGCTGCCATGGGCGAGGCTTCTGGTTGCTGGAGCTACCCTTTCTTATCATCTTGCGCTTGCAAGTGTCGTCTATGGCATGACGCTTATCTTCCAGCATGAGGGCCTTGTTCACTAGGTCAAAGAAGGTACGACAGTCACACACGATGAGCTGATACTGCAGGGTTTGTTGAAGTCCTTCCATGAGCGTTACTTCTTGGCAACTTCCGTGTTGACATCTTCAGGTGCATACCTTGACAGCAGGTTGAACTTCTGCAGGTACTCCTTGACAGAGCCACTTCCTTGCTTCAACACTCGGAATTCTCTCTTCTTGATAGACATGATCCCAGAAGGAATGTGGGTGGTGCGGAATCCTTCCTTGAAGTCATTCCAAGTGATCACATGCTCACCTTGCATGACCTTGAATCCGTCCCACCAAGCTCGGGCGGTACCTCCGAGGCAGTGAGAGGCATAAAGCACCTTCTCACGATCCTCATTGCAATTGACCAGTGAAAGGAGGTTCTCGATGGTGCGGATCCAGTCATTAGCATCCAATGGTTCAGCAGTCTTGGTGAAGGTTGGGGGTGAATTCCTCATGAACTCAGACAGAGTGGAGCGGCCATTGTTGTTCCTGCCTTGCTACTGGTTGTTCACAAGGGCCCGAGCCATCTGCTGGATAGCAGCATTGTTGGCTTGGCGTTCCTCCCGGAGAACTTGGAGAAACTGAGCTATGGCCATGTTCTCCGATGGAGGTGGTGATGGGGGAATGTCGCCTTGTGGCCGCTCCTGGTGTCCTCCAGCGTGAGCAGCCCCACCAGCTCCCTGTTGCTGGCTTGAGTTGTCGGCTTCAGGGTTGGCGAAGGAGCTATTGCGGGTAGCAGTCACCATCGTGTTTGGAGCAGCCAAGTCAAACAACTAGGATAGACGAGAGGAAAAGCAACAATGGAAGAGCGTGCCTAAGGGGGTTGGTCGAGTGTAAGTGTGGTAAAACAAAAGGTCGAAAGACCAACTTATATTAAGATAGACAGTGGAGTCGCTTACATGTTGCCTAAGGAAAAAGCACGACTTGCACCGGATCACAAACAACAAAAGAAACAACAAGCACACATGGTTTCATATGAACCATTACACGTACTCGACTTTGCATGAGGGGTACAAGACTGATCCTACCCTAGGGATTCTCGGACTCAGGTGGTGGAGTGCTCGATCTCGTAGTCACGCTCCTCTGGGTCTTCCTCCTATTCGTCATCCGAACGGGCATCATTCCCGGTCGAAGGGGTCGGGGAACGAGGAGGTCCATCCCGATGATGCTTTGCTGGCAGTTCGGTGAAGAGCTCACGGTACTCCTTCGCACTCATGCCTCGGGGGCTCCATCCTTCTTGATCTTGTATGGCTTCGTCTTGGCTTGACTAAGTAGCTCTCGGGTGTGGTGAAGTTCCTCGTGGAGCTTCACGGACTCCTTAATCAAGTGGTGAACCAGACTATTGGCGGAGAGGCTGAAGTAGGTCTAGAACCTGAGTGGTGTGCCATCCTCCTGAGTCGGAACCAGTGTCCAACTCTCGCTAAGATCATCTTTCCTGAAAGGAAGGTAGCGAGTAGCCGGCTCATCAGCCACCTCTGGAATGATGTCTCGAAGGTGTAGGAGTGCCTTGCGTGTAGCTGACTCGACTACGAGTATCATGGTCTCCATCCGTGGTCCTTCAAAGAACCAACTGGTTGGGGAGTCGTTTGCCTTCATGACCACATTCACGTGGCACTCCTTCATGACGGCATCGACTCAGTGCTCGTGGTAGAGGAAAACGGGTGGTTGGCGAAACTAGCACTTCTCCAGGCTATCCCCAAGGAGTAAGGGAAAGCCGGATGTTAGGAAGGCTTCGGGTACTATGGCCATCTACAAAGGTTTGAAGGGAGGAGAGTCAGTAGAGTGTTGTGTGAAGAATAGAAGAGGTACATTGTGCAGAATTTCTAAGTATAGGTGCTAGGTGTAGTTTAAAAATGGTTTTATCCGGAGTAATGTCCATACTAACTAAGGACTACCTATAGTCAGGATGGCTCTGATATCAGCTCTGTGGGGACCCCGACTCATAAGTCGTGATCACTAAATGCACGTGTACAGTGATCCCAGAGATCAATGCTCACTGAACACACAAAAACTTAATAACAAGAGTCTTACATCCACATTTAGCGTCTTACACAAATAAATACCATGAAGGTCTAGTATTACATAGATAGGGCCACAAGGGCCAAACATTTAAACAGAACAAACAACAGAAATCTTGATCGAACGCATGAACCCATGCCATCTGCCTTAACCTACAGGCATTCTGACTGGGAAGCATCCTAGTTCGCATGTTCGTCTCCAACGAACTCTTCAACATACTCCTATTCTTCCATGCCTGGCCAATTAAATAACTAGAGGCAAGCCAATGAATACTTTGAATGTACTTGCAAGCAACCCAAGTTGTGGAACAAGGTACTAATGATGCATGATATAGCACTAAGTAGGTAATTTGCGGAAAGCCAATTTTGAATGCAATGATATGATCAAGTAACTAGGTAAGCATGCATCAATAGTTGGCAAGTATCCATATGAACAAGTTATAGATATCATCATAACCAGTGGTTGACATCTCTGTTGGAAATATGCCCTAGAGGAATTAATAAATTAGTTATTATCATATTTCCTTGTTCATGATAATCGTTTATTATCCATGCTATAATTGTATTGATCGGAGACTTAAATGCATGTGTGGATACATAGACAAAACCATGTCCCTAGTATGCCTCTAATGGACTAGCTCGTTGATCAAAGGATGGTTAAGGTTTCCTAGCCATGGACATGAGATGTCATTTGATAACGGGATCACGTCATTAGGAGAATCATGTGATGGACAAGACCCAAACTGCAAACGTAGCATATGATCGTGTCAGTTTATTGCTACTGTTTTCCGCATGTCAAGTATGTGTTCCTATGACCATGAGATCATGCAACTCATAGATATCGGAGGAGTGCCTTGTGTGTATCAAACGTCGCAACGTAACTGGGTGACTATAAAGGTGCTCTACAGGTATCTCCGATGGTGTCTGTTGAGTTGGCATGGATCGAAACTGGGATTCGTTACTCCGTGCGACGGAGAGGTATCTCGGGGCCCACTCGGTAATGCAACATCACAATAAGCCTTGCATGCAATGTGACTAATTGTTAGTTGCGGGATCTTGTATTACGGAACGAGTAAAGAGACTTGCCGGTAACGGGGTTGAACTAGGTATGGAGATACCGACGATCGAATCTCGGGCAAGTAACATACCGAAGAACAAAGGGAACGTAATACAGGATTAACTGAATCCTTGACATAGAGGTTCGACCGATAAAGATCTTTGTAGAATATGTAGGAACCAATGTGGACGTCCAGATCCCACCATTGGTTATTGACCGTAGAGGTGTCTCGGTCATGTCTACATAGTTCTCGAACCCGCAGGGTCTGCACACTTAAGGTTCGGTGACGTTTCGGTAGTGTAGAGTTATGTATGGTGGTGACTGAAGTTTGTTCGGAGTCTCGGATGAGATCCTGGACGTCACGAGGAGCTCCGGAATGGTCTGGAGGTAAAGATTCATATATAGGAAGTCGCAGTTTGGTTTCCGGAAAAGTTTCGGGCTCATCGGTAGTGTACCGGGAGTGCCGGTAGTGTACCGGGAGGCATCCGGGAGGGGTATTTCGACCCCAAGAGGTCCATGGGATGTGGGAGAATAATAACCAGCCCTTAGTGGGATGGGAAAACAGCCACAAAGGCCCATGGCGCAGGAGAGGAAGTCCTAAAGCAAAAAGTGGAAAATCAGCCAATAGGAGGCAATCCTACTCCAACTAGGATTGGAGGTGAAGTAGGATTGCTTCCCACCTCCTATTTCGGCCGACCCAAAGGCCTTGGATGCCTCTCCTCTCCTCTCCTCCTATATATACTAGTGGATTGGGTGGTTTTTGGACAGAATTTCCGGCCACGTGCTACCCGTTACACCGGTGCATAGTTTCTCCTCTAGATCGGTTTTCTACAGCGCTTAGGCGAAGCCCTGCCGGAATCACTCCACCACCATCACCGGAGCGCCATCATACTGCCGGTGAACTCTCTCTCCTCTCCACCTCCTCTTGCTGGATCAAGACGGTGGAGATCGTCATCAAGCTGCACGTGTGCTGAACGCGGAGGTGCCGTCCGTTCGGCGCTAGATCGGAAGGATCGTGATCGAGATCGCGAGACGGTTCGTGATGAGATCGCGGAACGGATCGTGATGAGTTCGCGGGACAGATCGTGATCAAGATCGTGAGACGTATCGTGATGAGATCGCAGGACGGATCGTGATGAGTTCACGGGACGGATCGTGATTGGATCGCGGGACAGATCGTGATGAGATCGCGGGACGCTCGGCGATTTGGATCGCGAAGATGTTCGACTACACCAACCGCGTTTCTTAACGCTTCCTGCTTAGCGATCTACAAGGGTATGTAGATCCACTCTCCCTCTCGTAGATGCTCATCACCATGGATAGGTTTGCGTGTGCGTAGGAATTTTTTTGTTTCCCATGCGACATTCCCCAACAGTGGCATCATGACCTAGGTTGATGGTTCGATGAGATCTCGAGTAGAACACAAAAGGTTTATGGGCATTGATGCTTAGATTGCTTCCTCCCTTGGTCGGATTTTGGTTCAGCGGGATTGTGAGATGAAGCGGCCCGGACCAACATTACTTGTACGCTTACGAGAGACCGGTTCCCTCGACGCAACTTGTTGCTTAGATGGCTTGCGGGTGACAGTTTCTCTCACTTTAGTTGGATCGGATCCGACAAAGGTGGTCCTTGAGAAGGTTGAAAAGCAATCTATGTATCACCGTTGTGGTTTATGCGTAGGTGAGAATCGTTCTTGCTAGATACCCGTAGCAGCCACGTAAAACATGCAACAACAATTAGAGGACGTCTAACTTGTTTTTGCAGGGTATGTTGTGATGTGATATGGCCAATTACATGATGAGATATATGTGATGTATGAGATAATCATGTGATGTATAGAATTTCACGACTTGCATGTCATTGAGTACGGCAACCGGCAGGAGCCATAGGGTTGTCTTTAATTATCGTATGACCTGCGTGTCAATCATTAAGCGCTATGTAATGCTTTACTTTATCGCTAAGCGGTAGCAATAGAAGTAGAAGCAGGGCTGGCGCCACAACCCCAATGGCAACACATTGATGGAGATCAAGATGATGGAGATCATGGTGTTGTGCCGGTGACGATGGAGATCATGCCGGTGTTTCAAAGATGGAGATCTTAAACACAAGTTCATGGCCATATCATGTCACTTATGAATTGCATGAGATGTTAATCCTTTTATGCACCTTGTTTTGCTTAGTATAACAGTAGCATTATAAGGTGATCCCTCACTTAAATTTCAAGATGAACTGTGTTCTCCCCGAGTGTGCACCGTTGCGAAAGTTCGTCGTGTTGAGACACCACGTGATGATCGGGTGTGATAGACTCTACGTTCACATACAACGGGTGCAAGCCAGATTTGCACGCGTAGAACACTGGGTTAAACTTGACGAGCCTAGCATGTACAGACATGGCCTCGGAACACAAGAGACCGAAAGGTCGAGCATGAGTCATATAGTGGATATGATCAACATAATGATGTTCACCATTGAAGCCACCTTAACTCACGTGATGATCGGACTTGAGTTGGTGAATTTGGATCATGTATCACTCGAATGACCCGAGGGATGTCAATTTGAGTGGGAGTTCTTAAGTAATATGATTTATTGAACTCATTATCATGAACATAGTCAATAGTGTCTTTGCAAATTATGTTGTAGATTACTAGCTCGCGCTGTAGCTCCCTTAAATTTTTATATGTTCCTAGAGAAATAGAGTTGAAAGATGTTGGTAGCAATATTGCGGACTGGGTCCGTGATCTGAGGATTGTCCTCATTGCTGCACAGAAGGCTTATGTCCTTAATGCACCGCTCGGTGCGCCACCCCCTCTAGCGTCGTCTATAGATGTTGTGAACATCTGACAGGCACGTTTCGATGACTACTTGATAGTTTAGTGCGTCATGCATTACGACTTAGAATCGAGGCTCCGAAACGTTTTGAACGTCACGGAACATATGAGATGTTCTAGGAGCAGAGATTGTGATCTCAGGCTCGTGCCTATGTTGCGAGATATGAGATCTCCAACAAGATTCTTTGCCTGTAAGATGAAGGAGAATAGCTCAATCGTTGAGCATGTACTCAGATTGTCTGGGTACTACAATCGCTTGAATCAAGTGGGAGTTGATCTTCCAGATAAGATAGTGATTGATATAGTTCTCCAAGTCACTGTCACTAAAGCTACTAGAACTTAGTGATGAACTATAATACACCAGGGATAGAAGTATTGATCCCTGAGCTGTTCGCGATGTTTGACACCGCGAAGGTAGAAATCAAGAAGGAGCGTCAAGTGTTGATGGTTAATCAAACCACTAGTTTCGAAAAGGGCAAGAGCAAGGAGGGAAATTTCATGGATAGCAAGTCAGTTGCTGCTCCAGTGAAGCAACCCAAAGTTGAACTCAAACCCGAGACTAAGTGCTTCTATTATGAGGTGAGAGGTCGCTGAAGCGGAACAACCCTAGATACTTGGTAGATAAGAAGGCTGGCAACATCGATAGAAGTATATTTGATATACGAGTTATTGATGTGTACCTTGCTTGTACTCCTAGTAGCACCTAGGTATTGGATACCGATTCGGTTGCTAAATGTTAGTAACTCGAAATAAAAGCTACGGAATAAACGGAGAACTAGCTAAGGGTGAGGTGACGATGTGTGTTGGAAATGTTTCCAAGGTTGATGTGATCAACATCGCACGCTCTCTCTACCTTCAGGATTAGTGACGAACCTAAATAAATGTTATTTGGTGTTTTGCGTTGAGCATGAACATGATTAGATCATGTTTATTGCAATACGGTTATTCATTTAAGTTAGAGAATAATGGTTATTCTGTTTACATGAATAATACCTTCAATGGTCGTGCACCCAGTGAGAATGGTTTGTTGAAATCTTGATCGTAGTAGTACACATGTTCATAACATTGATGTCAAAAGATACAAAGTTAATAGTGATAGTACCACATACTTGTGGCACTGCCGCTAAATGTCATATTGGTATAAAGCGCATGAAGAAACTCCATGCTGATGGATATTTGGACTCATTCGATTTCGAATCGGTTGAGACGTGCGAACCATGCCTCTTGGGCAAGATGACTAAAGGACCCCGTTGGATGGAGCGGTCAAGTGATTCATTGGAAATGATACATGTTGATGTATGCAATCTAGCGAGTCTTATAGCATGCAGTGGATATCGTTATTTTCTTACCTTCACTGGTGATTTGAGTAGATATAGTGTATATTTACTTAATGAAACACAAGTCTGAATCGTTTGAAAGGTTCAAGCAAATTAAGAGTGAAGTTTAAAGATCATCGTGACAAGAAGATAAAAGTGACCGCGATATGATCGTGGAGGTGAATATCTGAGTTACGAGTTTGGCATACAACTTAAGACAATGTGAAATTTGTTTCACAACTAACGCCACCTAGAACACCATAGTGTGATGGTGTGTCCGAACATCATAGTCATGCTCTATTGATATAGTGCATACTGTGATGTCTCTTATCGTTTTACTACTATAATTTTTGGGGTTATGCATTAGAGACAACTACATTCACTTTAAATAGGGCATCATCTAAATCCGTTGAGATGACACCGTGTGAATTATGGTTTGATAGAAACCTAAGCTGTCATTTCTTAATATTTGGGGTTGTGACACTTGTGTGGAAAATGTTTTCACCTAATGAGGTCGAACCCAAGGCGGACAAATGCATCTTCATAGAATACCCTAAGATCAGTTGGGTGAACCTTCAATCTCAGATCCTAGTGCAAAGTGTTTGTTGCTTAAACGGATCCTTTCTCGAGGGAATCTTTCTCTCAAAAGAATTGAGTGGGAGGAAGATAGAACTTGATGAGGTTATTGAACCTTTGTTTCAACGAAAGAGTAGCGCAGCGCAGGAAGATGTTTCTGCGAAGCCTATGTTAGTTGAAGTGGAAGTTAATGATGATGATCATGAAGCTTCTGATCAAGTTACTATCGAACCTAGTAGGTTGACAAGGATGTGTACTGCTACTGAGCGGTACGACAACCCTGTCTTGGAGGTCATGTTGTTGGACAACGATGTACCTACGAACTATGGAGAAGCGATGATGGGCCCGGATTCCGACAAATGGTTGGAGGCCATGAAATCCGAGATAGGATCCATGTATGAAAACCAAGTGTAGACTTTGGTAGACTTGCTCGTTGGATGGCAGGTCGTTGAGTACAAATGGATCTTTAAAATGAAGACATACACTGGTGGTGAATGTCACTATTTGTAAAGCTCGACTTGTTGCAAAGATGTTTGTGACAAGTTCAAGGAGTTGACTACGATGAGACTTTCTCACTCGTAGTGGTGCTAAAGTCTGTTGGAATTATGTTAGCAGTTCCTGTGTTTTCAATTATGAAATCTGGCACATGGATGTCAAAACATCGTTTCCTTAACAGTTTACTTGAGGAAAGGTTGTATGTGATACAACCAGAAGGTTTTGTCAGGCCTAAGGATGCTAAAAGGTGTGCAAGCTTCGGTGATCCTTCCATGGACTGAAGCAAGCATCTCGGAGTTGGAATATACGCTTTGATGAGGTGATCAAAGTTTTGATGTTTATACAAAGTTTACGAGAAACTTGTATTTGCAATAAAGTGAGTGGGAGCACTATAGAATTTCTGATAAGTATATGTGGATGACATATTGTTGATAAGAAATAATGTAGAGTTTCTGGAAAGCATAAAACGGTCATTTGGAAAGTGATTTTCAAAGGAAGACCTGGATGAAGCTACCTAATTGTTGAGCATCAAAATCTATGGAGATAGATCAAGATGCTCGATGAGACTTTCAATGAGTGCATACCTTGACAAGATTTTGAAAGAGTTCAAAATGGATCAGTCAGAGAAAGAGTTCTCGCCTGATTTGTAAGGTGTGAAAGTTGAGTGAGACTCAAAGCTCGACAACGGCAGAAGAAAGAGAAAGCACGAACGTCATCCCCTATGCCTTAGCCATAGGCTCTATATTATGCCTTGCTGTGTACCGCACCTGTGTGTGCCTTGCCATGAGTCCATCAGGGGGTACAAGAGTGAACCAGGAGTGGATCACTGGACAACGGTCAAGATTATCCTCGGTAACTAAGAGACTGAGGAGATGTTTCTCATTTATGGAGGTGATAAAGAGTTCGTCGTAAGGAGTTACGTCGATACAAGCTTTAACACTAATCCGGATGACTCGTAGTAGCAATCTGGATACGTATAGTGGAGCAGCCATTTGGAATAGTACCGAGCGGAGTGTGGTAGCAGTGTTTACAATTTGACATAGGTATTTGCAAAGTGCACACGGATCTGAATGTTACAGACCCGTTGACTATAAGACCTCTCTCACATGCAAAGCATGATCGAGCCCCAGAACTCGTTGGGTGTTAGATTCATAACAATGCGAATCACATGGTGATGTGAACTAGATTATTGACTCTAGTGCAAGTGGGAGACTGTTGGAAATATGCCCTAGAGGCAATAATAAATTAGTTATTATCATATTTCCTTGTTCATGATAATCGTTTATTATCCATGCTATAATTGTATTGATCGGAGACTTAAATGCATGTGTGGATACATAGACAAAACCATGTCCCTAGTATGCCTCTAATGGACTAGCTCATTGATCAAAGGATGGTTAAGGTTTCCTAGCCATGGACATGAGATGTCATTTGATAACGGGATCACATCATTAGGAGAATCATGTGATGGACAAGACCCAAACTGCAAATGTAGCATATGATCGTGTCAGTTTATTGCTACTGTTTTCCGCATGTCAAGTATGTGTTCCTATGACCATGAGATCATGCAACTCACAAATATCGGAGGAGTGCCTTGTGTGTATCAAATGTCGCAACGTAACTGGGTGACTATAAAGGTGCTCTACAGGTATATCCGATGGTGTCTGTTGAGTTGGCATGGATCGAGACTGGGATTTGTTACTCCGTGTGACGGAGAGGTATCTCGGGGCCCACTCGGTAATGCAACATCACAATAAGCCTTGCAAGCAATGTGACTAATTGTTAGTTGCGGGATCTTGTATTACGGAACGAGTAAAGAGACTTGCCGATAACGGGGTTGAACTAGGTATGGAGATACCGACGATCGAGTCTCGGGCAAGTAACATACCGAAGAACAAAAGGAACGTTATACGGGATTAACTGAATCCTTGACACAGAGGTTCGACCGATAAAGATCTTCATAGAATATGTAGGAACCAATGTGGACGTCCAGGTCCCGCCATTGGTTATTGACCGTAGAGGTGTCTCGGTCATGTCTACATAGTTCTCGAACCCGCAGGGTCTGCACACTTAAGGTTTGGTGACGTTTCGGTAGTGTAGAGTTATGTATGGTGGTAACCGAAGTTTGTTCGGAGTCCCGGATGAGATCCCGGACGTCATGAGGAGCTCAGGAATGGTCCGGAGGTAAAGATTCATATATAGGAAGTCATAGTTTGGTTTCCGGAAAAGTTTCGGGCTCATCGGTAGTGTATCGAGAGTGCCGGGAGTGTACCGGGAGTGCCGGTAGTGTACCGGGAGGCCTCCGGGAGGGGTATTTCGACCCCAAGAGGTCCATGGGATGTGGGAGAATAATAACCAGCCCTTAGTGGGCTGGGAAAACAGCCACAAAGGCCCATGGCGCAGGAGAGAAAGTCCTAAAGCAAAAAGTGGAAAATCAGCCAATAGGAGGCAATCCTACTCCAACTAGGATTGGAGGTGAAGTAGGATTGTTTCCCACCTCCTATTTCGGCCGACCCAAAGGCCTTGTCTGCCTCTCCTCTCCTCTCCTCCCATATATACTAGTGGATTGGGTGGTTTTTGGACAGAATTTCCGGCCACGTGCTACCCGTTACACCGGTGCATAGTTTCTCCTCTAGATCGGTTTTCTGCAGCGCTTAGGCGAAGCCCGGCCGGAATCACTCCACCACCATCCCCGGAGCGCCATCACGCTGCCGGTGAACTCTCTATCCTCTCCACCTCCTCTTGCTGGATCAAGACGGTGGAGATCGTCATCAAGCTGCACGTGTGCTGAACGCGGAGGTGCCGTCCGTTCGGCGCTAGATCGGAAGGACCGTGATCGAGATCGCGAGACGGTTCGTGATGAGATCGCGGAACGGATCGTGATGAGTTCGCGGGACAGATCGTGATCAAGATCGTGAGACGGATCGTGATGAGTTCACGGGACGGATCGTGATTGGATCGCGGGACGGATCGTGATGAGATCGCGGGACGCTCGGCGATTTGGATCGCGAAGATGTTTGACTACACCAACCGCGTTTCTTAACGCTTCCCGCTTAGCGATCTACAAGGGTACGTAGATCCACTCTCCCTCTCATAGATGCTCATCACCATGGATAGGTTTGCGTGTGCGTAGGAATTTTTTTGTTTCCCATGCGACATTCCCCAATAGTGGCATCATGAGCTAGGTTGATGGTTCGATGAGATCTCGAGTAGAAAAACTAGGGCACAGGACCCTGGGCCAGAGCCAGCCAGCAACTAGGCCGGCCCAGAGGCCAACCAGCCCAGGCGAACCGGCATGTGCGTGCGCCCGCGCTCAAACCTGACGGCCGGGGCCCGAAGGCCAGCGATAGAGAGGGGAAGAGGAGGGAGGTGAGGATGACAGGAAGGCCCCACCTGTCATTTCCAACCTCGCAGCAGGGAGGCAGGCGAGCTCACCGGTGACGATGCAGGGCACGGCAAGGCTAGCTGGAGGGTGGAACATGCTCGGCATCGACCCGACGTTCCTCTAGAGGTCGAAGAAGTGTCGGAGGCGGTCGGAGTTGCCGGCGGCGAGCACCCGCAGCGGAGGACGCTTCGGGAGGGATCGCCGGGGCCTCTCTGAGCTGCAAACAGGACAGGGTTGAGGGGGAAACAGGTCAAGAGAGCAAGGGGAGACCAGCGGGAGGAAAATGAGGACCGGAGGGGGTCGCTACCAGGAGATCGGCGACGAGGTCACCACGGCGGTCCTCGGCTCGATCCCGAGCGCAGAGGCTTCGAGAGTTCTCCAGGGCGCGCACGGGGGCTACTAGGGAGTGGAGAGAGAGGTCGGAGGGGAGAGGAGGCTCGGGGAGGGCTTTAAGTAGGCGGCCCTCGGTCCATCGAGCTCGGGTGCGCCCGCGAGCTCGTGGCCGGGGCCAAAGGCCATGCAAGAGGGAGGGAGCGAGTCTGGGGTGCATGTGGGGTTGGTCTAGGCCGAGGGGGGAGAGGAGAGAGGTGGGGAGCGCGCGCGTGTGAGCTCCGCGGCTGGCCGTCTCGAGCAACCGCGGCGCGTGCGAGCAGGGCCAGAGGAGGTGGGACAAGGGGCGGCATGTTGCGGACGTCGAGGCCGGCCATCTGGCCAGAGTGGGGCACCCAAGGTGGTCGGGGCCATGCAGTGGGCAATGGCTACAGTGCTTGTCGGTACTGTAGCGTGCTCTAGAGCGCGCGTTTCGCATGCCATGGCATGCCAACAGCGTCTTGTGCATGGCCAAGGGTGTCTAGGGGGATCTAGGGGTGCCTAGGATAGGGAAACAAATACATTGGATGTCGTGGGAGAGAGATAGAATAAGAGGAGAGGGGAGAGAGAGCTCCTGCCAGTGCTGTCTAGAGGTGGAAATGGGGGATTTACCCCATCTTCCCGTGGCCTATGGACTTGGGATTCTTACTGGAGGGGTAAGAGGTGAGGGAGCAAGTGTGGTAAAATTTTGGAGGCAAGGGGAAAAGTGAAAGGTGGTTAAAACATGACTTTTCCAAATCTGTAGAAGGTGTTTGATGGGGATTAGGGCAAGCAAATGGACTTTTCTTGCCATGAGATTTGACAGGATCAAATGGTGGTTGAAAATAAGCCTGATCACCAAGTTTGAGCTCAAATGAGCAAAGTTGACAATAGAAACCTTGTGAACCCTAGAAACTAACAGAATCAGGTTTCTATAGATCTAGTTATGCTAAGCTATTACCCTTGATGCACCAGTTAGTTTAGCATCATGATTTGGTGAATAGGGCATGTACACAAAGGTTGGGGTGAAGGGGATAAACTTCACAATGTAAAGTTGTTCAAATTTGAATCTAGACAGGGAGGGTTTTGGGATGGTTTGATGGACCAAAACAAGTTGGATTGAGCTGAAACTTTGCAAGATCATCACCTATGGTAGTGTGGAGTTGCTGGAATTTTCCTGGAATTTATTGAGTATATTTCTTATATAAATTGTTCAAAATCTTGATTTGAACACAAAGGGTTTTGAGGGGTTTTACCCATGATTTGGACATGCCCATGTGTTGAAACTCACATATATGGAAAATATATGTCCACTGAGTTTACCTAAATTTTCTCAAATATTTTGAAAGCATTTAAATAATTTCGCCCTATGAAAAACCATTTCTGGTCTTAAGAAAAAGCCTTTAAATAAAATATATGAATGCTCTTTAAAATTAATATTTGGTGGTTTTGGGAAGTCTTATATGTAGTAGGTTTGAAGTAAGGCCTTTGGGGAAGAAGGATCCACTCAATTTGAGGACTTGCAGTGCAAACCTCAATTCAGGGGTTTTTGAAGACGTAATTTGGATAAATCCTTTTTGGTCAAAACAAAATTGGATAAAAATAGTTTTGGGCACTATTCAAATGGCATGATCATTGGGCAAGAGGTTTGTGTCAAGGAAGATGAGTAAGGAGAGGGATAGAATCTAAGAGTGCCATATACTACACTCAACAATCAAACAAGCAACAATTCAAACAAGCACAAGCATTGAAAAAGTTTTAATTGGCTCCAAATTTTATAAATCCAATCATAACAAGGTGATACAAACACAGGGTGTGACATACGTAGGTGCTGGCACTCCTGCTCGTCATCCGTGAAGCTCCGACAATACCTATGCATGCACACGAGAGGAGTGTCAAGTAGTATACCATCCTCGAGGTGGTCATGTGAGCACGTGTAAAGGAGATGATTCACCATTATGTATGTGGAGTAGATGTGGCATGTGTCACTTGGCAAAGGGACTATTGCCATGGTGATGTCCATAGGATGCTCCGCATCATCCCGTCCCCATTGGGAAAGATCCGTCCTCGGATCAAGATCCAAATCACCATGGGAAGGTGATGACGTCACCATGTAGAAGTGGACGATCACCAAGCACTCATTATGATCAAGCTCTAAGGGTGCACTCTCCAATGTCTCACCACCTTGTAGTCTTCAAAAGGAGCAAGGACAACAAACACTTGTAAAAGCAAATGTGGTTAGCATTAGTGTCAAACCAAGCACTCAAGTGGTGAATCACCGCACAAGTGTTGTCATCATGCATAACATATGGTGTGACAAGGGATTGTGTCATGGCATGTAAGCATACAAATTCAGCGCAAGCAATGCCATCATGGATACAAGTATGCAAAGGTGAGGTAGGGATGCAAAAATGTGTGACAATATAACAAGCATCTACCTCATGGTCATAGCAAGTATAAGTATGCATGAAGCAATCAATGAAAGGTCTATGCTAGGCATAGGAGTCGTTCACAACACCAAATAAAAGGAAGTGTCTAAACGCACGGTGCAAGTACAAGATAATCCAAGCATAATGTGCACATGGTGTAGTGAAGATAGGGTGGCACTCGACACAATAGAAAGAGCAATTGGTCATCATGTGTGAGGAAATCAAGTCAATCATGTAGCAAGCAATGCGGCATGGAAAATGTGAAGAATGGACGTTGCAACCAAGCATATGATAAATGCAAACAATCCACAAGTTGGATGCAACACACAAGGTACATATGCCATGAGGCATGGCAATGTGGCCATCATGAAGAAAAGCAATATCACTAATATGTGTGCAAGTAAGTGGTCCAAGATGAACGATATATGGCATGGTACAAGCAATACAAATAGGAGGAGACACAATATACATGCTCAATAAGGATGTCACCTCAAAAGCATGACCTTGTGCGTCCGTTACAATGCCGATGCGCAAGCAAGTGCGATGTAGAAACACATCAGTGTAGCATGGCTCACTCGCAAGAGCTCGAATGGTCAACTCACACAAAGTGGATGTTGACATGTAGTTTAAGTATCCTACACATACACACAACAAAGGAAACAATGCTTGTGCATGGTAGTCAAACACATCATCCATCATGATGGTTCTCTTCTCTTGCACATAACCATTAGGAGCACATGTACATGAATAAAAGGGTGCAACAATGGCAATATTCATGGCACTAGGCATATGGTGCAAAGAAGGAAGGAAAGCATGCTTCACATGAAAGATGTCAAAAGCTCCAATAATATGAGACAAAGCTATGGGGGCAATCTCAATAGCAAAATTAATAGCATTGTTGCATGCAATACATGGCAAATCATCTATCATGAGTGAGGCAACGCATGGAGACATATGACAACAAGCAATATCAATCATGTGTGAAGCATGGAAATGGTTGTCATCAACCGCATAAAAGGAGCACATCGGTGATGCACCATAAGCAAGCATAGTGATCATTCGTGCAAACTAGTAGTGCGAAGATGCAACATACTAGGGGAAATCATGGCAATAATGTCATGCAAGCAAATAATAGGCATAGGCAATGCGCATGACATATCGCGAGCACAAAACATGATCAATGTATCATCATAGGCATGGGACATAAAGCAAACATGGCAATAATAAGTAGTATCTCCACGAAGCTTGCAAATACGCATACAAATACGAGAAGCATGGGTCATGTGCAATGCAAACCATGGGTCACAAATGCATGGCAAAGTCATAGTAATGAGCATGTTATGCAAAGTGAACATGGCAATATGGGCATAAGATATATAATGGACAATAACCCATAACCATGTGAGGGCCATGTATAAGATATGCGCGTAGTCCTTGCGCGAGGGGATTGGTTGGAGACACATTGCGATGAATCCCAAAACGCCGTTGCTCTCAAGAGCTCTTTTTGTCAACTCATGGGATTGTGAGGTTGACTAATATTCATGAGTACCTACACACAACAAATACAAAAGAAAAATTGTGTGCGCGTGGTATATGTACACATTGATACGTCTCCAACGTATCTACTTTTCCAAACTCTTTTGCCCTTGTTTTGGACTCTAATTTGCATGATGTGAATGGAACTAACCCGGACTGACGCTGTTTTCAACAGAATTGCCTTGGTGTTATTTTTTATGCAGAAATAAAAGTTCTTGGATTTACCTGAAAATTTACGGAGAATATTTTTGGAATTAATAAAAAATATTGGCAAAAGAATCAACTACAGGGGGCCCACCACCTGGCCACCAGCCTGGTGGGCGCGCCCACCACCCTAGGGCGCGTCGGGCAGGCTTGTGGGCACCCCTGCTGCTGCCCTGACCTCGTTTCCACTTCTATATATTCCTACCCAGGGAGAAAAAAATAAGAGAGAAGAGTTCATCGCATTTCACGATACGGAGCCGCCGCCACCTCCTGTTCTTCCCCAGGAGACCAGATCTGGAGTCCGTTTTGGGCTCCAGAGAGGAGAAATCGACGCCTTCGTTGTCACCAACCATCCTTCATCACCAATTCCATGATGCTCCCCACCGTTCGTGAGTAATCTCATCATAGGCTTGCTAGACAGTGATGGGTTGGATGAGATTTATCATGTAATCGAGTTAGTTTTGTTAGGGTTTGATCCCTAGTATCCACCATGTTGTGAGATTGATGTTGCTATGACTTTGCTATGCTTAATGTCTGTCACTAGGGCCGGAGTGCCATGATTTCAGATCTGAACCTATTATGTTTTCATGACTATATGTGTGTTCTTGATCCTATCTTGCAAGTTGTAGACACCTATTACGAGTTATGATCCGCATCCCCCAGGGTGACGAAAACTGGGATTCTTTCCGGTGATTACCATAGTTTGAGGAGTTCATGTATTCACTAAGTGCTAATGCTTTGGTCCGGTTCTCTATTAAAAGGAGGCCTTAATATCCCTTAGTTTCCAATAGGACCCCGCTTCCACGGGAGGATAGGAAAAAAGATGTCATGCAAGTTCTTTTCCATAAGCACGTATGACTATATATGGAATACATGCCTACATTACATTGATGAATTGGAACTAGTTCTGTGTCACCCTATATTATAACTATTGCATGATGAATGCCATCCGACATAATTTTCCATCACTGATCCATTGCCTACGAGCTTTCCATATATTGATCTTTGCTAAGTTCCTTTTCCGTTGCTACTGTTACAAACACTATAAAACTGCTACTATCACTTTTGCCACCGTTACCGTTACTTCCATACTACTTTGCTATTGAATACTTTGCTGCAGATATTAAGTCTTTCTGGTGTGGTTGAATTGACAACTCAGCTGCTAATAGTCGAGAATATTCTTTGGATCCCCTTGTGTCGAATCAATAAATTTGGGTTGAATACTCTACCCTCGAAAACTATTGCGATCCCCTATACTTGTGGGTTATCACACATCATCCGTTAGGATGTGCATGTGCTTGTGTTCATTATCACAAAATATCCAATGCTCAAATAAATTTGAGGCATGGTATAGGAATACGTCATACATCATGCAATGATAGTTGTTATGCTCAACATGAGTGGGATGCAATTTATAGCAAGTATGTGGCACAAGCATTTATTCATATCAATGGCAAGCATATTGTGCACACAAATATGGGGATCATGCAAAGTGTAGGATATATTAAAATATCCTAATATGTATGAGGAAACTATGGGGTCTCCTCATGTGCAATAGCGGAAGCATAAGTCGGAGAATATGTACAACATCCAAAACAATGCATGTCCAAGTCATGGAGATCATGGCATGGCATATGAGAATTATTGTGCAAATGATGCAAAGGAAGCATGACAATATCATCACAAGAAAAGGAAACGCCAATAAACATGGGCTTGTCATCTATGCCCTATGAGCAAATGGTATTTACTTTCATGGTGTATGCATAGTCACTATGATGAGATTGCAAAAGATGCAATATGGGAAATTTCACGCATAGCATATTACAAGTCAAGCAGATTGTCAAACATGATGTGACCAATAGAGTTTTCACATGATATCCTATGGAGTATAGCATCACAACTAGGTAATTCGACATTCTCATCATCATATGCATCATAAATTGGTGGCACATATAAGCATGAAGAAGACATAGCATGTAAAGTATACATAAGGTGATCAACATAATGCAAGCAATCGATGGCAAGACAGTTCACTAGTGGTACAAGAGCATCACCTTCACCTATTTTACCTTTCTCATTCCACTGATGTGGTGTAGGTGAGGTGGGAGAAACAAATTTGTGGTCCTCGTCATTGTGATGGAACCATGTGGGGGTGCATGATATTCCACCATGGGCACCGTTTTGTCCAAAGGAAGGACGAAGTCGTCAAGGTTTGGCACGTCATCATATATGGGATCTAGATCCAAAGGAGAAGACACAATAGAGGTAGAGGTTAAGTTGTTAGAAATTGAAATGGCCTCGCATGCCCTATCAACTACCTCACTCGCTCTATGTGGTGGTGGCTCACTCCCTCCCTCTAGGTAGTTGTGTTCATACTCACATATGGTGGAGTCACTCATCTCACTCAAGTGGTGGGGGTTGTGGCTCTCCTCACATGGAAATTGGGGCATCTCGTCATATGTGGGTGTCGGAGAGATGTAGGTGCAAACGTCACCATGCTCAACTCCTTTCGCCGGCATGGTTGAAGGGATAGTCCCATGCTCAATCGTCTCGTCGTCGTCGTGGACGAAGGTCGAATATGGAACATCATCACTCACCTCCATGACCGAAGGGCAAATCCCATGCTTGGCCATCTTCCTTGGGATGCTTCCGAAGATGGAAGGGTCATGCATGCGTGTAGTCGATCGCCTTGATCTTGGTGTCGAAGCTTGTCGTTGGTGGTGATCTTGGTCTTTGGTTCGGTGCTTCGAAGATGTGCAAATTGAGCGTCTATGCCTTGACGATGACAAAGGGGAAGAAGACTTGTAGTTGGACACCATGTGTCGAAGTTGCTCCATGTGTGCATCCACCATGTCTCTTTTTTGAGCTTCAGAGTGTCGTATGTCAATGGCGAGGCACTCGAGTTGTTGGTTGATGTCGTTGCTCCTGCTGATGTAGTCGTTGAAGACCGAAGATGATGTGCTTTGCCTAGCCATCACAAGACTCGATCAAAGGTGAGTGTAAAATGAGATAAAAATACCAAGATACCGTTCCCAAAGTTGAGGATATATCCCGTTTCACTCAATGTGAATTGAGAGAATAGTGGAATTGGTACCGGAGTTGTTCACTCACACCTACAACATAAAGCTTATTGAGTGGCTCGGTTAGTTCAAGTGACACAAATTCACGCAAATTGAAGTCCAAGATATTGTAAATGTTGAAATAAATCCAAAGAACTCAAAAATGCAAAGCAAGAGACCACAAATATAGAGGATGGAAAAAGAGAAACACACGCAGCCGGATAATGGGGCTTGTGCAACTATAGGGATGAGCAATACAAAATAGCCTAATGAAGACTAAGCTCACGTACACAAGGAGAGAAACTAGCTTGATTGCATGTTTGGGCACGATTCACCACTTGGCACCAATCCTATTTATGCAAGCAAAACATTTCCTATTCCATGTATCCTCATGCATAAGTATCTCTTTTCATGCTCAACTCCTTTTCCTTATAAGCTTATGATCTTTCTTTCTTTTTTGCTTAGAAGCCTTTTTTTCTCTTCCTTTCCACTATTCTTATTGAGACTGAACCAACTATATGAGATAAATATCGCAAGATATGCATGGGAACAAGAAATTGCACTATATGATATTTCTGATGATGCAACAATATGATATCGTATCACTAAGGTGCACAAGTTTTCGCGAAGCCCGGCAATACTCGGATAACTACTCTCAATAGGTATGAAGGTAATCACAAAGATGGTGGGTCTAACAAGATGTAATGGCAAGAAGGAAAAGTTTATGACGAAATGTATACCTTTGCCACAGTTAACCTTTCAAATGCAAAGGGAACCGAAATGGGTTAGGTTGCGGAAGTTTTTTTTGACCATGAAGACTGCAGGGCTTAGGCCCCACAAAATTTTATTAATAAAAAAGGAAACATATGTACAAAATGTCCCCAGAGAGGAAAAGAGACGGGGTAGGAAGATAGAAAAAACAAAAAAGGGAAAGAACAGTAAAGTAGTTCAAGGGGGTAAGTAATCAATCCATTTAAGGAGCGCCTTTCTGTGTTTGGTCTTGATCCGGTGAGTGAGGAGGGTAATATCATGAACGAAACCACATTTCATCGCTTGAAGGAAGTTTTGATGTGCCTGAAAGCCTTATCATTCCTCACTTTCCAAATGTTCCACCAGGTCAAGAAAACAATTTCAACAGAGAAAGGCTTGTTAAACTCCTTTCCGGCCTGGTATGCAATCTGTACCATGTCCGTGCTGTCAATCCATGTGATCTGCAGATCGTTCCATATCTGAAAACCAAAATTACATTGAAAGAAAAGATGATTTCTCTCTTCCAATGCCAAGGTGGGACAGAGCACACATTCTGGTCCTTCTTTAATTTTCCAATGTCGGCGCTGGATCATGTCCTTGGTGTTTATCCTGTCCATTATAACTAACCATGCGAACATCTTGATTGACATGGGGCAATTGCTCTTCCAAATCCAGGATAGAACAGGGTTAACCACAATTGGCTGATGCGTAAAGACATAGTATTTTTTGGCAGAGTATTCTGATGTTTTCCCATGTCTCCAGTTTCAACAGTCATTAGCCCGAGGATTGAGATTAAGACCTTCCAGAAGCGATGTCAACTGACTCAACTCATTGAAAGCCACTTCAGAGAGAGGTAAAGAGAACAACTCATGAAGATCCGATGTGTTCATGACCTCCTGCACAGAGAGCATTTTATCCTGACAGAAAGAGAATAGCCTTGGGAATCTGTCTTGAAGTGAAGCACACTGATTGTCAAGTTTCCAATTATCTGTCCTGAATAGGACAATATCCCCTTTGTTCAGTGTGACAATTGTGATTGACCTGAATTTTTCCATAAGCTTGGTTACATCTCTCCACCATAAAGAACCAGACATAGTTGTATCGTGGGGCACTCTATTGAAGTAATATGTGTCCCAGATCAGATGAACCCAGGGAACATCAGCCTTGTTATAGAACTTATTGAGGTGCTTTATGAGTAAAGCCTCATTTTGAAGACAAAGATTGAGGATCCCTAGGCCTCCCTTGAGTTTGGGTCTACACACCAGCGGACAAGCAGCCAGGAAATGTCCCTTCTATTTCCCATATTTCCTCCATAGACATTGCCTTTGAATCCTTTCTATTTGCTTTAAGATACCAGGTGGGACAAATAAGTTGGGTGGTGGTGCGGAAGTTATGGTGGAAGGCCTATGCAAAGATGCCAAAATATGAAAATTTTCAAGTGGTCAAATCATGGTAAAACCAAGATGAGCATCTCGGGCACATCTATAGCTTCAAAAGGAGCCAAAGAACACTCAAATCGGAGTTCGGGAGTGGAAGTTATTGGCAAAAACGTGAAGCAGCTGATGCTGGTCTTGGAGGGGGGGGGGTGTCATGCGCACGGGGTATTAGGCCCGTGGTCATGGGGTCCCATGCGCATGGGACATGGCCGTGGTGTAATAGCACATTTATCCATATGTGGTTTTGGTAATTTATGACAATCCCTATGGACTAATGGTTGCCTTGAGTTATATTCTAAGGATTTGTCCGTAGGTACTTCTTGAAGTCCATCTGTTGGTTTCAAGGAGTTTATATGGTGACCAAGGAGGTATTCAAGGTGTTATCCAAAGATTGGTCATGTAAGAGTTGAGCTTACTGCAAGCATGTCACGAAGAATAATACTGTGTGAGCATGCATGTTTACCTTCAAGACATCATCTTTATGAAGAGAGAAGATAAGATACAAGGTTGATCAAGACTAAGTCAAAGAATGAACTGTTGGGGAACGTTGCGTGGGAAACAAAAATTTTCCTACGCACACGCAGATCTATCCATGGTGACGAGCATCTACGAGAGGGATAGTGGATCTACGTACCCTTGTAGATCGCTAAGCGGGAAGCGTTAAGAAACGCGGTTGGTGTAGTCAAACGTCTTCGCGATCCAAATCGCCGTGCGTCCCACGATCCAATCACGATCCATCATGCGATCCAATCACGATCTGTCCCGCAATCCAATCACGATCCGTCCCACGAACTTGATGACGAACCGTCCCATGTACTTGATCATGATCCTTCCGATCTAGCGCCGAACGGATGGCACCTCCGCGTTCAGCACACGTACAGCTTGATGACGATCTCCGCCGTCTTGATCCGGCAAGAAGGGGCGGAGAGGTAGAAGATTTCTCCAGCAGCGTGATGACACTCCCGCAATGGTGGTGGAGCTATTCCGGCAGGGCTTCGCCTAAGCACTGCAGAAAACCGATCTAGAACAGAAACTAAGCACTAGAGGAACGGGCAGCACGTGGCTGAAAAATCTGTGCAAAACCCCGAAAACCTCCATTATATATAAGAGGAAGAGAGGAGGAGGCTTGGCACAAGGGCCAAGCCTCCAAGGAGTCGTCCGAACCAGGTGGAGGAGGTGGACTCCACCTCCAATCCTAGTAGGACTAGGATTCACCCTTTTTTTGCCTTTTCCCACTTTTTCTCTTTAGGCCTTTTCCCAAACCGCATGAGACTTGTGTGGGACTTCCACCAGCCCACTAAGGGCTGGTAAACACTCTCCCACAGCCCATGGAGCCTCTTGGGTCGAAATACCCCTCCCGATGGTCTCCCGGTACACTACCGACACTCCCGGTAAACTACCGATGAGCCCGAAACTTTTCCGGCGATCAAAACAGGACTTCCTATATATGAATCTTTACCTCCGGACCATTCCGGAGCTCCTCGTGACATCCGGGATCTCACCCGGGACTCTGAACAACATTCGGTCACCACCATATATAACTCTATACTACCGAAACGTCACCAAACCTTAAGTGTACAGACCCTGCGGGTTCGAGAACTATGTAGACATGACCGAGACACCTCTACGGCCAATAACCAATAGCGGGACCTGGATACCCATATTGGTTCCTACATATTCTACAAAGATCTTTATCAGTCAAACCTCTATGTCAAGCATTCAGTTAATCCCGTATGATGTTCCCTTTGTTCTTCGGTATGTTACTTGCCCGAGATTCGATCGTTGGTATCTCCATACCTAGTTCAACCTCGTTATCGGCAAGTCTCTTTACTCGTTCCGTAATACAAGATCCCACAACTAACACTTAGTTACATTGCTTGCAAGGCTTATTGTGATGTTGTATTACCGAGTGGGCCCTGAGACACCTCTCCGTCACACGGAGTAACAAATTCCAGTCTTGATCCATGCCAACTCAACAGACACCCTCGGAGATACCTGTAGAGCACCTTTATAGTCACCCAGTTACGTTGCGACGTTTGATACACACAAGGCACTCCTTCGGTATCCGTGAGTTGCATGATCTCATGGTCATAGGAACATATACTTGACATGCAGAAAACAGTAGCAACAAACTGACATGATCATATGCTACGTTTGTAGTTTGGGTCTTGTCCATCACATCATTCTCCTAATGATGTGATCCCGTTATCAAATGACATCTCATGTCAATGGCTAGGAAACCTTGACCATCTTTGATCAACGAGCTAGTTCACTAGAGGCATACTAGGGACAAAGTGTTGTCTATTTACCCACACATGTAATGTGTTTCCAATTAATACAATTATAGCATGGATAATAAACGATTATCATGACAAAGGAAATATTATAATAAACACTTTATTCATTGCCTCTAGGGCATATTTCCAATAGTCTCCCACTTGCACTAGAGTCAATAATCTAGCTCACATCACTATGTGATTTACATTGTAATGAATCGAACACCCATGCAGTTCTGGTGTTGATCATGTTTAGCCCTTGGAAGAGGTTTAGTCAACGGGTCTACAACATTCAGATCCGTGCGCACTTTGCAAATATTTATGTCCTTCTCCTTGATGTAATCGCGTATGGAGTTGAAGCGTCGCTTTATGTGTCTGGTCCTCTTGTGAAACCTTGGTTCCTTGGCCAGAGCAATGGCACCAGTGTTGTCACAGAATAGGTTCATTGGATTTAGTGCACTCGGCACTACTCCAAGATCTGTCATGAACTGCTTCATCCAGACACCTTCCTTTGCTGCCTTCGAGGCTGCGATGTACTCCGCCTCGCATGTAGAATCGGCTACCATGCTTTGCTTGGAACTGCACCAGCTTACCGCTCCCCCGTAGAGAATAAATACGTATCCGGTTTGCGACTTAGAGTCGTCCGGATCAGTGTGAAAGCTTGCATCGAAGTAACCCTTTACGACGAGCTCTTCATCACCTCCATAAATGAGAAACATTTCCTTAGTCCTTTTCAGGTACTTAAAGATATTCTTGACCGTTGTCCAGCGCTCCATTCCAGGATCACTTTGAAACCTTCCGGCCATACTTATGGCAAGGCTGACATTGGGTCTTGTGCACAACATTGCATACATGATAGATCCTATGGCTGAAGCATAGGGTATGACACTCATCTTTTCTCTATCTTCTGCAGTCATTGGGCATTGAGTCTTACTCAACTTCACACCTTGTAACACAGGCAAGAACCCCTTCTTGGACTGATCCATTTTGAACTTCTTCAAAACTTTATCAAGGTATGTGCTCTATGAAAGTGCTATTAAGCATCTCGATCTATCTCTATAGATCTTAATGCCTAATATGAAAGCAGCTTCTCCTAGGTCCTTCATTGAGAAACTCGTGTTCAAATATTCCTTCACGCTTTCCAGCATTTCTATATTGTTTCCAATCAGCAATATGTCATCCACATATAATACTACAAATGCTATAGAGCTCCCACTCACTTTCTTGTAAATACAAGCTTCTCCATAAACTTGTATAAACTCAAACGCTTTGATCACCTCATCAAACGCTTATTCCAACTCCGAGATGCTCGCACCAGTCCAAAATGGATCGCTGGAGTTTGCAAACTTTGTGAGCATTCTCTGGATCGACAAAACCTTCTGGTTGCATCATGTACAACTCTTCCTCAAGGAAACCATTGAGGAACGCTATTTTGACATCCATTTGCCAAATTTCATTGTCGAAATAAGAAGCTATTGCCAACATGATTCTGACAGACTTAAGCATCGCTACGGGTGAGAAGGTCTCATCATAGTCAACTCCTTGAACTTGTGAAAAACCCTTTGCCACAAGTCGAGCTTTATAGACGGTGACATTACCGTCCGCGTCTGTCTTCTTCTTAAAGATCCATTTGTTCTGAATGGCCTTTCGCCCTTCAGGTAATACTTCCAAAGTCCATACTTTGTTTTCATACATGGATCCCATCTCAGATTTCACGGCCTCTAACCATTTCTTAGAATCCGGGCCCATCACTGCTCCTCCATAGCTCGTAGGTTCATTTTTGTCCAACAACATGACCTCCAAGACAGGGTTGCCGTACCACTCAGGAGTAGTACGCGGCCTTGTCGACCTACGAGGTTCAATAGTGGCTTGTTTCGAAGCTTCATGATCATCATCATTAACTTCCTCTTCTACCGTCGTAGTTTCCATAGAAACATCTTTCTGCGCTGCGCTACTTTCTGGTTGAAGTAAAGGTTCAATAACCTCATCAAGCTCTATTTTCCTCCCACTCAATTCTTTCGAGAGAAACTCTTTCTCAAGAAATGTTCCGTTCTTAGCGACAAACACTTTGCCTTCGGATCTGAGATAGAAGGTATACCCGACTGTCTCTTTCGGGTATCCTATGAAGACGCATTTTTCCGCTTTGGGTTCCAGCTTTTCAGGCTGAAGCTTTTTGACATAAGCATCACATCCCCAAACTTTAAGAAACGACAACTATGGCCTCTTGCCAAACCACTGTTCATATGGCGTCGTCTCAACGGATTTTGATGGTGCCCTATTTAAAGTCAATGCAGCTGTCTCTAATGCATAACCCAAAACGATAGTGGCAAATCAGCAAGAGACATCATAGAACACACCATATCTAATAAGGTTCGATTACGATGTTTGGACACACAATTATGTTGTGGTGTTCTGGGCGGTGTCAACTGTGAAACAATTCCACATTGTCTTAAGTGACTGCCAAACTCATAACTCAGATATTCACCTCCTCGATCAGATCGCAGGAACTTAATCTTCTTGTTACGATGATTCTCAACTTCACTCTGAAATTGCTTGAAGTTTTCAAACGTTTCAGACTTGTGTTTCATTAAGTAGATATACCCATATCTACTTAAGTCATCAGTGAAGGTGAGAGAATAACGATATCCACCATGCACTGTAACATTCATTGGACTGCACACATCAGTATGTATGATTTTCAATAAGTCACTCACCCATTCCATTGTTCCAGAGAACGACGTTTTAGTCATGTTGCCCATGAGGCATGGTTCACATGTGTCAAGTGATTCAAAATCAAGTGACTCCAAAAGTCCATCAGCATGGAGCTTCCTCATGCGTTTTACACCAATATGACCTAAACGGCAGTGCCACAAGAAAGTGGTACTATCATTATCAACTCTACTTCTTTTGGCATCAATGTTATGAACATGTGTGTCATCACTATCAAGATTCAATATGAATAAACCCCTAACATTGGGTGCATGACCATAAAAGATATTACTCATATAAATAGAACAACCTTTATTCTCTGATTTAAATGAGTAACCGTCTCGCAATAAACAAGATCCAGATATAATGTTCATGCTTAACGCATGCACTAAATAACAATTATTCAGCTTCATCACTAATCCCGATGGTAATCGAAGAGAGAGCGTGCCGACGGTGATCACATCAACCTTGGAACCATTTCCCACGCGCATCGTCACTTTGTCCTTTGCCAGCCTTCGTTTATTTCGTAGTTCATGCTTTGAGTTGCAAATATGAGCAACCGAACCGGTATCAAATACCCAGGCACTACTACGAGAGCTAGTAAGGTACACATCAATAACATGTATATCATATATACCTTGTTTGTCGTTGGCCGCCTTCTTGTCATCCAGGTACTTGGGGCAGTTCCGCTTCTAGTGACCAGTTCCCTTGCAATGAAAGCACTCAGTTTCTGGCTTGGGTCCATGCTTGGGCTTCTTTACAAGAGTAGCAACTGCTTTGCCATCCTTCTTGGTTTTACCCTTCTTGCCCTTGCCCTTGACCTTGCCATTTTTCTTGAAACTAGTGGTTTTATTGACCATCAACACTTGATGTTCTTTCTGGATTTCAGACTCAGCGACTTTTAGCATCGCAAACAGCTCGGCGACTGACTTGTTCATCCCGTGCATGTTATAGTTCATCACAAAGCTCTTGTAACTAGGTGGCAGTGATTGAAGAACTCTGTCAGTGATCGCCTCTGGCGGAAGGGCAATTCCCAACTCCGCTAGACGAGTTGAATACCCAGGCATTCTGAGTATATGTTCACTAATAGACCCGTTCTCCTCCATCTTGCAAGCATAGAACTTATCGGAGGTTTCATACCTCTCGATCCGGGCATTCTTCTAAAAGATAAACTTCAACTCCTGGAACATCTCATATGCTCCATGACATTCAAAACATCTTTGAAGTCCTGGTTCTAAGCCATACAATATTGCACACTGAACTATTGAGTAATCTCTAGTACGTGCCTCCCAAGCGTTCTTAACGTCTTCGGAGGTCATATCTTCTGGTTGGTCACCAAGCAGTGCATCAAGGACATATGATTTCTGGGAAGCCATGAGGATAATCATCAGATTAAGGGCCCAGTCAACAAAGTTACTTCCATCATCTTTCAACTTAGCTTTCTCTAGGAACACATTAAAATTCAGGGGTGCTACTGCGTGAGCCATTGATCTACAACATAAATATGCAAAGTTTACTTAGACTATTGTTCAAGATAATGAGTTTAGTTAATCAAATTACTAAAGCTCCCACTCAAATTGACATCCCTCAGGCCATCTGAGTGTCACGTGATCCAAATCCACCAACTCAAGTCCGATCATCACGTGAGTTGAGGTGGCTTCAATGGTGAACATCATTATGTTTGTCATATCTACTATATGACTCATGTTCGACCTTTCGGTCTCTTGTGTTCCGAGGCCATGTCTGTACATACTAGGCTCGTCAAGTTTAACCCGAGTGTTCTGCGTGTGCAACACTGGCTTGCACCCATTGTACGTGAACGTAGAGTCTATCACACCCGATCATCACGTGGTGTCTCAACACGACGAACTTTTGCAATGGTGCACACTCGGGGAGAACACAATTCATCTTGAAATTTAAGTGAGGGATCACCTTATAATGCTACCGTCGTCCTAAGCAAAACAAGGTGCATAAAAGGATTAACATCACATGCAATTCATAAGTGACATGATATGGCCATGAACTTGTACTTTTGATCTCCATCTAGAAAGCACCGGCATGATCTCCATCGTCACCGGCATGACACCATGATCTTCATCATCTTGATCTCTATCAACGTGTCGCCATCGAGGTTGTCGTGCCCAACATGCTTCTACTACTATTGCTACCGTTTAGCGATAAAGTAAAGCATTACATAGCGCTTAATGATTGACACACAGGTCATACAATAATTAAAGACAACCCTACGGCTCCTGCCGGTTGCCGTACTCATCGACATGCAAGTCGTGATAATCGATACATCATATGATCATCTCAAACATCACATATATCACATCATGTAATTGGCCATATCACATCACAACATACCCTACAAAAACAAGTTAGACGTCCTCTAATTGTTGTTGCATGTTTTACGTGGCTGCTACGGGTATCTAGCAAGAACAATTCTCATCTACACAAAAACCACAACGGTGATACACTAGTTGCTTTTCAACCTTCTCAAGGACCGCCTTTGTCGAATCCGATCCAACTAAATTGAGAGAAACTGGCACCCACAAGCCATCTATGCAACAAGTTGCGGTCGAGGGAACCGGTCTCTCGTGAGCATACGAGCAATGTTGGTCCGGGACACTTCATCTCACAATACCGCCGAACCAAAATCCGACCAAGGGAGGAAGCAATCTAAGCATCAACGCCCACAAACCTTTTGTCTTCTACTCGAGATCTAATCTACACATAGACCTAGCTCTGATACCACTGTTGGGGAATGTTGCATGGGAAACAAAAAATTTCCTACGCACACGTAGATCTATCCATGGTGATGAGAATTTACGAGAGGGAGAGTGGATCTACGTACCCTTGTAGATTGCTAAGCAGGAAGCGTTAAGAAACGCGGTTGGTGTAGTCGAACGTCTAGTGTTTCTATAGATATAGGGAAAGTGATGATCCCATCGTGTGCATTTTGTATTCAAATGCAAATTCTATACAATGCACATCTCTTGGGGGAGCTATCCTATTTTCTTTAGAACAGTCACGTTATGTATTTTTCATAAAATCCTTTTATCTTCATCCAGCGTGTGTTGGTGGGAGGCAAGCCTTTTCTCTATGGTGCTTTGTGCCATCATGAAAATTTGTGGAGGGTTTGGTTTGTTTGGAACCTGGCTCTCTTTTGGGAACTTGATAACTCTTGTTTTCCTTCATTTGGTATCTTGTTTCCTTCTATTTGGCATGTGTCATGGGATATCTCATTCCTTGATGTATATTTTAGTTGGTATCCGTCAAGTGATATTTTTTCGTTTGGTATCTTATTTTCACTTGATACCTTATATTTCGGTACCTTATCAACTGTGTGTTGATTTGATTCTTGAAAGCCTTGAGCATGCATATTTTCCACATGTACTTTCGTTGGCATGTTCTCTCTCCTTGTCCCAATATATAGGGGAGACTCCACTATGACATAAATTGGCTAAAGTGTGCATGAAATTCAATTTCATATCTATATGCACATATTTATGTGGAGTTTTGTCGTATTTATTGTTGGTCCACTAACTTTTTGGTCCCTATGAGTTTGGGTACCACTTTGTTTGTGGTGTTGTTCTAGGAACAATTGGAGATACATTGCACACTCGGCTCACTTACAAGGAAGGTGTTGACACCATGTGCTTATTGGATCCATGCTAGGATGATCGATGAACCATTGTCTACTACGTCAATCCAACGCTATCTCCGTAATAAGTATCTTCATGCATACATTTCTTGCATTCAACCTTTTGTAGGTGGCATCATGGCATTAAGCTCTTGATTCATTCTTGTGATACTTGTTTCCTTTCTCAAAGCATCCCAACGATGATCTCTTGTTGCTAGTTGTGATGTCTTTGATGTTCGTATGCTGGGAGTTCATTTATGTACAATAAGAAAATACCAGGCCATGTGCTATGCTTTCAAGCAAAGATCTTATTGGTATATTTATGACTTCCTTTTGGATATCTTGTCCATTCCTTCTTGTAACTATTTTGTGTGTACATCATTCTTTCTAGATATATCATCATGGTTGTCCTCTACCTAGAATCTTATACACATGAGAGAAGTTACATCTCTAGTTGATATCCTTTTTTCTTTCACATCCACCATTACATTCCCTTTTTTTATTTCCTTGGTGGTTTCGTGAAAGAATTTGTGTTGAGTGCGGATGTTATATCCTTGCATCTTGATGCACTCTTTGGTGCTGAAGATTCTTTTCCTCATGCTTGTCTTCACGAGGGTTTGGTATCCCTCCTCCTGACAAGGCTATTTTTTTCTTTCACTCCTGGGGTTGTCACAAGCTTTGGTTTTATCTTTCTTATTTAGTAAGCTTTTGGACCCATTTGCCAGTAGTTTGTGTATGTGGGAAGGATATGGCTTGCACTTTGTATCTCATTTCATCAAGACTATGTTGATGCTTAATGCTCATCCTTATACTAGTCTTCTCAAGTGCTTTGCCATGACTCACACACATCATTTTGGTTGAGCCTATTTTTAAGATTGCCTCTTTTACATGTTGCTCAAACATATGTTTAGTGCAAGTATTATGCTCATTGTCTTATCTACTTACTTGCACTTGTTGTGTGTTTATATTGATTTTGGGGGAGTCATGATCCTATTTTGTGCACTTGTATTCAAATAAAAAAAATTCTTATTTGTGCACAAATCATGGAGACCTCCTCTAGTTTCTTTATAAACACCCTTTTGCCCATATCATAATATTGTTTATTCATGTGGTTGGTAGGACCATGTGATTGATTGTTCCAATTGGTATCTTTTGATTGCTTGCGTCACTTTAGTGTATGTCTTTGTGCCACGATCCTTTTTGCAGTCTTTGGGTTCTCAATATAGTTTGTCTTCCTCCAACTACTTATCATTGGATATGTGTATTTCTTTGCACACGTATTTTGAGAAATACAAACTTTTTGGAGGAACACCTATTATATTGGGTTTCTAAACTTTTCGTCCATGTTGGCAATCAATGCCAATAGGGGATAAGTTTAGAGAGTTTAGTTGGTAAAGATTAGACAGTTTTTCTTTTGTTGCTTAAGCATTTGCACTTCACATCCATGCATTGCTTTGCATTTATGTGTGCTTGGTTGTGCTTATTTACTTATATAAACTCTCTTGAAAGTGGTTGTCATCAATTACCAAAATGGGGGAGATTGTAAGAGCACATTTATCCATGTGTGGTTTTGGTAATTGATGACAATCCCTATGGACCAATGGTTGCCTTGAGTTATATTCTAAGGATTTGTCCGTAGGTACTTCTTGAAGTCCATCTGTTGGTTTCAAGAAGTTTATATGGTGACCAAGGTGGTATTCAAGGTGTTATCCAAAGATTGGTCATGTAAGAGTTGAGCTTACTACAAGCATGTCTTGAAGAAGAAGACTGTGTAAGCATTCATGTTTACCTTCAAGACATCATCTTTATGTAGAGAGAAGATAAGATACAAGGTTGATCAGACTAAGTCAAAGAGTGAACCAAGTTGATCAACACACAAAGCGTACAAGATGTACCAAGAAGGATCAAGTGATCCCATGGTATGGTAAGCATTGTCCATTACGCTTTGTGTACTAACCCATGGTCTACGTGAGTGTTCTTTGTAGGGTTAGGTAATTTTCCATGGGATTGCATCGAGAGGAAGATCCCATACAACCCATGGAAGATGACATCAGGTGGTGATCGTCATCAAGGTTGCGATGTGCAAGTTCAAGTGAAGCATCACGAATAAATCATGTTTGTAGCTTGTCATCCATTGTGGTGACAATGAACTTGTGAAGGTGTGCCGAAGAGTGACTCACCCATAGTGGACTATGGGGGAGCAATCAACTAGCCTTCATCGAGCCAATGCAATTACGAAAGGTGGTCCAACTTGAGGGATTCAAGATCGTCATCATCTAGCTCAAGTGGACTTCGTGCAAGGCAAAGGTTTGCCCTTGATAGGTTTTCTATTTTATCAGTCTCATGGTGATGGTTTGGAGATCGGGTTATAGGATCCATAGCCGTACTATCAAGGGGGCTCTCAAGTGAGTAGCTTGATCGTATCATTCGTCGAGAGCTAAAACCATTGCATCCTTACATCATATTTATTGATTCTTATTTGTATTTTCTCCTTTTGAGGTTTTAGAGCTTGTGGTTATCTTCGTGACAAGCTCTAGTACATCGAAAACGGATTTCATATGCTTCTTCTATTGTGTTTTCGGTGTTGGAGGATTTACCGGTCTTATCCGAGGAAGGGTTCTCACCATTTTCTTATGGGACTTTTCTAATTTTCTTATTGTTGATATTTTTATCAATATTGTGTTATCCCATGTCGTTATCTTTCCAATAAACTTGGTTTCGTTGAATTCAGAGTCCGTTTGCAGAAGTTATTGTAGTTTTGGTGTTCTTAAAAGGCTGCAGCGGTACTACCGCGGCTAGAGCAAATGTAATTTTTTACTACCGGTCCAGCCGTGTTAAGTCCAGCCATGGTAGGCATGGATGTATTTTTTAGTACCACTTGCAAGCAGTAGTACTGCTACCCATAGCGGTAATACCCTGAGGACGAGCGGTAGTACCGCTCCGGCAGTTCTACTAGCCTTTTGCCTCCACGGTGTTGTTTTTAAAAGGGCTTCCACCGCCCCAACAGTAGTACCGCTCCCATGAGCGGTAGTACCGCTCTGTGCGGGTTGTGAGCATAACTATTGGAGTTTTCCCACCTATAAAAGGGGTTCTTCTTCCCCATTGAACCTTATCCTTTGAGCTTGTGTTCTTCCCCCATTGTTGACCTTCTTCGAGCTTGCTAACTCTCAATCCCTCCAATGATTCTTGCTAGTTCTTGAGGGAAAAGAGAGAGGAGATCTAGATCCACATTTCCACCAATCACTTTCTCCTCTAAGTGAGGGGAACCCCTTGGATCTAGATCTTCGAGTTCTTTGTGTTCTTCTTCATTCTTCCTCTCATTTTCCTCCTAGCATTAGTTGCTTTGGTGGGATTTGGGAGAGAAGGACTTGGGCACTCCATGTGCCCTTGCCATTGAATTTGGTGCATAGGTTTGAGATCTCCATGGTGGTACGTGGAAGTGAGAAGTTGAGAAGCTTATTACTCTTGGGTGTTTGAGCACCCTAGAGCTTGTTCCTCTTGGGGTGCTTTGGCGCCCTAGATGGTTGGTGGTGCCTCAGAGCTCAATCATTGTGGTGCTAAGCTCCGGGCAAGCTTCGGGTCTCCAATTAGGTTGTGGAGATTGCCCCGAGCATTTGAGGTCACCTCGGAGCCACAATCCATTATGGTGAAGCTTTGTGGTGTCGTTGGGAGCCTCCAATTAAGTTGTGAGATTGCCCCAACCTTGTTTGTATGGGTTCAGTGACCACCCTCAAGGGTCGCTTAGTGGAATCATGACATCTTGCATTGTACGAGGGCGTGAGGAGATTACGGTGGCCCTAGTGGCTTCTTGGGGAGCATTGTGCCTCCACACCGCTCCGAACGGAGATTAGCATCCACAAGGGTGCGAACTTCGGGATATATCGTCATCTCCGCGTGCCTCGGTTATCTCTTCCCATTTACTTTGCACTTTACTTTGTGATAGCCATATTGTTTCTTACGATATATCTTGCTATCACTTAGTTGTTTATCTTGCTTAGCATAAGTTGTTGGTGCACATAGGTGAGCCTAATTGTTTTAGGCTTTGTGCTTGACTTATTAAACGTTAGTTTTATTCCGCGTTTGTTCAAGCCTAAACCGTAATTATTTTAAAGCACACCCCCTCTAGGCGACATCCACGTCCTTTCACGTGGGCACGGTGTGTCATGCGCACGGGACATGGCCGTGGGCACATGGTGTCCAGGAACTTCGTGGGGGGGGCATGCGCATGCGGTGGGGACTCCGTGGGCATGGAGTAGGCGGAAATTTCGCGATTTTAGAGGCCAAATTCGATGGGGAAAAGAAAAATTGGGCTAAGGGGATGCAAAGGGAGGTGGATCTACTTGCTAAACACTACATCCATGGATTGAAATCAACAAAAATGCACTAGAAACAACAAATCACAAAAAAAATTGTATGGCTCTTTTTGGTGGGCATTTGCGAATTGGGACGAAATCAAACAAAATCAAGCTAGAAAACGAAGGGCACGACTCCAAATTTGTGATCAACGTGGATCACGATACTATAATGATATGGGGCAAACCCGTGTGTGTGCTGATCTTTCACGAATTGGAGGGGGAACCTCAAGAAAATGAAGAACACATGGATGAACTAGAAGAAATCACAAGAGTAAACACTCAAGAACAAGTCCAATTACACATCCACTAGACTCACCACACACAAGATCCACAAAGGTACATGAACAATAAAGGGATAGAAGGATACATGGTAGAGTTCATCCCAAATCCCATGGAGATGGGGCCTTGAATCCACTACGGATCTTCCCTTGCAAGGGGTGTTGACATCCACTAGGGGATCTTCTCTCATAGAAGCATCTACTTCATGGGAGAGGTAGTGGAAGGAGCTAGGCTCACCTAACTAAGAGCTAAACCATTGCTAACCCTAGATGGAGGAGGTAGGAGAGTATATATAGGTCCAAGGCAACCAAGGGGTGAGAGAGGGGTACATGGGCCAAGCCCAGCCGAAACACATAGGGGGCCCCCGTGCGCACAGGGTAAGTGGAGCCCGTGTGAACGGGGTCTCTAGGTCACCGGCCACTTAGACCGTGCGCACGGGCGTGTCCCGTGGAAACGGGGTCCCGTGGGCATGGGGTATTCTGGGCCCGTACGCACGGAGTATCCAGGAAGTTCCTGATGAGGTCATGCGCACGGGGTCCTGATAGGCCGTGCACACGGGGTCGTCTGGACGCCGGTTCTTCCTGCAGCTTCTGGACTCCGTCTTCTTCCGTCTCCGCTTCCAAGCTTCCCTAGCTGATGCTATGGTCGTACGTAGGTGCTGGCACTCCACCTCGTCATCCGTGAAGCTCCGGCAATACCTATGCATGCACACGAGAGGAGTGTCAAGTAGTATACCATCCTCGAGGTGGTCAAGTGAGCACGTGTAAAGGAGATGATTCACCTTTATGTATGTGGAGTAGATGTGGCACGTGTCAATTGGCAAAGGGACTATTGCCATGGTGATGTCCATAGGATGCTCCACATCACAGGATTAACATGTCAGGGTCAGATGACAACCAGAATGACTTTAGAGAGAGGGATGTTGACTTAAGTTCATGTACAATCCCGGATGTCAGTTCCTCATCTTCATAGGATCTAGACATCCCAAGCTCTCATGGGTTGCCCAAGGCTGCAACCAGGGCAAGGAGGAAATTAAATTCTGATGAAGAGGACTCAAATTTTGTGCCAGAGAAAGTTCTTGCCAAGAAGCAGTAGGACAAGAAAGAGAAGGCTGCAAAGAAATCTGCCTCTAAGGCCACTTCAGCTAAGAGGCCAGTGAGTAAATAGTATGCAAGCTCTGAAGCTATGAGAACACCTGAGAGTGCTAGGGCAGGAATGACTTTGACTCTTGAATCTCCAGTCAAAAGGTAGCTGAGAACAAGAGAGCTAGGAAGAGGATGGTATGTGTCATTGGCAGGCCCACTTCTATGTTTGTAGACCCAGCCGAGGCTGAGGAAGAGGAAGTGGAGGAAGAGCCAGCTGCCAAAGCTCCACCTTCCAAGAAGAAGAAATTGTTTGCATATGCCATGCCCAAACAAGCTCCATCTAAGAGCAAGCAATCTGATCCAAAGAAGCCCGCAACACCCAAACCAAATAGGACAACCAGAGACATTCCAGCAGCAACAACAACAAGGGTTCTGCTTCTAGAGATGTTGAGGAAGAGAACTTGACAATTTTGAGGAAGATGAGGCCACACATACCTAAACACAATGCTGCTCATCCAGTAGCTGAAGACATGAAGAATAGAAGAGACTCGGGGCTAAGGAAATGGATATCAAATGACCTCTATGCCTCCAGAAGAAAGACCACTATAGATGACATGTTATACACTAAGGAACAACATGATTTCTATGAGACTGTCCTTTTGGACAAGTGCCCAGCAGTCAGTGACATGAGGTATGTTGACTGAGCCTACATCAAGGAGAATGAGGACTACTTTCCCAGTGTGCAGGACAACTTCAGATGCATTGATATTGAGAACTTGGTTGGGAGAGAGTTCACTGCGTGGAATGACGAGATGATCATGTAGTTCTACTCCACAACTCGTTTATATCAAGATGGCTGTATCATATGGATGACTCAGGGAGTTAGATACCATTGTCTAGTTGATGAGTGGGCTACCATCTTAGGAGCCCCATAGGTTGAGAAAGGAGATCTGATGTCTATGTTGAGGCCAAGATGAGTCACAATTCATTGGCCAATATGTATAAGGCAATCCCTGCAACTCATGTGCATTCACATAAGTTTGGCTCTTTCTATCATTTGCAAGCAGGACTACCCACCACCAACACCATCTTGAGGTATACCTTGATGCCCAAGTCTGAAGATGATAAGATGATCAAGGGGTACTCCATCAATATGCTGCACCACATAGACAACCACACTAGGTTTAGAGTGATGAATTTGATTATTGAGACAACCAGGAGGACAACTACTGATCATAAACGATCTTGTGGATATGCTCCATACATTCAAATGCTCATCAACTTCAAGCTAGAGAAGAATGTATATGCACTTGATCGTCCTCATAGCCAGATTTTGAAGATAATGTTGTGGTGATGGATCCCAATCATCCCATTTCATCTACTGCACAGGCAGAGGCAGAAGCATCTAGAGCCACTAGTGCTCAGGTCCTCAAGACAAAGAGTGAGAAAATGGCTTACCTCATCAGCACCATCCAAGGGATGGAGAAGGACACCAAGGAGATCTTGCTCAACCAAGAAAGCCTTGAGAGGATTATGAAAGGTAAGTTCACTACTTTGAACAACAAGGTGGATGAGCTGACGAAGATTGTGGAAGAACGAAGTGGATGCAGTGCCTAGCCCTCATTCCACTAATGATGATGATAGTCCACCTCTCAGGACCCGCACTCAGTTCAAGACCCAAGCCAGAACTCCTAACGTGCCAGCTCCAGAGACCAGGCCTACTTCATCAGCACCTACCACAACTCCATCAGTTCCTCCTGCACCTCCAATGTCTACTCCACTACCTCAGAGGACTTTAGCCGAAGCGTTTGCAAATCCTCTTCTCTCGACTCCTTCGATAGCTATAGGAGTAGCTTCATCGTCTCATGGGGGATACCAAGCCCAGAGCGACGATTAGCTCTATAGCTTTGAAATTTTTGGTAACTTGTTACCAAAGGGGGAGAGGTTATAGATCATAGGGTTTTGAGTGTGTTTGTGTGTGTTGCATTTTGGTTGCTCTCTGTAGTTTGAAAATATTTGGTTTATCGCTTGTTTGTTTGAAACCTTCTCGGTGTTTGATCACATACTCGTTGTGTGATGCCACTACTTTGCTATCTTTGAGATGTCTATATGATGATCATTCACTTATTGTTATGTGATGTGCTTATGTAATTCCCTCATATTAATTATTGTGCACCACTAAATTGTATGTGACATGGAAGAGTGACCCATTATCCTAATTGATTGTTCATTTGCATTCAAATGCAAATTTAAAATAATGCACAAATTTAGGGGGAGTTCTTTTTTATCACATACCTCTCAAAGCAACGATACTATTCATTGATTATACCTTTCATTGAAGCTTTGATCTATATGTTGTCATCAATTACCAAAAAGAGGCAGATTGAAAGCACAACTTCTCCCTAGGTGGGTTTGCTAATTAATAACAACATATATTTCATTGGACTAATGTTTCCACCAAGTGTATCTCAGGAAAAAGTTCAATGACGGGATGACTAAAGGATTGTGTGGAGAACCTTTACAAGGAAAGGAAGGAATATAATTGACCATGCTTCAAGCTCGAGGACTCTACATTATACATTTTGTGAGAAATCACTTTTGAGTCCATAGGAAAGCGAATACTACCATAAGGGGATGATGGATTATGATGATCTGGTTGCTCAAGTGCTTAGAGATTAGACACCAAAAATACTCACTCATTCTCCCACAAATGTCTTCTGTCCAGAGCCAAAAGTCAAAATTCGGTGACACCAACTTTCCCATTTCAGGTCCACCAAGTTTACCCTCGACAGAACCCAAGCCAAACCCTAGCATCTCGATACTACCAACTTTCCATTCGGTGCAACCAAAACCAGTGACCAACTTTCTATTAACCAATTTCTTAAAATAGGTCCCACCGAGTTTGAGAAAACAGGGACACCGAGACTTGGTAACTGCCTAGGTCACCCATATCGGTACCACCAAGAATTATATATCGGTCGCACCAAAAAGGCCAAAGTTGCCAAATTTTGCACTAGTCGATGCAACCGAGTTTTCACCGAGTTGGGCAATAATGTTGTGATGGTTGAATTTATGGAGATGCCTATATATACCCCTCCACCACCTCTCACTTGTAAGAGAAGCACTCAGGACATCCACCCACTTGCCATATCCAATTTTTTGAGAGAGAGACACCTACTCATGTGTTGAGATCAAGATCATCCACTCCAACCATATGGATCTTAATTTCTAGGCTCCCAAGTTGATTTCCATCCAATCAATCTCTTATACCCATGCCAAATCTATGAGAGAGTTGCTGAGTGTTGAGGAGACTGTATTTTGAAGCACAAGAGCAAGGAGTTCATCATACTACCACATCTATTACCTTTTGAAGGGTGATGCCTCCTAGATTGGTTTGGTGTTGCTTGGGAGACTCCTTGTTTGTGATTGTGGAGTGGAACCAAGAAGTTTGTAAGGACAAGGAGATAGCCTACTTTGTGAAAATCTACCCCGAGTAAGGCTCCATATGTGCCACTACCACTATGAAGAATGGGTGTGCAGATGTACAAGAAATGAGCTGCTCCCAAGGATTCAAGGATGCATGGCTAGATAATGGGAGATCCCCCCCCCCCCCGCCGCGGTCGACCATCAAGGGCTTTGCCCGACAACTTTGGCCGGTGACGTCGAGGAGGCGAGGGGCATGAAGACGAACCTGAGGTGGCGACGATGGGTGGCCGCCCGTGTCACCTAGCACGCGACGAGGGAGCATATCTCCCCCCTCTCTAGCTTCGTTTTAAATTTGGAATCAAAATTTACAGCATACTCCTAGTCGACATGTGTCAAAAAAATACAATGGTCAACATCGATCCATGCACACCCCTATGAACAGTAAAATCTAAGATTTTTTTGTTAAATATAAATATTTAAATTAATAAACTTGGTTGTTAGTTCTACTCGCATGCTAAGTTCCATGATGAAATGACATACCCGCGATAATAATTGGCAAAAGAAATATCGGATCTAAAAAATGCTTCAAACATGGTTAATTTTCCACGACCTTTTTTTGCCTGAAATACTACGAATGTCGTTTCTTCATGAAACTTCTAATGTGAGTAGAAAACTTGCCATATTGTATGATTTTTGATTTTTTGCGGGAAAAGTGGGTAATTATTCCTCAAAAATAGAGTTACAGCCAGCTAATAAAAGATCTAAGATACTGTCTGGAACACGATGCAACCAACAAGCGGTATAATCGTTCTTCCAACATTAGCTAGACTATGAGTAATAATATTTTGATGGCGATCTATTTTCAACGGAACAAAGCCACGAAGCTGCAGAAGCTTCTTGATTTCATTCATCAAATGACTATAGGCAGATTTGTCAAGTGAATCATCAGTCAATGCAGCAATGACCATCGAACTACTCCCTTTGTCCCATAATGTAAGACATTTTTTGACACTACAATAGTGTCAAAAAACATCCTACATTATGGGATGGAGAGAGTATCAGATTGGATTACTATCGGTAGATTGGTACGTTGTAGACTCATAGATAGTCCTTCGAGGATGGAACTGACCTCTGCTTCCAAAGCATTTTTCTAGTGAAAAAAATGTTGATAAGCTGAGAAGATATCTGAGCCATCTGAGTTACGGAGCACCATACCAGTACCCGCCTCCTTAGTGTGTTGCACGTACAAGCCGTCCACCAACAACGCAGTCCATCGAACAAGCGGCTTGGGCCATGGCTTCTTGGTCGCCGGGGTCTGAGCTTGCCTTATAGGTAACACCATAAGAGCATCTACAACCGGATATGACAAATCCGGTCTCTCAAATGGCCATGGACACGCCCGGACGCGTACACAGGCACTGAACAGGCACGTCTCAAATCTGCTCGTCGACATCCGTCTCCCTCATATTTGAACCCCTATTTACATATTACCCATGCAACGTGGGTCAAAGTACGTCGATCAAACGACACTAAAATTGTTGGAAATATGCCCTAGAGGCAATAAATAAAGTTTTTATTATTATATTTCCTTGTTCAGGATAATCGTTTATTATCCATGCTATAATTGTATTGATTGGAAACACATTACATGTGTGGGTAAATAGACAACACTATGTCCCTAGTATGCCTCTAGTGAACTAGCTCGTTGATCAAAGATGGTCAAGATTTCCTAGCCATTGACATGTGATGTCATTTGATAACGGGGTCACACCATTAGTAGAATGATGTGATGGACAAGACCCAAACTACAAACATAACATATGCTCATGTCAGTTTATTGCTACTGTTTTCTGCATGTCAAGTATATGTTCCTATGACCATGAGATCATGCAACTCACGGACATCGGAGGAGTGCCTTGTGTGTATCAAACATTGCAACGTAACTGTGTGACTATAAAGGTGCTCTACAGGTATCTCCGAGGGTGTCTGTTGAGTTGGCATGGATCAAGACTGGGATTTGTTACTCCGTGTGACGGAGAGGTATCTCAGGGCCCACTCGGTAATACAACATCACAATAAGCCTTGCAAGCAATGTGACTAAGCGTTAATCACGAGATTTTGTATTACAGAACAAGTAAAGAGACTTGCCGGTAACGAGCTTGAACTAGGTATGGAGATACCGACGATCGAATCTTGGTCAAGTAACATACCGAAGAACAAAGGGAACATCATAAGGGATTAAGTGAATCCTTGACATAGAGGTTTGACCGATAAAGATATTCATAGAATATGTAGGAACCAATATGGGCATCCAGGTCCCGCTATTGGTTAATGACCGTAGAGGTATCTCGGTCATGTCTACATAATTCTCGAACCCGCAGGGTCTGCACACTTAAGGTTTGGTGACATTTCGGTAGTATAGAGTTATGTATGGTGGTGACCGAAGGTTGTTCAGAGTCCCGGATGAGATCCCGGACGTCACGAGGAGCTCCGGAATGGTCTGGAGGTAAAGATTCATATATAGGAAGTCCTGTTTTGGTCGCCAGAAAAGTTTCGGGCTAATCGGTAGTGTACCGGGAGTGCCGGGAGTGTACCGGGAGACCACCGGGAGGGGTATTTCGACCCAAGAGGCTTCATGGGCTGTAGGATAATAAATACCAGCCTTTTGTGGGCTGGTGGAAGTCCCACACAATGCCCATGCAGCTAGGGAAGAAAATCCCAAAGGGAAAAAGGTGGAAAAAAGACCAAAAAGGAGGAATCCTAGTCCTACTACGATTGGAGGAGGAGTCCTCCTCTCCTCTCCACTTCGGCCGAACCAAGGAGGCTTGGACCTTGCGCCAATTCCTCTCCTCCCTCCCTCTTATATATACTAGAGGTTTTAGGGTTTTTGCACAGAATTTTTAGCCATGTGCTGCCCGTTGCTCTAGTGCATAGTTTCTCCTCTAGATCGGATTTCTGCAGTGCTTAGGCGAAGCCCCGTCGGAATAGCTCCACCACCATCGTCGGAGCGCCGTCACACTGCCGGAGTACTATTCTTCCTCTCCGCTCCCTCTTGCTGGATCAAGACGGCGGAGATCGTCATCAAGCCGTACATGTGCTGAACGCGGAGGTGCCGTCCGTTCAGCGCTAGATCGGAAGGACCGTGATCGAGTTCACGGGACGGATTGTGATCAAGTTCGCGGGACGGATCGTGATTGGATCGCGGGACGGATCGTGGTTGGATCGCAAGAAACTCGGCGATTTGGATCGCGAAGATGTTCGACTACACCAACCGCGTGTCTTAACACTTCCCGCTTAGCGATCTACAAGGGTATGTAGATCCACTCTCCCTCTCGTAGATGCTCATCACCACGGATAGGACTTGCGTGAACGTAGGAAACCTTTTGTTTCCCATGCAACGTTCTCCAACAGTGGCATCATGAGATAGGTCTATGTGTAGATGAGATCTCGAGTAGAACACAAAGAGTTTGTGGGCATTGATGCTTAGATTGCTTCCTCCCTTGGTCGTTTTTTGGTTCAGCGGTATTGTGAGATGAAGCGGCCTGGACCACATTACTCGTACGCTTACGAGAGACCGGTTCCCTAAACTGCAACTTGTTGCATAGATAGCTTGCGGGTGCCAGTTTCTCTCACTTTAGTTGGATCAGATTCGACAAAGGCGGTCCTTGAGAAGGTTGAAAAGCAACTAGTGTATCACCGTTGTGGTTTTTGCGTAGACGAGAATTGTTCTTGCTAGATACTCGTAGCAGCCACGTAAAACATGCAACAACAATTAGAGGACGTCTAACTTGTTTTTGCAGGGTATGTTGTGATGTGATATGGCCAATTACATGATGTGATATATGTGATGTATGAGATGATCATGTGATGTATAGATTATCACAAATTGCATGTCGATGAGTACGGCAACCGATAGGAGCCATAGGGTTGTCTTTAATTATTGTATGACCTGCGTGTCAATCATTAAACGCTATATAATGCTTTAATTTATCGCTAAATGGTAGCAATAGTAGTAGAAGCATGTTGGGCGCGACAACCCCGATGGCGACACATTGATGGAGATCATGGTGTCATGTCGGTGACAATGGAGATCTTGTCGGTGCTTTCTAGATGGAGATCAAAAGCACAAGTTCATGGCCATATCATGTCACTTATGATTTGCATGTGATGTTAATCCTTTTATGCACCCTGTTTTGCTTAGGACGACGGTAGCATTATAAGGTGATCCCTCACTTAAATTTCAAGATGAATTGTGTTCTCCCCGAGTGTGCACCGTTGCGAAAGTTCGTCGTGTCGAGACACCACGTGATGATCGGGTGTGATAGACTCTACGATCACATACAACGGGTGCAAGCCAGTGTTGCACATGCAGAACACTCGGGTTAAACTTGACGAGCCTAGCATGTACAGACATGGCCTCGGAACACAAGAGACCGAAAGGTCGAACATGAGTCATATAGTAGATATGATCAACATGATGATGTTCACCATTGAAGCCACCTCAACTCACGTGATGATCGGACTTGAGTTGGTGAATTTGGATCATGTGACACTTAGATGACCTGAGGGACGTCAATTTGAGTGGGAGCTTTAGTAATTTTATTAACTAAACTCATTATCTTGAACAATAGTCTAAGTAAACCTTTGCATATTTATGTTGTAGATCAATGGCTCACGCAGTAGCACCCCTGAATTTTAATGCGTTCCTAGAGAAAGCTAAGTTGAAAGATGATGGAAGTAACTTTGTTGACTAGGCCTGTAATCTGTGGATTATCCTCACGGCTTCCCAGAAACCTTATGTCCTTGATGCACCGCTTGGTGACCAACCAGAAGACATGACCTCCGAAGACGTTAAGAACGCTTGGGAGGCACAGTCTGGAGATTACTCAATAGTTCAGTGTGCAATATTGTATGGCTTAGAACCGGGACTTCAAAGACGTTTTGAACGTCATGAAGCATATGAGATGTTCCAGGAGTTGAAGTTTATCTTTCAGAAGAATGCCTGAATCGAGAGGTATGAGACCTTCGATAAGTTCTATGCTTGCAAGATGGAGGAGAACGGGCCTATCAGTGAACATATACTCAGAATGTCTGGGTATTCGATTCGTCTAGCGGATTTGGGAATTGCCCTTCCGCCAAAGGCAATCACTAACAAAGTTCTTCAATCACTGCCACCTAGTTACAAGAGCTTTGTGATGAACTATAACATGCACGGGATGAACAAGTGAGTCACCGAGCTGTTTGCGATGCTAAAAGTCGCTGAGTCTGAAATCCAGAAAGAACATCAAGTGTTGATGGTCAATAAAACCACTAGTTTCAAGAAGAATGGCAAGGGCAAGGGCAAGAAGGGTAAAACCAAGAAGGATGGCAAAGCTGTTGCTACTCCTGTAAAGAAGCCCAAGCATGGACCTAAGCCAGAAACCAAGTGCTTTCATTGCAAGGGAACTGGTCACTGGAAGCGGAACTGCCCCAAGTACCTAGCTGACAAGAAGGCGGACAACGACAAACAAGGTATATATGATATACATGTTATTGATGTGTACCTTACTAGCTCTCGTTGTAGTGCCTGGGTATTTGATACCGGTTCGGTTGCTCATATAGCAACTCAAAACATGAACTACGGAATAGACGAAGGCTGGCAAAGGATGAAGTGACGATGCGCGTGGGAAATGGTTCCAAGGTTGATGTGATCGCCGTCGGCACACTCTCTCTTCAATTACCATCGGGATTAGTGATGAACCTGAATAATTGTTATTTAATGCCTGCGTTAAGCATGAACATTATATCTGGATCTTGTTTATTGCGAGACGGTTACTCATTTAAATCAGAGAATAAAGGTTGTTCTATTTATATGAGTAATATCTTTTATGGTCATGCACCCAATGTGAGGGGTTTATTCATATTGAATCTTGATAGTGATTACACACATGTTCATAACATTGATGCCAAAAGATGTAGAGTTGATAATGACAGTACCACTTTCTTGTGGCACTTCCGTTTAGGTCATATTGGTGTAAAACGCATGAGGAAGCTCCATGCTGATGGACTTTTGGAGTCACTTGATTTTGAATCACTTGATACATGTGAACCATGCCGCATGGGCAAGATGACTAAAACGCCGTTCTCTGGAACAATGGAGCGGGCGAGTGACTTATTGGAAATCATACATACTGATGTGTGCGGTCCAATGAATGTTACAACGCGTGGTGGATATCATTATTTTCTCATCTTCACTCATGACTTAAGTAGATATGGGTATATTTACTTAATGAAACACAAGTTTGAAACGTTTGAAAAGTTCAAGCAATTTCAGAGTGAAGTTGAGAATCATCATAACAAGAAGATTAAATTCATGCGATCTGATCGAGGAGGTGAATATCTGAGTTATGAGTTTGGCAGTCACTTAAGACAGTGTGGAATTGTTTCATAGTTGACACCGCCTGGAACACCACAGCGTAATGGTGTGTCCGAATGTTGTAATCGAACCTTATTAGATATGGTGCGTTCTATGATGTCTCTTGCTGATTTGCCACTATCGTTTTGGGGTTATGCATTAGAGACAGCTGCATTCACTTTAAATAGGGCACCATCAAAATCCGTTGAGACGACGCCATATGAACTATGGTTTGGCAAGAGGCCAAAGTTGTCGTTTCTTAAAGTTTGGGGATGTGATGCTTATGTCAAAAAGCTTCAGCCCGAAAAGCTGGAACCCAAAGCGGAGAAATGTGTCTTCATAGGATACCCGAAAGAGACAGTCGGGTATACCTTCTATCTCAGTTCTGAAGGCAAAGTGTTTGTCGCTAAGAACGGAACATTTCTTGAGAAAGAGTTTCTCTCGAAAGAATTGAGTGGGAGGAAAATAGAGCTTGATGAGGTTATTGAACCTTTACTTCAACCAGAAAGTAGCACAGCACAGAAAGATGTTTCTGTGGAACCTACGACGGTAGAAGAGGAAGTTAATGATGATGATCATGAAGCTACGGATCAAGCTACTATTGAACCTCGTAGGTTGACAAGGGCGCGTACTGCTCCTGAGTGGTACGGCAACCCTGTCATGGAGGTCATGTTGTTGGACAACAATGAACCTACGAGCTATGGAGGAGCAGTGATGGGCCCGGATTCCGAGAAATGGTTAGAGGCCATGAAATCCGAGATGGGATCCATGTATGAAAACAAAGTATGGACTTTGGAAGTATTACCTGAAGGGTGAAAGGCCATTCAGAACAAATGGATCTTTAAGAAGAAGACAGACGCGGACGGTAATGTCACCATCTATAAAGCTCGACTTGTGGCAAAGGGTTTTTCACAAGTTCAAGGAGTTGACTACGATGAGACATTTTCACCCGTAGCGATGCTTAAGTCTGTCAGAATCATGTTGGCAATAGCTGCTTATTTCGACTATGAAATTTGGCAGATGGATGTCAAAACAGCGTTCCTCAATGGTTTCCTTGAGGAAGAGTTGTATATGATGCAACCAAAAGGTTTTGTCGATCCAGAGAATGCTGACAAAGTTTGCAAACTCCAGCGATCCATTTATGGGCTGGTGCAAGCATCTCGGAGTTGGAATAAGCGCTTTGATGAGGTGATCAAAGCATTTGAGTTTATACAAGTTTATGGAGAAGCTTGTATTTACAAGAAAGTGAGTGGGAGCTCTATAGCGTTTCTAATATTATGTGTGGATGACATATTGCTGATTGGAAACAATATAGAAATACTGGAAAGCGTGAAGGAATATTTGAACAAGAGTTTCTCAATGAAGGACCTAGGAGAAGCTGCTTTCATATTAGGCATTAAGATCTATAGAGATAGATCGAGACGCTTAATAGCACTTTCATAGAGCACATACCTTGATAAAGTTTTGAAGAAGTTCAAAATGGATCAGTCCAAGAAGGGGTTCTTGCCTGTGTTACAAGGTGTGAAGTTGAGTAAGAATCAATGCCCAATGACTGCAGAAGATAGAGAAAAGATGAGTGTCATCCCCTATGCTTCAGCGATAGGCTCTATCATGTATGCAATGCTGTGCACAAGACCTGATGTCAGCCTTGCCATAAGTATGGACGGAAGGTTTCAAAGTGATCTTGGAATGGAGCACTAGGCAGCGGTCAAGAATATCCTTAAGTACCTGAAGAGGACTAAGGAAATGTTTCTCGTTTATGGAGGTGATGAAGAGCTCGTCGGAAAGGGTTATGTCGATGCAAGCTTTGACACTGATCCGGATGACTCTAAGTCACAAACCGGATATGTATTTATTCTCAACGGGGGAGCGGTAAGCTGGTGCAGTTCCAAGCAAAGCGTGGTAGCCGATTCTACGTGCGAAGCGGAGTACATCGCAGCCTCGGAGGCAGCGAAGGAAAAGGTCTGGATGAAGCAGTTCATGACAGATCTTGGAGTAGTGCCCAGCGCACTGAATCCAATGAACCTGTTCTGTGACAACACTGGTGCCATTGCTCTGGCCAAGGAACCAAGGTTTCACAAAAGGACCAGACACATAAAGCGACGCTTCAACTGCATCCACGATTACATCGAGGAGAAGGACATAACTATTTGCAAAGTGCACACGGATATGAATGTTGCAGACCCGTTGACTAAACCTCTTCCAAGGACTAAACATGATCAACACCAGAACTGCATAGGTGTTCGATTCATTACAATGTAAATCACATAGTGATGTGAACTAGATTATTGACTCTAGTGCAAGTGGGAGACTGTTGGAAATATGCCCTAGAGGCAATAAATAAAGTGTTTATTATTATATTTCCTTGTTCATGATAATCGTTTATTATCCATACTATAATTGTATTGATTGGAAACACATTACATGTGTGGGTAAATAGACAACACTATGTCCCTAGTATGCCTCTAGTGAACTAGCTCGGTTATCAAAGACGGTCGAGGTTTCCTAGCCATTGACATGTGATGTTATTTTATAACGGGATCACATCATTAGTAGAATGATGTGATGGACAAGACCCAAACTACAAACGTAGCATATGATCGTGTCAGTTTATTGCTATTGTTTTCTGCATGTGAAGTATATGTTCCTATGACCATGAGATCATGCAATTCACGGACATCAGAGGAGTGCCTTGTGTGTATAAAACATCACAACGTAGCTGGGTGACTATAAAGGTGCTCTACAGGTATATCCGAGGGTGTCTGTTGAGTTGGCATGGATCAAGACTGGAATTTTTTACTCCGTGTGACGGAGAGTTATCTCAAGGCCCACTCGGTAATACAACATCACAATAAGCCTTGCAAGCAATGTGACTAAGTGTTAATCAAGGGATTTTGTATTACGGAACGAGTAAAGAGACTTGCCGGTAACGAGGTTGAACTAGGTATGGAGATACCGACGATCGAATCTCGGGCAAGTAACATACCGAAGAACAAAGGGAACATCATACGGGATTAACTGAATCGTTGACATAGAGGTTCGACCGATAAAGATCTTCGTAGAATATTTAGGAACCAATATGGGTATCCAGGTCCCGCTATTGGTTATTGACTGTAGAGGTGTCTCGGTCATGTCTACATAGTTCTCGAACCCACAGGGTCTGCACACTTAAGGTTTGGTGACGTTTCGGTAGTATAGATTTATGTATGGTAGTGACTGAAGGTTGTTCAGAGTCCCGGATGAGATCCTGGTCATCACGAGGAGCTCCAGAATGGTCCGGAGGTAAAGATTCATATATAGGAAGTCATGTTTTGGTCGCCGGAAAAGTTTCGGGCTAATCGGTAGTGTACTGAGAGTGTTGGTAGTGTATCGGGAGACCATCGGGAGGGGTATTTCGACCCAAGAGGCTTCATGGGATGTGGGAGAATAAATACCAGCCTTTTGTGGGCTGGTGGAAGTCCCACACAAGGCCCATGTGGCTAGGGAAGAAAAGCCCAAAGGGAAAAAGGTGGAAAAAAGGCCAAAAAGGAGGAATCCTAGTCCTGCTAGGATTGGAGGAGGAGTCCTCCTCTCCTCCACACTTCGGCCGAACCAAGGAGACTTGGTCCTTGCGCCAAGTCCTCTCCTCCCTCCCTCTTATATATACTGGAGGTTTTAGGGTTTTTGCACATAATTTTTAGCCACGTGCTGCCCATTGCTCCAGTTCATAGTTTCTCCTCTAGATCGGATTTCTGCAGTGCTTAGGCGAAGCCCTGCCGGAATAGCTCCACCATCATGGCCGGAGCGCCATCACGCTGCCGGAGTACACTTCTTCCTCTCCGCTCCCTCTAGCTGGATCAAGACGGCGGAGATTGTCATCAAGCCGTACGTGTGCTTAACGCAGAGGTGTCGTTCGTTCGGTGCTAGATCGGAAGGACCATGATCGAGTTCCTGATACGGATCGTGATCAAGTTCGCGGGACAGATCGTGATTGGATAGTGGGATGCTCGGCGATTTGGATCGCGAAGACGTTCGTCTACACCAACCGCGTTTCTTAACGCTTCCCGCTTAGCGATCTACAAGGGTATGTAGATCCACTCTCCCTCTCGTAGATGCTTATCACCATGGGTAGGTCTTGCGTGAACATAGGAAAACTTTTGTTTCCCATGCAACGTTCTCCAACAAACATCACATTGCAGCAGAAGTTCATACATACGACGGACAATTTTAAGACTACACTAATCTAACTAATACTTGCGGGCCGGACCTTTCCCCTTGTGGTCGCGGGCGTAGCTGTAGCCGTCGGCGGCAGGGGGCTGGTCATCGTCGTCGTCGTCGTCATCGGAGGTGTTGGAGACGATCCCGAGGCCCTTGAGCCGCTCCGTCGCCTGGTCCTGTTGGCCCTTGAGCTTGGCCAGGTTGGCCCGCTCCTGCGCCGTAACCGCCGCGAGCCGCTCGGACTCCTCGATGGCGATGCGAAGGGCCTTGTCGTTCTTGCGGCGGAGCCTCCTTGCATCCTTCTCCGATGTCGTGAGTGACCGGCGATAGACCCACGCGAGGAGTTAGTCCTCATCCAGATCCGGAGCCTTCACGGCCTCCCTCTCCCTCCGCTGCTGCCTCTCGCGGCGGGCGGCGGGCGCCTCCGACTTTGGCGTGCGCGTCTGGGCTGAAGGGGCGGGCACAAGAACCCACCTCTGCCCCGTAGGAGGAGAAGCGACAGGCGGAGGGAGGGCACGACAGGAGGGAGCCCGCCCCACCGGCGCGGATTGGGCTGGCCGTCGGTCGCCGCTGCCCATGGCACGGAACGAGCCAACGCCGGCGTCCGAAATGCGCCAACGAGGAGCGGGCGGCTGCGAGGACGCCCTAGATACGGAGTTGCCTCCGGTCTCCACCTTGGACCTCTCCAAGGCGATGCGGAGAGCCAGCTTGTACTCCGGATTGGAGTCGCCGGAGGCGCTGCCAGAGCTCGACATGCTCATCGGCAGGGGGAGAGGAGCGGGCAGAGAGGGGACAAAAGCGGGCGGAGAGGGGAGAGGAGCGGATGGAGCGAGAGTGAGTGAGTTAGGGTTTTGCCGGACGATTTTTTTAGTGGGACAGGGTGGGGTCGGGGTGGGCCGGGCTTGTCAGGCGGACGCACCCGGGCGTGCCCAGGCGGCCCCATATTTGGGCTAGATATGGGGATGCCGGTCAGTCCCGTCGTTTGAGGCCCGTTTGAGGGGTCCATCTGGATCAAAAAAAATTGACCGGACACTGACCGGACAGCCCGCCCGGATGTATGAGACGGGTTTGAAAGGTCCGGTTGTAGATGCTCTAACTGGATACTTGCCCTTAATGATATCCTCCACTGTTTGTTTTTGTGCCTGATCATATGAACTCAAATAACTGCACAAATACGATCGAGATATATGCAGAGGCGGAGTCTCTTTTCCATGGACCATGTCATTATGAACGCTCCAGATTCTTGAGTCTCTTTTTTCTTGAATTGTTTCATGTTTTACATAGTTTTCCAAAAATCCGTGTCCATATGTACTATGTTTGTGTTATTCAAAAAGCTTGAATTTTGTACATCTTTGATGTTTGTGCTTTCAAGCTTAATTATGTGCACCTGCCGGCGGTTGCACCGTAAGCTTGGGTGCACACGATACGCAGTTCACATGATACAGCTATATATACAGCTAGTTAAGATTTCGATTTTTGAGATCTACAACTATCTAAGACTAGGCAATTTTGATGGAAGTATCATAAATAATATTATGCATGCCAACTAGGCAATTTCGATGAGGTGACATAGAATTAAATGAAGAAAGAGAGAATTAAGTATCATATCATGATACCGTATCATATTAAATGTTGTGTTACTATGTGAGATGTACGATAATAAATGTGCTATCATATGATACCACTCCCTCTGTCACAGATTAAAAAACATGCACGTGTAACTAGATCGTCAGTTTGACTTATATAACATATATTGTTTAACATAAAAATTACATTATTAGAAAATAGAACATCTAAAGTTTTTAATAATATATTTTTTATAATATATGCCTTCTATTAAGTTGGTTAAATTAACGACCTAGATACATATATAGGACTTGTAAACCGAGATAAAAAACTACTACATAATATTATGCATTACGAATATAGTATCATACACTAATATTATATATATGATACTAACATATTATATTTCCTATTACGACCAGCCTAAACTTGCTCTACGAAGTTTGTATACTGCCTGCATTTGCATCGACGTCCATCCCGAAGCATCTAACATGGGACCACGCAGGCTCCACATCACAGCATGTGCACTAAACATTTGAAACACACAGCGTGGTACCCGTTCTTTTCTAGAAAACTATTATCAATCAGTGGTCTCACAGGTAACGTTTCAATCTCGATTACACGATGTGGAATCATACAGAATTAGTGATACAACAAAACTCGATATAAGTCCACATGTGACATGCCCATGAACCCATAAATTATAAATTCCCTAGCAATCTTTTCGCATGTGCTACATGGATTTGCATTCCTAGAACAATAATTACAAAAACACCACGTAATCTAAAATTACCACTCCACATGCACCAAGTTCATTGGCATGTTCCACGGGGGCTGCAAACAAGCCGAATTTAAGCTAGTTGGACTAAGCTCACCTCCGTTTACACTAAAATTCAAGCCAACTCAAACCGAGAGAATCTCAAGGCCGAGGTATAGAAAGTGGCTCATTATCAGTTGTAACGAACTCTAGTCGATTTCGAACTAAATAAGATGATTTTTTAATAACCGGCCACCAAAATAAATAAGAAACCACTATAAAAATTATTCAAATCAAAATGGTGATAAAATAATTTTTCAATGTAGTTTAACTTATTCTATTTTTTGCTAAATTAACTTATTCTCTCTCAAGAGAAGCATTTATTTTTGAAAGTTTTTTTCATTAATCGAACAAAGTCATTATATTCCCGTTGACATAAGGTGTCAACCTCATCGGGCACAAAGCCCAACCACATAACACTTTTGGGTAAGGAGTGTCCCATCGAGACAAGTACATGGCTCGCCTCTTCTCACTCTCTATGAATGATTTTTATTTCATAAGTAACTATACTAAAGCGGCAAGCTTCTTTTTTTCTTACTTTTTTTGGCTTTTTTTACAGTTTTATGAAAGAATTACGTGCCTGGGTGCAAGTGTTTTCTACTGGCACGTGGAAACCCACCGCTTATCTAGAGCTTTGGTAAAAAAATGACCTTTTCCTCAATCTAACACGCATCCGTCCTGCTCCGCCTATAGCCACCAGCTGCCTTGGCGCGTCCACGGCTCTCTGTTCCTCCACTACCATCACCACAACCTCTCTCCTACCCCTCCTCTCTCTTTTCTCTTTTCTTCCCCTAGCGGACGAGATGTGTTGTGAACGGCGGCGATGTCCGTTGACAAGGAAGCCAGGAGGTATGCCGATGGACATGCCAGCCAACGTTCGCTGCACAAGGATGGGAGAGCATATGTGCCGGTGCAAGATCTATGCTTCACTATGGAGGCCGCGGCGGTCAAACTCATGGTAGGTGGGTGGGACCTCACTGGGGCCGGCGACACGGAGTCGCGCAGGCGTAATTGGCCTCTGTGACACACCCACCATCCACAGGCGGCAGAAAAAGGGCAAGCGGAGCGCGGTTTGCTGAGACGACTGCCGTGGTACGATTATCTTTCCCACCTCTTGTGGTGTTCCTTGCATGTGGTGCTTTCCGTTTTGTTCAGTGTAGTACGCCTCCTTGGCAGACCATTGGCGTTGATTCCCCGCTGTACTGACAAGCTTGTTGAGGGCGATTTTGATACGTACGTTTCGTGGATTAGGCAGCAACGTGTGTGGGGTGGTGAGACAAAATTGTTCAGGGCTTTACATGTTCTTTAATAAGTAATTGGACCAGTTATGCATTCTTCTTCATGGATACCAGCGGTGGCTCCAAGTAGTGGCGGTTTCATGCCCCAGGCGGGCTGGGGCATGAGGCCCAATTCCTTTATGGACTGTAGCAGTTACTGCAGCTACAGTGCTACAGTAACGAAGCCTGCCTGAGACCTGGCTCAATTCGCCTGGGCCTTGGCCCAATCCCAGGCTCAAAGCAATGAAATATGAAGATTTTCTTATATTTTGTTAGCTAATATCTATATCCACAGAGCTAAATAGCTCAATGCCACCAGTTGCCTCTTTATTTTGTGTGTGACCTTTTCCTACTATGCTTATGTGAAATCATTGACGAATGAAAAATACCAGTATGGATAATATTTGAAAGTATGTTTCCTAGGAACTGTTCAAAATATAATGAGTTCAGAACATTCAATGATGTTGGCTAAATTCTGGTGACAGTTAAAATTACATTGCTGAGAAGTTCTCATGTCAATGAAAAGAAAAGGTTCCTTCTTCTTTCAACATTCTTTTCATGGATGCATGTGAAGAACGCCAGACAATATCCAATCTTTACATTCGCTTATTGTTTCAATGCGCTCGCATTCCAGCCCCAAGATTGCTTAATGTTTTTCCAAGTTTACAATATACTAATGATGAATAAAAAATATTTATATGCTCCCAGCCATGGAGCAGAGACGCTTACAGACACAAAAAACAAAATCAATGCAAGATAACTTGCTACAACTTTTGTTATTGGCCTTTGATTACTTCCCGTTGAATGACCATCAATCATTCTGAAAGTGCATACTGAGAGAAAATAAGATGTAATTTTTATAGCACTAAGATCCAGGGAACCTTTGGAATTACTTTTGTTGCTCCCCTACTTATACTTTCATTATTTCACTGGACAGTGACCATCAGAATAGTAGTGGGTTGAAATTGACAACATTATCTTGTGAAAGTGCTCATAGTTATGTATCTCTTCCACGGGTTTGCAAAACTAAATCAATTCCCCCTCTATAAAAAAGTAAATGCATGCATGGTTGGAGCCTATGCGTCCCATATGATTTCTTTTGATCGCAGAAGAATACAACAGTTCTTTGTAAAAATATATCATGTGCATCTGGAAACTGTAGAAACCAGGAGGCACTAGCGAAAAGAATATCATTTAAGGGTTGCAAGTGGCTCCCTGCTTCCTGTTTTCTAGCATCAAGAGATCCTGATCGCGGTACGCCATCTTGCTTTTTAGAGCTGGCTACCTTCATTTTTATTTTCATTTTAAATGGAAAATATAGAACAATCTCTCACTAGAAACAAGGAATGAGGCTATGTATGACTACAAACTGATGTTAAATTTTTGGTGTAGGTTTTGGTCATCCTCAGTTTAGCTTCCTGCACTGTTACAATAGAAAATTCAATAAGCTAGCATCCATGGCAAATAGCATATCCACTAGCTAGATCATTATACAAAAGTTTGCTATGTTCATAGCTGATTAATTTAATCACTAGATTTAATAAGAGAAGGTTGAAATAAATTGTCTTGAAGAAGCAAAAGAAACTAAACAGTAAGTTGTGCAAACCGACATTGATGAATTCATTGCTGGAGTTGACGTGAAGTTCCTCGACCGGTAGCCCAATGTAATTTATCGTGAACATACATGTGAACTAATTCTCCTATTTCATAGCCTACATATTCTGATTGGCACTGCAGTATATTACTTTTGTCAAATTGAAAAACAAACAGGCTAGCAATGAGAAATAATTTTTGGTGACTCCGGTGTTAAGTGAAGATCTTGGTTCGATAGTTTGATGTGGCTCCAAAGCTCTAACATAACTAGCAGAATAATACATGAACACCATTTTTTTCTTGGTTGAACAATTTACTATTGGACAGTGTATAATGATTTGTATATTGCTTCAAGCTGCGTTTCACGGGGATTTCCACTAGAAGCCCAAAGTTAAGTAATGTTGGGCTGAAAAGGTTGCTTGATACTGATTTGACTGTTCCTTTTGCAGTTTCCCAGGCCTGGTGTATGTTAATTAAAGACTTCTTCACAAGATCGTAGGACGGACTAAAATTGTTAATGGTTGAAGTGAAATGCTCCCATCATCTGTGAAGGATTCCTCCATTTACCGATGTTCTTAGAGCTAAGAACTATGTTTTATTATTGAAGTGTCAATTTATGATCACTTATATTCATGCCCATGAAAGAACTGTATTTGCGAGCTTATATGTAAATGCATTTGGTAGACTTCAATAGAGAATCACATGGGCTCTCTGACGGGCGCGGCTTTTTGGCGCTACTGTATACTATCAGCCATGAACAACCTCTTCATCAAAATGCAATAGGGGATCTGTTAAGCTCACGACCACTGATCATTTTAGTTGCAGTGGCACAGTCCCTCTCAAGGATTAAAGGTTCACACCATTACAAAGCAAGGGATACCCTCTCCATACACGCTGCGACCTCACCCTCCAATGCGCTTGCACATCTTTGGATGAACCGACATGAGGTGAAAATAGTTATCCCCATGTGATCGCGCAAGATCATTCCAGCACCTCCTATACCGTCGTCCTCTCGCAAGCCTCCATCGACGTTTAGCTTCACCCAGCCCATTGGTAGCCTACAACACCTTTCTTAGGGATGAACGAGCACTTGTAATGTTGCATGTGTCCTTCCCTAGTCACCCTGCTGTATGTGACAACCGTCTTTCCTTTAGCAGCGTCAACATCTAGGTGTTGTTGAATGTTGAGCAGGATGTCAATGTAACCGCTGATGAATCTACGCGATACTTCAACCGGGGGAGGGAGGGGGGGGGGGGTTGGCTTCTCATGGTGTACTTCATTCGATCACAGGGAGTCTTTCATCACGAGGACAACCTTCGAGCAGGTAGATAATCCATTTGGGCCAAGTATTAATGATTTTCTCCACTATGGCATTCCCCATGTACACTACAAGAAATATGTTAATACCCGACAGTTCCAATCTGTCATGGACCTACACAAAACTGTCATGCAAGGGCATACGTGAAATATTTGAATTTCGTCATGTATATCCCGTCATAATTTGACCACTGCATGCTCCATGACAGATCATACAAACCCGCAACGGGCCATGATAGTTCTTACCCGCCATGGATGGCAATTAACTGACATGCTCATAACGGTGTCAACTTTCGTATCACGTCATCATCTGACATGGATCTGACGTGGCAGCCCATGTAGTAGTCAACCCATCGATTTTTTGGCCCACTAAATTTCAGCTCACTCCAACAGTGTAGGCCCATATAGTAATCAACCCAATTAGAATTTAAGTCCATTTAAGGTACAACCCACTAATTTCAGTCCAGGACATTATCGCATTTCTTAGTTCTCTTGGTCCATGAAATTTAAGCCAGTAAGAATTTGAAAAAAAATACTCATGGCATTAAAAAATTACATAAACACACCAGAAAATTCCAATACATGAGCAAATTTTTATTTTTATTTTTACAAGCATATCTCGAAGAACACTATGCTACTCCAAAACCAGCACCGCCCCCATCAAGCGAGGCCCAACGCCCGTCGGATATCAACCACTGGTCGTCTTGTGTTCCTAGCCGTTAGATCCACCCCTCCACACCAAAGTCATGACAACACATGTCTTTGTTGTTGAAAATGCTCCCATAAACCAATATATGCTACATGATGAAAAATATGTCACATTATAAAATATTATAGCCAGTAGGTTAAACTAGAAATAACTTACTACACGCTATCAAGTCCTATATTTTTCATTCCCACGATGTAAAGTAGCGCAACAAAATCAATCATGTGAAAAGAAACAACCGGTGGCAGCAAAAAAGAATGATGATATGTATCCGCCATCGCCATCCATAGACTCCGCGACAGAGGGCATCTACAGAGAGCGTGGAAGGTGTCCTCGCATTCCATACCACATAAAGAACAAAGGACTCTGATAAGTGCAAACGTGTGGCACGAAGCAATTCCAGCCTCATGTTTCTATATGGAAACTTTAGTTACCCCGGGATAGCAACTTTAGTTGTGAATCATGGCAACTTTCTGTTTGGATGGTAAGCTTTAGTTTCTTCAGGGTTTTGTTTTTTCGGATGGCCATTTTAGTTGTAAAAATGCGAGGGCGGTGTTACTTCGTGCCACACTTGTGGCACTTGTCATTTGGGAGAACAAATATTAGATGGCTTTAGCTATGTGCAAGTTGCGTGAAGATTAATTTTGGGTCAATCAATTTTGGGCTGTTGATTTCTGCTTTAAGATTTGTGTATTTGTTTTTGTCTTAGTATGTGTGTTGTCTTGGGCTTTTTTACTAACCTCATATTTGGGTCAACCTATTCTTTAACGGGCCGAGCCCATTCCAGTGTGTCATAGATTTCTTCTTTCTCATTTGTTTTTCGAGTTCTGTGTTTATATGTGTTTTTGTTTTTGTTTATTTCTTTCCTTTATTAGCAGTTTTTTATTTTTTATTTTGTGGTTATTTTTTAATATGTTGGGTGAGTGCAAAAATATACATACAAATCCTATATAATATGAGTCAAATTTCATGATTACGTGATTATTTTTTGCATATTATAAAAAGTGCAATTTCGATGCAAAGTCGTGTGAAGTTTTTTTAGAATATTTCCTTCCTTTTTAAAGGAAATAGCAATGCCACGAATTCCTTATTCTTTATTTCCTTTTCATTCTACTTTAAGGGTAATACCAATGTCACTTATTCATTCGTCTGAAATATTTTGCTGTGAAAATTCCACTTTCATATTCTTATTCTGGCAAGCACGATTTTATGTACATTTTACGCAAATTTATCGCTATTTATTTTATATTCTAGTTGTCATTTTCTTTCTTGTTAAATGGTAATACCAATGTCACTAATTCATCTTACTTAGAAAATTTAATTATTTCTAGTTTGTTAATTTTCCCATTGCTTCCTTCTCAACAGGTAATACCAATGTTAGTATGCCACTAATTCATTACTTATTATTTATCATTTTGCAAAATTACACTATTATGCATGTTTTCTTGCATATTACAAAAAAGGCAACTTTTGATGTAAATCGTGTTCAATTTTTTTCATATTCTTATTTTTTCACCTTCTTTCTTCTTAACATGTAATACCAATGCCACTAATTCATTCCTTGTTAGAAACCTATAACGTGGCCTCACATATCAATACTAGTTTTTTCTGCGCATTTTGTGCTCATTCATGCGCACCCGAGACCAACTTCCCGGTCGGTCACCCATCCTAGAACTATTCCAAGCCAAGCACGCTTAACCTAGAAGGTTTGTTGGAATGGGCTCCCCAAAAAGAAGGAATTCTTTATTGATATGAGTAGTCTATCATCCCTAATATGCGAGGCTATTACATACACCACCAGTCAGAGGAATCGACGTCCTCGTCGGGCCACATGAACGTTCCCTCTTGGCATAAATGTTTGTGCTTCCATTCCGATACATGTGTCATTTCGTGTGCCGCGGCAGGTCACATGACCGCGCACCTGTCGGCAAACATCCATGTAACCGTGAGGGTCAGCTCTGATACCAACTTGTTACTCCTGGCGGGATCTAGACTGACCACACATATCAATACTAGTCTTTTCTGCGCACTTTGTCCTCAATCATGCGCACCCGAGACCAACTTCCCTGTCGGTCACCCATCCTAGAACTACTCCAAGCCAAGCACGCTTAACCTGGGAGTTCTGTTCGAATGGGCTCCCGGAAAAGAAGGAATTCCTTATTGATATGAGTAGTCTATCATCCCTAATATGTCAGGCTATTACATAATACCAACTTGTCACGCCCAAGATGCGCGCCTATCCATATTAAGCCACGGGAGCCTCGACAGGGATAGAGGCGCATCTCGTCGTTCGCAAGTACAGTATCGTTACATCATACATTTAGGAAGAGATGAGTATATGAGTTGGCTTACACTCGCCACATACTAAATTACAATTCCACATCAAAGAGTTCAAGCATCGAACCAAGACAGGGTCCGGCTATGGACGAAAACAAACGATAAAATAAAGATGCAATGACACTGGCTTGCTAGCCCTAAAGATCACGACCACGGTCCTCTACTCATCTAGATAAGTCATGTACATCCTGCCACGCTCCTCCTCATACTCCCACTGGAGCTGCGTCACATCATCCTGCACGATCTCATCTATACCTGTACCTGGTTTGTTATAGTAATCCGTGAGCCATGGGGACTCATCAATCTTGCGCTCGGGTACCGAGACTATTCAAGCTCATGGGTTGGGAAGGGGTATGTGTTTAGTTTGCAGCAACACTAAGCATTTATGGTGGCTAATCTTACGAAACATGAAAGTAAATATGTGGTCTACGATAAGAGATCGAATCTAGAATGACCTCTATGAGATCCTGAACACCTACTTACGTCAATCATAACCCCACCGTGTTCTCTCTGGGATCATGTTCACGAGCAGAGACGGTCACGGTTACTCAGACAGTTGGTGCATTTTATTAGAGTTTACTTCAAGTTAACTATTACCGGGTGTTAAACAAATATCCAAGTTGCCACATAACCGCGGTCACGGCTTTTCGAAAGTTTTAACCCTGCAGGGATGCTCCAACTAGTCCATCATAAATTAACCACACTCCGCGGGAATGGCCTCGACCATGGATCTCGTGATCATCCTAGGCAACTCCAAAGGAATCCCAACACCTCGAGATAGCGCGAAGAAAGTCAGAGCCCCACATGCAAGACACTCGATAAAGGTAAAACAAGTCCAGCAAGACCTCCGGCAGGCCAGATCCCAATAGGAGCCGCACGTATCTCTGTCTCAGGGCACTACCAGATGACCAGTACGTACGGTGGCCTGATAGAAATCCCTCGAGTTGCCCCGAGGTGGCCCCGCAAGTGGCTCTAGTTTGGACCAACACTCATGAGGAGCACTGGCCCGGGGGGTTGATTAATTATCCACGGGGTTGCAAAGCCCTATGCAAATTTTATTAAGTTGTTTAAGCAAATAGTATCAATGTTGGGTCTTGCCAGACAAGTTTTAATCTCAACCAAATAAATAAGGGGGTCCCATAACAACCTCGAGCATGTTAGGAGCGTAAAGTATGGAAACATAACACCGATAATAAGAAACTATGGCGATAACAGCGGAACAAAACACCTAGCAAAAGGCCAAGCCTTCCACCAATACCAGATGTATATGTGCATTAAATTAAATAGCAAATAATATTGTGATATGCCAGATATCCATGTTATCACATGGAAACAACCTGCACCTACAACTGCTATAAGAGGGGTTGAGCAGCGGTAACTTAGCCAACCAAAGGTTTGCTAGGATGTGGAGGGGTTAGAGGCTATCATGGCAATGTAGGAGGCTTAGCATTCAAGTGGTAGGTAGCGCAAAAGTAACGATAAAAGCGAGACAACTAGCAAGCGAAAATAGTATTGGGATCCGGGTACGATCATCTTGCCTGTTGGTTCTTTAGAGGGACAAGTAGCGGGATCCTCGTAGTGGTACTCTCTTGGATCTTCATAATCAGGTTCAACGTTCGCGTCTACCCAAAAGAAACAACAAGAATAAACAAGCAACCAAGGTGCAATGCACAATCAAGAATGATGCATGGTTTATGTGAAGAATTTAGCATGGCAATCCTAACTAGTCATATTTCACATGCAATAGATTAGTTATTTATGAATCTGGACAGAACCTTATGTTAAGTTATTTAAACATGCATGATCATGGCAAATATGGATGCATCATGCAAAAACATTACAAATGCATATGTAGAACGTAGGAAACGGAGTTACAGTTCTTACGCTATGCTCACGACAAGATACGAAGGCAAAACACAAGACAAGAAGACCATGGGCTATTCCTTAGCATTCCAAGGCAACCACTGGTTAGGTAATGAAAAACCATCCACAATAAAGCCAAAGATCAAGCAATTCCATGGAGTATGACTCCCACAAGTCACAAAACAACAAATAATCTGATACAAAACAGCAACATAGCAATTTCCACAGCCCACAACTAGAGCTACAGGAAGCCTCTAACCACAACCAAGGCATTGACAAAAACTACATAACATGCTTATCAACTTATCCAACTACACAAACTGGAATGGAGGCACACACCAATAAGCATGAAGGCCACAAGTAGGCATGATGAAACGGATTTCTGGGACTTAGTGAAAATAACAGTTTTCTGGAATCCAAGTTAAGCTGATGGCAAGTTGACAGCAGAAACTAATGGTGATAAAGACCACCTCATGGCATGAAAATTAACAGGATGGTAGAGGGAAACCTCTACATCAAATCACTAGCACTGAGCTTGAGCTAACTCACAACATATCACAAGATATCATCCACTCTTCATGGCATAAAGATATTACCAGATTCTCAGACTTAGAAATATTTAGCATGTTTGACAACAACAACATTTTAGTAGTCACTTTAGAGCATGATTCCCACTCATATGAAATTTTATCATGACAAAAATAAATACCATGGCATTCTACTCATCAAAGACTACCATATTCATGTTGGCACAAATATCGTAGCATGCATGGATTAAATGGAACAAAAATGACAAAATGGCACTTTGAGACAAAATGATATTTTGTCAAACTTTCTCAAATGCCCAAACAAGTCACACCAATAGATTCCTTGGGGGATTCTACCCCAAAATCATGTATCATACCCCTATACTTGCATGGAATAACATGGCAAAAGACTAGGTAGAAAATTACCCCACATTCCCATAAGTGAAAACTTACCTAAAATGCACATGATCAAAAATGCTCATACCACTTTTAGAAGATATACTAGAAATAGAAATATCTACTAAATACAAACAATACACACAAAAATAAAAACACAAGGAGGGGGGACCCACCTGACATACTCACTAGGGCCCCCCTAGTGTATGACAAGTGGGGCCTGGGCCCACTTGTCACACACACACACAACACTGCCACACACACTCACACACATGGATATGGCACCACACCAGATCCACACACACACACACACACAAGCACACGCACACACACTGCACAGCCACACAGGATCTGACACATAGCCGCACCAGATCCGCATCACACATGCACAGCACAGGGGATCCGGCCATACACACCGGATCCGAACACCACACACGAAATCCACCAATCAAAAAAGGAAACAGCAGGGGGGGAGAGCTGGGAATCGATCCCCCGACCTCGCGGTTGTCCCCCCGCGCGCTGCCACTGCGCTAGGCTGGGCTTCTTGACAGAGAGGGGGAATGCCTCCTTATGAGGTGTTCCCATCGTTTAAACTGACAAAACTGAACTTCTCTACACCTGCTACAGCGGCACGCGACGGCGAAGGCAGCGCTCTCCGGCGAGGAGGAAGCCGAGCAGGGATGCGGAAAGCTACTGGGATCCATCCCTTGCTCGTCTCGCGACGAGGGGGCAGAGGCAGCTGCCCTCAAGGCCCTGCCTTGGCAGAACGGCGGCGCCGAGCAGGCTACGGCGATGATGCACGACCTACGCGGGAAGATAGGCAGCGGGGACGCATCGCTCACCGAGGGGGACGCCGGCGGCTTGGAGCGCGTCAAAGAGGAAGAAGAAGCGCGAAGATGCGACGGCGATGAAGAGGAAGAAGACCGGCGGCGAGCTTTGGGAGCTCGGCGACAGAGAGGAAGAAGACGACACCTTGGAGCCTCCCACGTCACTCTATCGGCGGGAATGGAACGCGGGGACGATCCGCGGCCGCCACGACATACCGGGCGTAGAGGAGATCCACCGGAGACGCGAGGACGACGACGACGATGACCGGCGACCTCATTGACCCTCTCTGAAATTCTCTCTGAAACTTACTTGACAGAGAAAGAAGGGGAAGGAGGAGAGGAATGGAGAGGGAGATGAGATCAGCGGCGGCTGGAGGGAAAAGAGGAACCCTAGGCGGGGCATGCACGCCGAGGCCTTAAAAAGGGCCAGACGGCATTCCTCGACGTTCGTGAACGCGGGCGCTCGCTCACTCTCTCTGAATCCTGACGGAGGAAGGACACGGCGACATGTCTCCATCAGGCGTGGGCTGGGCTGTGCGCGCGTTGTGCTGGGCCTAGGCAAGGCCCACGCTGAGAACCCTCTCTCTCTCTCAGGCAAAATAAAAGCCACAACACCTATTTTATATAATTGGCAGAAAACAAGAAAAACCCCAGAGAAAAGAAAAATGATTTTCTAATCAAGCAAAAAAAAATACACTTGCACAAAAGAAAATGTGAACTATTTAAATAATTAACAAGTGGATTTTTTAATGCAAGTATTTTTAATACTATCATGAAAACAACATCCTGTTATTTACAACCCCAAAAACACAAAGCCCAAATCGCCAAAAGCACAATACACATAGGCTCAAAATAATATTGGCTACCTCATGAACATTTTTAACTAATTTATAAAGCAAATTAATTCTGTTGATTAATGACAATGAGAATAAAAGAGTATAGGATGGTTTGTTTGAAGTAATAAGAGAGGGGGGGGGGGAAGGAGTTGATCCCACTCAAGCACACACACAGCAAACCACACAAGAGCTACTCACCACTCAACAAGTTCACAAGGTAGCACACCACAAAAATCATATGCATGACATGATGATGATATGCATGATGCATGATGCATGAAACAATGGTATGGCAAAGAAGCAAACTCATTTCATATAACTCATGACACAAGGTCCCACATAGGTTACATGCCATAAAAGGTAGGGGCAGCACTTGGGCTATCACAAAACCCTTTATATTTTATTTTTTATAGTGTAAGTATAAATGACAGCACTAAATAATATGTGTGTAAATTATAGTAGATAGCGGAATGTGCACTGTTATATGCTTATTGTTTGCATATTTCAAAAGAGAGTGGCATTTTGGCTCCTAGGTGTATATACACCTATTATGAAATACATATAAAAACAAAATGTTACAAAAAGTTAAGAAAAAGTTCTGCGTGTACATCCGGACATCCTATGCTTGCACACAAAATTCTGGTGAAAAGGGATTTTTTGTGGCATGTATAAAAAAAATAAAAATATGCCTCATGAATAGGTGTAATCAAGCATCAAAAATTATCTTTTTTACACAAACCCCAAAAAATGTTCCTTTTCATCGAAACTTGGTGCACACACATATAATTTCCGGATTTACATGCGGGATTTATTTCCAATTTTTTTAAACATTTTTGAATATGAATTTTGACAATCAATGCATATACCCCTATGAGCCAAAGTGAATTTCTGATTTCAAAAGGCAATTTCAGTGCAAATCGTGTGCAAGTTTTGAAAGTTTTTTATTTTCCATTTTCTTTCTTCTTAAAGGGTTTCATTCTTTCTTAGAAAACTTCGTTATTTTGATTTGTTTTATTTTTTTAGGAAAGGGCAATAACAATGCCACGTATTCATTCTTCCAAAGAAATCTTTTCTCTTTTAGTTTTTATTTAATTTTTGATTTTATTTAATATTTTTTTGTAAGGGTAATATGGATTTCACTAATCCATTACTTTTTAGAATACACTTCTTTGCGGATATCTCACTATAATATGCCCAGTTTTTATAGTAATAATACATTTTCCATATGTATGTATAAAAATAAATATGTGTGAGACTGCTATTCATGGGTGAGATTGCACATGCTTAAAAATAAATATACATGTTTGAGATCGCACGTATGGCCACTAGCCATTGCATGCAAATATGAAATAAATATACATGTACTATACTAGAGCAGCGAGTAATTAACGTACAAAAGAAATAGGTTGGCTTGGCAGTACTGTACTGGAGCAGCCCATGGTCCAGCTTGCACCTGTGCGGACCTGAGTGGGCTTGTGTGGCTGCAGCTATCATCACGATCAGAGCCAGAACCACTGTTTTTTTTTGAGGTTTTCAACCACTGGCTTCAATCATAGGGAGTTCACCGAGCTGGGGTGGCGGGCTGCCTAATTAATCAACCTTGACTGAAATAGAGTTTGGGGTCAATCGACCGACCTAAAATTCATTTCGGTCGATTGACCAGTAGTCAGTTTCATATTAGATATTTCAAGCTTGCATATTTTCTTATTTTCTAGAGTAGTCAAATTTTTTATCGCAACACGTCATACAAAAACGCGTACCTTAGGAGGAGCAGGGCATCACACATGGCCTTCCCAATGGTATGAGTGTCGTCCGGTGCTTTGCTCGTGGTGCAAGTTCGCTCCTCCAGAGCTAGCCTGCATGCGCTTCGTACGTTTAAGAGGCCACACGGGTCTTGCTACGCTTAAGAGGTCACATGGGTCCTGGCCTCGGAGAGGACGTCATCCAACCGTCTAGGGCTGGCCTTGATTGCTAGGATGCAGTCGATGTCGGTGGTCATGAAGTGTTGGTCAATAAGGTTAACCCGCCATCGTTCATTGTCGTCAAGAAGGTCAACTAATCATTACAGCCAACACGTGCGTTGTGTGGTGATCATGCGGAACGACCCGGGACACGGAATCCATAGATCCCGTCAGATGTGGATCCGCTCGCCATTGCCCGTGTGCCATGGGACACGGAATCCATAGACCCCGTCAGATGTGGATCCGCTCGCCATTGCCCGTGTGCCATGGGACGCCTTTGTTGAGAAGATTCAAGCCATTTGGGGATGCATTACCTGCAAAAACCGTATCTTCCAGGTATTCGAGTCATATTTAGTTTTCAACACCTGGGAACTCAAGGAACCTGACCCGGTCAAGAGATGCGAAGCTTGTTAGGCGAGTAAGACTTGATTGAACACACATAACTCATGAAAGCCAATCCTTCCCTTCCCCTTTGGTGCGATGGTTTTCTCCAAGCCATCTGGTGTGTCTTCCTCTTCTCGTGTTTCAAGCCCTGCCAAAACTTATGCACTAAATGGAGTGGGATCATCACAAACTGAATAGGACAATGTAAGCACTTCCATTATGTATGTGGGGATAGCTTAGAGGATAGAAATGGATCATGGGTAAACTAGCAAGAGAAAAAAAATGAAACTCAATCTGCTCTAAAACCTTGGCAAAAAAAAACATGATATTTAACACACTTCTCATCATGTAAGATATTGAGGCCTGAATTTTCTCCGTGCTTAACTAAGCTTCCATGTTTGCTAGTAGACAAATGAAGAAAAATTACACACACCATATATGATAATAATTTTCCTATTTCCTAGTAATATATTCAATTTTTTTAATATATTCTATTCTATCGAGGTATCAAGCTAAAATTGGGTGATCCGGTGTTGTCAAGATCGACTCGTTTCTTGTTCGAACTACATAAAATGCTCATACTCAACTCAATTTTGTTCGAGTTATCTCCAGTTGAGCCAAAAGACAAGTCGATCTTGAGCAGCTCACGAACCTCGAGCTTTTCTTACAGCTCTATATTCCACCAGCTCAAATTCAACACCTAAGACCTTGAAATAAAGTGCATGTTGAGAGTATGTGTTGCCGGTTGGGTATAAAGAAGTCTTTACATTTACTGTTCAATGTAAAAGTAGGGGGCTTCCTGTGTTTTGGGACAATCTTTATCCTTGAGTTAAATAAGTTTTAGAAAAAATTGATTAACGTGTACATTTGCAATGGCGATGATACAAAAAGGAGGAGTACTTTTGTTTGTAGATATTTTACGACATGTCATACTATACAATATAATGTGTAGTATTCCCTCCGATCCTTATTAGTTGTTACTGAATGGATGTGTCTATATGTATTTCAGTCCTAGATACAACCGTTTGAGCCATAGTAAATATGGATCGAAGGGAGTATTAAGTTGATCCAAGAGTCAAAACGGGATGAGCATATTCTGTCTTAAGGAACATATGTACTATCCATTGGTTATTCGTTTGCAATTTATAACTGATGCTAGATTTGTGTCGAAGATTATATCTAAGGTAGGTTACAGTTGGACTATCAGTTGTATTGTGTTTATAGGGTATGAAGTTGTGTCCTAGTACGTGATGTCTGCACGCAAACCATGATGGTGTAGCACTTTCGTGGAAGTATCCCAATTAGTTATCATCCCAACGAAGATCATAGGAGAGTACTTATATTGGCGCTTTTGTCACACACAATGTGTCACAGTTCTTGTGTGAAGTAACTGCTTGAGCTTCTGCAAATATTGTTACTGTCTTGGTGGACGAATAAACGAGAGTGACTAGGATAAAAGACTTATACTAATGTCGATAACAAATCCTAGAAGTAAATGGCATGAATAAATTTAAAAGTAGAGTTGTGATTCTTGCAACAAAGAGATTAGGTGTGGAGAAAATTCATTTCATGGCAAGAATGTATCAAATGTGCCGGTGCGATCGTAATACCAGTTACCTTGTATCATAATCATAAAATTTGATATGTGTGTTATGTAGGCAGTTCACCTTAAAATTATAAAACTCCCACTCGCCGAAATATATTTCATTCTATGGACCCCTTTCACCATTGACATAGAGTGGTCGTCTCCACAATTAAGGTCCTTGGACCATAACCAAGGATTAAGTTTTGTGGTTCACTGTTATCTCATATTGTCTTTGATCCTTGTAGATATCTCCACCTGTCATGTCCGAGGTCACATATTCTGTAAACAATATATGTTACATGTGTAGGTTTTGAGATCATGTTGCATGGGCCCTTAAATTGGACAACAACATACTAGACAAATCATACTACTACAAATATAGATGATGACATATAGATTAGGCACTCATGAATCTTACCACTCACCTACATCTCCCATGCCTATGGGGAATTACTCAAACATCATAAGCAAGAAATCAATCACACTAGAGATTAACCCAATGAAAACCATATTGATAATACCATGAAGATCCATAATAAGATGAAATGGATAATCAAATAGTATTGATCTCCAGACGAGATTGAAATAGAGTTACAATTGTTCTCAGGACTTAGATTCCTCTTACAATAGTGAAGGATGAGATGATTATGGAGATTAAAGGACCAAAACTAAGAAGATCTCCAAAGGTTCTTCAGATCTCCTCTTCTTCTGCTCTGACTCTGTGGTGGCTAGGGTTCTCTCCTCCCTTGCATCCCTTCACGAAAGTGTCTTGTATATACTTGGTGGTGTCGGTGGCACTTCATACGATGGCTCATACGAGCGCTTGCGGTCGTAAGGAAGCTTTTCTTTTGCTTTGGCGCGCCTTTTGGCTTGGATCTCCACATGGAAGTTGCTCCATTTAACTTGATTTGCATTAATTCTCCATGGTTTCCTTCCATATAAGATATTTCCTGGCAAACAATGGGAAAACATATTTTCTTCTCTTTTGAAGCATTGGCATTAGAAATAACCGAGAAGTAATGAAGATCTGGTGATAATGAAATGAAAGTCACTCGGAAATATCACAAAGTCTCGAGCCAACAACTCCCCCAAGCTTAGAACTTTCTCATCCTCGAGAAAATGAGAAATCAAGAGAATGAAAGGGAGCTTGATTGAGTAGAAATAAGTTTTACCGGATCGAGAGAATATGACATGTCCATTTTCATTTATCCTACAATTTCATTCAAGAAAGTATTCACATTCGAAAAGTTGCACTTAAGTTCGTTTCCTAACCACGTGTAGTTTTCTATCACTAGTTAGAATTTCTCAAGCCAAATTTTCCGTCATTAACCAAGTGTTTAGGCAAGCAAAAACATTTCTTTCTTAAGATGGATATTCTTTTAGGCTCTTCATAAAATAAATGCATCAAGGGGTTTTGGAAATGAAGAGAGCAAATAATTTAAGAATTTCATTAACACCCACAAGTACCTCCTAGTCATGGTTGTCAAACACTTCTCTCAGTAGTTGTTCCTTGGAACTTCAACTCTTAATGATGGGGTTATGCCAAAACTTTCTATATGCAATGGTTTCCGCCGTGCCTTAATTTTGTACTATGGATAAATAAGGGTTGACTCTTTCGTGCTTTGCAGTCAGTGCTCTTATTTGCCACTTATGCACTTCTTTGGAGAAGATCGATCATTTACCACTCAATCTCCAATTCCGTGACGGTGCTACAGTTAAGCGAATTATCTCAACATATAGCAACAAGACATAAAGCCAACCATAATCTGGAGCTCCACAGTTTCAGTATCGCGAATAAGTTTTGGCATAACCTTGATCACCTGAAATATCAATTCCTCAAAACAACTATATCAATAGGTGTCATCGATTCAATCAAATTTAGTACTATAGAGTTGAAATGTTTGAATTCCCATTTTCTTCAAAAATCTGGGCCCCTAAGTTTCTGTGAGAATTTCATTTAGAGTAAAATCATGCTTCACAACAAGTTTTCATTAGAAAAATTGGAACCTGGGGGTTATGACCTAATGATATTCAACTAACAAGGCGAACTAACTCGAGTGCGGCCAGTCTAATGAAAAATTATCTCTTAAATAATATTATGAGACAAGGGATTATGCATATGTCATACCATCTCGCACTGGCTCCCTTCCTCCCTGAGTAAACTCTCCTGTTCATTTCCTTCATTTCCAACTTGCTAGTGGTGAACAAATCTATGAGCATGAAGAAAAACAAAACACAAGGAAGAAAATTCCAACAAAGTAAGAGCAAACCCTGCTCTACAAATTTATCATGAAGACTAAAAATAAACATGCATAATAAAATAAAAAGAATAAAAATAAAATATGCATGCATGGATAACTAGGGGAAGAGCTTCGCCTTGGGCTCTTGGCCCACTCTCTAGTCCATGTCCTCATCATCATTGCCCCTCTGAACAGTATGAGTCCACTACATCTCAGATGGGCCACTAGAGAACGCTTCTCCTACACCTGGGTTAGGCTGCGAGAAAGAAAAGATGGGTTGTATGTTCTCATTGAGCAGGTGGATGTTGTTGTTTGTCTCACAGAGGTCCATACTGATCCCTCCTTTCTGTTGCTGTAACTGCTGGAGATCTACCCTAGGCAAATAATCAATACCTTGCCTGTAGTGAACCCGCGGAGCATATTGGGGTGCATTACCCCATGCATCCAAACCGTGAGCATGCCCCTTAGCAGTGATACCACTCTAGTGCTGGTTGATACTTGTGATTTTCGTTGGGTTTTCCGTTAAGAGGAATAGGTTATCGCAACACGATGTGGGTAATTATTTCCCTCAGTTATGGAACCAAGGTTTATCGAACCAATAGGAATACCAATCCTCAACTGTCTTTAGCGGTTGCTGATAACCCACAAGTGTAGGGAATCATTTGTAGCCTTTTTGGATAAGTACGAATGTTGAACCCAACAAGGTGCTAAAGGTAGAATTAACATTCTCTCAAGTTCTATTGACCACCAATACAACTCTACGCATGCTAACCCTTACTTTCCCTAGAACAAGTATGAAACTACTTTGCGGGAAAGAAAACTAGAAGGTCTTAGTAGTTGTAATAGATAGTTTTGCAAGATAATAAAGAAAAAGTAAATAAATGTTAGGGGTTGTTTAGATAAAGAACAATAAATTAAATTATTTAGTAGAAAGCTTTTTGTGTAATGCGAGAGAAAGATTTGTCCCTAGGCAATCGATAACTAGACCGGTAACATTGTTGCAGTTTTATATGAGGGAGAGGCATATGCTAACATACTTTCTGTACTTGGATCATATGCACTTATGATCGGAATTCTAGCAAGTGTCTGCAACTACTAGAAATTAATTAAGGTAAACCCAACCATAGCATTAACACATCACGTCCCCTTTATCCCATACATAAACAATCCCCTTACTCGGATGTAAGCTTCTGTCACTCTATCCACCCACTATAAGTGAATCATAAACATATTGCAAACCCTCCAGAGGGATTCCTTCACGTGTGCACCTCACGGAAGGGACCTTAGGACAACACCAAAATAGAACATACAACTCAAACCAATCACGATCATCAATCAACCCACAAGGCAAAAGAAATCTACTCAAACATCATAGGATAGCCACACAACATTGCTTAATAGTATATAACATTAAGCACCATGTTTAAGTAGATATTACAGCGGGGAAGAGAGGTTTTGCAACGCTGGATAGAGGGGGAGAGAGTTGGTGGTCACGACGTTAAAGTTGTTGATGTAGATCGCCGTCACGATGGATGCCCCGACGACGCTCCGGTGCCATCGGGAAAGAGGGGGAGAGGGCCCCCTACTTCTTCTTCTTCCTTGGACTCCTCTCTAGGTGGGAGGAGGTTTCCCCCTCTGGTCCATGGCCTCCATGGCTCCCGGAGGGAGAGAGCCCCTCCGAGATTGGATCTCTCTCTCTTTCTCTCTCTCTCTCTCTATTTCTCTCCTGTTTTCGCGACTGTTTTCTGACCCCTTCACCGTTTCTTAAATATCCGGAGATCCATAACTACGACCAGGCTGAAATTTTGAGGGGAATTTTATAGAGAAAATATCTTTCTTGTGGTGGAAGGAGAGCCCAAACCAACTTAAGGGGGAGGCACAAGCCATTAGGGAGCGACCCCCATGGGTCGCGCCCTGTTGGCTTGTGCCTCCCTTGGGCATTGTCTTGAGTTGATTCTGACTCCCAAAATTCACACATATTCCAAAAAATCTTCATAAATTTTTGTCGTGTTTGGACTTCATTTGTTATGGAATTTCTGCGAAATAGAAAACACAAAAAAAAACTGGAACTGCCACTAGGCACTAGGTAAATAAGTTAGTCCCAAAAATAATATAAAGTATCGTCAAAAGTATATGAAAGTTGTAGAATATTGGCATGAAGCAATCAAAAATAATATATACGACAGAGACGTATAAGCATCCCCAAGTTTAATTCGTACTCATCCTCGAGTAGGTAAATTATAAAAAGATAATTTTTGATGTGGAATGCTACCTAACATAATCTTGAACAAATGTCTAATCATGGCATGAATACTAAGATACAAGTGATTCAAGGCAACAGTCTGACAAAAAGACATCCGTACTCAGGTTTACTAGCAACAATCATGTCCTTTCGAAATAGCAATGCCAAGGAATGTTATCCCTACAAAATCGAATAGCCCGTCATGCTTGGTCTTCCTAGCATAAAGTATAAATCATGAGCACCCTGGTATCAAACCAAGCAATTGGATCATACTTTTTCAATGCGCATCAACTTTTTATTCTTCATGCAATACATGAGAGTGAACCATGGACATAGCATAAGGGTGGAATAGAATATGGTGGTAGATATCAAAAGGGTTGAAAGTGGAGAAGAAAGTCTCGCGTCAACTCGGCGTATCAACGGGCTATGGAGGTGCCCATTAATAGATATCAATGCAAGGAGTAGGGATCGCCATGAAACGAATGCACTAGAGCTATGAGTGTATGAAAGCTCGACTGAAGCTAAGTGATTGTGCATCCAACTTGCTTGCTCATGAAGACCTTAGGCATTTGAGGACACCCGTCATGGAATATACAAGCCAAGTTCTATAATGAAAAATTCCCACTAGCATATGGAAGTGACATAAGAGACTCTCTATATGAAGAACATGGTGCCACTTTGAGGCACAAGTGTGGTAAAGGATAGTAGCAAAGTCCCTTTTATCCTTTTATCTCATTTATTTGTTTTTTCATGGTGGGATTTTTTGTTTTTTTGGCCTCCCCCATTTTTTATATGGTGGGCTCCTTTGGCCTCCCCCATATTTCATTTTTCGTCCGGAGTCTCATCCCGACTTGTGGGGGAATCATAGTCTTTATCATCCTTTCCACTCCGGGTCAATGCTCTAATGCTGATCATCACACTTTTATTTACTTACAACTCGATATGAAAAACTGATAGGATGATATGACTATATATGAATGCCTCTGGTGAAATGATCTAGCATAGCAAAAGATATCAAAAAATAGAGAAGCCATGGAAATATCATGCTAGCTATCTTATGATCATGCAAAGCAATATCACAACGAATGCTCCAGTCATGTATATGATGACGATGGTAGTTGCATGACAATATATCTTGGAATGGCTATTGAAATGCCATGATAGGTAGGTATGATGGCTGTATTGAAGAAGATATGATGACGCTTATGTGCAACATAGCGTATCATGTCACGGAGTTTGGATACACTGGCAAAAGTTGTACCGATCCTCGAGGTGAGAATGGGTAATGTACGGTACCGAAGAGGCTAGCAAAATATGAATAGGTGAGATTGCGTATGTCCATGGTTTTACATTAGTCATAAAGAACTCATATAATTAGTGCAAAGTTTTATTATTTTTATCACAAATCAAAGTACTACTCACATGCTCCTAGGGAGCGGGTTGGGAGGATTTAACCATCGTGCGCCCCCGATTCAACAACACAAAGGATTTCAATCAAGGATAAATTATGCTCTTCATCGCATAACTAGAGACTATACGTGCATGCTTCGGGAATCATGAACCTTAACATCAATATTCTTACTAATCCAAAATCATCCACTAGTGCACCCACATATTAGTATCTTAATGTCACAAAACTATTCCACAGAATCAAACATATCATATTCAGTGATCTACATGTTTTATGTAGGATTTTATGACTAGCCATGTTAATGACCAATTCCCCCTCACTCTCTAAATATGTATAAGTGAAGCATGAGAGTTTAATTCTTTTTACAAAAAACCCGAACATGCTCTAATAAATATAAGTGAATAAAAGGAGCATTCTACAAATAACGATTTTCTATATATAGAGAAACAAACATCCAACTTCAAATGATATAAGTGAAGGACATTAAGCATTCTATAAAGTCATACTCAAAATATATAAGTGAAGTGCAAAGAGCATTCTATAAATAAACCATGGAATTTTTCCTAAAAAAACCATCGAATTTCCCAAACCAGCATGGTGCATTTCCAAAAGTTAAATAAAAGTCACACGCCGCTCCAAGAATTTACGCATATCATGTGAACAAAACAAAAACCGAAACATATCGATAGTTGTTGAAGAAGAAAGATGGGATGCCTTCCGGGGCATCCCCAAGATTAGACGCTTGAGTCTCCTTGAATATTTAATTGGAGTGCCTTGGGCACACCCAATCTTGAACTCTTTTCTCTACTTATTCTTCTCATATTAATGCCTCCTCGATCTTCGAACACTTCGTCCACACAAAACTTGACAAAACTTTTATTAGAAATGTTAGTACATAATCATCAAATTTCATCATGTCCTGCCATAAAATTATTTCATAATTATAAGATAACATTACCCACTATATTCTATAATAATTATATGGCTCCCAAGTCAATGAGGCTAAACAAGAATTCAAACATAAGCATGCAAATCAACTATAACAACAATCTGTGAAAAAACAGGACAGTCTGTAAAGATGCAGATTCTAAATATACTTATGTAACTCAAAAAAATTTCAAAAAATTAGGAAGCGGTAATAAATTTGTATAAAAGTACCGTGTAAAAGTTTCAGAACCTTTTGACGTTCCAGTAAAACATGAAAAATTAAACACTACAACCAAAATTTCTATTTTTGCACACCACATATCAAATAAGCAATTTGAACCTCCTAAAGGTAATTCTTGGCACATTATTTTTATAATACAATGAATTTTTTACAAGGGTATAATTTTTGTTGTTGAAATTTTATGTAATCAAGATTCACAAAGTTTCCATGGGCATGACCAAAGTTCAAGGCTAGCCCCCACTTCAGTGGTGCTCATCTTTCTCACTTTCACTTCTGTTTTTGAAAAGGTTTTAAGTTCCCCACTTTATTTTTTGTTTTTAATTATTTCAAAATCACAGACCAGAAGTAAATTACTCTCTAAAACTTCCGGGTTGTCTCCCTGTCAACGCTTTTATTAAAGCCATTAAGCTAGGCATATAGTGCTCAAGTAATTGATCCACCCGAATCCCAAGGTATATCAAAGACAATTTTAATTAACAATGATTTGAAATTTAGTAGTTAGAACAAAGTGATGTATATCATGTGACAACGAAGTCTAAATTTCTTCCTATGCATTGGCATGTCATACAATAACAATTGATGCACATCAAGTAAAGGCCAATACATAACATAAGTAGTTTCTTGCAATTTTATCGTATTAGAAACATACAGAGGTGAAGATTTGGTTCCTCTCTCATAATAATTGCAAGTAGGAGAAGAAATCACATGCATATTATGTCCATCAAAATCATCACGTGTAGTGGTCAAACGCAACCCATGAATATAATCCTTAATAAGTGCAAACTTCTCCGATATAGTGTAGTTGGGAGAATTCAAAAATATAATAGGACTATCATTTATGGGTGCAATAGAAACAATTTCATGCTTAACATAAGGAACTATATCAATTTGATCTCCATAAGCATAATTCATATTGGCATCATGGCCACAAGCATAGCAAGCATCAAGTTCATCAAAAAAGGGATATTAATTTCAAATGAATCCAAGGGATCATAGAAATCATCCTTCCGTATGCGAGAAGGGAAATTAAAAAATGTATGAGTTGAGGAGTTACTCTCATTTGAAGGTGCGCACGGGTAGCTAATCCGCTCTTCCACCTTTTGTTCTCCACTCTCGTCCTCATCTTTTTCATCTAATGAGCTCACAGTTTCAGCAATTTCTTCTTCCATAGATTCCTGCAAAATATTAGTCTCTTCCAAGGCAATGATCATTCTTTCAATAAATTCATTATTATCAGCATTGTATTCATAATTATCATAGCAATATTTAAGTATGGCAAAAATTTCAGATTTGTAAGGAACATCATCATACTTTTCAATCAAAGAAGAAATTTCGTAAGCACATTTAAAAGCAACAAATTCTTCTATTTATTCCACATCATAGTAATTATATATACCATTAGCATAATAAATCAAGGTTTATTATCATTAAACTCACAGAAAATAAAAATTATTTAATGATAAAAGCAAACAAGCACACATGAGAATATCAACCACTACGCTATTCCTCCCCGACAACGGCGCCAGAAAAAGGTCTTGATAACCCACAAGTGTAGGGGGTTGTTTGTAGCCTTTTTTGATAAGTAAGAGTGTCGAACCCAACGAGTAGCTAAAGGTACATCTAATATTCTCTCAAGTTCTATCGACCACCTATACAACTCTAAGCACGCTAACGCTTACTTTACCTACAACAAGTATGAAACTACTTTGCGGGAAAGAAACTTGAAGTACTTAGTAGGTGTAATAGATAGTTTTGCAAGATAACAAATAACAAGTAAATAATAGTTAGGGGATTTTTAGCTAAAGAACATTAAAGTAAAATATTTAGTAGAAAGCTTTTTTTGTAACGCGAGAGAAAGATTTTTCTATAGACAATCGATAACTAGACCGGTATCATTTTTGCAGTTTTATATGGAGAGGCATACCCTAACATACTTTCCGTACTTGGATGATACGCACTTATGACTAGAATTCTAGCAAGTGTTTGCAACTACTAGAAATTCATTAAGGTAAACCCAACCATAGCATTAACACATCAAGTCCCCTTTATCCCATACATAAATAATCCCCCTACTCGGGTGTAAGCTTCTGTCACTCTAGCCACCCACTATAAGCGAATCATAAACATATTGGAAACCTGCCAGAGGGATTCCTTCACGTGTGCGCTTCACAGAAGGCAACTGAGGACAACACCAAAATAGAACATACAACTCAAACCAATCACGATCATCAATCAACCCATAGGACAAAAGATATCTACTCAAACATCATAGGATAGGCACCCTCAATTGGATAATAATATGTAGCATTAAACACCATGTTTAAGTAGATATTACAGCGGGGAAGAGAGTTTTTACACCGCTGCATAGAGGGGGAGAGAGTTGGTGGTGACGGCGGCAAAGTTGTTGGTGTAGATCGCCGTCATGATGGATGCCCCGGCGGCGCTCCAGCGCCACCGGGAGAGAGGGGGAGAGAGCCTGAGGGATCACTAGAAGAGTGTCTAGAGGGGGGGGGTGAATAGACTACTAGCAGAAATTTAAAACCTAACCTTTTCCCAAGTTAATTGGTTGGCAGATTTTAACAGTTTTAACAAAGCTAGCAAGTCTAACAGCCCTACACATACATGTCAATAAATATGGCAGCGGAAAGTAAAGTCATTGCATATGAAGTAAAGAGTTGAGATAGGTAGATCAAACGCAGTTGAAGACACGATGATTTTTCCCGTGGTTCCGATAGGTGGCGCTATCGTACATCCACGTTTATGGTGTCTTCAACCCACGGAGGGTAACAGTCGCAAGAGTCCATGGAGGTCTCCACCCAAAAGGGTCCACGAAGTAGCAACCTTGACTATTCCATACGGCTTTCGTCCACGAAGGACTAGCCTCACTATGGGGTAGATCTTCATGAAGTAGGCGATCTCCTTGCCCTTACAAACTTCTTGGTTCACTCCACAACATGAAGTAGGAGGCTCCCAACCAACACCTAACCAATCTAGGAGGCACCACCCTCCAAAAGGTAATAGGCTCGGTAATGATGATGAACTCCTTGCTCTTGTGCTTCAAGATGATAGACTCCTCAACACACAATCTCTCTCTCACGGGTTTGGCTTGGTACAAGAGATAGGATTGGTGGAAAGCAACTTGGGGAGGCTAGAAATCAAGATCCATATGATTGGAGTGGAAGATCTTGACCTCAACACAAGGGTAGGTGGTTCTCTCTTAGAAAATCTGATAGGATATGTATGGAATAGTTCCGAGTGCTTCTTTTTCGAGTGAGTGGTGGTGAAGGGGTATATATAGGCATCCCCAAAAATCCAACCGTTACACACAAAATGTCCAACTCGGTGACACCGATATGTTAATCTCGGTGGTACCGAAGTGACCAAAAGGTGGCAACTTTTGAATCTCGGAGGGACCGATATACAATTCTCGGTTGCACCGATAAGGTGACCAACGGTCAGATTCCCAATGTCGGTGACGCCGATACAACATTCTCGGTGGAACCGAAAATGTGAATTTGCATAACAGAAAGTTGGCAACCTAAACTCGGTGGCACCGGTATCGAATCGGTTGCACCGAAGTGGCTAGGGTTTGGCAGAGTCTGTCTAGGTGCTGGAATCGGTGGCACCGAAGTGGGATAGCTGGTTGCACCGATTTTGAGTGTTGGGTATAGAACAGACTTTGGTGGGAGAGTTTTGTGGATGTTTTTGGCAACTATCACTTGTGCACGTTTGAGCATATTGTTCACCAACAAAACTTTACCCCCCTTTTAATAGTATTGTCTTTCCTATGGACTCAAAGTGATTTATCACAAATCTAAAATGTAGAGTCCTCTTGCTTGAAGCTTGGACAACCTATTTCCTTGCATCTTGGGGTTTCTCAACAATCTCCTTTTTGCCAATCCTCTCATAGAACATTTCCTAAAATATACTTAGTGGAAACATTAGTTCAAGAGACAATGTATGTTGTCATGAATTATCAAAACCACCAAGGGAGCATGTTGTGCTTTCAGAGCCCCCTCCTTATTATTTTGCCTTGGCCTCCTCCCTAGGTGGGAGTGTTGTAAATATGCCCTAGAGGCAATAATAAATTAGTTATTATCATATTTTCTTGTTCATGATAATCGTTTATTATCCATGCTATAATTGTATTGATCGGAGACTTACATGCATGTGTGGATACATAGACAAAACCATGTCCCTAGTATGCCTCTAATAGACTAGCTCGTTACTCAAAGATGGTTAAGGTTTCCTAGCCATTGACATAATTAGGAGAATGATGGGATGGACAAGACCCAAACTACAAACGTAGCATATGATCGTGTCAGTTTAATGCTACTTTTTTCTGCATGTCAAGTATCTGTTCCTATGACCATGAGATCATGCAACTCACTGACACCGGAGGAATGCCTTGTGTGTATCAAACGTCGCAACGTAACTGGGTGACTATAAAGGTACTCTACAGGTATCTCCGAGGGTGTCTGTTGGGCTGGCATGGATCAAGACTTGGATTTGTTACTCCGAGTGACGGAGAGGTATCTCAGGGCCCACTCGGTAATACAACATCACAACAAGCCTTGCAAGCAATGTGACTAAGTGTTAGTCACGCGATCTTGTATTACGGAACGAGTAAAGAGACTTGCCGGTAACGAGGTTGAACTAGGTATGGAGGTACCGATGATCGAATCTCGGGCAAGTAACATACCAAAGAACAAAGGGAACATCATACGGGATTAACTGAATCCTTGACATAGAGGTTCGACCGATAAAGATCTTCGTAGAATATGTAGGAACCAATATGGGCATCCAGGTCCCTCTATTGGTTATTGACCATAGAGGTGTCTCGGTCATGTCTACATAGTTCTTGAACCCGCAAGGTCTGCACACTTAAGGTTCGGTGACATTTCGGTAGTATAGAGTTATGTATGGTAATGACCGAAGGTTGTTTGCAGTCCCGGATAAGATCCCAGACGTCATGAGGAGCTCCGGAATGGTCCAGAGGTAAAGATTCATATATAGGAAGTCCCATTTTGGTCGCCGGAAAAATTTCGGGCTAATCGGTAATGTACCGGGAGTGCCGGTAGTGTATCGAGAGACCATCGGGAGGGGTATTTCGACCCAGGAGGCTTCATGGGCTGTGGGAGAATAAATACCAGCCTTTTGTGGGCTGGTGGAAGTCCCACACAAGGCCCATGCGACTGGGAGAAAAAGCCCAAAGGGAAAAAGGTGGAAAAAGACCAAAAAAAGGAGGAATCCTAGTCCTACTAGGATTGGAGGAGGAGTCCTCCTCTCCTCCCCACTTTGGCCGACCCAAGGGCTGGCTTTTTGGCAGCTAAGCCTCCGCCTCCTCTCCTCCTATATATACTAGAGGATTTTTGGGTTTTGGCACAGAATTTTCAGCCACGTGCTACCCGTTCCTCTAGTGCATAGTTTCTCCTCTAGATCGGTTTTCTGCAGTGCTTAGGCGAAGCCCTGCCGGAATAGCTCCACCACCATCGCCGCAACGCCATCACGCTGCCGGAGAACTCTTATACCTCTCCTCTCCCTCTTGCTGGATCAAGAAGGCGGAGATCATCATCAAGGTGTATGTGTGCTGAACGCGGAGGTGTCGTCCGTTCGGCGCTAGATCGGAAGGACCATGATCAAGATTGCGAGACGGATCGTGACATGATCGCGGGACGGATCGTGATGAGATCACGGGACGGATCGTGATGAGTTCGCGGGACGGATCGTGATGAGATCGCGGGACGGATCGTGATGGGTTCGCGGGACGGATCGTGATGGGATCGCGGGACGGATCGTGATGAGATCGCGGGACGCTCGGCGATTTGGATCGCGAAGACGTTCGACTACACCAACCACGTTTCTTAATGTTTCCCGCTTAGCGATCTACAAGGGTACATAGATCCACTCTCCCTCTCGTAGATGCTCATCACCATGGATAGATTTGCGTGTGCGTAGGAATTTTTTTGTTTCCCATGCAACGTTCCCCAACAGGGAGGAGGGTTTTATCTCTGTTCCATGGATGCCATGGCTCCTGGAGGGAAAGAGCCCCTGCGAGATTGAATCTCTCTTTGTTTCTCTCTGTTTTGGCGATTGTTTTCTCATCCCTTCACCGTTTTTTAAATATCAGAAGATCCGTAACTCCGACCGGGCTGAAATTATGAGTGGATTATTATCGCAAAAATATCTTTATTGCGGTAGAAGGAGCTCCCCTACCGTCTTAAGGGGGAGGCACAAGACATCAGGGGGCATGCACCCCTATGTCGTGCCCTGTTGGCTTGTGCCTCCCTCGGGCACCGTCTTGTGTTGATTCTGTGATGCCCCGGATTTGCAGCTACAGTAATCTCTGTAATTAAGCTATAGGAACCCCATGCCAATGATGCCTTGTCATCACCTTCACTGTTGCTAATCCCATTTGGTTCGAAGCATGATGAACTTCGAAATTTAATTAAAGTTGACAGTTAAAGTTTTCAAATGCCAAATCAAAAATGTTCAGGATGTGACAATTATTGCAATGGTAATTGTGTTGTGGAAATCAAGTTTTTTGAAATCATTTAAATTTCTAAGTTAAAATAAAAGTAAAACAGAAAATAAGAATAACAAAAAAAGAGCAAAACCCCCTCCTCCCGGGACAGCCAAACTGGGCCCTGGCCCAGCTCGGGCGAGCAACCCCCCAACTAGTACAAGGGGATCAACCCCTACAACCCTAGTGGCCCCGACGCCCACTCGTCCCCACTCCCCTCACTCTCTCCCCTCCAATCCAGATCTGGATTGGGGCAACCCCCGCCATGCCGCCGCCGACGTCGCCCCACGCCGCCCCAAGCCGCCCCGACACTTGTTGGAGCCGCCTCCCCGCCGTCACCGCGCCTCCGTCGCCTCCTCCCCGAATAGCTTCCCCGCGCCTTGCCGAACCCGCCCCCTACAACTGCTGGTGAGGCCCTCGACCTCCTTCTCTCCCAACCCTGCTTGCGCCACCACACCCGCAAGCCACCACGGCTGCACAACCGTGCACGCCACGCATCACCGCCGCCGCTGCGGCCCCGCTCGCCTCCTGCACCCCTGCTCGCTCGCTCGTCCGTGCCGGCCCCCGACTCGTGCCCGCCGGCCGGCCACGGCCACAACCCCACACGCCAGCCCCGTTGTCGTGCTGTGCACACGTGCCCTCCCCTCACAGCGGTCGTCGCTCGCCGCGCGAGCCCGTGCCCCCACCTCCGGTCCCCGTCGTAGCCCCGCCGTGCGCCCGCCTCCATCCCGCACCGCGACCACCGCGCCGCCTCGGGCCATCCCCATCATGTGGCCCCGCCGCCGCCGCATGCTCGCCCCCTACCGGCGCCCTGGCTGCCGTCGCCGGTTGGCCACCGTTGGCCTTGGGGCCTTGCCCCCTCTCTAACCCGACCTGGTTAGTGGGGTTGACAACCCACTGACCACCCCCACACAGAATGATAACGGGGTCCCACCTCCCCATAAACGTTTTTTAATAAATATATATATATATATAGAGAGAGAAATAAATAGTTAATTAATTGTTTAGTTGATTAATCTGTTAATTAACTTAATTAAACTAATTGGGTTAATTAATAATTCAGTTAATTAATTTAAGCTAATTAGAGAATGACAGGTGGGTCCTACACCCCCCTAATTAATTCTGTTTAAAATTAATTAAAATTAATTAAACCTGTGACAATGACATGTAGGATGCACTGGTCAGTTTGACCAGTAGATAGGGTAGTTGACTCGTGACATCAGCATGACATCATGCTGATGTGTAATTACATTTATTGAATTAATCTAAACCTGTTAATTTCAGAATATTAATAAAACTTTAAAAACTAATATAAAATAAAAGTTATTCAGAAAGTTGTTCAGAAAAATCCCATGAATTCGAATACTTTATACATGAAAGTTGTTCAGAAAAATCCCACGAATTCGAATACGTCATCTGTTAGTTTGTCACGCGTTCCTATCATAACGGACATGGAACTTTTCCATCTGTTTCATTTGTCCGGTAGTAGCCCGAGACCCTCGAAAATATCGCCAGATATTCTTCCGATCTGTGTGTGCCACGTAGTACTGCGTTAGTGCATGCCTAGCTCTGCATATTGTCATGTCATGCATGTGATGTATCTGTTTGCTTTATATTTATTGTTTCTTGCCCCTCTTCTGACTGGTAGACCCCAAGACTGACGCTGCTGCCGGGTATGACTACGCGCCTGACGATCAGCCTTTTGCCGTAGAGTAGCAAGGCAAGCAATCACCCCTCTTGAGCATTCCGATATCGCCCATTTCTTTCCCTCTCACTCTTGCATTAGATTTTTGCTACTGTATTAGCTAGCTCCTATTTCTGATGCGTAGCTTGTTTTTGATAAACTGCTACTATACCTGCAATCATAACAACTGCTTAGTATAGGTTGATCAATGAATCCCCTGTGACCCCCTTAGTCCCAGTTGCCTCTGCTTCTTCATCGATGACTCGAAGACTCGGTCAATCGATCGATAAGCCAGGCCCCTCACATCAGCACCCCCCTTAGTTGTACGACTCTGCAGTGCTACTATCGAGTACCGAGGGTGACACCTCATGAAGTACTCATTATCCTATCTTTGTGGTGCAGCTTGTCGGTCATGGTTATCGAGGGTGATTCCTCCTTCACCACTCCCGACGATGACTCTGTCGTGCAACCCCTCAAGTGTGGGACCCTCGAGGGTGATTCCTCTAAGTACACGTTGACGGTTTCATCGAGCGGGACCCTTTGAGAGTGATTCCTTAGGTTCCACCTTGATGTTTTATACACACCATTACTATGACCTGGTTACAGAAACATGTTGGTGATGGGTCGGCCCTGAGGGGTACCCACGCTTTGATGATGATGAGGCGTGGACGAGCAGGAGAGGCCTTGCCACACATCCTCGAGATGGGGCGACGAGACCGCACTTCATGGGTCACGCTTTCCCCGCATTAATAAAATGCTAATGGGCGGGGTATTTGATCTGAGTTGGTCGATTGACCTTTTACGCACAAAACCTTCACATGGGAGAAGTTATGGGTACTTAGCGTTGTTGTATCAGCTGAAGCTCTTCGGATGTTAGCAATGGAGTGGCACGCGCCCGACTGGCCTGGACGGTACAACTCTTGGACTAGAGTATGCTAGGGCTGACCTCGGCTGCGTTCGCATCGTGCAGGAGTGCGAAGGGCAAATGGGCCCATGAACCCTGCGCGCATAGGATTTAGACTAGTGGGCTGGCCTCTCTATTGAGTCTAGGTGGGGAGATGACGTGTTGAAATCCCGAGGCCAGGCATTACCCAGGAAAGTGTGTTCAGCCAGAGGTGATCAACTGTGTTGGAAATGCGGTGCACCCTTGTAGGCATGAATTCATCTATTCGAATAGTCGTGTCCACGGTAATAGGAGGACTTGGAGTTGTACTTTGACCTTCGACAACTATAATTGTGACTTTAAATTGAAATGAAGGTTGGCTTCGGGATTGCTTCCTCATAGGGAGTCGAGGAAGAATCTCTGGGCATGGTTACTTAATAAAATTGCTACAATAATATGATTATATGTGAGATACCAGTCTACTCTCTTCTAATGCTCCAAGATGCTGAAGATGCTAGTCTTCGATAGGACTAGGCTTTCCCCCACATTCTTACTTTCTACCGTCAGTCCAGATATAACCCCACCCCTTGATAATATTGCATACTTAGCATAGTACTAATGTCAGTCTTGCGAGTACTTTGGATGAGTACTCACCGCTACTTTACTTCCTCTTTCCCCCTCGGTACGACCGCTGCATTCAGATGATGGAGCCCAGGAGACCGTGTACCCCACCGCGACTACTACGCCACCGCACGAGCCTACTACTACGTGGAGGCGGCCCCCGACCAGCAGTAAGATAGGAGGTTCCCAGGCAGGAGGCCTTGCCTCGTTCGATCCATTGTTATGTTTGTGCTAGCCGTCTTAAGGCAAAACTTGTTTAACTTATGTTTGTACTCAGATATTATTTGCTTCCGCTGACTCGTGCTTGTCGAGCTTTGTATTCGAGCCCTCAAGGCCCCTGGCTTGTAATATGAAGCTGTATGATTTTAATTTGTGTCTACTGTTGTGTTGTGATATCGATCAGTGAGTTCCTAATCTTGGTCGTACGCATTGCGTGTTTGTTTAGCGTATAGTCAAATTGGGGGCGTCACAAGTTGGTATAAGAGCCGACTGCCTGTAGGTAGCCCCCTTTTCAACTCCTTGGCTGAAGTTGAGTCTAGTACTTGAAAAACTTTACTAACATAGTTGTGTGGTTTACGGGCCCACATCTCAATCAGGTGGTATTAGGATCTTTTATTCCTCGTTCTATACTCTGGGATCTGATCTCTCTTCTCTTTCGGGTAAAGATTTTACTAACTCTAACTCTAGGTTCTCGTAACTACTTCCTCCCGGAGAGCCCCTCATTCCAGATGATGGCTTGATTCATCATAAGACTCCAAAGATACTCTCTAATGTTCTCCCAAGAACTTGTATTCATCACTCTTGCGATTCCCTTCTTCCATCAACCCGCCTAAGCTTATCGGGGATTCGCCCATCCTCGGTTGTCACTGGTTTCAAAAAACAATCCTTCAAATTACTATTTGATCTTCCGAAATCCTCAGTAGCCTTTTGCTCTTGACATTTGTGATGCCCCCAATTTCGACCATACGCTAAACATACACGCATTGCGTACGACCAAGATTAGGGACTCACTGATCAATATCACAACACAACTCTAGACACAAATTTAAAGTCATACAACTTCATATTACAAGCCAGGGGCCTCGAGGGCTCAAATACAAAGCTCGACAAAACACGAGTCAGCGGAAGCAAATAATATCTGAGTACAGACATAAGTTAACCAAGTTTTGCCTTAAGAAGGCTAGCACAAACATAACAACGGATCGAAAGAGGCGAGGCCTCCCGCCTGGGAACCTCCTATTCTACTGCTGGTCGGGGGCTGCCTCCACGTAGTAGTAGGCTCCTGCAGTGGTGTAGTAGTCGTCTTTGGCGTACTCCATCTCCTGGGCTCCACCGTCTGAATGTAGAATCGTATCGGGGGGGGGGGGGGGGGAAGAGAAAGCAAAGCAGTGGTGAGTACTCATCCAAAGTACTCGCAAGACTAACATCAGAACTATGCTAAGTATGCATCATTATCAAGGGGTGGGGTTATATCTGGACTAACTGCAGAAAGCAAGAATAGGAGGAAGGCCTAGTCATATCGAAGACTAGCATCTTCAACATCTTGCAGCATGAGGAGAGAGTAGACTGGTAACTCACATGTTTTCATATTATTGTAGCAATTTTATTAAGTAACCACGCCCAGAGATTCTTCCTCGACTCCCTGCGAGGAAGCAATCCCGGGGCCACATTTCATTTAAAGTAAAGCACAATCATAGTTGTATAAGGTCAAGGTACAACTCCAAGTCATCATGTTACCGTGGACACGACTATTCGAATAGATAAGTTCTTCCCTGCAGGGGTGCACCGCATTTCCAACACGCTTGATCACCTCCGGCCGGACACACTTTACGGGGTAATGCCTGGCCTCAGGATCCAAAACGTCGTCGCCCCACCTAGGCTCAATGAAGAGGCCAGCCCGCCGGTCTACTCCTAAGCGCGCAGGTTCATGGGCCCACTTGCCCTTGTACTCCTGCATGATGCGTGGGCGGCCGAAAACAGTCGTAGCATGCCTTAAAGCAAGCGCCATGTGTTCCAGACCAATCCGGCGTGCGCTGCTCTGATTGCTGACGTCCGAAGAGCTTCGCCTGATACAACGACGCTGGGTACCCATAACTTCTCCCACGTGAAGGTTTAGTGCGTAAAATGTCAACGACCAACTCAGATCAAATACCCAACCCATTAGCATTTTATTAGTGCGGGGCAAGCTCGAACCATACAGTCCGTCGTCCCGCCAATAACTCTTGGGTGCCTTACTGGCGCACCCCACCAAGTCTTCGGATGCCTTGTGGCGCATCCCACCAATATCTCTCGTGGGTACCCTTGGGGCCGACCCGTCTTCAACATGTTTCTGTAACCAGGTCATAGTAACTGTGTGTATACAACGTCAAGGCGGGAACAGAGGAATCACACTCAACGGTCCCCGCTCGATGTAACCGCCAAGGTGGACTTACGTGAATCACCCTCGAAGGTCACACACTTGAGGGCCTGCACGACAGAGACATCCTCAGGAATGGTGAAGGAGGAATCACCCTCGATAACCACGACCGACTAGCTGCAGTGCAGGGCTAGCATCACGAGTACTTCACGAGGTGTCACCCTCGGTACTCGATAGTAGCATTGTAGAGTCATACAATTAAAGGGAGTGCAGTGATGTGAGGGGCCTGGCTTGTCGGTCAGTTGACCGAGTCTTCGAGTCGTCGAATCATCGGGTCGTCGATGAGGAAGCAGAGGCAACTAGGTCTAAGGGGTCATTGGGGATTTACTAACCATACTAAGCAGTTGGTATGATTGCAGGTATAGTAACAGTTTATCAAAAACAGGCTATGCATCAAAATAGGAGCTAACTAATACAATAGCAAAAATCTAATGCAAGAATAAGAGGGAAAGGAATAGGCAATATCGGAATGCTTAAGGGGGGGGGGGTTGCTTGCCTTGCTGCTCTGTGGCAAAAGGCTGGTTGTCAGGGGCGTAGTCGTACTCGGCAGCAACATCAGCCTCGGGGTCTACCGGAGAGAAGAGGGGGAAGAAACAATAAATATAAAGCAGACAAATGCATCATGATGCATGGCATGGCAATATGCAGAGCTAGGTATGCACTAACGTAGTATTATACGTCGCGAATGGGTCGGAAGAATATCTGACGATATTTCTCGGGTCTCTAGCTTTTACCGAACAGGTGGAAACGATGGAAAAGTTCCATGTTTTCTATGCTAGGAGCGCGTGACAGACTAACGGGCTGCGTATTCGGATTCGTAGGATTTTTTTGAATAACTTTCATGTTCAAAACTTTTTCATCTAGATTACAGTTTATTTTATATAAATATTTTTAAAGATTAAACAATATTCTAAAATTAAACAGTTTATTTTAGTTCAATAAACAAAATTATGACATCAGCATGATGTCATGCTAACATCACCAGCCAATAGGGTTTGACTGGTCAAACCGACCAGTGGGTCCCAAATGTCAGTGGCACTGTTTTTTAATTAATGTTTAATTAACTTTAATCAGGTTAATTACGGAGTGGGACCCACCTGTTATTTCCTGTTTAGTTTAATTAATAACAGAATTAATTAATTCAAAATTAATTAGTACTAATGGGGTTCGGCCCCACATGCGAGTCTCTGTTAAGTTAACAGAGTAATTAACTAATCTGATTAACTTAATTAAGTTAAATAATTAATTAATAACCTAAAAATTTATTTTATTATTTTATTATTTATTTATTTTAAAAACGTTTTAGGGCAGTGGGCCCCCATCGTCAGTGGCTAGGGGGGGTCAGTGGGGGGGGGGGGGGTTCACCCCACTAACAGAGCCGGTCGGGGCGAGGCCAGAGGCCAGGGGCGCTGACTGGCCGCGGCCGGGCCGACGGTAGCCGGTGGGGACCGGCAAGGGGAGCGGCCAGTAGTGGCAGCGCGGTGGCTAGCGGCGATGCGTGCGGGAGCGCGCGGGGACGCGGCCAGCGCACGACGTGCGAAAGTGCGGGCACGCGCGGGTGGTCGGGGCGCCGTGCGTGCGTGCGGGAGGGCGATGCCGCGGTGAGCGCGCAACGGCTAGCGGGGAGCGGTTGCGGGGCACGGCGCGAAGCGGCGCAACTAGCAACGCTGAGCAGCAGTACAAAGCAGCAGCAGGGCACCGATGGCGAGCGATCGGGGGTGTGGGCCGATGCGGACAAGAACGGGGGTGGGGAGAGGGAGGCAGCTCACGGCGGTGCAGGGTGGGCTGGGTTGGCGAGGCTCGGTGTGGTCTGATGGGGAGGAGGCACGGAGGACGGCGTCGGGGAGGTGCGGGAGGCTCGGCCGCGACGAGCCCGAGCTCCACCTCGGGCAGAGGAGAGAGAGGGGGAGGAACGAGGGCGCGAGGTAGATCGGCAAGGCAACACCAGCAATGGCGGGGTGGTGCCGGTGGAGAGGCAACGGCATCGGCACCAATATGGTCCGATCCAGATCGGGGAGGAGGAGGGGATCGAACCGGGGGAGGGGAGAAGTAGGGATGAGGCTAGGGTTTCGGTGGCCAGGGGGTTATCGGGGGCGGCTGGGCCGTGGGCGTTAGTGGGCTGGCCGGCTGGGCCTTGGCCCAGTTGGGCCAGGGGGGGGGCATTTTGCTTTTTTTAGTTTTGTTTTCTGTTATTAGTTTTAATTCATTTCGGTTTTATCTTAGTTGCACCACTATAGCACTTTTGTAAAATGGGATACTTGGTTCAACATTTGTATTGCATTTCTCAGCAATGCCACAAAAAGTTTGAGAGGCATTGGAAACGATTTGGTATTTTCCATAAGGCAAGAAGCTTCTAAAATATTGTTTTGGTTTTTGTTTTCTTTATTTTGAGGCACTAATACATTTTATAAAACATTGCTGGTAATTTTATAATTACCAAGGGATTATTTGCAACCCCAACATGATTTTTGTTTTTAGGTTTGCAAAAACTATTTAAACCACTTTTGAATGTATTTTGAAAATCAATAGGGAATTCAAATGACGGATTATAATTTATGAGTTATTATCGGATAAAGGACCTGATGTAAGTATCAGTACTCCGCCAGCCCGCCGGTTTACTCCTAAGCGCAGGTTCATGGGCCCACTTGCCCTTGCACTCCTGCACGATGCGTGGGCAGCCGAAAACAGTCCTAGCATGCCTTAAAGCAAGCGCCATGTGTTCCAGACCAATCCGGCGCGCGCCGCTCTGATTGCTGACGTCCGAAGAGCTTCGCCTGATACAACGATGCTAAGTACCCATATCTTCTCCCACGTGAAGGTTTAGTGCGTAAAAGGTCAACGACCAACTCGGATCAAATACCCAACCCATTAGCATTTTATTAGTGCGGGGCAAGCTCGAACCATACAGTCCGTCGTCTCGCCAATAACTCTCGGGTGCCTTACTGGCGCACCCCACCAAGTCTTCGGATGCCTTGCGGCGCATCCCACCAATATCTCTCGTGGGTACCCTTGGGGCCGACCCGTCATCAACATGTTTCTGTAACCAGGTCATAGTAACTGTGTGTATACAACATCAAGGCGAGAACAGAGGAATCACACTCAACGGTCCCCGCTCGATGTAACCGCCAAGGTGGACTTACATGAATCACCCTCGAAGGTCACACACTTGAGGGCCTGCACGACAGAGACATCGTCGGGAATGGTGAAGGAGGAATCACCCTCGATAACCACGACCGACTAGCTGCGCTGCAGGGCTAGCATCATGAGTACTTCACGAGGTGTCACCCTCGGTACTCGATAGTAGCACTGTAGAGTCATACAATTAAAGGGAGTGCAGTGATGTGAGGGGCCTGGCTTGTCGGTCGGTTGACCGAGTCTTCGAGTCGTCGAATCGTCGGGTCGTCGATGAGGAAGCAGAGGCAATTGGGTCTAAGGGGTCATTGGGGATTTACTAACCAACCTATACTAAGCAGTTGGTATGATTGCAGGTATAGTAACAGTTTATCAAAAACAGGCTATGCATCAAAATAGGAGCTAACTAATACAGTAGCAAAAATCTAATGCAAGAATAAGAGGGAAAGGAATAGGCAATAGCGGAATGCTCAAGGGGGGTTGCTTGCCTTGCTGCTCTACGGCAAAAGGCTGGTCGTCAGGGGCGTAGTCGTACTCGGCAGCAACGTCAGCCTCGGGGTCTACCGAAGAGAAGAGGGGGAAGAAAGAACAAATATAAAGCAGACAAATGCATCATGATGCATGACATGGAAATATGCAGAGCTAGCTACGCACTAACGCAGTATTATACGTCGCGAATGGGTCGGAAGAATATCTGACGATATTTCCCGGGTCTCTGGCTTTTACCGAACAGGTGGAAACGATGGAAAAGTTCCATGTTTTCTATGCTAGGAGCACGTGACAGACTAACGGGCTGCGTATTCGGATTCGTAGGATTTTTCTGAACAAATTTCATGTTCAAAACTTTTTCATCTAGATTATGGTTAATTTATATTAATATTTTTAAAGATTAAACAATATTCTAAAATTAAACAGTTTATTCTAATTCAATAAACAAAATTATGACATCAACATGATGTCATGCTAACATCACCAGCCAATAGGGTTTGACTGGTCAAACCGACCAGTGGGTCCTACATGTCAGTGGCACTGTTTTTTAATTAATGTTTAATTAACTTTAATCAGGTTAATTAAGGAGTGGGACCCACCAGTTATTTCCTGTTTAGTTTAATTAATTAACAGAATTAATTAATTCAAAATTAATTAGTACTAATGGGGTTGGGCCCCACATGCGAGTCTTTGTTAAGTTAACAGAGTAATTAACTAATCTGATTAACTTAATTAAGTTAATTAATTAATTAATAACCTAAAAATTTATTTTATTATTTATTTATTTTAAAACCATTTTAGGGCAGTGGGCCCTCATCGACAGTGGCTAGGGGTGGGTCAGTGGTGGTGGTGGTGGTGGGGGGGGGGGGGTTCACCCCACTAACAGAGCCGGTCGGGGCGAGGCCAGAGGCCAGGGGCGCCGGCGGCGGGGACTGGCCGCGGCCGGGCTGACGGTAGCCGGTGGGGACCGGCAAGGGGAGCAGCCAGTAGTGACAACGCGGTGGCTAGTGGCGATGCGTGCGGGAGCGCGCGGGGACGCGGCCAGCGCACGACGTGCGAAAGTGCGGGCACGCGCGGGTGGTCGGGGCGCCGTGCGCACGTGCGGGAGGGCAATGCTGTGGTGAGCGCGCGACGGCTAGCGGGGAGCGGTTGCGGGGCACGGCGCGAAGCAACACAACTAGCAACGCTGAGCAGCAGTACAAAGCAGCAACAGGGCACCGTTGGCGAGCGATCGGGGGTGTGGGCCGATGCGGACGAGAACGGGGGTGGGGAGAGGGAGGCTGCTCCCGGCGGTGCAGGGTGGGCTTGATCGGCGAGGCTCAGTGTGGTCCGACGGGGAGGAGGCGGGGATGACGGCATCGAGGAGGTGCGGGAGGCTCGGCCGCGACGAGCCCGAGCTCCACCTCGGGCAGAGAGAGAGAGAGGGAGGAACGGGGGCGCGAGGTAGATCGGCGGGGCAACACCAGCGATGGCAGGGTGGCGCCGGTGGGGAGGCAATGGCGTCGGTGCCTATATGGTCCGATCCAGATCGGGAAGGCGAAGGGGATCGAACCGGGGGAGGGGAGAAGTAGGGATGGGGCTAGGGTTTCGGTGGCTAGGGGGTTATCGGGGGCGGCTGGGCCGTGGGTGTTAGTGGGCTGGCCGGCTGGGCCTTGGCCCAGTTGGGCCAGTGGGGGGGGGGCTATTTGCTTTTTTAGTTTTGTTTTCTGTTATTAGTTTTAATTCATTTCGGTTTTATCTTAGTTGCAGCACTATAGCACTTTTGTAAAATGGGATACTTGGTTCAACATTTGTATTGCATTTCTCAGCAATGCCACAAAAAGTTTGAGACGCATTGGAAACGATTTGGTATTTTCCATAAGGCAAGAAGCTTCTAAAATATTGTTTTGGTTTTTGTTTTTCTTTATTTTGAGGCACTAATACATTTTATAAAACATTGCTGGTAATTTTATAATTACCAAGGGATTATTTGCAACCCCAACATGATTTTTGTTTTTAGGTTTGCAAAAATTATTTAACCCACTTTTGAATGAATTTTGAAAATCAATAGGGAATTCAAATGAGATATGGTTCCATTGTGATCATGCCCTATTTAGAAAAATGGATATCTTAAGCTTGGCCATTACTGTAGCTTAATTACATCATCACTGTAGCACTGGCACCAGTGTGTTACAACATTCCCTCACCTACTTGCGTTATGGCTAATTTCATATGTCTAGCATTATCCACTAAAATCCTCTGTGATTATCATTCGACCTTATTGATTCAACTTGTGTGTGAATGCACACAATCCTCACGTGATACTCTTAATTATCTGTCCGGTCTAGACATCTTTCCTATCAGGAGCTGGTTCTTGGTAAATCAACCTTGGTTGATTGTCCATCTAAGTCCCTTCAAGTAATCTGTATCGATCGAAGCATCTGATTCTGATACACCAAATTGGGAATCTTATTTCCTTTAGTACTTAAGCATCAAAATTATACAGATGTTCTATAATCCGATGCCTGCATTCTATCTTCCTCTGACGGAGTACCGATACTCACATCAGGCCAGAGCCATTGTTGGGTTATTATCGGATAGTATCCTTCACATTCAAAATTATTGTGATGTTCTTCCCCTGATGCATGATGCCATTGGTAAATTGTTCCTTCTCCCTCTAATAAGTTGTATCCTATGCTTTTGTCAGCCATGCTCTGTTGTCAAGCATGTGTTAATTACTCTTGAAGCTTGTGGTATATGTTCCTAAGATGCCCCGATTGGTTGGACCTATGCCTTCCTTAATTTGTGTGAACCCGACAGGTTTCACGAGTCATACTTTTCTGGTGTTTTGCCAGATAATCTTTCAAAACTATAATTTCACCAAAGGCGAGGTGTAAATGGAAGGTGATGCATTGATGAAGTGGGAGTCGACCTTGAACCTTGTGTTCATGCCCATGGAAACGATGTTGATCTTATCGTACAAGCTCCTCCTTTCATATAATAATTCATTGTATGATTTGATCTTGTATATTTGATCTTGTCCTTTGTAATCATGGTTCCGACCAGGTTGTTCTACTTTGATTTCATTCTCACACAGGTTAAAGTGCTTGTCTTCCACAGATCAATACACTAGGCTAACCTCTATTCTGATCTACCTCCAGGCATTATCTTTGGTATCTTGATAAATATCACGGAGCTTTATAACTTCTTATGAGATCCTCATCAACTATGATATTTCACTGACTCCAGTTTCCCCGTGTTCTGAGTTGTTGGACAATCAAGGACACGGATATATGAATCGAGTACGCATTGCGATTCAACAACTCTTGGTAATCTTCTTTGATTATGAAGTGTACTCGATCATGTCATTCCAAGCTGTTAGATGCTAAAACCTGGCTAAATGTCCTGAATGCATTAAACACGTCACCTCTTGAGGGGATTGAAAACATCCCAATGGTCTGTGATTTTCAAGATGTCTTTCCGAAAGAACTTCCAAGGATCCCCCTTGTAAGAGTTGTCGAGTTTGCCATCAACTTAGTGCTAGACACCACCCCTATTGCTAAGCGGCCATATAAGATGCCTCCACATGAACTCCTTGAACTGAATCAAGAAATCGATGATTTGCTTCGTCAAGGGTTCATTCGCCCAAGTTCCTCTACTTGGGGACCACCTTCTCTCTTTGTCAAGAAGAAAGATGGTACGAATCAATTGGTCCAAGATTACCGCCCGATCAAGCAAGCAACGATTCAAAACAAATACCCGCTTCCTTGAATCAATGATCTATATGATCAACTTGCTGGTTCATCAGTGTTTTCGAAACTCGAATTGAGGTTGGGTTACCATTAGATCCGGGTTCGTGAAGAGGATATTCCCAAGACTGCATTTGTTACTCGCTATGGTTCATACGAGTACACCATCATGTCCTTCGGCTTAACCTATGCTCCAACAACCTTGTCCCGTCTGATGAAGTATATATTCATGGATTACCTTGATAAATTCGTCGTGGTTTATCTAGATGATATCATGGTTTACTCCAAGAATAAAGAAGAGCATGCTGAACATCTTTGTCTTATACTGGAGAAGCTTCGAGAACATCAACTTTATGCCAAGTATTCAAAGTGTGAGTTCTAGATGGACGAAGTAACCTACCTTGGTCATGTGATCTCCAAGGATGGTATTGCGGTCAACCCTAAATGAGTTCAGGCTATTCTTGAGTGGACTACCCCGAAGAAGGTTAAGAAAGTCATAAGTGTTTCTCGGACTCTCCATCTATTCCTGTTGATTTGTCGAGAACTTCTCCAAGATTGCCAAGCCCTTAACCAATCTGCTTCATAAAGGTGTTAAATATGAGTGGACAAAAAAATGTTAGGAGAGCTTTCAAGCACATAAGGACAAGCTGACATCTGCTCCAGTGCTTGCTCCTCTGGATACTCGTAAGGAGTTTCTCATCTATTGTGACGCTCCATGTCAGGGAATAGGCTGTGTCCTAATGCAAGAACGTAAAGTGATTACTTATGCCTCTCGTCAATTGCGCCCTCATGAAGAGAACTACCCATTTCATGACCTTGAACTTGCTGTAGTAATACATGCACTGAAGGAGTGGTGACAATACCTTGTTGGTAATTGATGCGATATCTACACCGATCACCAAAGTCTGAAGTATCTATTTACTCAACCGGATCTAAACCTCCGTCAACAGAGATGGATGGAGCGCATAGCATATTACAACGTAAGAATTTCTTATACAACTGGCAAGGCTAATGTAATGGCTGATGCTTTGAGCCGCAAGTCATACTGCAATCACCTCCAGGTTCACAAGGTTCACCCCTGCTTCAAGAAGAATTCTGCAAGCTGAACCTCCATATTGTTCCTCAGGGTTATCTCGTTCCCCCTCCACCAAAGGCATGTAAGATGCACCTTCGTGTTGTTAACCAGGGTTCTCTAAGCAACTTGGTTGTTGTACCATATCTCGTGGGTAGCATCAAAACTATGCAACACTATTGCAGTGAAGTTAAATAGATTAAACACTATCTTGCGGAAGGTAAAGCATCATTCTTCACCGTGACTTATGATGGCTCTGTGTACTTCAAGGGTCGCTTATTCGTTCCCACATAGAAGTAAAACCTGAATATAACTAGGAAAGTGGTGAAGGAAGCTCATGATACAACTTTGTCTATTCATTCGGGTAGTACCAAGATGTACCAAGACATCCGTCAAAGGTTCTGGTATCCAAACATGAAACAAGACATTGCACGCTATGTTTCAGAATGTGACATTTGCCGTCGGATCAAAGGAGAACATCAAAAGCCTGCTGGAATTCTACAACATATTACTATTCCTGAGTGGAAATGGGACCATGTTGAAATGGATTTCGTCAGTGGTTTTCCCAGGTCACAGAAAGGTAATGATGCTATACTTGTCCTCATTGACCGTCTTTCCAAAGTTGCACATTTTGTGGCTATCAAGGAAACTATTATTGCTAGTCAGTTAGCAGATATTTACATGTCCAGAGTTGTTTCACTCCACCGTATTTCGCTAGTGATTAGTTCAGACCACTTCAAGATTCTGGGCAAGTTTCGAGGAAGCTATGTGAACTCATTTTTCATTCGGCGTCGCTTTTCACCCTCAAGCCTAGGGACAAGTTGAAAGAGTCAATCAGATTCTCAAAGACATGCTTCAAGCTTGTGTCATTTCTTTCGGCAAGAAATGGGAGGAATCTCTCCCATATGCTGAGTTCTCCTACAACCATAGCTATCAAGCTAGTATGAAGATGGCTCCCTTTGAAGTGTTATATGGACAAAAGTGTCGGATTCCTATGAATTGGTCAGAAACTGGGGAACGTTCACTTATTGGTCCGGATATTATCCAACATGCCGAAGATCAAGTCCGCATTATTCATGCAAATCTGAAGGCTTCTCAGTCTCGTCAGAAGAGTCAGTATGACCGTCATCACAAGGATATGGTCTATCAACCTGGCGAAAAGGCTTATCTTCGAGTCACGCCAATGAGAGGTGCACACCGTTTTAGGATCAAGGGCAAGCTGGCTCCTCGATATATTGGTCCTTTCACTGTTCTGGAAAGGCATGCTAAGGTGGCATATCAACTGGAACTACCGCCAAACCTTTCTCAAGTTCACGACGTGTTCCATATGTCATAGCTGCGTCGTTGTTTCAAGGATCCTATCTGAGTAGTGGATCATGATATGCTTGAGCTGCAACAAGACCTTTCTTACAAGGAGCAACCGGTCCGCATTCTTGGTGAGACTAAACGTCGGACTCGTCAGAATGTTACCAAGTTCTACAAAGTGTAGTGGGCAAATCATTCTGAAGATGAAGCCACTTGGGAATGCGAAGATCATCTTCGTGTAGAATACCCCGGGCTCTTTCCTTCTACTTCCTAATTCTCGGGATGAGAATTCTTTTTAGTAGGGGAGAATTGTGATGCCCTGGATTTGCAGCTATAGTAATCTCTGTAATCAAGCTACAATAATCCCACGCTAATGATGCCTTGTCATCGCCTTCACTGTTGCTAATCCCATTTTGGTTCGAAGGATGATAAACTTTGAAATTTAATTAAAGTTGATAGTTAAAGTTCTCAAAATGCCAAATCAAAAATGTTTGGGATGCGGAAATTATTGCATAGGTAATTGTGTTGTGGAAATCAATTTTTTTAAAATCATTTAAATTACTAAGTTAAAATAAAATCAAAACATAAAATAACAAATAACAAAAATAAGAAAAACCCTCCCTCCCCCCGGGCCAACCCAACTGGCCCCCGGCCCAGCTCAGCCTAGCCGCCGCCGGCCACTACAAGGGGGTCAACCCCCACACTCTAGCGCCCCTGACCCCACTCGCCCCACTCTCCTCGCTCTCTCCTCCCCTCGATCCAGATCTGGATTGGGGCAACCCCTGCCTCCCCGCCGTCGTCGCGCCTCTGTCGCCTCCTCCCCGTGCCTCGCTGAACCCGCCCCCCTACAACTACCGGTGAGGCCCTCGGCTTCCTTATCTCCTAGCCCCGCTCGCTACACCGTGCCCGCAAGCTACCGCGGCCGTACCATCACGCGCGCCGCGCATCACCGCCACCGTAGCGGTCCACACTGCTGCGGCCCCGTTCGCCTCTTGCACCCCCTACTCCCCAGCTCGGCCGCGTAGGCCCCCGGCCCGCGCCCGCCGGCCGACCGCGGCGATGGCCCCGCGTGCCGGCCCTTTTGCCACGTCGAGCACGCGCGCCCTCCCCTCACACAGCGCTCATTGCTTGTCGCGCCCCCCCTCTGGTCCCCGTCGCAGCCCCGACGTGCGCCCGCCTCCGCTCCCACCGTGACCACCGCGCCGCCTCGAGCCATCCCTGTCATGCGTCCCCGCCGCCGCATGCTCGCCCCCTGCCAAAGCCCTGGCCGCCGGCACCGACCTGGCCACCGTTGGCCTTGTGGCCTTGTCCCCCCTCTAACCCGATCTGGTTAGTGGGGTTAACTACCCACTAACCAAACCCCCCCACACAGAATGAGAACGGGGGCCCACCCCCCATAAACGTTTTTAATAAAAATAATAATATAAATAAATATTTAATCAATTAATTAGTTGATTAACTTAATTAAACTAATTAGTTAATTAATAATACAGTTAATTAATTTAAAGCTAATTAGAGAATGACAGGTGGGTCCCACACCCCCTTAATTAATTCTATTTAAAATTAATTAAACTTAATTAAACCAATGGCAATGACATGTAGGACCCACTAGTCAGTTTGACCAGTCAACATGGTAGTTGACTGCAGACATCAACATGACATCGTGCTGATGTCATAATTACATTTATTGAATTAATCTAAACCTGTTAATTTCATATTATTAATAAAACTTTCATAAATAATATAAAATAAACTGTAAGTGAGATGAAAATATTTTATACATGAAAGTTGTTCAGAAAATTCCCACGAATTCGAATACACTGTATGTTAGTCTGTCACGTGTTCCTATCATAATGAACATGGAACTTTTCTATCCATTTTATTTGTCCCGTAGTAGCCCGAGACCGGGAAAATATCGCCAGATATTCTTCCGATCCGTCTGTGTCGTGTAGTAGTGCGTTAGTGCATCCCTAGCTCTGCATATTGTCAAGTCATGCATGTGATGCATCTGTTTGCTTTATATTTATTGTTTCTCCCCCTCTTCTGATCGGTAGACCTCAAGACTGACGCTGCTGTCGGGTATGACTACGCACCTAACGATCACCCTTTTGCCGTAGAGCAGTACGACAAGCAATCCCCCCTTGAGCATTTCGATATCGCCCATTTCTTTCCCTCTCACTCTTGCATTAGATTTTTGCTACTGTATTAGCTAGGTCCTATTTCTGATGCATAGGCTGTTTTTAATAAACTGCTACTATACCTGCAATCATATCAACTACTTAGTATAGGTTGATCAATGATTCCCTTGTGACCGCCTTAGTCCAAGTTGCCCCTGCTTCTTCATCGACGACTCGAAGACTCGGTCGACCAACCAACAAGCCAGACCCCTCACATCAGCGCACCCCCTTAGTTGTACGACTCTGCAGTGCTACTATCGAGTACCGAGGGTGACACCTCGTGTAGTACTCATGATGCTATCTTTGTGGTGCAGCTAGTCGGTCGTGGTTATCAAGGGTGATTCCTCCTTCACCACTCCCGACGATGACTCTATCATGCAACTCCTCAAGTGTGGGACCCTCGAGGGTGATTCCTCTAAGTACACGTTGACGGTTTCATCGAGCGGGACCCTTTGAGAGTGATTCCTTAGGTTCCACCTCGATGTTTTATACACAGAGTTACTATGACCTGGTTACAGAAACATGTTGGTGACGGGTCGACCCTGAGGGGTACCCACGGTTTGATGATGATGAGGCGTGGACGGGCAGGAGAGGCCTTGCCACACATCCTCGAGACAAGGCGGCAGGACCACACGTCATAGGTCACGCTTGCCCGGCATTAATAAAATGCTAATGGATTGGGTATTTGATCTGAGTTGGTCGATTGACCTTTTATGCACCAAACCTTCACGTGGGAGAAGTTATGGGTACTCTGTGTCATTGTATCAGCTGAAGCTCTTTGGACGTCAGCAATGGAGCGGTGCGCGCCCGAGTGGCCTGGACGGTACAACTCTTGGACTAGAGTGTGTTAGGGCTGACCTTGGCCGCACTTGCATCGTGCAGGAGTGCAAAGGGCGAGTGGGCCCATGACCCCTGCGTGCATAGGATTTAGACCGGCGGGCTGGCCTCTCTGTTGAGTCTAGGTGGGGCGACGACGTGTTGAAATCCTGAGGCCGGGCATTACCCAGGAAAGTGTGTCCGGTCGGAGGTGATCAAGCATGTTGGAAATGCGGTGCACCCCTGCAGGCATGAATTCATCTATTCGAATAGCCGTGTCCACGGTAATAGGACGACTTGGAGTTGTACTTTGACCTTCTACAACTATAATTTTGACTTTACATTGAAATGAAGGTTGGCTCTAGGATTGCTTCCTCGCAGGGAGTCGAGGAAGCATCTATGGGCGTGTTTACTTAATAAAATTGCTATAATAATATGATTATATATGAGATACCAATCTACTCTGCAAGATGTTGAAGATGCTAGTCTTCGATAGGACTAGGCTTCCCCCCCCCACATTCTTGCTTTCCGTAGTCAGTCCAGATAACCCCACCCCTTGATAATGTTGCATACTTAGCATAGTTGTGATGTCAGTCTTGCGAGCACTTTGGATGAGTACTCACCACTGATTTGCCTATCTTTCCCCCTCGGTACGATTGCTGCATTCAGATGATGGAGCCCAGGAGTCCATGAACCCCGCCAACGACTACTACACCATCGCAGGATCCCACTACTACGTGGAGGCGGCACCCGACCTACAGTAGGATAGGAGGTTCCCAGGAAGGAGGCCTCGCCTCATTCGATCCGTTGTTATGTTTGTGCTAGCCTTCTTGTTTAACATATGTCTGTACTCAGATATTATTTGCTTCCGCTGACTCGTGCTTGTCTAGCTTTGTATTTGAGCCCTCGAGGCCCCTAGCTTGTGATATGAAGTTGTATGATTTTAATTTGTGTCTAGTATTGTGTTGTGATATCGATTAGTGAGTCCCTAATCTTGGTCGTACACATTGCGTGTTTGTTTAGCGTACGGTCAAATTGGGGGCGTCACAGATTCTGACTCGCAAAATCCACATATATTCCAACAAAAAGCTCCGTAATTTTTTAGCATTTGGACTTCATTTGATATGGAATTATTGCGAAACAAAGATCACACAAAAAACAGGAACTGGCACTGGGCACTGGGTAAGTAAGTTAGTCCCAAAAATAATATATGAAAGTTGTAGAATATTGGCATGAATCAATCAAAAATTATAGATAAAACAAAGATGTATCAGCTGCACACAAAGAACAAACAACTTGCACCCAACGCCGGCAAGAGGGTTGTCAATCCCCTTGATCTCGTTATTTGCAAGCAAGTGAGTTGTGTAGATAATTGTAAATTGCAAAATAAAATAAAAGGTAAATAAGAATAGCGAGGCAATGATAGTGTGTGTAAATATATTAGTGAATAGACCCTGGGGCCATAGTGTTCGCTAGTGGCATCTCTCATAGAAATAGCATATGGTGGGTAAACAAATTACCGTTCGACAATTGATAGAAAAGCGGATAGTTATGCGGTAGTCATGGCAATGATCATGTGTATATAAGGATCATGTCCGTAAGAAAATAGGCCGACTCCGGCCTACACCTATTACTATTACTCCACCCATCGAATGCTATCCAGCATGCATCTAGAGTATTAAGTAAAACAGAGTAATGCTTGGTGAACGATGACATGATGTAGACAAAGTAAACTCTATCAATATGAATTAACCCCATTGTTTTATCCTTAGTAGCAACAACACAAAGACATATCTTGTTCCCTACTTTTTCACTGGGATATAGAAACTCATCAGGTTGAACCTACCACAACACACCACTCCCACCGAATAAATATCAATCTAGTTGGCCAAACTATCTTAATAGATAGGAGAGCATTACGAAGCTATGATGATCCTGCACATAAGAATCATATTAGGATTCAGAGAAGACTCAAATATTTATCATGAATATTCTGAACATAAACCTACAATTCATTGGATCCCAACAAACACACCATACAAAGGGATTACATCAGTTAGATCAAGGCAAAGATGCGATGAACATTGTATTGAAGATTAAGAGAGAGAGATTGCCATATAGGTACTACCTATGGACCCGTAGGTTTGTGGTGAACTAGTCACACACCATCATGAGGGTGCCAAGGTTCATGAAGAGGCCCTCCATGATTAATCCCCCCCTCCGACAGGGTGCCAGAACGGAGCTCTATACGGGATCTCGTCGGAACAGAGACTTGCAGCGATGTAAAAAGTGTTTCAATACATCCTTGTGTGTTTTTAGGGTAGATGAGAATTTATAAGACAGAGAATGACATCGAAACGGCCACTAGGGGGCACAAGCCATCAGGTCGGGCTCCCCAGGGAGGGCCCTAATGGCTTCTGGGGCCCTGGTGCAGCTCCCGCCCATCTTTAGAAGCTTCTAGGTCTTGTTTTTGTCCAAAAAAATCATCAAAAAGTTCCATGGAAATTGGACTTCATTTGGTATGGTGAACCTGCAAAGTAAAAAACAACCAGAAAACAACAACTCGCACTAGGCACTGGGTCAATAGGTTAGTGCTCTAAAATATTATAAATTGGTAAATAATGATTCAAAAAGTGTCCTATAATGATAATGTATCAGCATGGAACAATAAAAAAATATAGATACATTGGAGACGCATCAGCATCCCCAAGCTTAATTCCTGCTCGTCCTCGAGTAGGTAAATGATAAAAATAATTTTTTTGATTTGACATGCTACCCAATATGTATTCTTTTGTATGTATACTCATTGAGAAATGATGAATTAACAAACATCAACATAGCAATATTTATAAGTATAAGAAACAAAATTATTGATTTTCAAAGTATATAAACCTAAGAGAATGTTTACCCCCATTCATCTTATATTACCATACTTCGATGTTTGACATAGTGCCAAGTGACAGTTGCTGTTTTTTGCTTGCTTTTACTTTACAGAATATTAGTACCAAACGGACACCAATTTCCACGAAACTTTTTGGAGATTTTTTGGGCCAAAAGACAACTTGGGATCCAAGGATGCACCTGAGAGGAGGCTCGTGGAGGCCACAAGACACCAGGGGGCGCCAGAGGCCCCTAGCGCGGCTTGGTGGGTTTTGCCCTCCTTGGGACCCCTCTTCACCGCCTCTCAGCTCTATAAATATGCAAATATTCCAAAAACCCTAGGGAGTCTACGAAACACAATTCCATCCAATGCAAGTTCCAGAACCGCGAGATCCAATCTAACACCATCACGGAGGGGTGCATCATCTTCATGGGTGCCTCTCCGATGATGCGTGAGTAGTCCACCATAGATCAACGGGTCCGTAGGCAGTAGCTAGATGGCATTCCCTCTATATTTTGATTCTCAATATAATGGTCTCTCATAACCCACAAGTATAGGGGATCACAATAGTTTTCGAGGGTAGAGTATTCAACCCAAATTTATAGATTCGACACAAGGGCAGCGAAAGAATATTTGAGAGTATTAGCAGTTGAGTTGTCAATTCAACTACACCTGGAGATAAATATTTGCAAAAAAGTGATCAGTAGCATAGTAATAGGATGGTTTGATAGTAATGATAATAGTAATAGTGGCGGTAACAATAGCAATAACAGTTTTCTAGCAAGTGTAACAATAACAGTAGTAGTAGTGAATTAGCAAGAAGAAGAAGTGGAAAACTTGTAGGCATCGGATCGGTGTATTCATTGGGTGATATTCATCATATAAAAGTCATAACCTAGGGCAACACAGAACTAGCTCCAGTTCGTCAATGTAATGTAGGCATGTATCCCGTAAATAGTCATATGTACTAATGGAAAAGAACTTGCATGATATCTTTTGTCCTACCCTCCCGTTGCAGCGGGGTCCATAAGGAAACTAAGAGATATTAAGGCCTCCTTTAATAGAGAACCATAATAAAGCATTAACACATAATAAATACATGAACTCCTCAAACTACAGTCATCACCAGAAAGTATCCCGATTTCCGTCGACCCGGGGTTTAAGGATCATAACACGTAATAGGTGCATATGACTAAGAAAGATTAGATCAAGAACATAGATAAAATGATGATAACATAAACGGTCCAGATCCGAAATCATGGCGCTCGGGACTTAGTGACAAGAATTAAGCATGACAACTTCATAGCAACATCAATCTTGGAACATAATGGATACTAGGGATCAAGACCTAACAAAACTAACTCGATTACATGATGAATCTCATCCAACTTCTCACCGACCAACAGGCCTATGAAGGAATTACTCACTCCTGATGGGGAGCATCATGGAATTGGTGATGAAGGAGGCTTGATGACGATGAAGACCTAAGATTCCCCTCTACGGAGCCCCAAACAGACTCCAGATATGGCCTCCTGATGAAGAACAGGAGGTGGCGGCGACTCCGTCTCATAAAACATGATAAAAATTTCTCCTTGATTTTGTCTCCGAAAATAGGATATTATAGTGCTAGAATTAGGGTCGTGGGGCCCATGAGGTGAGCACAACCCACCAGGGCGTACCTAGGGGGCTGGCATGCCTTGGTGTATCGTGCCCAACCAGGGCACTCCCTTCTGTGGTTCTTGGTGTCGGTGTCAAAACCGGCGGATCTTGGGTATGGGGTTCCGAGCTGTGAGACTAGGATCAATGGTAATAGGGGCGACGGAGATGATGTTTACCCAGGTTCGGGCCCTCCTACGGAGGTAAAACCCTATGTCCTATTTGATTATAGTGATGATATGAAGGTTACAGAGTTGATCTACAAAGAGATCAAATAGCTAAACCCTAGATAAGTTGTCCTCTTCCCTACAATCTAAAACCCTCTAGCTTATATAGATGCCGGGGGATACTAGAGTTTACACATGGTTGGTTACACATCAAAGGAAAAAAGCATGCCTATCTACTGTCAAAAACTTGGAGGGCATGCCATGACTCCTTGAAGCTTCCACCCCAGCGACGGGGCCTTTGATCATCCAATGCTCAGCCACCCTCCCACATAGTCCGGCCCACGAGAAACAGGTCGGCCATCCGAGGAATCCATAAACCAGGACTCCCTCAGTAGCCCCCGGACTAGCCTCCAACGCCGAGCTATATGCGGACAGTCTTGCACGTCGAAGTCTTCGGCTTGCGAGGCAAGTCCCTCTATCCCTCCTTGTTCGGCAACCATCCTGTCACTGGCAAAATCCCAAGCATCATGAACTTGCAGGGTCCTATTGTTATAGCTGTCAACACTTCTCGGTCCTCATGCACCGAGGGGAGACGAGCAGTTCAGTGGTTTTTTACAAGACTGCCCCTCTCACAAAGGAGGCACCACCCATTTAAACAAACTGAATCTTGTTCTAGGCCACATCCTCTTCTTCCTCCTCACCAGAAAAACCTTCAGCGAGAGATCACCACAAGAACACGGCGAGTGCCCCCAGCTCTTCCTCTAGCCCATACGACTCCTGTCCTGGGGATTGGACAAGCTGCTCCGTATCCCTCCTTCGACTACGCAACCTTGAGACCCAAGGGTATCTTCCTTCCTCGGATCTAGCGGTTACTCTTGCCGGTTTAACTTCATTCAACGGCGAAGCCTTCACAGAAAACTTCCCCAATCCTCAAAAGGGAGAGCACGTATGTTTCGCGTCCTTCCTCTTGCGGGGTCTCGGGTTACCCATTCATCCATTCCTGAGGGGATTATTGGAGTTCTATGGGATCTAGCTATAGGATCGAAAGTAGGTCTAGAGGGGGGGGGGGTGATTAGACTACTTGACCAAATAAAAGTTTTGACCTTTTCCCACTTTTAGTTCTTGGCAAGTTTTAGCATTCATAGCATATCAAGTAACACCCTACACATGCATGTCTAAGAGTGTATCATAGGAAAGTAAAGACATTGCACATGTAAGTAAGAGAGAGGGTTAGGAAAGCAAACACAATTGATGACACGATAATTTTTCCCGTGGTTCTGATAGGTGGGGCTATCATACGTCCACGTTCATGGAGTCTTCAACCCACGGAGGGTAACGGTCATGAGAGTCCACGGAGGGCTCTACCCACAGAGGGTTCCACGGAGAAGTATCCTTGACTATTCCAAGCGGCTTCCGTCCACAAAGGACTAGCCTCACTATGGGTAGATCTTCACAAAGTTAGTGATCTCCTTGCCCTTACAAACTTCCTGGTTCACTCCACAAGACGAAGTAGGAGGCTCCCAAGCAACACCTAACCAATCTAGGAGACACCACCCTCCAAAAGGTAATAGGCTCGATAATGATGATGAACTCCTTGCTCTTGTGCTTCAAGATGATAGACTCCTATACACGCAATCACTCTCTCATAGATTTGGCTTGGTGGAGGAGATGGGATTGGCAGAAAGCAACTTGGGGAGGCTAGAAATCAAGATCCATATGGTTGGAGTGGAAGATCTTGACCTCAACACAAGGGTAGGTGGTTCTCTCTCAGAAAACTAAGTAGGATAGGTATGGAATAGTCCTGAGTGATTCTCTTTCGAGTGGGCGGTGGTGAAGGGGTATATATAGGCATCCCCAAAAATCCAACCGTACACACAATAAGTCAGACTCGGTGACACCAATGTGTAAATCTCGATGGTACCGAAGTGACAAAAAGTGGAAACTTTTGAATCTCAGAGGGACCGATATACAATTCTCGGTTTAACCGACAAGGTGACCAACGGTCAGACTTACCAATCTCGGTGATGCCGATTCAACATTTTCGGTCGGACCAAAAATGAGAACTTTTGTAAGAGAATCTTGGCAACCCAACTTGGTGGCACTGAGTGCAGTGTCAGCTGCACCTAAGTGTTAGGGTTTGGCTGAGTCTGTCCAGGTTTTGGAATCGGTGGCACCGGGATAGGAAAGTTGGTTGCACCGATTTTGCATATTTGGCTTAGGACAGACTTTGGTGGGAGAGTTTGTGGATGTTTTGGTGACTATCACTTGTGCACGTTTTAGCATATTGTTCACCATCAAAACATTACCCCCTTTTAATAGTATTGGCTTTCCTATGGACTCAAAGTGATTTCTCACAAATGTAAAATGTAGAGTCCTCTTGCTTGAAGCTTGGCCAACCTATTTCCTTGAATCTTGGTGTAATTCCACAATTCTTTAGCCATCCCTATCATTGAACTTATCCTGAAATATACTTGGTGAAAGCATTAGTTCAATGACTTATATGTTGTTATTAATTACCAAAACCACCAAGGGAGCAAATGTGCTTTCAATCTCCCCCTTTTTGGTAATTGATGACAACATATAGATCAAAGCTTCGACAAAGATATAATCATGGAATATAACCGTTGCTTTGAGAAGTATGTGATAAGAAAGAGCTCCCCCTAAATTTGTGCATTATTTTTTAGATTTGCGTTTGAATGCAAATGCACAATCGATTAGGTACATGGGTTACTTCTTACATGTCACATACCACTTAGTGGTGCGCGAGAATAATTGGAATGAATACCATAGCACAACACAATCAACCAAAAATGAATGATAATCACATAAGCATTAAGATGATATGAAATAGTGGCATCACACATTAAAGCGCATGATCAAACATCATCAAGTGTGTATCACAAGCAAAATAACAGAGTATCATGGCAACCAAAAGCAATTGTTTTGAAAAAGCAACAAACCAGACGCTCTCTCACTTGAAGCCTAATGATCTATATACACTTCTCCCCCTTTGGCAACAAGTTAACAAAAAGTTCAAAGGTATAGAACTAATCGTTCTTGGGTTGATCTCCTCTAGTTGTCTATGAAGGAGTAGAGATAATGGCGTTGGCGAAGATCTATGCAAATGTCATGGAAGGAGCTGGAGTGGTCACGGGAGGAACTAGAGCTGATGGAGCAGGAGCTGTGCTGACAGCAGCTGGAGCTGATGAAGAGGGCCTCAAGTCTGGTGCAGGCACTGTGGCTGATCTCCTCTGAGTGGTGAACTAGGTGCCTGGCTCGAGAGGTGATTCATCCTCCTCCTCATCATTAGCTGAAGTAGAAGAGACCCGAGGGATGTGCACGGAGTCAACTTCCTTCTGAAGCTCTATAACTATCTTCAACAACTTGTCCACCTTATCACCAAGAACCTTGATTCTTGACTCGAAGATCCTCACTAGACTGTTCTGGTTATCCAGAATCCCCTTGATATCCTTTTGTGTGCCTTGGATGGCTGAGATCAGAAGATTCATTTGCTCATTCCTGGATATGGGGTCTTGAGCATAAGCGGCTCGAATAGCTTCTGCTTCTGCCTGTGCTGTAGCAGATGTGGGATCATCTAGAGCAAAAATGTGCTTCTCCAACTGAGAGTTGATAAGCAACTGGATGTAGGGTGCATAGCAGCAAGATTGCTTTTGACCAGCAGCAACCCTATTGATTGTCTCAACAATCAGATCCATGACTCTAATCCTGGTGTTCCTGTCAAGGTGGATCAGCATGTTAATGGAGTAGCCTCGGATCATCTTGTCATCTCCTGACTTGGGCATCAGGGTGTGCCTCAAAATGGTGTTCATTGTACGGAGGCCTTCTTGCAGATAATAGATAGATCCTAGCTTGTGTGATTGCACCTTGTTAGCAGGGATGGGAGTATACATATGTTTCATGGCATTGTGACTTGCCTTGGGTTCTGAGTATACATCCAGATCACCTTCCCGTGCTTCTAGAACCTCTAGAAGTGCAACCCACTCCTCAACAGTGGAATCATATCTAGCACCTTCAGTCATCCATACAATTCTACCATCTCCGTAGAAATGAGAAGTGGAGTAGAATTGCATGATCATCTCGTCATTCCATGCATTTAGCTCTCTTCCAATGAACTTGTCCAGACTAATGCAATGGAAGTTGTCTTGGACACTTGGGAAGTAGTCCACATTATCCTTAATGAACTTCCAATAGACATATATCATGTCGCTAACAGCTGGGCTCTTGTCAAGCAACACTGTCTCATAAAAATCATGTTGCTCTCTTGTATAGAACCTGTAGTCTACAACTGTTTTCCTCCTCTGAGCATAAGGATCTATGGCTGTCCAGGCTCTCTAGCCTGAGTCTTTCCTTTTCTTAATTTCCTCAACAACTAAGTGGCTGGCATCATGCACTGGAAGATGTGGTTTGAGCCTCATGAAAGTAGTCAAGTCATCATCATCTTTAGTTTTGGAGGCAGTCCCCTTGTTCTTCTTAGAAGCTGGGATGTCTCTAGTAGTCCTCTTGGATGTCTATGCAACAGTTTTCTTGGAAGGAGCCTTGGTGCTCTTGGAGGTGCCAGTCTTTGTCATAGCATCAACCATCAGCTTCTTGGCTTTCTTCTTGGGAGGGGCCTTCTCAACATGTTCCTCCTCCTCTTCCTCAGCAGCAGCACCAACAGCCTCCTCTGGATCTTCATCCATAGAGGTAGGCCTGCCAATCACATGGACAATCCTTTTCTTGGAGTTCTTCTCCCCTACCTTCTTAGGGATAGCCTTCCTTGGGGGATCAACAGAAATAGTGGCTCTACCAATCTCATGTGCCTTGATAGTCTCAGAGGTGGCATAGATCTTGCTGACAACTTTCCTGGAAGAAGTAGCTTCAGTTGCTGACTTCTTGGCAGCCTTTTCTTGCTTCTTAGCAAGAATCCCTTCAGGAATGAAATCTAAATCTTCTTCATCAGAGTTGAGCTTCTTCCTGGTCCTGGTGGCAGCCTTGGGCAACCCATGAGAGCTGGTTTTCGAAATTTTGAACAATGAATTTTCAAGATTTTTGCATTCTGTCAAACAAATATCGGTACAGCCGAAACAAAATTTTTGGTGGGGCCGAGACTAACTGACTCTCTAACCGAACCTTGGCACTCATTTCGGTCGGACCGAAAAGAACAACTCGGTTCCATCGAGTCAGTTCTCAGCCACACAAAAAAGCATATCGGTGAGATCGATATTTCCGTTTCGGTTCCACCGAGATTTATCGAGCGGACGGCAAAACCCTAGAAACTTCATTATTCGCAAGATTTTGGAGTTTTGAGTGGATATGAATACGTGCAAAGGGTGTATCAAAGATAAACACAAATCTAATGCGCAAGAATCGGGCGAGGAGTGCAATAGAGATCAAATTCGTACCCTAGCTTGGCACGGATCCTCTACAGCGGCGACGAGGGAGTGGATTTTGTCAGTGACGACGATTCCCAATGATGGAGGAGCACGGGGAGACAAGGGCGACCACCAGGGGTCTTAGGGGGCGACAGCTTAGGGTTCTGAGGCGCGACGTATGAGAATGAAATTCAAAGCGTTGGGGTCCATACCATTTATACCCACCACTATTAGTGACACCGATTCTAATTTTTCAATGTCACCGAGTGACTCAACTGTCAGCTGGTAGTGACACTCGATGTAACCAAGAAAATGGAATCGGTGGTACCGAAATTGAAAACCAGATCAACCCTAGGCATTCAGTGAGACCGAGATTTTGTGGTTGGTTCCACCGAGATGCAGTTGGGAGGTTTTAATGGTTAGTCCTTGTCGATATGAAACTTCGAGTGTCCCACACATAGAGGGATCGAAAAGCACTTGTTCATTTTTTTTGATGTAGCATGAATAGAGTATGAGGTGAGAAAGCATAGATAGCTAAATAAGTGGTCCTAGGCATTCTTGTGTATCTAATTGGCAAAAGATAAATCAAAAGCCAAATAGAAACAATTGGATATCCTCGAATGAGAAAATAAATGCAGACCAACATGCCCACACAATAAGATGTCAAATGAAATCATGGCAAACATGCACAAACACTCTATCATCTAACAAGTACTTGGGCGATGATGAAATCATCTATATATGAATATTTGACTTAGGAGCCAAGTAAGAGTACTTGATCATAGGTCATAGTCATCATTTAAGCACAAGTGGGGTTACCATTTTTACATAAAGCATTTAATGTTGTCACATTCTAAGAGATGCTTTGACTCAAGTCTTAGAGTAAATCTCCCCCTTGATGTGACATCCCCCCATAAGAGGGATAAACTAACCTTGGGTTTTGTCGATGAAGACTTCATGTTGGTGAGGTAGTAGTGGATGCTCAAGGTTGATGAAGATCACCAAGAGTTGGGAGCATCCTTGTTGTTTCCTTACTCTTCTCACCCACATGGGTTAGCCCCAACACACAAGACACAAATACAAGGATATCTATGGACATGGAGTGCAAAGCATGTGTAATGATGTCCATTGATTTGTTGATTACCTTCTCCCTTGCTTACCTTTGAGGGAATGTGTGACTCCTTGATCTATTGCATAGGGTTGATGTTGATTGCAAATAGATCTTGCTAATAATGAATATGAGTGAATTTCATTGGCGGAGTCACTCCTCAAGAACTCTCTAGTTCTTCTTCTTGAGAATCCACATCAAGTTGATGGGGATCCTTGGTGTTGAAGTAGCACTTGTAGAAGTTGAGCTTGAGTAGCCTTGGGAACCCACTTCACCAAAGCTTGGGGTTCATCTTCATAAGAGTCAAAGTCTTCTTGGACCTTGTTCTTGCCCTTGAGCTTGGTGTCTTGTGGTGGAAGGTCATATTGAGTGTTTGTCCCTTCGGGAAGAGTATTTTCATACTTCTCCTTTTGAGGAAAAAACTTGGGATTTGGGTATTGACCTTCTTCCCATTCAACTCCATTAGCGTTGAAGTAGCCAACACCACGATTCTTCCGGTATCCTCCATGCTTGCGTACAATCTCATCAAATTGTTTGTACCCTTCAAGACTCTTGTAGATACCTTTCTCTATAATTCCTTTCAATGAAGCATTTTCTTTCTCAATTTCAACTTGGCTAAGAGAATCTTCATTAGTGGGTTCAATAGAACTACTAGGAGCAACATCATTGGGTTTAGCATTTTTGTTGTTGCTACTAGATGAAGAACCTTTCTTTCCTTTGTTACTAGTTGGCTTAGATTTGACTTGTGGCATGAATGTAGACAAGAGTAGTCATTTGGCAATATAAGATGAAGTCTTCTTTCGGAGATCGTCATTGATAGCTTTAAGAAATTCATGTTCTTGCTCCAAATTGAGCTTCTCAAAGCGTAGCTTATCATGAGTTCTTATAAGCTCTCTATGATCTTCAAGAGTAGATTCATGAGCTAACTTAAGAGTGTTGAGTTCTTTAGTTAGTTCTTCTATTTTCATCTTATCATCGTCAATTGACTTATCTTGACTAGCATGAGAAACATCAAGTTCATTATGATTAACATTAGTACTTTTATCACATAGCAATTCATCATCGTAAAGCAAATCATCTTCATCACTATCGAAATCAAGATATTCGGGGTGTGATACCTTGGGGACTTTAGCCATGAAGCAACTTCCACCTCCTACATTTTTTGAATCAAATAGATCATAGGAGTTGGTCGTCACTAGTGCAATTCTGGCAACACCATGATGTTGACTATAGTCGGAGTTGGAGTGATAGCTTCTCTCGGAGTGGTTGTCAGAGTCGGAGCCGAAAACCCATTCACCAACATTAGCTTGATGCTTTCTTCTTGAGTAGCTATTGGTGTGCTTGTCCTTCTTCTCCGAGTCCCTACTTCTCCTTGAGGGTCTTCGTTCATAACGATCATCTCTACTCCTTCTCTCTCTACGAGGTGATTCATCTCTTGAGCTTTGTCTTCTTGGTGACTCATCTTTTCATTTGTAAGGAGCCGAGCACTCATTGGAGTAGTGTTCGGGATTCCCAAAATTGTAGTAGTTTCGGCCATGACTTGACGAACACTTCTCTTCATATCTTGAGTTGGAGCTGCGATCTTTGCTTCTATTCTTGTAGAACTTGTTGAATTTCTTGACCATGAGGCTTATCTCTTCATTTGTGACAAGGTTGTTGCTTGATGTAGAGGGAGCATCACTTGTGGCTTTGTAAGCACCGCTAGACTTGTGATGAAGGTCTTCCTTGTCTTTGAGTGTCATCTCATGAGCAACAATTCTATCAGTCACTTCCGTTGGTTTGAGATCATTGTAGTTGGGCATCATTTAAACAAACTGAATCTTGTTCTAGGCCACATCCTCTTCTTCCTCCTCACCAGAAAAACCTTCAGCGAGAGATCACCACAAGAACACGGCGAGTGCCCCCATCTCTTCCTCTAGCCCATACGACTCCTGTCCTGGGGATTGGACAAGCTGCTCCGTATCCCTCCTTCGACTACGCAACCTTGAGACCCAAGGGTATCTTCCTTCCTCGGATCTAGCGGTTACTCTTGCCGGTTTAACTTCATTCAATGACGAAGCCTTCACAGAAAACTTCCCCAATCCTCAAAAGGGAGAGCACGTATGTTTCGTGTCCTTCCTCTTGCGGGGTCTCGGGTTACCCATTCATCCATTCCTGAGGGGATTATTGGAGTTCTATGGGATCCAGCTGTAGGATCGAAAGTAGGTCTAGAGGGGGGGGGTGATTAGACTACTTGACCAAAGAAAAGTTTTGACCTTTTCCCAGTTTTAGTTCTTGGCAAGTTTTAGCATTCATAGCATATCAACTAACACCCTACATATGCATGTCTAAGAGTGTATCATAGGAAAGTAAAGACATTGCACATGTAAGTAAAAGAGAGGGTTAGGAAAGCAAACACAATTGATGACACGATGATTTTTCCCGTGGTTCTGATAGGTGGGGCTATCATACGTCCACGTTCATGGAGTCTTCAACCCACGGAGGGTAACGGTCACGAGAGTCCACGGAGGGCTCTACCCACAGAGGGTTCCACGGAGAAGTAACCTTGACTATTCCAAGCGGCTTCCGTCCACAAAGGACTAGCCTCACTATGGGTAGATCTTCACAAAGTTAGTGATCTCCTTGCCCTTACAAACTTCCTGGTTCACTCCACAAGACGAAGTAGGAGGCTCCCAAGCAACACCTAACCAATCTAGGAGACACCACCCTCCAAAAGGTAATAGGCTCGATAATGATGATGAACTCCTTGCTCTTGTGCTTCAAGATGATAGACTCCTATACACGCAATCACTCTCTCATAGATTTGGCTTGGTGGAGGAGATGGGATTGGCAGAAAGCAACTTGGGGAGGCTAGAAATCAAGATCCATATGGTTGGAGTGGAAGATCTTGACCTCAACACAAGGGTAGGTGGTTCTCTCTCAGAAAACTAAGTAGGATAGGTATGGAATAGTCCTGAGTGCTTCTCTTTCGAGTGGGTGGTGGTGAAGGGGTATATATAGGCATCCCCAAAAATCCAACCGTTACACACAATAAGTCAGACTCGGTGACACCAATGTGTAAATCTTGATGGTACCGAAGTGACAAAAAGTGGAAACTTTTGAATCTCGGAGGGACCGATATACAATTCTCGGTTTAACTGACAAGGTGACCAACGGTCAGACTTACCAATCTCGGTGACGCCGATTCAACATTTTCGGTCGGACCAAAAATGAGAACTTTTGTAAGAGAATCTTGGCAACCCAACTTGGTGGCACTGAGTGCAGTGTCAGCTGCACCGAAGTGTTAGGGTTTGGCTGAGTCTGTCTAGGTTTTGGAATCGGTGGCACCGGGATAGGAATGTTGGTTGCACCGATTTTGCATATTTGGCTTAGGACAGACTTTGGTGGGAGAGTTTGTGGATGTTTTGGTGACTGTCACTTGTGCACGTTTTAGCATATTGTTCACCATCAAAACATTACCCCCTTTTAATAGTATTGGCTTTCCTATGGACTCAAAGTGATTTCTCACAAATGTAAAATGTAGAGTCCTCTTGCTTGAAGCTTGGCCAACCTATTTCCTTGAATCTTGGTGTAATTCCACAATCCTTTAGCCATCCCTATCATTGAACTTATCCTGAAATATACTTGGTGAAAGCATTAGTTCAATGACTTATATGTTGTTATTAATTACCAAAACCACCAAGGGAGAAAATGTGCTTTCAATCTCCCCCTTTTTGGTAATTGATGACAACATATAGATCAAAGCTTTGACAAAGATATAATCATGGAATATAACCGTTGCTTTGAGAAGTATGTGATAAGCAAGAGCTCCCCCTAAATTTGTGCATTATTTTTTAGATTTGCGTTTGAATGCAAATGCACAATCGATTAGGTACATTGGTTACTTCTTACAAGTCACATACCACTTAGTGGTGCGCGAGAATAATTGGAATGAATACCATAGCACAACACAATCAACCAAAAATGAATGATAATCACATAAGCATTAAGATGATATGAAATAGTGGCATCACACATTAAAGCGCATGATCAAACATCATCAAGCGTGTATCACAAGCAAAATAACAGAGTATCATGGCAACCAAAAGCAATTGTTTTGAAAAAGCAACAAACCAGACGCTCTCTCACTTGAAGCCTAATGATCTATATACACTTCTCCCCCTTTGGCAACAAGTTAACAAAAAGTTCAAAGGTATAGAACTAATCGTTCTTGGCCTGATCTCCTCTGGTTGTCTATGAAGGAGTTGAGATAATGGCGTCGGAGAAGATCTATGCAGATGTCATGGAAGGAGCTGGAGTGGTCACGGGAGGAACTAGAGCTGATGGAGCAGGAGTTGTGCTGACAGCAGCTGGAGCTGATGAAGAGGGCCTCAAGTCTGGTGCTGGCACTGTGGCTGATCTCCTCTGAGTGGTGAACTAGGTGCCTGGCCCGAGAGGTGATTCATCCTCCTCCTCCTCATTATCTGAAGTAGAAGAGACCCGAGGGATGTGCACGGAGTCAACTTCCTTCTGAAGCTCTATAACTATCTTCAACAACTTGTCCACCTTATCACCAAGAACCTTGATTCTTGACTCGAAGATCCTCACTAGACTGTTCTGGTCATCCAGAATCCCCTTGATATCCTTTTGTGTGCCTTGGACGGCTGCGATCAGAAGATTCATTTGCTCATTCCTGGATATGGGGGCTTGAGCATAAGCAGCTCGAATAGCTTCTGCTTCTGCCTGTGCTGTAGCAGATGCGGGATCATCTAGAGCAAAAATGTGCTTCTCCAACTGAGAGTTGATAAGCAACTGGATGTAGGGTGCATAACAGCAAGATCGCTTTTGACCAGCAGCAACCCTATTGATTGTCTCAACAATCAGATCCATGACTCTAATCCTGGTGTTCCTGTCAAGGTGGATCAGCATGTTAATGGAGTAGCCTCGGATCATCTTGTCATCTCCTGACTTGGGCATCAGGGTGTGCCTCAAAATGGTGTTCATTGTACGGAGGCCTGCTTGCAGATAATAGATAGATCCTAGCTTGTGTGATTGCACCTTGTTAGCAGGGATGGGAGTATACATAACTTTCATGGCATTGTGACTTGCCTTGGGTTCTGAGTATACATCCAGATCACCTTCCCGCGCTTCTAGAACCTCTAGAAGTGCAACCCACTCCTCAACAGTGGACTCATATCTAGCACCTTCAGTCATCCATACAATTCTACCATCTCCATAGAAATGAGAAGTGGAGTAGAATTGCATGATCATCTCGTCATTCCATGCATTAAGCTCTCTTCCAATGAACTTGTCCAGACTAATGCAATGGAAGTTGTCTTGGACACTTGGGAAGTAGTCCACATTATCCTTAATGAACTTCCAATAGACATATATCATGTCGCTAACAGCTGGGCTCTTGTCAAGCAACACTGTCTCATAAAAATCATGTTGCTCTCTTGTATAGAACCTGTAGTCTACAACAGTTTTCCTCCTCTGAGCATAAGGATCTATGGCTGTCCAGGCTCTCTAGCCTGAGTCTTTCCTTTTCTTAATGTCCTCAACAACTAAGTGGCTGGCATTATGCACTGGAAGATGTGGTTTGAGCCTCATGAAAGTAGTCAAGTCATCATCATCTTTAGTTTTGGAGGCAGTCCCCTTGTTCTTCTTAGAAGCTGGGATGTCTCTAGTAGTCCTCTTGGATGTCTATGCAACAGTTTTCTTGGAAGGAGCCTTGGTGCTCTTGGAGGTGCCAGTCTTTGTCATAGCATCAACCATCAACTTCTTGGCTTTCTTCTTGGGAGGGGCCTTCTCAACATGTTCCTCCTCCTCTTCCTCAGCAGCAGCACCAACAGCCTCCTCTGGATCTTCATCCATAGAGGTAGGCCTGCCAATCACATGGACAATCCTTTTCTTGGAGTTCTTCTCCCCTACCTTCTTAGGGATAGCCTTCCTTGGGGGATCAACAGAAATAGTGGCTCTACCACTCTCATGTGCCTTGATAGTCTCCGAGGTGGCATAGATCTTGCTGACAACTTTCCTGGAAGAAGTAGCTTCAGTTGCTGACTTCTTGGCAGCCTTTTCTTGCTTCTTAGCAAGAATCCCTTCAGGAATGAAATCTAAATCTTCTTCATCAGAGTTGAGCTTCTTCCTGGTCCTGGTGGCAGCCTTGGGCAACCCATGAGAGCTGGTTTTCGAAATTTTGAACAATGAATTTTCAAGATTTTTGCATTCTGTCAAACAAATATCGGTACAGCCGAAACAAAATTTTTGGTGGGGCCGAGACTGACTGACTCTCTAACCGAACCTTGGCACTCATTTCGGTCGGACCGAAAAGAACAACTTGGTTCCATCGAGTCAGTTCTCAGCCACACAAAAAAGCATATCGGTGAGACCGATATTTCCGTTTCGGTTCCTCCGAGATTTATCGAGCGGACGGCAAAACCCTAGAAACTTCATTATTCGCAAGATTTTGGAGTTTTGAGTGGATATGAATACGTGCAAAGGGTGTATCAAAGATAAGCACAAATCTAATGCGCAAGAATCGGGCGAGGAGTGCAATAGAGATCAAATTCGTACCCTAGCTTGGAACGGATCCTCTACAGCGGCGACGAGGGAGTGGATTTCGTCAGTGACGACGATTCCCAGCGATGAAGGAGCACGGGGAGACAAGGGCGACCACCAGGGGTCTTAGGGGGCGACAGCTTAGGGTTCTGAGGAGCGACGTATGAGAATGAAATTCAAAGCGTTGGGTTCCATACCATTTATACCCACCACTATTAGTGACACCGATTCTAATTTTTCGATGACACCGAGTGACTCAACTGTCAGCTGGTAGTGACACTCAATGTAACCAAGAAAATGGGATCGGTGGTACCGAAATTGAAAACCAGATCAACCCTAGGCATTCAGTGAGACCGAGATTTTGTGGTTGGTTCCACCGAGATGCAGTTGGGAGGTTTTAATGGTCAGTCCTTGTCGATATGAAACTTCGAGTGTCCCACACATAGAGGGATCAAAAAGCACTTGTTCATTTTTTTTGATGCAGCATGAATAGAGTATGAGGTGAGAAAGCATAGATAGCTAAATAAGTGGTCCTAGGCATTCTTGTGTATCTAATTGGCAAAAGATAAATCAAAAGCCAAATAGCAACAATTGGATATCCTCGCATGAGAAAATAAATGCAGACCAACATGCCCACACAATAAGATGTCAAATGAAATCATGGCAAACATGCACAAACACTCTATCATCTAACAAGTACTTGGGCGATGACGAAATCATCTATATATGAATATTTGACTTAGGAGCCAAGTAAGAGTACTTGATCATAGGTCATAGTCATCATTTAAGCACAAGTGGGGTTACCATTTTTACATAAAGCATTTAATGTTATCACATTCTAAGAGATGCTTTGACTCATGTCTTAGAGTAAAGCTCCCCCTTGATGTGACATCCCCCCATAAGAGGGATAAACTAACCTTGGGTTTTGTCGATGAAGACTTCATGTTGGTGAGGTAGTAGTGGATGCTCAAGGTTGATGAAGATCACCAAGAGTTGGGAGCATCCTTGTTGTTTCCTTACTCTTCTCACCTACATGGGTTAGCCCCAACACACAAGACACAAATACAAGGATATCTATGGACATGGAGTGCAAAGCATGTGTAATGATGTCCATTGATTTGTTGATTACCTTCTCCCTTGCTTACCTTTGAGGGAATGTGTGACTCCTTGATCTATTGCATAGGGTTGATGTTGATTGCAAATAGATATTGCTAATAATGAATATGAGTGAATTTCATTGGCGGAGTCACTCCTCAAGAACTCTCTAGTTCTTATTCTTGAGAATCCACATCAAGTTGATGGGGATCATTGGTGTTGAAGTAGCACTTGTAGAAGTTGAGCTTGAGTAGCCTTGGGAACCCACTTCACCAAAGCTTGGGGTTCATCTTCATAAGAGTCAAAGTCTTCTTGGACCTTGTTCTTGCCCTTGAGCTTGGTGTCTTGTGGTGGAAGGTCATATTGAGTGTTTGTCCCTTCGGGAAGAGTATTTTCATACTTCTCCTTTTGAGGAAAAAACTTGGGATTTGGGTATTGACCTTCTTCCCATTCAACTCCATTAGCGTTGAAGTAGCCAACACCACGATTCTTCCGGTATCCTCCATGCTTGCGTACAATCTCATCAAATTGTTTGTACCCTTCAAGACTCTTGTAGATACCTTTCTCTATAATTCCTTTCAATGAAGCATTTTCTTGCTCAATTTCAACTTGGCTAAGAGAATCTTCATTAGTGGGTTCAATAGAACTACTAGGAGCAACATCATTGGGTTTAGCATTTTTGTTTTTGCTACTAGATGAAGGACCTTTCTTTCCTTTGTTACTAGTTGGCTTAGATTTGACTTGTGGGATGAATGTAGACAAGAGTAGTCATTTGGCAATATAAGATGAAGTCTTCTTTCGGAGATCGTCATTGATAGCTTTAAGAAATTCATGTTCTTGCTCCAAATTGAGCTTCTCAAAGCATAGCTTATCATGAGTTCTTATAAGCTCTCTATGATCTTCAAGAGTAGATTCATGAGCTAACTTAAGAGTGTTGAGTTCTTTAGTTAGTTCGTCTATTTTCATCTTATCATCGTCAATTGACTTATCTTGACTAGCATGAGAAACATCAAGTTCATTACGATTAACATTAGTACTTTTATCACATAGCAATTCATCATCGTAAAGCAAATCATCTTCATCACTATCGAAATCAAGATATTCGGGTTGTGATACCTTGGGGCCTTTAGCCATGAAGCAACTTCCACCTCCTTCATTTTTTGAATTAAATAGATCATAGGAGTTGGTCGTCACTTGTGCAATTCCGGCAACACCATGATGTTGACTATAGTCGGAGTTGGAGTGATAGCTTCTCTCGGAGTGGTTGTCAGAGTCGGAGCCGGAAACCCATTCACCAACATTAGCTTGATGCTTTCTTCTTGAGTAGTTATTGGTGTGCTTGTCCTTCTTCTTCGAGTCCCTACTTCTCCTTGAGGGTCTTCGTTCATAACGATCATCTCTACTCCTTCTCTCTCTATGAGGTGATTCATCTCTTGAGCTTTGTCTTCTTGGTGACTCATCTTTTCGTTTGTAAGGAGCCGAGAACTCATTGGAGTAGTGTTCGGGATTCCCAAAATTGTAGTAGTTTCGGCCATGACTTGACGAACACTTCTCTTCATATCTTGAGTTGGAGCTGCGATCTTTGCTTCTATTCTTGTAGAACTTGTTGAATTTCTTGACCATGAGGCTTATCTCTTCATTTGTGACAAGGTTGTTGCTTGAGGTAGCGGGAGCATCACTTGTGGCTTTGTAAGCACCGCTAGACTTGTGATGAAGGTCTTCCTTGTCTTTGAGTGTCATCTCATGAGCAACAATTCTATCAGTCACTTCCGTTGGTTTGAGATCATTGTAGTTGGGCATCATTTAAACAAACCGAATCTTGTTCTAGGCCACATCCTCTTCTTCCTCCTCACCAGAAAAACCTTCAGCGAGAGATCACCACAAGAACACGGCGAGTGCCCCCAGCTCTTCCTCTAGCCCATACGACTCCTGTCCTGGGGATTGGACAAGCTGCTCCGTATCCCTCCTTCGACTATGCAACCTTGAGACCCAAGGGTATCTTCCTTCCTCGGATCTAGCGGTTACTCTTGCCGGTTTAACTTCATTCAACGGCAAAGCCTTCACAGAAAATTCCCCAATCCTCAAAAGGGAGAGCACGTATGTTTCGTGTCCTTCCTCTTCCGGGGTCTCGGGTTACCCATTCATCCATTCCTGAGGGGATTATTGGAGTTCTATGGGATCCAGCTATAGGATCGAAAGTAGGTCTAGAGGGGGGGGTGATTAGACTACTTGACCAAATAAAAGTTTTGACCTTTTCCCAGTTTTAGTTCTTGGCAAGTTTTAGCATTCATAGCATATCAAGTAACACCCTACACATGCATGTCTAAGAGTGTATCATAGGAAAGTAAAGACATTGCACATGTAAGTAAGAGAGAGGGTTAGGAAAGCAAACACAATTGATGACACGATGATTTTTCCCGTGGTTCTGATAGGTGGGGCTATCATACGTCCACGTTCATGGAGTCTTCAACCCACGGAGGGTAACGGTCACGAGAGTCCACGGAGGGCTCTACCCACAGAGGGTTCCACGGAGAAGTAACCTTGACTATTCCAAGCGGCTTCCGTCCACAAAGGACTAGCCTCACTATGGGTAGATCTTCACAAAGTTAGTGATCTCCTTGCCCTTACAAACTTCCTGGTTCACTCCACAAGACGAAGTAGGAGGATCCCAAGCAACACCTAACCAATCTAGGAGACACCACCCTCCAAAAGGTAATAGGCTCGATAATGATGATGAACTCCTTGCTCTTGTGCTTCAAGATGATAGACTCCTATACACGCAATCACTCTCTCATAGATTTGGCTTGGTGGAGGAGATGGGATTGGCAGAAAGCAACTTGGGGAGGCTAGAAATCAAGATCCATATGGTTGGAGTGGAAGATCTTGACCTCAACACAAGGGTAGGTGGTTCTCTCTCAGAAAACTAAGTAGGATAGGTATGGAATAGTCCTGAGTGCTTCTCTTTCGAGTGGGTGGTGGTGAAGGGGTATATATAGGCATCCCCAAAAATCCAACCGTTACACACAATAAGTCAGACTCGGTGACACCAATGTGTAAATCTCGATGGTACCGAAGTGGCAAAAAGTGGAAACTTTTGAATCTCGGAGGGACCGATATACAATTCTCGGTTTAACCGACAAGGTGACCAACGGTCAGACTTACCAATCTCGGTGACGCCGATTCAACATTTTCGGTCGGACAAAAAATGAGAACTTTTGTAAGAGAATCTTGGCAACCCAACTTGGTGGCACTGAGTGCAGTGTCAGCTGCACCGAAGTGTTAGGGTTTGGCTGAGTCTGTCTAGGTTTTGGAATCGGTGGCACCGGGATAGGAATGTTGGTTGCACCGATTTTGCATATTTGGCTTAGGACAGACTTTGGTGGGAGAGTTTGTGGATGTTTTGGTGACTGTCACTTGTGCGCGTTTGAGCATATTGTTCACCATCAAAACTTTACCCGCTTTATAGTATTGGCTTTCCTACGGACTCAAAGTGATTTCTCACAAATGTAAAATGTGGAGTCCTCTTGCTTGAAGCTTTGCCAACCTATTTCCTTGAATCTTGGGGTAATTACACAATCCTTTAGCCATCCCTATCATTGAATTTATCCTGAAATATACTTGGTGAAAGCATTAGTTCAATGACTTATATGTTGTTATTAATTACCAAAACCACCAAGGGAGCAAATGTGCTTTCACCAGCTCCATCATCTCACCCGAGGATCCATTTTGCATATCTCGGGCTTTGTCGCCCTTTGCGAGATGTTCCTGGGCTGCGAGGCACACTTTGAATGATGGAGGAAGTACTTCTGCCTTGTCCCTCGCACTTGGGACAAGACAATTTTAGAGGCCAGAGGAGCCGAAATATGCCGCATAGCAGGGATAGGGTATCCAGTGGGAACACCAAAGGAGTCCTAAGAATGGTCTTCGGAATGGTTCTACATTGAGGACGTTCACCTATTTGATCCAGCTCAGAGGGGTTTGCTCGAATACTCTGACACCCCCTTGAAGAAAAGGTACGACTAGCGACCGAAAAGCTCATCCCAATAGGACGGCACCGAAGTGCAACGCTTGGCTTCCCACGTGAGGCTACTGGCTCATCATAAGTTGACCATGATAGATGTGATGGCCGCCGCCATCGCCCGATGTGTCCAGCCCCTTCAGCAAAGAATAAACCCTTTGTGGTGTTACAACGGAACAAGCGACTCCATTCGCTCCCGACGGCTGGGCCCTCCCAATCAAGCAGCATTAGCAGCTGCACTTGCCGACCTATACAAACAGGAGAAATAGGACTTTGCTCGGCTACCGACCAAGGAGGGATACTCAAGTCACAATCCCATCGAACAAGCGAGCTTTTCAACTCTATGGGCCCGACTTCTGATTTTACATTTACCCTTTCTGATCGAAGCCTTTAATTTGTGTGAACATGAATGGAGGAGCTTCATCGAGACAGTTAACTGTCCGCCCCCAAGCCAAGAACTATTCTCGTGATGACGATTCGGGCTTTCATGATGACCCGGATCTATCAGTTGAGTTTGAAGATGGGGTCTTTTACCAGGAGAGCCTCGACCGCTCCAAGGTGGCTATCATAGCTGGTTACCCTGGATCATTCCCTTCCCCTACTACAAGCAAGAAGAAGAAAAATTCGTCCCGCAAAAGGTAAGTATCGTCCAATGACCCAAATGCGTCAGCTCCTGCTCCCAAGCGTCGTTGGTCTGCGCAACATACATTGGCTACGGTGGCAATGCCTGGACCCAAAAGCAACAGGGATCCATCAAATGAGCTGGTCGTGGGGACAGGACCAGCCACTCGCTCCACTAAAGGTACTTTGTTCGCCTGCTTAATTTATCATTACAATCGATAGGACCTTCACAGGAGATATCATGTCGAAATACTTAGGCAACGAGTTCAGCCATCTCATGCTAAGGACGTTGCCAGGGTGCCGGCAATGCTCACAACTCCAGATCTTCGGCTCATGCTGAACCCGGTGCGGAGGTCCCTTTGGTCAATCGGGCCCCTAAAGACTCCGAGGACGCGGTATTAGTTAGTAAATCCGAGGAAGAGAACCCGATGGGTGATCAGTGGCGACAAGAAGCCCTACGCCACCCAGCATTCTCCGAACAAGAGTTCAATGCCCTACGCTCGGCTGATGCATACATCGGAGCTGCCTAAGCTCGGTTTGGGGAGGCCATGAAACTAGTGAGTGATTGGTTATAAGAATTCGAACACACCTGTAAACCCAATAGCCCCAAGACTTGAATTGGTCGGAACGGCCGAATTTAAGGGTCCTCGTAATGCTTTACTGATGATGCAGGCCTCCCAGCAGCTGAACGAGCAACTGTCCAAGGAATTGGAGGCGAGTCGGACACAAGTGGATACCGTGAAGGCCGAACTTGAGCAAGTTAAGAATTTTACCAGAGAGGTGCATGGTGAGTACTGTTCTTCTGATCTTAGTATATAATCCCATGCTGACGCGAGGGTACTTTGTAGTAGCTGAATCAATAGGGAAATTGCAAAAGGATTGACATGGAGCACGAGAATCTCAGAGGTATGCTGAGTCCCAGCATGAGGCCGGATATTGTTCATTGTAACAAAACCTTGAGGAGAATAACCGCCTCCACACGGAAAACAAACAGCTGGCTGAAGAAATTGAGAGCTTAAAGACTCAATTGGCCCAGGACCAAGAAGATAACCATAAATTATAGAGGGGCATATTCGGTAAGTGTGATTCTAACATTAGACGATACTTCTTATATATGAAGTATAATGTACATGCCTTGACATATGTATAGGTCTCCTATCCGGGCGGCCCAAAGAAGAGATCGGATCCTACCGGGGAAGCCTTCTGAAGGAAATATCCGCCCTTCATGAGCGGGCTCGGAAGGCCATGAAGAGCATGATAAAAGCGCTATGGCCAGCCGAGCAATCTCCGGAGGAGATGACCGAACTGGTTGATCGATTCAAGGGAGCCCAAAGTTGGTTCGAGCTATGGAAGACATAGGCCTGCCAAGAGGGAGCACGACAGGCGTGGGCAATGGTCAAGACGTGATATACCGGCCTTAATCCCGAGCATACGGCTCGATTTGGGCCAGCAGGGACTGATGGGCAAGAAGTGCCACTTCACTAGGTGTACGACCAAGTTATGCCAGCCACTCGTCTCTCGCAGGAAGATTGCTCCCTAGATGCCTTAATAGACAATCTCGACCATCAGCCAGATGTATGATTATATGTAACTATGTATTGATAATCAAAAAACTTGCTCTATCTGTGTTGTAAACTTTGTCTTAACAGGCCATCGGCTTCAACCTCCCGCGCTAAGAGCTCGGGAGTGTTCCTTAAAATATCACTCGAGAAGAGTGAATTATTTTTGGGTAAACAGGCAATCCGGCCATTTGCTGCGAACAGACAAAAAGCACACAGGGAGATATGTTATATTACTGCTTAGTGTAAGGAACATCTTCCGAAGAAAATAGTACCTCTATCGATACCTTTCTTCAGGATGCTACGTAAATCGTAGATAGTAAGTCCGTATACTACTACTATGAGGTCGTATACTGCTAGTATGCGACTAATGGATTTCGTGATAAAAAAGCCCGAGTAATGGTGACAATGACCATAATATTTTTTGTTGCTTCCGTTGTAGCCGACCAATTTTCAGGTGAAGATAGCTAGCTTTTGGCTTTACCCGTCTGAGGTATGTATCCAGATGACCCAGTCGTAACAATCGCAGAGGTGCACCCTTTACCCTCTAGCCAAACAATTGGGAATGTAGAGGGTAAGCACAGGAGCGAGGCAATCCAGCTTGGCAAAAATCTTTCTTCGAATTGATGCATATAATGTCTTAAAATCGACAAGGGAAACATGCATACACAATAAATGTGAATAGGTGCTTAGAGTATAAAATCATTGGCTTCGGGAAGAAGCCTTGAGGTGCTGTGTTCGGATTTAACAATTAAGGATGTAAGTCGAAAATCTTAATACAAGATCGGTTGAACCGAACATAGACTTGGGAAGAAAAGGAAAAAAATCGAACCTGCCAAAAATAAAGGTGGGAGGGAAAGGAAAAAAATAAAGAAAAAGGAAAAAAGGGAGGTAAAGGGTAAAGAGTATGATGACACCAGTTTATCCATAGAAGCGCCAGAGACGAGCTGCGTTTCATGGGTTTGGTTCAAGGCGGTTATCTGACGGGTTTCGAAGATGGTAAGCCCCTCCCGCAAGTACTTCGTCAATTATGAAGGGGCCCTCCCATTTGGGGTTGAGTTTATGCTTCTACTTCTCTGGGATCCATAAGACGAGTTCACCCACATTATATGCTTTTGTCGTGACCTCCCTACTCTGGTAACGTCGGGGCCGCTATTGATAAAAAGTAGAGCGATCCCGGTCTATGTCGCGCTCTCCTTCTAAGGTGTCCATGTCGTCCTTCCGATCTAACTCGGCCTCCTTTTCATCGTACATGCGCACAGTTGGTGCGTCATGAATAATGTCATATGGGAGGACTGCTTCTGCCCCATAGACCATGAAGAACAGTGTGTATCCCGTTGAACTGTTCGGGATGGTGCGCAGGCCCCATAGAACGGAGTCAAGCTACACTACCCAATGACAGTCGGACTCGTGAAGAGATCGGACCAAACGTGGTTTAATGCCACTCATGATGAGGCTGTTTTCTCGTTTGACTTGTCCATTGGTCCGCAGATGATATACCGATGTGTAATCGAGCTTGATGCCCATTTTGCGCACGAGTCTTTGACCTCTTGGGATGTGAAGTTGGATCCATTGTCCATTATTATACTATGCGGGATGCCATAATGGTGTACCACGCAGGATATAAAGTCGATTACTGGTCCGAACTTGGTTGATTTCACAGGTTTTGCCTTTATCCATTTGTTGAATTTGTCAACCATGACCAGTAGGTATTTATTCTTCTTGGTCCCCCCCTTTAAGTGGTCCGACCATATCCAGCCCCCAAACCACAAAGGGCCAGGTAATTGGAATAGTACGAAGAGTTGTTGGGGGCATGTGACTTTGATTTGCAAAAAGTTGACAACCTACGCAGTGTTTGACAAGTGACTGGGCGTCCTCTTGAGCAGTGGGCCAGAAGAAACCAGCCCGGAAGGCCTTGCTAACTAAGGCTCTTGCTGCAGCGTGATGGCCGCCCGTCCATGCATGGACTTCGGCTAAGAGATGTCATCCTTCTTCCTTAGATATGCACCGCTGTAGTATTCTGGTGGGGCTTTTCTTGTATAACTCACCCTCGTGGACTTTATAGGCTTTTGATCGCCGAATTATGCGTCCCGCCTCCGTCTGATCGTTAGGGAGTTCTTTGCGAAGAAGGTAGGCGAGGAAGGGCTCGGCCATGGCGTGATTACTGCCATGATCTCATGAGGGGAAGGCATTTCCTCCATTACGGAGCCACCGATGATTGGGTCGTTTGGTTCATTTGCAGGGGAACAACCTCTTTCGCACTGGTGAGACCGGCGCCCTTATTATCCTCCTGACAAACCACTGATGGCTTAAAGAGCTGTTCCAGGAAAGTGTTTTTTGGGACAGGGTCGCGTTTGGCCCCCATGCGGGCCAGTATGTCGATGACTTGGTTGTTGTCTCTAGCGACATGGTGGAATTCTATCCCCTCGAACCGTGCGGCTATCTTGAGGACAACATTTGTGTATGCCGCCATATTCGGGTTTTTGGTATCGAATTCACCGTTGATTTGAGATATGGCCAAGTTGGAGTCTCCCCGTACCTCCAGCTATCGTATGCCCATTGATGCTGCCATTCCAAGACCGTGCAAGAGTGCTTCGTATTCAGCTACATTGTTGGAATCAGCATACATGATCTGCAACACGTATCAAACGTTGTCGCTTGTGGGGGATGTGAGGATAACTCCAGCCCCTAGTCCAGCAAAGGTTTTGGATCCATCTAAGTACATCGTCCAATGGGAGTATATATTATATTTCCTGGGGAGCTCGGCCTCTGTCCATTCGGCGAGGAAATCTGCCAGCACCTGAGATTTGATAGCTCGTCGTGACTTGTAGGCAATTTCAAAGGGAAGGAGCTCAATGGCCCATTTGGCTATGCGGTCAGTGGCGTCCCTGTTGTTGATTATATTATTCAGGGGTACTTAGGACGCCACCGTAACCGAACACTCTTGAAAGTAGAGTCTAAGTTTACGTGATGCCATAAATACTGTATAGGCTATCTTCTAGTAGTGCGGGTATCTCGACTTGAAATGCGTTAGTATTTCTGACACGTAATAGACCGGCTTCTGTATCCAGAATTTGTGTCCCTCCTCCTTTCGTTCGATGACGAGCAATGCGCTAACGACTTGGTTGGTGGATGATATGTATAATAACATGGGTTAACCAGCGCCTAGTGTTGTGAGTATGGGATTGCTTGCTAGCAATGTTTTAATTTCTTCTAACGCAGCCGCTGCTTCATTGGTCCATTCGAAATTGTTTGTTCGTTTTAGTAGTCTGTAGAGCGGTTAATGGGCTGAAAATTTACTATGATTTTTTGGGACCAAAAATGACCCCGAAGCATTGGATTTAGGCCAGAAGAGCCACGAGGAGGTCACAAGCCTGTGAGGCACGACCACCCCCTGGCCGCGCCTAGCAGGCTTGTCACCGTCTCGTGGCCCCCCTTGACGTGAGATCGACTCCAAAAATTCCTATAAATATAGAAACCTCTGAAAAGAAACCTAGATCGGGAGTTTTGCCGCCACAAACCTCCAAAGCCACTGCCGGAGGGGGAAACCATCACCGGAGGCCATCTTCATCATCCCGGTGCTCTCCATGACGAGGAGGGAGTAGTTCACCCTCGGGGCTAAGGGTATGCACCAGTAGCAATGTGTTTGATATCTCTATCTCGTGTTCTTGAGATGACACGATCTTCACGTACCACGAGCTTTATTGATATAGATGAATCATATGGAGTTTCCCCCTCTATATCTTGTTGTGATGAATTGACTTTTCCCTTTGAAGTTTTCTTATCGGATTGAGTCTTTAAGGATTTCAGAACACTAATGTATGTCTTGCGATGGGATATCTGTGGTGACGATGGGATGTTCTATTGATCCACTTGATGTATGTTTTGGTGATCAAGTTGCGGGTTCCATGACCTTGGGAATCTATGAATAAGGGTTGGCACACGTTTTTGTCTTGACTTACCGGTAGAAACTTTGGGGCACTCTTTGAAGTTCTTTGTGTTGGATTGAACATGATGAATCTGAAATGTTGTGATGCACATCATAATCAAGCCCATGGGTACTTGTGGTGACATTGGAGTATCTAGGTGACGTTAGGGTTTTAGTTGATGTGAGTCTTAAGGTGTTATTTTAGTACGAACTCTAGGGCTGTTCGTGACACTTATAGGGATAGCTCATAAGATTGATCGGAGAAGATAACTTTGAGGTTGTTTCGTACCCTACAATAAAAATTTTCGTTAGTTGTCCGCTATTTGTGACTTTGGAGTGAACTCTTTGTCACAGGAGAGGTATTTACATATGACTCAACTATGTCAATATTGTTGAGAGAAATTGCACTAGTGAAAGTATGGACCCTAGGCCTCGTTTCCAAGCATTTATACAACGTTTTACTCGCTATTTACTACTTTCTACCTTGTTTTTTTATATTTTCAGATTACAAAAACCTATATCTACCCTCCATATTGCACTTCTATCACCATCTCTTCGCCGAACTGGTGCACCTATACAATTTACCATTGTATTGGGTGTGTTGGGGACACAAGAGACTCTTTGCTATTTGGTTGCAGGGTTGTTTGAGAGAGACCATCTTCATCCTACACCTCCCATGGATTGATAAACCTTAGGTCATCCACTTGAATGAGAATTGTCACTGTCCTACAAAACTATGCGCTTGGAGGCCCAACACAAGTCTACACGAAGAAGGTTGTGTAGTAGACATCTAGCGCCGCCACGCAACCAGCTAACCTCTGGACATGCTTTAGCTCTGTGGGAACTGCAAGTTCTGACAAGGCGCGGATCTTAGCCGGATTTGCTTCTATTCCTCTATGGGAAACGATGAATCTGAGCAGTTTACCAGCGGGAACTCCTAATACACATTTCTCCGGATTGAGTCGTATACCGTACTCACGTAGGCTGGCAAAGGTTTGCCTTAGGTCGTCGATCAGCCGGCTGACATGTTTGGTTTTGATTACCACATCGTCCACGTATGCCTCGACTGTTTTACCATCTTTTTTTGCAAGACAAGTCTGGATAATGCGTTGGTACGTAGCCCTAGCATTTTAAGCCCGAAGGGCATCATGCTGAAGCAGAATGGCCTGTAAGGGGTGATGAATGCGGTTGCAGCTTGATCTCCTTCATTTTGATCTTATGGTATCCGTAATAAGTGTCGAGGAAATACAATGAATTGTGTCCGGCTGTGGCGTCAATAATCTGGTCTATGCATGGTAGGGAAAAGGGTCCTTAGGGCAGGCCTTGTCGAGGTCTTTAAAGTCGATGCACAACCGCCAGGATTTGTATTTCTTTGCTACCATCACGAGGTTTGCCAACCATTCGGGGTGCTTAATCTCCCGTCTGAAGCCGACCTCTAGCAATTTGGCTAATTCTTCACCCATAGCTTGTCGTTTGGGCTCGGAAAAGCGGCACAAAGTCTTCTTAATGAGCTTGAAGCCTGCGATGATGTTCAGACTATGTTCTTCTAGCCGCCATGGGATTCCAGGCATATCAGAAGGATGTCAGGCGAAGATGTCCCAGTTTTCTCGTAAGAATGCTCACAGTGCTTCGTCCACTATGGGGTCCAACTGAGCTCCGAGGGACGGTGTCTTATTGGGGTCTGTCAGGTGTACTTGAAATTTAATGATTTCATCTGTAGGTTTAACGGACGTGGGGTTGTGCCTTTTGCTAAGGATCACATCGCCATTGTCTACTTTTGACCGAAGTGCTGTCAGTTCTTCTGCAGCAAAGGTCTCAGCTAGTGCCTCGAGGGCGAGCGGTGCTATTTTGTTTTTGGCTCGAAGGGCTATATTCGGATCACTGGTGATTGTGATTACCCTGTTTGGTCTTGGCATCTTGAACTTCATATACCTGTAATGTGGTATAGCCTGGAATTTTGTAAAGGTGTTACATCCCAGCAGGGCGTGGTAACCACTAGGGAAGGGCACGATAGGGAAGAGAAGTTCTTCGGATAGGTAGTTTTCGAGCGTGCCGAACACTACGTCCAGTGCGATACGTCCTGAACAATGCACCTCTTTCCTAGGAATGATTCCTCGGAATGTTGTGTTGCTATGCTCCATGCGAGATCGGTCGAACTACATTTTTTCTAGGGTATCTTTGTAGATAAGGTTTAAACCACTGCACCATCGATTAGCACTTTATGCAACCCGAAGCCATCGACGATGGGGTTTAGGACCAGTGCGGCTAGTGTATGACCGGGACGAATGGTGGGTTGGTCAGTATCTCCAAAGGTAATGGGTTTGTCTGCCCATGAACTTGTTGCTGCCACATGATAGACCTGTTCGAGTTCTTGAAGAGCTCTTTTTCTCCTGTTCCTTGAGGGGAACGTTTTTTAGATCGTCAGGACTTTGACGTTGTATTCTAGTGGTGATGTGGAGCTCCTGTTTGGCGGTAGTGCCTCAAGGATGGCTTCACCGCTTTTCGTGACCTGCCTGACGACCCATCAAGCTCTATGGCTGTGAGTCGGGCTTGTGTTCAGCAACGTAGAATGTATGGGGCATGGTTTATCCAGTAGCCCGTCAAGGACAGTTCTGACCCCTATAAGGGGTCTATTTATCTTTTTGGCAGGTTCGAGTTCGGCTAACCGCTTCAGAGGTATCCTCTTTTTCTGATCTCCTCTAGGTACTCGGTAAAGGTTGGTTTCGAAAGTAGCCATTCAGCTTGCTAGGTGCTCTCCATGGCACAATATTTTTGTACGAAGTCCGACAGCTTGGTGAAGTCACGAATGTGCTGACAGGCCAGGGCTTGAGAATTCCTTCGTCATGGCAATTGAGATTGAAGGTTGCCATTATCTCATAGTCACTAAGACCTCGGGATTTGTTTCTAGCAAGGAGGAGTCTAGCCCGAAAATGATGAACCGACTCTCCTGGTAGCTGTCTAACATCCCGTAAGTCTGAAGGCTTGGACTCTGCTGCTATGCTTAAGTGCTCGATTTGGGTGGTGGCTGGGATTTTTTTGATTCCACGGCATGCTGTGAGTCTGGAATTATGGGCTCCGAATTGTGTGCTAGATCAGGGACCGATATTGATCTGACTCCGGAGCGAACTCCAGGGTCTAGGTTGCAAGCGAGGTCTCGATGATCGGAGATTGGGGTATAAACCGTTTTTTATTCCAATCATTGGGGGGATGAGCCCCCAACCGAACACTCGATGGTGGTGACTAAGTGAGTGACCATGGGGTTGAGAATCTCCCTATCGTCAGGTTTAAGCCCGAGCCAGTCATAGACCGGGGTCTGGTCGTCAGTCATACGCATGGTCTGAATCCGATCAAACAACTCGTTTAGGAACGAGGCGACGGTAGGATGCGTGTCGCTAAAGCAAGTGGGGTCGATCTGCGGCATCGCAGCTCCCGAGTCGCTTGAAACAAGATCCAGGTCCTGTTCGGCCATAGCAGATCTAGGCACAACGACTGGGTTGGGCATTCCAGACAGCCCGAGGGTGAAGGTCACCTCAGAGGTGGGGCCCGATGTCTTCAGCACCGAGGCGTCGGAATCTGCGGGCTCCTCCATGAAAGTTGAGGGTCCCATCAAGACAAGTTCTCCGTGTGAATCCATGACGAACTCTAGGGTTCCGAATCTGATTCCTTGATCGGGGGCGAAGCTTCCGATCTGGCCAAGATGGCCGGTCGGGTCAGCGTGCGACAAGACGTTGCTGCCTATAAAGATCTGATCAGGGATGAGAATATCGTGGCTGCAGATCTCGTTGCTTATGACAAGGCGAGCCATTGATTCCTTGGGCGATCATAGTGGAACTCTAAATTAAAGCACCAATGTTGGTGTCAAAACTAGCGGATCTCGGTTAGGGGGTCCCGAGCTATGAGACTAGGATCGATGTTAACAAGGGACGAAGGAGAGATGTTTACCCAGGTTCGGGCCCTCCTATGGAGGTAAAATCCTACATCCTACTTGATTGTATTGATGATATGAAGGTTAGAGAGTTGATCTACCTCGAGATCGAATAGCTAAATTGTAGATGAGTTTTCGTTTGCCCTACAATCTAAAACCCTCCAGCTTATATAGACGCCTAGGGGTACTAGGGTTTACACATGGCCAGTTACACATCGAAGGAGAAAGCATGCCTATCTACTTTTGAAAACTTGGAGGACATGCCACGACTCCCTGAAGCTTCCACCCCAGCGACGGGGCCTTTGATCATCCAATGCTTAGCCAGCAACCCACATAGCCCAGCCCATGAGAAATAGGTCGTCCATCCGAGGACCCATTCAACCAGGACTCCCTCACTTGGCCCCAGTAATTTTTATTTATTCTGAAATAAATCACAAAAAAGTTTTGTTCCATTTAGAGAACTTTTATTTCTGCAAAAAAACAACACCATGGTCGTCACGCTGAAAACAACATCAGTCTGGGTTAGTTTCATTCAAATCATGCAAATTAGAGTCCAAAACAAGAGCAAAAGGGTTAGGAAAAGTAGATACGATAGTGACGCATCAACTCCGCCAAGCTTAAACCCTTGCTTGTCCTCAAGCATTTCAATTGACAAACTGAAAGTGATAAAGAAAATTTTTTACGAACTCTTTTGTTGTTGTTTACATATATATGCTTAAGTAGCACTGAGGTTTTCAGCAAAAATTATGACCAACCATGTCGGAAATAACTCTTAAAGATTATATTAACTCATATCAATCACATAAGCAACTAACAAGCAATAATCAAATATCTCAAATGCAAGCACATTGTTAAAATAATCATTATATAATATGACAATAATGGTATCTCGCTAGCCCTTTCTAAGACCGCAAAACATAAATGCAGAGCACCTCCAAAGTTCAAGCAGGAACTAAACATTCACATTCATGGTAGAAAATATCAAGTCATGATGCATCCAACATTCACTATGCACAACACATGTGGATGGCAATAGTTCTCTCAGATCTGGCGCTTATTTGAGAAGGTGACGACTCAACATTAAAATAAATAGATAGTCCCTTCGCAGAGGGAAGCAGAGATTTTCAGAGATGTCACAAATCAAAGCTTAAATAAGAGATAGGTATAATTTTGGGAGGTATGCCCTTCCTGTCAACGTTACCACCAAGAGCTATCAATATCTTCCATGTTAAACAAATTAGCGGTTGTTCCCAAGCAGTAAAAGTAAATGTTTACTCCCCCTCCACCAACAAACACACTCTAGGCTAGCCGAATCCACGGGTACCATCCATGCCAACAATATTCCTAGAGTAGTTTTGTTTAATTATTTGCATTTCTTTTGATTTCAAGACTAGGAATCACTATTACCACCCCTCTCGTGAAAGGACGAGTGAATAAACACTCATCATGGGAATAACCCGCTTAACATGGAACATACTAACCACCCCTGTCGCTCCATGAGCGATCTAGACACACAAAACATATGTTCATTTGAAATTTTAGAGGTGACACATGCAAATTTACTTGGAACGACATGGTAATACTGCTTATAGATAGGTATAGTGGACTCATTTGGAATAAATTTGGTTTAAGGGTTTTTGACGCACAAGCAATATTCCCGCTTGGTACATGCGAAGGCTAGAAAATAGGTTGAGAAGCGGCTAGCTAGAGAGCGAATACGGTCATGAACATGCATTATGAATAATAAACATTGAATGTTATCATGAGTAGGATATGGACACCACGAACATAAATATCATGAAGGCTATGTTGGTTTTGATTCAACTACATGTTTGAACATGTGCCAACTCATGCCACTTGAAACATTCAGAGGAGGATACCATATCATCACACTACATCACAACCATTTTAATGCATGTTGCCAACCAAGATAAATCATTATGCACTCCTAGCTACTTAAGCATGGCATGAGCAACTATAATCTCTAATTGTCATTGCAAACATGTTCAATCATAATATGCTGAATCATGAATACTAGGTTAAACGTATTTACAAAAACAAGAACAAGTTGAGTCCATACCCACTTCTCTCTGCCACAGTCAATTCATCTAATATCGTCATTATTGCCTTTCACTTGCATAACCGAATGATAAGAAAATAATAATAGTGCAAGAGTGTCGTGGACTAAGCTAGAACCTGCAAACATTTTATTCAAGAGGAGAAGGCAAAGTAATATAGGTTCTTTGTTAGATCAACAGTAATGCATATGAGAGCCACTCAACATGTTCATCGTGGTCTTCTCCTTGGTATGACTCAATAAAAAGGAAGAGAATTTCAGAGAAACATACTAAAATATTTCTGGAGTTTTTAGTTTTTTCATGAAGAAAGCAAATAAAAGAAGGGAAATCAAACACGAGAAAAAACATTTACATGGGAGAACTGCCAACAAGCAAAAATAAGAAATGAGAAATATTTTTGGGTTTTCATTTAATACTACAACTAACTAAACTAAAAAGAAAAACAAAAAAGAAACAAGAAATATTTTTGAATTTTCTCAAAGTTTTTCAAACATACAAAAAGGAAGCAAGGAAATAAATAGCATGAGTAAGACAATGAAAAAGTGTGAACACCAACAACTAGAATGAAATGTGTGAACATGAACATAATGTCGGTGGAAATACGTACTCCCCCAAGCTTAGGACTTTGGCCTAACTTCGTAATCACCATCCGTAGTAGCCATCCGGTCCTTAGCTGAAATGTGGTGGCGCCGACACTTGAGTGTCCCACTCTTGGGGCTCCTCCTCTTCCGCTGCCTGGATGTTCCGATAGGCAATAATGTCATCTGGCCTGATCTTGTATCCATTCCTGGCAATAGAATCAAAAAGAGCAGGTGCAGGCAACGGGATAACATCACGGGTTTCGATGCTAAATACTAAGTTGTAGCGAATGTTATGAAAAGAATCAGCTGCGTTAATAAATTGGTGATCCTGCATTGACTTGTGATCTAGATAAAGCTTGGGCAAAGGATAGTCACGGGGACGTATCTGAACATTAAAATGACTCGCTAAACGAGAAGCATAAATACCACCGTGTATCTTGCCCTTACTCCTATTAAGGTGTAGGTGACCTGCAACAATAGGCCCTAGGCTAAAGGTATGATCATTATGTAGTGCATGGCGTAAAATATCGAGGTTAGGGCCACTGAGTGCACCAATCTTATCCCTAGCAGTTAACCACTTCGCGATGAATAAAGCAAGTAGTGCACAAAAGGAAATTGCAAACTAGTAGAGTGGTGCTTGACTTGCCTCTTTCATCACCCATTATCAAAGTGAGGAGAAAGTCCTCAAATTCAGCTGGTCTAGGGTCTCTTAATTCCCCATCAGAGGGAATCAGACATATGTCGCAGAAGTCAGTAAGCGGTATCTGATAAGTTTCCACATATAGATTAAACTGCACCTCGGGAGGACTATTCTTACTCAGAAAATGAAAAATTTGCACAAGGATGTAAGGATGTGGTGCTGGTCACACTTATCTGCGAGGAAGTTGGTTATCCTAGCATTTCAATTAATTCGGCAAACTCTTGATGGAACCCTAAAGAGGAAGGGATGATGCAACACATCAAATGTAAGTATTTCCCTCAGTTATGAAACCAGGGTATCAATCCGTAGAGGAACATCTCACACCCACGTAAACAACACCTACACACAAAAAACAAATACTTGCAACCCGACGCGAAAGAGAGGTTGTCACGGTCTCTACGGTAATAAGATAGATTAGGTAATGATAGATAGGAGAGATAGATCTCCCAAGAACACACACAAAAAGAGTAAATATGCAACCATATATTTTTGGGTTTTCGGTTTTGTAGATCTAAAAACAAAGAATGCAAAAACGTAGCTCGGAAAGCAATATGATGGAAAAGTAGCCCCGGGGGCCGTAGGGTTCAATAGTGGCTTCTCTCATGAGTATAGTGCATGGTGGGTGAACAAATTACTGTTGGGCAATTGATAGAAAATCGAATAGTCATGACGATATCCAAGGCAATGATCATTGTATAGGCATCATGTCCAAGATATGTAGACCAATTCCTGCCTGCGTCAACCACTATTACTCCATACATTGACAACTATCCAGCATGCATCTAGTGTATTAAGTTCATGGAAAAATGGAGTAATGCAATAAGAATGATGACATGATGTAGACAAGATCTATTCATGTAGTTATAGACCCCATCTTGTTATCCTTAATGGCAATGATACATGTGTGTCTTGCTGCCCTTTCTATCACTGGGAAAGAACACCGCAAGATCGAAACCATCACAAAGCACCTCTTCCCATGGAAAGAAAAATTGATCTAGTTGTCCTAACTAAACCAAAGATTTGAATAAGAAATACGAGGCTATAAGCAATCATGGATATAGGAGATCAAAGAATAATCAAACAATATTCATGGATAGAAACTGATCATGAACTCAAAATTCATCGGATCCCAACAAACACACCTCAAAAGTTTACATAAAATAGATCTCCAAGAGACCATTGTATTGAGAACCATAAGATAGAGAGGAAGCCATCTAGATACTACCTACGGACCCGTAGGTCTATAGTGGACTACTCATGCATCATCGGAGAGGCACCTATGATGAAGATGAACCCCTCTGTGATGGTGTTTAGATTGGATCTTAAGGTTCTGGAACTTGCGGCGGTTGGAATTGTGTTTCGTCAAGTCCCTTAGGGTTTTTGGAATATTTGGAAATTTATAGGCATTAGAGGTGGTTGAAAGGGGCCCCGAGGAGGGCACAACCCACCAGGGCGCGGGCTGGCACCCTAGCACGACCTCGTGGGTTGCAGTCTCCTCGGCCCACTCCCTCGGCACTTCTTTGGTCCACTGGGTGTCTTTTGGTCCAGAAAAAATCTCCAAAAAGTTTCATTGTGATTGGACTCCGTTTGATATTGATTTTTTGCGAAGTAAAAAATAATCAAAAACAACAACTAGCACTTCAGCATTATGTCAATAGGTTAGTCCCAAAAATTACAGATACGTCAAAGTCGTATCAGCATCCCCAAGCTTAGTTCCTACTAGTCCTCGAGTAGGTAAATGATAAAAACAAAATTTTTGATGTTGAATGCTGCCTAACATGTTCATCACATTCTTTTCTTCTGCATAGCATGGAAAATTGGACTTATAATGATTCAAAGAAATAGTCTAGTTTTAACATAATGACTTCAATACTCAAGCATATGCACAAACAACCAAGTCTTTCAAAATATCAACACTAAATAAAGTTATCCCTAGCCCATCATGCTTAATCATTGATCCATTCATGAAACACACTCAAATATTATCTATGCCCAATGCTCAAGGACGATCGTAGTGCCCCCTACTTGGTGCTTATAAGAGAAGATGGAGACTCAAAGCAAAAATAAAAATTGCATAAAGTAAATAGATATGCCCTTCTCAGAGGGAAGTAGGGATTTGTAGAGGTGCCAGAGCTCAAGTGTTTAAATTGAGAGAGAGAGAAAATATTTTCGGTGGCATGCTTTTCCTGTCAAAGAAAATGACAAAGTAGCTCACAATACTCTCCATGCTAGATACATCATAGGTGGTTCCCTAACAGAAAATAAAGTTTATTCCTTTTTCCACCAAACTTTCACTTTCCATGGCGGGTCGAATCCACGGTTGCCTTCCATTCCAACACTTTCATAGGAATTTATTATTTAACGACATAAGGTAAATATTTTTTTCTTTGTCATTTCGGGAATGGGCATCCCTATTACCGCCACACTCTCTTGCAATGACAAGTGAATAAACACTCATCTTGAGAATAACACATCTAGCACGAAAAATATTGGATATTCCACACCATTCCATGAGCGGTACTGTCGGGGTACGACACCTATGGGATCGCATGGATCCCTTTGTGGTTCGGCAGAGAGACGATATGCGTGAAGAGCAGATCTGACGAGCAGCAAGAGGGGAGATTTTTACCCAGGTTTGGGCCACTGCGAAGCATAAAACCCTACTCCTGCTTTAGTGTATTATGGGTGTTTGGGTTCTGTCTACAAGAGCGCTATGTGATGAACCATCCACAACTGCTACGCACGTGAGCCAGAAGGTCAAAGAAGACCCCCCTCTCGTAATGCCTTGGACCTCCTTTTATATGACTAAGGGGATCCCAATAGTGGCGCATAGTACATACACTAGGTGTACATTTCTACAGTGTTATCATACCTAACACTGACGGTGTAGGCCAAATGCATTTAACGCTTCGTCAGGCGTCCCTGGCCTTCTACGGGACGGGACAAGAGCCTGTCCCATCGGCACCACTTACCTCCTCCATCGCCGGCACCTTGACACTTATCCAAGAGGGATGGCACCTGGTCTCTGTGCTGGCAGGATGGCGTGGTCTCGTCGGGTGCACGTGTTGCTGGGACTCCGCGAGCCACCCCGGCAAGAGCTTGCGGGGGGGGGGGGGCAGCGTTTAGTCTTCGGTCTAGTGATTGTTGACTCGTGGTTTCCTTGACGTCTTTATACTTGCTTCCAGCAGTCTCCTTGTAGGCCTTGCCGCTGGTGTGGCTACAACTGCCCATGCACAAGTATGGGGTACTAAAAGCCCAACTTTAGTACACCGATAGGAGCCCCTGGGCTTAGGTCATACACGGGTGCAACGCGTTATTGGGCTAGTGAAAGCACATTTGCTCCCTTGGTGGTTTTGGTAATTAATAACAACATATAAGTCATTGAACTAATGTTTACACCTAGTATATATCAGGAAATGTTCAATGATAGGATTGGCAAAAGGAGATTGTAGAGAAACCCCAAGATTGAAGGAAATAGGTTGGCCAAGCTTCAAACAAAAGGACTCTACATTTTATATTTGTGAGAAATCACTTTGAGTCCATAGGAAAGCCAATACTAGTAAAAGGGGGTAAGGTTTTGTTGGTGAACAATATGCTCAAATGTGCACAAGTGATAGTCACCAAAAACATCCACAAACTCTCCCACCAGAGTCTGTTCTATACCCAACACTCAAAATCGGTGCAACCAACTTTCCCACTTCGGTGCCACCAATTCGAGAACCTAGATAGAGTCAAGCCAAACCCTAGCCACTTCGGTGCAACCGATTCCATACCGGTGCCACCGAGTTTAGGTTGCCAACCTTCTGTTACGCAAATTCACATTTTTGGTCCCACCGAGAATGTTGGATCGGCGTCACCAAGATTGGAAATCGGACCGCTGGTCACCTTATCGGTGCAACCGAGTTTCCTATATCGGCTTTACCGAAATTCAAAAGTTGCCACCTTTTGGTCACTTCGGTACCACCGAGATTAACACATCGGTGTCACCGAGTTGGTCATTTTGTGTGTAACGGTTGGATTTCTGGGGATGCCTATATATACCCCTTCACCACCACCTACTCGAAAGAGAAGCACTCAGAACTATTCCATACCTATCCTATCAGATTTTTTGAGAGAGAACCACCTACCCTTGTGTTGAGGTCAAGATCTTCCACTCCAATCATATGGATCTTGATTTCTAGCCTTCCCAAGTAGCTTTCCACCAATTCCATCTCTTCCACCATGCCAAATCTGTGAGAGAGTGATTGTGTGCTGAGGCGTCTATCATCTTGAAGCACAAGAGCAAGGAGTTCATCGTCATTATCAAGCTTATTACCTTTTGGAGGGTGGTGCCTCCTAGATAGGTTAGGTTTCGCTTGTGAGCCTCCTACTTCGTGTTGTGGAGTGAACGAAGAAGTTTGTAAGGGCAAGGAGATCACCTACTTCGTGAAGATCTACCCATAGTGAGGCTAGTCCTTCGTGGATGGAAGCCGTTATGGAATAGTCAAGGTTGCTACTTCGTGGACCCTTTTGGGTGGAGCCCTCCATGGACTCTCGCGATCGTTACCCTCCATGGGTTGAATACTCCATAAACATGGATGTACGATAGCGCCACCTATTGGAACCAAAGGAAAAATCATCATGTCTACAACTGTGTTTGATCTTTCTACCCTATCCCTTCTACACATGCTTGTTGTTACTTTCCGCTGCTATATACTCTTAGACTTGCATATGTAGGGTGTACCTGACTTGCCATGAAATGCTAAAAACTGTCAACTCTAAAACTTGGTATAGGAAAAAAATTCAATTGCTCAAGTAGTCTAATCACCCTCCCCTAGACTTACTTTCTATCGTACAAGTGGTATGAGAGCCTTGGTCTCCATTGCTTAGGTCTCACAACCTAGGAGAAGCATGGTGTCTAGTGAGGGAAGTTATCACCGTAGAGGTCCGTACTTTGATGGCACTAATTTTGCTAGTGTGAAGCACAAAATGAAAATGCATATTCTTGGTCATAACCCCACCGTTTGGGCTGTTGTTCGTGTTGGCTTGCAAGGTGACTTCTTTGCGGATGGACGGGAACCGGATCGTGAAGCGACCGTGGAAGAATTGAAGATGTTGCAACTCAATGCTCAAGCATGCGACATTCTCTTCAACTGCTTATGCCCCGAAGAATTCAACAAAATCAGTCGTGTTGAGAATGCAAAAGAGATTTGGGATACTTTGGTTGATATGCACGAAGGAACCGAGTCCATGAGAGAATCCAAGTTAGATGTTCTTCAAGGTCAGCTTGACAAGTTCAAGATGAAGGATGATGAAGGAGTTGCAGAGATGTACTCTAGGCTAGCTCTCATCACCAATGAGATTGCCGGCTTAGGAAGTGAAGAAATGACGGACAAATTCATCATCAAGAAGATACTTAGAGCTTTGGATGAGAGATACGACACCGTGTGCACATTAATCCAAATGATGCCAAACTACAAAGATCTCAAGCCTACGGAAGTCATTGGAAGGATTGTTGCTCATGAGATGACACTCAAAGATAAGGAAGAGCTTCATCACAAGTCTAGCAGTGCTTACAAAGCCACAAGTGATATTCCCGCAACTTCAAGCAAGAACCTTGCCACCAATGAAGAGATAAGCCTCATGGTTAACAAATTCAACAAGTTCTACAAGAATAGAGGCAAAGAAAGAAACTCCAACTCAAGATATGAAGAGAAACGCTCGTCAAGTCATGACCACAATTGTTACAATTGTGGGAAGCCCGGACACTACTCAAATGAGTGCACAACTTCCTACAAAAGAAGAGAAGAGTCACCTCGAAGATGAAGCTCAAGAAATGAGTCACCACAAAGCGAGAGAAGGAGTAGAGATGATCGTTATGAATGAATACACTCAAAGAGAAGTAGAGACTCAGAGAAGAAGGACAAGTACACCAAGAGCTACACAAGAAGAAAACATCAAGCTCATGTTGGTGAATGGGTTTCAGGCTCCGACTCCGACAACAACTCTGAGAGAAGCTATCACTCCGACTCCGACCATAGTCAAGATGATGGTGTTGCCATAATTGCTCTAGTGACTACCAACTCCTATGATCTATTTGATTCACCAAACAAAGGGAGTGGAAGTTGCTTCATGTCTAAAGGCCCTAAGGTATCACCCCCCCGAGTATCTTGATTTTGATGGTGATGAAGATGATTTGCTTTGTGATGATGACTTGCTTTATGATAAAACTAGTGATGTTGATCAAAATGAACTTGATAATTCTCATGCTAGTCAAGATGAGTCATTTGATGACGATAAGATGAAAATATAACAACTAACTAAATAACTAAATACTCTTAAGTTAGCTCATGAATCTACTCTCGAAGATCATATAGAGCTTGTGAGAACTCATGAGAAGCTACGCTTCGAGAAGCTCAACTTGGAGCAAGAGCATGAGTTTCTCAAAGCTATCAATGACGATCTCTGAAAGAAGTCCTCATCTTATCTAGCCAAACGGCTACTCTTGTCTACTTTCATGCCTCAAGTTAAAACTAAGCAATCTAGTAACAAAGGCAAGAAAGGTTCTTTATCTAGTAGCAACAATAAAAATGCTAAACCCAATGATGTTGCTTCTAGTAGTTCTATTGATTCCACTAATGATGATTCTCTTAGCCAAGTTACACTTGAGCAAGAAAATGCTTTATTGAAAGGAATTATAGAGAAAGGTATCTACAAGAGTCTTGCCGGATGTAAGCAATTTGAGGAAATTGTACGCAAGCATGGAGGATACCAGAAGAATTATGGTGTTGGCTACTTCAATGCTAATAGAGTTGAGTGGGAACAAGGTCAATATCCCAAGCCCAAGTTTGTTCCTCAAAAGGAGAAGTATGAAAATACTCTTCCCGAGGGGACAAACACTCGAGATGACCTTCCACCACAAGACCACAAGCTCAAGGGCAAGAACAAGCTTCAAGAGGACATTGACTCATATGAAGATGAACCCCTAGCTTTGGTGGAGTGGGTTCCCAAGGCTACCTCAAGCTCAAGTACTACTAAGGCTACTTCAGCACCAAGGATCCCCATCATCTTGATGTGGGTCCCCAAGAAGAAGAACTAGAAGGTTCTTGAGGGGTGACTCCGCCAATGCAATTCATTCACATTCTTTATTGGCAAGAACATTTTGCACTCAACATCAACTCAATGCAATAGTTCAAGGAGTCACACATTCCCTCAAAGGTAAGCAAGGGACAAGGTAATCAACTAATCAATGAACATCATAAAATATGCTTTGCACTCCATGTCCATAGATATCCTTGTATTTGTCTCTTGTGTGTTGGTACTAACCCATGTAGGTGAGAAGAGAAAGGAAACAACAAGGATGCTCCCAACTCTTGATTATCTTCATCAACATTGAGCATCCACAACTACCTAATCAACAAGAAGTCTTCATCGACAAAACCCCAGGTTAGTTTATCCCTCTTATGGGGGGATGTCACATCAAGGGGCAGCTTTACTATAAGACTTGAGTCAAGCATCTCTTAGTATGTGACAACATTAAATGCTTTATGAAAAAGTGGTTACCCCACTTATGCTTAAACAATGAGTATGACCTATGATCAAGTACTTTTACTTGGCTCCTAAGTCAAATACTCATATATAGATGACTTCATCATTGCCCAAGTGCTTGTTAGATGCTAGAGTATTTGTGCATGTTTGTCGTGATTTCTTTTGACATCTTATTGAGTGAGCATGTTGGTCTGCATTTATTTTCTCATTCGAGGACATCCAATTGTTGCTATTTGGCTTTTGATTTATCTTTTGCCAATTGGATGGACAAGAATGCCTAGGACCACTCTCTAGCTATCTATGATTTCTCACCTCATATTCCATTCATGCTGCATCACAAAATTTGAACAAGTGCTTTTCGATCCCTCTATGTGTGGAGCACTTGGAGTTCCGTATCGATAAGGAGTGAACATTAAAACCTCCCAAGTGCAACTCAGTGGAACCAACACCACAATCTCGGTCACACCGATTGGCTAGGGTTGCTCTGGTTTTCAATCTCGGTAACATCGATTTCATATTCTCGGTTACACCGACTTTCCCTGTCAGCTGACAGTTGTGGAACTCGGTGACACCGAAAACATAAAATCGGTATCACCGATAGTGAAGGGTATATATGTATTGGACCCCGACGCTTTGAAATTCAATCTTCAACATCACGCCTCAGAACCCTAAGCTGCCACCTCGAGACCCCTAGTCGTCGCCCTTGTTTTCTCGAGCCCCCCCCGCCGCCGCTCGGAATCGTCGCCGTCGACGAAATCTACTCCATCGTTGCCGCCGTAGAGGATCTGCACCAAACTAGGGTACGGATTCGATCTCTAGTGCGCTCCCCTTTTGATTCTTGCGCATTGGATTTAAATTTATCCATAAGCCACCCTTTGCTCATGTATCCATCCTCTAAAATCTGCAAAATCTCGAGTTAGATGGATTTTCTAGGGTTTTGCCGTCCACCCGATATATCTCGGTGGAACAGAAATGAAAATATCAGTCTCACCAATATGCTTTTTTGTGAGTGCGAGAACTGACTCGGTGGAACCAAGTAGCTCTTTTCGGTCCTACCGAAAAGTCTGCCAAGTTTCTGTTAACGAGTTGGTTTGTCTCGGTCTCACCGAAAAATTCTCTTCGGTTACACCGATATGTATGTGACAGATTGCAAAACTTTTGAAAAAACCAGACTCATTTTGTGATAACTCATCTACTTCTGCTCATCTACACTCTATTCGCAGGGTCAATATGTCAGGCTTAGAAGATAGTCAGAATGTGCCAGAGCAGGAAGTTGATATGAGTTCTGGAACAAGCCTAGAAGCCAATTCTTTCTCAGACCTAGGCACCCCAGCTCTCATGGGTTCCCCAAGGCTTCCACCAGAACCAGGAAGAAGTTGAACTCAGATGAAGAGGATTCAGACTTCGTTCCAGAGGAGATTCTTGCTAAGAAGCAAGAGAAGGCTGCTAAGAAGGCTACAACTGAAGCTACTTCCTCTCGAAGAGTTGTCAGCAGGATATATGCTCCTGCTTCTACTTTCAAGGCTCATGAGACAGCTAGAGCAACAATGTCAATAGAGGTTCCCAAGAGGGCTATGCCTAAGAAGGCAGGAGAGAAGAAGTCAAGGAAGAGGATCATTCATGTGACTGGCAGGCTCACTTCCATGTATGAAGATTCAGAGGAAGCTACTAGTGATGCTGCTGAGGAGGATGAGCCAGCCACAAAGGATCCTCCCAAGAAGAAGGCAAAGAAACTTATGTCTGATGCTATGCCTAAGACCAGCAAATCCAAGAAGGCTGCTGAGAAGCCAAAGTGGACAACTAGGCAGATTCCAGCTTGTGAAAAGAACAAAGGAACTGCATCCAGAGTTGAAGATGTGGATGACTTGACAACACTTATGAAGCTCAGACCACACCTCCCAGTTCACAATGCCAGCTACCCACTAGCTGAGGACATGAAGAAGAGGAAGGATTATGGATTGAGGGCATGGAGAGATATAGATCCTTATGCCCAAAGGAAGAAAATAGCTATGGACTACATGTTCTATACCAAGGAGCAACATGACTTCTATGAGACTATGCTCTTTGGCAAGAGTCCAGCTGTCAGTGACATGTGTTATGTTGATTGGAAGTTCATCAAGGAGAACGAGGACTACTTTCCAAGTGTCCAGGACAACTTCCACTGCATAGGTCTGGATGAGTTCGTTGGCAGAGAATTCACAGCTTGGAATGACGAAATGATCATGCAATTCTACTCCACTGCACACTTCTACGGAGACGGTAGAATTGTGTGGATGACTAAAGGTGCAAGATATGAATCAACTGTTGAGGAATGGGCTGAAATCTTAGGAGTTCCTGAAGCATAGGATGGTGACTTGGATGTCTACTCAGAATCCAAGGCTAGCCACAATGCTATGGCTAACATGTATAAGGAGATCCCTGCTGCAAATGTGAAGTCTCATAGGCTAGGATCCATCTACTTTCTCTAGGCTGGCCTCTGCACTATCAACACCGTACTGAGGCATACCTTGATGCCCAAGTCAGGAGATGACAAGATGATCCGAGGCCACTCCATAAACATGTTGATCCACCTTGACAGTCACACCAAGATCAGAGTCATGGATCTGATTGTAGAGACAATCAAGAGGGTTGCTCCTGACTAGAATCGCTCTTGCTGTTATGCACCCTATATTCAGATGCTCATCAACTCAAGACTGTAGAGAAGCACATATTTGCCCTAGATCACCCACATTTTCCCCTACAACCAGATCTCGAGGACAACTTTGTGGTGATGGATGCTGATCATCCCACTTCAACTACAACTCAGAAGGAAGTAGAGGCAGTCAGAGCCACTAGTGCTCAAGTCCCTAGATCCAGGAACGAGCAAATGGATTTGCTGATATCATCTATTCAGGGCATGCAGAAGGACATTAAAGGGATTCTGGACAACCAGAACAGTCTTGTCAGGATCTTTGAGACCAGAATCAAAACCCTTAGTGATAAGGTGGACGGGCTGACAAAGACAGTCATAGAGCTTCAGCATGAAGTTGACTTCGTGCACATCCCTCGGTCTCTTCTACTTCAAATGATGATGATGATGAGGAGGATGAATCACCTCTAGGGCCAGGCACTCAGTTCACCACTCAGGCTAGATCAGCCACTATGCCAGCTCCATCAGCTCCATCAACTTCTGCTCCATCAGTGACCGCCCCAGCTCCATCCATGACATCTGCTGAGATCTTTGTCGACGCTGCATCTCGACTCCTTCATCAACAACCGGATGAGATATGCCCAAGAACTCTTAGATGTATGCCTTTGAACTTTTTGGTAACTTGTTGCCAAAGGGGGAGAAGTGTATATAGATCTTTAGGCTTCGAGCGAGAGAGCGATTTGGTTTTTATTGCTTTTCAAAACATTTGGTTCTTTTGGTTTGACGTGAGATACTTTTGTGTTGATGTGTGTTATGATACATTGTTAGATGCTACTATTTCCTATCATCTTAATGCATATGAGATGATCATTCACCCTTGCATGTGTGTGTTGTGCCATGTTATTCATTCGCTAATTATTCTCGCACACCACCAAGTTGTATGTGACATGGAAGAAGTACCCCATATACCTAATCGATTGTGCATTTGCATTCAAACACAAATTTAAAATAATGCACAAATTTAGGGGGAGCTCTTGCTTATCACATACCTCTCAAAGCGATGATTGTATTCATTGATTTTTCATATGTCGAAGCTTTGATCTATATGTTGTCATCAATTACAAAAAAGGGGGAGATTGAAAGCACATTTGCTCCCTTGGTGGTTTTGGTAATTAATAACAACATATAAGTCATTGAACTAATGTTTCCACCAAGTATATTTCAGGAAATGTTCAACGATAGGATTGGAAAAAGGAGATTGTGGAGAAACCCCAAGATTCAAGGAAATAGGTTGGCCAAGCTTCAAGCAAAGGACTCTACATTTTATATTTGTGAGAAATCACTTTGAGTCCATAGGAAAGCCAATACTATTAAAAGGGGGTAAGGTTTTGTTGCTGAACAATATGCTCAAACGTGCACATGTGATAGTCGCCAAAAACATCTACAAACTCTCCCACCAAAGTTTGTTCTATACCCAACACTCAAAATCGGTGCAACCAACTTTCTCACTTTGGTGCCACCGATTCCATAACCTAGACAGACTCAAGCCAAACACTAGCCACTTCGGTGCAACCGATTCCATACCGGTGCCAACTTTCTGTTACGCAAATTCACATTTTTTGTCCCATCGAGAATGTTGGATTGGCGTTGCCGAGATTGGAAATCTGACCGTTGGTCACCTTATCGGTGCAATCGAGTTTCCTATATCGGCTTTACCGAGATTCAAAAGTTGCCACCTTTTGGTCACTTCGGTACCACCGATATTAACACATCGGCGTCACTAAGTTGGTCATTTTGTGTGTAACGGTTGGATTTTTTGGGATGCCTATATATACCCCTTCACCACCACCTACTCGAAAGAGAAGCACTCAGAACTATTCCATACCTATCCTATCAGATTTTCTGAGAGAGAACCACCTACCCTTGTGTTGAGGTCAAGATCTTCCACTCCAATCATATGGATCTTGATTTCTAGCCTCCCCAAGTAGCTTTCCACCAATCCCATCTCTTCCACCATGCCAAATCTGTGAGAGAGTGATTGTGTGTTGAGGAGTCTATCATCTTGAAGCACAAGAGCAAGGAGTTCATCGTCATTATCAAGCCTATTACCTTTTGGAGGGTGGTGCCTCCTAGATTGGATAGGTGTCGCTTGGGAGCCTCCTACTTTGGGTTGTGGAGTGAACCAAGAAGTTTGTAAGGGCAAGGAGATTGCCTACTTCGTGAAGATCTACCCATAGTGTGGCTAGCCCTTCGTGGACGGAAGCCGTTATGGAATAGTCAAGGTTGCTACTTCGTGGACCCTTTTGGGTGGAGCCCTTCGTGGACTCTCGCGACCGTTACCCTCCGTGGGTTGAAGACTCCATAAACGTGGATGTACGATAGCGCCACCTATCGGAACCACGGGAAAAATCATCGTGTCTACAATAGCGTTTGATCTTCCTACCCTATCCCTTCTATACATGCTTGTTGTTACTTTCCGCTGCTATATACTCTTAGACTTGCATGTGCAGGGTGTACTTGACTTGCCATGAAATGCTAAAAACTGTCAACTCTAAAACTTGGTATAGGCAAAAATTTCAATTGGTCAAGTAGTCTAATCACCCCCCGCCCCTCAAGACTTACTTTCGATCCTACAACTAGTCCCAAACAATGCATGGGTACCCGTGGCAGGAGCCTGCGGTTGTAATCATTCTGCTTACTGCGCCTCCCCATGACGCACGTTAAGTGCATGACGTGGGATACGTGCACGGAGCGGCCGTAACTGCAGTGCACTCACAAAGGCGTTTCCCCTTGATTAGTAAAGAGGTAGCCTCGCGTCTTCCCCATAAAAAGGATCCACAAAAGCGCTTGCTCATATACTTCCTGTCTTTTCCAATCTTGAAACCCCCGTCATCTCCTTCCTCGAGCCCGAAACAGAGCTTCTCCCACTCAACCTCCGCCTCCACGCCGTCTCTATTCTCAGCCTCCAATCCCACAGTCGCCATGCCACCAAAGACGATCAAGGGAAGGGAATGAAAGCATCCATCACGGAGGTCGATCTGGTGAAGATGCGGAAGGAGCGCGTCGTTTTCCCTCTGGTGCTCGATGTGGTTGCCTTGAAGGAGTGATACTTGAACATGTGGGCGAAGGAGACGAAGGTCCACCCCGCTACTCGCGTGAGTCCAGGTTCCTCCAAGGGTGGACAAGATAAATTCAACTTCTTTGCCAATTACTTTTACTACGGGCTCTGTCCCCCGTTTTCCGATTTCTTCAATGACATCATGTACACATACGGCGTCCATCTCTTGGATTTCACACCGAATGCTGTGACATGTATGTCAGTCTTCGCCCATCTCTGCAAAAACTTCACCGGAGTAGTCCCCCGCACCGCCCTCTTCCGCCACTTCTTTGCCCCCCGCATCCAAAAGGGAGAAGCCCTTTCCATTTCTATCGCCTGGATTCCCAAGACATGGAACAAGGAAACATACCCGGATGGGGCTTTCCATGAGAAGTGGGAAGAATGGCGGGGCAGGTGGTGTTGGGTTCAGGAGACAGACCCTCAACCCTGTTGTCATCCTCGACAAACAAACATGGCGCGCGGTGCCGGCTGAGGCAACCTCGATCCTCTAGATGAGAAGCTCACAGTCGCAGTCATTAGGATTCAGCACCTCAAAGTTGTCGGGCTCACAATAGAGATGATATGGGCTGATTTTCTTCACTGGCGCATCGCCCCTCTGCAGAACAGAGGGACTCCTGCTTGGAAATTCCGGAATGCGGCAGGCATCATGAGGCTATGCCCTGGCCTGAACAATAACTTGACGGTCATGCAGCACGCAGTTCTCTACCAAAAGCTTTTCAGGTCTGACACGAAACACAAGTTGCCGAACGGCATAATCCCCCTATGCAACAACTCTACCCTATCCTCAATCCTCGTGATGATGCCGGTGTGCAATGCCCACGGCCTTGCCGGATCTTGGGAAGAGCCATCTGGAGAACGGGCACAAGAGTTCTACGACAACTTGTCGGAGAAGGCCATTCGGGAAGAAACGAACCTCATCCTCCACACCACTAAAGAAGAAATGGCGTACATCGCCAGCAGGATGGAGGAGGTGAATCTTGCCATGGAGGCTGGCAGTGTTGGCTTCATGGAAGGGGAAGCCAACGAAGGAGAAGTGGTATCAGAGGGACAACTTGCCGGGTAGGGCGAGGTTACTGGAGAACAGAGTGGCACTGCTGCCGGGGATCCCTCTGACGAAGGCACAACTAAAGAGCAGTCGCATGAGGAGCCCCCAGCTCTCGAGAGGAAGAAGAAGCGTGTTCTTCGAAAAGCTTCCTCTGGTGCCCCGATTCTCCAACCTTCCTCGAGCGGTGCAGCCCCCAGCAAGGGTGCGGCCGGTGAGGCTGCGCAGCGGCAAGAGGCTCAACAGCAACCCTCTGCTTCAGCCGCAGCCAAGCGACTGAGGATCACTCCTTCTCCTCCTCCGGACACCGTAGTGGAGGTGAACTTCGATCTCTCCGCCTTCAGCTCGAAAGAAGAAGAGTAAGGACCCTGCCATACAGTTTTCTTTATCCTTTGAATTTCCAGCTTCGCTTAACTTGTTTGTCTTTGCTTCGCCCTGTTTCCATAGGGATACGGAGATGCTGGCGCAAAGGATAGTGAAGAGGGAAAGACGTTAATGGACGATGAGCCGCCGACAGACACCACAAATGTGCTAGAGCTGATCAACATCAACTCGGAGTCTAGCCAATGTCGCAGTCCTCAACACAACCCCCAGGATGAGTCCATTAGTCCTTTCCCACTGGCGAGCATCGGGACGTGTATCTTCGCCACTGACATCACCAGGCTTGTAGAATAAAGACAACAACAAAGAGGGCCATTGGGGGCCACCCCCGATGCACCGCCTCCATCGGCTACGCCTTCCAGAGATGGATCTCCGACAAGGGCCTCTGCTGACGAGCCTATTCTTGTTGAGGAGAGGCCTGCAAGCGCACGCGCCAGTGGTCCTACACCGGCAACCAATGTTGTCGGGGAGGGAGCAGCTACCTCCCAACAGCTTGGTGGATGTAAACCGCTTGCTGCAGAGTACTTGTCATCCTATCTTTATATATATATTTGTCTTCTTGAAATTCAACCTCGGTCTCATCTTGCTTCCCCATCTTTGGCTTTTAGATCTTCCTTCGACGGAACAAGTGGACGTCGATGTCATCATTGAGGAGACCGCCAGGGATGCTGCCGCCGAGGCCACCAGGGTTGCTGCCGACGAGGCCACCAAGGATGTATAGGAAGACACCGCCTAGGGATCTGCTGAGAAGGTTGGAAAGGAGTCTAGTGACCATACTGACGGCATTCCTACCGTAGGAGCACCAGGCGCTGCTTCGGCCACGGAGTCCCCGGTTGCCGGTGAAGCGGCCGTTGAGGATCAGCCATCAACATCTAAAGTCCTCTTCAAGCAGATACCTCAAGGCTAACGAGAACCTATTCGTCAACATGCGAGGAACGTCAAACACTGGGGTGCCAACTGAAGGAGAGATCTTTGACGGGGAAGTCACCACTACTGCCGGACCCGAAAATATCGGCGAACCGGACGCCAACAACCAACCCAAGGAAGAACAGCTCCTCCAAGACATGAGCGATAACTTCCACAAGCTATAGGCGCTCTACCGCATTCGGAAGGAAAAGTTGGACACCAGGGCGATAGTAATGCAAGCAACGGAGGCGGATTTGCAGGGGCGCGTTGAGGAAACGCAAGCCTGGTTCGCCAAAGCCTTCAAAGAGTTGAAAACTGGTCGGGAGCAGCTGGGCGAAAGCTGGAATGAACTCCTCTCGAAGCAGTCTGGCGTCGAGAGGGCACAAGAGGAGGCCTCACAACACGTTGCTATAGAGGATGCTCACCTGACAAAACACCGTATCGGGCTTCACACCCATGAAGAAGACCTTGCTGCTCGCAAGGGGGCGCTTGCTGATAAGCTTCATCGTAAGGATAAAGAAATTGGAAAGCTTGTCGCGCAGCAAACCCAGGAGCTGGAGTGGAAACACAAGGAAATCATCGAAGTTCTGGCTGCAGATCACGCAGGCAAGCTGAAGGAAGCCAACAATGCTGCCGAAGCTGTAGAGGCCGCCAAGAACGAGCTTGCCTATAAGGTGAAGAGGCTGGAGGCGGACCTTGAGGACCATGACAAGGAGATCTCGATGCTCAAGTACGATACAGAGAAGGCTCTTTATAGCATGGTGGAGATACATGTCACCATGTCCGACAAGATCCAGCATCTCTCCTTAGCCAATGACTCCGTTCCCGATCTAGAGCTGAAATTGGCCACGCCGAAGGAGTCCCTCGAGAGCATCACGGCTCGTGAGAAGGCCCTGACCAAAGATTTCCGAGATGGGAAGGGCCCTCTCAAGAGTGCCACTACCACTCATAATGACTTTGTGAAAGGCGTGCAGATCTATACTGAGCGCCTCGCGGATGTGGTTGAAAAAGCTTGATACACCGTTGTCCACCATCGGTGTGCAGAACTTCAACCTTTCTTCTGACGACAGGGTCTCCGAGTGCCAGGTTGACGATGTTCTTCGACGACATCGTTGAGGCTCTGAAGCAGCTCCACTCTGATCAAGCAACCCATTTGGCCAACAAATCCCGCAACCTTTGTCGGGCCATGCTCCTCAAGGTGCTCGTCAAAGTGGCGCAAAAGAACCCCGACATCAACTTCACCAATGTCCTCGACCGCTTGCCGAAGGACGTGGACATCAAGGCACTTGAAGAACTTGTCGCGACCATCGTCGACAAGGTGAACCAAGTCAAGAGGGTCGAAGGCCAGCGTAGGGACTAGCTGCTCCATTTTTTCTTGTCGCCACCATTCTATGCCAAAGACAATTTTCTCTTAAGTTAGAATCGTGGCAACCTTTAATGTAATATAACTGGTCGTGTTTTGAGCGAATGCGCGTTATTCCTCTTGTTAGATTCCTCTCTGTATGGTACACTCCCTACGCTTTATTGGAAACTTGCCGGTGCACGCAGCTCGCCGCGAGCACTTTGAGGAGCGGATCCTTAGCAGCATGCTGGCGGTGCTGCCACCGGCAAGATACCTTGACATTTTCAGTGCAGCCACTTAAGCTGTTGAGCGGGCTCGAAACAGAGTAAGGACACAACCGATCATGACAAAGTTACCTCGATGTTTTCAATGCAACCACTTAAGTTGTTGAGCATACTCGAAACAGAGTAGGGTGCAATCGATCACAGCAAGGTTCCTTCGCATGCAGGTTTCCCGTATAAAAATTCGAAATCGTCCAAGGAAAATAACCTCATAGTAAAAAAATTACTTAGAGTTTTTTTGCAACTTAGCTTTTTGCTGTTGTACTCCTCTCTGCAAGATGTCAACTTTGAACGTCGCCTGTAGGTGTCCATACCATCTTGTCTCCCCCAGCAAACTTGTACGCAAGGGAACCTTCTATCCTTTAAGAAAAAGAAAGAAGAGAAAATAGAGATACGGAACCTTCACGGTTTGTTAGCACTTGCTAGGCATAAGCGTAATGCAACATCTCAAATAAACATGCACATAAGGAAACATGGAAATCGTCAAGAGTTGTAGGACGCTCGATCTTATTCAACTATGCACATGGTCTACGCCTAGGTTTGTACAAAGTATTACATGCCTTGCCGGAAATACTTGCACAAAAGGTGGTTTCCGGGTTTCCCGGCAACTGCGCCTTATGGATAGGACTTACGAAGATGTTCGATATTCAAGGAATTACTCACTCGGACGCCATCTTCGGTCTCTAGGCGGAGTGCGCCAGGGCTGGTGACTCGTACTATTCGATAAGGGCCTTCCCACTTCGGCGTCAACTTGTTTGAATTCTTGGCCGACTGAACGCGCCAAAGAACAAGGTCGCCTTCCTCAAGACTTCGGGCATGAACCTTGCGGCTATGGTAGCGGCACAAAGTTGCTGGTAGCATGCAGCTCACACAGTAGCCTAAAGACGATCTTCCTCAAGGAGTGTTATGTCATCTTGCCGCAACTGCTCTTGCTCAAACTCATCATAATAGAGCACTCGAGGTGACCCGTATATGAGTTCCGTGGGGAGAACCGCTTCCGCCCCGTATACCAGGGATAAGGGTGTCTGGCCGGTGGCTCGATTTGGTGTCGTTCTGATTGACTAAAGAACCGTCGGCAGCTCATCAATCCATCGTTTTCCGCACTTGCGCAGCCTGTCGAAACTCCTTATCTTGAGTCCTTGCAACACTTCAGCATTTTCCCTTTTTGCTTGGCCTTTTCTCCTCGGATGAGCGACAGAAGCAAAGAAGATCTTGCCGCCAAGGTCTTGGACATATTGCATGAAGGTGCGGCTTGTGAATTGTGTGCCGTTATCAGTGATGACTCGGTTTGGTACACCAAAATGGAAAAATAGTCCTTTGAAGAACTTGACGGCTGATTGTGCTGTCACCTTTCTCACTGCTTCCACTTCTGGCCACTTTGTGAACTTGTTGATCACGATGTACAAGTACTCAAAGCCCCTGGTAGCACAGGGAAAGGGGCCCAAGACGTCGAGCCCCGTAGACTAAAAATGGCCAGGAAAGAGGGATTGTCTGAAGAGCCTAAGCTGGTTGATGTAGTTTCTTTGAATGGAACTGGCACGCTTCACACTTGGTTACAAGTGTAGTTGCATCCTGGAGATAGGTGGGCCAAAAGAAACCTTGCCGGAATGCCTTCCCGGCAAGAGCTCTTGATCCTATGTAGGAGCCACATATGCCTCCATGTATATCTGCCAACAGCTCCAGTCCGTCCTCCCGGGGACTGCACTTCAATTGCACACTGGTCTCTTTCTGTATAGGACATTGTCCACAAACTTGTACATATAAGACTGATGGGCTAGTTTCTTCGCTTCTTCCTGTTCCCAGGGAGTTCTCCTATTTGAAGGAACTAAACTATGTGTTGTGCCCATGCTGGAGCCTAGGGCTTGATGGCAAGGACTAAAGGCATGTCTTCTGCCATGGGAGTGTTTGTCTCGACGACAAGGGCTTGAGACCTTGTCCGAGCCTATTGCCCCTCGGCAAGCTTGGTGTTGACCCTGGCAACTTCCTTGTCGGCAGCTTCTGGGAGCTCTATGGGGAAGTACTGGCCAGAATTCAACTTTCTTCTCTTGTTTTGCTTCGCAAATGGTGCTACGGATGGCTGAGTCAATCGGAGCACAAAAGTCCCTAGTTCGACAGGTAATTTGAGGGCAACACGCTTCGATAGCTCATCGACAATGCTGTTTTCTGCACGAGGAACATGCTCTATTTGCAGACCGTCAAAGCACTCCTCCAACTTCCTCACTTCATCTACATAGGCTTCCATCAACGGGATCTGATAATCTTTGTTGACTTGCTTGACGACAAGCTAGGAATCACCTCTGATGATGAGCTTCTTGATACCAAGGTCTGCCGCGATCCTAACACCGGCTAGCAGCCCTTTATATTCCGCGGTGTTGTTTGTCAACCTCTCCTGGGAAACGAGCATCTGAATTACATATTTGATGTGCTCCCCAGTGGGTGCGACAAGCAGCACGCCAGCACTGGCCCCCTGCAGGGAGAAAGCCTGAATAGTTTGAATAGTTGAAGTACTTTCAAATTTGAGGCAAAGCTTGACAGTTCCAAAGCCCACTTCACAATCCTGCTAGTCGCATCTGGATTTCGCAAAATCCATTGCAGCGAAAAGCGAGTGACGACGGTGATCTCATGTGCTTGGAAATAATGGCGCAGCTTCCTCGAGGCCATAAGGAGGCCAAAGAGCAACTTTTGCATGCCAGAGTATCTTGACCTAGCCCCCTGCAAAAGGGAGCTGACAAAATAAACTAGGCGATGCACCATGTTCTTCCTCTGTGTCGCTTCATTCATCTGCACAAATCCTGACCTGTAAGCCGTAGACTCTGCCGGGGAAGATCTTGCTTCGTCGTTTGGCGGTCCTGCCTCTGTCGCTGCTTCTTCGTCAACTTCTCTCTGTGCCACTAACACATCACTAACCAGTTGATTCATTGCCACCAAGTATAGCAACAACGGCTCGTGTGGTTTACGTGCGACTAATATTGGTGGAGAGGAGAGATACCTCTTCAAATCCTGTAGAACTGCCTCCGTTTCCGGAGTCCATTTCATGGGACCTGCCTTTTTCAAGATTTTGAAAAAGGGCAGGGCATGCTCAACATATTTTGAGATGAACCTACTCAAAGCCACAACACAGCCAGGAAGACGACGCACATCTTTGACGCGTCTTGGAGCTTCAATCTGCTCAATTGCCTGATCTTGTCTGGGTTTGCTTCAATCCCACGCCAAGACACAAAGAACCTGAGAAGCTTGCCGAGCGGAACACCAAACACACACTTCTTGGGATTGATCTTCAAATTGATCTTGCCTAGATTTGCAAACATCTCTTCTAGATCTTGTATGAGTGTTGCTTTGTCCTTGGTTTTAACCACTATGTCATCCATATAAGCTTCCATATTTCTATGTAGCTGAGGCTCAAAACCAATCTGGACTGCTCTTGCAAATGTTGAACCAGCACTTTTCAACCTGAAAGGCATACGCACGAAGCAATATGTACCACATGGGGTGATAAATGAGGTATTCTCTTCGTCTTCCTTAGACATGAAGATCTGATGATATCTTGAATAAGCGTCAAGAAATGACGGCAAATCACAGCCTGTAGTGGAGTCCACAATCTGATCGATGTGTGGCAAGGGGAAAGGATCTTTTGGACAAGCTTTATTGAGATTTTTATAGTCAATACACAGCCTCCATTTTCCATTCACCTTGCGCATGACAATTGGATTGGCCAACCATGTTGGATGGAGAACTCCTTTGACTAAACCTGCCGCTTCCAACTTCCTGATTTCCCCGGCAATAAATTCTTGCCGCTCCAAGGCTTGCTTCCTAACTTTCTGCTTGACAGGTTGTGCATGAGGATAGACAGCAAGATGGTGCTCAATTACCTCCCTGGGAACATCGGGGACATCAGATGGTTGCCATGCAAACACATCGACGTTCGCCTGCGGGAAGGTAATGAGCGCGTGTTCCTATTTTTCATCGAGGGTGGAACTTATGATGAAAGTTCCTCCCATACCATCCTCCTTGACAGACACCTTCTGAGTTTCTGGTGGAGCTTCCTTGGATTTCTTGTACTTTCCAATGGAGCTCTCTAGCACATCGTCAACAGGAGCGCAACACTCTGAAGAGGTGCACTTGCCGAAGTGTGTACCAAAGGTCTTACCGGTCTTCTCCCCCTGGGAGCTTCAGCGCCAGGAGCTGGTGCCTTTGCAGCAGGTGCTGCAACTGCCTCCCGTTAAAGTTGGTCGGCGCAAATAAGTGCATCCTTCTTGTTAGAGTTGATTGTGATGACGCTAATAGGCCTGTGCATCTTCAATACATTGCAAGTGTAGTGTGATGCTGCCATGAACTTGGCCAGCGCTGGACGACCAAGAATCCCATTATATGGCAATGGAATCTTGGCAACGTCAAGAACAATCTTCTCTTTCCTGAAGTTTAGGTCACTACGAAATGTTACCTGCAATGTGATCTTGCCCTTCAGCTGGCTCCTCCCTGGATTGATCCCCTGAAACGTGCCCGTCTCCTCGAGATCTTCATCAGGAATTTGCAACCTCTTGATCACATCAGGTGAGATCCGATTCAAACCGGCCTCACCATCAACTAACATTTTTGTCACCTTGAGGTTGTGAATTGTTGGCGAAACCAAAAATGGAAAACTCCCGACCGTAGTTGTGCAATCAGGGTGGTCCTTGGTGTCAAAAATGATAGGTTTGTGGGGCCATGTCAATGGTTTCCGGGCTTTGACAGATGGTTCTGTCGCATTAATCTCGCGTGTCCACTGTTTAAGTTGGTGGTGAGAAGAATGCAACGAGGCGCCTCCGTCGATGCACATGACATCTATAGCCCTTTTAAATTTGTGCTCGCTGGACTCATCGTCCTCCTCGTTGCCATCGCCATCCCCCTCTTCCTTGTCGTGGCCTCGAGCTTGACTTTCCTGTTGTTTGGCCTTGGTGCGATGGATCTTGCCACCGTGTTTCTTGCCGGACCCCTATGCACCATCTTGGTCATTCTCCTTATCTCGCCTCACATACTCAGCTTTCTGCCTCTCGGCAAGCTGCTCAACTTACCAGTAGCTTTGGAAATCGTGGCCCTTGATGCGATGGATCTTGCAGTACTGCTTGTCGGAGCGCTCTGGCTTGTCGGCAACCACCAAGGCCTGACAAGAGACGCACCCGACAACATCCTTTCCGGGGCCGTCAACCTTAGTCTTATTGGCGGTATTGAGGTTGCCGGATTCCTTGATGGCAAGCACGACCTTGTCCTTGGGTTTCGTGTCCTACCATCGGCCTTTCCTTGCCAAGACATTAGTGTCTTTGTTAGAGTCGACTCTAGTGCCAGCATCCTTGCCGGGGAACCTCCTCCCTTCCTCAGATCGAGCACATCTATCAGCTAGAGCATAGATCTTGGCAACATCCCTAACTTTGTTGATTACCATCTCTTCGTGCATCTTGCGGTTGCGCATGTTCTAATGAAATGCGCTGATAATAGCAGCAGGATGAATGTCTAGGATGTTGTGATGTATATGGTTGAATCCCTGAATGTACTTGCGCAAGGTTTCGCCTTCCTTCTGGAGGATGAGATGTAAGTCACTTGCTTGGCCAGGAGCTTGGTGGCCTCCGGTAAAGGCGCCAACAAACTCATGACACAGATCTGCCGAGGAAGAAATGGAATTCTCCTGCAGATGCATCAACCACGACCTAACGTTGGGCTTAAGTAGCAACGGGAAGTAGTTGTCGAGTATATTGTTGTCGCAATCCCCGGCATCCTGCACCGCAATGGTGTTGATGCTCAAGAACTCCGACAGGTGAGTCTTGCCATCGTATTTCTCCGGGACCTCCGGTTTGAAAGTTCGGGAATTGGGCCACTGGACAGGCCAGAACTCATAGGTAAATGCTGGACAACCCACCTCATAAGGTAGGTCGACAGGATATCCCAGCACAGGCTTGTCTACAGTGGGTCATGCGCGCCTATCAAATTGATGGCGTGCTTCTCGCCGCTACTCGATGGTAGTCCGAGCGTCTTCTTTTGTTCGCTCCCGAAGAACTTGACGTTGATCGGAGCGAGTTCGTGGATCAGACGATGCCTTTGAGTTGTCACCACTGGCGCCGACCCGTCGAGTCGGCGACCGCTGTGGCCGCCACACAGGAGAGTGCACCATGGTCGTGCCACCTCCGGCCTGGTCGCCATTGGTGCGCGCTGACTCGATGGACCGATGTTGTGAAGGCTCCGCCCGCTGCAGCCCATCTCTATCAGCGAAGCTGATGAGGCTCTGAATAGTAGCTCTCCACTCATCAAGCTTCTCCGTAGTAGTAGGAAAATTCCGGAGTAGCTTTTCTCGCGCCAATGCTTCTGCTGATGTAGTCGGCAACGCAAGGTGCAGAGAACGTGAGGTGCTCCGACTCCTAACCGTGTTAGAAGGAGCTCCATCATGGTCCCGCGACCGCGCGCCACTTCCACCAGCATTTTGGCCTGCATGTTGGTCCCGCGCATCCCGGGAGTGATGCTCACGAGTCTTCCCATGGGGGCGCTTAGAACCACCGATGTCACAGTGCTGCTCATCGCGTGCGACCTGAGAAGGCCGCGGCGTATGCATCGGTGTGGGTGTCTTGGAAGGCGCCCTTCCATCCCTGGAGTTCACTGCACTGGCTATAGGCAGCATAGCTCCATCTTCAGATCCACTGGCACGTGGGTTGCCTTCGTCGCTGCAAACGACGCCGCTGGCTTGGCCTTGATCACCAGAACATCGTGAAGGTTCAAGACCTCTACCTATATCCACACCATCGCCTATCTGAGTGGATACAGGCGCACCAGACATGGACGGATCAACCGCCGTGAAAGCCTTCTTATTGGGGGCCATGTCGATGAAGATGATGAAGAAACTGGCACACTGATCATTAGATCAAGTTCACACAACCAATTCCCCTACCTGGCGCGCCAAAGATGTCAGGGTACGACACCTATGGGATTGCATGGATCACTTTGTGGTTCGTCATGGAGACCGTATGTGCAAAGAGCAGATCTGACAAGCAGCACGAGGTGAGATTTTTACCCAGGATCGGGCCGCTGAGAAGCGTAAAACCCTACTCCTACTTTCGTGTATTATGGGTGTTTGGGTTCTGGCTACAGGAGCGCTATGTGATGAACCATCCAGAGTTGCTACGCACATGAGCCATAAGGTCGAAGAAGATCCCCCTCTCCTAACGCCTTGGGCTTCCTTTTATATGACTAAGGGGATCCCAATAGTGGCGTACAATACATACATGAGGTGGACAGTGCTACAGTGTTATCATACCTAACACTGACGGTGTAGGACAAATGCATTTAATGCTCTGTCAGGCATCCCTAACCTTCTACGGGACGGGACAGGAGCCCGTCCCAGCAGCACCACTTAGCCTCCTTCATCGCCGACGGCTTGACACGTATCGAGGAGGGATGACACCTGGTCTCTTCGCTGGCAGGATGGCAAGGTCTCGCTAGGTGCACGTCTTGCCGGGGATCCGCGAGCCACCCCGACAAGAGCTTGCCGGGGGTCCAGCTTTTAGCCTTTGGTCTTGTGATTGATGACTCAACGTTTCCTTGACGTCTTTATACTTGCTTCTAATAGTCTCCTTGCAGGCCTTGCCGCTGGTGTGGCTATAACTTCCCATGCACAAGTATGGGGGTACTAAAAGCCCAACTTTAGTACACCGACAGGTACGGGCACACAAAAGAGAAAATATATTTTGAAAATTTAGAGATGGCACATACAAATTTGCTTAGAACGACATGGAAATACCGCATATAGGTAGGTATGGTGGACTCATAAGGCAAAAGTTGGTTATAGATTTTGGATGCACAAGTAGTATTTCTACTTAGTACAAGTGAAGGCTAGCAAATAGACTAGGACGCGACCAAACCAAGAAACGAAAATTCACATAAGTGAGAATTGAACATAACTAACACCGAATAATGCACCACAAGTAGGATGTAACTTCATTGCATAACTATTGACTTTCGTGCATGCATAGGGAATCACAAACCTTAACACCAATATTCCTACTAAGCAGAATTACTCATCAACATGACTCGCATATTACTATCATCGTGTTTCAAAACTATTACAAGGAATCAAGTTTAATTTGTCCAACAATATTCATGAAAGTTTTTATTATATCCTCCTTGTATATCTATCACTTTGGGACTAGTTTTATTTATTTCCATTGCTTTTTGGCAAGCTCAAACAAATTTAAGTGAAGCACATGAGCATAAAGATTGCATCTCTCAAAAAGGTATAAGTGAAGAATGAGAGGACTTCTTCAAATTTTACTAACTCTCAAATTAATCTAAGTGAAGCATGAGAGTATTTCTACAAAAGTTTCCAAGCACACTGTACTCAAAAAGATAATAGTGAAGCACTAGAGCAATTTCTATAGCTCAAAAAGTTAAGTGAAGCACATAGAGAAATTCTAACAAATGATAGCATCATTTTGGCTCTCTCAAATAGGTGTGTACATAAATTTTAAAAAGGAAAAACTAACAAACAAAGAAAGCAAAGATACAAGACGCTCCAAGCAAAACTCATGATATGTGATGAATAAAAATATAGCTCCAAGTAAAATAGCGATGGTCGTTAGAAGAAAGAGGGGATGCCACTCGATGGCATACCCAAGCTCAATTGCTTGTTTCTCTTTGGATATATCTTGGGGGTGCGGTAGCATACCCAAGCTTAGGATTTTTCTACTCCTTATTCCTTCATCAATCGTGATCTCACACAAAACTTGAAAACTTCAATCACACAAAACTCAACAAAATCTTCGTGAGATCCGTTAGTATAAGAAATCAAATCACTACTTTAGATACTATTGCAAACCCATTCATATATTTTATTGCATTATAACTACTGTATTTTAATTTTACCATGGCTTATACCCCCCAATACAAACCATAAATTCATCAGAACAAGCACACAATGCAACGAAAACAGAATCTCTCGTAAACAGAACAATCTGTAGTAATATGTACTCTAACTGTACTTATGGAACTCTAAAATCTCTGAAACATTAGGAAAACATATAGAATTTGTATAGAAATACTGTGTTAAAATTTCAGACCAATATCACGCTCCGGTAAAAAATGAAAATTCATATACTAGATGCAAAGTTTCTGTTTCAGAGTGAGCATCATTTCTACTCATCCCATGAATCATCCTAAAGGCCTTACTTGCCACAAATACTAATTAAAACATAAAAACACAATAATAACAGAATGATAATTGTGCAAAACACTCAAAAACAGAAAGGAAAATATAAAAATAATTTATTCATTGGGTTGCCTCCCAACCAGCGTTATCATTTTATCATTTTACGCCCCTAGCTAGGCATAATGATTTGAATGATGCTCACATAAAAAGTAGTGATTGAAACATGCAAGAGAGCATCACGAATATTATGACGAGGACATTTAAGTCTAACTCACTTCCTATGCATAGGTATTTTTTGAGCAAACAATTTATGGGAGCAAGAATCAACTAGCATAGGAAGGCAAAACAAGCATAACTTCAAAACTTTGAACACATAGAGAGGAAACTTGATATTATTGTATGTCTTAAAAGCATATGTTCCTCCCTCATAATAATTTTCAGTAGCATCATGAAGGAATATCAGAATATAACTATCACACAACACATTCTTTTCATGATCAATTATAGCATATGTGTCATCACCAAAACTTGGGGAACAAAAAATATCATCTTCATCAAGCATAGCATCCCCAAGCTTGTGGTTTTGCATATCATTAGCATCATGGATATTTAGAGAATTCATACTAACAACATGACAGTCATGCTTTTAATCCAAGGAATTATCATGAATCACCGTATAAATTTCTTCTTTCAACACTTCATCAAAATTTCCAGATTCATTATTTTCAAACAAAACTTCATAAAGATAATCAAGTGCACTCAACTCACTAGCAATTGGTACAACAAAATTTGGTACTTTGCAAAGATTAGAAAGTGTATGAGGATCCAGATCAATAGATTTTTAGCAAGTGAAGATGCAAGAAAATAAAAGGCACATGGCAAGACAAGCAAACATTGCGAAGAAGAGATCTCACGGGAAAAAAGCAAACGAAAGAAAGAGGGCGAATAAAAAGGCAAATTGGTGAAGTGGGGGAGAGGAAAACGAGAGGCAAGTGGCAAATAATGTAATTTCAAGGCAATGAGATTTGTGATTAGGAACCTGGTAGATGAGATTGCTTCCTCCCCGGCAACGGTGCCAGAAATTCCTTTGACGTGGCTTGAGACCGCGTCGGTATTTCCCCAAAGAGGAAGGGATGATGCAGCACAACAACGGTAATTATTTTCCTCAGTTATAAAACTAATCTATCAATCCATAGAGGAAGATCACGCACCCACGTAAACAACACTTGCACACAAACAACAAATACTTGCAACCCGACGTGAAAGAGAGGTTGTCACTCTCTCTACGATATAAGATAGATTAGGTAACGATAGACAGGAGAGATAGATCTCTAAAGAACACAAAATAAAAAGAGTAAATATGTAGCACTATATTTTTGGATTTTTGGCTTTGTAGATCTGAAAACAAAGAATGCAAAAACATAGATTGAAAAGCAATATGCTAGAAAAGTAGACCCGGGGGCCGTAGGGTTCACTAGTGGCTTCTCTCATGAGTATAGTGCATGGTGGGTGAACAAATTACTGTTGGGAAATTGATAGAAAATCGAATAGTCATGACGATACCCAAGGCAATGATCATTATATAGGCATCACATCCAAGATAAGTAGATGAACTCCTGCCTGCATCTACCACTATTACTCTACACATCGACCTCTATCCAGCATGGATCTAGTGTATTAAGTTCATGGAAAATGGAGTAATGCAATAAGAATGATGACGTGATGTAGACAAGATCTATTTATGTAGGAATAGACCCCATCTTGTTATCCTTAATGGCAATGATACATGCGTGTCTTGCTGCCCTTTCTGTCACTGGGAAAGAACATCGCAAGATCGAACCCGTCACAAAGCACCTCTTCCCATGGCAAGAAAAATCGGTCTAGTTGGCCTACCTAAACCAAATATTTGAAGAAGAAATACGAGGCTATAAGCAATCATGCATATAAGAGATCAAAGAAGACTCAAATAATATTCATGGATAGAAACTAATCATGAACTCAAAATTAACCGGATCCCAACAAACACACCGCAAAACTTTACATCAAATAGATCTCCAAGAGAGCATTGTATTGAGAATCATAAGAGAGAGATATAGAGAGAGTAAGCCATCTAGCTACTGCCTACGGACCCATAGGTCTATGGTGGACTACTCACGCATCATCGCGGAGGCACCTATGATGAAGATGAACCCCTCCGTGATGGTACTTAGACTGGATCTCGAGGTTCTGGAAGTTGCAGCGACTGGAATTGTATTTCGTCGACTCCCTTAGGATTTTTGGAATATTTGGGAATTTATAGGCATGAGAGGTGGTGGAGAGGGGCTTCGAGGAGGGCACAACCCACCAGGGCGCGGGCAGCCCCCCTAGCACAGCCTGGTGGGTTGTGGTCGCCTCGGCCCACTCCCCCAGCACTTCTTTGGACCATTGGGTGTCTTCTGGTCTAGAAAAAATCTCCAAAAAGTTTCGTCGCGATTGGACTCCGTTTGTTATTGATTTTCTGCAAAGTAAAAAAGCAAGCAAAAAAACAACTAGCACCTTGGTACTATGTCAATAGGCTAGTCCCCAAAAATGATATAAAGTGGTAATAAAATGATGGTAAAACATCCAATAATGGTAATATAATAGCATGGAACAAGCAAGAATTATAGATATGTGGGAGACGTATCACCCGGCCTCCTCCATAAAGGGGTTATGTGGCCATTCACACGGCCACACTTCTGCCTTCCTTGGAGTGTTGAGGTTATTGTCCGATGATTCCCCAATGATTCATTTAGCATTCCTCTTGGAGGAGTACGTCCTACATAAATTTATCTTATTTCTACAAATAAATTTCTGAAAATTTTAGTCCACATTTTTTCCCAATGAAACTTAATAGGAATGCTACCAACTACTCATAGGGATGCCTAGAGGCCATATCCAACATTCAAACTACTTAGAACTCTAAGAATCAACATGCAAGCTCATCTATAGTAGAACCAAGAGTAGCTAATTATTCTGAAAATAAACCTCTAAATAAAAAATAATTGGAGCAATGGGGGGAGTCACATACAAACAAGCAATCCCCCAATATAGTTTCGGAAATGGAGCTTCGAGCAAAGAGATCGAAATCCACGGGTTTGTGGGGAAGAACATGAGAGAGAGAGAGATGGTGATTTTTTCTGGAGGTAGGAGATGGCATGGGCTAAAGAGATAAACGAGGGGAGCAACATGGTGACCACAACCCACCACGGCGCGCCTAGGGTTGCTAGCGCACCCTGGTGTCTTGTGGGCACTAGGTGCAGCCCCTCTGATGTTATTTGCACCAAAAATTCAGAAATATTCCAAAAATCCGTGTTAAATTTTCAGGACATTCTGAGAACTTTTATTTTTGGGTGATTTTTATTGCACGGGAAAAAATCAGAAAACAGGATAATCATGGTCGTTTATTTTATTTAACTAAGAAAAACAGAAAACAAAAGGTGGATAGAGAAAGTTGTGTCTACTAAATTCATCAACTTCATACCTCTAAAAAATGATCCATTAATAAGGTTGATCAATTCTTATTAACAACCACCTTCGATTAGCATGAAATAGAAGAACTTTCATAAACACTAAGTTACCTTAACGGGGATATGCATATCCCCAACCATAATTATATCATATTTCTTTTTGACAGTAGGTAGAGGTAATTGAAAGCTTCCAATAGCGTGTGTCGGAGAATTTTCAATAACATTTACAACATTCAGTTGGAATTGTTTCTTCAGAAAGTGCACTTTTTGCTCATTATCATTGATATGAAAAGTGACCTTGCTTTTATTGCAATCAATAATAGCCCCCAGCAGTATTCAAGAAGGGTCTACCAATGATAATCAACATGTTGTTGTCCTATGGCATCTCAAGAATAACAAAGTCTGTTAAGATAGTAACATTTGCAACAACAACAATGGGAACATCCTCAAAATACCGATATGTATGACAATATATTTGTCAACCATTTGCAAAGATATTTCAGTAGGTGTGAGTTTCTTCAAATCAAGTCTTTTATATAAATAGAAAGGCATAACACTAACACCAGCTCCCAGATCACACAAAGCAGTTTTGACATAATTTCTTTTAATGGAGCAAGGTATAGTTTGTATTCCAGGATCTCTAACTTTTTGGTACTCTATCCTTAAAATAATAATTAGTAAGCATGGTGAAGATTTCCACTTCAGGTATCTTTCTTTTATTAGTAATGATGTCTTTCATGTATTTAGCATAAGGGGACATCTTCAAGATATCAGTTAACCGGGTACGCAAAAATACTGGCCTAATCACTTCAGCAAAGCATTCAAATTCCTCATCATCTTTTTTCCTAGATGGTTTAGGTGTAAAATGCATGGGTTTATGAACCCATGACTCTCTTTCCTTATCATGTTTCCTAGCCACAAAGTCCTTTTTATCATATCGTTTATTTTTAGGTTATGGATTATCAAGATCAATGGCTGGTTCTATTTCTACATCTTTATCTAGTTCTTTATCATTATCTGATTGGGTATCTTCATGAACATCACTATCATTATCATTATCACTAGGTGGATGTTCATTACCAGATTAAGTTTAGGCATGATAAATAGATACATCATTATTATCAGGAGGTTTTTCTATCTCAAGTTCACTAGAGGCATGCAAAGTCCTATCATTTTTATTTTTAGAAGGACTAGGTGTATCAACATTAATTCCTTGGGAATCTTGTTCAATTCCTTTAGGATGAAATTTATGATAAAGTGGTTCTTGGGTGTTTATTGTAAGCATTGAAGTGATCTTGTTTCTAAATATTTGGGAATTTATAGGCTCGATAGTCGGTTGAGGGGGTGTCGAGGTTCCCACCCTCTACCAGGACACGCCAGGGGCCTCTAGCGCCCTGGTGGAGGGTGGCCACCTAGGGGGCCCTGTTTTGGTGATCTTTGGCTCATCTTCCTTCTTCTGGTACATAATAATTCCACAGAAAATCATCGCAGCGTTTGGGCTCCGTTTGGTACTGATTTTCTGCAAAGTAAAAAACAAGCAAAAACAGCAACTGGAACTTTGGCACTATATCAAACGGTTTTTCCTGAAAATGATATAAAGTTTCTATAAAATGATTGTAAAACATCCAAGATTGATAGTATAACAACATGGAACATGCAAAAATTATAGATACGTTGGAGATGTATCAACATCCCCAAGCTTAATTCCTACTCATCCTGGAGTAGGTAAATGATAAAAATAGAATTTTTGATGCGGAATGTTGCCTAACATTGTTATCATATATTCTTTCCTTTATAGTATGGACATTTGACTTTTCATATGGTTCAAAGCAATAATCTATTATTGACATGAAAACTTTAATACTCAAGCATATCAACAAGCAACCATGTCTTTCAAAATATCAACGCTAAAGCAAGTTATCCCTAGCCCATCATGCTCAATCATTGATCCATTCACAATACAGACTCAAATATTAGCTACACCAAATGCTCAAGTACGATTATAGTGCCCCCTAGTTGGTGATTTATAAGAGAAGATGGAGACTCAAATTGAAAAATAAAAATTGCATAAAGTAAATAGATAGGACATTCATAGAGGTAAGTAGGGATTTGCAGAGGTGCCTGAGCTCAAGTATTTAAATTGATAGAGAAAAATATTTTGAGTGGCATGCCTTTCCTGTCAATGACAAAGACCGAGAGATTTCAATATGTTTCCACACTGGATGCATCATAGGAGGTTCCTAAACAGAAAATAAAGTTTATTCCCTTTTCCACCATACTTTCACTTTCCATGGCTAGCCGAACCCACACTTGCCTTCCATACCAACACTTTGCAAGGAATTTGTTATTTGACAACATAAAGTAAATTTGTTTTCTTTTTGATTTTGGGACTGGGCATCCCTATTACCTCCATACTCTTGCGCAATGACAAGTGAATAAACACTCATCTTGAGAATAACACATCTAGCATGAAAAAATAACGGCCATCCCTACCGTTTCATGAGCGGTATGAGCACACAAAAAGAAAAATTTATTTTGAAAGTTTAGGACGGCACATACAAATTTGCTTGGAATGCCATGGAAATATCGTATATATGTAGGTATACTGGTCTCATATGGCAAGACTGGTTCTAAGGATCTTGGATGCACAAGTAGTATTTCTACTTAGTACAAGTGAAGGCTAGGAAGAGATTGAGAAGCATCCAAACAAAAAACGAAAAAAGCGAGCATTAAGCATAACTAACACTGAATAATGCACCATAAGTAGGGTGTAATTTCATAGCACAACTATTGACTTTCATGCCTGCATAGTGAATCACAAACCTTAACACAAATATTCTTACTAAGCATAATTACTCATCAACATAACTCACATATCACTATTGTCATGTCTCAAAACTATTACAAAGAATCAAGTTTAATTTTTCCAAAGATATTCATGAAAGTTATTATTATATATCTCTTGAATATCTATCACTTTGGGAGTAGTTTCATATATTGCAATTGCTTTTGACACGCTCACATGATTATAAGTGAAGAACATGAGCGTACAAGTTTCATCAACAAAATAATATAAGTGAAGCATGAGAGGATTTCTTCAAAATTAGTAACTCTCAAATTAATATAAGTTAAGCATGAGAGCATTTCTTCAAACATGTAAAAGCATGCCGTGCTCAAAAAGAAATAAGTGAAGGATAAGAGCAATTCCTTTGCTCAATAGATTGAAGTGAAGCATAAAGAGCAATTCTAACAAATCATATCATAATATTGTCTCTCTCGAATAGGTGTGTTCAGCAAGGATAAGAGCAAATAAAGCAAAGATACAAGACTCTCCAAGCAAAAATCATGATATGTGATGAATAAAAATATAGTTCAAAGTAGTATACCGATGGTTGTTAGAAGAAAGAGGGGATGCCACTCGGGGCTTCGCCAAGCTTAGTAGCATCCCCAAGATTTGTATTTTCTAACTCCTTATTCCTTCATCCATCGTGATCTCACCCAAAGCTTGAAAAATTTAATCACACAAAGCTTGACAAAAACATCGTGAGATCCATTAGTATAATAAAGCAATACCACTTTAGGTACAGCTATAAACCCATTCATATTTTATTATTGCATTACACCTATGGTATTCTAAATTTACAATGACTTATACCCCCCAATACAAGCCATAGATTCGTGAAAACAAGCACACAATGCAATGAAAATAGAATATGTTTCACACACAAACGTCTATAGTAATATGTACTCTACCCATACTTCTGGAATTCTCAAAATTCTGAAAAATTAGTACAATGTAAATAATTTGTATATAAATACTGTGTTAAAATTTCAGCTCAGTGGAGAGTTCCAATAAAATATTATAATTTGTGCACTGGGAACAAAGTTTCTATTTCAGATTTAGCATTGTTTCTACTCATCTTATGGATCATCCTAAAGGCATTATTTGCACAAACACTAAATAAAACATAAAAACACACTCATAACAGAAGAATAATTGTGCAAAACACTCCAAAATAGAAAGCAAAACATAAAAATAATTTATTCATTGGGTTGCCTCCCAACAAGCGTTATCGTTTTACGCCGCTAGCTAGGCATACCCCGTAGATTCAAGTATTCTCATCCTTAGTTTGCACTCCATAGAAGTCCCTCATGATTGATTCATATGGTGGATTAATTCTTGTTATAGGTAAGTTTCCGTACCCTTTCTAAGGGGAAACAGAAACTTAATATTGCCCTCTTTCATATCAATCACGGCGCCTGTAGTGCGTAAAAATGGTCTACCAAGTATGATAGGACAAGATGGATTGCAATCAATATCAAGAACAATAAAATCAGTGGGAACATAATTCCCATTTGCAACAATAAGAACATCATTAATTATTTCCAAAGGATTTTTAATAGTAGAATCCGCCAAGTGCAAATTAAGAGAACATTCTTCAATATTGGTAAGACGAAGCACATCACATAAAGATTTCGAAATTGTGGAAACACTAGCACCCAAATCACACAAAGCAAATCATTCATAATTTTTAATATTATCTTTAATGGTGGGTTCCCACTCATCATGCAATTTTTTAGGAATTGAAATCTCTACTTCCAACTTCTCTTCTAAGGATTTCATCATGGCATCAGCGATATGTTTAGTAAAAGCTTTATTTTGTTCATAAGCGTGGGGTGAATTTATCAAAGATTGCAGAAAATAAATACAAATCAACCAAGGAGCAACTCTCATAATTAAATTCTTTGTAATAAAAAATAGTGGCACATCACTAGTTAAAGTTTTGACCTCTCGGGACCCACTTTTATCAAAACCTTCATCAAGATTTTCACCCTCCAAATCATTGGGACGCCCCTAGCTAAAGTTGACTCTTCTGCAGTCCCTTTATCATCAATTTTAACATTACTAAACAAGGATCAATAGAGCAAACACCAATCATTTTAAGATCTTCATTATTGTTGTGAAAGTAATCACTAGAAAATGCTTTTTCTAAAAATTCTCTTTTAGCTCTAACCATAGAGGTTCTTTTCTTACTTTCATCCATAGAAAATATAATGCCTGAATTGATTCATTGATATTAGGTGGAAAAGCATGCATCTTGAATTTTTCTAGATCATTGGAAATTCCATAAATGCTTCTATACATGTCATCGATCTTATTCAACCTTTCTTCTATCATAGTATTGAAAGACTTTTCACCATTGATAAATTCTTTACAATATTCTTAAGATTAGAGGTGTTCATATTAAGATTATTGTAAGAATTACCATAGGAATTGCCGTAATTATTAGAGGAATTTCCAGGAAAAGGCCTAAGATTAAAATTACATATATAAGCATTGTTATTGAAGTTTCGCAAGATGAAATTCACATCTATGGAATCACTATTTTGCTCAATAAAAGTAGAGAAAGGCACATAATTAAGATCAATAGGAGCATTTTTACTAGAAACCAAATTCATAAGAGCATCAACTTTTTCACTCAAAGCACTAATTTCTTCTACCGAAATAACCTTTTTACTAGTAGGTGCTCTTTCGGTATGCCATTGTGAATAATTTATCATAATATTATCCAGCAATTTTGTAGCCTCACCCAAAGTAATTTCCATAAAAGTACCACTCGCAGCAGAATCTAAAAGATTTCTAGATAGAAAATTCAATCCCGCATAAAAAATTGTATGATCATCCAAAGATTTAAACCACGAATAGGACAATTTCTTAGCATCAACTTAATTCCTTCCCAATATTGTGCAACATGTTCATGCTCAAGTTGCTTAAAATTCATGATTTGAGTCCTAAGGGAAATAATTTTCACGGGTAGAAAATAATTAGTAATAAACATGTCCTTGCACTTATCCCAAGAATTGATACTATTGCAAGGCAAAGAAGAAAACCAAATTTTTGCATGATCCCGCAAAGAAAAAGGAAACAATTTCAACCTCACAATATCATTTTAGACATCTTTTTTCTTTTGCATATCACATAATTCCACAAAGGTATTTAGATGGGACTCGTCATCCTCATTAGTAGTACCGGAAAATTGATCTTTCTTGACAAGATTCAACAAAGTGGCATTAATATCACAAGACTCCGCACTAGTGGCAGGAGGAGCAATAGGAGTGCTAATAAAATCATTATTATTAGTATTGGAAAATCACACAACTTGGTGTTCTCTTGAGTCATCGTGACTACGCAAACAAGAGAGTTGACGAGAAAAAGGCAAAGGAAAAAGAGGGGCGAATAAATTGGGAAATTTGCGAAGTGGGGGGGGGGGAGGAAAAAGAGAGGCAAATGGAAAATAATGTAAATTGCAAGGAGATGAGATTTGTGATAGAACCTGGTAGATGAGATTGCTTCCTCCCCGGCAACGGCGCCATAAATTCCTTTGATGTTGCTTGAGACTGCATTGGTAGTTCCCCAAAGAGGAAGGGATGATGTAGCACAACAGCGGTAAGTATTTACCACAGTTATGTAACCAAGGTATCATTCCGTAGAGGAAGATCATGCACCCACGTAAACATCACCTGCACACAAACAACAAATACTTGCAACCCAACGCGAAAGAGTGGTCATCACGCTGTCTACAGTAATAAGATAGATTAGGTAATGATAGTTTTGGCAAATAGATCTCACAAGAACACAAAACAAAATAAGTAAACAAATGGTGCAGCAAGGTATTTTTGTTTTTTTTGGATTAGTAGACCTGAAAACAAAAGATGCAAATAGTAGATCATAAAGCAATATGTTGGAAAAGTAGACCCGAGGTCCGTAGGTTTCACTAGTGGCCTCTCTCATGCGTATAGCGCATGGTGGGTGAACAAATTACTCTTGGGCAATTGATAAAAGATCAAATAATCATGACGATATCTAGGCAATGATCATTATATAGGCATCATGTCCAAGATAAGTAGACCGAAACGATTCTACATCTACTTCTATTACTCCACACATCGACTGCTATCCAGCATGCATCTAGTATATTAAGTTCATGGGAAAATGGAGTAATGCAATAAGAATGGTGACACGATGTAGAAAAGATCTGTTCATGTAGGAATAGACCCCATCTTGTTATACTTAATAGAAACGATACATGCGTTTCTTGCTGCCCCTTCTATCACTGGGAAAAAACACCACAAGATCAAACCCATCACAAAGCACCTCTTCCCATGGCAAGCAAAATTGATCTACTTGGCCTAACTAAACCAAATATTCGAAGAAGTAATACGAGGCTATAAGTAATCATGCAAATAAGAGATCAAAGAAGACTCAAATCATATTGATGGATTGAAACTGATCATGAACTCAAAATTCGTCGGATCCCAACAAACACACCGCAAAAGTCATTACATCAAATAGATCTCCAAGAGACCATTGTATTGAGAAACATATAGAGAGATAGGAGGCCATCTAGCAACTGCCTATGGACCCATAGGTCTATGGTGGACTACCAACGCATCATCAGAGAGGCACCTATGAAGAATATGAACCCCTCCCTGATGGTGCTAGATTGGATCTCAAGGTTCTGGAACTTGTGGTAACTGGAATTGTGTTACGTTGAATCCCCTAGGGTTTTCTAAATATTTGAGAATTTATAGGCTCGATAGTCGGTTGAGGGGGTGCCCGAGATGCCCACCCTCTACCAGGCCGTGCTAGGGGCCTCTGGCGCGCCCTGGTGGAGGGTGGCCACCCTCGGCTCCCTCTTCTGGTGATCTTTTGCCTATCTTCCTTCTTCTAGTCCATAAAAATTCGACAAAAATCCCCGCAACATTTGGGATCCATTTGGTACTGATTTGCTACGAAGTAAAAACAGCAACTGATGCTTTGGCCCTATGTCAATAGGTTAGTCCCAAAAAATGATATAAAGTTGCTATAAAATGATTGTAAAACATCCAAGATTGATAATATAACAATATGGAACAAGCAAAGATTATAAATACGTTGGAGACGTATCAAGGTACCATTTACATAGTGTTGCGTGGTTCTCCTACTGGCTCTTTAACCTTGGTTTCATAACTAAGGGAAATACTTACCGTAGTTGTGCTACATCATCCCTTCCTCTTTGGGGAAATACCGACACAATATCAATCCACATTAGGCCCCCTGGTGGCACGCATGTTTGCTTGTGGGCTCCTCTAGCCATCGTCTAAAGCTTCCAGGTCTTGTATTTGTCCAGAAAAAATCATCAAAAACTTTCGTGGCAATTGGACTTTATTTGGTACTGTAAGTCTGAAAAGTCAAAAACACCTTGAAAACAACAACTAACACTGGGCACTGGGTCAATAGGTTAGTGCTCAAAAATATTATAAATTGGTAAATAAATGCCTAAAAAGTATCCTAGAATGATAATATGCCAGGACGGAACAATAAAAAATTATAGATACGTTGGAGATGTATCAGCATCCCCAAGCTTAATTCATGCTCGTCCTCGAGTAGGTAAATGATAAAAACAGAATTTTTTATCTGACATGCTACCCATCATGTAATGTTTTGTACGCATGCTCATTAAGAAACGATGAATTAATAAACATCACATAGTAATATTTATAAGTGTAAGAAACATAATCATTGGTTTTTCGAAGTATACAATCTTATTCTATTAGCAAGGCATGAATCCGTCTTCACCACATCAATACGAAATTTAAACACCACGGTGTCCAAGTCAGGCAATTGTATCATACTTTTTCAATATGCATCAATTTTTTATTCTTCACGCAATATGTGAATGTGAACCATTGGACATAGCATACAGGTGGAATAGAATATGATGGTAGATATCAAAGGGGTAAAAAGTGGAGAAGGTAGTCTCACATCAACTAGGCGTACCAACAAGCTATGGAGATGCTCATCGATAGATGTCAATGCAAGGAGTATGGATTGCCATGCACATGATGCACTAGACCTATATGTGTATGAAATCTCAACTAAAGCTAAGTGGGTGTGCATCCTACTTGCTTTCTCATGAAGACCTCGGGCATTTGAGGAATCTCGTCATCAGAATATACAAGCCAATTTTGTTATATGAAAAGGTAATTCCCACTAGCATATGGAAGTGACAACATAAGAGACTCTCTATATGAACAACATGGTGCCACTTTGAGGCACAAGTGTGGTAAAGGATAGTAGAAAATCCCTCCTCTCTTTTTCTCTCATTTATTTTTTATTTTATTTTATTCATGGTGCGATTTTCTCTTTTTTTCCTCCCCCATTCATATTTTTTACATGGTGGGCTCATTTGGCCTCCCCCATTTTTACTTTATTTTTCGTCCGGAGTCTCATCCCAACTTGTGGGGGAATCATAGTATCTATCATTCTTTTGTCACTGGGACAATTCTCTAATAATGATGATCATCACACTTTTATTTACTTACAACTCAATATGAAGAACTGATAGGAAGATACGACTCTATATGAATGTCTTTGGTAGTGTACCAGGATATGCAATGATCTAGCATGACATGTATCAAAAAAATCATGAACGATGGCTTTACCACGAATACTATGCCAGCTCAATATGATCATGCAAAGCAATACAATGATGAACGAACTAGTCAAGTGAAGTGACGATGGAATTTGCATGGCAATATATCTCGGAATGGATATGGAAATGCCATAATAGGTAGGTATGGTGTCTATTTTGAGGAAGATATAATTAGGCTTATGTGCAATAGAGCATATCATGTCATGGGGTTTGGATGCACTGGCAAAAGTTGCATCGATCCTCGAGGTGAGAATGGGCTATGCATGGTACCGAAGAGGCTAGCAAATATGAGAAGGTGTAGATGCATATGCCCATGGTGTCACATTAGTCTTTAAGAACTCACATACTTATTGCAAATTTTTATTAGTTTTATCACAAATCAGAGTACTCCTCACATGCCCCAAGGGAGGAGGTTGGTAGGAGTTAACCATCATGCGCCCCTGACTCGAAACAACACTCGGATTTGAACGAGGAATAAAAATGCTCACACATCATCACCATGCCTCTTTAATTTTTAGATGAATAACAAGTTAACACCTTTTCATCTCGACACTTCTATGAATCAACAATTGTGGACTCACACCTTTTTAATGTTACCACATCAATGTCATTAACTTACAACTTCTCTATATGTGTTGCACGATGATTTTGATTATTATTCATTGAATACCTAACATGTTTGTTCTAGTCTTATGACCCATGCAAATTACTATCACTATTTATTCAGCTCTCAAACAAGTATAAGTGCAGAATGAGAGCATATTATTTCTATAAAATCTACACTCTCAAACAGGAAGTAAAAACAAACAAAAGCAAACGACGCTCCAAGGAAAACACATATCATGTGATGAATAAAGATATAGCTCCAATTGACATACCGATGAACTGAGATGAAAGAGGGGATGCGTTCTGGGGCATACCCAGGCTTAGACGCTTGAGTCTACTTAGAATTTTAAGTGTGCCTTGGGAATTCCCAAGATTAGGCTGTTGATACTCCTTATTCCGTGGTCCATTGTGATCCCACCCCAAACTTGAAAACTTCAATCACAAAAAACTCAACAAAACTTTTTGAGATCTGTTAGTATAAGCAACATATTGCATACTTGAGGTACTATGATAAATTGATTCTTAATTAATTTTTGCATAATAGGTGTCGTATTATAACTTCTCCATGGCTTATAACCCGTGATAAAATCCATAGCATAATCAAAACAAGCAAACTATGCAAGCAAAACAGAATTTGTTTAAAACAGAAAATTCTGTAGCAATATGTAGAGGACCCATACTTTTGTAACTCTAAAGTTTCTAAAAACTTAGGACAACATGCATAATTTTTATAGAAATACTGTGTAAAAATTTCATATCATTATCACGCTCTAGTAAAAAATGAAAGTTCCTGTACTTGAGCCAAAGTTTCTGTTTTGTTATAGCATCATTTCTACTCATCTCGTGAGTCATCCCAAAGGCTTTAATTGGCACAAACACTAATTAAAACATAAAACAATAATCTTTACAGAGGCAACAATCATGTTATCACATAATAACATAAAGTAAATGATAATTATTGGGTTGTCTCCCAACAAGCTCTTTCTTTATAGCCATGAAGATAGGCTTAGGATAAATATGATGCTCACATTAAAGCACAAAGAGAGCATCATAAAACATGTGATAAACACATTTAAGTCTAACATACTTCCTATGCATTGGAATTTTATAAGGAAACAAATTATCAAGACGAGAAGTGTCTAACATATGCAAGTAAGAAGAGTGAAGCATTAACAATTTGAACATCAAGAGAGGTAATTGAACATGAAAATTCCTATAAACATACTTGCCTCTCTCATAATAAGAATTACATGTAGGATCATAATCAAGCTCAACAATATAACTATCATGTAAAATATTCTCTCCATGATCCACATGCACAATTTTTTTATAATATTCCAAAATAGTGGGATTAACATCAACTAAAGTCATGACCTCTCGAAACCCATTTTTAGTAGCATTGCAAATATCATAATCAAGAATAGACTCATCATGAAGCATAGAATTACAAAGATCACAAGAAACATCATGATTATCACCCCAATCATGATCATTAGCATAATTGATATTCATAGAATTCATACTAACAACATGGCAATCATGCTTTTCATTCAAAGAACTATCGTGAATCACTTTATAAATTTCATCACAATTTTTAGATTCATGATTTTCAATCAATACCTCACAAAGATAATCTAGAGAACTCTCACTAGCAATTGTTTCAACATAATCGGGTCTTTTGAAAATATTAGCAAGTGGATGAGGATCCATTTATCTTTATTTTTGCTTTTACTTTCTATTTCATTGTGATAAAGATAAAGTTAACATCACTAGACAAGCAAGCAAATATAAATATTTTTGATTTTTTAAATTTTACAAAACAATTTGCGCGAAGTTACTCGATAGTTGGTGATGGTATTCCCCGACAACGGCACCAAAAATCCTTCCTGATACTCGTGATCTGCGTTGGGTTTTCCATGAAGAGGAAAGGGTTATCGCAACACAAAGTGGGTAAGTATTTCCCTCAGTTACGAAACCAAGGTTTATCGAACCAATAGGAATACCAACCCTCAACCATCTTCAGTGGCTTCACAGAAAAGAACAAACAACTTGCACCCAACGCCGGCAAGAGGATTGTCAATTCCATTGATCATGTTAGTTGCAAGCAAGTGAATTCTGTAGATAATTGTAAATTGCAAAATAAAATAAAAGCTAATAAATAAAAATTAGGTAATGAAATCGTTTGTGAATATATAAGTGAATAGACTCGGGGGCCATAGAGTTCTCTAGTGGCATCTCTTATAGAAATAGCATACGGTGGGTAAACAAAGTACGGTTGGGCAATTGATAGAAAAGTATATAATTATGTGATGTTCACGACAATGATCATGTGTGTATAGGAATCACATCCATAAGAAAATATGCCAACTCCTACCTCCACCTATTACTGTTACTCCACCCATCAATCTCTATCTAGCATGCATCTAGAGTATTGAGTAAAACAAAGAATTGCTTGGAGAACAATGACATGATGTAGACAAAGTAAACTCAATCAATATGAATAAACCCCATCGTTTTATCCTTAGTAGCAACAACACAAAGACACAACTTGTCCCCTTCTGTCTCTTGGGTATAGAAACTCGTCAGGTTAAAGCTACTACAACACACCACTCCCACCGTAGAAATATCAATCTAGTTGGCCAAACTATCTCAATAGATGAGAGAGCATTATGAAGCTATGATGATCATGCAAATAAGAATTATGATATTCAAAGGTGACTCAAATACTTTTCATGAATAATTTGAACATAAACTCACAATTCACCGAATCCCAACAAACACACTGTACATAGGGATTACATCGGATAGACCAAGGCAAAGATGGGATGAACATTGTATTGAAGATCAAGAGAGAGAGAGACTGTCATCTAGGTTCTACCTACGGACCCATAGGTCTATGGTGAACTACTCAAACATCATGGTGAGGGCAACAAGGATGATTAAGAGGCCCTTCGTGATTGATCCCCCCTCCAGCAGGTTGCCAGAATAGAGCTCTAGATGGCCTCCCATCGAAACAGAGACTTGCGGCGGCGGAAAAATTGTAATGGGAGCGCTCCTGGAGTTTTTAGGCTAAAATAAAATTTATAGGCCAGAGAGGAGCATCGAGAGGCGCCCGGGGGAGTCACAAGCCATCAGGGTGTGCCCCTGGTGGCGTGCCCTATTGGCATGTGGGACCCTCGTGGCTACTCCGGCCTCCCTCCGAAGCTTCCAGTCTTGTATTTGTCCAGAAAAAATCATCAAAACTTTTTTGGCAATTGGACTTCGTCTGGTACTGTAACTATGGAAAGTCAAAAACACGCAGAAAACAACAACTGACACTAGGCACTGTGGCAATAGGTTAGTGATCAAAAATATTATAAATTGGTAAATAAATGCCCAAAAAGTATCCTAGACTGATAATATGTCAGCGTGGAACAATAAAAAATTATAGATATGTTCGAAACGTATCGTACACTAACTCTCACTTAAGCTGATCAATGCCTACATTATATGTGTTACAAGGAAACAATGGGAGACACCAAGGTTTACCATTGAGCTTTGCAGATGCACGGTCCTTTGTCTAATAGCACATTGTTGTGCAATTTCAGCAACCCTTCTAATATCTAGGTTTTAGCTTTTTGTCTTGCATATATAGGTCTTGCACTCAGAGGTTTAGACCCACTGTTCGATGCATTTTGCATATGGGGAAATGACATGTCCATGAATGTCAGTCAAGTCAAGAAACTTAGAAAGATTGTTAGGATAAAGAAACTAGCGATGAATAAGAACAAGATCTACGTTTGTAGAATGAAGAAGAAATCAGTCAATTATAGAATGGTACTAACTCTTTTAACTTTTTTCCCTTGTGCCATTTCAAAATTTAGAATAGATATTTATGCATATATTTGTTTGGAGTACTTTACAAGTTAGAGTGTGGATACAATTGTTTTGCTCCGAATGTAGTCCGTAGTGGAATATCTAAAAATACTTATATTTAGGAATGGAGGGACTATATGCCTATATGATGTATAGAGTGCTGAAGCTATATAATGTTAAACTCCAGTGTAATTGAGTTACGAAATCCTTGTTGCTATAATACTAATATGAAATATATGGCTTGTTTGATTTGAAATATCAATTGGATTACTAAATGGATTATCAATAATATGCCAATTATCATGCTTATTGGGGTTTTCTAATGCATACAGTTTCTCAGACACCACCGTGGGCGTGTTGGATCAATGAACAATCACACACAACTTCAGCCCTGACAAATGTTTGTGTTAGGACATATTGCAGAACCATTTCCACATAAAAGTTGTGTGTGATGGATAGGTTATGCCATACAATTTCTTCTAGGAAACGTGTGAGATGTAATAACACCTCACACAGTTTCTCCCGTTTAATTGTTTGTGATGGCTCACCGGATCGCATACACGGTCTTTTTTCTCAATGTGTCTGACCGGAGGACCTATCGCCGACAGTTTCTGGGTCTTGTGGGATGGACCCCCCCTATCGCACACACAAAGAAGGAGACAATTTAGATCTCTGTTGCGGAAAGGGGGTAAAAATTGTTTATATAGGACCCGTCTACAACAATGTTGTGTGCCCGTACCGCTCATGGAGCGACGAGGCGGTTAGTATCTTCCATGATAAGTGTGTTTAACCGATGATGAGTATTTAGTCACTTGTCATTGCACGAGAGAGGCTGGTAACAAGGATGCCCAATCCTGCATAATAGAAAAAAATAAGAACTCCCCCTAGAAATTTGATTGTTTGGAGGGTACCCGTGGATACAACTACACATGGAATATGTTTGAATGGTTGAGGGGGAGTAAAAATTCCAATTCTATTTGGGAACCGCCATTAATGTGTTTAGCATGGAAGATATTAAAATCCCTTGTTGCAAAATTGATAGGAAAGGCACACCAACCAAAATATATTCATATATGTTTTAATCAATGAGCTCTGGCACATAAGCAACTCCGTCCTTCCTTCCGCGTAGGGACATTCTATTTACTTATATGTTATTTATTTTCATGTTATTTAATTTTCATGTTGATTCAACTTCTTATGACAACCTCAATCTCAAGTTGGCAAGCATCATGTGGTGGGGAAATATCCAAACACATATATACAATCAAATATATTTGATCATGATTTATTATTATTGTTGACAATTATCTTTATGATAAGTCTGTTTGGAGGCGAAACATTAAGCCCCTATCATTCTCTATGTTCGATGAATGTTGTTTGTTCTAAAAAATATATTCTTTGAGTATTAGCAATTATAAAAGACTATATGATAATTGAATATGTGTATCTCTTACTTAGAAAATAAGATGAACTATAATTGTTTGATGACTAGGAACATATGTTGAGTTTCAAGAGAATGCATAGTTTGAACCATAACATGTGAATTGATTGCTATTTTATGATGATGAGTTTTATGAGAAAGAGTTGCTGATTATGATGCTAGGAAAAGTGATTGAAATTATCATTGATCAATTTCATAAATTATTTCTTTTATCATTTACCTACTCGAGGACGAGTAGGAATTAAGCTTGGGGATGCTGATACATCTCCAATGTAACGATAGTATATGAAGTGTTCATCTCATGCCTACAATAAGTTTGTATGGTTTTGACGAATTTTTTCTGATTTAAATGGAACTGACCCGAACTCATGTTGTTTTCAACAGAATTACCCTGATATTGTTTTTGTGTAGAAAATAAAAGTTCCGGGAATCACCCGAAAGTTTTTGACGATTTTTTCCAGAAGTAATGGGACTGAGAAGACTTAGGGGGAGTATTGGAAGATACACACGGCACCCAAAAGGCATTAGGACATGCAAAGGGGGATGGTTGCGCCCAGATACCTTGTGGCCCCCCTTTGGCACCTCTTTGCATGATTCTTATGCTGAAAATTCATATAAATCCCAATAACCCCAGATACAAACCTAGAACTTCCGCTTCGCCACCGCATGCCTCTATTCCGAAACGATCTCATTTGGAGCCCTTTTCTGACACCTTGTCGGAGGGCGAAATCTTCACCAGAGGCCATCTTCATCATCCTGACAGTCTCCATGATGAGGAGAGAGTATTTAACCCTCGGGGGTGAGGGTATGTACCCGTATCTATGTGTTTAATCTCTCCCTCATGTTCTTGAGATGGAACAATCTTGATGTATCACTATCTTCTCTCTTTCTTGATATGATGAATTGAGTCTTTTCCCTTTGAGATGTCTTTATGTTGGCTATGTTTTGTTTCACAGAAAATCCATACCAAACAAATTCCAAATTCCACAAAATTTTATGATTATTTGTATGGACCAAAAGATACCCACGGAGGCTCGGACAAACACCATAGGGATGCCAGGGGAGTCACAAGCCTAGAGAGCGCACCCTATGAGATCGTGGGTCCCTTGGTACTCCTCCTGGCATGAAACCAACGCCAAAAAATATAATAAATAGGTAAACCCCCAGAAGTAAATCTAGAACTTCTGCGTCATTGCAACAATCCTCTATTTAGAAGCGATCTCATTTGAAGCCCTTTTTCGGTGCACTGTTGATACGTCTCCAATGTATCGATAATATATGAATTATTCATGCCATATTCACCTATGTTTATAATACTTTTATATGATTTTGGTGCACTTTAAATGATTTATTTAGAACTAACCCGGACCGACGCTATTTTCAGCAAAATTACCATGGTGTTGTTATTGTGTAGAAAATGGAAGTTCTCGAAATCGCCCAAAACTTTTTTGTGTTTTTTCCTGGAGGAAATAAGAAACACTGGAGCAAAGACCTGCTGAAGGGGGTGTGCCAGTGGACCACCATGCAACAGGCTGCCCCTAGTGGTGTGGGCTGATATGTGGTGGGCCCCTCGTGGATCCGCTGGCGTGATTCCAACACTGAAAAATCCTATAAATCCCAGAACCCCAGAAATAAAAAGAGAATATTTGTTCCGCCGCATCCACTATCTGTATCGACGAAAAACCAATCTGGAGGCATTCCAATACCCTGCCGGAGAGGGAAATCGTCATCCGGTGGCCATCTTCATTCCATGCGGAGGCCATGACGAGGAGGGAGTAGTCCACCCTCTCTCTCTCTCTCTTGTGTTATTGAGATGGAATGATCTTGATTGTCACATACCTAGCTAGATGTCATAGGATAGCATGTGTGTGCATCATGTTACAATTTTGCATCAACATGAAATGGGGACTAAAAGAAACCCCAAGCTCATATTTGAATCCAATTAATTCAAAGTTGTGAAAACTCAACAAATCCGAAATGCCCTTACAAAATGTTCCCTATGTCTCTCCCTCGCTCTCTCTCTCTTGCTCTCTTTCCACCTCTGCTCAACCATGACCGAGCTCGTCTCCGCCGCGTCACCGTAGTACTAGCCGCCCCCGCGCCTTTCTGAGCCCGCCAAAATCGTCACCGCGACCTCCTCGTCCTCCCCGTGAAGCCAGTCGATGTCGGGAGGCCTCCATGACGTGATGTCGCCGTTTCTTTTCCATCGGCCGCCGAAGCTTCCCTCCGATGATTCGAGGTCGTCTGCACGTCCCCGAGCTCGCCGTCTTCCCCAGCAATCACGTCGTGAGTCCCTACTCCATTCCCCCTCCTCTAGCGGCCTGTCCCTCGCCATAGGCGTCGTTCCCCTTGTTGCCCGAAGGTCCCCGCCTCTCGGTTCGTCATCGACGGTAGCTCCGGTGGCCCCCGAGCCCCCTGTGCCACAGCGTTGGATGCGCGCGTGCATGGGCTACCTCCCAGTGCCCTCCGTGCACCAAATGGTCACCAGAGGCGCAACTCCGGCGGATCGCCACCGTGTTGTTGGTCGCCGCTGGCCCCGCTTCGGTGGCCGCCGACGTGGCCGACCATCAGGGGCTAATCCCCCTGTTAGTTAGCCCCCCAGTCACTGACCAATGGGCCCCAAGTGTGGGTCAAACCCTAGTGAGCGTGGGCTTTAGGCCTGTGTCACTAACGTGCGGGTCCCGCACGTCAGGTTTGACCTAGCCTGGTCAGCCGACCAGCTGACATCATAGTGACGTCAGGCTGATGTCATATTTCATTTTCTAGTTTTAAAATAATTCCAGAAATTGTTTAAAACTTTAAAAATTCATATAAATTAATCTGTAAATCAGATGAAAATAATTTATATATGAAAATTTATTAGAAAAATCCAATGAATCCAATGGTGCTATTATCATGCATGTTAGAGAAACCTATGTAGATGAACCTTGACATTTATTAATAGGTTAGCATATGGAATTTGAAATGAAGAACGATTTTGAACCTATATTGAAACTCACTTCAAAATTAACTTGGACACTAGTTGCATTAGCTCATCCATACATGCTACCATGTCATGATCATGCATCATATTGTTGCACTTGCATGTATTGAATACTATTTATCTGCATTGCGGTAGGCCCTGCTTCTAAGGATACCCCCGAGTATTCCAACGAAGGAGAGAAACTTCCCGCTACCCAGCAAGGCAAGCAACCCCCCCTCGATCATTCCAATAACATCCCACTCTCTCGCTCCTGCTCTTGTTTATTGCATTAGGACAAACGTTTATTTGTCTGTCATACACGGTAGATGAACCGATTCCTTTGCATGACCTTTCCTTGTCACAGTAAATAGCTAAACCTTGCAACCTAGCATAACTGGTAGATGCTTGTGCCATGATGTGTTTAGCTTACCATGCCTGCTATGCTTTCTATGCTTAGAGTTGTGTCAGGTCTGTTCCATCTAGGTGATGAACTGGAGTGAAACCATGATGTTCCGATGTGATAAGCTTATGATGAACCCGATTTGGTAAAGGTAGCGATGAGAGGCTATCTAGGACTACATAGCGGGTTGTCTCATTGGGACCGTTCTTAGGAACTGAGTTCCGTGTTTGTGATCCAAGACTAGTTACTACCACATGGTGGGATACTTGATTGATCCTCTCGACTTATTAATCACTTAGTCCTTGGTCTAGGAGTTGCAAGTAGTTTTGGGTGTTTATAGTATGATGGAGGCCGTGCGTAGCGTTGGCCCTAGGGGTGGGTTACGACGTGGTAGGCAGTGGCACGGTGTACCAAGGGTCACCCGAATGGTGGGCTTGGGAACCCTGCGCACATTGTTTGGGGCCATAGCGGAAAATCGGTCGGACTTCCGTGCGGGTTCAATCTCAAATAGGTGATAGCCTGGACTAGAGGTCTTATGTGATTGACGGTCGTGGCCGACTCCCTCGCTGGGCTTCCGCTTGAAGGTTGCCGAGGTGCATGGTTTTATGAGCACAAAGCGATAAGTGGCGAGAGCATGTGTGAAGAAGTACACCCCTGCAGGATATGGAACTATTCGAATAGTTGCATCCTCGGATATGGACTACTTGGAAAGCTTATGTTGTTCATAGATAATCAAATGAATACTCTTACAAATATCAAGACAAGTGTGAGTACCGTGGATGGCACTCTCCCAGGAGTGGGAAGTAAATCCATGGTGGGGTATTGTGATGGAGTTAGTGGACTCGTGTTTGATATCTAAAATGTAAACAAAGAGTTAAAATTCTGTAGTATAGGTTAGTCATGAGTCAAAGCTGGCATTGTTGCATAAACTCCACCACTCCCATTGTTGATACATGAGCAGGAATAGACTAGGTCTGTTTTAAAGACTTGCTGAGTATGTTTATACTCATGTTTGCTTAATAAATGTTGCAGATGAGACCCAGGACCCATCATGTGGGTTCTATTTAGATGTCGACGATGCCGAATAGCTGGTGTCCCAGCTACGACCTATGCCCTGTGGCAGGCTGTAGATAGTCAGGCCATGTGCCTTTTAATCCTTTCATTTGTCTATACTCAAATAGCTTTATGCTTCCGCTTGGTTTGTATGAACTTGTTTGAATGACTTGAGTGTCGGGTCATGTGACCCCTACCTGTAAGAACATATTATCCAAGGCTCGTCTGAGCCTCTTAAATAAAAGTTGTGTTGTTGTATGGTTATGTTGTGATGCCATAGTTGTATCTATGCATATCGGGCATGTCGTGCGTACGTGTGATGTGCAATGGTATGTATGGGATCCGACACCTAGTCGTGTGCCTTTAGTAGTACTCTTCACAGAAAACTGCCTCTTCGTGCTTCCACCGAGCCATGGTAGCTTGCTACTGCTCCGGACACATTCATTGACCAGCATGTATCCTTCTTTGCTGCTGTGTCTGTCCCTTTGGGAAAATGTCTCATAGTGTAATGGAGTCCCTGTAGCTTGCTACAACTTGTCTACGTGCAGTGATGGCATTTATGTCTCACGGAGTAATGGAGTCCTTGTAGCTTGCTATGACTCGTCTACACACGCTTGAGGCCGACACCTGCATTGCTGGGTTACGTATGCATGTTTACGTACAGATGTGCCACTTGGGTTCTATGACTAGTCATGTCGGCCCGGGTTCTCTGTCGTTTGATTGCCAGCGACATGTTCACATACGTGAGCCAAAAGACGCAAACGGTCCCGGCTAAGGTAAGGCTGTAGCCGTGGATCTTACCGTGCGTGAGGCTGCAAAGTGATGTGATATGTTACATTCTGGATTCATATGACTTAGGATCGGGGTCCTGACAGCGTTGGTATCAGAGCCTGACTGACTGTAGGACTACCAAGCCAAACCGGTCGAAGTTGAGTCTAAAAACACTATAGAAAAGTAGGGGAATTGATTGTGGAACGGAACATAAGGCTCTTTTTACTCCTCTTCCCAAGTTATTCTATTCTGAGTCATTCTCATCTTTTCTATGGGGATAAGAACTTGGCTTCTCATCTATTGCTTAGGATGACGAGTTACTAACCATGGACCACTAGCTAGCCTGTTTGCAAGTGAATGTCGGTACTTGAGTATTGTTGGTGTGACAAATAGATGGAGAAGAGATTTGAGTCTAGAAAGTCGAGTGGTTATGCTTTTCCAATCTTTTGCAGTTGTCTCAAAATCCTGTTTGAGCAATTACAGCCGTTATGTTGTCAATTTTCTGCTAGAATCTCTAATGTCTTTGCATCATTCTCTGTTTTAGATGCCCCCTCGTCCTTCCCGTCAGGTGGTCCGTCTGACCAGGTGCATCGGTGTACCAGGTCACACGGCCATGTTGATTAGAGTTATGATGGAGACTTGTTACCGTTGGTACCCAGAGTACACAGTAGAGGAGCAGTATCGAGATTTCAACCAGAGTCGGTATCTCTGTACTGTTAAGATGTATCTTTCATATCCTGGAGCTGTAGAGCTGCTTCACTGGACTTACGGATTAGGTGTCACCATAGATATGGCAGTTCAGGAGGCCGCATACACCATGCTGACTATCATGAGGTTTCACCATGGTCTGCTTCAGAACACAAAGTTCTGTTATGTTCCTGCTTCCATGGGAGGAGAGGATGGTTATCTTAGCCCAGCCTACTGTGATCATTCCCATGAGGATTCCAGGCTGCAGGTGACTGCTCAGATGTTGGAGAACAGAGATCGTGATGCACGTCGCATGGAGCTTTATGCTACCCGTGCATGTCTTTGGACAGCCCTGACGTAGTTGGCACCTGTCGTGTAGACAGGCTATGGAGATTTGGAGATGCTAACCCCACCGCGGACTCATCTGCCAACACACGTTAACTGGCCCGATATTGGAGGCATCACCCCTCTTTGAGGACCGTTGTTGCCACCAACAAGGGGACCAAGGCCACATCCGTGTCCTTACGGTCTCCAGGGATCACAGGCTAGGGTGTTTCCAGATCCTTAGGTTCAGCTTCCGGGTCACGGGGGTAACCTATATGAGGCATTCTACGGCGATGGTTGAGTACGTGGATGTTAGTACTAGTATGTTAGTAGTCGTATCGCCAAAGTCATGTGTGTCTTGTGGGATATGACCGAGGTTGTGAGTTAAGTTCCGGAGGTGTAGATAGATAATGTATAGGAAGCTTGTAATGCCTCAGATGAGTTGTGTCATCTCTCTGTAGTTTGTATTCAGCTTGGGCTTGTACTGAACTTTGTCATGGTGTGTATGAATCATGGTGTTCATATGGCAGTTGTTATTTCCATGTTGTTGGGTGTTTACCCTGCATGCCTTATTGTCCATTACATTCCTTATCTCATGTCTTAGAGTTGTTGTCCTCTATGTTTAAGATGTGGGTTTGTTTTCCCAGGATGGTGGCAACTAGGAATAACCCCATGCCTGCCCCTGAGTAGGGCGAGGGAAGCAAGCCAAGGCAAGAGAGCCTGCCACATGAGCCTTCTTTGGTAGAAGTGATGCTAGAAGCTGAAAGGAACAAGAGAGAGACCAACAGGTTGCTGGAACGAATTGAGCAGAACACATCACGTGCTCCCCGCAATGATCACAATGATGGCGTGTCACTCGGTGATTTCATCAAGCTGTGCCCACCTAAGTATCATCATTCGGTCGACCCACTCGACGCGGATGACTGGCTGTCCAGCATGTTCCGCAAGATCCGGGCTGCCAATGTATCCGAGGCCAACAAGGTGACCTTTGCTACCTACTTTATAGAAGGACCCGCCAATCTGTGGTGGGAAAATTATGAAGTCATGCATCCTGTAGGCCCCGCGCCAACTTGGGCAGAATTCAGTGCGGCATTCCGTACCCATCACATCCCGGAAGGGCCGATGGATCGCAAGAGAGAGGAATTATGTGCTTTCACTTAGGGAAGACTGTCCGTGGATGTCTATAGCCATGAGTTCGGCAATCTTGCTCGCTATGCTCCGGAGGAAGTTTCAACCGATGCCAAGAAACATGCTAGGTTCCGCAAGGGACTTAACCCTGAGCTCCGTCGAGATCTGCGCCTGCATGAGTGCACAACCTTCCAGGCTCTCATCAACAAGTCTATCAATGCCGAGTCTGGACAGACCGACTATATGTCCATGAGGAAGCACAACCGTGACTTCAGCCCCACATCTGGCTCGGGCTCCAACAAATGTTGGGTGTGGGTGCCCAACACAGCTCTGCCGCCAAGATACACCGCAAGGCCATCCTTCCAGGCGCCTTGCCCAGCTCAGCCCAACACTCCAGCTAGGCCATTTGGAGGTTTGCCTGTCAATGTTGCTCCCCGTGCCACCGTTGTTTGTTACAAATGTGGGGAACTAGGACACTACTCCCGTGAGTGTCCTCAGAAAAATGCTAAGCCCACTGGATGTGGGAAGCCAGAAAAAGCCTTCTATGTGAAGCTAGCTCCAATTCGTGGAAGAGTGAACTATGTTTCTGCTGAGGAAGCCCTTGAGGATCCTGATGTTATCCTAGGTACGCTCCTTGTCAATAGTCATCCAGCATCTGTTCTATTTGATACTGGGGCATCTCATTCTTTCATCTCAGAAAGTTATGCACAGTTGCATAACATGTCTTTTTGTGATATGCCTACTCCCTTAGTAGTTCAGACTCCTGGTTCAAAGTGGAAAACTTCTAGAGTGAGCCATGATAATGAGATTCTGGTGGATAGGCTAGTCTTCCTAGAATCTTTGATAGCCCTCAAGTCTTCGGACATTAATATCATCTTAGGCATGGACTGGATGAAAGCCCACTATGCTAAGATTGATACTCATACTAGGAATGTTCAACTTACACATCCATCGGGTGAGATAGTTAATGTCTCTACTCGAACAGCCAAGCGCCAACTCTATTCCCTCAATGCTAGCCCTCTTCCAGAATTAGAAGATATTCTGGTAGTCCATGACTTTCCGGATGTCTTTCCAGAATAACTACCAGGAATTCCACCTGTGAGAGATGTTGAGTTTGTAATAGAGCTCATTCCAGGGATTGTCCCAATAGCCAGACGACCCTATAAGATGGCACCCTTAGAACTAGCCAAACTTAAAATTCAACTCGATGAGGCTTTGAAGAAAGGTTTCATCCGTCCTAGTTCTTCTCCTTGGGCATGTCCCGTTCTCTTTGTCAAGAAGAAGGATGGATCGGATCGGATGGTTGTGGATTATTGGCCAGTGAATCTGGTCACCATTAAGAATAAGTATCCGCTCCCCAGGATCAACGATTTGTATGATCAACTCGCTGGATCCTCTGTCTTTTCCAAAATGGATTTGAGGTTGGGATACCATCAAATCAGAATTAGAAACGGGGACCTTTCGAAAACGGCTTTTGTTACTCGTTATGGCCAATACGAGTACACCGTCATGTCCTTCGGTTGAACCAATGCTCCAGCCACTTTCTCTCGCTTGATGAATTCGATCTTCATTTAGTATTTAGATAAATTCGTCGTGGTTTACCTCGACGATATACTCATCTACTCGAAAAACGAATAGGAACATGTCGAGCATCTAAGGCTGGTATTGATGAAACTTCGAGAGCACCGTCTGTATGCCAAATTCTCCAAGTGTGAATTTTGGTTGCCATAAGTGACCTATCTGGGCCACGTGATCTCTGGTAAGGGTATTGCTGTCAATCCCGAGAGAGTTCATGCTATCCTTGATTGGACTCAACCTGAATCGGTTAAGCAAGTTCAGAGTTTCCTTGGCTTAGCGAGCTATTGTCGCCGCTTTGTCGAGATTTTCTGCAAGGTTGCAAAACCTCTGACTGAACTCCTCAAGAAAGATAAAAAGTTGGAGTGGGCTCCACAATGCGATCACAGTTTTCAGGAGTTGAAAAGACGACTGACCTCTGCTCTCGTTCTGATTCCACCAGACTTCTCTAAGGACTTTGCTATCTATTGCGATGCCTCGCGACAAGGATTAGGTTACATTCTCATGCAAGATCATCATGTGATTGCATACGCATCTCGATAGTTGCATCCACATGAGGATAATTATCCAACACATGATCTTGAGCTTGCAGCTGTGGTCCATGCACTAAAAACCTGGCGACATTACCTTTTGGGTAATCGTTGCGAAATTTACACTGATCACCAAAGTCTGAAATATATTTTCACCCAGCCAGATTTGAATCTCAGGCAAAGACGATGGGTTGAGTTGATTACAGATTATGACTTAGGGATAACTTATACCCAGGGGAAAGCCAATGTTATGGCTGATGCACTAAGTCATAAGTCTTATTGTAACAACCTGATGTTACAACAAGGTCAACCACTTCTCCATGAGGAATTTCGGAAGTTAAACCTCCACATTGTTCCTCAATGATTCCAATCCAACTTGGTGGCGAAACCTAATCTTAAGCATCAAATAGTAGCTGTCCAGAAGTATGATAAGGGTATATCCCGGATTAAGGGGAATATTGCTAGAGGAAACGCTAAAGATTTCTCCAAGGACGATGAGGGTGTTGTGTTCTTCCAGAACCAGTTGGTGGTTCCCAAGAGCACACGCTTAAGACAACTGATCCGTAAGGAGTCTCATGATTCTCCTCTCACAATTCATCCGGGTAGTACCAAGATGTATCAGGACCTATGCCAGAGGTTCTGGTGGACTAGGATGAAGAGAGAAATTGCCCAGTTCGTTGCTAATTGCGACGTTTGTTGTCGCGTGAAAACAGAACATTAAAGGCCTGCTGGCACCCTTTAGCCTTTAGCTATTCCCGAATGGAAATGGGATAAGGTCAGTATGGATTTCATTACCGGATTTCCAGGACCAAGAGAGGGAATAATGCTATCTTTGTGGTCATTGACCGCCTTTCCAAAGTGACTCATTTTGTTTCTGTTCGGGAGAGTATAACTGCTAGCCAGCTAGCGAAGTTATATGTTTCTCGAATAGTTTCTCTTCATGGTGTTCCATTGGAGATTAACTCAGAACATGGAAGTATATTTACTTCCCGATTCTAGGAAAGTTTGAAACCGCTATGGGGACTCATCTATCCTTTAGCACTGTTTTCCACCCGCAATCAAGTGGTGAGGTTGAGCGAGTCAATCAAATTCTCGAAGACATGCTCTGAGCTTGTGTTATATCCTTCGTTATGAATTGGGAGAAATGTCTTCCATTTGCCGAATTTGCTTATAACAATAGTTATCAATCAAGCTTGGGCAAAGCCCCTTTTGAAGTTCTCTATGGACAAAGGTGTCGAACACCTCTTAACTGGTCAGAAACCGGAGATGGGCAACTCTTTGGCCCGGATATGATCCAGGATGCAGAGGAGCAAGTTCACGTTATTCGTGAAAAGTTGAAAACAGCCCAGTCTTGTCAAAAGAGCCAATATGATCGCCATCATAAGGCTATGACCTATGAAGTTGACGAGAAGGCTTACCTTCGGGTTATGCCTCTGAAGGGTACACAACGATTCGGTATCAAGGGCAAGTTGGCTCCTTGTTACATTGGACCTTTTCACATTCTTGCTAGACGAGGGGAGGTTGCCTACCAATTGGAACTTCTGCCACATCTTTCCAAGGTTCATGATGTCTTCCACGTCTCGCAACTCAGGCGTTGCTTCTTGGACCCTGTCCGTGAAGTAGACCACGGAGCGCTTGATCTCCAAGATAACCTTACATATCGAGAATACCCTGTTCATATTCTTGATCAAGCTGAGCGTACCACTCGGCATCGGAACATCAAGTTTCTCAAGGTTCAGTGGTCACACCATTCTCAAAAGGAAGACACATGGGAAAGAGAAGATCGTCTTCGACTAGAGTACCCCGCGCTCTTCCCGACGACTTCAAAATCTTGGGACGAGATTCCTTTTGGGTGGGGGTGAGTTGTCACATCCCTAGCTAGATGTCATAGGATAGCATGTGTGTGCATCATGTTACAATTTTGCATCAACATGAAATGGGGACTAAAAGAAACCACAAGCTCATATTTAAATCAAATTAATCCAAAGTTGTGAAAACTCAACAAATCCAAAATGCCCTTAAAAATGTTCCCTACGTCTGATAAATATGGACATGATTATAACAGGGGCCATTTTAAATATTTGGACAACTATAGCAATTTAAAAATAAATGATAAAGCCTCTAAAAATTCCAAATAAAGCATTATCATTATTTTATATTTCAAAATATTATGAAACTTTTTATTGGAGTTTGAAATATTCAAACTTGATATTATAAAATAATTGGGATATGTTATCAAAGCAATTGTACCTGAAAAGAAAATAAAACAAATGTCAGAAATAGAGAGCCAGAAGAAAAAGAAAAAAGGAAAGCAAAGGCCCAGGGGGAACCGGCCCATCCTGCCCATGGCCAGTCATCCCTGTCCTCTCGCCAGGAGGACAGGGGCGTGCGTTCGCCGCGCGCGGGGACACGCCAGCCATCTCCTCCCTGCGTGGCTACTAGCCTGGAAGGCTGGGAGAGTGCCACCGCCGAGCTCGTCTCCGCCGCGTTGTCGTAGTTCTAGCCGCCCCCGCGCCTTTCTGAGCCCGCCAAAAGGCTCGCCGCGACCTCCTCATCCTCCTCGTGAAGCCAGTCGACGTCGGGAGCCCTCCATGACGCGCCGTCGCCGTTTCCTACCCGCCGGCCACCGAAGCTTCCCTCCGGCGATTCGAGGTTGCCTTCGGAGATTCGAGGTCATCTGCGCGTCCCCGAGCTCGCCGTCTTCCCCAGCAACCCCGTCGTGAGCCCATGCTCCATTTCCCCATCCTCTAGCGGCCTGTCCCTCGCCATAGGCACCGTTCCCCTTGCTGCCCGAAGCTTGCCGCTGCTCAGGTCGTCGCCGGCCGTAGCTCTGGTGGCCCCCGAGCCCCCTCTGCCGCAGCGTTAGATGCGTGGGTGCACGGGCTACCTCCCGGTGCCCTCCACGCGCCAAATGGTCGCCAGAGGCGCAACTCCAGCGGGTCACCGCCATGCTGTTGGTCGCCGTCGGCCCCGCTCTGGTGGCTGCCGACGTGGACGACCATCAAGGGCTAATCCCCCTATTAGTTAGCCCCCCAGTCACTGACCAGTGGGCCCCAGCTACGGGTCGAACCCTGGTCAGCGCGGGATTTAGGCCCGTGTCACTGACGTGTAGGTAGATGGTAGATGCTTGTGCCATGATGTGTTTAGCTTACCATGCCTACTATGCTTGCTATGCTTAGAGTTGTGTCAGGTTTGTTTCATCTGGGTGATGAACTGGAGTGAAACCATGATGTTCCGATGTGATAAGCTTATGATGAACCCGATTTGGTAAAGGTAGCGATGAGAGGCTATGTAGGACTACATAGCGGGTTGTCTCATTGGCACCATTCTTAGGAACTGAGTTCCATGGTTGTGATCCAAGACTAGTTACTACCACATGTTGGGATACTTAATTAACCCTCTTGACTTATCAATCGCTTAGTCCTTGGTCCAAGAGTTGCAAGTAGTTTTTGGTGTTTATAGTATGCTGGAGGCTGTGCGTAGCGCTGACCCTAGGGGTTGGTTACGACGCGCTAGCAGTGGCACGGTGTACCAAGGGTCACCCGAATGGTGGGCTTGGGAACCCTGCGCACATCGTTTGGGGCCGTAGCAGAAACTTCGGCCGGACATCCGTGTGGGTTCAGTCTCAAATAGGCGATAGCCTAGACTAGAGGTCTTATGTGATTGACGGTCGTGGCCGACTCCCTCGCTGGGCTTCCGCTTGAAGGTTGCCGAGGTGCATGGTTTTATGAGCACACAACGATAAGTGGCGAGAGCGTGTGTGAATAAGTACACCCCTGCAGGGTATGAAACTATTCGAACAGTCGCGTCCTCGGATATGGACTACTTAGAAAGCTTATGTTGTTCATAGATAATCAAATGGATACTCTTACAAATATCAAGACAAGTGCGAGTACCGTGGATGGCACTCTCCCAGGAGTGGGAAGTGAATCCATGGTGGGGTATTGTCATGGAGTTAGTGGACTCGTGTGTGATATCTAAAAAGTAAACAAAGAGTTAAAATTGTGTAGTATAGGTTTGCCATGAGTCAAAGCTGGCATTGCTGCATAAACTCCACCACTCCCCTTGTTGATACATGAGCATGAATAGACTAGGTCTGTTTTAAAGACTTGCTGAGTACGTTTATACTCATGTTTGCTTAATAAATGTTGCAGATGAGACCCAGGACCCATCATGTGGGTTCTATTTAGATGTCGACGATGTCGAATAGCTAGTGTCCCAGCTACGACCTATGCCCTGTGGCAGGCTATAGATAGTCAGGCCATGTGCCTTTTAGCCCTTTCATCTGTCTATACTCAGGCCATGAGCATCTTAAATAAAAGTTGTGTTGTTGTATGGTTATGTTGTGGTGCCATAGTTGTATCTATGCATATCGGGCATGTCGTGCGTACGTGTGACGTGCAATGGTATGTATGGGATCCGACACCTAGTCATGTGCCTTTAGTAGTACGCTTTACGGAAAACTGCCTCTTTGTGCTTCCACCGAGCCATGGTAGCTTGCTACTGCTCTGAACACATTGATTGACCGGCATGTATCCTTCTTTGCGGCTATGTCTATCCCTTCGGGGAAATGTCTCACAGTGTAATGGAGTCCCTGTAGCCTGCTACAACTCGTCTACGTGCAGTGATGGCATTTATGTCTCACGGTGTAATGGAGTCCTTGTAGCTTGCTATGACTCGTCTACACACGCTTGAGGCCGACACCTGCATTGCTGGGTTACGTATGCCTGTTTCCGTACAGATGTGCCACTTGGGTTCTATGACTAGTCATGTCGGCCCGGGTTCTCTTTCGTTTGATTATCAGCGACATGTTCACATACGTGAGCCAAAAGACGCAAACGGTCCCGACTAAGGTAAGGCTGCAGCTGTGGATCTTACCGTGCGTGAGGCCACAAAGTGAAGTGATATGTTACAGTCTAGATTCATATGACTTTGGATCGGGGTCCTGACATTGATGTATCATGAGCTTTGATAATATAGTTGGATCATATGATGTTAATCCCTTGCTACCTTGTTGTGATGAATTGAATCTTTCCCTTTGAGATCTTTTTATATTGGATTGAATATTATGCTTTGAGTGTTGGGGAACGTTGCATGGGAAACAAAAAAATTCCTACGCGCACGCAAGATCTATCCATGGAGAGGGAGAGTGGATCTACATACCCTTGTAGATCGCTAAGCGGGAAGCGTTAAGAAACGCGGTTGGTATAATCGAACGTCTTCGCGATCCAAATCGCCGAGCGTCCCGCGATCTCATCACAATCCGTCTCGCGATCCAATTATGATCCGTCCCGCGAACTCATCACGATCCGTCCTGTGATCTCATCACGATCCGTCTCGCAATCTTGATCATGGTCCTTCCGATCTAGCACCGAATGGATGACACCTCCGCGTTCAGCACACGTACAGCACGATGATGATCTCTGTCTTCTTGATCTAGAAAGAGGGAGCGGAGAGGTAGACGAGTTCTCCGACAACATGACGGCACCGCAGTGATGGTAGTGGAGAAATTCCGGCAGGGCTTCGCCTAAGCACTACAGAAAACCGATCTAGAGGAGAAACTATGCAGTAGAGGAACGGGTAGCACGTGGCTGAAATTCGAGTGCAAAAACCCTTAAACCTCTAGTATATATAAGAGGAAGAGAGGAGGAGGCTTGGACCAAGGGCCAAGACATCTAGGCGTCGGCCGAACCAAGAGGAGAGGAGTATTCCTCCTCCAGTCCTAGTAGCACTAGGACTCCTCCTTATTTTGGCCTTTTTGCCATTTTCCATCATTTTCTCTTTGGGCTTTTCTTCCCAGCCGCAAGGGCCTTGTGTGGGACTTCCACCAGCCCACTAAGGGCTGGTTTTCACTCTCCCACAGCCCATGTAGCCTCTTGGGTCGAAATACCCTCCCAATGGTCTCTCGGTACACTACCGGCACTCCCGGTACACTACCGATGAGCCGAAACTTTTTTGGCGACCAAAATAGGACTTCCTATATATCAATCTTTACCTCCAGACCATTTCGGAGCTCCTCGTGATGTATGGGATATCATCCGAGACTCCGAACAACCTTCGTTCACGACCATGCATAACTCTATACTACCGAAACGTCATCAAACCTTAAGTGTGTAGACCCTGCGGGTTCGAGAACTATGTAGAAATGACCGATACACCTCTACGGTCAATAACCAATAGCGGGACCTGGATTCCCATATTGGTTCCTACATATTCTACGAAGATATTTATCGGTCGAACCTCTATGTCAAGGATTCAGTTAATCCCGTATGATGTTCCCTTTGTTCTTCGGTATGTTACTTGCGCGAGATTCGATCGTCGGTATCTCCATACCTAGTTCAACCTCATTACCGTTAAGTCTCTTTACTCATTCTGTAATACAAGATCCTGTGAATAACACTTAGTCACATTTCTTGCAAGGCCTATTGTGATGTTACATTACCGAGTGGGCCCTGAGATACCTCTTCGTCACATGGAGTAACAAATCCCAGTCTTGATCCATGCCAACCCAACAGACACCCTCGAATATACCTGTAGAGTACCTTTACAGTCACCTAGTTACGTGGCGATGTTTGTGTTGGGGAACGTCGCATGGGAAACAAAAATTTTCCTACGTGCATGCAAACCTATCCATGGTGATGAGCATCTATGAGAGGGAGAGTGGATCTACGTACCCTTGTAGATCGCTAAGCGGGAAGCGTTAAGAAACGCGGTTGGTGTAGTCGTACTTCTTCGCGATCCAAATCGCCGAGAGTCCCACGATCTAATCATGAACCGTCCCGCGATCTCGTCATGATCCGTCCCGCGATCCGATCACGAATGTGCCGTGGCCTTGATCACGATCCTTCTGATCTAGTACTGAACGAACGGCACCTCCGCGTTCAGCACACGTGCAGCTTGATGAAGATCTCCACAATCTTGATCCAGCAAGAGGAGGCGGAGAGGAGGGAGAGTTCACCGGCAGTGTGACGGCGCTCCAGTGATGCTGGTGGAGTTATTCTTGCAGGGCTTTGCCTAAGTACCACAGAAAACCAATCTAGAGGAGAAACTATGCACTGGAGGTTAGGGTTGCACGTGGAAGAAAGAACTTATGCCAAAACCCTCAAACCCCTCTAGTATATATAGGAGGAGAGGAGGAGGAGGAGGGGCTGGCGCAAGGGCCAAAGCCCACCTGGTTCGGCCGGCTAGGGAGGAGTCCTCCTCTTCCCACTCCTAGTGGGATTAGGACTCCTTCCATATATAGCCCTTTTTCGCCTTTTTCCACCTTTTTCCTTTTGGTATTTTCTTCCCAGCCTCATGGGCCTTGTGTGGGACTTCCACCAGCCCACCAAGGGCTGGTATTCATCTTCCCACAGACCATAAAAATTCTTGGGTCGAAATACCCCTCCAAGTGGTCTGCCGGTACACTACTGACACTCCCGGTACACTACCGATGAGCGTGAAACTTTTCCGGCGACCAAACTGGGACTTCCTATATATGAATCTTTACCTCCCGACCATTCCGGAGCTCCTCATGACTTCCGGGATCTCATTCAGGACTCCGAACAATCTTCGGTCACCACCATACATAACTCTACACTACCGAAACGTCACCGAACCTTAAGTGTGCAGACCCTGCGGGTTCGAGAACTATGTAGACATGACCGAGAAACCTCTCCGGCCAATAACCAGTGGCGGGACCTGGATGTCCACATTGGTTCCTACATATTCTATGAAGATCTTTATCGGTCGAACCTCTATGTCAAGGATTCAGTTAATCCCGTATAATGTTCCCTTTGTTCTTCGGTATGTTACTTACCCGAGATTCGATCGTCGGTATCTCCATACCTAGTTCAACCTCGTTACCGGCAAGTCTCTTTACTCGTTCCGTAATACAAGATCCCGCAACTAACAATTAGTCACATTGCTTGCAAGGCTCATTGTGATGTTGTATTACCGAGTGGGCCCCGAGATACCTCTCCGTCACACGGAGTAACAAATCCCAGTCTCGATCCATGCCAACTCAACAGACACCATCGGAGATACCTGTAGAGCACCTTTATAGTCACCCAGTTATGTTGCGACGTTTGATACACACAAGGCACTCCTCCGATATCCGTGAGTTGCATGATCTCATGGTCATAGGAACATATACATTGACATGCAGAAAACAGTAGCAATAAACTGACACAATCATACGCTATGTTTGTTGTTTGGGTCTTGTCCATCACATCATTCTCCTAATGATGTGATCCCGTTATCAAATGACATGACATGTCAATGGCTAGGAAACCTTGACCATCTTTGATCAACGAGCTAGTTCACTAGAGGCATACTAGGGATACAGTGTTGTCTATTTACCCACACATGCAGTGTGTTTCCAATCAATACAATTATAGCATGGATAATAAACGATTATCATGAACAAGGAAATATGATAATAAACACTTTATTTATTGCCTCTAGGGCATATTTCCAACGGTCTCCCACTTGCACTAGAGTCAATAATCTAGTTCACATCAATATGTGATTTACATGGTAATGAATCGAACACCCATACAGTTCTGGTGTTGATCATGTTTAGCCCTTGGAAGAGGTTTAGTCAACGGGTCTGCAACATTCATATCTGTGTGCACTTTGCTAATATTTATGTCCTTCTCCTCGATGTAGAACCGGATGGAGTTGAAGCGTCGCTTTATGTGTCTGGTCCTCTTGTGAAACCTTGGTTCCTTGGCTAGAGCAATGGCACCAGTGTTGTCACAGAACATGTTTATTGGATTCAGTGCACTAGGCACTACTCCAAGATCTGTCATGAACTGCTTCATCCAGACACCTTCCTTCACTGCCTCCGAGGCTGTGATGTACTCCGCTTCGCACGTAGAATCAGCTACCATGCTCTGCTTGGAACTACACTAGCTTACCTCTCCCCCGTTAAGAATAAATACATATCCGGTTTGCGACTTAGAGTCGTCCGGATTAGTGTCAAAGCTTGCATCGACGTAACCCTTAACGACGAGCTCTTCATCACCTCCATAAACGAGAAACATCTCCTTAGTCCTGTTAAGGTACTTAAGGATATTCTTGACCGCTTGCTAGTGCTCGATTCCAGGATCACTTTGAAACCTTCCAGCCATACTTATGGCAAGGATAACATCGGGTCTTGTGCATAGCATTGCATACATGATAGAGCCTATGGATGAAGCATAGGGGATGACGCTCATCTTTTCTTTATCATCTGCAGTCACCGGGCATTGAGTCTTACTCAACTTTACACCTTGTAACACAGGCAAGAACCCCTTCTTGGACTGTTCCATTTTGAATTTCTTCAAAACTTTATCAAGGTATGTGCTCTGTGAAAGTGCTATTAAGCGTCTCGATCTATCTCTATAGATCCTAATGCCTAATATGAAAGCAGCTTCTCCTAGGTCCTTCATTGAAAAACTCTTATTCAAATATTCCTTCACGCTTTCCATCATTTCTATATTGTTTCCAATCAGCAATATGTCATCCACATATAACACTAGAAACGCTATAGAGCTCCCACTCACTTTCTTGTAAATACAAGCTTCTCCATAAACTTGTATAAACCCAAACGCTTTGATCACTTCATCAAAGTGTTGGGGAACGTCGCATGGGAAACAAAAATTTTCCTACGCACACGCAAACCTATCCATGGTGATGAGCATCTACGAGAGGGAGAGTGGATCTACATACCCTTGTAGATCGCTAAGCGGGAAGCGTTAAGAAACGCGGTTGGTGTAGTCGAACATCTTCGCGATCCAAATCGCCGAGCGTCCCGCGATCTCATCACGATCCGTCCCGCGATCCAATCACGATACGTCCCGTGAACTCATCACGATCCGTCCCGCGATCTCATCACGATCCGTCTCACGATCTTGATCACGATCTGTCCCGCGAACTCATCACGATCCGTTCCACGATCTCATCACGAACCGTCTCGCGATCTCGATCACGGTCCTTCCGATCTAGCGCCGAACGGACGGCACCTCCGCGTTCAGCACACGTGCAGCTTGATGACGATCTCCACCGTCTTGATCCAGCAAGAGGAGGTGGATAGGAGAGAGAGTTCACCGGCAGCGTGACGGCGCTCCGGTGATGGTGGTGGAGCAATTCCGGCAGGGCTTCGCCTAAGCGCTGCGGAAAACCGATCTAGAGGAGAAACTGTGCACCGGTGAAACGGGTAGCACGTGGCCGGAAATTCTGTCCAAAAACCACCCAATCCACTAGTATATAGGAGGAGAGGAGAGGAGAGGCAGCCAAGGCCTTTGGGTCGGCCGAAATAGGAGGTGGGAAGAAATCCTACTTCACCTCCAATCCTAGTTGGAGTAGGATTGCCTCCTATTGGCTGATTTTCCACTTTTTGCTTTAGGACTTTCTCTCCTGCGCCATGGGCCTTTGTGGCTGTTTTCCCAGCCCACTAAGGGCTGGTTATTATTCTCCCACAGCCCATGGACCTCTTGGGGTCGAAATACCCCTCCCGGAGGTCCTCCGGTACACTACCGGTACTCCCGGTACAATACCGATACTCCCGGTACACTACCGATGAGCCCGAAACTTTTCCGGAAACCAAACTGGGACTTCCTATATATGAATCTTTACCTCCGGACCATTCCGGAGCTCCTCGTGACGTCCGGGATCTCATCCGGGACTCCGAACAACCTTCGGTCACCACCATACATAACTCTACACTACCGAAACGTCACCGAACCTTAAGTGTGCAGACCCTGCGGGTTCGAGAACTATGTAGACATGACCGAGACACCTCTACGGTCAATAACCAATGGCGGGACCTGGACGTCCACATTGGTTCCTACATATTCTACGAAGATCTTTATCGGTCGAACCTCTATGTCAAGGATTCAGTTAATCCCGTATAACGTCCCCTTTGTTCTTCGGTATGTTACTTGCCCGAGATTCGATCGTCGGTATCTCCATACCTAGTTCAACCTCGTTACTGGCAAGTCTCTTTACTCGTTCCGTAATACAAGATCCCGTGACTAACAATTAGCCACATTGCTTGCAAGGCTTGTTGTGATGTTGTATTACCGAGTGGGCCCTGAGATACCTCTCCGTCACACGGAGTAACAAATCCCAGTCTCGATCCATGCCAACTCAACAAACACCATCGGAGATACCTGTAGAGCACCTTTATAGTCACCCAGTTACGTTGCGACGTTTGATACACACAAGGCACTCCTCCGATATCCGTGAGTTGCATGATCTCATGGTCATAGGAACATATACTTGACATGCAGAAAACAGTAGCAATAAACTGACACGATCATATGCTATGTTTGTAGTTTGGGTCTTATCCATCACATCATTCTCCTAATGATGTGATCCCGTTATCAAATGACATCTCATGTCCATGGCTAGGAAACCTTAACCATCCTTTGATCAACGAGCTAGTCCATTAGAGGCATACTAGGGACATGGTTTTGTCTATGTATCCACACATGCATTTAAGTCTCCGATCAATACAGTTATAGCATGGATAATAAACGATTATCATGAACAAGGAAATATGATAATAACTAATTTATTATTGCCTCTAGGGCATATTTCCAACACAAAGCGCTTATTCCAGCTCCGAGATGCTTGCACCAGTCCATAAATTGATCGCTGGAGTTTGCAAACTTTGTCAGCATTCTCTGGATCGACAAAACCTTCGGGTTGCATCATATACAACTCTTCCTCAAGGAAACCGTTGAGGAATGCCGTTTTGACATCCATCTGCCAAATTTCATAGTCGAAATAAGCAGCTATTGCCAACATGATTCTGCAGACTTAAGCATCGCTACGGTGAGAAAGTCTCATCGTAGTCAACTCCTTGAACTTGTGAAAAACCCTTTGCCACAAGTCGAGCTTTATAGACGATGACATTACCGTCCGCGTCCGTCTTCTTCTTAAAGATCCATTTGTTCTGAATGGCCTTTCCCCCTTCAGGTAGTACTTCCAAAGTCCATACTTTGTTTTCATACATGGATCCCATATCGGATTTCATGGCCTCTAACCATTTCTCGGAATCCGGGCCCATCACTGCTCCTCCATAGCTCGTAGGTTCATTGTTGTCTAACAACATGACCTCCAAGATAGGGTTGCCGTACCACTCGGGCGTAGTACGCGTCCTTGTCGACCTACGAGGTTCAATAGTAGCTTGATCCGAAGCTTCATGATCATCATCATTAACTTTCTCTTCTACCATCGTAGGTTCCACAGAAACATCTTTCTGCGCAGCGCTACTTTCTGGTTGAAGTAAAGGTTCAATAACCTCGTCAAGCTCTATTTTCCTCCCACTCAATTCTTTCGAGAGAAACTCTTTCTCATGAAATGTTCCGTTCTTTGCGACAAACACTTTGCCTTCGGATCTGAGATAGAAGGTATACCCGACTGTCTCTTTCAGGTATCCTATGAAGACGGATTTCTCTGCTTTGGGTTCTAGCTTTTCAGGCTGAAGCTTTTTGACATAAGCATCACATCCCCAAACTTTAAGAAACGACAACTTTGGCCTTTTGCCAAACCACAGTTCATATGGTGTCGTCTCAACGGATTTTGATGGTGCCCTATTTAAAGTGAATGCAGTTGTCTCTAATGCATAATCCCAAAACGATAGTGGCAAATCGGCAAGAGACATCATAGAACGCACCATATCTAATAAGGTTCGATTACGACGTTGAGACACACCATTACGCTGTGGGTGTTTCCGGCGGTGTCAACTGTGAAACAATTCCACATTGTCTTAAGTGACTTCCAAACTCATAACTCAGATATTCACCTCCTCGATCAGATCACAGAAATTTAATCTTCTTGTTACGATGATTCTCAACTTCACTCTGAAAATGCTTGAACTTTTCAAACGTTTCAGACTTGTGTTTCATCAAGTAAATATACCCATATCTACTCAAGTCATCAGTGAAGGTGAGAAAGTAACGATATCCACCGCGCGCTGCAACATTCATTGGACCGCACACATCAGTATGTATGATTTCCAATAAGTCACTTGCCCGTTCCATTGTTCCAGAGAACGGCGTTTTAGTCATCTTGCCCATGAGGCATGGTTCACATGTGTCAAGTGATTCAAAATCAAGTGACTCCAAAAGTCCATCAGCATGGAGCTTCCTCATGCGTTTTACACCAATATGACCTAAACGGCAGTGCCACAAGAAAGTGTTACTATCATTATCAACTCTACATCTTTTGGCATCAATGTTATGAACATGTGTGTCATCACTATCAATATTCAATATGAATAAACCCCTAACATTGGGTGCATGACCATAAAAGATATCACTCATATAAATAGAACAACCTTTATTCTCTGATTTAAATGAGTAACCGTCTCGCAATAAACAAGATCCAGATATAATGTTCATGCTTAACGCAGGCACTAAATAACAATTATTCAGGTTCATCACTAATCCTGATGGTAATCGAAGAGAGAGCATGCCGACGGCGATCACATCAACCTTGGAACCATTTCCCACGCGCATCGTCACTTCGTCCTTTGCCAGTCTTCGTTTATTCCGAAGTTCCTGCTTTGAGTTGCAAATGTGAGCAACCAAACCGGTATCAAATACCCAGGCACTACTACGAGAACTAGTAAGGTACACATCAATAACATGTATATCATATATACCTTGTTTGTCTTTGGCTGCCTTCTTGTCAGCCAGGTACTTGGGGCAGTTCCGCTTCCAGTGACCAGTTCCTTTGCAATGAAAGCACTCAGTTTTTGGCTTAGGTCCATGCTTAGGCTTCTTTGTAGGAGTAGCAACTGCTTTGCCATCCTTCTTTGTTTTACCCTTCTTGCCTTTGCCCTTGCCATTTTTCTTGAAACTAGTGGTTTTATTGACCATCAACACTTGATGTTCTTTCTGGATTTCAGACTCAACGACTTTTAGCATCGCAAACAGCTCGGATGAGGACTTGTTCATCCTGTGCATGTTATAGTTCATCACAAAGCTCTTGTAACTAGGTGGAAGTGATTGAAGAACTCTATCAATGATCGCCTCTTGCGGTAGGGTAATTCCCAACTCAGCTAGACGGTTTGAATACCCAGACAATCTGAGTATATGCTCACTGATAAACCCATTCTCCTCCATCTTGCAAGCATAGAACTTATCGGAGGTCTCATACCTCTCGATCCGGGCATTCTTCTGAAAAATAAACTTCAACTCCTAGAACATCTGATATGCTCCATGGCGTTCAAAACGTCTTTGAAGTCCCGGTTCTAAGCCATACAATATTGCACACTGAACTATTGAGTAGTCTCCAGCACGAGCCTCCCAAGCATTCTTAACGTCTTCGGAGGTCATGTCTTCTGGTTGGTCACCAAGCGGTGCATCAAGGACATATTGTTTTTGGGAAGCCATGAGGATAATCCTCAGATTACGGGCCCAATCAACAAAGTTACTTCCATCATCTTTCAACTTAGTTTTCTCTAGGAACGCATTAAAATTCAGGGGTGCTACTGCGCGAGCCTTTGATCTACAACATAAATATGCAAAGGTTACTTAGACTATTGTTCAAGATAATGAGTTTAGTTAATCAAATTACTAAAGCTCCCACTCAAATTGACATCCCTCAGGTCATCTGAGTGTCACATGATCCAAATTCACCAACTCAAGTCCGATCATCACGTGAGTTAAGGTGGCTTCAATGGTGAACATCATTATGTTGATCATATCTACTATATGACTCATGTTCGACCTTTCGGTCTCTTGTGTTCCGAGGCCATGTCTGTACATGCTAGGCTTGCCAAGTTTAACCCGAGTGTTGTGCACGTGCAAATCTGGCTTGCACCCGTTGTATGTGAACATAGAGTCTATCACACCCGATCATCACGTGGTGTCTCGACACGACGAACTTTCGCAACGGTGCACACTCGGGGAGAACACAATTTATCTTGAAATTTAAGTGAGGGATCACCTTATAATGCTACCGTCGTACTAAGCAAAACAAGGTTCATAAAAGGATTAACATCTCATGCAATTCATAAGTGGCATGTTATGGCCATGAACTTGTGTTTAAGATCTCCATCTTCAAAACATCGGCATGATCTCCATTGTCACCGGCACGACACCATGATCTCCATCATCTTGATCTCCATCAACGTGTCGCCATCGGGGTTGTCACGCCCTGCATGCTTCTACTACTATTGCTACCGTAGCGATAAAGTAAAGCATTACATAGCGCTTAATGATTGACACGCAGGTCATACAATAATTAAAGACAACCCTATGGCTCCTGCCGGTTGCCGTCCTCATCGACATGCAAGTCGTGAAATTCTATACATCACATGATCATCTCATACATCACATATATCTCATCATGTAATTGGCCATATCACATCACAACATACCCTGCAAAAACAAGTTAGACGTCCTCTAATTGTTGTTGCAAGTTTTACGTGGCTGCTATGGGTATCTAGCAAGAACGATTCTCACCTACGCATAAACCACAACGGTGATACATAAGTTGCTTTTCAACCTTCTCAAGGACCGCCTTTGTCGAATCCGATCCAACTAAAGTAGGAGAAACCGACACCCGCTAGCCACCTGTTGCAACAAGTGCAGTTGAGGGAACCGGTCTCTCGTAAGCGTATGAGTAAGGTTGGTCCAGGCCGCTTCATCCCACAATACTGCTGAACCAAAACACGACCAAGGGAGGAAGCAATCTAAGCATCAATGCCCACAAACCTTTTGTGTTCTACTCAAGATCTCATCGAACCATCAACCTAGCTCATGATGCCACTGTTGGGGAACGTCGCATGGGAAACAAAAATTTTCCTACGCGCACGCAAACCTATCCAGGGTGATGAGCATCTACGAGAGGGAGAGTGGATCTACGTACCCTTGTAGATCGCTAAGCGGGAAGCGTTAAGAAACGCGGTTGGTGTAGTCGTACTTCTTCGCGATCCAAATTGCCGAGCCTCCCACAATCTAATCACGGACCATCCCGCGATCTCGTCACGATCCATCCCACAATCCGATCACGAACGTGCCGTGGCCTTGATCACGATCTTTCCGATCTAGTACCGAACGGATGGCACCTCCGCGTTCAGCACACGTGCACCTTGATGACGATCTCCACCGTCTTGATCCAGCAAGAGGAGGCAGAGAGGAGGGAGAGTTCACCGGCAGCGTGACGTCCCTCCGGTGATGGTGGTGGAGTTATTCCTGCAGGGCTTCGCCTAAGCACCGCAGAAAACCAATCTAGAGGAGAAACTATGCACTGGAGGTTAGGGTTGCACGTGGAAGAAAGAACTTATGCCAAAACCCTCAAACCCCTCTAGTATATATAGGAGGAGAGGAGGAGGAGGAGGGGCTGGCACAAGGGCCAAAGCCCACCAGGTTCGGTCGGCTAGGGAGGAGTCCTCCTCTTCCCACTCCTAGTGGGATTAGGACTCCTTCCATATATAGCCCTTTTTTGCCTTTTTCCACCTTTTTCCTTTTGGTATTTTCTTCCCAGCATCATGGGCCTTGTGTAGGACTTCCACCAGCCCACCAAGGGCTGGTATTCATCTTCCCACAGCCCATAAAACCTCTTGGGTCGAAATACCCCTCTCAGTGGTCTCCCGGTACACTACCGGCACTCCCGGTACACTACCGATGAGCCCGAAACTTTTCCGGCGACCAAACTAGGACTTCCTATATATGAATCTTTACCTCCAGACCATTCCGGAGCTCCTCGTGACGTCCAGGATCTCATCCGGGACTCCGAACAATCTTCGGTCACCACCATACATAACTCTACACTACCGAAACGTCACCGAACCTTAAGTGTGCAGACCCTGCGGGTTCGAGAACTATGTAGACATGACCGAGACACCTCTCCGGCCAATAACCAATGGCGGTACCTGGATGTCCACATTGGTTCCTACATATTCTATGAAGATCTTTATCGGTCGAACCCTAAACCCTAAACCCTTTGTTCTTTGGTATGTTACTTACTCGAGATTCGATCGTCGGTATCTCCATACCTAGTTCAACCTCTTTACCGGCAAGTCTCTTTACTCGTTCCGTAATACAAGATCCCGCAACTAACAATTAGTCACATTGCTTGCAAGGCTCATTGTGATGTTGTATTACCGAGTGGGCCCCAAGATACCTCTCCGTCACACGGAGTAACAAATCCCAGTCTCGATACATGCCAACTCAACAGACACCATCGGAGATACCTGTAGAGCACCTTTATAGTCACCCAGTTACATTGCGACGTTTGATACACACAAGGCACTCCTCCGATATCCGTGAGTTGCATGATCTCATGGTCATAGGAACATATACATTGACATGCAGAAAACAGTAGCAATAAACTGATACGATCATACGCTACGTTTGTAGTTTGGGTCTTGTCCATCACATCATTCTCCTAATGATGTGATCCCGTTATCAAATGACATCACATGTCAATGGCTAGGAAACCCTGACCATCTTTGATCAACGAGCTAGTTCACTAGAGGCATACTATGGATACAGTGTTGTCTATTTACCCACACATGCAATGTGTTTCCAATCAATACAATTATAGAATGGATAATAAACGATTATCATGAACAAGGAAATATGATAATAAGCACTTTATTTATTGCCTCTAGGGCATATTTCCAACAGTTTGATACACACAAGGCACTCCTCCGGTGTCAGTGATTGTCATGATCTCATGGTCATAGGAACAGATACTTGACATGCAGAAAACAGTAGCAATAAACAGACACAATGATATGCTATGTTTGTAGTTTCGGTCTTGTCCATCACACAATTCTCCTAATGATGTGATCCCGTTATCAAATGACATCTCATGTCCATGGCTAGGAAACCTTAAACATCTTTGACTAACGAGCCAGTCTATTAGAGGCATACTAGGGACATGGTTTTGTCTATGTATCCACACATGCATGTCAGTCTCCGATCAATACAATTATAGCATGGATAATAAATGATTATCATGAACAAGGAAATATGATAATAACTAATTTATTATTGCCTCTAGGGCATATTTCCAATAGTCTCCCACTTGCACTAGAGTCAATAATCTAGTTCACAGCACCATGTGATCTGTATTGTTATGAATCTAACACCCAATGAGTTCTAGGGCTCGATCATGCTTTGCATGTGAAAGATGTCTTTTAGTCAACGGGTCTGCGACATTCAGATCCGTGTGTACTTTGCAAATCTCCATGCTAAACTGTAAACACTGCTACTACACTCCACTTGGTACTATTCCAAATGGCTGCTCCACTATACGTATCCATATTGCTACTCCGAGTCATCCGGATTGGTGTTAAAGCTTGCATCGACGTAACTCTTTACGACGAACTCTTTATCACCTCCATAATCAAGAAACATCTCCTTAGTCCTCTGGTTACTAAGGACAATTTTGACCACTATCCAGTGATCCACTCCTGGACCACTCTTGTACCCCTTGACAGACTCATGGCAAGGCACACACAAGTGCGATACACAGCATGGCATAATATAGAGCCTATGGCTAAGGCATAGGAGACGACGTTCATCCTTTCTCTTTCTTCTGCCGTTGTCGAGCTTTGAGTCTCACTCAACTTCACACCTTCCAAATCAGGCGAGAACTCTTTCTCTGACTGATCCATTTTGAACTCTTTCAAAATCTTGTCAAGGTATGTACTCATTGAAAGTCTCATCAAGCATCTTGATCTATCTCTATAGATCTTGACACTCAACAATTAGGTAGCTTTATCCAAGTCTTCCTTTGAAAAACTCTTTTAAAACAACCGTTTATGCTTTCCAGAAATGCTACATCATTTCCGATCATCAATATGTCAACCACATATGTTTACCATAAACTCTATAGTGCTCCCACTCACTTTATTGTAAACACAAGTTTCTCATAAACTTTGTATAGACTCAACAACTTTGATCACCTCATCAAAGTGTATATTCCAACTCCGAGATGTTTGCCTTAGTTCATAGAAGGATCACTGAAGCTTGCACACCTTTTATCATCCTTAGGACTGACAAAACCTTCTGGTTGTATCTCATACATCCTTTCCTGAAGGAAGGAAACAATGTTTTGGCATCCATCTGCCAGATCTCATAATTGAAAAATGCAGCAGCTGCTAACATAAATCCAACAGACTTTAGCATCGCTAAGAGTGAGAAAGTCTCATCGTAGTCAACTCCTAGAACTTGCCGGAAACTTCTTTGCGACAAGTCGAGCTTTATAAATGGTGACATTCACCATCAGCGTATGTCTTCATTTTAAAGATCCATTTGTACTCAACGACCTGTCGTCCAACAAGCAAATCCACCAAAGTCTATATTTGGTTTTTATACATGGATCCTTTCTCGGATTTCATGGCCTCTAACCATTTGTCGGATTCTGGGACCATCATCACTTCTCCATAGCTCGTAGGTTCATCGTTGTCCAACAACATGACCTCTAAGACAGGGTTGTCGTACCACTCAGAAGCAGTACACCTCCGTGTCGACCTACGAGGTTCGATAGTAACTTGATCTGAAGCTTCACGAACATCATCATTAACTTCCTCTTCAACTAACGTAGGCTTCACAGAAACATCTTCCTGCGCTGCGCTACTCTCTGGTTGAAACAAAGGTTCAACAACCTCATCAAGTTCTATCTTCCTCCCACTCAATTCTTTCGAGAGAAACTTTTCCTCGAGAAAAGACCTAGTTTTAGCAACAAACATTTTATGCTTGGATCTGAGATAGAAGGTTCACCCAACTGTTCTTAGGGTATTCTATGAAGATGCATTTGTTCGCTTTGGGTTCAAGCTCATTAGGTGAAAACATTTTCCACACAAGCGTCACAGCCCCAAACATTAAGAAATGATAGCTTAGGTTTCTATCAAACCACAATTCACACGGTGTCATCTCAACGGGTTTAGATGGTGCCCTATCTAAAGTGAATGTAGTTGTCTCTAATGCATAACCCCAAAATTATAGTAGCAAAACGATAAGAGATATCATAGCAAGCACCATATCCAATAGAGCACGACTATGACGTCCGAACACACCATCACACTATGGTGTTCTAGGTGACATGAGTTGTGAAACAACTTTCACATTGTCTAAAGTTGTATGCCAAACTCATAGCTCAGATATTCACCTCACGATCATATCGTAGACATTTTCATCTTCTTGTCACGATGATCTCAAAACTTCACTCTAAATTTGCTTGAACCTTTCATACGATTCAGACTTGTGTTTCATTAAGTAAATATACACTATATCTACTCAAATCATCAGTGAAGATAAGAAAATAATGATATCCACCGCATGCTACAAGACTCATTGGATTGCATGCATCAACATGTATAATTTCCAATAAACCACTTGCCCACTCCATCAATCCGGAAAATGGGGTCCTTCGTCATCTTGCCCAAGAGACATGGTTCGCATGTCTCAACCGATTCGAAATCAAATGAGTCCAAAGATCCATCAGCATGGAGTTTCTTCATGCGCTTTATACCAATATGACATTTAGTGGCAGTGCCACAAGTATGTGGTACTATCATTATTAACTTCGTATCTTTTGGCATCAATGTTATGAACATGTGTATTACTACGACCAAGATTCAACAAAACATTCTCACTGGTTGCCTGACCATTGAAGGTATTACTCATGTAAATAGAATAACCATTATTCTCTAACTTAAATGAATAACCGTATTGCAATAAACACGATCTAATCACGTTCATGCTCAACGCAAAACACCAAATAACATTTATTTAGGGTAATCACTAATCCCAAAGGACATAAGCCTTTTGTGTAGCAATGAGGACAATCCTAAGATCATGGACCCAGTCCGCAATATTGCTAACATCATCTTTCAACTCTATTTCTCTACGAACATATAAAAATTCACGGGAGCTACAGCGTGAGCTAGTTATCTACAACATAATTTTGCAAAGACACAGCTAACTATGTTCATGATAATGAGTTCAATTAATAATATTACTTAAGAACTCCCACTCAAATTGACATCCCTCCGGTCATTCGAGTGATACATGATCCAAATTCGCCAACTCAAGTCCGATCATCACGTGAGTTGAGGTGGTTTCAATGGTGAACATCATCATGTTGATCATATCTACTATATGACTCATGTTCGACCTTTTGGCCTATTGTGTTCCGAGGCCATGTCTGTACATGCTAGGCTCGTCAAGTTTAACCCGAGTGTTTTGCATGTGCAACACTGGCTTGCACCCGTTGTATGTGAACGTAGAGTCTATCACACCCAATCATCACGTGGTGTCTCGACACGATGAACTTTCGCAACGGTGCACACTCGGGGAGAACACAATTTATCTTGAAATTACGTGAGGGATCACCTTATAATGCTACCGTCTTCCTAAGCAAAACAAGGTGCATAAAAGGATTAACATCACATGCAAATCATAAGTGACATGATATGGCCATGAACTTGTTCTTTTGATCTCCATCTTGAAAGCACTAGCATGATCTCCATCGTCACCGGCATGACACTATGATCTCCATCATCTTGATATCCATCAATGTGTCGCCATCTGGGTGTCGTGCCCACCATGCTTCTACTACTATTGCTACCGTTTAGCGATAAAGTAAAGCATTACATAGCGCTTAATGATTGACACACAGGTCATGCAATAATTAAAGACAACCCTATGGCTCCTGCCGGTTTCCGTACTCATCGACATGCAAGTCGTGATATTCTATACAACACATGATCATATCATACATCACATATATCTCATCATGTAATTGGCCATATCACATCACAACACACCCTGCAAAAACAAGTTAGACGTCCTCTAATTGTTGTTGCATGTTTTACGTGGCTGCAATGGGTATCTAGCAAGAACAATTCTCGCCTACGCATAAACCACAACGGTGATACATAAGTTGCTTTTCAACCTTCTCAATGACCGCCTTTGTCGAATCCGATCCAACTAAAGTAGGAGAAATTGCCGCCCGCCAGCCATCTTTTGCAACAAGTTGTAGTTGAGGGAACCGGTCTCTCGTAAGAGTACGAGTAATGTTGGTCCGGGCCGCTTCATCCCACAATACCGCTGAACCAAAACACGACCAAGGGAGGAAGCAATCTAAGCATCAACGCCCACAAAGTCTTTGTGTTCTACTCGAGATCTCATCTACACATAGACCTAGATCATGATGCCTTTGTTGGGGAACGTTGCATGGGAAACAAAAAATTTCCTACGCGCACGCAAGATCTATCCATGGTGATGAGCATCTACGAGAGGGAGAGTGGATCTACATACCCTTGTAGATCGCTAAGCGGGAAGCGTTAAGAAATGTGGTTGGTGTAGTCGAACGTCTTCGCGATCCAAATCGCCGAGCGTCCCGCGATCTCATCATGATCTGTCTCGCGATCCAATCATGATCCGTCCCGCTAACTCATCACGACCCGTCCCACGATCTCATCACGATCCATCTCGCAATCTTGATCACGGTCCTTCCGATGTAGCGCCGAACGGATGACACCTCCGCGTTCAGCACACGTACAACTCAATGAAGATCTCCGCCTTCTTGATCCAGCAAGAGGGAGCGGAGAGGTAGACGAATTCTCCGGTAGCGTGACGGCCCCATGGTGATGGTGGTGGAGCAATTCTGGCAGGGCTTGGCCTAAGCACTGCAGAAAACCGATCTAGAGGAGAAACTATGCACTAGAGGAACGGGTAGCATGTGGCTGAAAATCAAGTGCAAAAACCCTAAAACCTCTAGTATATATAAGATTAAGAGAGGAGGAGGCTTGGCCCAAGAGCCAAGCCATCTAGGCGTCGGCTGAACCAAGAGGAGAGAAGGATTCCTCCTCCAATCCTAGTAGGACTAGGACTCCTCCTTATTTTGGCCTTTTTGCCTTTTTCCATCCTTTTCTCTTTGGGCTTTTCTTCCCAGCCGCATGGGCCTTGTGTGGTACTTCCACCAGCCCACTAAGGGCTGGTATTCACTCTCCCACAGCCCATGTAGCCTCTTGGGTAGAAATACACCTCCCGATGGTCTCCTGGTACACTACCGGCACTCCCGGTACACTACCGATGAGCCCGAAACTTTTTCGGCGACCAAAATAGGACTTCCTATATATCAATCTTTACCTCCGGACCATTCCAGAGTTCCTTGTGATGTACGAGATCTCGTTCGGGACTCCGAACAACCTTCAGTCACCACCATGCATAACTCTATACTACCGAAACGTCACCAAACCTTAAGTGTGCAGACCTTGCGGGTTCGAGAACTATGTAGACATGACCGAGACACCACTACGGTCAATAACCAACAGTAGGACCTGGATGCCCATATTGGATCCTACATATTCTACGAAGATCTTTATCGGTCAAACCTCTATGTCAAGGATTCAGTTAATCCCGTATGATGTTCCCTTTGTTCTTTGGTATGTTACTTTCCCGATATTTGAAAGGCGGTATCTCCATACCTAGTTCAACCACATTACCGGCAAGTCTCTTTACTCATTCCATAATACAAGATCCCGTGACTAACACTTAGTCACATTGCTTGCAAGGCTTATTGTGATGTTGTATTACCGAGTGGGCCCTGAGATACCTCTCCGTCACACGGAGTAACAAATCCCAGTCTTGATCCATGCCAACCCAACAGACACCCTCGGATATACCTATAGAGTACCTTTATAGTCACCCAGTTACGTTGCGATGTTTGATACACACAAGGCACTCCTCCGGTGTCAGTGAGTTACATGATCTCATGGTCATAGGAACAGATACTTGACATGCAGAAAACAGTAGCAATAAACTGACACAATCATATGCTACGTTTGTAGTTTGGGTCTTGTCCATCACACCATTCTCCTAATGATTTGATCCTGTTATCAAATGACATCTCATGTCCATGGCTAGGAAAACTTAGCCATTGATCAATGAGCCAGTCTATTAGAGGCATACTAGGGACATGGTTTTGTCTATGTATCCACACATGCATCTAAGTCTCCGATCAATACAATTATAGTATGGATAATAAACGATTATCATGAACAAGGAAATATGATAATAACTAATTTATTATTGCCTCTAGGGCATATTTCCAACATTGAGAACACTTGATGTACGTCTTGCGTGGGATACCCGTAGTGATATTGGGTATTCTAATGATTCACTTGATATATGTTTATGCATCAACATGCTAATTCCGATGACCTTGGGGATATATGCATAGGGGTTGATTGCACGTTTTCATGCAACGTTCTCCGATAGAAATATTGGGGTGCTCCTTGAAGTTCTTTGTGTTGGATTGAATATGATAGACCTGAAATTGTTTGATGCATGCCGGATAATTTACCCACGGATACTTGAGATGACATTGGAGTATCTAGGTGACATTACGGTGGATTGATCTGTATCATTGGTGTTATTGTACTACGAACTCTAGGGCTGTTTGTGACACTTATAGGAATAGCCAAAAAGATTTATCGGAAATAATAATTTTGAGGTGGCTCTACTACCTACACAAATTTCATCTATTTTTTCTCCGCTAGATAGGAACTTTGGAGTGATTCCTTGTTGCATGTTCAGGGATGATGATATGATTCAACTATGTTAGCATTGTTGGGAGATTGCACTAGCGAAAGTATGAACCCTAGGACTTATTTCCAAGCATTTATACAATGTTTTGCTCGCTGTTTTACACTTGTTACCTTGCATTTTATATTTTTAGATTACAAAAACCTATTTCTATCATCCATATTGCACTTGTATCACCATCTCTTCGCTGAACTAGTGCACCTATACAATTTGACATTGTATTGGGTGTGTTGGGGACACAAGAGATTTCTTGTATTTTATTGCAGGTTTGTTTGAGAGACACCATCTTCATCCAACACTCCAGACTGGTAAACCTTAGGTCATCCACTTGAGGAAAAAATGTTACTTTCCTACAAAACTCTACGGTTGGAGACCTACATAGTCTACAAGAATAAATTGCATAGTACACATCAATCTCTTTTTTGGCGCCGTTGCCGGGGAGGTGAGTGCTTGAAGATATATCTTTAGATCTTGCAATTAAACCTTTTAGTTTCTTGTTTTTCACCAGTTTGGTTTTATAGAAGAAAACTACAAAAATGGAGTTTGGGTTGCATCATTTGTTTCGTCTTTATAATATCTTTCGTGAAAATAAGGATACAGAAAATTGTGCTCAATTGGTAGAGAAAGAAATTATGAAAATACTTGGTGAGAATTCTTTGAATGATGAGCATGATAGAAATATTTTTAGCATGAGTTCTTTGAATATCCATAATGCTAATGATATGCAAAACCACAAGCTTGGGGATGCTATGTTTGGCGAAGATGATATTCTTAGTGCCCCAAGTTTTGATGAGCAAATTTATTATGATGAAAGCATGCCTCCTATTTATAATGATCATTGTGATTACATGTATTATATAAAGAATAATGATAACCATGAAACTTGTCTTCATGATTTTAATTTTCAATGTGGTTATGTCAATCAAGTGTCTCATGATAGTTATTAATTTGAGTTTCCTCTCACTACTATGGATGAGAAGAATTTTGCTTATGTGGGAAATGATATTCTATGATTGTGCATCATGAAAATAATAATTTATGTGATAGTTATATTGTTGAATTCCTTCACGATGCTACTGAAAATTATTATGAGGGAGGAACATATGCTTGTAAGAATTGGAATAATATCAAGTTTCATCTCTATGTGTTCAATTTTTTGAAGGTATGCTTGTTTTGCCTTCCTATGCAAATTGATTCTTGCTTTCCTGAATTGTTTGCTCACAAAATTCCTATGCATAGTGTAACATCCCGATGTTCAGAATGTCTTAAGATTTTTTTTCTTTCTAAAAGTACGTAAAAAAATATTCTTTTGTTTTTTGTTAATACAAGTTTAAATTAAGTTTTACAAAATTAGTGGATCTCATTTGAAATAATCCAAACTTAAATTTAAAAAAATGGGTTTCAATCTTCTCTTTAGTTGTGTGTGTTTTCCTTGTCTTCGTCACATTAGAATTTATTTGTGTTCTTGTCTATTTTTCTTTTATGGATTTTCTTGGCTTTTTCCAAAAACCTCTTGGTTTTCTTTTGTTGTTGTTCCGTTTGTGGTAATCCTAATCCTAACAAAAATCAATACTATATTATATTAATTTTCTCTCTCTCCTTTCATTGGACCTTGCACAAATAGGCACCTTACCTTTCCATATCTCTCACCTTTTCTTTTTGAGACTTGCTTTATATCTCACGCATCCACCAAAGCATCTCATGGTCCTCTTGTTTTCCTTTTCTTTTCTTTCTAGCTATTCTATCCAGCCAGCCAACCAAAGCGAGGCCCAAGGCCCAGCGTGGAGCATCCAGTCCTTCGGCAGTCGATCAAATGTTCATTTTCCACCTCCACCCCACGGCTAGAGGAACGAAATGTACGACCACTATGGAAACCCTCCTCTGGCCTTCCTTTAATTTACCGTTTCCAAATCCAAAGATACATAAACTTGGCCCATCTTCCAGCGAAGGTCCGGGCGCTTCCTCTCCTTCCTTCACCGCGTACATCCCCACACCATTAACAGAGAGGAGAGAAACGTACAGCTACCACACACTCTTCCTCTAATTCCTTCAAATCTTGATCGTTTCCAATTCCGCGCGTACATATAGGTGCACACCAATCTCCTCTGTCATTCCACTCAGCGCCTTGCCCTCTCCCTTCCTCGTTCTTCCACAATCTCTTGCCGAAATGCTGCTGCTCCATGGACGCGAGTGCTCGTTCCTGGCGACTCCAAGCACCTCCATCCAAATCCTCGCGCCAGAAGATCCTCCTCCATCCCACAGCTCCATTCAGGGAAGAAGGAACGCGTTCTGTTGAGCGAACGCGTAGAATTTGACATGTCCGTCAACACTGTTCATCAAGTTCATCACACCGTTTTGTCCCGCTCGGTTAGTTTCTGTCCAATCCCTTTCACTTGTCTACTCAACCACGTTCAACCTATCTCCTAGACATCATGCTTCGGTCTATTTCCATCGTTGACCGCGTGCTTCCAAAACCGAATGTTATTTGTGGCATCGGCTTGTTTCTCTACCTTTGTTCGTCCGACGATTTCGTGCCCAATAGACGAATTATTTCTTGTATCCTTGATGATCCCATGGCAGAGTTAGATTGTTAGTTTTATTAACCGTGTGTAGTGTAGAATTTATCTTAGTTACTTTTGTACAAAATAAAAGTGTGTTCGGGTAAATTTTTCTATTGTTATGTTATTTTCATGTTTTTGTGATATGCCTAAGAGTACATCGTATGGTCTCATAATTTTTGCGTGTGACAGATGACTTGTTAGATTTATTTGTTTATCGATTATAGTTTTTCTTAAATTGTTATACATGTTGTCGCAAGTTGAGAATATATCTTTTTTGTACTGTTAGTGTCTTGTGTTAAACATGTCTTTAGATTTTAATATAGTTTTGTATTGTTTCATGTATATAATTTCATGCCTAATTGTAGTAGCGTGTTACGCTTTTGTTTTTTTATTAGTTCTTTTGATTTATTAATACACATGGTAGTTCATGGGTTAACTTTTATGTTAGTATGATATTTGTAGGTTCATTATATGACAAGGAGTCGCGCCTACTTATTCTATAATTCTAGGAGTTGGACGTGATTGAATGGATTTGTTAATAGGGTTTCTTTTATTTAATTATTATATATTTGTATGTTTTCTCATGTGATACTTTTGTATAACATGTAGCCCTCTATAGATGCGTAAAATATTTGGTGAACGTTCTCAATGTTTATAATTTCATAGGATTATTCTAGGCTTGCCTTGTTTATCGAATCATGAAATACTACATTTCTTATTTTAAAATTTTATTTTTGCATGATGATGAAAGCATATTTGCTTTCTTATGGTTTTATAATTAATAAAACATATATTTTATTGGACTAATGATTTTACTAAGTATATTTCACGAAAAGTTCAATGATGGATTGGCAAAAGGACTCTGGAGAGACCCCTAGATGCAAGCAATAGGATGGCAAGCTTCAAGCAAAAAGACCACATTTTACTTTGTGAGAAATTATTTTGAGTTTATAAAAAAATTAATACTACTAAAAGGGGTAAGGTATTGTTGGTGAACAAAATACTCCATGTGCACAAGTGATAATAACTAAAAACATCCAAAACCTCTTTCACAAAAGTCTATCTAAGACTATCATGAAAATCGGGGCTACCAATATTTCCCACTCGGTCCTACCGATTTCCACCTCAGACTGATCTCTGCCAAACCCTAGGTCTTCGGTACAATCCATTCTGCATCGGTGCCACCGAATTCAGCTTGCCAACTTTATGTTATCTCGTTAATTAAAATCGGAATTTCCAAGATTTTAGATCGCGGTCACCGAGTTGTGGAATCTGACGGTTGGTCACCTTATTGACATTGCCGAGACTTCTCTATCAGTCTCATCGAGATTCAAAAGTTTCTATCTTTGGAGCAACTCAGTACCATCGAGTTTTATACTTCGGTGTCATCGAGTTGGTCACTTTAGGTGTAACGATTGGATTTTTGGAGATGTATATATACCTCTCCACCATCACTCAGTTGAAAGACAAGCACTCACAACAGTTCCCCACTTATCCCATCAGATTTTTTGAGAGAGAGTCATCTACTCATGTGTTGAGATCAAGGTATTCCACTCCATCTATATGAATCTTGATCTCTAGCCTTCCTAAGTTTCTTTCTACCCAATCAATCTCTTCCACCAAAGCCAAATGAAAGGACGTGGATGTCGCCTAGATGGGGGGTGAATAGGCGCTTTAAAATAATTATGGTTTAGGCTTGAACAAATGCGGAATAAAACTATTATTTAATTAGTCAACCAAAAACCCTAAAACAACTAGGCTTACCTATGTGCACAAACAACTTATGCTAAGCAAGATAGACAACTAAGCGATAGCAAGATATATAACAAGAAACAATATGGCTATTACAAGTAAAGTGCATAAGTAAAAGGGCTCGGGTAAGAGATAACCGAGGCACGTGGAGATGATGATGTATCCCAAAGTTCACACCCTTGCGGATGCTAATCTTAGTTCGGAGCGGTGTGGAGGCACAATGCTCCCCAAGAAGCCAGTAGGGCCATCATAATCTCCTCATGCCTTCGCACAATGCAAGATGCTATGATTTCACTAAGGGACCCTTGAGGGTGGTCACCGAACTAAGTGATAGCAAGATACATAGCAAGAAACAATATGGCTATCACAAAGTAAAGTGCATAAGTAAAAGGGCTTGGGTAAGACATAACTGAGGCACGTGGAGACGATGATGTATCCCGAAGTTCACACCCTTGCGGATGCTAATCTCCGTTCGGAGCGGTGTGGAGGCACAATGCTCCGCAAGAAGCCACTAGGGCCATCGTAATCTCCTCACGCCCTCGCGCAATGCAAGATGTCGTGATTCCACTAAGGGACCCTTGAGGGTGGTCACCAAACCTGTACAAACAAGGTTGGGGCAATCTCCACAACTTGATTGGAGGCTCCCAACGACATCACGAAGCTTCACCACAATGGATTGTGGCACCGAGGTGACCTCAAATTCTCGGGGCAATCTCCACAACCTAATTGGAGACCCCGAAGCTTGCTCGGAGCTTTGCACCAAAATGATTGAGCTCCGAGGCACCACCAACCGTCTAGGGCGCCAAAGCACCCAAGAGGAACAAGCTCTAGGGTGCTCAAACACCCAAGAGTAATAGCTTCTCAACTTCTCACTTCCACATATCACTGTGGAGAACTCAAACCTATGCACCAAATGCAATGGCAAGGGCACATGGAGTGCCTAAGTCCTTATCTCACAAATCCCGCCAAAGAAACTAATGCTAGGGAGGGAAATGAGAGGAAGAACAAAGAAGAACACGAAGAACTCCAAGATCTAGATCCAAGGGGTTCCCCTCACCTAGAGGAGAAAGTGATTGGTGGAAATGTGGATCTAGATATCCTCTCTCTTTTACCTCAAGAACTAGCAAGAATCATTCGAGGGATTGAGAGTTAGCAAGCTCGAAGAAGGTCAACAATGGGGGAAGAACACGAGCTCAAGAGATGAGGTCAATTGGAGAAGAAGACCCCCTTTTATAGGTGGGGAAAAATCCAACCGTTATCCTCACAGCTCGCACAGAGCGGTACTACCGCTCCAAGGAGCGGTACTACCGCTAGGGCGGTAGTACCCCTTTGAAAAACAACACCAAGGAGGCAAAAGGCCAGTAGAACCTCCGGAGCGGTACTACCGCTCGTCCTCGCGGAACTACCGCTATGGATAGCGGTACTACTGCTACGGGTAGCGGTACTACTACTTGCGAGCGGTACTAAAAAATTACATCCGTGCCTACCATGGCTGTAAATAACACGAGATTTTGGTCCGGAGCGGTAGTACCACTCTTGGAGCTGCGGTAGTACCGCTCCGGAGCGGTAGTAAAAAATTACATCCGCTCTAGCCGCGGTAGTACCGCTGCGGCCTTTTAAGAACACCAAAACTGCCACAACTTTTGCAAACGGACTCGGAATTCAATGAAACAAAGTTTGTTGGAAAGATAACGACATGTGCTAACACAATCTTGATTGAAATATCAATAATAAGCAAATGATAAAAGGCCCATAAGAAAATGGTGAGAATCCTTCCTCGAATAAGACCGGTAAAACATCCCACACCGAAAAGGCAATAGACGAAGCATATGAAATCCATTTTCGATGTACTAACCAAAAGCTCAAGAACCCACATAGAGAAAAGCCAACCAAGAACCAAGAAATATGATAATGCCAAAAATGCAATGGTTTGAGCTCTCAATGAACGATACGATCAAGCTACTCACTTGAGAGCTCCCTTGATAGTACGGCAATCGATCCTATAACCCGGTCTCTCAACTACCACCATGAGACTGGTAAAATAGAAAACCCTATCAAGGTCAAACCTTAGCCTTGCTCATAGTCCACTTGAGCTAGATGATGACGATCTTGAATTCCTCAAGATGGACCACATTTCTTGATTGTGTTGGCTTGATGAAGACTAGAATTGCTCCTCCATACTCCACTCTGGGTGAGCCACTCTTCGGCACATCTTCACAAGTCCCTTGTCGCCACAATGAACGGCGAGCCTCAAGCATGATCTCTCCGTGATGCTTCACTTGATCTTGCACATCGCAACCTTGATGACGATCTCCACTTGATGTCATCTTCCATGGGATGTATGGGATCTGCCTCTTGATGCAGGCCCATGGAAATATACCTAACCCCACAAAGAACTCTCACGTAGACCAGGATTGGTACACAAAGCATAATGGACAATGCTTACCACACCATGGGATCACTTGATCCCTCTCAGTACATCTTGTATGCTTTGTGTGTTGATCAACTTGATTCACTTTTTGACTTAGTTGATCAACCTTGTATCTTAGCTTCTCTCTTCATAAAGGTGATGTCTTGAAGGTAAACATGAATGATTACACAATTTTATTGTTCAAGACATGCTTGCAATAAGCTCAACTCCCACATGACCAATCTTTGGATAAACCTTGAATACCACCTTGGTCACCATATAAAGTCCTTGAAACCCAACAGATGGACTTCAAGAAGTGCCTATGGACAAATCCTTCGAATATAACTCAAGGCAACCATTAGTCCGTAGGGGTGTCATCAATTACCCAAAACCACACATGGAGAAATGTGCTCTTACAAGCTCCCCCATTTTGGTAATTGATGACAACCACTTTCAAGAGAGTTTATATAAGAAAGAGAAGTACAACCAAGCACACACAATGCAATGCATGGATGTGAGATGCAAATGCTTAAACAACAAAAGAAAAACTCTCAAAACATTCCAAACTAAACTCTCTAAACTTCTCCCCCATTGGCATCATTTGCCAAAATGGACAAAAAGTTTAGAAATCCAATATAATAGGTGTTCCTCCAAAAAGTTTGTATATCTCAAATACGTGTGCAAAGAAATACACATATCCAATGATAAGTAGTTGGAGGAAGACAAACTATATTGAGAACCCAAAGATTGCACAAAGGATCGTATGGCACAAAGACATACACCGGAGTGAAGCAAGCAATCAAAAGATACTAATTGGAACAATCAATCACATGGACCAACGAGCCACATGAATAAAAGATATTATGATATGGGAAAAACAATGTTTATAAAGAAACTAGAGGAGCTCCCCATGATTTGTGCACAAATAATAATATTTGTATTTGAATACAAGTGCACAAAATAAAGGATCGTGGCTCCCCCAAAATCAATATAAACACACCATAAGTGCAAGCAATAAGATAAGACAAACAACATAGTACTTGCACTAAGCATATGGTTGAGCAACATGTAAAAGAGGTAATCTTAAGAATAGGCTCAACCAAAATGATGTGTGTGAGTCATGGAAAAGCACTTGATAAGACTAGTATAAGGATGAGCATAAAGCATCAACATAGTATAGATGAAATGAGACACAAAGTGCAAACCATATCCTTCCCACACACAAACCACTAGCAAAAGGGTTCACAAGCTTAGTAATAGGATAATTTAAAAACCAAAGCTTGTGACAAACCCTAGTGATGATAGGGAAATGATAGCCTTGTCAAGAGGAGGTATACCAATCGAAATGGCAAAACCCTCATGAAGACAAGCATGAGGAAAACAATCTTCACCACCAAAGAGTGCATCAAGATGCTAGGATATAAGATCCGCACTCAAGACAGATTCTTTCACGAAACCACCAAGTAAACAAAAATGAAATGCAACGGTGGACGTGAAAGAAAAGAGGATATCAACTAGAGGTGTAACTTCTCTCATGTGTATAAGATTCTAGGTAGAGGGAAATCATGATGATATATCCAGAAAGAATAATGTACACACGAAATAGTTACAAGAAGGAACAAACAAGATATCCACAAGGAAGTCATAACTATACCAATAAGATCCTTGCTTGAAAGCATAGCACATAGCCTAATATTTTCTTATTGTACATAAATGAACTCCCAATACACGAACGTCAAAGACATCACAACTAGCAATATGACATCATCGTTGAGACTCTTTGAGAAAGGACACAAGTACCACAAGAATGACTCAATAAATTCCTGCCATGATGCAACCTATAAACAGTTGAATGCGAGAAATGTATGCATGAAGTAGATACTTGTTACGAGATAGCATTGGATTGATGTAGTAGACAATGATTATTTGATCATCCTAGCAAGGCTCCAATAAGCACATGGTGTCAACACCTTCCTTGTAAGTGAGCCGAGTGTCCAATGTATCTCCAATTATTCCTAGAACAACACCACAAACAAAGTGGTACCCAAACTTATTGGGACCAAACAGTTAGTGTACCAACAATATATAGGACAAAACTCCACATAAATATGTGCATATAGATATGAAATTGAATTTCATGCACACTTTAGCCAATTTATGTCATAGTGGAGTTTCCCCTATATGTTGGGTCAAGTAAAGAGAACATGCCAACGAAAGTACATTAGTAAATATGCAAGCTCAAAGCTTTCAAGAATCAACTCAACACACAGTTGATAAGATGTCGAAAGAAAAGGTATCAAGTGAAAATAAGATACCAAAAAAACCACTTGATGGATACCAACTAAAAGATACATCAAGGAATGAGATATCCATTGACACATGCCAAATAGAAGGAAACAAGATACCAATTGAAGGAAAGCAAGAGGTATCAAGTTCCCAAAAGAGAGCTAGGTTCCAAACAAACCAAACCCTCCGCAAATTTTCATGATGGCACAAAGCACCATAGAGAGAAGGCTTGCCTCCCACCAACACACACTTGATGAAGATCAAAAGATTTTATGATGAACACATAAAGAGAGTGTTCTACAAAAAATATGATAGCTCCCCCAAGAGATGTGCATTATATAGAATTTGCATTTGAATACAAAATGCACACGATGGGATCGTCACTTTCCCTATATCTATAGAAACACTAGGAACGCTCAAAAATATCCACAAGAGGTAGGGGAAGACAAACAATAAAAAATACAATGCAAAGATGATTAGCAAATTCTAGCACATAAAAGGATACCAATTGTCAAAGGACAAGAAGTAATTTGAAATATTTCCTATTGGTAGATTGCAAAGTTATCCAACATCATCTTCACACGTAAATCATAAGCAAATGACACTTGTAGAGCTTACATGCCATCTAGGAACAAGATAAATTGTAATATAAAATCTAAGTGGCAATATCTCAAATGTACACATTCTCTGGGCTTGTAATATGCACATAGGATATTACTCCCCCATAATGTGGTAACCCAACATTAGTAACAAGTGGCAAATGAAATCCAACAAGAGATAGTTAATGGACCGTTTATAATTTGAATTTCTCATGAGAAGACATACCAAATAGAAGCTAGATAATCTTGTAATATCAATACTAAGTGCTTTTCCTCATTACCACAGATTTTTAGGGTCGTGGAGTGCATAAAGCACATCACTCCCCTAAAATGGGATAATCCATTAATCTCTTACAAAGAGCCAACTAAGATACAAACATGATGCAAAAAGGCTCTACACAAGACTCACACATACATGATGTGCAACCCATCATACATACTTGATTTCTCAAGATAAACAAATAGGAAGCACAACATATAAAAACACATGCAAGGTACAAAACCACAACATGCAAAGGGGCAAGTAACTAACAATGTATTCAATTTAAGTACAAGTTACCGCGAGGAGGAACATTGGTATATGATAGACACTTGATGATCCACATGACTTGGCTTGAGACAATATGAATGATGAAGAACCATCAATTCTTCACAATGTAGCCATGTCACCAATGCCCTCCAACAATACCTATTGATCAAGTTTGAGCTTGTTGGTCCCCAACCAAGTTGGGTCCTAAGAGGTTAGTCACAATAGGCTTGGCTACCCAAATGGTTCTTTTATTGACACCACTTTGAGTACCAACAAACTTGGCAAACACATTGCCAACCTTATCCTTCCTAAGAGAATAGATATCATCAATAATGATTGGGTTGGATAAGTTACCATTAGTGCATGAAGAAGCAAAGTGACCCTTCTCACGTCATAAGTAGCAACATTTACCCTTTACTTTCTTCTCAATTGATTTATCAACTTGAGGAGAGTTGACTTGGGTCTTCTTGGCATGTGGCCTTTCTTCAACTTTACGTTGAGCATGAGATTGAACTTGTGGCCGCTTCCCTTGTTGCTTGTCACTATAGGGCTTCTTCTTCAATGGGCAAGATCTAACATGATGCCCTTCTATTTTGCACTTGAAGCAAACAATCTTGGCCGAGTTATTGACTTCTTCTTGGCCCTTCTTGTTGTTTCTCTTGGACTTCTTCTTATTGGAGTTGAATCCAAGTCCACCTTTGTCATTTGGGGATTTTTGCCCACACAAGATATTGTTGAGTGTGGCCTTCCCTTCATGACTCTTTTCCAAGTCTTTCTTCAAAGAAGTGACTTGGGCCTTGAGCTCTTTGATTTCCTCTACATGGTTAGTATCAATACAAGTACTAGAGGAAGTATATGCTTCATCGTTAGAGCACCAAGGCAATGAAAGTAATTCATCACAAGATGTACTAATACTATGAGTAGATGAACTATGAGGACTAGCACATGGCAATAAAGCATTTCTACTAGATGTAGTGCTAATTTCCACATGAGGATCACTTGATGTTCCCTTAGTAGTAGCCTCATGAACTATCTTTAGCACATTATGAGATACTAGAAGATTGCCATGATAGCTAGAAAGTTTTTCATGACTTTCTTCCAATTTCCCATAATTACTAGATAGCAACTTAAGTTCAGCCCTTAGCTCAACATTCTCCTTTAATATGGATGCTTCACAAGAAATAGAGTTAGTAGCACAAGCATCATCATTACCAACAAGAGGAGAAGGCAACTTGGCACGCTCTTTAGCATATGAAACTTTAAGTTGAGCATGAGACTCAGTGTGTTCAATGAGCGAACTCTTAACGACCCTTGAGCCATTTTCGAGGTGCTCAAAGTCCTCAAGGAGTTTAGCATGTGCAACTTCAATCTTATCATTTTTAGTTCTAAAATCATCAGCCACCTCGAGAGATCTTTCATGGGATTCCTTTAATCCAGATAATTCTAGACCAAAGGACTCCTCAAGAGATTCCTTGGTGGTTTGTTCATTCTCAAGAGCTTGAGATAGCTCTGCGATCTCATTAGCATAATCACTTTCATGACCTTCCATTTTCTCAATGCTAGCCTCATGCTCCTCGAGATGAGCTTCCAACTCCTCAATATATTTCTTGCCCTCAATGGCAATAGACATGATTTCCATGAAGTTGGAACGGGCAATATTATTCTTATGAAGAGCTTTAAAAACCATTTCTCCCCAAAGTTTTAAGGAAGCAATATTATCACTCTCTTCATCATTATCATCAACATCATCATTGTGAGATATATTGGGATTCAAAGTAGGAGATACCTTTGAAGCCGTAGCCATAAGGCAAAAGTGAGAAACAATAGATGATGATGTAGGATCCCTTGAAGCACCATTCAAGACCACATCTTGTTCCATAGAGTGTTGGGTGTCCTCTACATTGTTAGCACAACAACTCGAGGACATAGATACATGTTTATCATGGCAACAAGATATAGCAAGCATATCATCATGAGATTTAGTCAAGCTATTTGTACATGATATGCAAGGACTATCAACACAAGCATGTGAAACATTTAAAGTGCTCGAGGTGTTAAAGTCCAAAGATGAAGCATTGCAATAAGATAGTGAAGAAGAATTATCAACAATAAGCCCACTATCATCATTACAGTGATCATCACTACTCACCATATAATTACCTTGTGGCAATCCACATGTAGGTGAAGTAGAAGAAGTTGAGAAGACAACACGACCGGAGGTGGAGGGAGAACAATCATCCCTACAAATCTTGGACACACCATATTTATCTTGAAGCTTTGTCCACAACTCATGAGCATCCCGGAATGGCATGAGTTCAAATATAACTACATTCCTCAAGGCATCAAAAAGCACATTAGAAGCTTGAGCATTGAGATAAGAGTTTTTCTCATCCTCTAAAGTTTTTGTTGAGAATCCTTTGGAGGAGAAAAACTCATATCTACAATTCGCTCTAAAATTGGGTCCATGCCCCTAAGGAGATTAAGCATGCGAATTACCCAAACATCAAAATTTGTGACATCGAAACTAGGAGTGTCAAAGAATCCTAATCCCCTAGTTGACATCCTTACTCTCTAGGTGATTAAACCTAACAATGAGAGACCTAGCTCTGATACCAATTGAAAGGACGTGGATGTCGCCTAGAGGGGGGTAAATAGGCGCATTAAAATAATTATGGTTTAGGCTTGAACAAATGCGGAATAAAACTATTTTTTAATTAGTCAAGAAAAAAACCTAAAACAACTAGGCTCACCTATTTGCACCAACAACTTATGCTAAGTAAGATAGACAACTAAGTGATAGCAAGATATATAGCAAGAAACAATATGGCTATCACAAAGTAAAGTGCATAAGTAAAAGGGCTTGGGTAAGACATAACTGAGGCACGTGGAGACGATGATGTATCCCGAAGTTCACACCCTTGCGGATGCTAATCTCCGTTCGGAGCGGTGTGGAGGCACAATGCTCTGCAAGAAGCCACTAGGGCCACCGTAATCTCCTCACGCCCTCGCGCAATGCAAGATGTCGTGATTCCACTAAGGGAGCCTTGAGGGTGGTCACCAAACCTGTACAAACAAGGTTGGGGCAATCTCCACAACTTGATTGGAGGCTCCCAACGACACCACGAAGCTTCAACACAATGGATTGTGGCTCCGAGGTGACCTCAAATGCTCGGGGCAATCTCCACAACCTAATTGGAGACCCCGAAGCTTGCTCGGAGCTTTGCACCAAAATGATTGAGCTCCGAGGCACCACCAACCGTCTAGGGCGCCAAAGCACCCAAGAGGAACAAGCTCTAGGGTGCTCAAACACCCAAGAGTAATAGCTTCTCAACTTCTCACTTCCACATATCACCGTGGAGAACTCAAACCTATGCACCAAATGCAATGGCAAGGGCACATGGAGTGCCCAAGTCCTTATCTCACAAATCCCGCCAAAGCAACTAATGCTAGGGAGGGAAATGAGAGGAAGAACGAAGAAGAATACGAAGAACTCCAAGATCTAGATCCAAGGGGTTCCCCTCACTTAGAGGAGAAAGTGATTGGTGGAAATGTGGATCTAGATCTCCTCTCTCTTTTCCCTCAAGAACTAGCAAGAATCATTGGAGGGATTGAGAGTTAGCCAGATCGAAGAAGGTCAACAATGGGGGAAGAACACGAGCTCAAGAGATGAGGTCCATTGGAGAAGAGGACCCCCTTTTATAGGTGGGGAAAAATCCAAACGTTATCCTCACAGCCCGCACAGAGCGGTACTACCGCTCCAAGGAGTGGTACTACCGCTAGGGAGGTAGTACACCTTTGAAAAACAACATCGAGGAGGCAAAAGGCCAGTAGAACCACCGGAGCAGTACTACCGCTCGTCCTCACGGTACTACCGCTATAGATAGCGGTACTACTGCTACAGGAAGCGGTACTAAAAAATTACATCCGTGCCTACCACGGTTGTAAATAACACGAGATTTTTGTCCGGGGTGGTAGTACCACTCTTGGAGCCGTGGTAGTACCGCTCCGGAGTGGTAGTAAAAAATTACATCCGCTCTAGCCGCGGTAGTACCGCTGCAGCCTTTTAAGAACACTAAAACTGCCACAACTTCTGCAAATGGACTCGGAATTCAATGAAACAAAGTTTGTTGGAAAGATAACGACATGTTCTAACACAATATTGATTGAAATATAAATAAGAAGAAAATTATAAAAGGCCCATAAGAAAATGGTGAGAACCCTTCCTCGAATAAGACCGGTAAAACTTCCAACACCGAAAACGCAATAGACGAAGTATATAAAATCCATTTTCGATGTACTAGAGCTTGTCACGAAGATAACCACAAGCTCAAGAACCCACATAGAGAAAAGCCAACCAAGGACCAAGAAATATGATGATGCCAAGAATGCAATGGTTTGAGCTCTCAATGAACGATACGATAAAGCTACTCACTTGAGAGCCCCCTTGATAGTACGGCAATCGATCCTATAACCCAGTCTATCAACTACGCCATGAGACCAGTAAAATAGAAAACCTTAGCCTTGCGCATAGTCCACTTGAGCTAGATGATGATGATCTTGACTTCCTCAAGATGGACCACATTTCTTGATTGCGTTGGCTTGATGAAGACTAGATGATTGCTCCCCCATACTCCACTCTGGGTGAGCCACTCTTCGGCACATATTCACAAGTCCATTGTCGCCACAATGAATAGTGAGCCTCAAGCATGATCTCTCCGTGATGCTTCACTTGATCTTGCACATCGCATCCTTGATGGCGATCTCCACTTGATGTCATCTTCCATGGGATGTATGGGATCTACCTCTTGATGCAAGCCCATGGAAATATCCCTAACCCCACAAAGAACTCTCACGTAGACCATGAATTAGTACACAAAGCATAATGGACAATGCTTACCACACCATGTGATCACTTGATCCCTCTCAATACATCTTGTACGCTTTGTGTGTTGATCAACTTGATTCACTTTTTGACTTAGTATTGATCAACCTTGTATCTTAGCTTCTCTCTTCATAAAGGTGATGTCTTGAAGGTAAACATGAATGCTTACACAATCTTATTCTTCAAGACATGCTTGCAATAATCTCAACTCCCACATGACCAATCTTTGGATAAACCTTGAATACCACCTTGGTCACCATATAAACTCCTTGAAACCCAACAGATGGACTTCAAGAAGTGCCTATGGTCAAATCCTTCGAATATAACTCAAGGAAACCATTAGTCCGTAGGGGTTTCATCAATTACCCAAAACCACACATGGAGAAATGTGCTCTTACACCAAATTTGTGGGAGAGTGATGGAGTGTTGAGGAGTCTATCATCTTGAAGCACAAGAGCAAGGAGTTCATCGACATTATCGGGCCTATTACCTTTTGGAGGGTGGTGCCTACTAGATTGGTTAGGTGTCGCTTGGGAGCCTCCAACCAAGAAGTTTGTAAAGGCAAGGATATCGCCTACTTTGTGAAGATCTAACCCAAGTTAGGCTAGTCCTCCGTGGACGTAGGCCATCATGGTATAGAAAAGGTTGCTTTTTCGTGGAATCCTCCGTGGGTAGAGCCCTCCATGGACTCTTTCGATCGTTACCTTTCGTGGGTTAAAGTCTCCATAATCACGGACGTATGATATCACCACCTATCAGAACCACGGGAAAAATCTTTTGTCTCCAAATTGCGTTTGATCTCCCTCCCTATCCTCTATTACATATGCTTGTCTTTACTTTCCGCTTCTATACTCTTAGACATGCATGTGTAGGGTGTGCTTGACTTGCTACCATTGATAAAATCTACCAACACTTAAAATTGGGAAAATTTAGAAATTTTATTTGGTCAGTAGTCTAATTGCCCCCCTCTAGACATACTTTCGATCCTACAATTGGTATCAGAGTTCGGTCTCCATTGCATTGGTTTCACAACCTAGGAGAGTAGGGCGTCTAGCGAGACAAGTTATCACCATAGAGGTCCGTACTTTGATGGCACACATTTTGCTAGTTGGAAGCACAAAATGAAAATGCATATTCTTGGTCATAACCCCGCAGTTTGGGTTGTTGTTCGTGTTGGATTGTAAGGTGGATTATTTGTTGATGGAAGGGAACCGGATAGTGAAGCGACCACAGATTAATTGAAGATGTTGCAATACAATGCTCAAGCACGTCACATTCTCTTCAACTGCCCATGCCCTGAAGAATTAAACAAAATCATTCATCTTGAGAATGCCAAGGAAATTTGGGACACTTTGATTGATATGCACGAAGGTACCGAATCCGTGAGAGAATCCAAGTTGGATGTTCTTCGGAGTCAGCTTTACAAGTTCAAGATGAAGGATGGTGAAGGAGTCAAAGAGATGTACTCTAGGCTAGCTCTCACCACCAATTAGATTGTCGGCTTAGGAAGCAAAGAAATGGCCGATAAATTCATCATCAAGAAGATACTTAGAGCTTTGGATGAGACATATGGCATTGTGTGCACATTGATCCTTATGATGCCCAACTACAAAGATCTCAAGCCTACAGGAGTGATTGGAAGAATTGTTGCTCATGAGATGACACTCAAAGACAAGGAAGAGCTTCACAACAAGTCTAGCAATGATTACAAAGCCACAATTGATGCTCCCACAACTTCAAGCGACAACTTTGTCACCAATGGAGAGATAAGCCTCATGGTGAGAAATTCAACAAGTTCTACAAGAATAGAGGCAAAGATCGAAGCTCCAACTCAAGATAGGAAGAGAAGCGTTCGTCAAGTCGTGATCAAAACTGCTACAATTGTGAGAATCCTATACACTACTCCAATGAGTGCACAGCTCCCTACAAATGAAAAGAAGAGTCACCTAGAAGACGAAGCTCAAGAGATGAGTCACCTCGAAGAGAGAGGAGTAGATATGATCGTTATGAACAAAGACCCTCAAGGAGAAGTAGGATCGTTATGAACAAAGACCCTCAAGGATAAGTAGGGACTCGGAGAAGAAGGACAAGTATACCAAGAGCTACTCAATAAGAAGACATCAAGCTCATGTTGGTGAATGGGTTTCCGGCTCCGAATCCGACAACGACTCCGAGACAAGCTATCACTCCAACTCCGAATATAGTCAAGATGAAGGTGTTGCCTAACTTGCACTAGTGACTACCAACTCCTATGACATATTTGATTCACCAAATGAAGGGAGTGGAAGTTGCTTCATGGCTAAAGGCCCCAAGGTATCACACCCCGAGTATCTTGATTTCAGTAGTGATGAGGATGACTTCCTGGGAGATGATGACTTGCTATTTGACAAATCTAGTGATATTAGTCAAAATGAACTTGTAAGTAATCACTCTAGTGAAGATAAGTCATGTGATGATGATAAGTTGGAAATAGAGCGATAACTCAAGAACAAAACACTCCTAAGTTAGCCCACAAGTCTACTCTACAAGATCATAGAGAGCTTTTAAGGACACATGAGAAGCTCCGCTTCGAGAAGCTCAATTTGGAGAAAGAGCATGAATTCCTTAAAGTTATCAATGACGATATTATAAAGAAGACTTACTCTTATCTAGACAAACGAATTCTCTGATCTACATTCATTCCACAAGTTAAGGCTAAGCAAACTAGTAACAAAGGCAAGAAAGGTTCTTCAACTAGTAGCAATAAAAATGATAAATCCAATGATATTTCTTCTAGTAGTTCTATTGATCCCACTAACACTTCTCTTAGCCAAGTAACACTTGAGCAAGAAAATGAACTTCTGAAAGTGATTATAGGATACGGGAAGAACCATGGCATTGACTACTTCAATGCTAATGGAGTTTAATGGAAGAAGGTCAATACCCCAAGCCCAAGTTTGTTACTCAAAGGTAGAAGTATGAACATACTCTTCTCAAGGGAGCAAAAGCTCAAGATGACCTTCCATCACAAGACCACAAGCTCAAGGGCAAGGACAAGCTTCAAGAGAACATTGACTCATATGAAGATGGATCCTAAGCTTTTGTGAAGTGGGTTCCCAAGGCTACTTCAAGCTCAACTTCTACAAGTGCCACTTCAACACCAAGGATCCCCATCAACTTTATGTGGGTCCCCAAGAAGAAGAACTAGAGAAGTTCTCGACGGGTGACTTCGCAAATGAAATTCAATCACATTCATTATTGGCAAGAACTAGTTGCAATCAACATCAACACCATGCAATAGTTCAAGGAGTCAAACAATCCCCCAAACGTAAGCAAGGGACAAGGTAATTAACAAATCCATGGACATCATAATGTATGCTTTGCACTGCATGTCCATAGATATCCTTGTGTTTGTCTCTTGTGTGTTGGGACTAACCCATGTAGGTGAGAAGAGTAAGAAACAACAAGGATGCTCCCAACTCATGGTGATCTTCATCAAGTCTGAGCATCCAATACTACGTCACCTACATGAAGTCTTCATCGACAAAACCCAAGGTTAGTTTATCCCTCTCAAGGGGAGATGTCACATCAAGGAGGATATTTACTCTCAGACTTGAGTCAAAGCATCTCATAGCATGTGAAAACATTAACAAACTTTATGTAAAAGTGGTAACCCCACTCGTGCTTAAATGATGACTATGACCTATGATCAAGTATTCTTACTTGGCTCCTAAGTCAGTATACTCATATATAGATGACTATGTCATCACAAAAAAGCTTGATATATGCTAGTATGTATGTGCATGTTTGCCATGATTTCATATGTCATCTTATTGTGCGAGCATGTTGGTCTGCATTTCTTTATCCATTCGAGGACATCCAATTGTTGCTATTTGGACTTTGATTTTCTTTTGCCAATTGGATGGACAAGAATGCCTAGGACCCCTCTCTAGCTATCTATGCTTTCTCGTCTCATATTCTATTCTTGCTGCATCACAAAACTTGAACAATTACTTTTCGATCTCTTTGTGTGAGGAGCACTCGGAGTTCTGTATCGATAAGGACTCAACATTAAAACCTCCCAACTACATCTCGGTGGAACCAACACAAAAATCTCGGTCTCATCGATGCCTAGGGTTGATCAGATTTTCCATCTCGGTAACACCAATTCCATCTTCTCGGCTTCACCGAGTTTCCCTGTTAGCTGACAGTAGAGGAACTCGATGGGACTGGTAAGTTTGAACTGGTGTCATCGACAGCGATGGGTACTTAATGTGCTGGACCCGAATTTTGAAATCACTTCTGCTACCGTTCGTGGACCCCTGGTCATCGCCTTGTCTTCTCGAGTGCGTCTATCGTTGGAACTCGCCGCCGTGGATGGAATCCTCACTGTCGTCATCGCCGTAGCAGACTCGTCACCAAGCTAGGGCACGAATCCAACCCCTTGTGCTCTTCTCCATCCAACTCATGCGCATTACGATCGTTCCATCGATAAGCCACCGTTTGAGATCGTTCTATCCTCAAAGATTTTCTGTTAGAATGGAGAATGATGAATTTTTAGGGTTTTGCTGTCCGCAATCAGAATCTTGGTGAAACCGAAGTGCAAGAATCAGTTGTACCGATTCAGTTTCTAGGTCTAGTGAGGACAGTCTCGGTGAAACTGAGCATCCATTATCGGTGACACTAAAATGGGTGCCAAGTTTCTGTAAAGCAGGCTCTGATTTTTGGTGGGTCCAAAATTTGTGACTCGGTTGTACATACATCCCCTTTGTAGAAAGCAAATCATGAGAATTCTATGTTCGGATTTGTGAAAATTTATGCATTTCGTGATGACTTAAACTATATGCTCTTCTATATTCTATTCACAGGGTCAGAGATGTCAATTTCAGGTGATATCCAGAATGACCTCGGAGAGCTAAGTGTTGATGTAGATCCAGGTAGTAGTCCTGATAGGAGCCCATATTCCTATGATGATGTTCCTAGCTCTCCAGACTTTCCCAAGGCAGCAACTAGACAAAGAAGGAAGCTTCACTCAGATGAAGAAGATTCTGACTTTGTGCCTGAGGAGATTCTGTTGCGGAACGTTGCATGGGAAACAAAAAAATTCCTAGGCACACGCAAGATCTATCCATGATGATGAGCATCTACGAGAGGGAGAGTGGATCTACATACCCTTGTAGATCGCTAAGCGGGAAGCGTTAAGAAACGTGGTTGGTGTAGTCGAACGTCTTTGCGATCCAAATCGCCGAGCATCCCGCGGTCTCATCACGATCTGTCCTGCGATCCAATCACGATCCGTCCCGCGAACTCATCACGATCCGTCCCATGAACTCATCACGATCCGTCTTGCGATCTTGATCATGGTCCTTCCGATCTAGCGCCGAATGGACGACACCTCCGCGTTCCGCACACGTACAGCTCGATGATGATCTCTGCCTTCTTGATCCAACAACAGGGATCGGAGAGGTAGACGAGGTCTCTAGCAGCGCGACGGTATTGCGGCGATGGTCGTGGAGCTATTCCGGCAGGGCTTCGCCTAAGCATTGCAGAAAACCGATCTAGAGGAGAAACTATGCACTAGAGTAGAGGGTAGCACGTGGCTGAAAATCTGGTGCCAAATCCCTAAAACCTCTAGTGTATATAAGAGGAAGAGAGGAGGAGACTTGGACAAAGGGCCATCCCTAGGATGCTTCAGCCGAAGTGGATAGGAGAGGAGGAATCCTCCTCCAATCCTAGTATGACTAGGACTCCTTCCTTTTTTTTTGCCTTTTTTGTCTTTTTCCACCTTTTCTCTTTGGGCTTTTCTTTCCCAGCCGCATGGGCCTTTGTGGGACTTCCACCATCCCACTAAGCACTGGTATTCATGCTACCACAACCCATGTAACCTCTTGGGTCGAAATACCCCTCCTGATGGTCCCCCGGTACAGTATCGGCACTCTTGGTACACTACCGATGAGCCCGAAACTTTTCCGTTTCCTATATATCAATATTTACCTCCGGACCATTTCGGAGCTCCTCATGATGTCCGGGATCTCATCCGGGACTCCGAACAACCTTCGGTCACCACCATGCATAACTCTATACTACAGAAACGACACCAAACCTTAAGTGTGCAGACCCTGTGGGTTTGAGAACTATGTAGACATGACCGAGACACCTCTACGATCAATAAACAATAGCGGGACCTGGATGCCCATATTGGTTCCTACATATTCTAAAAGATCTTTATCGGTCAAACCTCTATGTCAAGGATTCAGTTAATCTCGTATGATGTTCCCTTTGTTCTTCGGTATGTTACTTGCCCGAGGTTCGATCGTCGGTATCTCCATACCTAGATCAATCTCGTTACCGGCAAGTCTCTTTACTCATTCCGTAATACAAGATCCCATGACTAACACTTAGTCACATTTCTTGCAAGGCTTATTGTGATGTTGTATTACCGAGTGGGCCCTGAGATACCTCTCTGTCACACGGAGTAACAAATCCTAGTCTTGATCCATGCCAACTAAACAAAAAACCCCGGAGATACCTGTAGAGCACCTTTATAGTCACCCAGTTACGTTGCGACGTTTGATACGCACAAGGTACTCCTTCGGCGTCTGTGAGTTGCATGATCTCATGGTCATAGGAACATATACTTGACATGTTGAAAGGAGTAGCAATAAACTAACATGATCATATGCTACGTTTGTAGTTTGGGTCTTGTCCATCACATCATTCTCCTAATGATGTGATCCCATTATCAAATGACATCTCTTGTCCACGACTAGGAAACCATAGCCATCTTTGATCAACGAGCTAGTCTATTAGAGCCATACTAGGGACATGGTGTTGTCTATGTATCTACACATCTATCTGAGTTTCCGATCAACACAATTATAGCATGGATAATAAACGATTATCATGAGAAAGGAAATATGATAATAACCAATTTATTATTGCCTCTAGGGCATATTTCCAACAGTCTCCCACTTGCACTAGAGTCAGTAATCTAGTTCACATCACCATGTGATCTGCATTGTTATGAATCTAACACCCAATGAGTTTTGGGGCTTGATCATGCTTTGCATGTGAGAGAGGTCTTTTAGTCAACGGGTCTGTGACATCCAAATCTGTGTGTACTTTGCAAATCTATATGTTAAACTGTAAATACTGGTACCACACTCCACTTGGAGCTAGTCCAAATTTCTGCTCCACTATACGTATCCGGATTGCTACTAAGAGTCATCTAGATTGGTGTTGTAGCTTGCTTCGACGTAACTATTTACGACGAACTCTTTATCACCCCCATAATCGAGAAACATTTCTTTAGTCTTTTACTCACTAAGGATAATCTTAACCACTGTCGAGTGATCCATTCCTGGATCACTCTTGTACCCCTTGATGGACTCATGGCAAGGCACACACAGGTGTGGTACACAACATGGCATACTATACAAAGCCTATGGCTAAGGCATAGGGGGCGACGTTCGTCCGTTCTTTTTCTTCTGCCGTGGTCGAGCTTGGAGTCTCACTCAACTTCACACCTTACAAAGCAGGCGAGAACACTTCTCTTTGACTGATCCATTTCGAACTCTTTCAAAATCTTGTCAAGGTATGTACTCATTGAAAGTCTCATCAAGCATCTTGATCTATCTCTATAGATCTTGATGCTCAACAATTAGGTAGCTTTATCTAGGTCTTCCTTTCAAAAACTCTTTTCAAACAACCGTTTATGCTTTCTAGAAATGCTACATCATTTCCGATCAGCAATATGTCAACCACATATGCTTACCAGAAACTTTATAGTGCTCCCAGTCACTTTATTGTAAATACAAGTTTCTCATAAACTTTGTATAGACTCAACAACTTTGATCACCTCATCAAAGTGTATATTCCAACTCCGAGATGTTTGCTTCAGTTCATAGAAGGATCACTGAAGCTTGCTCACCTTTTAGCATCCTTAGGAAAGACAAAACCTTCTGGTTGTATCACATACAACCTTTCCTCAAGTAAACCGTTAAGGAAATGATGTTTTGACATCCATCTGCTAGATTTCAAAATTGAAAAATGCAGCAACTGTTAACATAATTCCAACAGACTTTAGCATCGCTACGAGTGAGAAACTCTCATCGTAGTCAACTCCTTGAACTTGCCGGAAACTTCTTTGCGACAAGTCGAGCTTTATAAATGGTGACATTCACCATCAGCGTCTGTCTTCATTTTAAAGATCCATTTGTACTCAACAACCTGCCGTCCAACGAGCAAGTCCACCAAATTCTATACATGGTTTTCATACATGGATCCTTTCTCGGATTTCATGGCCTCTAACCATTTGTTGGATTCCGGGCCCATCATCGCTTCTCCATAGCTCGTAGGTTCATCGTTGTCCAACAACATGACCTCTAAGACAGGGTTGTCGTACCACTCAGGAGCAGTACACGTCCTTGTCGACCTACGAGGCTTGATAGTAACTTGATCTAAAGCTTCATGATCATCATCATTAACTTCCTCTTCAACTAACGTAGGCTTCATAGAAACATCTTCCTGCGCTGCGCTACTCTCTCGTTGAAACAAAGGTTCAATAACCCCATCAAGTTCTATCTTCCTCCCACTCGGTTCTTTCGAGAGAAACTTTTTCTTGGGAAAGGACCCGTTTTAGCAACAAACACTTTGCACTTGGATATGAGATAGAAGGTATACCCAACTGTTCTTAGGGTATTCTATGAAGATGCATTTGTCCGCTTTGGGTTTGAGCTCATTAGGTGAAAACCTTTTTCCACATAAGCGCTGCGGCCCCAAACAATAAGAAATGAAAGCTTAGGTTTTTATCAAACCATAGTTCATACGGTGTCATCTCAACGGATTTAGATGGTGCCCTATTTAAAGTGAATGTAGTTGTCTCTAACGCATAACCCCAGAACTATAGTAGCAAAACGATAAGAGACATCATAGCATGCACCATATCCAATAGAGCATGACTATGATGTTCGGACACACCATCACACTATGGTGTTCCAGGTGATGTGAGTTGTGAAACAATTTTCATATTGTCTAAAGTTGTATGCCAAACTCGCAACTCAGATATTCATCTCGACGGTCATATCATAGACATTTTTATCTTCTTGTCATGATGATCTTAAACTTCACTCTGAATTTGCTTGAACCTTTCAAACGATTCAGACTTGTGTTTCATTAAGTAAATATACACTATATCTACTCAAATCATTAGTGAAGATAAGAAAATAACGATATCCACTACACGCTACAAGACTCATTGGATTGCATACATCAACATGTATCATTTCCAATAAATCACTTGCCCGCTCCATCCATCTGGAAAACGGGGTCCTTAGTCATCTTTCCCAAGAGGCATGGTTCGCATGTCTCAACCGATTCGAAATCGAGTGAGTCCAAAGATCCATAAGCATGGAGTTTCTTCATGTGCTTTATACCAATATGACATTTAGCGGCAGTGCCACAAGTATGTGGTACTATCATTATTAACTTTGTATCTTTTGGCATCAATGTTATGAACATGTGTATTACTATGATCAAGATTCAACAAACTATTCTCACTGGGTGCATGACCATTGAAGGTATCATTCATGTAAACCGACTAACCATTATTCTCTAACTTAAATGAATAACCATGTTGCAATAAACACGATCTAATCATGTTCATGCTCAACGCAAAACACCAAATAACATTTATTTAGGTTCCTCACTAATCTCGAAGGTAGAGAGAGCGTGCGATGTTGATCACATCAACCTTGGAAACATTTCCAACACACATCGTCACCTCACCCTTAGCTAGTTCTCCGTTTATTCAATAGCTTTTATTTCGATTTACTAACATTTAGCAACCGAACCGGTATCGAATACCCAGGTGCTACTAGGAGTACTCGCAAGGTACACGTCATTAACACGTATATCAAATATACTTTTGTCGATGTTGCCAGCCTTCTTATCTAACAAGTATCTAGGGTTGTTCCATTTCAACAACCACTCTCCTCATAATCGAAGCACTTAGTCTCGGGTTTGGGTTCAACTTTGGGTTGCTTCACTGGAGCAGCAATTGACTTGCTATCCATGAATTTTCCCTCCTTGCTCTTGCCCTTCTCGAAACTAGTGGTTTGACTAACCATCAACACTTGATGCTCCTTCTCGATTTCTACCTTCGTGGTGTCAAACATCGCAAACAGCTCAAGGGTCATTATTTCTATCCCTGGCATTTTATAGTTCATCACCAAGTTCTAGTAGCTTAGTGACAGTGATTTGGAGAACTATACCAATCACTCTCTTATCTGGAAGATCAACTCCCACTCGATTCAAGCGATTGTAGCACCCACACAATCTTAGCACATGCTCAACGATTGAGCTATTCTTTTTCATCTTGCAGGCAAAGAATCTTGTTGGAGATCTCATATCTCGCAAAATGGGCACGAGCCTGAGATCCTAATTTCAGCTCTTAGAACATCTCATATGTTCCGTGACGTTCAAAACATTTCGGAGCCTCAATTCTAAGTCGTAATGCATGACGCACTAAACTATCAAGTAGTCATCAGTACGTGCCTGTCAGATGTTCACAACATCTACAGACGACGCTAGAGGGGTTGGCGCACTGAGCGGTGCATTAAGGACATAAGCCTTCTATGCAGCAATGAGGACAATCCTCAGATCACGGACCAAGTCCGCAATATTGCTACCATCATCTTTCAACTCTATTTCTCTAGGAACATATAAAAATTCAAGGGAGCTACAACGCGAGCAAGTAATCTACAACATAATTTGCAAAGACACAACTGACAATGTTCATGATATTGAGTTCAATTAATCATATTACTGAAGAACTCCCACTCAAATTGACATCCCTGTGGTCATTCGAATGATACATGATCCAAATTCACCAACTCAAGTTCGATCATCACGTGAGTTGAGGTGGTTTCAATGGTGAACATCATCATGTTGATCATATCTACTATATGACTCATGTTCGACCTTTTGGTCTCTTGTGTTCCGAGGCCATGTCTGTACAGGCTAGGCTCGTCAAGTTTAACCCGAGTGTTCTGCATGTGCAACACTCGCTTGCACCCGTTGTATGTGAATGTATAGTCTATCACACCCGATCATCATGTGGTGTCTCAACACGATGAACTTTCGCAACGGTGCACACTCGGGGAGAACACAACTTATCTTGAAATTAAGTGAGGGATCACCTAATAATGCTACCGTCGTCCTAAGGAAAACAAGGTGCATAAAAGGATTAACATCACATGCAAATCATAAGTGACATGATATGGCCATGAACTTGTGCTTTTGATCTCCATCTTGAAAGCACCGACATGATCTCCATCGTCACCGGCATGACACCATGATCTCCATCATCTTGATCTCCATCAACGTGTCGCCATTGGGGTTGTCACGTCCACCATGCTTCTACTACTATTGCTACTGTTTAGCGATAAAGTAAAGCATTACATAGGGCTTAATGATTGACATGCAGGTCATACAATAATTAAAGACAACCCTATGGCTCCTGCTGGTTGCCGTAATCATTTACATGCAAGTCGTGATATTCTATACAATACATGATCATCTCATACATCACATATATCTCATCATGTAATTGGCCATATCACATCACAACATACCCTGCAAAAGCAAGTTAGACGTCCTCTAATTGTTGTTGAATGTTTTATGTGGCTGCTACGAGTATCTAGCAAGAACAATTCTTACCTACGCATAAACCACAATGGTGATACATAAGTTGCTTTTCAACCTTCTCAAGGACTGCCTTAGTCGAATCTGATCCAACTAAAGTAGGAGAAACAAACACCCGCCATGCATCTTTGTGCAACGAAGTTACACGTCAGTCGATGGAACCGGTCTCTCGTAAGCGTACGAGTAAGCTTGGACCGGGTGGCTTCATCCCACAATACCGCTGAACCAAAACACGACCAAGGTAGGAAGCAATCTAAGCATCAATGCCCATAAACTCTTTGTGTTCTACTCGAGATCTCATCTAGACATAGACCTAGCTCATGATGCCACTGTTGTGGAACGTTGCATGGGAAACAAAAAAAATTCTATGCACACGCAAGATCTATCCATGGTGATGAGCATCTACGAGAGGGAGAGTGGATCTACATACACTTGTATATCACTAAGCGGGAAGTGTTAAGAAACGCGGTTGGTGTAGTTGAACGTCTTCGCGATCCAAATCGCCGAGCGTCCCACGATCTCATCATGATCTGTCCCGCAATCCAATGATGATCCATGCCGTGAACTCATCACGATCCATCTCGCGATCTTGATCACGGTCCTTCTGATCTAGCACCGAACGGACGACACCTCCGCGTTCAGCACACGTACAGCTCGATGATGATCTCCGCGTTCTTGATCCAGCAAGAGGTAGCGGATAGGTTGACGAGTTCTCCGGCAGCGCGACAACGTTGCGGCGATGGTGGTGGAGCTATTCCGGCAGGGCTTCGCCTAAGCACTTCAGAAAACCAATCTAGAGGCGAAACTATGCACTAGAGGAGAGGGTAGCACGTGGCTGAAAATCTGGTGCAAAACCCCTAAAACCTCTAGTATATATAAGAGGAAGAGAGGAGGAGGCTTGGCCAAAGGTCCAGCCCTAGGAGGCTTCGGCCGAAGTGGATAGGAGAGGAGGAATCCTCCTCCAATCCTAGTAGGTCTAGGACTCCTTCCTTTTTTTGCCTTTTTTGCCTTTTTCCACCTTTTCTCTTTGGGCTTTTCTTTCCTAGCCGCATGGGCCTTTGTGGGACTTCCACCAGCCCACTAAGGGCTGGTATTCATCCTCTCACAGCCCATGTAACCTCTTGGGTCAAAATACTCCTCCCGATGGTCCCCCGATAGACTACCGGCACTCTCGGTACATTACCGATGAACCCGAAACTTTTCTGGCGACCAAAATAGGACTTCCTATATATCAATCTTAACCTCCGGACCATTTTGGAGCTCCTCGTGACGTCCGGGATGTCATCCGGGATTCCGTACAACCTTCGGTCAACACCAAGCATAACTCTATACTACCGAAACGTCACCAAACCGTAAGTGTGCAGACCCTGCGTGTTTGCGAACTATGTAGACATGACCGAGACACCTCTACGGTCAATAACCGATAGCGGGACCTGGATGCCCATATTGGTTCCTACATATTCTACAAAGATCTTTATCGGTCGAACCTCTATGTCAAGGATTCAGTTAATCCCATATGATGTTCCCTTTGTTCTTCGGTATGTTACTTGCCCGAGGTTCGATCGTTGGTATCTCCATACCTAGTTCAATCTCATTACCAGCAAGTCTCTTTACTTGTTCCGTAATACAAGATCCCATGACTAACACTTAATCACATTACTTGCATGGCTTATTGTGATGTTGTATTACCGAGTGGGCCCTCAGATACCTCTCTGTCACACGGAGTAACAAATCCCAGACTTTCCTATGATGATGTTCCTAGCTCTCCAGACTTTCCCAAGGCAGCAACTAGAGAAAGAAGGAAGCTTCACTCAGATGAAGAAGATTCTGACTTTTTGCCTGAGGAGATTCTGTTGCGGAACGTTGCATCGGAAACAAAAAAATTCCTACGCACACGCAAGATCTATCCATGGTGATGAGCATCTACGAGAGGGAGAGTGGATCTACATACCCTTGTAGATCGCTAAGCAGGAAGCGTTAAGAAACGCGGTTGGTGTAGTTGAACGTCTTTGCGATCCAAATCGCCGAGCGTCCCGCGATCTCATCACGATCCGTCCTGCGATCCAATCATGATCCATCCCGCGAACTCATCATGATCCGTCCCACAAACTCATCAACATCCGTCTTGCGATCTTGATCACGGTCCTTCCGATCTAGCGCCGAACGGACGGCACCTCCGCGTTCAGCACACGTACAGCACGATGATGATCTCTGCCTTCTTGATCCAGCAAAAGGGATCGGAGAGGTAGACGAGTTCTCTAGCACCACGACGGTATTGTAGCGATGGTCGTGGAGCTATTCCGGCAGGGCTTCGCCTAAGCAGTGCAGAAAACCGATCTAGAGGAAAAACTATGCACTAGAGTAGAGGGTAGCACGTGGCTGAAAATCTAGTGCAAAATCCCTAAAACCTCTAGTGTATATAAGAGGAAGAGAGGAGGAGGCTTGGACAAAGGGCCAGCCCTAGGAGGCTTCAGCCGAAGTGGATAGGAGAGGAGGAATCCTCCTCCAATCCTAGTATGACTAGGACTCCTTCCTTTTTTGCCTTTTTTTTTGTCTTTTTCCACCTTTTCTCTTTGGGCTTTTCTTTCCCAGCCGCATGGGCCTTTGTGGGACCTCCACCAGCCCACTAAGCACTGGTATTCATCCTACCACAGCCCATGTAACCTCTTGGGTCGAAATACCCCTCCCGATGGTCCCCCGGTATAGTACCGGCACTCCCGGCACACTACCGATGAGTCCGAAACTTTTTCGATGACCAAAACAGGACTTCCTATATATCAATCTTTACCTCTGGACCATTTCGGAGCTCCTCGTGATGTCCGAGATCTCATCCGGGACTCCGAACAACCTTCGGTCACCACCATGCATATCTCTATACTACCGAAACGACACCAAACCTTAAGTGTGTAGACCCGGCGGGTTCGAGAACTATGTAGACATGACCGAGACACCTCTACGATCAATAAACAATAGCGGGACCTGGATGCCCATATTGGTTCCTACATATTCTACAAAGATCTTTATCGGTCGAACCTCTATGTCAAGGATTCAGTTAATCTCGTATGATGTTCCCTTTGTTCTTCGGTATGTTACTTGCCCGAGGTTCGATCGTCGGTATCTCCATACCTAGTTCAATCTCGTTACCAGCAAGTCTCTTTACTCATTCCGTAATACAAGATCCCATGACTAACACTTAGTCACATTTCTTGCAAGGCTTATTGTGATGTTGTATTATCGAGTGGGCCCTGAGATGCCCCTCCGTCACACGGAGTAACAAATCCTAGTATTGATCCATGCCAACTCAACAAAAACCCTCGGAGATACTTGTAGAGCATCTTTATAGTCACCCAGTTACGTTGCGACGTTTGATACACACAAGGTACTCCTTCGGCGTCTGTGAGTTGCATGATCTTATGGTCATAGGATCATATACTTGACATGCAGAAAACAGTAGCAATAAACTGACATGATCATATGCTACGTTTGTAGCTTGGGTCTTGTCCATCACATCATTCTCCTAATGATGTGATCCTATTATCAAATGACATCTCATGTCCATGACTAGGAAACCATAGCCATCTTCGATCAACGAGCTACTATATTAGAGGCATACTAGGGACATGGTGTTGTCTATGTATCCCCACATGTATCTGAGTTTCCGATCAACACAATTATAGCATGGATAATAAACGATTACCATGATCAAGGAAATATGATAACAACCAATTTATTATTGCCTCTAGGGCATATTTCCAACAGATTCCTGCCAAAGCAAAGCAGGACAAAGCTGAGAAGACTGCCAAGAAGCCTACCAATGAGGCTACCTCTTCTAGGAAGGTAGTCAGAAAACACATGAGAGTGCTAGGGCTTCTATGTCTGTTGATCCCCCAAGGAAATCCATGCCCAAGAAGGCTTGTGAGAAGAAAATCAGGAAGAGAATCATATATGTTGTGGGAATACCAACCTCAATGTATGAAGACCCAGCTGAGGCTAAGGCTGGGGCTGAGGAAGAGGAAGAGCCACCTCCCAAGGCTCCTCCTAAGAAGAAGAAGAAGCTGCTTGCTAATGCTATGCCAAGCCAAGATCCATCCAAGAGCAAGCCAGCTACACCCAAAAACCCCACTGCTCCAAAACCCAAGAGCTTTTCCAGAGAGATTCAAGTTGCTGACAAGAACAAGGGTTCTACCTCCAGAGATGCTGAGGAAGATGCAATGTCAGTGTTGATGAATCTGAGGCCACACCTTCCAGAGTATAATACCATCCATCTGCTTGCTTAGGACATGAAGAAATGGAAGGACTCGGGATTGAGAGAGTGGAGAGCCATTGATCCATATTCTTAGAGGAGAAAGGCAACTTTAGACTACATATTCTACACAAAGGAACAACGAGACTTCTAGGAAACCTTTCTGCTTGACAATATCCTCAAAGTGAGTGATATGAGGTATGTAGACTGGAAGTATATCAAGGAGAACCAAAATTACTTTCCAAGTGTGCAAGTAAATTTCCACTGCAATGGTATTGATGAGCTTGTTGGTAAGGAGTTCACTGCTTGGAACGACGAGATGATCATGCAATTCTTCTCCACTTCACATTTCTATGGAGATGGTAAAATTGTATGGATGATAGAAGGAACTAGGTATGAATCCATAGTTGAAGAGTGGGCTGCCATCTTAGGAGCCCCACATGTGGAAGAAGGTGGCCTAGATGTGTACTCCGAGCCCAAGGCAAGTCACAATGCCATGAAAAACATGTACAAGGAGATCCCTGTTGCAAACCTGCAATCTCATAAGCATGGATCCATCTACTTCCTCTAGGATGGTCTATGCACCATCAATAGCATCTTGAGACACACCATGTTGCCTAAGTCTGGAGATGAGAAAATGGTTAGAGCCTATTCTATCAACATGCTACTCCTCTTGATCAACACACCAGATTCAGAGTGATGGATTTGATAGTTGAGACACTGAAGAGGATTGCTGCAGATCAGAAGAGATCATGTGTTTACACACCATATATTCAGATGCTTATCAACTCTCAGCTGGAGAAGCACATATATGCACTTGATCGACCACATTTGCCACTCTTGCCAGAGCTAGAAGACAATGTTGTGGTGATGGACCCAGATCATCCCACCTCAGCTACAGGCACAGGCACAGGCAGAGGTAGCTAGAGACACTAGTGCTCAAGTGCCAAAGACTCGGAGTGAGCAGATGGATCTTCTTCCTAGCTCTATGCTCGGTATGCAGAAGGATATCGGGAAAATATTGAAGAACGAGGAGAGCCTTGCAAGGATTGTTGATAACAAGTTTCATATTCTCAACAACAAGGTGGATGGGCTCACAGTGATTGCGAATGAGCTCAAAAAGGAAGTTGATGGCGTACCCAGTCCCACACCACAGATGATGATGAGGTTAGTCCACGTCTCAGGATAGCCACTCAGTTCAAGACTCAAGCCAGGACTCCTACAATGCCAGTTCCAGAGACAAGACCTTCATCAGCATCTACTGCAGCTCCTGCAGCTCCATCATCTCAACCAGCACCTCCAGTTGTTACTACAACTCCGTCCATGATGTCTGATGAAGTCTTCGCTCATGCCGTTCTCTCAACTCCTTCATCAGCTATCGGAGGAGATCATCCCAGAAGAGTGTTTAGTTCTATATATTTAAATTTTTGGTAACTTGTTGCCCAAGGGGGAGAAGGTTTATAGATCAATAGCACTTCGAGAGAGAGAGAGTGTTGCTTTTTTATCTTTTTTAAAACATTGATATCTTTTGGTTCGTTGGTGTTTGATCATACACTTGATGTGTGTTGCTACTATTTCCTATCCTTATGATGCCTATGAGATGATCATTCACCTTGCTTGATTGTGTTGTGCTATGATATTCATTCATATTATTCTCGCACGCCACCAAGTTGTATGTGAGATGGAAGAATGCCCCATGTACCTAATCGATTGTGCATTTGCGTTCAAACACAAATTCAAAATAATGCTCAAATCTCGGGGGAGCTCTTGCTTATCGCATACTTCTCAAAGCGACGATTGTATTCATTGATTATATCGTATGTCTAAGCTTTGATCTATATGTTGTTATCAATTGTCAAAAAGGGGGAGATTGAAAGCACATTTTCTCTCTGGGTGGTTTTGGTAACTAATAAAAACACATATCTCATCTATACTTATACTAATTTGTGATTCTCTAGAAATTCCCACGTTAATTAGTAATTAGGAGCCGGTAATCTGGTGGGACCAATGAAATTACGGTGTAGATCTACCAATGTAATTCACGGCTGAAATTTTGCTCAATTCTGAAGACAAAAAGTTATTCGTCAAGGCCCACAAACGTGACAGGATCATAAACCACCATTTCTTTCCTCCTCTAACTAACCAATCTCCAAATTTAAAAAAACACTAACCAATCTCTATCTCTCCCGAAGAGAAAAACAATCTGTGTCCTAAAAATAAATCTATCTACTCCTCTACTCCACGGGCTCTTCCCCGGAAAACAAATCCATCCACGCTTCTGCCTCTTCTACGTCTCTCTCTCTCTCTCTCTCCGCCAAGGAAAAACAAATCCATAGCCTCTCTAGCCAAACAAAGTAAGTATGGTAAGATATAGGGTGTGCTCAAGGAGAGATTTTCAGATCAAATAAACTTTCTCATGAGGATCAGGTTTGTTTTCCTGCGTTTACAAACGAATCTGTTGTTAACTTTTCTTTGAATTTGAGTCTCTCCCGACATATCTTCTTCATGTCTCCACAGGCCGCTGTGATTTCAATCAGAATTGGATGTACGTGTGAGCTGTTGTCGCTGCAAGCAGCGTTCTTCTCTCTCCCATCCTCTTATATGGGGTTTGTTTTTCTGAGACAAGCACGTTGTGTTTGCATGCATTGAGTTCCTGCCAATGCATGTTTGATTGGGAGGTTATGTACGTGCATGTTGAGGTCAATTGAGTGCCAACTTCTACATGTGCATGTAGTCGGACGAGTTGCATGCTAGCTACGTTTTGGATTGGGTTTGAAGGAAATTAATGCTTGAGACCGCCTGCTAGGCCGTTGCTCATGGGACACACAGCAGGCCAGTACGACCATGGTCCTGTTGGCTCGATTGTGTCTATATGCTCTCCACAGATTGAATCCCAAATCTTCTTAGGTACAGATATTTAGACACCACATGAAGTTTGGGTCGACGGACAACTATGCACATCGAGTTAGCTTATCTAAATTAACCTACCAGTTTGCAACATAGTACCTGATCAACCATCTCCTGTAGGGCGCCAAGGTTATCTCCGGTCAGTTCATCTCATTGTATATGTTAGTGAATCGTCATCTCGCCCAACGATTTTCTTTTATAAAAAATATTTATTTCACAAGTTATATTAAGTATATTGCTTACGAACAACAAGGACATTTTGGTTATCACTGTTCTATACTCTTTTTTTTCTTTTTTTTCAATTAAAGCTTCGGATTTCATAGCCGGTTCACCAGAGTCTAAACTGCAGGTACGAATCTCCAAAATTTTGTGTTCGTTCATTTATTCATGTGTCTATCTATCTATTATATTACTATACTACTTAGCGAATTGAATAACCATCCATCTGATGGGACTTTATAATAACTGCTGGCTTTAATCTATTTTTTTTGCTATACTAATCTATATTACATACATTTATTCTAGATGTTATAAAAAATATTCTTCATCCATTGATCTATGGTATTGGGAGACACATGGTTTATGTTACTTGATCTGTCATGATCTCATGGAGGAAATTCTATCCGGCAGTAGGGCAACATTAGCATTTTGTCCTTGATAGATTTGTGTCAGTACTGCAAGGTAGGATTTGTGTAACGGCTGGAAGGTGGAAAAGTTGTCTGTGGCTGTCCATGGCCTCTTTTCCTGGGTCGAGTTCCTCCTCAGATGCAGCCCATGTTTGTGTCATCTCTTATTTTTCCAATCAGGTTCGTGTGTTACTCAACCACAATATTTATAAATTGTGTTGTGTAGCTGGATGCTTCCACCCATGGTACAAAATCCTTTGGTCCTCTACCAATGTTTTTTTTTTCACGCAACTGCTAACGTCTGGTTATATTCCGTCACGTACATACTGATCAGTTTATAATCCTGCCCTACAATTAAATTAATTCTAAATATGCTGCTAATAGCTGGTGGCATCTTAGTTTAGTAGACATAGGGCGCATATATATGTATATTATATTCGGGGACATGTGTACAACATAGGTTCATGCAAAAAGTAATGAATTGACTTTCCAAAAATCTAGGCTACTCTTATTGGAAAAAGATAATCTGATTTGAGTTGCGTCCAATGCATCTAGAGATTGGTGGGTAGTGGAGGTCGCCATGAACTGCAAGGAGGAGAAGATGTTCTTTGGAAATGTGGCCGCAAGGGCGCTCCCGTTGGACTGGTAGGTGTCGTTGGTAATATAGTTTCCGTCGTTACTGCAAAGCTGCATTGTGTTGTATTCTTGATGTGTTTCCTCGCAAATCATTGGTATGCACTAATACATTTTTGTTGTAATTAATGGATTGAAAGTTTTATCAGTCTGATTAGAATTAGACTATGTGCTATACTAAGTTTGGACATGGATTCAATGTTGACCGGTAATGCTTTGTATGAACTACATTAATATATGTATTTTTATTTTTTTCGTGTATCTTTATTGTTTTCATATGCAGCCTTTTTCAACTGTAGACATGGGTGAGTTCGATCGGGAGTGAATGGATTGGTCTGACTCTTTTATCAGAAGTGCTAATTTTGTTTCTTTATTTAGCACACACAAGTTTTTTTACGACAGTATTCATGCCATGAATCTCATGCATAAATCATGAATGCAAAGAATTTACAACATATCACTCACACCAATATATCGATCTAGCTTTTGTGTCACGGAAAAAAAAAATCAACCAATGGGCTGGATGGTCTACTCATTTCGCGCACTACAGTTCACCACGGGTAGTGAGTCCTTCCATCGATTGGTCTTCACTTCTCATCATGGTATATGGAGTGTGCTGCCAGCATGCGACAAGGCCTCTCGATGCAGATACCAGTTAACGTGCATGGATTTGTGTTTATTCTAATCTAATTTTTATGTTCCTGAATGATGACCTTTTGGGTCTTGTATGTACGCCATTTTGCAAAAAAAAAAAGTATGTCATGTACGCCCACGGAGATAAATTAATCACAGAGTTCCCAACCAATTCCCTGTGCTTCTTCTTCTCATCACTATGTACACCAAGAGCCAGCATGCAACCACACATGTATATCTGGGGCAAATGCTACTCAAATATAAATTTATTATTCTGACGTTATTCATGGTATAGTATTATCACCTTCTAATAATTTTGTTAGCTCATGATGTCACATAGTTTTGCAATACGAGAATCATTGCGCTGAGACAGAATTAGAGGTAGATGTATTTTATTTCGTAGTCTTCTTTATGTTGATCTAAACATGATCAAATAACCGAAAGTCATTTTAGTTCGACATTTGAAATATAAGATAGTAAAATAATGCATTCGATGCACTATGTTTCACAAATTTATCAAACTCAATATATCACATGTTTCACACGCAAAATGCATTATGGCACAAACTTGATGTATACCTATTCTTTATAAAATTGTGAGTAAGAATTACTATGACGATCTGATAAATTGGTGAGAAAATAACCTTCTTCATTAGTCACTTGCATTTGTAACCGAATCATGAAGGTTTCCCTAGAAAAACGTAATAAATCTTGGCATCCACGTATATAAAAAATGATAGGATTTTTATTATATATATGCATATGCAATTATAGAATATAAGGCATTTTTTCAACTATTGTAATCAACGTGTTTGTTGGTTCCTCGATATACTTCCATTAATTTAATTTTCAAAAATGTATATTTCACAGTCAAAGGGATTTTATCAGGATTCATATATAGCTCCAGTTCATATCGTGGTATGCAATTCAACATTTTACATATCTACATGCAAACCTAAATGTAATGAAGCTGCTCATGATTTTATCGACGAGAAAGAAGCATACCTACATTCAAATATTATGGTAATTATTTATTACTAAATTGCCTATATAATGTATGGGCATGCAAAACCTACATAAGTACGATAAAATATGCACTAAAAATGTCTCTGAAATTAAATTAATGTATATGTTCATTTAAACAATATTAATAACAATTGTCAATTTTGAAAGTATTATTGTCTATATAATTCATATGCATGCAATCGGTACATAATTAGGATAAAATATGCTTGGATTAAAATAGTATGAATTAATAGTAAAACAAAATTAAATCTATACGAAACTATGTTGATCCCAATTTTCAAATTTCAAATTATAATTGGTTCATGTGTGTTGTATGATAACCAATATCCAAAAGATAAAAAGTGTGAAATTAAAAATATGTACCATTCAAAAAGAACTAGCCCGTGCATTCGCACGGGTTGACGACTAGTTGGACTAATCCTTCCACTAAGTATATTTCAGGAAAAGTTTAATGATGGATTGGCAAAAGGATTGTGGAGAGACCCCTAGATGCAAGCAATAGGATTGGCAAAGCTTCAAGCAAGAAGACTCTACATTTTACTTTGTGAGAAATCACTTTGAGTCTATATGAAAGCCAATACTATTAAAATGGGGTAAGGTACCGTTGGTGAAAAAAATGCTCCACGTGCACAAGTGATAGTAACCTAAAACATCCGAAAGCTCTTCCACAAAAGTTTGTCCCAGCCTATCATGAAAATCGGTGCTACCAATATTTCCCACTCGATCCTACTAATTTCCACCTCAAGCTAATACCTGCCAAACCCTTGGTCTTTGGTACAGCCGATTCTGCATCGGTGCCACCGAGTTCATCTTGCTAACTTTCTGTTACCTCGTTTCGTAAAATCGGAATTTTCGAGATTTTAGATCGGCGTCACCGAGTTGTGCAATCTGACCATTGGTCACCTTATCGGTACTACCAAGACTTATGTATCGGTCTCACTGAGATTCAAAAGTTGCTACCTTCGGAGCAACATGGTACCACCGAGTTTTATACTTCAGTGTCATCGATTTGGTTACTTTAGGTGTAACATTTGGATTGTTGGAGATTCCTATATATACCCCTGCACCACACTCACTCGAAAGGGAAGCACTCAGAATAGATCCCTACTTATCCCATCAAATTTTATGAGAGAGATCCACCTACTCATGTGTTAAGATCAAGCCATTCCAGTCCATCCATATAAATCTTGATCTCTAGCCTCCCCAAGTTGCTTTCCGCCCAATCAATCTCTTCTAATAAAGCCAAATCTGTGAGAGAGTGATTGAGTGTTGAGGAGTCTATCATCTTGAAGCACAAGAGCAAGGAGTTCATCGACATTATCGAGCCCATTACCTTTCGGAAGGTGGTGCCTCTTAGATTGGTTAGGTGTCGCTTGGGAGCCTCCTACTTCGTGTTGTGGAGTTGAACCAAGAAGTTTCTAATGTCAAGGAGATCACCTATTTCGTGACGATCTACCCCGAGTTAGGCTAGTCCTCCGGGGACATAGGGCATCATGATATAGACAAGGTTGCTTCTTCGTGGAACTTTCTGTGCGTAAAGTCCTTCGTGGACTCTCGCGACTGCTACCCTTGATGGGTTGAAGTCTCCATAAGCGTGGACGTACGATAGCACCACCTATCAGAACCACGGGAAAAATCTTCGTGTCTCCAAATTGTGTTTGATCTCCCTCCCTATCCTCTATTACATATGTGTGTCTTTACTTTCCGCTCTTGTACTCTTAGACATGCATGTGTAGGGTGTGCTTGACTTGCTATCATTGATAAAATCTACCAACACTTAAAATTGGGAAAAGGTAGAAATTTTATTTGTTCAAGTAGTCTAATCACCCCCCTCTAGACATACTTTCAATCCTATAGATGATGCCTTAATATGGTTTACACATTCATTTTCATTCACGTCACATGTTTGCTTTATTGTTTGAACTCATTCCTATGTCTACCATAGATGTTTATATTTTTGTGCGTGTTTTCGCATAGTTCCCTTCATACTAGATGTCAGGTGAATGCCTTGTTGTTTGGAAATGAATGCATTATAGTTCGTTGCGTACAATATAATTTCCTAGTTGCTAAACTTATTTGGTAGATGTTGTTATGATAGATCACATAGTTAGTTGCTTTATGGTATGGTCATATGTTATGCTATATAGAATTTATTCTTGATGCATAGAACTTAGTTTATTACATATTGGTAATTTTCATGTGCTTTGTATCTTAGTTATTACCATGCCATGTTAGAATTTGATTAGAGTGGAACACCTGTTTTGACCATGTCGTGTCATGTGACATATGATTGCTATTTGTACTATATGGTCACACTTAGGGTTCACCTTGTTTGGTAGAGATACATGTTAGTAGACACATGCTAGTAGTGTATGATTCCATCTTTCTTGATCAATATTTTTCCATGATTTTGTGACTATGTAACTAGCATAGTGTGTGTATCAATTCATGTTATAGATCATCACTAGTTATGTATCTTATGTCTTACAAGTGTAAGTTGTACTTCATAGAAATGCATATTGTCTTTGCTATTCATGTTATGATATTTCATTGCTTGATGCCATTCATGTCATGGCCTAAATGTTTACTCTCTTACATGACTAGTGTTCATTCTCCATGTGCATATTTATCATAACTAACATGATAGTGTTATGTGATAACCATGGTTGATAGTCATGTTAGTTAATATCAACTAAGTTATGTCATGGTTGAATTGTATTGAATTGGTAGCATAGTATCTAGCTAGTGTGAAGATCATCCATGCTTAGTATCATATCTAGATTGTTTTATTGTTTCATTTGTGGTATGCCTAAGCCTAGACGTCAAGTCATGTCAATGATCTCTCATGTCTCCCTTTACACTTATTGTGTTACAGTTGTGCATGTGTTACTTATATATGCTTAATTAAGTTTTTACATGTTAGTCTTATGAGTGTTTAATAATTGTCGCAATACTTCATCTCATTCTTGGGATAATTTACCTTTCAAGTTAGTTGGGTTTTACCTTCCTCATAGTCTTAGCATGCACAACTCGTTATGTTATTTCCTTTCTCATAGTTTACCTATCATGCTAGTGGTTATTGGATATTTTCTTTTCCTTATTTTAAAGAGCATCTCACGCTTTAGTATCTTCTCATGATCACTTGCATATTTGATGTTATGATATTTGTTAAGATGTATTCATGCTTATATATTCACATCCCTTGTTTGATATGTGTCTTATTATTTGGTTGTTTAATTAGCATTCGCTATAGTATTGAGTTGGTCTTGTTATAGAAGTTTGCTAATAGTTGTGATGGTTGATGTTCGATTCAATTTGATTTTAACCATTTTAAATATTTAGAACTCTCTAAATATTTATTTGTGGTTAATTTTTATTCTTAAGCATGCATTTTCTTGCTTGTGGTAGGATAAGGTTACATTAATTTGTATTACCATGTCATGTCTACGAAGTTGTTGATTGTTTATTCAATGTGTTTCTCAATTTTTAATAATAGTTGACTTATGTTTGGTTTGTCATATTTTATCTACATGGTTTAGTATTACTTTAGGACCAATCCTAGATACAATTCAATTCTTGTTGTTCAATGATGTTTCATTGCTTAACAAAGTATGCTTTATGATTTTGGTTTGGTTGTCTTAAGGAACACTTGGTTTGGAATTATTACAATTGATGTATATGTTTGGCTGGTGTGGACCATTAGAAATATTTAGATTCTATCTAAATATTTATTTGTGGTTAACTTTTACCTTTATCATGCCATGTTGTGACTATGTGGCTAAATGCATAGGATGGTACCTTTTCATGTGTGTTGATGCCATTGTGTTTGTTATGTAGTAGTTTTCTATATAGTTAGCTCACATGTGTAGTGGGCACTACTAGTGATTGGTACCATAGTTCGTATTAGAACGTTAGTGTTGATACCCCAACCTTCCTTAGCCGTGACAACCTAACCCTGTCTCTTCGTTGAATCCTCTCTCTTATCTTCCTATTGTGTTAACTCATTTCGAATCTCCATCTTGATCAATACTTGTTATCCATCCATTCTTAATTTGATTGGATGTTATTTGGATTTACTTTTGTTATGGTATTTATTTGTTTTCCATTTGCTATCGTTACGACGAGTAGGGAGTGATGATGTTGTACATGGACACAATCAGGTTATCGAAGAGGGACTCGACAACGAAGGCATGCATCCTTCTTTGATCATACTTATCCTATTGTTTTACAAAACTGCATCGAGGTTTATGGTTACAATATGCATGTATTTACTCTCTTAGTTAGCGTGTGGATTGACACATTACCTTGATTTGCTTGTCAACTATTCATTTGACACCTGAGTAGAAATATATAGTATTCTGGTAGAGTCAAAATGCTTAGCCATGCTTATTATCATATAGGTGCTTGTTGAATGACCTTTGAGTCATTGACAGTTGAAACTTACCGTTGAGCTAGGCCGGTTGTCCTTGTTGACCTTCACTATCCTCTTCTACTCTAGATGAAACTTACCATCTGAATACTGGTGCGGGTGATAATTGAATCAAAGATTGAAGGAGCGATTGGCTGCTCTTCACAAGTGGAAGGGGGCAATAAGTCGTCCGTGCCGCATGAGGCCTAATAAGTCTTGGAATTTAAGATTGTGATACAGTACATCAACATGCTATATGGGCACTGGCTTGGTCAAGTAAGCCAGTAGGCCTTAGGTGTCGATGTCACCGTACCGCAGATGGGATAGCTGCCCTTGGACGAGTATCCTTGGCACAGATGGGAGGGGGTGGCTGGTTTGAGGACATACTCTCAGTTCTGTGCGCCTGACCCAGTGGGCATGTCACATCTTTGGGGGATCTAGTCCAAAGACCTCCTCACAATCTCCCTGCCAGTATAACGAATGGTGTACTTTGCTAGCGACGACTAGTGGTAACAAGACGGGATTGTGTCGTGTGGGTAAAGTGTACAACCTTTGCAGAGTGTAAAACTATTCAAATAGCCATGTCCATGGTCATGGACGACACATGAATCTTTCTTTACATACGGGACGTGTCTTGCTTATTCCCTGTTTACCCCTGTTCTTGGAACCTATGATAAGTGTGAGTTGAATGGCGATCCTCACTTTGATGAAAGTTATTTTGGAGATAAAACATGTTTTTATTCAAAAAACGCTTTTATCCAAATGCTATTGTTTTCAAACAAAATTAGCTTTTATGCAAATGATCCATACAACCTTCCTTTAAAGCCACATGTAGCTATCAGGTCCTTCTTCGAGGGAGGCATGTTGAGTGCGTAATGTACTCATGACAATAATTTTGTTGACAATAGAGTTCCATGAAGACGACGGTGATGACTACGACTACTATGGCGGTCTGTAGGAGTGAGGTCACATGCACTACATTGACTGCCTGTGACTGAGAGTGAGTTGCTATGCATTGTACTTTCCACTGTTTTCTGATTGTAATAAACTTCATCAGATATTTATCTATGTATGACTTATGGCAAGATTTATAAATCTCATAATATATTTTGAACGTTTTGCAATGATACCATTTTGCTGTGTTGTCAACAATCATCCTAGGGTTAACGATTGAACACGGGAGGGTTTGGAAGTAATTACAGGTTCTCACACATAGGAAGTGGGTTAGACTTAAATGTGCTTGCTATGTGATTCATGATGCTCTTTTGCAGATTTCAACTACTATTGCTATACGAGCATCGTTGAAATCATCATGCCTAGCTAAAAGGCATTAAAGAAAAGCGCTTATTGGGAGACAACCCAACACTTTTACTTTCTGTTTTTTGTGTTCACATGATTAAGCTACTTTATTAATTATGTTTTGTGTCTTTGGTTTCAATAAAGTGCCAAGTAAAGCCTTTGGGATAGTGTGCATACTTGTTAGTTTGATTAGGTGCAAAAATAGAAAGTTTTGCCTCCAGTAAAGAATTTCTCTGATTTTACTGGAGTGTAAAAAAATTCTGAAATTTTTATGCAATATTTCTATCCAAATTATCTTATTTTTACTAATGTTTCAGAACATTTAGATCCTGGGAGGTATGGGGTCCATTCAGATCTTCATAGACTGTTCCATTTTTGACAGATTCTGTTTTCCATGCATAGTTTGCTTGTTTTAGTGTTTCCATAGCTTATATTTGGTGATATAAATTATAGGAATGATAGAATACAATAGGTTTTTTGTGAGAACAATTATCAATCTTGTCTTGGCAGTATCTAAGTGAATGATCTTTATTTATTATACTAACCCATCTCACGAAGTTCCGTTAAGTTTTGTGTGATTGAAGTTTTCAAGTTTTGGCTGAGGCACAGATATGAGGACAATAAGGAGTGACAAGACCCTAAGATTGGGGATTACCAAGGCACTCTAAGGTAATATCCAAGGAAGAATCAAGCATCAAATCTTGCGGGGCATCCCCTCTATCGTCCCCAACACTATTGGTATATCTTACTTGGAGCTATATTTTTATTCATCACATAATATGTGTTTTCCTTGGATTGTCATTTTAATTTGTTGTTATCTGTTAGATGTTGTTTTAAATCTTGTCTGTCAATTAAAATTTCCATGAAATTGCCTTTAGAATGCTTGAATTGCATGTGTGAGGAGTGATGTATAAAAACGGAAACTTTTGCTATAGTGTTTGAATTTTCGTATTTTACTAGAACATGGAAAGTTTCTAAGAATTTTACACAGTATTTTCATATAAAATATTCAGCCCTTCCTAAATTTTCATAATTTCTTTAGTTACATAAGTACACTGGTTTAATAGATTGCTACAGACTATTATGTTTGGACAGATTGGTGTCATAGTTTTGTTATCTACTTATCCTTTAGTTTCCATAGCCTATATTGGTAGATATATATTTTGGAAATGATAGTAAACATTAGATGATGTTTGAAAATTATTATGCAACTTGTGTTGGCAGTACATGAAGTGTCGATTTATTCTTATGTGCACTAACCTATCTCACTAGTTCTTTTCAAGTTTTTTGGATCAATTTTTTGGGACTTAGGTGAAACCGGGTTATGAGAGGATTGAACGAGATAGAAAATATCAAGATTGGGGATGCCCAAGGCATCCCGAGTAAATAGTTTAAGAAGTCTCAAGCACCTAAGCTTGGGGAAGCTACGCATGCCACCTCTCTTAACCAAAAAAATATAAGTTAGCCTATCTTGAGCTTAAATTTTTATTTGTCCACATGATATGTGCTACTCTTGGAATGCATTTTTACTTAGTTTGATATTTGAATAAAATACTCATATCTGAAAATCTTTATTGAGAGAGAGAGTCCGTACATAGCTACTTAATTATTTGACTACTCATTGATCTTCACTTATATCTTTTGAGAGTAGTTTAATGTTTACTTTTGTGCTTCACTCATATCCTAAGGGTAAATTGTTGTCGTGGGAATGAGCACCTATGGGATCGGAGGGACCCCTTTTGGTTTGGAGAGGGAGACGGCTCGCACAAAGAGTAGGTCTAATGAACAGCACACGGGGGATTTTACCCAGGTTCGGGTCGCACGGATGCGTAAAACCCTACTCCTGCTTGGTTGCATTGAGTGTGTTCTTAGGGTTCTAGCTACAGGAGCTCTATGAGCAGCTGCCATGCGTGTGAGCTAGAAAGTCCCTCAAAAGTCGAAAAATCCTCCCCGTATCACCCTGGGCCTCCTTTTATACTAAAGGGATCCCAACGGTGGTGTACAATGCGTACACGGGGTGTACGGAGCTACAATGCTATCATACCTGACACTGACAGAGTAGGACAAGTGCATTTAATGCATCGTCAGGCATCTCTCTCCGTCTGTGGGATGGGATGAGAGCCCATCCCATCAGCACCGCTTTGGCCTCTCCAGCGCCGACGCCGCGACACGCGTCCAGGCGGAACGACACCTGGCATGTGCACTGGCGGGGCCTTTCCAGGGCTTCGCCTTGTTGGGGCTTGTTGGGGCCTTGCCTTTGCCTCAGGGTTTGATGGTCATCCTGGCAAGGTCGTGCTGGGGTCTTGATTCTTCTGTGTTTGTGCCTAGTAATTCCCTGCTGGGCTTCATCACCAGGGTGGCTACTACTGCACGTGCATGACTAAGGGGCACTAGAGAGCCCAAAACTCTAGTGCACCGATAGGAGCCCCCGGGCCTGGGCCACACACATCGCGAGGCGTTGTTGGGCTAGGCCCAAACAGTGCACGGGCGCGCGTAGCAGGAGCTTGCGGTTGTGATCATTGTGTTTACTGCACTTCCCCACAACGCCCATTGAACGCGGGACGTGGGATACGTGCGCGATCCAGCCGTTATAGCAACGCGCCCACAAAACGTTTGTATGTTATTTTAGTAAAGAGGCCGCCCCGCACCTTCCCCATAAAGAGGAAATTATAGGGGCACTGCTCATTTACCTCTTGTCTTTCCCAATCTAAGAACCATCGTCATCTCTTCCTCGAGCCCGAAATAGAGCCCTTTCCATTCATCCACGCCCCCGCTCCCTCTCCGTCTTCAGCCCCCGCCCTCATAGTCACCATGCCGCCCAAAGCTAGCTAGGGCAAGGAAGTAGAGGCCGTCTTGGAGAACAAGCTGGTGAGGATGCGGAAGGAGTACGTCGTCTTTTCACGGGGCTTGACGTGGATGTCTTGAAGAAGCGATACCGGTGGATGTGGGCGACGGGGACGACGGCGCATCCCACCACCCGCATGAGTCCAGGCACTTCCGAGGGCGGCCCAGGCAAAAATCCTTTCTTCACCGATTACTTTTACTACAGGCTCCACCCCCCATTCTCGGACTTCTTCAACAACCTCATGCTCACCGACGGCTTCCAACTCTTGGATTTTACGCCAAATGCCATGACATCCATGTCAGTTTTCGCTCATCTTTGCGAAAACTTTGTCAGAGTAGTCCCTAGAACCGCTCTCTTTCGCCACTATTTTACCCCCGCATCCAACAAGGCGGAGCCCTTTTTGGTGCCATGACTTGGATTCCACGGTCAGGAACCAAGGAGGTCTACCCATACGGGGCCTACTATGAGAGGTGGGACGAGTGGCGGGGCAAATGGTGTTGGATCCGAGAGGAGAAACCCCAGCCTTTCTGCTTGCCGCGACAGACCAAGTTGGTGCGTGGCAACGACTGGAGCGCCCTTGACCCTAAGGATGGGCAGATCACGGTCGCAACCACCAGGATTCACCGCCTCAGAAATGCCAGCCTCACCGTAGAGATGATAGGTGTCGATTTTATTCACCGGCGCATTGCTCCCCTGTAGAATAGAGGGAGGCCAACTTGGGATTTCCGGAATGCGGCGGACATCATGTGGCTGTGCCCCGGGCTGAACCACAACCTGACCATTATGCAGCACATGGCTCTCTACCAGAAGCTATTCAGGAGTGCTGCAGTACCTGAGCTTCCGGTAGGCGTAGTCCCCTTGTGCAACAATTCTGCCTTGGGTAGAATCATTGCCATGATGCCGGTGTTCGATGCCCATAGCCTTGATGCGACTTGGATTGAACCGCCTACGGAGTAGTCGCAAGAATTCTTTGATAACTTGACAAAGAGGGCCATCCACGAGGAAGAGGGCCTCGGGCGTGACACGACTGAGGAGGAACTGGCATACATCGCCAGCAGGGCGGAGGAAGCGGATCTTGTCGCGGAGGTCGGCAACGCCGGCTTCTTGGAAGACGAAGCAGGTGGAGGGGAAACACTGTCGAACGAAGATCTTGCCGGGTAGGGCGGGACCGCTGAGGAGCAAGGCGACACATCCGCCCGGGGCTGCCCTGCCAAAGACGTAGCTGAGGAGGAGCTGCTCGAGGAGGCCCTGTCCCTTGCACCACCTCTGGGCTTCCAGTCCGTCAAGCTCCTTCGAGCAGCGTAGTCCCCGACAAGGGGGCGACCGGCAAGGCTGCATGGCAGCAAGAAGCCCATCAGTAACCCGCGCCCAAGCGATCCAGGAGCACCCCTCCACCTCCTCCCACGGGCACCACACCAGAGGTCGCCTTCGACCTTTCTGCCCTTAGCTCAGGAGAAGAAGATGAGGAGTAAGGATCATGTCGTATCTTTTACTTTTCCAATTTCTGGTTTTTTACTTTACTCATTTGATTTGCCTTGTTTTGCCTCCATAGGGATGCGGATACACTGGCGCAATGGGTCGCAAAGAGGGCGAGGACCTCGATGGTTGAGGAGTCGTCGGCAAGCGGCTCAGGCGTGCCAAGGACGAACATCATCAACCCGGAGACTAGCCTGCAACGCAACTGTCAACTCATCCCCCGACGGAGCCCCAGCGCGAGCCCGTCACTCACTTACCACTGACAAGTGCTGGGGTGTGCATCTTTACTGTTGACTTCACCAGACATGCAGGAGGAGGGTAGCGACAAGGACAATCATCAGTGTCCGTCCCTAATATGCCGCCTCCATCATCTACACCACCCAGAGATGGATCCCCGACAAGGACTTCCTCCAGCATGCTTTATCACAGCGAGGGAGAGCCAACAAGCAGAGGCACCGGCAGGTCTTTGCCGACAACCGTTGTTGGTGCAGGTACTCTTTATTATGTTCGTATTTTTTGTCTTCTTGAACTTCCACCTAAGCTTCGCTTGGTTTGCTTTCTTGGGCTTTAGACATTCCCTCGATGGATGGCATGGACGTCGACACCATCATCGAGGAGACTGCCAGGGACGCTGCTGCTAAAGCCGACAGGACCGCTACCGAGGAGGCCATCAAGAGTGCTGCCATTGAGGCCGCCAAGAACACTGCCGCCAAGGCCGCTAATACTGAGGCCGCCAAGGCTGCGCAGAAGGAGGCCGCCGCCAAGAAGTCTGCCGAGAGGGCCGATGAGGAGGCCAGTGGTCGTACTGACGACATTCCTGTCACAGGAGCGCCAGGCGCTACACCGACCACTGAGCCCCTAGCTGCTGGGAGGCGGCTATCGAGGACCAGCCGCCTACGACCGAAGCTCCTTCATCAAGCAGGTATTCAAGGTCGGAGACAACTTGTTTGTCAGTATCCCCGGCACAACAAGCACTGGGGCGCCGCCTGAAGGGGAAGTTTTTGTTGAGGAGGCCATTACTACTGCCGGGCTCGATATCGTTGATGAGCCGAGCGCCAGCAGCAAATCCCAAGAAGAGAAGCTCCTCTAGACCATGGGCGGCCGCTTTTGGAAGCTCCAGGCGCTTCACCGTGCCTGAAAGGAGAAACTGGACTCCAGGGCAGCGGTTATGGAAGGGGCTGAGGCCAACTTCCAGGAGCACGTCGTAGAGACTCAGGCCTGGTTCGCCCAAGCTTCCTAGGATCTGAAGTGTGGTCAGATGCAACTAAGCCAGGGCTAGAGCCAACTCTTCATGCAGCAGTCCAATGCTGAGAAGGCGCAGGAGGAGGACAAACAACGGGCTACTGCAGAGGACGCTCGCTTGACAAAGCGTTGTATCTTGCTCGATGCCCAAGAGGAAGACCTTGCCACCCGCGAGAAGGCGCCTGCCGACAAACTTCGTGGAAAGGAAGTGGAGGTCGAGGAGCTCGTCGCGCGGCGGGCCTGGGAGCTAGAGAAAAAGCACAAGAAGATGCTCGAGGCTCTGACTGTAGACCACGCCGGCAAGCTGGGAGGCCGTCGATGCTGCCAAAGCCGCAGAGGCCGCCAAGAACTTACAGGAGGAGAGGGTGAAGAAATTGGAGGCCAACCTTGAGGATCTCGACAAGGAGGTCTTGTCACTTAATATTGAAAGAGACAAAGCCCTCGCCAGCCTTATGGAGATGCAGGTCGCCATTTTTGACAAGACCAAGTAGCTCTCTTCAGCCAACGAGTCCATCAATGACCTGAACCTAAAGCTGGACACGCTGACCAAGACCCTCAAGGCTGCCAGGACCCAAGAGAAGGCTCTGGTAAAGGACATCCACGATGATAAGGAGCGGGTCAAGAGCGCTGCTACCGCCCACAATGACTATGTACATGGGGTGGAAATCTGGAACGAGAAGCTCGTCAATATTGCGGAGAAGCTTGCAAAACAAATGTCTGCCATGGGCCTAGAAGGCCCCATGTATTCTCCCGACAACATGGTGTCCACGAGCGCCAAGGTGACCATGTTCTTCGACAGCCTGCTTAGAGCCTTGGAGCAGTTTCACTCCGATTGATTATCCTACTTGGCCAGCAAATCGCGCAAGCTCTGCCAGGCCGTTCTCCGAAAGGTGCTCATCAAGGTGGCGTACAGGAACCCCGGCCTCAACCTCACCAACGCCCTCGACAGCTTGCCAAAGGACGATCACATCAGGGCACTTGAGGAACTCATCACGCCAATCGTCAAGAGGGTAAGCCAAGTCAAGCGTGTTGAAGGCAATCGCCGGGATTAGCTGCCTTACTCCTTGCTGTTGCACATGCCAAGAACAATTTATTTTATGTTAGAATCTCGGCAAGACCGATGTAATATTGCTTGTTACACTTTGAACAACTGCCATGTTATCCTTCTTGTTTGATTTCTCTCTGTATATATTTGCCCTACGCTTGATTGAAAACTTGCCGACATGCACTCCTCTACCGCGAGCGCTAGGTGTGGGACTTTAGCGGCCTGCTGGCGGAGTTAAGTGTAATGCAATACCTCAGACAAACATGCACATAAGTAAACATGAGAATCAATCAAGATTGTAGAACACTTATCTTTATTCAACTACGCATAGGGTCTGAGCGTGGCTTTGTACCAAGGATTACATGCTTCAGCGGCAAGACTTGTAGAAAAGGTGGTTGCCGGGAGGCCCAGCAACCGCGCCTTATGGGTAGAACTTGGGAAGATGTTCGATATTCTAGGAGTTGCTCACTGGGATGCCATCTTTGGTCTCCAAGCAGACTGCGCCAGGCCTGGTGACTCGTACTACCCGATAAGGGCCTTCCCACTTTGGCGTCAACTTGTTGGAATTCTTGGCGGAGTGAACTCGCCGAAGAACAAGGTCGCCTTCCTCAAGACTTCTGGCATTAACTTTGGGGCTATGGTAGCGGCGCAAAGCTTGCTGGTAGCATGTAGCTCTCACAGTAGCCTAAAGACGGTCTTCCTCAAGGAGTGTTGCGTCATCTTGCTGCAACTGCTCTTGCTCGAGCTCATCATAAGTGAGCACTCGAGGTGACCCATATATGAGTTCTATGGGAAGAACTGCCTCCGCCCCATAGACGTAGGGGAAGGGTGTCTGGCCAGTAGCTCGATTTGGTGTCGTCCTAATTGACCAAAGAACCACCAACAACTCATCAATCTAGTGCCTTTCGCACTTGCGCAGCTTGTCGAAAGTTCTTGACTTGAGGCCTCATAGCACTTCAGCGTTAGCTCTTTCCGCTTGGCCGTTGCTCCTTGGGTGGGCAACGGAAGCAAAACAAATTCTGCTGCCAAGGCCTTGGACATATTGCATGAAGGTGCGGCTCGTGAACTGTGTGCCATTATCAGTGATGATCCTGTTGGGAACACCAAAGCGACAAACTAGTCCTTTGAAGAACTTGACGGCTGACTATGCTGTCACCTTTCTTAATGCTTCCACTTTTGGCCACTTTGTGAACTTGTCGATTGCAATGTACAAGTACTCAAAGCCCCCGGCAGCACGGGGAAAGGGGCCCAAGATGTCGATCCCCAGACTGAAAATGGCCAGGAGAGAGGGATTCTTTCAAGGGCTTGAGCTGGCTGATGTGATTTCACTGAATGAAACTGACATGCTTCACACTTGGTTACTAACGCAGTTGCATCCTGGAGGGCAGTGGGCCAAAAGAAACCTTGCCGAAATGCCTTTCCGACAAGCGCTCTTGATCCTATGTGGAGCCACATATGCCTCCATGTATCTCCGCCAACAGCTCCAGTCCCTCCTCCTGAGAAATGCATTTGAGCTTCAGGCCATTCAGTCTCTTTCTGTACATGACGTTGTCTACGAACTGGTACATATGAGACTGGCGGGCTACTTTTTCTGCTTCCTCTTGTTCCTCAAGGAGTTCTCCTGTTTGAAGGAAACGGACGATGTGATATGCCCATGCTGGAGCCTTGGGCTAGACAACAAGGACAAAAGGCCTATCCTCTGCCGGGGGAGCGTTTCTCTTAATGGCAAGGGCCTGAGGCCCCGCCGGAGCTTGATGCACCCCGGCCAGCCCAACGGGAGCGCGTGCTTCCACGGCAAGAGCCGATGGCTCCGTCGGAGCACGACGCTCCCCGATAAGCCTGACTTTGTCCCTGGCAACTTCCTCATTGGCGGCTCCTGGGAGCTCTGGCGGGAAATACTTGCCGGAGCTCAACTTCCTTATTTTCTCTTGTCCAGTTGATGGCGTCACGGAGGGTTGAGTCAGCCGGAGTACGAAAGTTCCTGGTTCCACAGGCAACTTAAGGGCAACACACTTTGACATGCCATCCGCAGCGCTGTCAAAGTGTGCTCCATTTGTAGACCGTTAAAACATTCTTCCAACTTCCTCACTTCATCTACATAATCTTCCATCAATGGACTCTGGTAATCTTTGTTCACTTGCCCGAGGACAAGTTGAGAATCACCCCTGAAAATAAGTTTCTTGATCCCAAGGTCTGTTGCAATCCTGAGGCCAGTGAGCAGTCCTTCACACTCGGTAGTGTTGTTCACTGTTCTCTCCCATGGAAAGTGCATCTGAATCACATATTTGAGGTGCTCTCCGGTGCCTTGCAGTGAGAAAGCTCCATCAAAATACATGATCCATTCTTGATTGGTTTCCTAGCCGAGGAGAGTTGACATTGGAACTTCTTCATCGGGCATTGGGGTCCATTCTACAATGAACTCTGCCAGAGCTCTGCTCTGAATGGTTGAAGTGCTTTCAAACTTGAGACCAAAGCTTGATAGTTCCAAATACCACTCTACAATCTAGCTGGCAGCCTCTAGGTTTCGCAAGATCCGATGTAGTGGGAAGCGAGTGACAACGGTGATCTCATGTGCTTGGAAGTAATGCCGCAGCTTCCTCGAGGCCATAAAAAGGCCAAAAAGAAACTTTTGCATGCCAGAATATCTTGACCTAGCCCCTGCAATAGGGAGCTGACAAAATAGACTGGGTGCTGCACCACCTTCTTCCTCTGGATTGCCTCATTCAACTGCGTAGATCCTTCCTTGTCGGCACCTTATGAACCTTGTCAGCACCCTATGAGGCCACCTTGTCGGCACCTTTACCCAGGTTTGGGCCGCATGGATGCGTAAAATCCTACTCCAACTTGGTTGTATTGAGTGTGTTCTTAGGGTTCTAGCTACAGGAGCGCTATGAGCAGCTGCCACGCGTGTGAGCTAGAAAATCCCCCAAAATTCGAAAAGTCCTCCACCGTATCGCCTTGGGCCTCCTTTTATACTGAAGGGGATCCCAACAGTGGCGTACAGTATATACACGAGGTTTACAGAGCTACAATGCTATCATACCTAACACTGACGAAGTAGGACATGCGCATTTAATGCACCGTCAGGCATCTCTGTCCATCTATGGGATGGGAGCCCGTCCCATCTGAACCACTTAGCCCTCTCCAGCACCGATGCCGGAACACGCGTCCAGGCAGAACGACACCTGGCCTGTGCGCGGGCGGGGCCTTGCCCGGGCTTTGCCTTGCTAGGCCTTGCTACGGCCTTGCCTTTGCCTCAGGGTTTGATGGTCATCCCGGCAAGGTCTTGCCGGGGGTCTTGATTCTTCTATGCTTGTGCCTGGTAATTCCCTGCCGGGCCTCATCGCTAGGGTGGCTACTACTGCATGTGCATGAGTAAGGGGCACTGGAGAGCCCAAAACTCTAGTGCACCAACAATTGTGAATGAATGAAGTATCATAAATCTGAAATTATCAGTGTGTTATATTCTTAGTATTAAGTTCACATTTGGTTTAGAAAGTAAAAACTACTAAGTTTAACAATCACTGTATTGGTCATATGAGCAATTGATGAATGATTAGTATAAGAAAGAGAACTTTCACATACAAATATATTATCTTGGACATATTTTATGATTGTAAATACCCATCAATCATTTTCAATCTTGATCAAATAGTTTAAGTTGGACAAGGAAGACAACTTAATGGTTATGTTTGGGTATATTTGGATAGAAGTTATATTGTTATGTATTCTCCAACATGTGGTTCTTGTTTAGAACCTTTTGCTAGCCAAAACTTTCTACTACCATACCTACCTATATATGGTATTTCATTGCCATCCAAAGTAAATTTGCATGTGCCACCTCTAAACATTCAAATAAACATCCATTTTGTGTGCTGGTACTTCTCATGGAGTGATGGGGCGGTCATTATCTTCCATGCTAGGCGAGTTATTCTCAAGATGAGTGTTTATTCACTTGTCATTGCACGAGAGAGGTTGGTAAAAAAGATTCCCAGTCCTGCATAACACAAAAATAAATAAACACCCCCCCAGAAATTTGATTGTCTGGAGGGCAACCGTGGATTCGGCCAGCCATGGAATGTGTTTGAATGCTGGAGGGGGAGTAAAAATTTCAATTCTGTTTGGGAACCACCAATAATGTGATTAGCTTGGAAGATATTGAAAACTCTGTTGTGACGTTATCAGTAAAGGCACACCACCCATAATTACATATTCATCACTCTTTTAAACAATGAGCTCTGACACCTCTGCAAATCCATGCTTCCCTCTGCGAAGGGACAATCTATTTACTTTCATGTTATTTACTATTCATGTTGAGTCAACTTCCTATTCCAACCTCAATCTATTAGTTGACAAGCATCATGTGGTGGGAAAGATCCAAACATATATATCTAGTCAAATATATTTTATCCCGATTCATTATTGTTGACAATTATATTCATGATAAGTATATTGGGAGGCGAAACATTAAGCCCCTATCTTTCTATGTGTTCGATGGATGTTGTTTATTCTAAAAATATGCCTTTAGTGTTAGAAATCATCAAATACTATGATAATTGAGTACGTGGAGATCTTCCTTAGACTTGATGATGCATTCAAATTGTTTGGTGACCAAGAAAATAGATTGTTAAGTTTCAATTGAATGAATTGGTTGAACTATGACATATGAATTGATTGCTATTCTATCATGATGATCTTTCTAAGAAAAAATTGCTGGTTATGATGCTAGAAAATTGACTGAAATTATCAATGATCAAAACTATTCACTATGCCAGCATTCACACTTCATAGATTATTTCTTTTATCATTCACCTCCTCGAGGATGAGCGGGAATTAAGCTTGGGGATGCTGATACGTCTCCAACGTATCGATAATTTATTAAGTATACATGCCATATTCACCTATTTTTACAATACTTTTATATGGTTTTGTTGCACTTCATATGATTTATTTATAACTACCCGGACTGATGCTCTTTTTAGAAGAATTACCGTTGTGTTGTTTTTGTGTAGAAAATAGAAGTTCTCGGAATCGCCCAAAACTTTTTGTGATTTTTTTGGAGGAAATAAGCAATGTTGGAGCGAAGACCTGCCAGAGGGGGTGCATAAATGGACCACCATGCAGTAGGTTGTGCCCCCTAGTGGTGTGGGCTAATATGTGGTGGGGCCCTCATGGCTCCGTTTGGCGTGATTCCAGGCTGAAAATTACTATAAATCCCAGAAACCCTAGAAATAAAGAGAGAGACTCCTCGTTCCACCGTAGCAACTCTCCGTATCGATGAAAAAATAATCTGGAGACGTTCTAGTACCCTGCCAGAGAGGCAAATCATCATCCGGTGGCCATCTTGATCATCCCGGTGAAGGCCATGACGAGGAGGGAGTAGTCAACCCTTGGGTTTGAAGGTTTGTACTAGTAGCTATGTGTTCAATCTCTCTCTCTCCTTGTCTCTCTCTCTCTCATGTTCTTAAGATGGCACGATCTTGATGTATCACACGCTTGGTTAAGATAGTTGGATCATATGATGTTATTCCCTTGCTACCTTGTTGTGATGAATTGAATCTTTCCCTTTGATATCTCGTTATGTTGGATTGAATATTATGGTTTGAGGACACTTGATCTACGTCTTGCGTAGGATACCGGTAGTGACATTGGGGTATTCTATGATTCACTTGATATATGTTGAGTCATCAACTTGCGAGTTATGATGCATAGGGTTGATTGCATGTTTTCATACCTTGTTCTTCGATAGAAATCTTGGGGTGCTACTTGAAGTTCTTTGTGTTGGATTGAATATGAGAGACCTAAAATTGTTTGATGCATGTTGCATAATTTACCCACAGATACTTGAGATGAAATTTGAGTATGTAGGTGACATTAGGGTGGATTGATATGTATCATTGGTGTTATTTTACTATGAACTCTACGGTTGTTTCTGATACTTAGGAATGGCTCAAAAGATTGATCGGAAAGAATAACTTTGAGGTGGTTCTACTACCTACACCAATTTCACCTATTTGTTCTCCGCTAGATAAGAACTTTGGAGTGATTCTTCGTTGTACGTTGAGGGATGTCTATGTGATCCAATTATATTAGCATTGTTGAGAGATTGCACTAGCGAAAGTACGACCATAGGCCTTATTTCCATGCATTTATTCATCGTTTTGCTCAAATTTTTACACTTGCTACCTTGCTATTTTTATATTTTCAGATTACAAAAACCTATATCTATCATCCATATTGCACATGTATCACCATCTCTTCGCCGAACTAGTGCACCTATACAATTTGCCATTGTATTCGGTGTGTTGGGGACACAAGACATTTCTTGTATTTGATTGTCGGGTTGTTTGAGAGAGACCATCTTGATCCTACACCCCCCCACGGCTTGATAAACCTTAGGTCATCCACTTGGGGGGAAAATGCTACTGCCCTAGAAAAACTCTGCGCTTGGAGGCCCAACATAATTTTCAATAATAAAGTTGCGTAGTAGACATCAACTACGGAGGGGGAAATCATCACAAGATGCCATATTCATCATCTCAGCGGTTTACATGATGTGGAGAGAGTATTTCACCCCTAGGGCTTAGGGTATGTACCAGTAGCTATGATTTTGATCTCTCTATCTCTCCGTGATCTTGATAGGGCACGATCTTGATGTACCATGAGCTTTGTTAATATAGTGGGATCATACTGTGTTCTTCCCTTTGTTGTGATGAATCTACTCTCGCCCTTTGAGGTTTTGTTATTATCGTCTTGAATATTCGAGGATTTGAGATTACCTGATGTATGTATTTCATGTGGATACCTATGGTGATAATGGGGGTATTATATTGAGCCACTTGAAAATGTTTTGGTAATCAACTTGCAGATTCCCGTGGTGACATTAGGGTAATCTAGGCACATATGTTGATACATGTTTTCATCCTACTTATTCTGATAGAAACTTTGGGGCAACTCTTTGAATTTCTTTGTGTTGGATTGAATATTATAAATCTGAAATTGTTTGATGCATATCGAATAATTAACTCATGGATACTGGCGGTGATATTGGAGTATCGAGGTGACATTAGAGTTGATTGATGTGTATCATATGGTGTTATTGTAGTACGAACTCTAGGGTTGTTTCTGACACTTATAGGAATGGCTCAATAGATTGATCGGATCTTATATTCTCTGTTGTTAATAATAACTTTGGAGTGACTCTTTATCACATATTAAAGGATTGATAGATCATTCGATTATAGTATATCATTGTTGAGAGATTGATCTAGTGAAAGTATGAACCCTAGGACTTATTTCCAAGCATTGATATATCGTTTTTCTTGCTGTTTGGTACTTGCTACCTTGTTATTATTATTATTTAAGATTACAAAAACCTATATCTACTATCTATATTGCACTTGTGTCACCATCCGTTCGCCGAACTATTACACCTATACAATTTTCTATTGAATTGGGTGTGTTGGGGACACAAGAGATTTCTTGTACTTGATTGTAGGGTTGTTTGAGAGAGACCATCTTCACCCTACACCTCTCGCGGATTTATAAACCTTATGTCATCGACTTGAGGTGAATTCGCTACTGTCCTATAAAACATTGCACTGATACATCTCCAACGTATCTATAATTTATGAAGTATTCATGCCATGTTTACAATAATTCTATATGATTTTGGTATGATTTTGTTAGAACTAACCCGGACTGACGTTGTTTTCAGCAAAACTACCGTGCTGTCGGTTTTTGTGCAGAAATAAAAGTTCTCGAAATGGACTGAAAATTTACTAAGATTTTTGTGGACCAAAAGAGACCCCCGAAGCATTGGAGCTGGGCCGGAAGAGCCGCGAGGAGGCGGAAAGCCTGTCAGGCGCGACCACCCCCCGGTCGTGCCTAGCAGGCTTGCCACCGCCTTGTGGCACCCCTTGACGTGAGATCGACGCCAAAAATTCCTATACATATAGAAACCTCAGAAAAGAAACCTAGATCGGGAGTTCCACCGCCGCAAGCCTCCAGAGCCACGAAACACCAATCGAGAGCCCGTTCCGGCACCCTGCCGGAGGGGGAAAGCATCACCGGAGGCCATCTTCATCATCCCGACGCTCTTCACGAGGAGGAGGGAGTAGTTCACCCTCGGGGCTGAGGGTATGTACTAGTAGCTATGTGTTTGATCTCTCTCTCTCTCTCGTGTTCTTGAGATGGCATGATCTTGATGTACCAAAAGCTTTATTGATATGGATTGAATCATATGGAGTTTTCCCCTCTCTATCTTCTTGTGGTAAATTGAGTTTTTCCTTTGAAGTTTTCTTATCGACCTGAGTCTTTAAGAATTTGAGAACACTTGATGGATGTCTTGCAATGGGATATGTATGGTGACAATGGGATGTTCTATGGATCCACTTGATGTATGTTTTGGTGATCAACTTGCGGGTTCCATGACCTTTGGAATCTACGCATAGGGGTTGGCACACATTTTTGTCTTGACTTTTCGGTAGAAACTTTGGGGCACTCTTTGAAGTTCTTTGTGTTGGATTGAACATGATGATTATGAAATTATGTGATGCATATCGTATAATCAAGCCCATGGGTACTTGTGGTGAAATTGGAGTATCTAGGTGACATTAGGGTTTTGGTTGATGTATCTCTTAAGGTGTTATTTTAGTACGAACTCTAGGGCTGTTTGTGACACTTGTAGGGATAGCTCATAAGATTGATCAGAAAAGATAACTTTGAGGTGGTTTCGTACCCTACAATAATTTCTTCGTTAGTTCTCTGCTATTTGTGGCTTTGGATTGAACTCTTTATCGCACGAGAGGTATTTACATATGATTCAACTATGTCAATATTTTTGAGAGAAATTGCACTAGTGAAGGTATGGACCCTAGGCCTTGTTTCAAAGCATTTATAGAACGTTTTTCTTGTTGTTTACTATTTGTTACCATGCTGTTTTTATATTTTTCAGATTACAAAAACCTATATCTACCATCCATATTACACTTGTATCACCATCTCTTCGCCGAACTAGTGCACCTATATAATTTACCGTTGTATTGGGTGTATTGGGGACACAAGAGACTCTTTTTTATTTGGTTGCAGGGTTGTTTGAGAGAGACCATCTTCATCCTACACCTCCCACGGATTGGTAAGCCTTAGGTCATCCACTTGAGGGAAAATTGCCGCTGTCCTACAAAACTTTGTGCCTGGAGGCCCAGCACGAGTCTAAGAGAAGAAGGTTGTGTAGTAGACATCAAGCTCTTTTCTGTTGCATTTACCACGCAAGTGAGTGCTTGAAGGTATATATTTAGATCTTGCAATTAAATATTTTAGTTTCTTGTTGTTCACTAGTTTGTTTTTATAAAAGAAAACTACAAAAAAGTGGAATTGAGGTTGCCTCATCTGCTTCATATTTTTAATGTCTTTCGTGAAAATGATGGAAATGAAAATTGTGCACAAGTGCTAAAAGAAGAAGTTACTAAAACTTTGGCACTAAATCTTTGAGTGATGAGCATGATAGATAAATATTGTTAGTATGAATTCTCTGAATATTCATGATGCTAACGATATGCAAAGCCACATGCTTGGGGATGCTATGTTTTATGAATATGATATTTTTAGTCCCCCAAGTTTTGATGAGCAAAAGTATTATAATGATGGCATGCCTCCTATCTATTATGATTATGATGATGACATGTATGCTATAAAGAGTGATAGTAACCATGAACCATGGCATCACGATTTTAATATTGAATGTGGTTATGTCAACCAAGTTTCCCATGATAGTTATTTTGTTGAGTTTGCTCCCACTATTATGAATGAGAAGAAAATTACTTATGTGGAGAGTGACAAAAATTCTAAGCTTGTAGATCATGAAAATAATGATTTATGTGTTGGTTATATTGTTAAATTCCTTCATGATGCTACTGAAAATTATTATGAGGGAGTAACGTATGCTTGAAGGAATTTCAATAATAACAAGTTTCCTCTCTATGTATTCAAAGTCTTGAAGTTATGCTTGTTTTTCCTTCCTATGCAAGTTGATTCTTGTTCCCATGATTTGTTTGCTCACAAAATCACCATGGATATGAAGTGGGTTAGACTTAAATGTGCTTGTCATGAGATTCATGATGCTCTTTTGCATGTTTCAATTATTATTCCTATACGAGCATCATTGAAATCATCATGCCTAGCTAAAAGGCATTAAAGAAAAGCGCTTTTGGGAGACAACCCAAAGCTATTTCTTTCTGTTTTTGTGTGTTCACATGATTAAGCTACTGTAGTGTAGTGACCCGACTTGAAATGGTCAAGTCTCTGGTGTTTCCGTACCATCTGAAGATCATGCTGGTACACACGCAATACATCAATGTATATAACAGAGTTCAATCACACATGCTTTATTAATCGAAATCTCATATAGAGTCATTATTACAAAAGTAACTTGGCTAAAAGCCAACTCATGAGATAGCACTATCAAAATCCTATGGAAGCCTAAAGGTAGCTGAGTCCATCTAACTCCAAAGGGCAACACCGAGCATAGGACGTAGACCTCACACTTCATCAGAGAAAACCTCTGCAACATGAGACGTTGCGGCCGTGTAGGTCAGCATATGGAATATGCTGGCAAATCACAAAAGAGAAAAAATTGATAAAAGAAATAATAATGCTATCACAACTATATGCATCTGGCTGATTGTGGCAAAGGTCCGAGTTTTGCATAAAAGCAAGTTTTTCCCTACAACAAAGGGGCATCATGAAATTACTACAAAATGTCGGTTGTGTAATGAGATGGTTTCACCAACCAAATGTCATAAGCCAATTATTATCTTGTACCCTCATCAATTATTATCAAGTGTGGTGTTGAGAGTTCCTCATATTATCATTTCCAGAGGCTCAATTGTTTGAACCGAGGACATGACTAATCGATTAGATTTAACACTCTATAGAGGTTTGCGCACTTTTCCCGCAAGATTTGGTCCCTCCGTTTATGTCCTCGCACTTCAGGGTGTTTGAGAACCAGATGACCAAAACATGGTCTTTCAAAGAGTTTCCCTAAATCCCGGTTAAGAGTTCAGGTTAGAGTTACCACTAAGATCAACCAAGCCAGAGCCCATAATGACTTGCGGTTGCACAGGTAAGCTTTTGGTGGTGACGTATCCATCCGTCTCTTTGAGTCTGGGTGGATTTGTCCGTTGGTATCTCTCTAACAGGGTTAGGTTCACTCCTCTGAGGATTCCAGGGGCACCTATCAATGGTTCACAAACACTGGGAATTCCAGTGGCCTATCAAGGTGCACACCCACTGGTTACTCCAGGGAGTCTATTTCCAAATCCACCCAGTAGGTGTATTAAAGTTTGTCTTGAATCATGAAGTCTTCATCTTGTCGAAGTAGCCTTGATCACGTCAAGTGGTATTCATCATCTTGAATTGGTCCTCATCCAAAATACTCACAACTCCCACGTAACACTCAACCAAAACCTCGTCTACTTAAGTGTAGCATCGAATAAAAATAGCGTCCTGGGCTAGGTTAATAGGGGATTTGTGAGGGTGTCCTACTTCATGATACTACTCAACATGTTTAATTCTCCTACTCCATGCATGGTGGAAAATATCATCTAATGCACATAAAACTTGGGGTAAAACATGATCAAATGACTTGCCTTGATGACGGTCTTGAAATTCTAAAGCTTCGTAATAACAAGCTTCGCACTCCGGATAATCTAAAGAAACAAACAATTCACATAATAAGCAAACACATTCGCAAACAATAAATAACATCGAGTAAAAGTAATATAAGACAATCAAGGAAAACAACAATGAAAGCAAAGGAAACCAAAAAAATACAAAGAAAACTTTAAAGAAAACTAGAGAGAAACCAATTTACACAAATTCTATCATAGCAACAATAAATTTTCTAAACACTCAATAACAGAAAATAAATGATTAAACAACTATTTAATAGCAATCAATTTAATAAACAATTAACTAGAAAACGGAAATACTTTAATAGCTAAAATTACTATCTAGTTATCACCAAAACAACTATAATATCAATAAAAACACTAAGACCATAACAAAATATTATAAAAACTAATATGTTTCTAATTAACAGAAACAACAATAAAAATAACTTGATGTGGAAAAAGAATTACTTTTGTGACGAAAAAAACTATTCTATTTACTCTAGTTAAATAACTACACAACAATAGAACAAAACAATAGCTAAAATAATAATAACTTATTATAAAAAAAATTCTACAGATATAAAATTCTTATTGTTTACAACTAAAAATCTACAACATAAAAAAATTCTAAAAAAATTCTTATTATAAAAAATAATAGTCTAACATAACCATATAACCACATGTGAAAATCTACAGAGAGTACTAACTAAAAAAATTAAAAACAATAATTAAATGACTAAAACAACCATATAGACAAAACAATACTATTTTAGTTAAAATCCTAATTTAAATGAATCTAAAAATAAATAACTCAATGCTACCTGACATGTTGATCAATAACAAAACAGTGGCAAAAAGAATCAATCAAAAATATATTATAAATCTCAAGATATTGCCAAATTAGTGATTTGAACAAAATTAAGCAAATTCAAAATTACATTACTCAAATTTGAATTCCAAGTGCACCATCACAAACTACATAAAATTTTGAGACTACAGCAAAAAGAATCACTCAATTTGGAGTTGTATACTAGGTAATATGATTTTTTTCTAAGATTGCTATTTTTCTGAAAACAGAATTACGGGAATTTCCTGGAGCTCACCGGAGTTGGTCGCCGGAGTTGGAGAAGATGAGCTCGGATTTGATGTTCTAGTATCTCCTGGAGGAAGGCAAGCACGAAACGGGGAAGAGTACATCGCGGCAACCTCGTGGGAGGTCGGCGAAAAGCCAACCGAGCCTCGGGCGGCGGTGGAGAAGACGTCGGAGTTGACGAACTCCAGCGAGTTCGTGCGGTTGATGTAGTGGGGGAGAGGAGCTCCAAAGGGAGGGAATCAGTCGAGGGGAGAGGGGCCTTCGCAGGGGCAGTATTTATAGGCCTCGAAGATGCATCTAGGTGCAACTGCATGGGTGAGCAAATCCGGCATGCCCTGATTCTTCGTCGGCATCGATCTCGGCCATTAAGGCCTCTTAATGACGGGGAGGAGCGGGAAAGGAATGATCAGGAGGAGTGGAAGCTTCTAGGAAGACAGGGAGAAGGAAAGGGGTGGGAGGGCACGCCAATCATGGTGGCCATGGTGATCTGGAGCTCCCGTTCTGGAGCTCTCGTGAGGTTGGGGACGACCCCATCTTGGGCTGGGCTTTGACAGTATTTTTTATTCAAATACTAAGAAAGAAAAAAGAATGGACGAATAAATAAAAGTTTTATATAGTCATATTATATATCAAAATGACCAGAAAAATATTTCCTAAAACATTAACATATGTTCAGAGCCAAAACAAAATCTCACAAAATCAGAAAATTCAAACAGTGTTGCTATTGCAAATAAAATGCAAAGGAAACATTTTGAAAATACCAACATATTTTCAAATTGATCTTCCTCAATTTTTATGTTGAAGGGAATCATTTTATCCTATTTTCCATATATTTTATTTTTGGAGAAAAATAATTTTTTTTAAAACCAATTTCAAAAATGGCTCCTCTCAAAAGTTTATCAAGGTAATTTGAATTCTGTCAAACTTTAAAATGGAACCAAATATGGAATGAACTCCGTAACAAAAAGATTTCAAATAGTTTTCGAATGCACTCTTCAAATGTTTTATTATGAAGAAGTCATGTCATCTTCTCTCACTGATTTGGAATTGGATGAATTTGAACTCAGAAACAAAGGGGAAAGTCATTTTATTCCCTCTCATTCAAAAGTTTCAGAAAGTTTCAAATTTTCACTCAAATTCAATCACTCAATCAAACAATCAATCATTCATCTATTTATTATATTGTTCCAAAATTTGGAATGTTACAAACCTACCACACTAAAAATGAATCTCGTCCTCGAGATTCGAAGAAGCTAGAAGTAGGTTGGGGTTGGGGTATCATTGCAAATCCATTGATCATTATGTCCGGGGTGCTACCACACTTAGAAACAAAGTTATGGTTCCAACAAAATTAATGTAATCCATCCTGATAATTGACGATGTCAACCTTCTCATATTATCTAGGATATCTCTTCCATAGGGGCTCTTCCAGTGAGGGCATAACCTTTTTCCTCAAATCTTGAGTCCTTTCATCCTGGTAAGGTTCTTCCAAGACTGGATCTTCTGACAGGCGTGTCTCCAATACTAAATACTTATCGAAATCTCATGGTAGTCTATCAATTAATGGTTTCTCTTGCAGGAAATGGGTCTGGGTTAAATCTCACCGTATAATTCCTACGATTGGCAACCGTGTACAAGGGTTCATCATCATACCATTCTAAGGCATAAACAAAAGCTTTCAAAGAATGTCGTCTCTTTACTATGGGTAAGTCACTTAGATTTACCATTCCGAATATCAAGAGAAATGATAAGAGTAAGTTGTCATGGTGGCCAAGCCATGTCGCACCCAAATCATTACCTTTTATAAGGTTTAGCAAATCTCGTATTCTAACACTTGGGCTTCCTCACAAGCATTGAAGTGATTTCTCTTATCCATGAACTGGGTTCGGGTAAATCCATGGGTTCTGCAAGCCAAAAAATATCAACTATCATTTATTCCCAACTCTCGGGTTTTACGTATCCTCCTATGAAATTATTATGACTTCGTTGGTAGATGTTCCATAGATTATTCCAGATATCTTCCTTCAACACGATTGTTTGTACCTTGGTCAAATCCTGGGTCAGTCGTGAAGCTGGTCTAAAGTGGTCTGCCATGGGTCCAGGTGGGTAAACCATACTTTTTCAAAATTACCCTTGATATGAATGAGTGCAATGCACTAGAATCAAAGGTACCAATACAGTTGGTGTGTTTAACAAGAACTTACGAGTAACTGTATCCGGCTTTCCATTAAATCCCTCCATAGTAATGTGATTCATGTGAGCTCAAGGAAAATGATGGGACTCCTTGTTAGGACCTTCATTGCCATTGCCGGGATTTTTCTCCGGACAGTCCGTGGAACAGTGGCCATTCTTCCTGCAATTGTAGCAGGTGATCTGCTTCAAATTCTTCTAGGCCAGAGCTGAATGGTGTTGATTTCCATTCCCTCCGTTGCCATTCTTATGGCTACTGTAGTTGTTTCCTCCATGGTGAACATGTCCTCCATGGTTATGGTGGTTATGACCATCGAACTTCCCGGATGTTGAATATGGTGTTGCACGGGGCTTCTGATTACCTCCAGAATAAGCCTTGTCATGCTTCCTCTTACGGTTCTCTATCTGCCGCTACTTTCCATAGAGAATAAGTGCCTTGTCTACCAGCTCCTGGTAATTGTTGAAAGTAGCCACCATCAGATGCATGCTCAACTCATTGTTGAGTCCTTCCAGGAACTTCTCTTGCTTGGTTGCATCATCAGCCACATCTCCTAGTGCATAACGGACCAACATGCTGAATTCATCCACATATTAGGCCACTGAGCGATTCCCCTGGCGCAAGTTGCAAAACTCACGCTTCTTCAAGCTCGTGGCTCTAGCTGAGACATATGCAGTACGGAAGGCCTGCTTGAACTGATCCCAAGTCACACCGGCAATGGAATACGTGGTCGTGTAGTTCTCCAACCAAGAAGCTGCCGGTCCTTCCAGTTGGTGTGCGGCAAAACGCACCTTCTCTGCTTCTGTGCAACCAGCGGTAATCAACTCCCTTTCCATCTTGCGGAGCCAATCATCGGCCACAATGGGCTTAGTGCTGCTGGAAAAGGTCGGAGGATTCAGCCTCAGAAAACGAGTGAGGTTGTCGGCCTGAGATGGAGGGTTGTTGTTGTTGTTGTTGTTGTTGTTCGCCTGGTTTTGGATCAACAACTGCATCAAGGCATTCTGCTGCTGGAGGAGTTGTGTGAGTTCCGGTGGGAAGGTGAAATCCGGGTGACATCTCGGAGGCATCTGATGTTTTAGAGTGGAAGATAATTAGAATAGAACAAGGGTCTAAAGGGAAAATAACACTACCCATATGCATGTAACAATCAATTAACACACCAATCACTTCAATCAAGTCTCACGCATCGATCAAACTAATCAAGAATCCAATCGACTAACGAATTTCTATTGGTTACATGGTGGTCTGTGTTGACACCTGATTTTGGCACGGTGCAAAATGCAATAAAGATGGACTCAAATGAAAAGTTTTTTTCTACCATAAAGTTTATATTGCCGAGTGAAACAATCTTGATGTTTGGGCCATCACCATTCGACATCATTTCAAGGGCTAAATCACTTGGATTGTCATGTAGATTTTGGTCTATTAAGCCTCCAATAAAACCTCTAATTAAGGAATGTTCTACATGGATTGTCTTCGTCTCGTCGAGACGATTGATTTTGATATATAAATCTTCTCAATCCGAGGTCGTATGCAACCTGGAGAGGCAAAACAAAATCAGCCTGGTGTTTCACTCGAGATTTCCGAGTGAAAGTTTGCCGACCAAGGGAAACGCCTGTCGTCCGGTCGAGTGGAAAGTTTTCCGTCCGGCCGAGTGAAATTGCCCTTCCAGTGAAAATCGCCGGCCGAGTGAGATTGCCGTCCGAGTGAAAATCGCCGTCCGAGTGAAAAGTACCGGTCGAGTGAAAGTACTGGCCGAGTGCAATTGCTGTCCGGGTGAAAATCACCATCCAAGTGAAAAATATCGGTCGAGTGACAGTTCTGGTCGAGTGAAAGTTTCGGTCGAGTGAAAGTTTACAATGGCCTCGGATGGAAAAGTGTTCATCATGAAAGTTGTTCGAAACGTCGAAGCGGTCAACTTTGCTTTTAAGGTCATTGTCATCTGAGATAGATTACGACCTGGAGAGACGCCACAACACTTAGACAGTGTTGGGGATATGACCCACCGAAGAGACTCCGGGTCATGTTATTGGCTCATGAACTGGCCCAAAGGTGAGTCGTAATATCAAGTGGCCCATGAGGATAGATGGCTCATGGTGTGGGCCGTACAGCAGCCCGGACTGAGAAGACCCGGGTGTACAAGCCGACTCACAGACGGTTTGGACAAGAAGATAGAGAGCGACTCGGTTAGCAATTTGTAACAATCCGGATGTTCTGACCTCTTATATAAAGGCAGACCCGGGGCGACTCGGGGGAGACGCAATCAAGAACTAAGTCAAGCTTTTAGCTCCTTGGAATCGATACGCAAGCAATACAAACACAAGCAGGACGTAGGCTGTTACCTCGATTCGAGGGGCCGAACCTGGTTAAATCCGTGTCTTTCATCCCGACTAACCCCTTTGAGTCCACCCCATTGGCGATGGCCTCGAACCTAAGTCCGTTCACCCGGACATCTGCCGTGATAAAACCACGACAGTTGGCGCCCACCATGGGGCAAGCGCTTGGTGGTGTTGAGTTCTCAAAGGGCTCTCTCCTAGGGCTCGAAGGATACGTGGTTGGAAGGATGAGCAAGAGTCGCCGCGGCCGACTCTACATCAACGACGCCGGATGGGGGCTTGATGTTGGTTCTGTGGAGTATGTATTCCGGGTTCCATTCGGCGGGATCCAGGTTTTCATCGGAAAGGTTGATGGATCTACACCCACGCCGGACGTCTGCACCAACATCGTCGAGTCGGCTAGGCGTCTCCAATCTGCGCGTGTTACACAGTCTGCCGTGCCCGTCTAGGTCAAAAGCACGTTCTCGTGGGCTTCACTCAAGGCATGGACTTGGAAGCATCCGGGTCATAGGGAACTCTCGTTTGCTCGGAAGATAAGTCTTCCAGTGGGGAGACAGAATCAGTGTATCCGCTCAGCAACGGTGGTCTTGGAGGATACTATGACGACTATTCTGAGGTAGAGGGCGTTGAGACGGATGCTATGAGCCCCCCGTTCATGCGGCGGTGTTCATGGCAGGGTCGGCTTCAGCCGCCGGGGACATGGCTGCGGGAGCCGCTACAACAGGTGATAGCCCGCCGCCGGCTCAGGTTCTAGTGGAATTGATGGACGAACTCACAGCTCTCATGGCCACAGAAGTAACACCGGATAATCAAGCAGCTAGGAATCTAGAGGTGGCACGGATCAAGGGTCGGATGGAAGAGGAACGACAAAGGATGGACGAGCTAAAAGCCCAGATGGAGGAAGAAGCGGAGCGTATCAAGGCAGACGCTTTCCGACTAGAGCTAGAGCAGAGGTCAGCGGCCGCGGTGCTTCGGAGGAGGCATCAATCCCGTTTACCAGGACATTACGAAGCAAGGAACCTTTTTAACACCCCTGGTGCGGGGCGGGTCATGGGAGCACCGGAGAGCCGACCGATGGAGCGCCCGGCGACTCATCCACCCCGGTATCACCAAATCTCACCCAGGGCTTTTCCAACGCTGACGGGTCATTATTCTAACCCGGCCGAGAACATGGTAGCAGCAGCCGCCCGGCTTGAGACAATCCCCATCACAGATGAGGCACCCTTTGCGGAGCAAGTGCGGAACGCCATTGGATATTTACAGACGGCCATGGCCCAGCAAGAGAAGTATACGCACAGCCGGAGCCGGGTTCACTCTACCCCCCTTCCCAGTCGAAGTTTCAGCCGGCGTTATGAGTCGCCAGCGGGTTCCAGTAGTCACCCGCGCCGCGGACCACCGGAGGACAATGGGGCGGCTCTATATGCACAAGCCGTCATGGACCAGGCGGGCGGTGGGCGAGAGGCGGAGATAGCTGCAGCCCGTCCAGAGCCAGCGCTTTCCGTGTCAATGGGAGTAGTTAGTACCAGAGCCGTAGGGGTGCCATGTTTAACTCCGGATCTAAGGAGTGAACGGCTGCCCAAAGACTTTAAGGGGCCTCGAAAGGTTTCGAATTACACAACATACTTACCCCCGGAGGTGTGGGTTGAAAGTTATGAACTGACCATGGAGATGCTAGATGTCAGTGAGGCGGTATGCGCAAAATACTTCATCATGACGCTTGAGGGTCCGGCCCGTACATGGCTGAAAGGTCTGCCGCCTAGCACGATAAGCTCATGGGCGGAGCTGAGAGCAAAGTTTATTAAGAATTTCCAGGGGACCTGTAAGCAGCCTATGACTATTGTTGATCTGGACCACTGTGTTCAACAGGAGCATGAGTCGGCCCATCATTGGGTCCGGCGAGTGTCGACCATTATTCACTTTTTAGAGCAGATCACAGCGGCTCAAGCAGTGCTTATCTTAGAGAAGAATTGTCATTTTGTTCCACTAAAGCAGAAGCTCGGCCGGCTCTAGCGCATGTGTCAAGATATGGGAGAGCTCATGACGGCCTTGACGAAGTATGCCGACTCAGATAACACCAAGGATCCGAGTTTGGATGATGAGAAAGCCAATCGAGGGAAGAAAAACAATCAAGGAAAAGCTTTTGCGAACAATGGGAATCAGAATAAGCGGAAGAACGCTGATGGCGGTTCCGAGCTTGTGGCGAATACCAACATAGGGCAGAATCATCCCAAGGGGGTGGAAGATTCAGGCCAAGGACCAGGGTCCCTTTTAATTTAGAGGAAGCGCTTAGGAAGCATTGTCCGGAGCACAGCATGCCTGACAAGCCAACGTTGCATGCGTAGGGTGATTGCTTTATCATGCAGAGATTCAAAAACCAGCATTCCCAACCGCGTAATAATCAGGACGGTGGCCCGCCCGGCGGCTCAGGGCATGGCGGGTCAGGGGCTGGATTCGGTGCCGACGGTTCAGGAAACGGGCATCCGGGTCAGAATAACCAAGGAGGGCACCAACAGCATCTCGGCAACAACGGCAATAACAACAATCAGCAGCAGAGCAATCAGTCCGGGTTCTAGAGTAACCCAAAGCAGCTCAGTTCTGGGCAGTATCATGTATTCACGATTGGTCACAATAAACGAGACGAGAAGTTGCGGAGGCGAGCGGTTAATACGGTTGCTCCAGCTCTCTCGCGATATTTGCCGTGGTCTGAATATGATATAATGTGGAGCCAGGAGGATCACCCGCCGCGGGTGGATGACCCAGGCCGGCTGGCTCTGGTTGTGGCCCCTCAGGTTAATGGCTATATGGTGAATAAAGTGCTTATGGACGGAGGTAGCAGCATCAACATCCTTTATTATGACACTTTTCGGCGGATGAAGTTGCTTGACAAGGATCTTAAGCCGTCCTCCACCGTCTTTCATGGTGTGGTCCCGGGTAAATCAGCATACCCGGTGGGCCGGATTTCGTTGGAAGTAGCTTTTGGTGATGAGCATAATTACAGGGTGGAGTCTTTGTGGTTCGAAGTGGTTAAAATCAAAAGTCCATATAATGCGCTATTTGGGAGGCCGGCTTACGCTAAATTTATGGCTAGGCCTTGTTATGTTTATCTGCAACTCAAAATGCCCGCATTAAATGGCACAATTACCGTTCACGGTAATAGGAAAACGGCTCTTGAGTGTGAAGAAGGAGATGCGGCTTATGCAGAGTCTAGTTGTGCTCAGGAGGAGCTGAAATTTTACAAAGAGAACGTTGATCCGGAGGATATGACCCTTCTCAAGAAGCCTATGACGGAAGTTGAGCCGCCACTCAAGTTTTCAGCGGATGACACCAAGGCAGTAGATTTCAATCCGGGTGATCCATCCAAAAAGTTCATCATTGGGGCTCACATGGATCCCAAATAGGAAAGCGCGCTCATCGAATTCATCCGTGAGAATCGGGACATCTTCGCATGGAAGCCTTCTGACATGCCGGGTGTACCGAGAGAGTTCGCTGAGCACAATCTTAATGTGGATCCAAAGTTTAAGCCGATCAAACACTTTCTATGACGGTTCAACGAAGAGAGACGTAAAGCTATTGAGGAGGAAGTTGCTCGGCTCTTGGCTGCAGGCTTTATAGTGGAAGTTTTTCACCTGGAGTGGTTGGCTAATCCGGTGCTAGTACTAAAAAAGAATGACACGTGGTGTATGTGCATAGATTACACGGACCTTAACAAGGCTTGCCCGGCTGACCCTTTTGCGCTCCCTCGTATCGATCAAATTATTGATGCAACAGCCGGATGTGAAAGTTTATGCTTCCTGGACGCTTATTCAGGGTATCATCAGATCAAAATCGCAATGAAGGATCAGGAGAAGACGGCGTTTATTACACCTTTTGGGGCGTTCTGCTATGTCTCCATGCCTTTCGGGCTCAAGAGTGCACAGGCGACTTACCAACGTTGTGTGCAGAATTGCCTCCACAGTCAGATTGGCCAAAATGTCCATGCTTACGTAGACGACATCGTGGTTAAGTCCAGGAAGAAGGAAACTCTTATAGAGGATTTGAAAGAAACCTTTGATAATCTCCGGGTCTACAAGATGATGCTTAACCCGACAAAGTGTGTCTTTGGTGTTCCAGCAGGAAAGCTTTTGGGTTTCCTGGTCTCTAAGCGGGGCATTGAGGCTAACCCGGATAAATTCAAGGCCATCACTTCTTTGGGTGAGCCGACGTGTATTAATGATGTTCAGCACCGTGCAGGGCGGATTGCTGTGTTGAGCCGCTTTATAAGCCGGCTTGGGGAGAAAGCTATTCCTTTATACCAGATGATGAAGAAGACAGTCAAGTTTAAATGGAGCGCAGCAGCGGCCGAAGCACTTGAAGCTCTTAAAAAGCAGTTGACTGAGCCGCCAGTGTTAGCCGCTCCGGTTGAGAAAGAGCCTTTGCTCCTTTATGTGGCGGCTAACAACAGAGCGGTCAGTGTAGCAATTGTGGTTGAGCGCAAGGAGGCAGGGAAAGAGTATCCTGTGCAAAGGCCGGCTTATTACATCAGTGAAGTTTTGGCAGAGTCTAAACAGAGGTATCCGCATTGGCAGAAGTTAGTATACGGAGTTTTCATGGCCAATCGCAAGTTGAAACATTACTTTTTGGGGCACCAAATAACAGTGGTCAGTTCTGCCCCGTTGGGGGACATCATTCAAAATAGAGAAGCTATAGGGAGGATTGCCAAGTGGGCCTTAGAGCTGAGTCCTTTTGGCATCAAGTATGTTCCTCAAAAAGCAATTAAGTCTCAAGCTTTGGTGGATTTCATAAATGATTGGACTGAATGTCAAGCCCCTGAAGAGAAGGCAGATAACACGTATTGGACTATACACTTTGATGGATCCAAGCAACTAGAAGGGTCCGGGGCAGGAGTTGTTCTCACCTTCCCCAAGGGTGACAAGTTTTGTTATGTGCTCCAGTTAATGTTCCCCTGTACTAATAATGCAGCTGAGTATCATGCATTGCTCCATGTTCTTAGAGTCGCTAAGGAGATGAACTTAAGCCGGATCAGGTGTTTAGGCGACTCGGATCTGGTGGCTCAGCAAGTTTCAGGCACTTGGGATTCCAAGGATCCGCGGATGGCGGCTTATCGACAGGCGGTTGATATCATTGCCGGTCACTTCAAGGGGTACCAGGTGGATCACATTGATCGTCGCAGGAATGAGGCGGTTGATGCCTTGTCACGGTTAGGTTCCCAACGAAAGCTGGTACCACCTAATGTTTTTCTGGATGTATTGCATCATCCGACTGTCAGGATACCTTCTGAGGAGGATCTAGCTATTCCTGACCCGGAGGCGGAGCTGGTGGCCGCTCTGCATGCTACCCCAGATTGGACTATTCCTTATTTGACGTATTTAACACGCGGCGAGTTGCTTCAAGAGGAGGATCTGGCCAGGAAGATCACTCGCCATTCTAAGTCTATGACGATTGTTAATGGTGAGTTACATAAGTGTAGTGTGATAGGTGTCTTTCAGCGCTGCGTCTCACCAGAAGAGGGCCGACAAATATTGAGTGAAATTCATGCTAGCGATTGTGGGCATCATGCCGGGTCAAAATCTTTGGTGGCTAAAGCTTTTCGACATGGGTTTTTCTGGTTGACGGCTCACAAGGATGAGGAGGACTTAGTTCGCAAGTGTGACGGCTATCAGAGATTCGGCCGGCGTGCTCACGTTCCGGCTCAAGAGTTGAGGATGATACCAATCACTTGGTCGTTTGCAGTCTAGGGGCTTGATATGGTAGGACATTTCAAGCGATCTAAAGATAAGAAAACGCATCTTCTGGTGGCGGTTGATAAATTTACTAAGTGGGTAGAGGCAGAGCCGGGCAGTAAATGTGACGCAGCTACGGCGGTTCAATTTATTACGAAGCTAATTTATCGCTTTGATACCCACACAGTACAGACAATGGGACAAATTTATCCAAAGGAGCTATGAAAACATTCTGTGAGAAAGAGCATATCCGTCTTGATGTTTCAACCGTGGCACATCCACAGTCTAATGGTCAGTCAGAGTGAGCCAATGAGGAAATTTTGAGAGGTGTCAAGCCACGGCTCATGGTTCCTTTGAAACGGACACCCGGATGTTGGGTTGAGGAGTTGCCTTCGGTATTATGGAGCATCAGAACTACACCTAACAGATCTACAGGTTTTACACCTTTCTTCATGGTGTACGGTGCTGAGGCGGTTCTACCCAGTGACATCCGACACGACTCACCAAGGGTGGTGGCTTATGTTGAGACGGACAATGAGGTAGCCCGCCAAGATGCGTTGGACGCCTTGGATGAAGCACGAGAGTTAGCAGCAGCCAGGTCGGCAATTTATCAACAAGACATGCGATGCTATCATAGCCACACGGTAAAGTCTCGGACGTTCCAGGAAGGTGACCTGGTGCTCCGGTTGATTCAAGACCAATCTGGAATGCATAAGTTATCTCCACCATGGGAGGGGCCTTTTGTGGTCAGCAAGAACCTTAACAACGGGTCATATTACCTCATGGATGTCAGAGATGAGTCAGAAACCGCGGGACAAGTGACGTTGCGGCCCTGGAATATCGCACATCTGCGACCATACTTTACTTAACAGGGGTTGAAAGCCGCTATCATTGTATATATCATGAGCACATGAGTAAAATCTAGCATCCTTGCACAAGACTAAGGCCTCTGCTCTTATATATACCTTTGTACGATCAAAGATAAAATCTTCCGGTTCAAAAAGTTTGAGTTGAAGAGGGTCGTTCGTCGTCAAAACGGCCGATCTACCCTTCGGCTTTTCGCCTTATTAAACGCTGTTGCAAAGAGGCTTCTTGCCTTCGGGTATAGCTTACTTATCCTTTCCATAGCCGGCTATCATTAAACTATTGCAAGGAGGCTTCTTGCCTCCGGGTATAGCTTACTTCTCCCTCGCACAGTTGGCTTTATGCCTAGTTTGGTTACATTAAGCGCTAATTGGTAACAGAGGCTTCTTACCTTTTGGTATAGCTTACAGTGCCCTAAACAACAGCGTGTATACCAAATTCCAGTTGCTTATCAACTGCGGCCATCGAAGGGGGCTTCTTACCGACGGGTATCGCTTATCCCACCCTAATGGCCGGCTTTATGCCACTTCCGGTTACTTATTAACCGCGGTTGTCGAAGGGGGCTTCTTACCGACGGGTTCGCTTATCTCACCCTAACAACCGGCGTTTACGCCAAAATTCAGTTGCTTATCAACTATAGCTGTTGAAAGAGGCTTATTACCTTCAGGTATAGCTTACTTCTCCTTTCAAACAGCCGGCTTTATGCCGTCTCAGGCTAATTATTCGCCGCGGTTGTCAGTGGAGGCTTCTTGCCTTGGGGTATAGCTTACATCTCCCATTGACAGCCGGTGTTCACTATACTCTTACTAGTCAATCTCGCTTACAGACCCTGAGCCGGTTCAAGAAATTGACGGACAATCTCGCTTACAGACCCTGAGCCGGTTCAAGAAATTGACGGACAATCTCGCTTAGAGACCTTGAGCCGGTTCAAGAAATTGATGGCCAATCTCGCCTAGAGACCTTGAGCCGGTTCAAATAATTGACGGGCAATCTCGACAGAGACCCTGAATTGGTATGAGTGTAAACCATTCGGATCCACGTAGAAGAGCCGTCATATGAGTTTTTTGAGGAAGGAAAGATCATCATCGCATATGGTATCATGCCGGCTTATCAAAGCCGGGCAATTATAAGTCCCGGGTTGCCGCAGGCGAAACTACCCGGTACTTGGGGGCTACACAGCCGAACTCTCCTCAAAGGTTTCGGTTCATCAATAGCCGCAGTTGTCGATAGAGGCTTCTTACCATCAGGTATAGCTTACACTATCCTAAAGACAACCGGCTCTTTAATAACTCCGTCTGATGGAAGCCGGAGTCATGTGGCTTCGGTCAATAAAATTTAAGGTCTCAAAGAGATTGTCCGGCTTTAAATTTCTGCAGAAAGGAATGGCGTCTTAAAAGATAGGCCCCTCATCAGAAAAATTCAAAGGTATATTTCTGAAGAGCCAGCAACACATTAAAACACAGAGAGGTGTAAATATATATGGCCACCAAGTGGCAGAATCATGGTTACTCTATTACAAAAATACTCTCCGAAAAGAGCAAAAGCATTGTCAGCCGCTTACGGCAGGTCATTACATAAGTCTGTGCTCAGAAAGGCTAAGAGATTACAATTCAGTTGTTGGCGGCTCATCTTGCTCCGGGTCTTCTGCTAGCTTTATCTGAAGATTGCCCAAGTCCCAGTTACAGTCAGCCAGAGCAGCAAATGACCCCTGAATGAACAGAGACACGTCAAGCTCACAAGGAAAGAGATCCTTACTGTGGGCGGGTGTCAGATCTTTCCACTTGTAGAGCGGCCCGCGGATTCTCTTCTCTTCTGTGTCGTAAGCCGCTTGATAGGTGCTCAAATTAGCTTCATCCCCCAGAACAGAGGCCAAATAGAGCAACTCTTTGACGCACCGAGTATAGTCTTCCTCAGTGAAATCTGAGCCGTCATCTCTTTTAGATGGATAGCCATCCATCATCTCAGCCGGCGTTAGCTCAGGAGCAAAGGCAAGAGCCCGGCTCAAACCGGAACGGCTCCTTGGCGGAAGGCGGACTTCTTGAGCTCTTCAATCTGCTTAGGCATTGTAGAGAAGAGTTCCAAGACCTCTTTCAGATCAGTGGGGATCTTCTCCTTGTACTGCACGCTCTTGATTGTGAAGATGGCGCCACAGTATAACTGCTCTGCAAAAGTATAAATGGCCTTCAGTGGCACACGGCTATCAGAAGCCAATGCTGGCTCCTGGGACCTGGATGAGTCGGATAAAATTAATGAGCTGCCAGTTTTCTTACTAGCAATGCTAAAAAGGACAAAGTGAACAAGAAAGCTTACCAAATAGGGCGGCTGACATCTTCGCAATATGCTGTTTTAGACCTTGAAGTTCATCCGCCACGGCTGTAAGCTGCTGTTCAGCATCGTCCGCCCGTTTGGTTAAGGCGGCCTTTTCAGATTCAGCCGTCTCTTTTAAAGAGGTGAGCTCAGCGGTAACACTGGCCAGTTCTTCTGCGAGAAGCCGACATTTTTCATCCGCGATACTTTGAGCTTCTTGCTGAGCTGCCAAGTTGGCCTTCAGATCCGTCAGCTGAGACCCGGCTTCATTCAAAGCTTCCTATAATACATCAAAATACAGGATAAGCCGCCAAAATGCAGGACGAGTGTTAAAAGAAAATACAAGTCTCAAACAGATTGCCAGCAATATATTTGACACTTGGGGGCTAATGTATATTTGATCTTTCAAGTATGCAGTTCCGGTTCATTTCCTTTGAAGCTAATCCGGAACTTGGGGGCTACACTATGGCTCTTCAATGTACTAATAATGGAAGCATCGACTCAACTTGATCAAGTTTGAGCCGGCCCCTGGGGGCTATGATTACATCTTCAAGTTATCTACATTACAGGCCCGACTCAAATGTAATCTGAGACGGCCCTTGGGGGCTATGATTGGTTGTTCACTTTACTTACAGTACAAAGCTAAAGCAATTTTAAAGGAGTTTGACATGGCAATCTCTTCAAGAGGTCACAGAAAGACCCGGCTCAACGATTCTATACGTTAAACCAGATCTTGGGGGCTAAGTAAAGATATAGTAAAGAAGGAAAAGTACCTCATATTTTGTCTTCGTGGAAGAGATCAACCGAAGTTCCAAATCCCGGCTGGTGGTAACCCGGTTTATGTACCCAGCGTGTAGCTCTTCAACGGTCATCTTCTCGCATGAAGAGTCAAAGTTCAGTTTCTTCGAGGCTTCAGCCGGCTCTGTATGTTTGGTCAACACATGAGCCGGAGGCGTTTGATGACCGGACCCGGTGATAACAACATCCAGAGTATCAGGGGTCTTGGCAGGAGTCACCGTCTTGGAAGGAGCCCTTGGAGGGCTCTCCATGATGACATCCTCAGCGGTTGGCTCTGTGGAGGCAGCTGGCGGGTTTCCTTCTGGTTGAGTTTCTTCCGGTTGCTCGAGCTTCGTTTCTTCAATAGCTAGGCCGGACGAAGGCTTGTTGGCTTTGCGACGTTTAGCTTGAGCACTGCAAAAAAGAAGGATCAGCAGTTGAAGATATTGCTATCATAGTAACAGCCGGATATCCAGATGCTTACAGTGGATTAATCTTAGGCGGTGGTATGATTGACTCCGAAGAGTCATCGAAGGAAGGAGATTTCTGCAAAAATAAAACAGAAAGGTGAAGAGAATATCAAAGTTTACAAAAGAAAGGTAAATGAAAAGAAGGGGTTTAAACCTCGGCGGGGCGTTTCTTGGGAGCCGGAGAGTTTGGCAACCCGGACATGAGCTCGGTAGAGCTGGTGCTCCGAGTCTGTCGATGCTCGATTTGCTGTTGCTTTTTTAAGAGAAAATCGAGAGCCAGGTAAGCAAGGGGGTGAGAAAGAGAAACTTTTCTGATAACCCGCCGCGGCTTTCGGGGGACGAAATATTCTGAGCCGAAGGAAAAGTAATTTACCTCAGGAGCATTGGCATGGCTGGTTTCTACTTCATCCTGTGAGTAAAGTAAGTGTTAAAATAGGAAGGTAAAAGATCAAGCAAGACAGTTGAAACTTTACCTCTGAACTGGATGATTGTAGCGGATCAAGCAAATTATCTTGCGGGGCATACTTTTTAGCCTTCTTGGTTGGGCCTTCTTCCTGGATTTCTTCGGAGGCGCAACATATTCCCTCTTCCAGAAGTCTGAGTCGGCCTATAAGAGTAACTCGGAGAGTGAATATCAAATCAGCAAAGTGCAAACAACATCTAAGAGACGGAAGAGAAGAGATTAAACTTACATCGGGAGCCGGATTGTTAGCACTAAAAGGCGCCAGGCCAATTTCGCTACATGATCCGGAAGCTTCATGGACAAGGCTCCGGATGGCGAGGGTAATGTCATTCTCTGTCAACGAAGATCGGCTGAAGCATAATGAGCTGTCATACTTGCCTTTATATTCGCACATGAGCCGGTTTCTATGGCTCAAAGGCATAATCCGCCACGAAATCCAGCAGCGGATCAGGTCCAGCCCGATTAAGCCGTTGGCCATGAGGGCCTTTTTGGATGAGCCGGCTCATATCTTGCACGTTCTGAAGGTGGTAGCCGGCCAGGAAGCTCTGATGTTGTTGTGAGCCGGGAAGGACGATAACCTGGCAAAGGACGCTCGTTTTCAGGAGAGGTGTCCTTGCAATAGAACCAGGTCCTGTTCCAGTCCTTGGGGTGACTCGGCATTTGTGTAGCCGGAAAGATGATATCCCTACGCCGTTGGATGGAAATGCCTCCAAGTTCTAGGCTCGGGCCGACTTTCACTTCAGTTTGCCGGTTAGCATAAAAGAATTCCCGAAAGAATCCCACCTTCGGCTTGATTTGAAGGTAAGCTTCACAGAGCACATGGAAATTGCATATGTTTGAGATGGAATTGGGAGCGAAGTCTTGTGGGTGAAGCTTATAACAGTGAAGGACGTCCTGAAAGAATTTGGAGCCGGGAGGCATGAACCCTCGTTCAATATGGTCAGAGAACACCACAACTTCGCCTTCTTGAGGTTTGGGTCGCGTCTCATCGCCTAGGACCCGCCAGCTAATAACTTCTTTAGGAGGAAGAGTACCCGCGTGAACAAAATCCGACAAAAAGTCCTCCGTAATGCATGACCCAACCCAGTTGCATGGGTTGGACGCACGCGACCTGTTGGCGGCTTAAGTGTTGTGCAAGATAAAAGGCGCGATGAGTTGAAGCGCAAGCAAATATTTTTGACGGCTTAAAAGTTTAAGGGCTCTACGGATAAAGCGGAAGACCCGGCTGATAAGAGCCGGAGGAGCTTGGCGACTCAACAGGGAAAGGGAAGATTGAAAAATCGGCTAAGTCCTAAAAACAGATTCCGCAAAATGTCACTATATCTACGGATCTACAAAAGAAGAGAAAATGAATTTTATTTCTGACCTAGCGATGAACAGCGGAGGAAAAAAGAAACAGACTAGGGCCATCGAGGCCCGTGCATTACGCGCGACCGGCCCGCGTGCGGCAGCAGAGCAGGAACGCATTCTAAAGACGTTAGCAGCGTCGAGATGTACTGAAGATAACGGTGCTGGAGCCCGAACGACGACGGCGGAGCATCGGTGAAAACCCTACTACGGCGGCGACCATCTAGGGAGCAGGAAAACTCTCCGGAGACGGTATGGCAGAGGCAGACGGATCTCTAGTACGTTCAGGGTGATGCAGCGGCCAAGGTCAGGGACGATGTGCGGACGGCGTCGGCGCAGAGCTCGAAGGTGCTGGGGCGGCGACAGGAAGAAGACGAAGAAACATAGGCACGAGCGAGAGAATGGAAACCCCGACCCGCACGGGTCATATTTAAAAGGGGGTTAAGGAAGGCGCGAAAATCCAGGCGATGACGCCGTTCGACCGAGGCGGACGCCTTGATTCTCGGGATGATAGTTAAGTGACAGATTTGGTGACACGTCAGCAGATCTCATGACGTCACGCCAGGTCAATTCCGGACGACTCGCCAAAAGTGGAAGAGAAGGATGAAGTGAGCAAGCTAAGTTCAACCTGGGGCCTAATGTTGGGGATATGACTCGCTGAAGAAACTCCGGGTCATGTTATTGGCTCGTGAACCGGCCCAAAGGTGAGTCATAATATCAAGTGGCCCATGAGGATAGATGGCTCACGGTGTGGGCCGTACAATGGCCCGGACTAAGAAGACCCAGGCGTACAAGCCGACTCACAGACGGTTTGGACAAGAAGATAGAGAGCGACTCGGTTAGCAATTTGTAACAACCCGAATGTTTTGACCTCTTATATAAAGGCAGACCCGGGGCGACTCGGGGAGAGGCAATCGAGAACTAAGTCAAGCTTTTAGCTCCTTGTAATCGATACGCAAGCAATACAAACAGAAGCAGGACGTAGGCTGTTACCTCGATTCGAGGGGCCGAACTTGGGTAAATCCGTGTCTTTCGTCCCTACTAACCCCTTTGAGTCCACCCCAATGGCGATGGCCTCAAACCTAAGTCCGTTCACCTGGACATCTGCCGTGATAAAACCACGACAAACAGTCCAGTCTGCTACGTGATCGAGTCCGGTTCGAAGTTAAATATGACCTTGGGAAAGTGATCAACATACGGATGGTTGGCCTCGTCGAGGCATACAAAATTGATATTTGGACCATCTCCATCGGAGGTCATATGCAGATTTCACTGCCCATGCAAGAAGCAAGACAAAAGGTTGGGCCATATTAGTTTTAGTTAAAATACTAATTTAAATAAATCTAAAAATCAATAACTCAATGCTACTGGACATGCCGATCAATAACAAAACACTGGCAAAAAGAATCAATCAAAAATATATTATAAATCTCAAGATATTGCCAAATTAGTGATTTGAACAAAGTTAAGCAAATTCGAAATAACATTACTCAAATTTCCAATCCAAGTGCACCATCAGAAACTACATAAAATTTTGAAACTACATCAAAAAGAGTCACTCAATTTGGAGTCGTATACTAGGAGATATGATTTTTTTAAGATTGCTATTTTTCTGAAAAACAGAATTACGAGAATTTCCTGGAGCTCACCGGAGTTGGTCGCCGGAGTTGGAGAAGATGAGATCGGATCTGATGTTCCAGTATCTCCCGGAGTCAGGCAAGCACGGAACAGGGAAGAGGACATTGCGGCAACCTCGTGGGAGGTCGGCGAAAAGCTAACCGAGCCTCGACGGTGGAGAAGACGCCGAAGTTGACGAATTCCGGCGAGTTTGTGCGGTTGATTTAGTGGGGGAGAGGAGCTGGAAAGGGAGGGAATCGGTCGACGGGAGAGGAGGCTTCGCAGGGGCGGTATTTATAGGCCTCGAAGATGCATCTAGGTGCAGCAGCAAGGGTGAGCAAATCCGGCATGCCCTAATTCTTCGCCGGCATCGATCTCGGCCATTAAGGCCTCTTAATGACAGAGAGGAGCGGGAAAGGAAGGATCTGAAGGAGAGGAAGCTTCCATGAAGATACAGAAAAGGAAAGGGGCGTGAGGGCACGCCAATCACGACAACCATGGTGATTTGGACCTCCCATTCTGGAGCTCTCGTGAGGTTGGGGATGACCCCATCTTGGGCTGGGCTTTGACAGTTTTTTATATTCAAATACTGATAAAGAAAAAAGCATGGACGAATAAATAAAAGTTTTATATAGGCATATTATATATCAAAATGACCATAAAAATATTTCCTAACACCTGAACATATGTTCAGAGCCAAAACAAAATCTCACTAAATCAGAAAATTCAAACAGTGTTGCTGTTGCAAATAAAATGCAAAGAAAACATTTTGAAAATACCAACATATTTTCAAATTCATCTTCCTCAATTTTTATGTTGAAGGGAATCATTTTACCCTATTTTCCATATATTTTATTCTTGGAGAAAAATATTTTTTAAAACCAATTTCAAAAATGGCTTTGAAACCTAATATGAAATATTTCAGAAATAGTTTTTTGAGTTTTATAAATTCAAATAAGATTTAAATGGCCCCTGGTTTGGAGTTTCATATTACACCTCTCAAAATTTTGTCAAGGGAATTTGAATTTTTCAAACTTTAAAATGGAACCAAGTATGGAATGAACACCATAACAGAAAGATTTGGACATTACATGTAGTAATCATGTTTTGCGTCTTTATTTCAATAAAGTGCCGAGTAAAGCCTTTGGGATAGTGTGGATACTTGCTTGTTGGTTCTGTGCAAAAATAGAAAGTTTTGTGTCCAGTATATGAATTATCTGATTTTATTGGAGCGTCAAAAACTTCTGAAATTTTTAAAAAAGTTTTATATGAAAATTCTGTGATTGTTCCTAATTTTTCAGAAGTTTTAGAGTCAGGGAAGTATGGTGATCATTCAGATATTTACAGACTGTTCTGTTTTTGACAGATTTTGTTTTGCATGCATAGTTTGCTTGTTTCAAGTGTTCCTATAGCTTATATTGAGTAATATACATTGTGGTAATGATGGAATACAGTAGGTATCATGTGGGAACAATTGTGAATCTTGTCTTGATAGTACCTAAGTGAATGATTTATCTTTACTACACTAACCCTTCTCACGAAGTTCCGTTAAGTTTTGTGTGATTGAAGTTTTCAAGTTTTGGGTGAGACACCGATATGAGGATAATAAGGAGTGGCAAGAACCTAAGCTTGGGGATGCCCAAGGAACCCCAAATGTAATATTCAAGGAAGACTCAAGCGTCTAAGCTTGGGGATGCCCCACAAGGCATCCCCTCTTTCGTCTTCAACATTATCGGTATATCTCACTTAGAGCTATATTTTTATTCGTCGCATAATATGAGTTTTGCTTGGAGCGTCATTTTATTTTCTTGTTCTCTATTAGGTATTATTTATAATCTTGTTTTTCAATAAAAATTTCCAAGAATTGCCTTAGGATGCTTGCATTGCATGTTTTGATATGTGCTGGGTAAAAACATATAAATTACTGCTGTAGTGTTTGAATTTTTTATATTTTACTGAAACGTGGAAAGTTTCTGAAAGTTTTACAGCGTGTTGTCATATAAATTTTATAGGACTTCCTAAATTTTCATAATTTGTTGAGTTATATAGGTACACTGTTTTCATAAATTTCTACAGACTGTTCTATTTGGACAGATTGCTGTCATTGTTTTGTTATCTACTTATCCTATAGTTTCCATAGCCTATATTGGTATGTATAAATTGTGGAAATGATAGTATACAATACCTAATGTTTGAAAATTATTAGGCAACTTGTCTAGGCAGTACATGAAGTGTTGATTTATTCTTATGTTTACTAACCTATCTCACGAGTTCTTTTTGCGTTTTGTGTTGATGAAGTTTTTGAGAATAGGTGAAACCAGGATACGAGATGATTGAAAAAGATACAAAATCTCAAGATTGGGGATACCGAAGGCACCCCAAGTAAATATTTCAAGAATTCTCAAGCATCTAATCTTGGGGATGCTACGCATCCCGCCTCTCTTCGCCAACTATCGGTTAGCGTATGTTGAGCCTAAATTTTTATTCATTCACACGATGTGTGCTATTCTTGGAGTGATATTTTTGTTTTGCTTACTGTTTAAATAAAATATTCATATATGAAAATATTTATTGAGAGAGAGAGGAAGTCCTCACATAGCTACTTAATTGTTTGACTACTCATTGATCTTCACTTATATGTTTTGGAGTAGTTTTGTCATTTACTCTTGTGATTCACTTATATCCTATGAGTAAATGATTGAATGAATTGAAAATCATAAATATGAAATTATATATGTTCTATATGGTCATCCCATGGGGAGTAATGACTTCACATATAAGAAGTATAGGTGGTAAAATTTATTCAAAATTAGCAAACACCGCATTGGTCACTTGAACCATTCATGAAAAAAATATTGAAGGAAGAGAGATTTCACATATAAATATACTATCTTGGACATATTCTATGATTGTTATTACCCATTAATTATTTTCAAACTTCAGCAAATTAGTTGAAGTTGGACAAGGAAGACAACGTAATGAGTTATGGTTGCGTATATTTGCATAGAAGTTATATTGTTATGGATCCTCCAACATGTGGTGCTTGCTTCCACCTCATAATAGCCAAAACATTTGCACCAAGTAGAAATACTACTTGTGCATCCAAACACCCTTACACCCAAAGTTGTTCCATATGAATCTACTATACCTACCTATATGCGGTATTTACCTGTCGTTCCACGTAAATTTACATGTGCCAAACTCTAAACCTTCAAATAATATTATGTTTTCTTACCAAACCCCTATGATAGGAAGTCTGTTAGGATTAACTTTGTTTTCTATATGATTCATGATGCTCCCTTTATGTTTCAATTCTTCACTTTCATGTGAGCATCATCAAAATTATCAATGCCGCTAAATGACGTTAAAGAAAAGCGCTTATTGGGAGGGAACCCAACATTTATGCTTTTAATTTTTGTGGTTTTGCATGATTAATCTATTGTAGTAATCATGATTTTTATCTTTTATTTCAATAAAGCACCAAGTAAAGCCATTGGCATAGTGTGGATACTTGTTGAATTGATTATATGCAAAAACAGAAACTTTTTGGTCCAGTATATGACCTATTTGATTTTACTGGAGCGTCAAATATTCTGCAATTTTAACAAAGTACTCCGAAGAAAATTATCTACATTTTTCTATTTTTAAGATTTTTTCAGAGATAGGGAAATATGGTTTTAGTTCATATCTTTACACATTGTTCTATTTTTGATAGATTATGTTTTGCGTGCATAGTTTGCTCGTATTAGTGTTTCATAACTTATATTGAGTGATATAAATTGTGGGAATGATATAATACATTAGGTAGTATGTGATAACATTTATTAATCTTGTATTGATACTACCTAAGTAAATGATTTATTTTACTATACTAACCCATCTCACGAAGTTCCGTTGAGTTTTGTGTGATTGAAGTTCTCAAGTTTCGGGTGAGACATCGATATGAGGAGAATAAGGAGCTACAGGAACCTAAGCTTGCGAATGACCAAAGCATCACAAGGTAATATTCAAGGAAGACTCAAGCATCTAAGCTTGGGGATGCCCTGGATGGCATCCCCTCTTTCGTATTCAGCACTATCGGTATACCTCATTTGGAGCTATATTTTTATTCGTCACATAATATGAGTTTTGCTTGTAGAGTAGTATTATTTTGTTGGTATTTTATTTCTGTTATTTATAATCATGTTTTTCAACAAAAAACTTCCAAGATTTGCATTTAGGAGATTCGAATACATGTTTAATGGGTGTTGTATAAAACAAAAACTTTTGATGTAGTGTTTGAATTTTGATATTTTACCGGAACATGGAAAGTTTTTTGATTTTTTCTGAAATAGTTTATTTTTTTTATTATGTCCTAAATTGTTAGAATTTATCGAGTTACATAAGTACACTTGTTGAACTAATTGCTATAGACTTTATGTTTAGACATATTGTTGTCAATAGTTTTGTTATCTGCTTATCCTAGAGGTTTCATGGCTTATATTGGTAGATATAAATTGTGGAAATGATAGTATATAGTATCTAATCATTTAAAAAAATTATGCAACTTGTCTTAACTATACATGAAGTTTCGATTTATTCTTATGTGCACTAACCTACCTCACGGGTTCTAGTCAAGTTTTGTGTGGATGAAGCTTTTAAGATTGAGGGGAAACCGTGATATGTGAGGAATTAATGAGACATAAGATCCCGAAGCTTGGCGATTTCCAAGGCACCACAAGTTAATAATGCAAGAAGTACCAAGCATCTAAGCTTGGGGATGTCACGTTAGGCATCCCCCTCCCTTCGTCAATAACTATCGGTTAGTCTTGGATTAGCCTAAGTTACTATTTGTTTAGGTGATATGTGCTATTATTGGACTGCCCTTTTCTTTTGATTTTTGTTTGAATAATTTTTAGACCGGAAGTCCTTTATTGAGAGAGAGAGAGAGTCTTCGCATAGCTACTTAATTGTTTAACTACTCTTAGATATTCACTTGTATCTTTTAGAAGTAGTTTGTCATTCACTCTTGTGCTTCATTTATATCCGAAGAGTAAATTGTTGATGAATTGAATATCATATATTTGAAATTATATATGCTTCATATGCTTGCCCCACGGGATTAATGACTTCACATAAAATAAGTACAATTGGTAAAATTTATTGGAAGTTAACAAACCCAACATTGGTCATTGATGAAATTCATGAAAGAATAATGAAGGAAGAGAGATTTCACATGCAAATATACTATCTTGGACATCTTTTATGATCGTGAGACCCCATTAATTTCCAAACTTGATCAAGTAGTTGATGTTGGACAAGGAATACGATGTAATGGTTTATGTTTTCTTATATTTAGATAGAAATTATATTATCATGGATCATCTAACATGTGGTGCTTTCCCATAACCTTTTGCTAGCCAACACTTCTTACTAAGTAGAGATAATACTTGTGCATCATAAAACCCTTAAACCCAGTTTCTTTCCATGAGAGTCCACTATACCTACCTATGGATTGAATGATATCCTTCAAGTATATTGTTATCGGTGCAAAGCAATAAAAAATTGCTCCTAAATATGCATGATCTTTTATTGTAAGAGAAAATAAGCTTTGTACGAACTTGTGATGGTAACGCAATAAAAGTGACGGCCCGCATAATAAAGGTTACTATCATAAGGGGTAATATAAAGTTACGTTCCTTAACATTAAGAGATTGCACACCCAAAGAAATTAAAAAGCACATGATAACCTCTGCTTCCCTCTCCAAATGGCCTATCTGGTAATGTTTAGTCTTTATTATTGTTTTTTACATTGGATCAATTGAATTCTTTCCCCTAGTTGGAATCTACCCACAGGGTTTCCCTTACTTTTTGACTCTGCTCAGTTTTGCCCTTAGATTTTTGCTCGGGGTCACCCGAATGCCCTTTGACTGATTGACCAATACTTTGAAAATTCATAAAAAATTCATACGAACTCAGGAAAATACAAATAATATATCAAGATGTTTATATAAACATTATCTTTATATGCATGTCATTTGCATTTAGGAAAAAGGTATTGTTTAAACTACCCGAGGTTATTAATGTTAGTAACATTATTATTAATAAAAAGGTATAAGCAATACTTTTTTCATGAATAAAAACTACATGCAGATGTAGGTGATGTTTTTGGAACATTCTCATATCTTATTTGCATTTTTCTAGGTTCATATCAACTTGATATGAATTCTCAAATGACTTTGACCATTATTTCGATACATAATAACAAGTTGATATGAACTCAGAAAAACGCAAAAACATCATAACAAGTTGATATGAACTCAGGTATAAACATCATAACGACTTTGACCAACTAGGGGCAAAAACATTTCGATAAAGGTAGTGTTTATCTAAACATTTGGATACCTTATTTGCATTTTTCTGAGAACATTTGAATTTGTTATGAATTTCCAAAGTATTGGCCAGAAGGGTCAAAGGGCATTCAAGCGACCTCATAGGAAATCTAAGGGAAAAACTGACCGGAGCCACAAAGTAAGGGCAAACCCCATGGGTAGTTTCCAACTCGGGGCAAAAAGGCATTTGTCCCTTTTACTTTTATGCAAGAGTCAATAGTATATATCCCTATTCTGATCTCAATTATACTCTCCTTGGCAAGGATCATGTGGTGGGGAAAGATCCAGGCATATATATCCAGTTGGATGTAGGTGATCATGAGTTATTATTGTTGACATTATCTGTGAGACAAGTACATTGGGAGGTGAAATATTAAACCCCTATCTTCCTATGTGTCTGGATGAAACTTTTTTTTCTAGAAATATACTTTTAGTGCTAACAATCATAGAAGACTATATGATAGTTGAGTATGTGGAGTTTTCTAAAACAGAAGCTCTTACATATACCCTTACTAGAAATATGATGAATTGTAATTGCGTCGATGACTACCAACATAATTTGTTTGTTTTCAAGAAATTTTATGGTCTGTACTTCAAACATGTGAATAGATTGGTACTTGATCATGAGTAGTTTTATGAGAAATCAACTACTCTTTAGGATATATAATCATGCTAGAAAAAGTGATAGGAATAATAATTCATCATACTTGTGCACTATGCTAGAATTCACACTTCATAAATTATTTATTTTATCATTTAGGTGCTCGGGTACGAGTAGTAATTAAGCTTGGGATGCTGATACGTCTCCAACGTATCAATAATTTATGAAGTATAGATGCCATATTTACCTAGGTACTACATGGTTTTGGTGCATTTTATATGATTTATGTGGACTAATCTATTGGCCTAGTGCCCAGTGTTAGTTTGTATTTTTTTTGCCTATTTTTGTTTAGTATAAAATTCATACGAAACGAAGTCCAAATGCCAGAAAATTTTACTGTGATTTTTATGGAGCAGAACAGACCCATGGAGACTTGAAGAAAATCCAGCGGGATGCTAGGGGAGTCACGAGCCTGGGGGCGACCCCCTAGGGCACACGCTCTGAGCACGTGGGTCCCTTAGGACTCCTCCTGTAGTGAAACTGACGCCAAAAATCTCATAAATAGGGAAATCCTCAGAAATAAACCTAGAACTTTTGCACCGGTGCCCCAAGCCTCTTTTTCGATGAGATCTCATCTGGAGCCCTTTTCTGCTGCCCTCCGAGAGGGTGAAATCATCACCGAAGGCCATCTTCATTGTCTTGGAGGTCTCCATAACGAGGAGGGAGTAGTTCATCCCTGGGTTTGAGGTTTGCTACTTGTGAGTTGTGTTGGGGTTTTCCCTGAAATGGAAGGGTGAAGCAATATAATAGCCATAAATATTTCCCTCGGTAAGAACCTAGATTATCGAACCAGTAGGAGAACCACAACAACTTGCATCAGCAATAACTACACACACAAAACCAGACCCTTGCATGCAACGCAGGCAAGAGGGTTGTGAAACCCCTTGAAGTCGTTAATAGCAAGGATTACTTCTGCTAGTTATAGATAAATAAATATAGAATAAAAATAAAAAGAATGTAAATAAATTACATCAAGGTTTTTTGGTTTTGTAATATGATTTGAATAGACTCGGGGGTCGTAGTTTTCACTAGAGGCTTCTCTCTTGAACACATATCATACTGTGGGTAGAGAAACTACTTTTGGGCAATTGATAGAAAAGCGCATAGTTATGATGTTATTCATGGTAATGTTCATATATAAAGGCATAACGTCCGTGACAACTAGACCGAAAAGATTTTGCATCTACTAATATTACTCCACCAATCGACCTCTATCCAACATGCATCTATGGTGTTAAGTTCATGACAAACAGAGTAACGCTTCAAGCAAGATGGCATGATGTATACAATGTAAAGCAAAGAAATATATTCAAACCCCATCATTTTACCCTTAGTAGCAACAATACAATACGTGTTTTGTCCCCTATTGTCACTGGGATATAGATATTTGCAAGATTGAACGCACTATAATCCTCTTCCCACTGAAGATAAATGAATCTAGTTGGCCAAACCAAACCGATCGATTGGAGAGACTTGCAAAGCTATAACTATCATACATAATAGAATTCAGAGAAGACTCAATTACTTTTCATGAATAATCTGATCATAAACCCACAATTCATTAGATCCCACCAAACGTACCGTAAAAGAATATTACATCGGATAGATCATTGTGAGAATTGTGAAGAACTTTGTATTGAGGATCAAAGAGAGAAAAGAAGCCATCTAGCTACTAGATATTGACCCATAGGTTTATGGTGAACTAATCACACATCATCATGGAGGCAGCAAGGTTTATGCAGACGGCCTCCATGGTGGATTCCCCCTTCGAGAAAGTACCAAAAAAGGCCTCCAGATGGGATCGCGGAAGAACAAAGACTTGCAATAGCGGAAAAATTGTTTCAGGCGGCACAATGATGTTTTTGGAATAATTGGGAGTATATAGAACTAGAATTAGGTCAGGAGGTGACAAGGGGGCCCACGATCTAGGGGGGTGCCCTACCCCCAAGGTGTGTCAGCCTAGCTCATAGCTACCTTGTGGGTCTTCTGGCCACCTCCCGAAGTTTCCTAGGTCTCTTCTGGTCCAAAATTAACTCCCGTAAATTTTTATCCAATTTGGACTCCTCTTTGTATTGATTTTCTGAATGTCCAAAAATAGGCAAAAAAACAGAACCTGGCACTATGCACTCAGTTAATAGGTTAGTCCCAAAAATGATATGAAGTAGCATATAATTGTATATAAAGTATGCAAGATTTATAATATAATAACATGAAACAATCTAAAAATGTAGATACATCAGAGACATATCAAGGTATGTACCAGTAGCTATGTGTTTGATCTCCTTATCTCTCTCATGATCTTGATAGGGAGCGATCTTGATGTACCATGAGCTTTGTTAATGTAGTGGAATCATATGGTGTTCTTCCCTTTGTTGTGATGAATTGAGTCTCTCCCTTTGAGGTTTCATTATTATCGGACTGAATACATGAGATTTGAGATCACTTGATGTATGTCTTGCATGTTTATACCCGTGGTGACAATGGGGTATTCTATTGAGTCACTTGATATATGTTTTGGTAATGAACTTGCGGAGTCCCATGGTGACATTTGGGTAATCTAGGAACATAGGTTGATACACTTTTTCATCCTACTTTCTTCGATAGAAATAAGGGACCATTGCATTTTTACCCCTAGTTGAACCTACCCACGAGGTTTGCCCTTACTTTTTGACTCTACTATAAATAATGGGGCAACTCTTTGAAGTTATTTGTGTTGGATTGAATACTATAAATCTGAAATTGATTGATGTATATCGAATAATTAACTCATGTATACTTGCGGTGGCATTGGAGTATCTAGGTGACATTCGAGTTGATTTATGCATATCATATGGTGTTATTGTAATATGAACTCTCGGGCTGTCTGTGACACTTATAGAAATGGCCAAATAGATTTATCGGAACAATAACTTTGAGGTGGTTTTCATCCTACAACAATTTCATCTTATGTTCTCCATTACTCATATAAACATTGGAGTGACTTTCGTCACATATTGAGGGAGTGATATATGATTCGATTATGTTATCATTATTGAGAAATCACACTAGTGAAATGAATCCTAAATCTTATTTGCAAGCATTGATATATCAATTGCTTGCCATTTGCTACTAGCTACCTTGTTGTTTTATTATTTTAGATTACAAAAACCTATATCTAGTACCTATATTGTACTTGTATCACCATCTATTTGCCGAACTAGTGCACCTGTACAATTTGCAATTGTATAGGGTGTGTTGGGGACACAAGAGATTTCTTGTATTTGATTGCATGGCTATTTGAGAGAAACCATCTTCTTCCTACACCTCTCACGGATTGATAAACCCTAGGTCATCTAGTTGACGAAAAATTTCTACTGTCCTAAAAACTCTATGTTTGGAGGCCCGTCAGAGTCACAAGAATAAAGTTGTGTAGTAGACATCATACTCTTTAAGGTGGAGATGAACTCGATGCTGATGGCATTGTAGGTAGGTAATGGAAGTTGTTTAAAACCCCATTCTGGCATTATCCACTAGCCATGCAAATTTGGGGTCGAGTCCTTGGTACTCCACGAACGCATCGCACTTCCACCTTGTGGGAATCATCCCAAGACCGTTTGACTAGTGCAAAGTCCTTGTTCACAACAACACGAAGGTCACCCCCTCATTCTGGGCATGCTTGGAATACAAGGCCAATGTCTTCTTCTCGGTGCCCATTGTCTACATCATCATTTCCTACAAACAACAAAAATAAAAACAGAAAAACTTAAGTTTTACATAGGGATCAAGTTCTAACACTACCTAAGGTCCATCCTAACCAATCACTTTGAATCTAACGTATCGAACGGAAAAACAGAAATATTTGCATCTCATCTAGGGTAAGAACTAAGATGAAATCATTAGGGAAACATGTAAATGAACCATGGATCAGAGGATAAACTCACCAAGGATGAAGATGAATGGATCAAACGAACAAAATCTGCAAAGAAACGAAGGTTTTTGAGGATTTTTATTAGGGTTTGAGACAGAGACAGAGAGAGAGATGAGAGATGGGGCGCAATGAGGAGGAAGAAGAAACTTCCCTTGCACCGGTGGCGTTATTAAAGTAATTTGCATGCCATACAACCACCCCTAAGAGCGGGAACGCATGTATGGAATGTCGTCTCGCATTTAAATTGCCTGGTATAGGGTTTGCATACTGGTGTGAGCACCAGTGTTTGTCTTAATGGAAATATATCTATCTGGAGGCAAAAGCTGGTCGGGCAAGAACTCCATACAAGTAGAAGTTCGTCTTTCATTTGTTTCCTTCGTTCGCTTTGGTCGAAGCTTCATATCATCACTCGTTCGAGCACTTGCCATCGCATGGAACGCCGTCACCTCTTTTGGACACATATGGTGGTGTGGTCTTCCATCTGGGTTCCATATGATCGCACACACGGGCGCTTGTGATCGTATGAAACTCCATCGTTCACTCTGGTCTTCTTCGACGTCTCCTCAACATTTCCATGTGATTGCCAAAATGAGCGTGGTTGCTCACATAGTACATCGTCTTTCTCTTTGTTTTCCTTTCTCCTAGTTCTCCTCACCCTATCTTCTTTCTCCGATTTTTCGCCTATGACATAGAGTCAAAAACAAACTTTTGCAGAGTTCTTCATCAAATTATTTATGAGAGCACATTAAGAAGGAAATTTGGTGACTAATTGATGGGTTGCCTCCCATTATTTGTTGGTTTTTAGGTTGCTAAGCTCAAACTTATACAGAAGTAGTTTTTCAAGTCACCGTTGGCCAAAGATTTTCTTTCCTTACCACACATACTCTCTTAGGTGGTGGTACATACTTCTCTTTCACTTCTGGCTTCTTTGGGAAACACCTCAATTTTTCTTTGTTGTAAATTGTGAAGGTTACTTTCCCTTCTGTGGAATCCAATGTTGCACCTGCGGTATTATAGACAATTTTTCGTCTTCCGGCATATCACGAATAACAAAGTCAGTTGGTACAATATTCCCGTCTAGTCCCAATAGTGCATTTCCAGCCACTCCAATTGGCTTCTTTGAAGATTTATCTGCCATCTGCAAGGTTATACCTATAGGCACACACTCTACAAAGTTCAACTTGTGATAGAAAGCTAGAGGCATCACACTAACTCATGCTCCTACATCACAAAGAGCATTATTGATATCGAGATTACCAATTGAACAAGATATTGTAGGAGGTAGTTTCTCTAGTATCTTTTCATTCAAATGGATATTCCGTTATTGTACATACATGTGCTTTTGAATTCAAACTCTTTCTATTGTTAATGATGTCGGTGCACTAGAGTTGTGGGCTCTCCAGTGCCCCTTGCTCGTGCACGGGCAGTAGTATCCACCCCTGGCGACGAGGCCCAGTAGGAAGCTACCAGCACAAGCACAGAAGAATCAAGACCCCCGGCAAGACCTTGCCAGGATGACAATCAAACCCTCAGGCAAAGACAAGGCCCTGGCAAGACCCGGCAAGGCAAAGCCCCGGCAAGGCCGCGGCAGCACATAGGCCAGGTGTCGATCCGCCTGGAAGAGTGTCGCGGCGTCGGCACTAGAGAGGGCGCGGCGTCGGCATCGGTGTCGACACAGACCAGGTGCCGATGGGACGGGCTCCTGTCCCATCCCGCAGACGGACAGAGATGCCTGGCAGTGCATTAAATGCGCCTATCCTACTCTATCAGTGTTAGGTATGATAACACTGTAGCTCTATACACCCCCATGTACACACTGTATGCCACTGTTGGGATCCCTTCAGAGGATAAAAGGAGGCGCATGGCGATACGGTAGAGGACTTTTGGATTTTTAGTCTTTGGGGACCTTCTAGCTCACACAGGTGGTAGCGGCTCATAGCGCTCCTGTAGCTAGAACCCTAGAAACACTCTTAATACAACCAAGTAGGAGTAGTGTTTTACACATCTTGGCGCCCCGAACCTAGGTAAAATCCCCGTGTGCTGTTCATCAGACCTGCTCTTTGTGCGAGCTCTCACCCCTGCCGAACCGAAAGGGGTCCCTCCGATCCAATAGGTTCTCGTTCCCCACGACATCTTTGGCACGCCAGGTAGGGGGGATAGGTCATGCGAACCTATTCCTTTGATTAGCGTGCCTGTTTCTTCATACCTATCATCTCCATGGCCCCCAAGAAGAAGGGCCTAACGGCAGTTGGCCCATCCGCATCTGATGTCCCTGTATCGGCGCAGACAGGCGACGGCGTAGACGCAAGTGGTGGAAGAGGAGGAGGCAGAGGTTCAAAACTTCCTCCACCCCCGGTGATCAAGGCTAAGCAAGCGGCAACGCCCTCCGCGGAGATGCCCATGGCGGCGGCGGGAACCCCCGTGCCGCTGGGTCTCAGGACGGAGCGGTACCGCCTGTGGGTGGTACTGCGAACTCCGGAGGCGGAAGGGTATCTTCCAGGATGCGCACACCAACGCCTACGCCGCGACCTTCCCAAGAAGCGCACGAAGAGCCAAGCCACGACGTCCACAGTTCTCAATGTCCCCATAGAAAAGCTCCTGCGCATCGCTCCCAAGGTGCACGGGACCAGAATGCTCACCAGCATGCTAGCGGGAGTGGCGTGCCATCACGTGACCGCGGTGGTGCTCCTTCTAACATAGTTAGAAGTCAGAGCACCTCGTGTTCCTCGTGCCGTTTGCTGCCGACCACGTCGGAAGAAGCGATGGCGCGAGAACAACTACTCCTAAACTTCCCTCCTCCTGAGGAGAAGCTTGATGAATGGAGAGCCACCATTCAAAGCCTCCTCAGCCTCACAAATAAGTTTCGGTCTACCGAGCGGGCTCATGCCAGTGGATGGAAGGCTGGAGGCAGTGCGACCTCGCCGCACTCTCCCCCATAGCAATAATGTCGGTCACCGACTCGACGGACCGACACTTATGGCTACTCAATGGCGTCGTCTGACCCGCGGACACGCTATGACCAGCGTCAAGTTCTTCTGGAATGGGGCAAGGAAGATGCTCGAACTACAATCGAGCAGCAACGGGAAGCGCGCAATCAATCTGATAGGCACGCGGGGCCCACTGTAGACAAGTCTATGCCAGGGTACCCTGCCAGCCTACCTTACGAGGTGGGTTGTCCAGCGTTTACCCGTGAGCTGCGGCAAGTCCAGTGACCCAACTCCCGCACATTCAAGCAAGAGGTCCCGGAGAAGTATGATGGCAAGACTCACCCGTCGGAGTTCCTGAGCATCTACACAATTGCGGTGCAAGCTACCACGGGTCAAGACTACAAGATACTCGCCAACTACTTCCCATTGGTGCTCAAGCTCAACGTCGGGTCGTGGTTCATGCACCTATCGGAGAATTCCATCGCCTCCTGGCAGACTTGTGCCATGAGTTTGTTGGCGCTTTTATCGGAGGCCATCAAGATCTTGGTCAAGAGAGCGATTTGCACATCATCCCCCAGAAGGAGGGCTAAACTTTGCGCAAGTACATCAAGAGGTTCAGCCGCGTACACCACAATATACCAGATGTTCATCCTGTCGCTGTTATCAATGCGTTCCATCAGAACATGTGCAACCGCAGGATGCGGGAAGAGCTGGAGATGAACAGGGTCAGGGATGTTGCCGAGCTTTATGCTCTGGCGGACAAATGTGCTCGAGCTGAAGAAGGGAGGAGACTCCTCGGTGAGGACGCTAGCGCAGGGGTCGACTCGGAAGATGAAGACACCGCCACCTTGGCAAAGAAGGGCCGGCGGCGAAACAATAAATGCAAGGGAAAGGCCATGCCTGCCGTCAAGGCATCCGACAACCCTAGTACCACCAAGAAAGGCAAGGTTGTTGACCCCGGCGACGATGTTGCCGAGGTGCGCCTCCTGCCATGGTATGGCGGCTGCCGGAAAACTAGAAGGCTCCGACAAACAGTATTGCAAGATCCATCGCACCAAAGGCCTTGACCTCCAAGACTGTCGGCAAGTTGAGCAGCTTGTCGAGAAGCAAAAAATCTGAGTACGAGAGGCGAGACAAGGAGAAAGGCCAGGATGGTTCTGAGGGGCCCGACAAGAAGGGCATTGGCCAAGGAGGCCACCATGGGAAACCCAAGCAACAAAAGGACCGGCCCGCGCGCGGCCTCGACCAGTAAGAAGGTGATGATGATGACATCGAAGAGGACGACAAGTCCAGCGAGCATGAGTTCTAGAATGCTATAGAGATGATGTGCATCGAGAGAGGCGCCTCATCACATTCCTCTCACTGCCAACTTAAACAGTGGGCGCGCGAGGTAACCACTACAAAGGCCTCTATCGGTGCCCATAGATCTCTGAAGTGGTCCCAAACTTCTATCATCTTCGACGCTGAGGATCACCTTGATCGCATAATGGCGGTCGGGTGCCTACCTTTGTTGGTTTCGCCAACTATTCGCAACCTCAAGGTGACGAAGATGCTAGTCGACAGTGACGCCAGCCTGAACCTAATCTCGCTCGATGTACTCCAGAGGCTGCAAATTCCTAATGAAGATCTCGAGCCGACAGATGCTTTCCAATGGGTCAATTCAAGGAGAACTCAGCCGAAGGGCAAGGTCGCATTGCCGGTGATATTTGGCAATGATATCAATTTCAGAACGGAGAAGATCGTCTTTGACATCGCCAAGATCTTGTTGCCGTACAACGGCATCCTTGGTCGCCCATCACTGGCCAAGTTCATGGCGGCCACCCACTTCGCTTACAATGCGTTGAAGATGCTTGGGCCAATGAGTGTCATCATGATCAACTCTGACAAGAAAAGTGCGCTCATCTGCGCTGACCAACTCTACCGGGGGCAGTTGTAGCACCTGCCGCCAAGGCACTTGCTCCTGCCACTGAAGCTCCTAGGGGGGGAGAAGACCGGTAAGTCTTGTGGTGCACATTCCGGCAAGCGCACCTCCTCGGAGTTCTGCACTCCTGTTAACGATGTGCCAGAGAGCTGCACCGGCAAGATCAAGAAGTCCCAGGCAGCTTGGCTAGAGACCAAGAAGGTGCCCGCCAAGGAGGATGACACGGGAGTAACTTTCACCATAAGTTCCACTCTTGAAGACAAATAGGAAAGCGCGCTCGTTGCCGTCCTACGAGTGAATGTCAATGTGTTTGCATGGCAACAATCTAACATCCCCGGTGTTCCCAGGAAGGTGATTGAGCACCACCTTGCCATCTGCCCACACGCGCGGCCCGTCAAGCAGAAGGTCCGGAAGCAAGCCTTGGAGCGCCAACTGTTTATTGCCGAAGAGATCAAGAAACTAGAAGCGGCTGGCTTGATCAAAGGAGTACTTCATCCAACATGGTAGTGTGCAACGCGAATGGGAAATGGAGGCTGTTCATTGACTTCACAGACATCAACAAAGCCTGCCCCAAAGATCCTTTTCCCTTGTCGCACATCAACCAGATTGTGGACTGCACCGCCAACTGCGACTTGTTGTCTTTCCTTGACGCCTATTCCGGCTATCATCAAATTTTCATGGCCAAGGAAGACGAGGAGAAGACCGCATTTATCACCCCATGTGGTAAGTATTGCTTTTTGAATATGCCTTTCGGGTTGAAAAGTGCCGGTTCTACATTTGCAAGAGCAGTCTAGATTGGTTTTGAGCCCCAGCTACATAGAAATATGGAGTTTTATATGGACGACATATTGGTCAAAACAAAGGACAAGGCTACGTTCATATTAGACCTAGAAGAAACATTTGCTAACCTGCGCAAGATCGACATGGAGCTCAACCGAGAGAAGTGCGTGTTCGGCGTCCCATCCGGCAAGCTTCTCGGGTTCTTTATATCTCAAGGAGGAATTGAAGAAAATCTTGACAAGATCAAAGAGACTAAGCAAATTCAAGCACCAAGATGTGTCAAAGATGTGCGCCGTCCTGCCGGCTGTGTAGCTGCTCTAAGTAGGTTCATCTCAAAATCTGCTGAGCGTGCCCTGCCCTTTTTCAGAATCTTGAAGAAGGCAGGCCTAATGAAATGGACTCCGGAAGTGCAGGCAGCACTATAGGATTCGAAGAAGTACCTCTCCTCTCCACCAGTCCTAGTCGCGCCAAAACCACAAGAGCCATTGCTGCTGTGTCTGGCGGCAACAAATCAAGTGATGAGTGTTGCACTAGTGGCTAAAAGATAAGTTGATGAAGAAGCAGCAGCAACGGCAGGGCCGCCAAGCGATGAGCCAGGGCATTCCCCGGCAGGGTCTGGTGCCGGCAAGGAAGGATCTGCACAGTTGAATGAGGCAATCCAGAGGAAGAAGGTGGTGCAGCGCCTAGTCTATTTTGTCTGCTCCCTATTGCAGGGGGCTAGGTCGAGATACTGTGGCGTACAAAAATTGCTCTTTGGCCTTCTTATGGACTCGAGGAAGTTGTGCCACTACATCCAAGCACATGAGATCACAGTTGTCACTCGCTTCCCGCTGCAGCGGATCTTGTGAAACCCAGAAGCTTTCGGCATGATTGTAGAGTGGGCTTTGGAACTGTCAAGCTTTGGTCTCAAATTTGAAAGCACTTCAACCATTCATAGAAGAGCCTTGGTGGAGTTCATTGCAGAGTGGACCCCAACGCCCGATGAAGAAGTTCTAGAGTCAACTCTCCCCGGCAAGGAAACCGATCAAGAGTAGATCGTGTATTTTGATGGGGCTTTCTCGCTGCAAGGCATCGGTGTCAGAGTGCTGCTTGTCGCACCCACCGGAGAGCACCTCAAATATGTGATTCAGATGCATTTTACCCGGGAGAGATCAACGAACAACACTGCTGAGTATGAAGGGCTGCTTGTCGGCCTCAAGATCGCGGTAGGCCTTGGGATCAAGAAACTTATTATCAGCGGTGATTCTTAGCTTGTCGTCAGACAAGTGAACAAAGATTACCAGAGTCCATTGATGGAAGCTTATGTATATGAAGTGAGGAAGTTGGAAGAATATTTTGATGGCCTGTAAATGGAGCACGTTCCACGTGTAGAGAACAGCGTTGTCGATGTCCTGTCAAAGTGTTCTGCCCTTAAGTTGCCTGTGGAACAAGGAACTTTCGTGCTCCAACTGACTCAACCCTCCGTGACGCCATCAACTGGACAAGAGAAAAGGAGGAAGTTGAGTTCCGGCAAGTATTTCCTAGCAGAGCTCCCAGAAGCCATCGGCGAGGAGGTTGCTGGGGACAACATCAGCCTTGCCGGTGAGCATTATGCTCCGTCGGAGCCTCCGGCTCTTGCCGTGGAAGCACGTGCTCCTGCCAGGCTTGCCGGGGGGCAGCAGATTCCGGCGGGGCCTCAGATCCTTGCCTTTGAGATGAACGCTCACCTGGCAGAGGATATGCCTTTAGTCCTTGTTGTCGAGCCCCAGGCTCCAACATGGGCACAACACATCGTCCGTTTCCTTCAAAGAGGAGAACTCCCTAAGGAACAAGAGGAAGCAGAGAAACTAGCCCGCTGGTCTCATATGTACCATTTCGTAGACAACGTCCTGTATAGAAAGAGACCGAATGGCATGAAACTCAAGTGCATTTCTCAGAAGGATGGACTGGAGCTGTTGGCGGAGATACATGGAGGCATGTGTGGCTCCCACATAGGATCAAGATCACTTGCCTGAAAGGCATTCTGGCAAGGTTTCTTTTGGCCCACTGACCTCCAGGATGCAACTGCATTAGTAACCAAGTGTGAAGCATGCTAGTTTCATTCAAAGAAATTACATCAACCATCTCAAGCCCTTAAAACAATCCCTCTCTCCTGTCCATTTTCGGTCTGGGGGCTCGACATCTTGGGCCCCTTTCCCCGCACTGTCGGGGGCTTTGAGTACTTCTACGTTGCAATCGACAAGTTCACAAAGTGGCCGAAAGTGGAAGCAGTGAGAAAGGTGATAGCATAGTCGGCCGTCAAGTTCTTCAAAGGACTAGTTTGCCACTTTGGTGTTCCCAACAGGATCATCACTGACAATGGCACACAGTTCACGAGCCACACCTTCATGCAATATGTCCAAGACCTTGGCAGTAGAATCTATTTTGCTTCCGTTACCCACCCAAGGAGCAACGGCCAAGTGTAAAGGGCTAATGTTGAAGTGCTGCGAGGCCTCAAGACAAGAACTTTCGACAAGCTATGCAAGTGCAGAAGGCACTGGATTGATGACTTGGCGGTGGTTCTTTGGTCAATCAGGACGACACCAAATCGAGCTACTGGCCAGACACCCTTCTCCCTCGTATATGGGCAGAGTCAATTCTCCCCATGGAACACATATATGGGTCACCTTGAGTGCTCGCTTATGATGAGCTCGAGCAAGAGCAATTGCGGCAAGATGACGCGATGCTCCTTGAGGAGGACCATCTTTAGGCTGCTGTGAGAGATGCATGCTACCAGCAAGCTTTGTGCCGCTACCATAGCCGCAAAGTTAATTCCAGAAGTCTTGAGGAAGGCGACCTTGTTCTTTAGCGAGTTTGGTCCGCCAAGAATTCCAACAAGTTGACGCCAAAGTGGGAAGGTCCTTATCGGGTATTACGAGTCACCAGGCCTGGCGCACTCCTCCTCGAGACCGAAGATGGCATCCCAGTGAGCAACTCCTGGAATATCGAGCATCTTTGCAAGTTGTACCTGTGAGGCGCGGTTGTCACCCCCCGGGAAACCACCTTTTATACAAGTCTTGCCGCTGAAGCATGTAATCCTTGGTACAAAGCCAGGCTCAGACCCTGTGCATAGTAGAATAAACATAAGTGTTCTGCAAATCTTGATTGATTCTCGTGCTTACTTATGTGCATGTTTGTCTGAGATATTGCATTACACTTAATCCAGACAAGATCTAACGGACCGCCAAGGTTCCATGTGCATATTTTCTCTTCTTTCTTTTTCTCGAAGGATAGAAGGTTACCTCACGTGCAGCTTTGCCTGGGGGAATGGTGGTATGGATACCTATGAGAGACGTCCCAAAAAGAATCTTGCCAGAAGGAGTACGACATCGGAAAGATAAGTTGCAAAACCCCAAGTGAGTTTTTACTGTAGAATTATATCCCTTGGACAATTTCAACCTCTATAGGGAAAACCTGCACGCGCGGGAACCTTGCCGCGACTGGCTGCACCCTCACTTTGTTTTGGGACCGCTCAGCGGCATAAGTGGTTGCGCCCGTGCTCCTTGTTTCTTTTTGATTCCGCTCAATGACTCAAATGACAGTGCTCGCGCCCTTATTCTGTTTCGAGAGCGACCAACAGCTTGAATGGCTGTGCCAAGGAAGCCAAGGTATCTTTCCGGCCGTGGCACCACTGGCAGGCTACTAAGGACCCGTTCCTCAAAGCACTCACGGTAGGGCTACACACGCCGGGAAGATACTTCCGAGGGGGCGTAGGGAAAACTTCATGCAGAGAAACAGTCTAACAAGGAAGATAACGTACATATATTCAAAATAGGGTGAAATTTACATGAGGCATTGCTTTTTCCTAAGTACATCTTTATTTGAATTTCTCCCCTAGGGGAGATTACAAGAAGAAAAAGATGGAAAGGGGAGGCGAGCTACAAGAAGAAAAAGTTGGTGAGAGGGCCCCGGCAGAAGTCCCACCTGACCCCTCTAGACCAGCACTACACAAAGGGGTAGGGCGTCTAGATGGGCACGCAAGAACCTGGCCCCTCCTGGACCAGTATTGCACAGAGGTGAGGGACAACACGGGCGAAAAGGGGGATGGACCCCAGAAGCCGAAGTCCGCGGGCCTGCCAGAAGACCAAGCTGGAAGATGAGGCAGCACGTGGGACAAAGGCCCTCGACAAGGTCATCCTATCGGGAGGGGGAGAGGCATGAGGCTGGCGGTGATGGTGCGGCTGTTGGTCAATCCGAGCTCGAGTCGTCGGGATCTGACTTGACTGCCTGAAGACCGAACTCATCATCGTCATCTTCACCGTTGTCCTCCTCATCAGTCTCGCCCGAGGACAAGCTTTGGGCACTGCTCAAGCTCTCTTTGCAGCCTGTCGGAGTGCCCATAAATCTTGACAGAGAGGAAATTGGCCTCCATCATTTTAAAGCAAAGGACATCCCCGACCTGAAGGTTGTGGGCACGGGCGAAGGTCTTCCAGCCGCACCTAACAAACATAACGCGATTCGCTGGGTACTCGACATCTACCCGCGTCGCGCCATTACAACAACTATGCGCCCGTAACCACAGGACGGGCTGCTCCTCGACCTCCATCACCCTGGCAAAGATGCGAGGGAGGCGCATATGACTCCAGAGGGGACCGGCCAGCTCGAGGACAAAGTCCAGTGCTGTCCCCTTCGCGTGGGTCTCCTCAAGGGAGAGGCCTCGCGTCAGAGGAGGGGGTGGAGCAGCAGTCCGCCTCCCCCGACCTTGGCCTCCATGGCCATGACCCCTCGCACCCCTCCCACCATGCGTGCTTGGGACGCCCTCCGCCTCCATGGCTGAAGCGATGGCATGAACCCAACGAGAGCTCCTCCTTGGAGCTAAGGACAGTGGCCGCCCTCGCCCCCTGTTCATGGCTGAGGGCGAGCACCGCTCGAAGGTCAGGGAGACGTGGAAGGGCAATATATGGAGGTTCTCGCTCAGAGAAGGGAGGAAGGATGGATGAGAATCGCCCTTGCTATCCCCTAATTTATAGGGAGAAGCGCGGGGTCTATCTCTCCCCCGTTCCAAAGGTCGCCGTCCACCTCCTCCAATAGCGGTGCCCTCGATCACGGGGCGAACAGCAACCGCCCCGCTGCTCCAATCCATAGCGCTACAATTACTGCCTTTACCAGGGACTTTAAGTCACAGGTGCCTGTTGATGGCTCCCCTCTATGCATTTGGCATGCGTGGCGGAAATGACCTAATGCAGTAAGTGAAAATCTAACGACCGCGCTGCGCACGTATCCCACATCCCACATGCAATGGGCATCGTGGGGAAGCGCAGCAAGCACAATGATCACAACCGCAAGCTCTTGCCACGCGTGCCCGTGCACTATTTTGGGCCTAGCCCAACAATGCCTTGTGACGTGTGTGGCCCAGGCCTGGGGGCTCTTGGCGGTGCACTAGAGTTTGGGCTCTCCAGTGGTCCTTACTTGTGCACGGGCAGTAGTAGCCACCCCTGGCGACGGGGCCTAACAAGAAGCTACCAGTACAAGCACAGAAGAATCAAGACCCCCGGTAAGACCTTGCCGGGATGACCATCAATCCCTTAGGCAAAAACAAGGCCCCGGCGATACCCGGCAAGGCAAAGCCCCGGCAAGGCCCCGCCAGCACATAGGTCAGGTGTCGATCTGCTTGGACGAGTGTCGCGGCATCGGCGCTGGAGAGGGCTAGGCGGTGCCGACGGGACGGGCTCATGTCCCGTCCCGAAAAAGGACAGAGATTCCAGATGATGCATTAAATGCGCCTGTCCTACTCCGTCAGTGTTAGGTATGATAACACTATAGCTCTGTACAACCCGTGTATGCACTGTATGCCACTGTTGGGATCCCCTTCAGAGTATAAAAGGAGTCCCAGGGCGATACAGTAGAGGACTTTTGGATTTTTAGTCTTTGGGGACCTTCTAGCTCACACAGGTGGTAGCGGCTCGTAGTGCTCCTGTAGCTAGAACCCTAGAAACTCTCTTAATACAACCAAGTAGGAGTAGGATTTTACTCATCTTTGCGGCCCGGGCCTGGGTAAAATCCCCATGTGCTATTCATCAGACCTGCTCTTTGTGCGAGCTCTCCCCCTGTCGAATTGAAAGGGGTCCCTCCGATCCCATAGGTGCTCATTCCCCATGACAAATGATATAACGCATGCATTTAGAAAAGGTAGGGATTTTCAGTATATTTGTTACATGTAAGGAAACCTCCAGGTTAGCTATCGCTTGTAGAAAAGAGGAGTAGAGTGCATCGTTAGAGGGTGGTCTTACAGATTTAGGGTAAGGGAGTGACTTTTTAGTTTTAGCTTTATCTTTCTCCTTACATTTTTCTTTGTTCCTCGATGCCTGGCTGGTTTCTCCTCTTGTTGAAAAGGTGGTATGGTGTTCCATTCCAGCCTTGTCCCTTCAGTTCTTCTAGTTTCTGAAGTTGTTGGTTCATCATTGATGTCACCATCTACGGTTCCAACTTTGGGATCAACTTCTTTATCTACTTATCCTTCATGACCATTTGCAACTTGATGGCCTTGCTCTTCCGGTTCTTCCCCTCCAACAAGAAGTTATCTATTCTCCTAGCTTTGGTTCTGATTATCTACTTCCTTGTTCTCGTTCCTTGTGAAACCACTCTAGTCTTTTAGGGTCCGATGTTATTTTACCAACACGAGTTTCAATTTCGTTAGTAGAAAAAGGATTATCTTTATGTAATTGAGAAGTGAATCAAAGATTTAGTTTTAGCAATTTGAGAGCATTGAGTTTCTACCATACGAGTATGTTTATCAAGATTCTATACCACATGACTTAACCCTTCTACGTCATTGAAGAGGTAGGCTATAAACTTTTCATTATGATGGATGCATCTTCAGAATTCTCTGTTGAAGTTGTCTTGATGAAACTTGAACTTATTCATTGTTTCTTGGATTTCGTCCTCTTGCTAATAAATACTAAAGAGATAAAAAATTTCATTGATAACTTGTTAGCTCAAGATCGAAGGGAGTATCAAGTTGATCCAAGAGTCAAAATGGGATGTCCGGATTCGACTTAAGTAACATGTGTGCTATCCATTGGTTATTCGTTGCCAGTTTATAACTGATCCCAGAGTTGTGCCAAATATTGTGTGTAAGATAGGTTCCAGTTGGACTCTGAGTTGTATGTGTTCATAGGGTATGAAGTTGTGTCCTAGTATGTGATGCCCGCAAGCCAATTAGTTATCCTCCCAGCTAAGAGCACAAGAGACTATTTCTATTGGCGCTTCCGTCACACACAAGGAGTCACAATTCTTGTGCGAAGTAACTGCTTGAGACTCCGCAAATATTGTTACTATATTGGTGGAGGAACAAACCAGCGTGAAAAGGATAAGAAATTTATAGTAATTACAGTAACAACTGATAAAGGTAAATAACATGAATAAAAACTAAAGTAGAGTTGTGTTTCCTGGAATGAAGAGATATGACGCAAAGAAAATTCAATTCATGGTAAGAATGCATCATGTGTGCTGGTGCAACCGTAATACCAGTTACCTTGTATCATACTCATAGAATTTGCTATGTATTATGTAGGCGGTTCACCCTAAAGTTGTGAAACTCCTCCTCATGGTATTATACTTCATTCTATGGTCCTGTTTCACTATTGCCATAAAGTGGCCGTATCCACAATTAAGGTCCTTGTACCGGAACCAAGCATTAAGTTTTGTCATTCATCGTTATTTCATATTGTATTCGGTCCTCATAGATATCTCCACTTGTCACCTCAAAGGTCAAAGTTTCCCTAAACAATATGTGTTACCTATGTAGATCTCGAGATCGTGTTTCCTGGGCCCTTAAATTGTACAACACACATAGAGTTCACCAAAGTATAAGAACATACTCGATAGATCATCCTACTACAAATAAAAATGATGCCATATACATTAGGAACACATGAATCTTACCACTCACCTACAACTCCCATGCTTATGGGGAATTACTCACACATCGTGAGCGAGAAACCAATCACAACAGAGATTAACCCAATAAAAATATCAATAATATTGTGAAGTTCCACAATAAGATGAAATGGATAATCCAAATAGTCTAGATCTCCAGACAATATTGAAATAGAGTTAGAATTGTTCTCACAACTTAAAATTCCTCTTATAATAGTGAAGGATGAGATGGTGATAGACATGAAAGAACCAAAACTGAGAAGATCTCAAAAGGTTCTTAGTTTCTCCTCTTCTTCTATTCTGGTTGTGTGGCTAAGGCTGGGGTTCTGTCCTCCCCCAGGTCCATTCACGGAAGTGTCTTGTACAGATGTGGTGGTGTTGTTGGCACTTCATACGGATGCTGCTACGAGCGCTTGCGCTCGTTACCAAGGCTGTCTTTTGCTATGGTGCACCTGGTGGCTTGGGTCTCCACATGGAAGTTGCTCCATTTGACTTGATTTGTAGCAATTCTCCCTAGTCTCCTTCCATATACAATATTTCCTACCAAACAATGAAAAACACATTTTCTTCTCTTTTGAAGTAATGAATATCTGGTGAAAACCAAATGAAAATCACTCAAAAATATCACAAATTCTTGAGCCATCAGTATGGCACTTGTATCCTAGGCCTCTCATATAATGTGGGGTAGACACATGATATAACATACGCCAACATCATAGAACAAGTATGCACGGGATCTGGTTGCGTGTGTCGGTGCCCAGGTGACTAGTGTGCGTTACTGTGACAGTTTCACTGGGAGGAGCGCTTGTAGTCATGCCCCGGGGATGTAGTCGATTTCGGTGAACCTCGTTAACAAAACTCGGTGTCATGCCATGTGATTTCTTGGCCTCGGTAAATCAATCATACGCCTTATATTATTCTAACAAGTGGTATCAGATCTAGGTGGTGCAGAGGCGTATTGTGTTGATCTAGAGGGCAGAAAAGCTGCATCGCGGTCCATCTTGTGGGATAAACTCAAGTTTAATCGGAAGTCTGACGCATGGACGAATCCAAGATGGTAAAGAAATATTTGTCGAGGTGGAGTTTGTTGGAGTTGTGTCGAATATTGCATGTAAGGTAAGTTATAGTTGGACTCTGAGTTGTATTGTGTTTGTAGGGTGAGAAGTCGTATCCTAGTATGACAATATATCCTAGGCCTCTCATACATATAATTGATGGGGAGCATTTCATGGGAAAAAAATCCTATGCACACGCAAAGATCTATCCATGGTGATGAGCATCTACGAGAGGGAGAGTGAATCTACATAACCTTGTAGCTTGCTAAGCGGAAGAATTATGAAGTGCGGTTGATGTAGTCTAACGTCTACATGATCCAATCATGATTCATCCTGCGATCTCATCACGAGCCTTCCCGTGATCTCATCGTGGTCCTTCCGATCTAGTGCCGAATGGATGGCACATCCATGTTCAGCACACGTACAGCTCGATGAAGATATCCACCTCCTTGATCTAGAAAGCGAGGGTGGAGAGGTAGATGAGTTCTCCGGCAGCACAACGGCATGGTGGCGGTGGTGGTGGAGCGATCTCAGCATGGCTTCACCAAGCGCTACCGCAGACGCGTTTTGGAGGAGAAACAGATCTAGGGAGAAGGGTGTGCTGCACCTATGCCTTAGGGTTGTGCTGCCCTCCCTCTCCCTCTCTATTTATAGGATGAAGGGCTAGGTAGGGCGCAGCCTTGGCCCCTCCTCCAAGGAGGTCCGACCGGCCAAGATGGGGAGGAGCCCACCTCCCACAAGGGAGGTGGGCGCCCTAGGGAGGTCTCCCTCCCTTCCAAGGCACCTCCCCACCTACCCTTGGGCGCAAGGGCCCTTTGTGGTCGGTTGCCCAGTGCATTATGGGCTGGTGCGCAGCCACTTAGGCCTATAAGCCTCCCCCCCGGGGTGGGTGGGCCCCTCCTAGTGGACCCCTAGAACCCTTTCGTCACTCCCGGTACACTACCGGTAGTGCCCGAAACTTTTCCGGAACCCAAATACCACTTTCCTATATATCAATCTTTACCTCCGAACCAATCCGGCGCTCCTCGTGATGTCCAGGATCTCATCCGGGACTCTGAACAAGGTCACCACCATACATAACTCTATACTACCGAAACGTCACCGAACCTTAAGTGTGCAGACCCTTTGGGTTTGAGAACTATGTAGACATGACCGAGACACCTCTACAGTCAATAGCCAATAGTGGGACCTGGATGCCCATATTTGTTCCTACATATACTACGAAGATCTTTATCAGTCGAACCTCTATGTCAAGGATTCAGTTAATCCCGTATGATGTTCCCTCTGTTCTTCGATATGTTACTTGCCCGAGATTCCATCGTGGGTATCTCCATACCTAGTTCAATCTCGTTACTGGAAAGTCTGTTTACTCGTTCTGTAATACAAGATCCCATGACTAACAATTAGTCACATTGCTTGCAAGGCTTGTTGTGATGTTGTATTATCGAGTGGGCCCTAAGATACCTCTCCATCACACAGAGTAACAAATCCCAGTCTTGATCCATGCCAACCCAATAGACACCCTCGAAGATACCTGTAGAGCACCTTTATAGTCACCCAGTTACATTGCAACATTTGATACACACAAGGTACTCCTCCGGTGTTAGTGAGTTGCATGATCTCATGGTCATAGGAACAGATACTTAACATGCAGAAAACTGTAGCAACAAACTGACATGATCATATGCTACATTTATAGTTTGGGTCTTGTCCATCACATCATTCTCCTAATTATATGATCCCATTATCAAATGACATCTCATGTCCATGACTAGGAAACCATAGCCATCTTTGATCAACGAGCTAGTCTATTAGAGGTATACTAGGGATGTGGTGTTGTCTATGTATCCACACATGTATTTGAGTTTCTGATCAATACAATTATAGCATGGATAATAAACGATTATCATGAACAAGGAAATATGATAATAACCAATTTATTATTTCCTCTAGGGCATATTTCCTACAGTCTCCCACTTGTACTAGAGTCAATAATCTAGTTCACATGACCATGTGATTCGCATTGTTATGAATCGAACACCCAATGAGTTCTAGGGCTCAATCATGCTTTGCATGCGAGAGAGGTCTTTTAGTCAACAGGTCTGCGAAATTTAGATCCGTGTGTACTTTGCAAATCTCTATGTCATACTGTAGACACTGCTACCAGACTCCACTTGGAGATATTCCAAATGGCTGCTCCACTATACGTATCCGGATTGCTACTAAGTCATCCGGATTGGTGTTAAAGCTTGCATCGACATAACTCTTTACGAAGAACTCTTTATCACCTCCATAATCGAGAAACATTTCTTTAGTATTTTAGTTACTAAGGATAATTTTGACCGCTGTCGTGTGATCTACTCTTGGATCACTCTTGTACCCCTTGATGGACTCATGGCAAGGCACACACAGGTGCGGTACACAGCATGGCATACTATATAGAGCCTATGGCTAAGGCATAGGGGACGACCTTCCTCATTTCTATTTCTTCTGTCGTGGTCGAGCTTTGAGTGTCACTCAACTTCACACCTTACAAATCAATAAAGAACTTTTTCTTTGACTGATCCATTTTGAACTCTTTCAAAATCTTGTCAAGGTATGTACTCATTGAAAGTCTTATCAGACGTCTTGATCTATCTCTAAGGATCTCGATGCCCAACAATCAAGTAGCTTAATCTAGGCCTTCCTTTGAAAAACTCTTTTCAAACAACCCTTTATGCTTTCAAGAAATTCGACATCATTTCTGACCAACAATATGTCAACCCCATATGCTTACCAGAAATTCTATAGTGCTCCCAATAACTTTATTGTAAATACAAGTTTCTCATAAACTTGGTATAGACTCAAAAACTTTGATCACCTCATCAAAGCATATATTCCAACTCCTAGATGCTTGCTCCAGATCATAGATGGATTGCCGGAGCTCGCACACCTTTTAGCATCCTTAGGACTGACAAAACCTTCTAGTTGTATCACATACAACCTTTCCTCAAGTAAACCGTTAAGGAAACGATGTTTTGACATCCATCTGCCAGATTTCATAATTGAAAAATGCAGCAACTGCTAACATAATTCCAACAGACTTTAGCATCGCTACGAGTGAGAAAGTCTCATCGTACTCAACTCCTTGAACTCGTCGGAAACTTCTTTGCGACAAGTCGAGCTTTATAAATGGTGACATTTACCATCAGGTGTCTATCTTCATCTTCAAGGTCCATTTGTACTCGACGACCTTCCGTCCAAAGAGAAAGTCTACCAAAGTCTATACTTGGTTTTCATCCATGGATCCTTTCTCGGATTCCATGGCCTCTAACCATTTGTCGGAATCCGGGCCCATCAACACTTCTCCATAGCTCGTAGTTTCATTGTTGTCCAACAACATGACCTCCAAGAAAGAGTTGTAGTACCACTCAGGAGTAGTATGCGTCCTTGCAGACCTGAGGTTCAATAGTAACTTGATCCGAAGCTTCATGATCATCATCATTTACTTCCTCTTCAATTGACGTTGGTTCCACAGAAACATCTTTCTGCGCTGCGCTACTCTCTGATTGAAACAAAGGTTCAACAACCAAATCAAGTTCTATCTTCCTCCCAATCAATTCTTTCGAGATTAACTTTTCCTCGAGAAAGGACAAAGTTTTAGCAACAAACACTTTGTACTCGGATCTGATATAGAAGGTATACCCAACTATTCTTAGGGTATCTTATGAAGATGCATTTTTCTGCTTTAGGTTCGAGCTTATTGGACATAAGTGTTGCATTCCCAAACTCTAAGAATGATAGCTTGGATTTCTGCCAAACCATATGGTGTCATCTCAATGGATTTAGATGGTGCCCTATTGAAAGTGACTGTGGTTGTCTCTAATGCATAACCCCAAAATGATAGTGGCAAAACGATAAGAGATATCATAATTCGCACCATATCCAATAGAGCACCACTGTGACATATGGACACACCATCACACAATGGTGTTCCAGGTGGCGTGAGTTGTGAAACAACTTTCACATTGTCTTAAGTTGTATACCAAACTCGTAACTCAGATATTCACCTCCACGACCATATCGTAGACATTTCATCTTCTCATCACGATGATCTCAAACTTCACTCTGATTCTTCTTGAACTTTTCAAACGCTTCAGACTTGTGTTTCGTTAAGTAAATCTACACTATATCTACTCAAATCATCAGTGAAGGTAAGAAAATAACGATATCCACTGCATGCTAAAACACTCGTTGGATTGCATACATCAACATGTATCATTTCCAATAAGTCAATTGCCCGCTCCATCAAACCGGAAAATGGGGTCCTTAGTGATCTTGCCCAAGAGGCATGGTTCGCATGTCTCAACCGATTCGAAATCGAATGAGTCCAAAGATCCATCAGCATGGAGTTTCTCCATGCGATTTATACCAATATGATATTGAGCGGCAGTGCCACAAGTATGTGGTATTATCATTATTAACTTTGTATCTTTTGGCATCAATGTTATGAACATGTGTATTAGTAGGATCAAGATTCAACAAACCATTCTCATTGGGTGCATGACCATTGAAGGTATTATTCATATAAACAGAATAACCATTATTCTCTAACTTAAATGAATAACTATGCTCAAATAAACACGATCTAATCACGTTCATGCTCAACGCAAACACCAAATAACATTTATTTAGGTTCGTCAGTAATCCCGAAGGTAGAGAGAGCGTGCGATGATGATCACATCAACCTTGGAAACATTTCCAACACACATCGTCACCTCACACTTAGCCTGTCTCTGTTTTTCAGTTGCTTTTATTTCGAGTTACTAACATTTAGCAACCGAACCAGTATCCAATACCCAGGTGCTACCAGAAATACTAGCAAGGTACACATCAATAACACGTATATCAAATATACTTCTGTCGACGTTGCCAGCCTTCTTATCTACCAAGTATCTAGGGTTGTTCCTCTTCAACGACCGCTCTCCTCATAATAGAAGCACCTAGTCTCGGGTTTGGGTTCAACTTTGGGTTTCTTCACTCGAGCAGCAACTGACTTGCCATCCATGAAGTTTCCATCTTAACCCTTGCCCTTCTCAAAAGTAGTGATTTTACTAACCATCAACACTTGATGTTCCTTATTGATTTCTACCTTCACGGTGTCAAACATCATGAACATCTCAAGGATCATCATTTCCATCCCTGGCATTTTATAGTTCATCACAAATCTCTAGTAGCTTAGTGACAGTGACTTGGAAAACAATATCAATCACTTTCTTATCTGGAAGATCAACTCCCACTCGATTCAAGTGATTGTAGCACCCAGACAATCTGAGCACATGCTCAATGATTGAGCTATTCTCCTTCATCTTGCATGCAAAGAATCTTGTTGGAGATCTCATATCTCTCAACACGGGCACGAGCCTGAGAACCCAATTTCAGCTCTTAGAACATCTCACATGTTCCAAGACGTTCAAAATGTTTTTGGAGCCTCAATTCTAAGTCGTAAAGCATGACACACTAAACTATCAAGTATTCATCGGAACGTGCCTGTCAGATGTTCACAACATCTACAAACGACACTAGAGGGGGTGGCGCACCGAGCAGTGCATTAAGGACATAAGCCTTCTGTGTAGCAATGAGGACAATCCTCATATCATGGACCCATCCCGAAATATCGCTACCATCATCTTTCAACTCTATTTCTTTAGGAACATATAAAAATTCAAGGGAGCTACAACGTGAGCTAGTAACCTACAACATAATTTGCAAAGACACTACTGACTATGGTCATGATAATGAGTTCAATTAATCATATTACATAAGAACTCCCACTCAAATTGACATCCCTCCGGTCATTCGAGTGATACATGATCCAAATTCACCAACTCAATCCGATCATCACGTGAGTTGAGGTGGTTTCAATGGTGAACATTATCATGTTGATCATATCTACTGTATGACTGATGTTCGACCTTTCGGTCTCTTGTGTTCCGAGGCCATGTCTGTACATGCTAGGCTCGTCAAGTTTAACCCGAGTGTTCTGCATGTGCAACATTGGCTTTCACCTGTTGTATGTGAATGTAGAGTCTATCACACACGACCATCACGTGGTGTCTCGACACGACGACCTTTCGCAATGGTGCACACTCGGGGAGAACACAATTGATCTTGAAATTTTAGTCAGGGATAAGTGACATGATATGACATGTGCTACCGTCGTCCTAAGCAAAACAAGGTGCACAAAAGGATTAACATCACATGCAAATCATAAGTGACATGATATGGCCATGAACTTGTGCTTTTGATCTCCATCCTTAAAGCACCGGCATGATCTAAATCGTAACCGGCATGACACCATGATCTCCATCATGTTGATCTCCATCAACGTGTCGCCATCGGGGTTGTTGCGCCCACCATGCTTCTACTACTGTTGCTACCGCTTAGCGATAAACTAAAGCATTACATAGCGCTTAATGATTGACACGCAGGTCATACAATAATTATAGACAACCCTATGGCTCCTGCCGGTTGCCATACTCATTGACATGCAAGTCATGATATTCTATACAATACATGATCATCTCATACATCACATATATCTCATCATGTAATTGGCCATATCACATCACAACATACCCTGCAAAAACAAGTTAGATGTCCTCTAATTGTTGTTGCAAGTTTTACATGGCTGCTACGGGTATCTAGCAAGAAAAATTCTCACCTACATAAAACCACAATGGTGATACATAAATTGCTTTTCAACCTTCTCAAGGATCGCCTTTGTCGGATCCGATCCAACTAAAGTAGGAGAAACAGACACCCGCCAGCCATCTTTGTGCAACAAAGTTACACGTCAGTCGATGGAACCGGTCTCTCGTAAGCGTACGCGTAAGGTTCGTTCGGGCCGCTTCATCCCACAATACTGCTGAACCAAAACATGAGCAAGGGAGGAAGCAATCTAAGCATCAACACCCACAAACTCCTTTGTGTTCTACTCGAGATCTCATCTACACATAGACCTAGCTCATGATGCCACTGATGGGGAGCGTTGCATGGGAAACAAAAAATTTCCTTCGTGCACGCAAAGATCTATCCATGGTGATGAGCATCTACGAGAGGGAGAGTGAATCTACATACCCTTGTAGATTGCTAAGAGGAAGCGTTAAGAAGCACGGTTGATGTAGTCGAACGTCTTCATGATCCAATCACGATCCGTCCCACGATCTTATCACGAGCCCCCCCTGATCCCATCGTGGTCCTTCCGATCTAGTGCCGAATGGACAACACCTCCGCGTTCAGCACACGTACAGCTCGATAACGATCTCTTCCTCCTTGGTCCAGCAAGCAAGGGTGGAGAGGTAGATGAGTTCTCCGGCAGCACAACGGCGTCGTGGCGGTGGTGGTGGAGCGATCTCAGCTGGGCTTCGCCAAGAGGTGCCGCAGACGCTTTTTGGAGGAGAAACAGATCTAGGGAGAAAGGAAGGGATGCACCTATGCCTTAGGGTTGTGCTTCCCTCCCTCTCCCTTTCTATTTATAGGAGGATGGGGTAGGTAGGGAGAAGCCTTGGCCCCTCCTCCAAGGAGGGCTGACCGGCCAAGATGGGGAGGAGTCCACCTCCCACAAGGGAGGTGGACGCCCTAGGGAGGTCTCCCTCCCTTCCAAGGCACCTCCCCACCTACCCTTTGGTGCAAGGACACTTTGTGGTCGCTTGCTCATCCCATTATGGGCTGATGCGTAGCCACTTAGGCCTATGTGCCCCCCAAGGTGGGTGGCCACCTCCCGGTGGACCCCCAGAATCCTTCCGCCACTCCTGGTACACTCCCGGTAGTGCCCGAAACTTTTCCGGTACCCAAATACCACTTTCCCATATATCAATCTTTACCTTCAAACCAATCCAAAGCTCCTCGTGATGTCCAAGATCTCATCCAGGACTCCGAACAAGGTAAAAACCATACATAACTCTATACTTCTAAAACGTCACTGAACCTTAAGTGTGCAGACCTTGCGGGTTCGAGAACTATGTAGACATGACCGAGACACCTCTATGGTAAATAACCAATAGCGGGACCTGGATGCCCATATTGGTTCCTACATATTCTACAAAGATCTTTATCAGTTCAACCTGTGTGTCAAGGATTCAGTGAATCCCATATGATGTTCCCTTTGTTCTTCGGTATGTTACTTGCGCGAGATTCGATCGTCGGTATCTCCAAACCTAGTTCAATCTCGTTACCGGCAAGTCTCTTTACTCATTCCGTAATACAAGATCCCATGAATAACACTTAGTCACATTTCTTGCAAGGCTTGTTGTGATGTTGTATTACCGAGTGGGCCCCGATATACCTTTCCGTCACACGGAGTAACAAATCCCAGTCTTGATCCATGCCAACCCAACAGACACCCTCGGAGATACCTGTAGAGCACCTTCATAGTCACCCAATTATGTTGTGATATTTGATACACACAAGGTACTCCTCCGGTGTCAGTGAGTTGCATGATCTCATGGTCATAGGAACAGATACTTGACATGCAGAACACTATAGCAATAAACTAACACGATCATATGTTACGTTTGTAGTTAGGGTCTTGTCCATAACATCATTCTCCTAATGATGTGATCCCATTATCAAATGAAATCTCATGTCCATGACTAGGAAACCATGGCCATCTTTGATCAATGAGCTAGTCTATTAGAGGCATACTAGGGATGTGGGGTTGTCTATGTATCCACACATGTATCTGAGTTTCTGATCAATACAATTATAGCATGGATAATAAACGATTATCATGAACAAGGAAATATGATAATAACCAATTTATTATTGTCTCTAGGGCATATTTCCAACAATAATGTGGGGGTAGACATAGCAAGTAACCTATGCCAACATAATTTAATACATACGTAGGGCGAGCCGACTGTGTGTAGTGACGTCTGGGTAACCAGTATGTGGTATTGTGGTGGCGTCACTTGGAGCAGCGCACGTAGTCATGCCTCAAGGATGTAGATGATTTTTTTCAACCTCATTAACAAATATTGGTGTCATGTCTCATGTGATTGCTTGATCCTCAGTGAATTGACTATCTGCCACAGATTATTCTAAAAACTCTTTAGCACCATGGTATTTTGTTGGGATAATTAGTTTTATGCCCCTACTTATGTCTCACTCGCTATTTTATCCCTAATTCGTATGTTGTTGCCCTTTGACAGTTTGACTATAACTTTGAATACTTCATAACAAATTCTTACTAAATCAGAAAAATGCAAATAAGAAACCAACATTTTTGGAAAAACATCACCTATATGTCAATGTCATTTGCGCTCATGACAAAAGTGTTGGAAAGTGACCACCCGAGTTTAAGCTCTAATCATACCACCATGAACCGTGAAATTTAAAAAGATTCAAAAAACTCCAAAAATAAGCCACAAAGAATGAAACATATTTTAAGTGCTTGCCAAGTTTCATCAGGGAATTTCATTCCTGGAAGTCATGGCAAAAAACAACAATGTGAACCCAAAATAGATTGTTTTTTTGCCACGACTTCCACAAATGTCATTCCCCGATGAAACTTGACAAGGACTTATAACATTTTTCATTCTTTGCCATCAATTGTTTTTGGAATTTTTTGAATGTTTTCAGATTTCACTTTTCATGGTGATATGATAAGAGCTAACTCTTGCATGGGCACTTTCAAAGAATTTTTTCATGAATGCAAATGACATTAGTATATAGATGATGTTTTTTCTGAAAATTTTGGTATCTTATTTGCTTTTTTATGCTTTAGTATGAATTTGTTATGAAGTTTTCAGAGTGACGATCAAACAGTCGTAGGGAAAAAGCAGAATAATTGTGAAGTGGCTTGGACAGATCAGGTGACTTTCTGATATTAGGGGTAAAACAGCCAAGTGGGACACACCTAGGGGCATAAAACAAATATCCCTATTTTTTCATCTGCATACATAACATGGTATTGGTGTTTCTCGTAGTAGCAGAACGACATGGGTGGTGAATACATCCCCACTGATGAATATGTGGAGTATGACAACAAGGTGATGCATACATTTAAAAGTGAGAAAGAGAACAACAAACAAACAAGATGGGGAAGGGACTACTAAGATGAAATGCCAGTTGTGTGCCCCCTGTTCTGGAATGCTTAGACTGCGAGGGGGAGCAGGCTTGGTAAAAAGGATAATATAGATTAAGGATTTGAGTATGTTAGTACTTTTCTCACAAACAAGGTTTTCCTGTAGTGTTCGAGTGTGTAAGAGTTGTCGGTAGGTCATAATAATAACATGATGTTCATGGCTACTCTTCTTCAGTACATTATGAACTTAGAATATCTTCAACACTGACCCATGAATTTCCTTCCACATCCATCCACAGACAGGGGGTCATTCACATACACGTATGGGGGAGACGACCATCCAACGTTGTCCCCATACATCCGACCTCATTTTTTGTAAGGTCAGCACGTTCAAATAGCCGCATATATATAGTCTAAAATAGTGATCAAATACGTAAATAGTTCTAATTAAAAAAATCAAATATTACACTCCAACATTGTTGTCCCCCTTAACCTTCCATGGATGCTCAACCAGATCTTCCTTCAGCTGCTTGTGAGATGCTCGATACCAAATTTGTTGATGCATTTGAACAAACTCTTCAAATGTGGACGGATTTTGGCCAGGAAGTTTGATAGGATCACCCATGTTCTCAAACCAACACGTGCAACAACATTCTCATGCCCATCCTCCACGATCATGTTATGCACGGTCACACAAGAAGTCATCACCTCTCACAAGGTCTTTGGATCCCATTGTTTTGCAGGTCCATGAACAACTGCAAAACGTGCCCGAAGAACTCCAAATGTCCTCTCAACATCCTTTCAAGTTGCTTCATATTTTTGGTTAAAGTGAAACATTTTCGGGCCGAATGGGTTAGAGATTTTGTTGATGAAGGTAGACCATGGAGTATAGATACCGTTAACTAAGTAGTAGCTCATGTTGTAGTCATGCCTATTGAAAGTATAGTTGCAAGGATGAGATTTTCCTTCATCAGCCTCGCAAACATTTGTGATCGTTGCCGCACATTATGTCATTTGTGAGACTCGGGCATGCTAAAGAAAGCGTGCAAAATCAAAAGATCATGTGATGCAAATGGTTCAAGAATGATGGTGTGCTTCTTAACATGACACTAATATTGCTCTTGTAAAGCCTTCTGGTAGTTCTTCCATTACCAATGCATGCAGTCAAGAGATCCGAGCAAACCTGGCCACCCTTTTGCTTCCGATATTGCTAAGAGTCTCTCGGTATCTGATATAGTTGGTTCTCTTAGGTTCTAACATCCAAACACCTCTACCACAGCAGTTGCAAACTTGACATGGCACATCAGCATGTGCTCTCGGACATCTTTAGGTACTCGTCCCATGAATCAGTGGTTGTGTCATATGCAAGCATACACAATGTGCACTTCTAGTAAACAGAAAACCAAATCCTTCCCACTACGCCTTTCTTCAAGAAGAATTAGTTATCAAAGGACCGTACTCCATGGTAGAGACGGTTGAAGACATTTTTTCGCATCCGGAAGCCTAAGAAAAATTGTCAGCAAAGAGGGCGCCCGGGAAAAAGTATTTGTCCATTATCGTCAAATGGTTGCACGCCTGGTTGCGGTTGAGCACTCGATGACTGATATCCCACAAGTATAGGGGGTCTCAACAGTCTTTGAGGATAGTATTTCACCCAAATTTATTGATTCAACACAAGGGGAGCAATTAATATTTATTGGTCTTCACAATTGAGTTGTCAATTCAACCACACCTGGAATTTCTTTTGTGATGAAGCTTTTAGTAGCACAATAACGAAAGCAATAAGAACAGTAAAAACCAATAGATTGTATTTATTGTAACAACAATAGTAACAAAAGTAACTTAATGGAAATCAATAAGCAAAAAAGCATAGGGCATGGATCACTGATGGATAATTGATTTGGATGGCATTTATCATGTAAGAGTTACACACTAGAGCGACACAGAACTAGCTCCAATTCATCAATATAATGTAGGCACATATTTCATATATAGTCATAGATGCTTATAATAAGAACTTGCATGACATCTTTTGTCCTACCCTCCTGTGGAAGCGGGGCCTATATGGAAACTAAGAGATAATAAGGCCTCCTTTTAATAGAGAATCGGAACAAAGCATTAACACATGGTGAATACATGAACTCCTCAAACTACAGTCATCACCGGAGATGATCCCAATTATTTTCACATTGGGGTCTATGGATTACAACACATAATAGGTGCATACCACTTGCAAGATAGGATCCAAAACGCTCTAATTTTCATGAAAACATAATAGGTTCAAAAATGAAATCATGGCACTCGAGCGCTAGAGACAAGCATTAAGCATAGCAATGTCATAGCAACATCAATGTCACAACATAATGGATACTAGGGATCAAGCCCTATCAAAATAACTCAATTACATGGTAAATCTCATCCAACCTCATCACCGTCCAGCAAGCCTACAAAGTAATTAATCACTCCTAGTGGTGAGTATCATGGAATTGTTGATGTAGAAGGGTTGGTGATGACGATGGCGAGAAATTCCCCTCTACGGAGCCCAAATCGGACTCCACATCAGCCGATCTGAGGAATAATTGGAGGTGGCAGTGGCTCCGCCTTGTAGAACATGGTGAAAACTTCTCTCCTATTTTTTCTTGAATAATACGAATATAGGCTTGGAATTAGGGTCAACGGAGCCACGGGGCCCCACAAGGTAACAGGGCGCACCTAGGGGGTGGGCGCGTGTTGTTGCCCTGCTTGCAATAGGTGGCCTCCCTCCGGTGGATCTTTGCTCTAGTATTTCTATATATATTAAATATTAAATCTCTAGAAAGTTTCGTCCAATTATGATAACTTAAATTTCTGCATGAAAACAACACCATGGTAGTTCTGCTGAAAACAACGTCACTCCGGGTTAGTTTCATTCGAATCACGCAAATTAGTGTGAAAAACAAGAGAAAAAGTGTTTGGAAAAGTAGATGCGTTGGAAACGTATCAACTCCCCAAGCTTAACTCATTGCTTATCCTCAAGCAATTTAGTTGACAAACTAAAAGTGATAAAGAAAACTTTTACAATATCTTTTGTTCTTGTTGTTATATCTATCTATCTATCTATCTATATATCTATATATATATGTTTAACTCAATGTTTAGGTTTTTAGCAAAGATCATGAAATAACCATGTCAATGATAGCAATTAGGTCTCACATTTACTCATGACAGTAACATAACCAACTAGCGAGCATTAATAAGATATCTCGAATACAAACAATTTTTCGAAACAATCATGATCTAATATGATAACATGGTATCTCGCTATCCCTTTCTGATACCAACCTTAACTAGGAGTCCAACATTAACTAGTCATGCTAATGTCCAACATTGACTAGACGCAATGAATAAAAATGAAAATAGTGCTCTTAGGACTCGTGCTTTTAATGAGAGGATGACGACTCAACGATAAAAGTAAATAGAAAGGCTCTTCACAGAGGGAATCATTGATTTGCACAGGTGCTAGAGCACGTGGTTTAAAAGAGAGATGAAATTATAATATTGGGTGGTGTGCCTTTCCTGTCAACGCCTCGACAAATGATTTCAATATCTTCCATGCTAAACACATTATAAGCGACTCCCAAACAAAATTGTAAAGTTTACTCACATCCACCATACATACACAAGTCAGGGCTGACCGAATCCACTGGTGCCCTGCAACATTTCATATTTCCAGGGGAGTTGTTTTTTATTATCCAGAACTATGCATCCTTTTTACCAGCCTCTCTCGTTCAATAGCAAGTGAATAAACACCATCGTGAGAATAACCCGCTTAGCATGGAAGATACCGACCGTCCCATCGCTCGACGAGCGATACGAGCACACAAAACAGGTATTTATTTGAATGATTTGGGGTGACACGTGCAAATTTACTTGGAACGGTAGGGTTATACCGCATCAAGTAAAACAACTTTGGTTTAAGGATTTTGGATACACAAGTAGCATTCCTGCTTAGTACAGATGAAGGCTAGCAAATAAGCAGCAAAGCGACCAGCTAGAGAGCGACTATTTAACATTAAATATTAGCATGGGTAGGATACAAAAACTCTGACAATAATTATCATGAAGGATGCATTGGATTAGAATCAACTACATGTTTGCACCTGAGTCAAGCCACTCAAATTGCGCAGAGGAGGATACCATGCTAACATACTACATCACAACCATTTTAATGCATGTTGAGATTCCAGATAAATCATTATCCACTCCTAGCTCTTTAAGCAAGGCATGAGAAACAATAATTTGAATTGTCTACACAAACATGTCTACTCATAATATACTGAATCAAGAGCAACTGAGCTAAACATATTTAGAAAAAACAGATGTCTACTATGCAACTTTATTCTTGTAGACTATGTTGGACCTCCAAACGCAGAGTTTTGTAGGAGAGTAGCAATTTTCCATCAAGTGGATGACCTAAGGTTTATCAATATGTGGGAGGTGTAGGATGAAGATGGTTTGTCTCAAACAACCCTGCAATCAAATAAAATAAATCTCTTGGGTCCCCAACACACACAATACAATGGAAAATTGTATAGGTGCACTAGTTCGTCGAAGAGATGGTGATACAAGTGCAATATGAATGATAGATATAGGTTTTTGTAATCTGAAAATATAAAAACAGCAAGGTCGAAGGTGTAAAACAGCAAGCAAAATGGTGAATAAATGCTTGGAAATAAGGCTTACGGTCCGTACTTTCACTAGTGTAATCTCTCAACAATTCTAATATAATTGGATCACATAGCTATCCCTCAACGTGCAATGAAGAATCACTCCAAAGTTCTTATCTAGCAGAGAACATAAGAAAAAATAATTTGTAGGGTATGGAACCACCTTAAATTTATCCTTTCCGATCGATCTATCCAAGAGCTCGTACTAAAATAACACCAAATTATCCTTCTCGATCGATCTTTATAAGAGTTCATACTAGAATAACACCATATGATATGCATCAACCAACTCTAATGTCACCTAGATACTCCAATGTCATGACAAGTATCCATGAGTTAATTATATCATATGCATCAAACAATTTCATATTCATAATCCTCAATCCAACAACAAGAACCTCAAAGAGAGCCCAAAGTCTTCTATCAGAGAATAAGGTATGAAAACGTTTAATAAACCCCTATGCATAGATCCCCAAGTTCACCGGAATCTGCAAGTTGACGCCATAACATATATCAAGTGAATCACCTGGATACCCCAATGTCACTATGGGAATCCGCATGCAAGACATACATCAAGTGCTATCAAATCCATAAAAGTATTCAATCCGATAATAACAAAATATCAAAGGGAAAACTCAATTCATCACAACAAGATAAAGAGGGGAAAACACCATATCATCCAACTATATTAACAAAGCTCGTGATACATCAAGATCGTGCCATCTCAAGAACATGAGAGAGAGATTGAACACATAGCTACTGTTACAAACCGTTAGCCCCAAGGGTGAACTACTCCCTCCTCATGATGGCCTCCCCGGGATGATGAAGATGGCCACTGGAGATGATCTACCCTCTCGGCAGGGTACTGGAACGCCTCCAGATTGGTTTTTCATTGATAAAGAGAGTTGCGGTGGCAGAACGAGGAGTCTGGGTTATTTAGGATGGTTTTTGTATTTATAGGATTTTTGAGCGTCGATTTCACGTGAAGATGGGCCACAAGGAGAGCACAACCCACCAGGCCATGTTGGAGGGGCCTGGCGCATGGTGGTGGGTTGTGCCCACCTTGTGGCTCTTCTAGCCCTCCCATGAAGCTTATAGTGCCTATTTTGTTCCCAAAAAATTGTCAAAAAGTTTCATTGCATTTGGAGAACTTTTATTTCTGCACAAAAAACAACACCACAGTAGTTCTGCTGAAAACAGCATCAGTCTGTGTTAGTTCTAAATAAATCATATAAAGTGTATCAAAAACATATAAAAGTATTCTAAACATAGGTGAATATGGCATGAATACTACATAAATTATAGATACATTGGATACGTATCAGCATCCCCAAGCTTAATTCCTACTCGTTCTTGAGTAGGTAAATGTTTAAAGAAATAATTTATGAAGTGTGAATGCTAGCATAGTGCCTAAGTTTGATCAATGATAAAAGAAATAATTTATGAAGTGTGAATGCTAGAATAGTGCATAAGTCTGATCAATGATAATTTCAACCACTTTTCCCAGCATCGTCACATCAACTCTTTCTCATAAAACTGATCATGATAAAGTAGCAACCAATTCACATGTTATGGTTAAAACAATGAATTCTCTTGAAACTTAACAACCTATGTTCTTAGTCACCAAACAATTGCAATTAAACTTATTCTCCACAAAGTCTAAGTAAGAGCTCCACATACTCAATCATCATATAGTCTTCTATGATTGCTAGTACTCAAAGCATATTTTTAGAACAAATGGCACCCATCGAACACAAAGAAAGATAGGGGCTTAATGTTTCGCCTCCCAACTCATTTATCATAGAGATAATTGTCAACAAATAAGTCATGATAAAATATAATTGATTGGCCATATGTGCCTAGATCTTTCCCTACCACATGATGCTTGCCAACTAACAGAAGTATGTTGGAATAAGAAGTTGACTCAACATAAAAAGTAAATAACATGAAAGTAAATAGATTGTCCCTTCGTAGAGGGAAGCATGGATAAATATAATTTTGGGAGGTGAACCTTTCCTATCAACATTATGACCAAGAGTCATCAATATCTTCCATGTTAAACACATTAGCGGCGGTTCCCAAGTAGTAAAGGTTTACTCCCCCTCCACCAACAAACACACTCCAGGGCTAGCTGAATCCACATGTACCGTCCATACCAATAACATTCTCGGGGGGAGTCTTGTTTAATTATTTGCATTTTTTCTTTGGGACTGGGAATCCCTATTACCGCCCCTCTCGTGCAAGGATGAGTGAATAAACACTCAGCATGAGAATAACCCGCTTAACATAGAAAATATTGACCACCTCTGTCTCTCTATGAGTGTCGGCGCACTAGAGTTTTTGGGCCATCTAGTGCCCCTTTACTCGTGCACGGGCAGTCGTAGCCGCCCCGACGACAAGGCCCAGCAAAGACTTGTCAAGCACCAGCACAGAAGACTCAAGACTACCGGCAGGACCTTGTCGGGAAGGCTGTAGAGCCCCCAAGCAAAGAAAGGCCCTCCGTAAGGCAAGGCCCCAGCAAGCACCGCTAGCACACACAACAGGTGTCGATTCAACTAGACGCGTGTCGTCGCGTCGACGTTGGTGGGAGCTAAGCGGCACCGATGGGACGGGCCCCCGTCCCGTCCCACTAACAGATTGAGGCGCCTAACAGTGCATTGAATGCTCTTGTCCTACTCCATCAGAGTTAGCTACGATAGCACTATAGCACTGTGCATCCTGTGTGCACACTATGCACCACTGTTGGGATCCCCTTAGGTATAAAAGGAGGCCCAGGGTGTTACAGAGAAGAGGTTAGACAATCAGACAGTTGGGCAGTTAGACAACCGAACAGCTCGATAGTTAGACAACTTGGGGTTATTAGGCTCACGTAGCAGCCGTTCATAGCGCTCTTGTAGCTAGAACCCTAGAACACGATCAATACTACCAAGAAGGAGTAGGGTTTTACGCACCCGTGCGGCCCGAACCGGCGTAAAAAATCCCCGCGTGCTGCTTACCAGACCGGCTCTTTGTGCGAGCCCGCCCCTGCCGAATCGAAAGGGATCCCCGTGATCCCATAGGTGTTCGTTCCCACGACGTATTTGGCGCACCAGGTAGGGGGGGCGTGAGTGGTGCGAACCCGTTCATGTAATCCATGCCCCAACTTCATCATCGCCATGGGCCCCAAGAAGAAGGGCCTGGCAGCAGTTGGCCCATCCACGTCCGTCGTCCCTGTATCTACGTGGACAGGAGATGGCGTAGACGTGGGAGGAGGAGGAGGAGGCGGAGGTTCGAAACTTCCGCGATGCTCCAGTGACCAAGGCCAAGCAAGCGGTGACGCTCGCCGCGGAGATGCCCATGGCGATGGTGGGAACCCACGCACCCCTGGGTCTCAGGATGGAGCAGTGCCACCTGCGGGTGGTACGGCAAACTCCAGGGAGGGAAGAGTATCTTCCAGGGCACCCACGCCGGCACCTACGCCGTGACCTTCTCAGGACGCGCGTGGAGAGCCATGCCACGGCGCCCACAATTCTCAATGTCCCAACAGAAAATCTCCTGTGCGTCATTCCCAAGATGCGCGGGACTAGCATGCTCACCATCATGCAAGTGGGAGTGGCATGCCCACACAGGACCGCGACGGTGCTCCTTCTAACATGGTTAGGAGTCAGAGCACCTCACGTTCCTCGCGCCGCAAGCTGCCATCCATAGCCGAGGAAGCGATGGCGCGAGCACAGCTACTCCTGAACTTCCCTCCTGCTGCGGAGAAGCTCGACGAATGGAGAGCCACCATTCAGAGCCTCCTCAGCCTTGCAGATAAGCTTCGGCCAAATAGGGCCACCTTAGACCAGCGGTGAAGTGCCCGGAGTCGGCGTGACCTCGGCGCATTCTCCTTCGTGACAGCATCACCGGTCGCCGACCTGATAGACCGACGCCTACGACGGTTACCGAACTGTGTCGTCTGACCCACAGACGCACCGTGACCAGCGTCATGTTCTTCGGGAACGTGGCAAGGAAGATGCTCGAACCGCGATCGAGCGACGATGGGAAGCGCGCCTCCAGTCGGACAGGCGTGCGGGGCCCACTGTAGACAAGTTCGCGCTGGGGTACCCTCTTAGCCTACCTTACGAGGTGGGCTGTCCAGCGTTTACCCATGAGCTGTGGCAAGTCTAGTGGCCCAACTCCCGCACGTTCAAACCAGAAGTCCCGGAAAAGTATGATGGAAAGAGCCATCCGTCAGAGTTCCTGAGCGTCTACACCATTGCGATGCAAGCTACCGAGGGCCGCGACGACAAAATATTGGCCAACTACTTCCCGTTGGTGCTAAAGCCCAACGTCAGGTCATGGATGATGCACTTGCTAGAGTGGTCCATCGCTTCTTGGGTGGACCTGTGTCAAGAGGTCATTGGCGCCTTCACCGGAGGTCATCAAGTTCTTGGCCAGGAGAGCGATCTGCACATCACCCCCCAGAAGGAAGGCGAAACTCTGTGCAAGTACATCTAGAGGTTTAGCAGCGTTCACCACAACATCCCAGACGTTCACCCTGCCGCTATTATTAGCGCGTTCCATCAGAATGTGCGCAACCACTAGATGCGGGAAGAGCTGGCGATGAACATAGTCGGGGACATCGCCGAGCTTTATGCTTTGGTAGACAAGTGTGCTTGGTATGAAGATGGGAGAAGAGTCCCCGGTGAAGATGCCGGCGCGGAGGTCGACTTCGAAGATGAGGATACCACTGTCTCGACAAAGAAGGGACGTCTGCGAAACAAGAAGCACAAGGGTAAAACCGTGATTGCCATCGAGACATCCGGCAACCCTGACACTGCCAAGAAAGGCAAGGTTGATGACCCCGATAACGATGTTGCCGGGTGTGCCTCCTGCCACGCCCTGGTGGCTGCCGGCAAGCCAGAAGTCTCTGGCAAGCAGTATTCCAAGATCCATCGCACCAAAGGCCATGACCTCCAAGACTGCGGGCAAGTTGAGAAGCTTGCCGAGAAGCAGAAGGTCGAATATGAGAGGCAAGATAAGTAGAAGGGCCAGGATGACGCCGAGGGGTCTGACAAGAAGTGCGTTAGCCAAGCAACAAAAAGGCCGGCCAGCCCGTGGCCACGACAAGCAAGAAGGAGATGATGATGACCTCGAAGAGGACGACGAGTCCAGTGAGCATGAGTTTCAGAAGGCTATGGAGATGATGTGCATAGAAGGAGGATCGTCATCGCATTCCTCTCACCGCCAACTTAAACAGTGGGCACGCGAGGTTAACGCATCAGAGCCCTCTATCGGTGCATAGAAACCTTTGAAATGGCCCAACACTCCTATCATCTTCGACACCGAGGATCACCCTGATCGCATAACTGCGGTTGGGTGCTTTCTGTTGTTGGTCTCGCCAAAAATCTGCAACGTCAAGATGACGATGATGTTAGTCGATAGTGGGGCCAGTCTGAACCTGAAATCGCCTGATGTTAGTCAGAGGCTGCAGATTGCTGACGAAGATCTCGAGCCGACAGGCGCTTTCTAGGGGGTCAATTCGGGAAGGACTCAGCCGAAAGGCAAGGTCACGCTGCCAGTGACGTTTGGCAGCGACATCAATTTCAGAATGGAGAAGATCATTTTGGACGTCGCCAAGATATCATTTCCATACAATGTCATTCTTGGCCGTCCGGCACTGGCCAGGTTCATGGCGGTCACCCACTTCGCTTGCAACATGCTGAAGATGCCTGGACCAATGAGAGTCGTTACCATCAACTCCGACAAGAAAAGCACACTTATCTGCGCCGACCAACTCTATCGGGGCACAGTCACAGCACCTGCCACTAAGGCACTTTATCCTGCCGCTGAAGCTCCCGGGGGGAAGAATACCGACAAGGCCTCTGGTGCATAGTCCGGCAAGCGCACCTCTTCGGGGTGTTGCGCTACTATTGACGATGTGTGAGAGAGCTCCACCAGCAAGAGCAAAAAGTCCAAGGCTGCCCCACCAGAAACCGAAGGTGCCCGCCAAGGAAGATGGCACGGGGGAACTTTCACCATAAGTTCCACCCTTGACAACAAATAGCAAAGCACGCTCGTCGCCTTCCTACCGGTGAATGCTAATGTGTTTGCATGGCAACCATTTGATATCCCTGACGTTCCCAGGAAGGTGATTGAGCACCACCTTGCCGTCTGCCCACACGCGTGGCCCGTCAAGGAGAAGGTCCGGAAGCAAGCTTTGGAGCAGCAAAAATTTATTGCCAAGGAGATCAAGAAATTAGAAGCGGCTGGCCTGATCAGAGGAGTACTCCATCCTACGTGGTTGGCCAATCCAATCGTAGTTCACAAGGCGAATGGGAAGTGGAGGCTATGCATTTATTTCACATATATCAACAAGGCATGCCCCCAAAGATCGTTTTCCCTTGCCGCGCATCGACCAGATTGTGGACTCCACCGCCGGCTGCGACTTATTGTCTTTCCTTGATGTCCATTCAGGCTATCATTAGATTTTCATGGCCAAAGAAGACGAGGACAAGACCGCATTTATCACCCCATGTGGTATGTATTGCTTTCTGCGTATGCCTTTCGGGTTGAAAAGTGCTAGTTCTACCTTTGCAAGAGAGGTCCATATTGGTTTTGAGACCCAGCTACATAGAAATATGGAGGCTTATATGGACGATATAGTGGTCAAAAGCAAGGATAAGGCCACGCTCATATCAGACCTAGAAGAAACATTTGCAAATCTGCGCAAGATCAACATGAAGCTCAACCCCGAGAAATGTGTGTTCTGCGTCCCATCCTAAAAGCTTCTCAGGTTCTTTGTGTCTCAACAAGAAATCGAAGCAAATCCCGACAAGATCAAAGCAATTGAGCAAATTGAGGCACCAAGACTAGTCAAGGAGGAGCGATGCCTTGCCGGCTGTGTTGCTGCTCTGAGTAGGTTCATCTCAAAATCTGCTGAGCACGCCCTGCCCTTTGTCAAAATCTTGAAGAAGGCAGGACCAATGAAATGGACTCCGGAAGCAAAGACGGCGATGCAGGATTTCAAGAAGCACTTTTCCTCTCCGCCAGTCCTAGTCACGCCAAAACCACAAGGCCGTTGTTGTTGTACCTGGCGGCAAGAAATCGAGTGGTGAGTGCTGAACTAGTGGCTGAAAGAGAGGTTGACGAGGAAGCAGCAACAACGGCAGGGACGCCAAGCGACGAGCCAGGACGTTCCCCGACAGGGTCTGGTGCCGACAAAGAAGGATCTGCTCAGTTGAAAGAGATAGTCAAGAAGAAGGAAGTGGCACAGCGGCCAGTCCATTTTGTCAGCTCCTTGTTGTAGGGGGCTAGATCAAGGTATTCTAGCATTCAAAAATTGCTCTTCAGCCTTCTTATGGCCTCGAGGAAGCTGCACCATTACTTCCAAAGACATGAGATCACCGTTATCATCCGCTTCCCGCTACATCGGATATTGCGAAACCCAGAAGCTACCAGCAGGATTGTGGAGTGGGCCTTGGAAATATCAAGCTTTGGTCTCAAGTTTGAAAGCACTTCAACCATTCAGAACAGGTCCTTGGCGGAGTTCATTGCAGAATGGACCCCAACGCCCGATGAAGAGATTCCAGAGTCAACTCTCCCCGACAAGGAGACCGGTCGTGAATGGATCATGTATTTTGATGGAGCTTTCTCGCTGCAAGGCGCTGGTGTCGGAGTGCTGCTTGTCGCACCCACCGAAGAGCACGTCAGATATGTGGTCCAGATGCACTTTCCCGAGAGAGATTAACGAACAACGCTGCTGAGTTCGAAGGGCTGCTTGCCAGTCTCAGGATTGTGGCAGACCTTGGGATCAAGAAACTTATTGTTAGGGGTGATTCACAACTTGTCATCAGGCAAGTGAACAAAGATTACCAGAGCCCGTTGATGGAACCCTATGTAGATGAAGTGAGGAAGTTGGAAGAACCTTTTGACGGCCTGCAAATGCAGCACGTTCCACTTGCAGAAAACAGTGTTGTCAATGGCCTGTCAAAGTGTGCTGCCCTTAAGTTACCTGTGGAACCAGGAACTTTCGTGCTCCAACTAACTCAACCCTCCGTGACACCATCCACTGGACAAGAGATAAGAAGAATGTTAAGTTCCGGCAAGTACTTCTCGGAAGAGCTCCCCGAAGCCGCCGGCGAGAAGGTTGCCAAAGGGAACAACAGGCCTATCGATGAGGACTATGCTCCAGCAGGGCCCCGACTCTTGCCGTAGAAGCATACGCTCCTGCCAGGCTTGCCGGTGCGTAGCAGACTCCGGCAAGCCCTCAGGTCCTTGTCGTCGAGGCAAATGCTACCCCGGCAGAGGATACACGTGTAGTCCTTGTTGTCGAGCCCCAGGCTCCAGCATGGGCACAACACATTCTCCAATTCCTTCAAACAGAAGAACTCCCCGAGGAACAAGAGGAAGCAGAGAAAGTAGCCTGCTGGTCTCATATGTACTAGTTCGTAGACAACGTCCTATACAGAAAGAGACCAAATGGCGTGAAACTCAAGTGCATTTCTCGGGAGGATGGACTGGAGCTGTTGGCAGAGATACACTAAGGTATATGTGGCTCCCACATAGGATCAAGAGCACTTGCGGGAAAGGAATTCCGGCAAGGTTTCTTTTGGCCCACTGCCCTCTAGGATGCAAGTGCATTAGTAACCAAGTGCAAAGCAGGCCAGTTTCATTTGAAGAAACTACATCAACCAGCACAAGCCCTTCAAACAATCCCTCTCGCCTGGCCATTTTTTGTCTGGGGGTTCGACATCTTGGGCCCCTTTCCCCACGCTGTCGGGGGCTTTGAGTACTTGTACGTGGCAATCAACAAGTTCACAAAGTGGTCAGAAGTGGAAGCAGTGAGAAAGGTGACAGCACAATCAGCCGTCCAGTTCTTCAAAGGACTAGTCTGCCGCTTTGGTCTTCCCAACAGGGTCATCACTAACAATGGCACACAGTTCACGAGCCGCACCTTCATGCAATATGTCCAAGACCTTGGTAGAAAAATCTATTTTGCTTCCGTTACCAACCCGAGGAGCAATGGCCAAGTGGGAAGGGCTAATGCTGAAGTGCTACGAGGCCTCAAGACGATAACTTTTGACAGGTTGCACAAATGTGGAAGGCACTGGATTGATGAGTTACCGATGGTTCTTTGGTCAATCACGACGACACCAAATCGAGCTACGGGACAGACACTCTTCTCCCTTCTCTATGGGTTGGAGGCAGTTCTTCCCACGGAACTCATATATGGATCTCCTCGAGTGCTCTCTTATGATGAGCTGCACCAAGAGCAGTTGCGGCAAGACGACGCGACGCTCCTTGACGAAGACCGTCTTCAGGCTACTATGCGAGCTGCGCACTACCAGCAAGCCTTCCGCCACTACCATAGCCGCAAGGTCAACGTCAGAAGTCTTGAGGAAGGCGACCTTGTTCTTCGGCAAGTTCAGTCCGCCTAGAATCCAAACGAGTTGACACCAAAGTGGGAAGGCCCTTATCGGATAGTACGAGTCACTAGGCCCGGCGCAGTCTGCCTGGAGACCGACGATGGCGTTCCGGTGAGCAACTCCTGGAATATCAAACATCTTTGAAAATTCTACCCATGAGGCCCGGTTGCCAAGCCAGCCCCAGCAACCACCTTTTGTACAAGTCTTGCCGCTGAAGCATGTAATCCTTGGTACAAAGCCAGGCTCAGACCCTATGCGTAGTTAAATAGAGATAAGTGTTCTGCAATCCTATTCGATTCTCATATTTACTTACGTGCATGTTTATCTGAAGTGTTGCATTGCACTTAATCCCGACAAGGACTAACGGGCCGCCAAGGTTCCATATCCATATTTTGTCTTCTTTCTTTTTCTCAAAAGACACAAGGATCCCTATAGTGCAGCTTTGCCGAGGGAGGATGATAGTACGGATACCGGATACCTATGAGCGGCGTCCCAAAAAACATGTCATAAGGAGAAAGGCAACAAAAAGATTAGTTGCAAAACCCCCATGTGAATCCTTGCCGTAAAGTAATTTTCCTTGAGAGATTTTGATTTCTATATGGAAAACCTGCATGCACAGAAACCTTGTCGCAATTGCATGTGCCCTCACTGCGTTCGGGACCGCTCAATGGCTTAAGTGGCTTTGTCTGCGCTCTAGTTTCATTTCGATTCCGCTTAACGATCCAACTGACAGCGCTGGCACCCTTATCCTGTTTTCGAGTAAGGCCGGCGCCTTGAATGGCCGTGCCAAGAATGCAAAGGTATCTAGCCGCCGGTGGCACCGTCAGCAGGCTGCTAAGGACCTGTTCCTCAAAGCACTTTGCGGTAGGGCTACATGGGCCGGCAAGATTCTTCCAGAAAGGGCGTAGGGAAAAATCCATACATAGAAACTGTTTAACTAGGAAGATAGCATAGCAATCGTCCAAGGCATAAGAAGATAGCATTACATCGGCCTTCCCAAGACTCTAAGATGAAATAAATTGTTCTTGGCATGTGCAGCAACGAGGAGTGGGGTAACTAATCTCGGCGGTCGCCCTCGACCCACTTGACCTGGCTTACCCGCTCGATGACGGGCGCAACAAGTTCCTCGAGCGTTTGGACGTCCACACCCTTTGGCAAACGGTCAAGGACGTTAGCGAGGTTGAGGCCGGGATTCTTGTATGCCACCTTCATGAGCACCTTGCGGAGGACAGCCTGGGAGAGCTTGCACGATTCATTGGCCAGGTGGGCTGCCCGGTCGGAATGGAGCTGCTCAAGGGCCCCGAGTAGGCTATTGAAGAACATGGTCTCCTTGGTGCTCGTGGGGACTCTCTCATCAGGAGAATACGAGGGGCCCTATAGACCCATGGTAGACATTTGTCCGGCGAGTTTCTCCACAATGTCGACGAGCTTCTCGGTCCAGAATTCCACTCCACACAGATAGTCGTTGTGGGAGATGGCGGTTCTCTCGACAAGCTGCTTCTCATCATGGAGCTCCTTGACAAGAGCCTTCTCCCAAGTCTTGGCAGCCTTGATAGTCCCAGTCAGCATGGCCAACGTCAAGGTCAGATCGTGGATGGACTCGTTGGTCGCGGAGAGCTGCTTAGCCTTGTTGGAAACATCGACTTGCACCTCCATCAGGCTGGCAACGGCTTTGTTCCGCTCGGCCTCGAGTGACGAAACCTTCGCACCATGATCTTCAAGGGTCGCCTCCTATTCCGTCACCCTCTTCTCTAGTGAGCTTTTAGTGGTCTCCGCAGCCTCGGCTGTGTCGACACCCTCTTTCAGGTTGCCGGCATGGTCTGCCGCTAGGGCTCCGAGTGCCTCCTTGTGCCACCGCTCCAACACCTGGGTCTGCCGTGGAACAAACTCCTCGAGCTCCACTTCCTTGCTGTGGAGCTTGTCGGCAAGTGCCTTCTCGCGAGCGATGAGGTCTTCCTCTTGGGAGTCAAGCAAGATGCGACGCTTTGTCAAATGAACGTCCTCTGCGGCGACCCATTGTTTGGCCTCCTCCCGCGCCTGTTCGCCGTCAGACTGTTGCATGTAGAGTTGGCTTCAACCTTCACTCAGTTGCGACTGGCCAGTCTGCAGGTCCTTGGAGGCTTGGGTGTACCAAGCCTGGGTCTCCTCGATGAGTTCCTAGAAACTGGCCTCGGCAGCTTCGATGACCGCAGCCCTTGAGTCGAGTTTCTCCTTTCGGGTGCGGTGAAGCGCCTGAAGCTTCCGGAAGCCATCACCCATGGACTCGAGGAGCCGCTCCTCCTGGAATTTGCTGCCAGCGTTTGGCTCATCAACGATGTCGAGCCCAGTGGTGAAGATAGCGTCCTCAACAAGGACTCCCTCCTCAGGTGACGCCCCAGTGCTTACCACGCCGGGGATGGTGACAAACAAGTTGTCGTTGACCTTGAAGTACCTTCTCAACGAAGGGGCTTCAGACGCGGACGGATGGCCCTTGATGGCCGTCTCCCCGCCGACCTCCTCACCGGCCCGCTCGGCACAATTCTTGGTGGCCTCCTCCTTTTGCGCGGCTTTGGCTGCCTCGGCACTAGCGGCCTCGGCGGCGGTATTCTTGGCGGCCTCGGCAGCAGCGTTCTTAGCGTCCTGAGCCTCGATGCTCTTAAGGGCTTCTTCGGCGGCGATCTTGTCAGCCTTGGCAGAAGCATCCCTCGTTGTCTCCTCGATGACAGAGTTGACGTCCATTCCCTCTGCCATGGGAATGTCTGAAGACCAGGGAGGCGAACCAAGTAGAGCTAAGGAGGAAGTTCAAGAGGACAAAAAAGAAAAGAAAAGAAAAAGGGGAATACCTTCGCGTACGATGATTACCGGTAGAGACCCGCCGGTGCCTGAGCTTGCCCGCCCTCCCTCCTCGCGATAGAGCATGCTATAGGAAGTCCTGGTCAGAGAAAAATCCCTGGGCGGTGAATTCGGGGCCGTCGCTGGTGAATCTCCTTGTCGCCGTCCTCCTCCTGCATGTCCGGTGATGTCAGTAGTAAAGATGCACACCCTGTTGGAAATAAGCCCTAGAGGCAATAATTAAAGTGTTTATTCTTATATTTCCTTGTTCATCATAATCGTTTATTATCCATGCTATAATTGTATTGATTGGAAACACATTACATGTGTGGGTAAATAGACAACACTTTGTCCCTAGTATGCCTCTAGTGAACTAGCTCGTTGATCAAAGATGGTCAAGGTTTCCTATCCATTGACATGTGATGTTATTTGATAACGGGATCACATCATTAGGATAATGATGTGATGGACAAGACCCAAACTACAAACGTAGCATATGATCATGTAAGTTTATTGCTACTGTTTTCTGCATGTCAAGTATATGTTCCTATGACCATGAAATCATGTAAGTCACAGACACCAGAAGAGTGCCTTGTGTGTATCAAATGTTGCAACGTAACCGGGTGACTATAAAGGTGCTCTACAGGTATCTCTGAAGGTGTGTGTTGACTTGGCATGAAACAACACTGGGATTTGTTACTCCGGGTGACGGAGAGGTATCTCAGGGCCCACTCGGTAATACAGCATCACAATAAGCCTTGCAAGCAATGTGACTAAGTGTTAGTCACAGGATCTTGTATTACAGAACGAGCAAAGAGACTTGCCGGTAACGAGGTTGAACTAGGTATGGAGATACCGACGATCGAATCTCGGGCAAGTAACATACCGAAGAACAAAGGGAACATCATATGGGATTAACTGAATCCTTGGCATAAACGTTCAATCGATAAAGATATTCGTACAATATGTAGGAACCAATATGGACATCCAAGTCCCGCTATTGGTTATTGACCATAGAGGTGTCTCGGTCATGTCTACGTAGTTCTCGAACCCGTAGGGTCTGCACACTTAAGGTTTGGTGATGTTTCAGTAGTATAGAGTTATGTATAGTGGTGACCGAAGGTTGTCCGGAGTCCCGGATGAGATCCCAGATGTCACGAGGAGCTCTGGAATGGTCTGGAGGTAAAGATTGATCATCGGAAAAGTTTCGGGTCATCGGTAGTGTACCGGGAGTGCCGGTAGTGTACCGGGAGACCATCAGGACGGGTATTTCGACCCAAGAGGCTACATGGGCTGTCGGAGAGTGAATACCAGCCCTTTGTGGGATGGTGGAAGTCCCACGCAAGGCTCATGTGGCTGGGAGAGAAAACCCAAAGAGATAAGGTGGAAAAAAGGCAAAATAGGGAGGAATCCTAGTCCTACTAGGATTGGAGGAGGAGTCCTCCTCTCGTCCTTCATTCGGCCGAACCAAGGGCTGGTCCCTTGAGGGCCAAGCCTCCTCCTCTCTTCCTCCTATATATACTGGAGTTTTTTGGGTTTTTGCACTTAATTTTTAGCCACGTGCTACCCGTTCCTCCAGTGCATAGTTTCTCCTCTAGATCGGATTTCTGCAGTGCTTAGGCGAAGCCTTGCCGGAATAGCTCCACCACCATCGCCGGAGGGCCGTCACGCTGCTGGAGAACTCTTCTACCTTTCCGCTCCCTCTTGCTGGATCAAGAAGGCAGAGATCGTCATCAAGCTGTACGTGTGCTGGACGCGGAGGTGCCGTCCGTTTGGTGCTTGATCGGGACAGGTCGTGATTGGATCGCGGGACGCTCGGCGATTTGGATCGCGCAGACGTTCAACTACACCAACCGCATTTCTTAACGCTTCTCGCTTAGCGATCTACAAGGGTATGTGGATCCACTCTCCCTCTCATAGATGCTCATCACCATGGATAGGTCTTGCGTGAACGTAGGAAAATCTTTGTTTCCCATGCGACGTTCCCCAACAGTGGCATCGTGAGCTAGGTCTATGTGTAGATGAGATCTCGAGTAGAACACAAAGAGTTTGTGAGCGTTGATGCTTAGATTACTTCCTCCTTTGTTCGTGTGTTAGTTCAACGATGTTGTGGGATGAAGCGGCCCGGACCAACCTTACTCGTATCGAGAGACCGGTTCCATCAACTGACGTGTAACTTCGTTGCACAAAGATGGCTGGCGGGTGTCTGTTTCTCCTACTTTAGTTGGATCGGATTCGACTAAGGCGTTCCTTGAGAAGGTTGAAAAGCAGCTAATGTATCACCGTTGTGGTTTATGCATAGGTGAGAATTGTTCTTCCTAGATACCCGTAGCAGCCACGTAAAACATGCAACAACAGTTAGAGGACGTCTAACTTGTTTTTGCAGGGTATGTTCTTATGTGATATGGCCAATTGTATGATGTGATATATATGAAGTATGAGATGATCATGTGTTGTATAGAATATCATGACTTTCATGTCAATGAGTACGGCAACCGGTAGGAGCCATAGGGTTGTCTTTAATTATTGTATGACCTGCGTGTCAATCATTAAGCGCTATGTAATGATTTACTTAATCGCTAAATGGTAGCAATAGTAGTACAAGCATGATGGGTGTGACAACCCCGATGGCGACACGTTGATGTAGATCAAGATGATGGAGATCATGGTGTCGTGCCGGTGGCGATGGAGATCATGCCGGTGCTTTCAAGATGAAGATCAAAAGCACAAGTTCATGGCCATATCATGTCACTTATGATTTGCATGTGATGTTAATCCTTTTATGCACCTTGTTTTGCTTAGCACGACGGTAGCATTATAATGTGATCCCTCACTTAAATGTCAAGATGAATTGTGTTCACCCCGAGTGTGCACCGTTGCGAAAGTTTGTCGTGTCAAGACACCACGTGATGATCGGGTGTGATAGACTCTATGTTCACATACAACGGGTGCAAGCCAGTGTTGCACATGCAGAACACTCAGGTTAAACTTGACGAGCCTAGCATGTACGTACATGGCCTCGGAACACAAGAGACCGAAAGGTCGAACATGAGTCATATAGTAGATATGATCAACATGATGATGTTCGCCATTGAAACCACCTCAACTTACGTGATGATCAGACTTGAGTTGGTCAATTTGGATCATGTGACACTTAGATGACCTGAGGGATGTCAATTTGAGTGGGAGCTTTAGTAATTTGATTAACTAAACTCATTATCTTGAACAATAGTCTAAGTAACCTTTGCATATTTATGTTGTAGATCAATGGCTCGCGTAGTAGCACCCCTGAATTTTAATGCGTTCCGAGAGAAAGCTAAGTTGAAAGATGATGGAAGTAACTTTGTTGACTAGGCCCGTAATCTGAGGATTATCCTCATGGCTTCCCAGAAATCATATGTCCTTGATGCACCGCTTGGTGACCATCCAGAAGACATATCTTCCAAAGACGTTATGAATGCTTGGGAGGCACATTTTGGAGATTACTCAATAGATCAGTGTGCAATATTGTATGGCTTAGAACCGGGACTTCAAAGATGTTTTGAACGTCATGGAGCATATGGGATGTTCCAGGAGTTGAATTTTATCTTTCAGAAGAATGCCCGGATCAAGAGGTATGAGACCTCCGATAAGTTCTATGCTTGCAAGATGGAGGAGAATGGGTCTATCAGTGAACATATACTCAGAATGTCTAGGTATTCGACTCGTCTAGGGGAGTTGGGAATTGCCCTTCCGCCAGAGGCGATCACTGACAGAGTTCTTCAATCACTGCCACCTAGTTACAAGAGCTTTGTGATGAACTATAAGATGCATGGGATGAACAAGTCAGTCGCCGAGCTGTTTGCGAATCTAAAAGTCGCTGAGTCTAATATCCAGAAAGAACATCAAGTGTTGATTGTCAATAAAACCACTAGTTTAAAATAGAATGGCAAGGTCAAGGGCAAGAAGGATAAAACCAAGAAGGATGGCAAAGCAGTTGCTACTCCTGTAAAGAAGCCCAAGCATGGACCCAAGCCAGAAACTGAGTGCTTTCATTGCAAGTGAACTGGTCACTGGAAGCGGAACAGCCCCAAGTACCTGGCTCACAAGAAGGCAGACAATGACAAACAAGGTATATATGATGGTGTAATGGTGTTTCCGAACGTCGTAATCGAACCTTATTAGATATGGTGCGTTCCATGATGTCTCTTGCTGATTTGCCACTATCGTTTTGGGGTTATGCATTAGAGACAGCTGCATTCACTTTAAATAGGGCACCATCGAAATCCATTGAGACGACACCATATGAACTATGGTTTGGCAAAAGGACAAAGTTGTCGTTTCTTAAAGTTTGGGGATGTGATGCTTATGTCAAAAAGCTTCAGCCTAAAAAGCTGGAACCCAAAGAGGAGAAATGCGTCTTCATAGGATACCCTAAAGAGATAGTCGGGTATACCTTCTATCTCAGATCTGAAGGAAAAGTGTTTGTCGCTAAGAACAGAACATTTCTTGAGAAAGAGTTTCTCTCGAAAGAATTGAGTGGGAGGAAAATAGAGCATGATGAGGTTACTGAACCTTTACTTCAACCAGAAACTAGCGCAGCGCAGGAAGATGTTTCTGTGGAACCTATGACGGTTGAAGAGGAAGTTAATGATGATGATCATGAAGGTTCGGACCAAGCTGCTATTGAACCTCATAGGTCGACAAGGGCGCGTACTAGTCCTGAGTGGTACGGCAACCCTGTCTTGGAGGTCATGTTGTTGGACAACAATGAACCTATGAGCTATGGAGGAGCGGTGATGGGCCCGGATTACGAGAAATGGTTAGAGGCCATGAAATCCGAGATGGGATCCATGTATGAAAAGAAAGTATGGACTTTGGAAGTATTACCTGAAGGGCGAAAGGCCATTCAGAACAAATGGATCTTTAAGAAGAAGACAGACGCGGACGGTAATTTCACCGTCTATAAAGCTCGACTTGTGGCAAAGGGTTTTTCACAAGTTCAAGGAGTTGACTACGATGAGACCTTCTCACCCATAGCGATGCTTAAGTCTGTCAGAATCATGTTGGCAATAGTTGCATATTTCGACTATGAAATTTGGTAGATGGATATCAAAACAGCGTTCCACAACAATTTCCTTGAGGAAGAGTTGTATATGATGCAACCAGAAGGTTTTGTCGAGCCAGAGAATGCTGACAAAGCTTGCAAACTCCAGCGATCCATTTATGGGCTGGTGCAAGCATCTCGGAGTTGGAATAAGTGCTTCGATGAGGTGATCAAAGCGTTTGAGTTTATACAAGTTTATGGAGAAGCTTGTATCTACAAGAAAGTGAGTGGGAGCTCTATAGCATTTCCAATGTTATATGTGGATGACATATTGTTGATTGGAAACAATATAGAAATGCTGGAAAGCATGAAGGAATATTTGAACAAGAGTTTTTCAATGAAGGACCTAGGAGAAGCTACTTTCATATTAGGCATTAAGATCTATAGAGAAATATCGAGACGCTTAATAGCACTTTCACAGAGCACATACCTTGATAAAGTTTTGAAGAAGTTCAAAATGGATCAATCCAAGAAGGGGTTCTTGCCTATGTTACAAGGTGTGAAGTTGAGTAAGACTCAATGCCCAGTGACTGCAAAAGATAGAGAAAAGATGAGTGTCATCCCCTATGCTTCAGCCATAGGCTCTATCATGTATGCAATGCTGTGCACAAGACGGATGTCAGCCTTGCCATGAGTATGGTCGGAAGGTCTCAAAGTGATCCTGGAATGGAACAGTGGGCAGCGGTCAAGAATATCCTTAAGTACCTAAAAAGGACTAAGGACATGTTTCTCGTTTATGGAGGTGATGAAGAGCTCGTCGTAAAGGGTTACGTCGATGCAAGCTTTGACACTAATCCAGAAGACTCTAAGTCACAAAACGGATATGTATTTATTCTCAACGGGGGAGCAGTAAGCTGGTGCAGTTCCAAGCAAAGCATGGTAGCCGATTCTATGTGCGAAGTGGAGTACATCGCACCCCCGAAGGTGGCGAAGAAAGGTGTGTGGATGAAGCAGTTCATGATAGATCTTGAAGTGGTGCCCAGTGCACTAAATCCACTGAATCTATTCTGTGACAACACTTGTGCCATTTCTCTGGCCAAGGAACCAAGGTTTCACAAGAGGACCAGACACATAAAGCGATGCTTCAACTCCATCCGTGATTACATCGAGGAGAAGGAGATAAATTTTCGCAAAGTGCACACGGATCTGAATGTTGCAGACCTATTGACTAAACCTCTTCCAAGGTCTAAACATGATCAACACCAGAACTGCATGGGTGTTCGATTCATTACAATGTAAATCACATAGTGATGTGAACTAGATTATTGACTCTACTGCAAGTGGGAGACTGCTGGAAATATGCCCTAGAGGCAATAAATAAAGTGTTTATTATTATATTTCCTTATTCATGATAATCGTTTATTATTCATGCTATAATTGTATTGATTGGAAACCATTACATGTGTGGATAAATAGACAACACTTTGTCCCGAGTATGCCTCTGTTGAACTAGCTCGTTGATCAAAGATGGTCAAGATTTCCTGACCATTGACATGTGATGTTATTTGATAACGGGATCACATCATTAGGAGAATGATGTGATGGACAAGACCCAAACTACAAACGTAGCATATGATCATGTAAGTTTATTGCTACTATTTTCTACATGTCAAGTATATGTTCCTATGACCATGAGATCATGTAACTCACGGACACTGGAAGAGTGCCTTGTGTGTATCAAACCTCGCAACGTAACTGGTTGACTATAAAGGTGCTCTACAGGTATCTCCGAAGGTGTCTGTTGACTTGGCATGGATCAACACTGCGATTTGTTACTCCGTGTGACGGAGAGGTATCTTGGGGCCCACTCGGTAATACAACATCATAATAAGCCTTGCAAGCAATGTGACTAAGTGTTAGTCACGGGATCTTGTATTACAGAATGAGTAAAGAGACTTGCCGGTAACTAGGTTGAACTAGGTATGGAGATACCGACGATCAAATCTTGGGCAAGTAACATACCGAAGAACAAAGGGAACATCATACGGGATTAGCTGAATCCTTGACATAGAGGTTCGATCGATAAAGATCTTCGTAGAATATGTAGGAACCAATATGGACATCCAGGTCCTGCTATTGCTTATTGACCGTAGAGGTGTCTCGATCATGTCTACATAGTTCTCGAACCCGTAGGGTCTGCACACTTAAGATTCGATGACGTTTCGGTAGTATAGAGTTATGTATAGTGGTGACCGAAGATTTTTCGGAGTCCCATATGAGATCTCGGAATTCACGAGGAGCTCCGAAATGGTCCGGATCTAAAGATTGATATATAGGAAGTCCTATTTTGGTCACTGGAAAAGTTTTGGGCTCATCGGTAGTGTACCGGGAGTGCCGGGAGTGTACCGGGAGACCATTGGGAGCGGTGTTTCGACCCAAGAGGCTACATGGACTGTGGGAGAGTGAATACCAGCCCTTTGTGGGCTGGTGGAAGTGCCACACAAGGCCCATGCGGCTGGGTGAGAAAACCCAAAGAGATAAGGTGGAAAAAAGGCAAAATAGGGAGGAATCCTAGTCCTACTAGGATTGTAGGAGGAGTCCTCCTCTCCTCCTTGATTCGGCCAAACCAAGGGCTGGTCCCTTGAGGGCCAAGCCTCCTCCTCTCTCCCTCCTATATATATTGGAGGTTTTAGGGTTTTTGCACTTGACTTTCAGCCACGTGCTACCCGTTCCTCGAGTGCATAGTTTCTCCTCTAGATCGGATTTCTGCAGTGCTTAGGCGAAGCCCTGCCGGAATAGCTCAACCACCGTCGCCGGAGCGCCATCATGCTGCCGGAGAACTCTTCTACCTCTCTGCTCCCTCTTGCTGGATCAAGAAGGCGGAGATCATCATCAAGTTGTACGTGTGCTGAACGCGGAGGTGCCGTCCGTTCCGTGCTTGATCGGGACGGATAGTGATTGGATCGCGGGACACTCGTTGATTTGGATCGCGAAGATGTTCGACTACGCCAACCGCATTTCTTAACGCCCGCTTGGCAATCTACAAGGGTATGTAGATCCAGTCTCCCTCTCGTAGATGCTCATCACCATGGATAGGTCTTGCATGAACGTAGGAAATTTTTTGTTTCCCATGCGACGTTCCCCAACACACCCCAGCACCTGCCACGGGAAATGAGTAATGAACTCACGCTGGGAGCTCCACCAGGGGCTGAGTCGGGGACTGCGATGCGGGCTAGTCTCTGGATTAGCAATGGTCGCCCTTGGTGCGCCTGAGGCGCTTGCCGACGACCCCCCAACCGTCGAAGTCTTCTCCCTCTTCGCGACCCGCTGCGCCAGCATTTCTGCGTCCGTGTGGAGAAAATCCAAGACAGATTAGACAAGTGAGGAAACAGAACCGAGGATTGTGAAAATACGACAGGATCCTTACTCTTCTTCTTCCTCTCCCAAGCTAAGGGCGGAAAGGTCGAAGGCGACCTCTGCCGTGGAGCCTCTCGGAGGAGGTGCAGGGGTGCTCCTGGATCGCTTGGCCGTGGCAGGGGCGGGATGCTGATGAACTTCATGTCGCCGCGCAGCCTTGTCAGTTGCCCCCTTGCCGGGGGTTGCCCTACTCGAAGAGGCTTGCCGAGCTGGGATCCCGTAGGCGTCGTTCCTGAGGACGCGCCTTTTCCTTTGGACGAGCGGCAGGAGCTCCTCGAACAGCTCCTCTTTGGATGCGTCTTCAGCGAGGTGGCCCAGGGCAGATGTGTCTCCTCGCTCCTCAAGGATCCCACCTTGCCCGGCAAAATCCTCGCTCGGTGGTACTTCCCCTTCCCTGGGTTCATCTTCCAAGAAGCCAACACTACTGGCCTCGTCGGCAAGCGCCACTTCTTCCACCGTGCTGGCGATATACGCTAGCTCCTCTTCGATGGTGTCGCGGACGAGGCCCTCCTCCTTGCGGATAGCCATCTCCGACAGGTTGTCGAAAAAATTTTGCGCCTCCTCCATGGATGGCTCCATCTAGGTTGTGTCAATACTATGGGCATCGAGCAACGGCATCGTGGCAACGATTCTATCCAAGGCCGAGTTATTGCACAAGGGGATTACGCCCGTCGGTAGCTCAATCATTGTGATGCTCCGGAACAACTTTTGGCAGAGGGCGTCATGCTGCATGGTGGTCAAATTGTGGCTTAGCTCGGGGCGCTACCTCGTGATGTCCGCTACATTCCTAAAATCCCAGGTCGGCCTCCCCTTGTTCTGCAAGGGGGCGATGCACCGGCAAAGGAAGTAAGCGCTTATCATCTCTACGGAAAGGCCGGCACCTCTAACGCGGTGGATCCTGGTGATCGCGACCGTGAGCTTCTCATCCCAAGGGTCGAGGGTGCTCCAATCCTCGCCGCGCACCATCTTGGTCCGCCGCGGCATATAGAAGGGCTGGGGCTTCTCCTCTCGGAGCCAGCACCACTTCCCCCGCCACTCGTCCCATCTATCGCAATAAGCCCGTTTAGGGTAGACCTCCTTGGTTCCTGGCCGGGGAATCCAAGTGACGGTGCTAGAAAGGGCTCCGCCTTGCTCGATGCGGGGGGTAAAATAATGGCAGAAGAGAGCGGTGCTAGGGGTTAATCTGGCAAATTTTTCATATGGGTGTGAGCAAACCGCCATGGATGTCACAGCCTTCAGCGTGAAATCCAGGAGTCGGAAGCCGTAAGTAAGCATAAGGTCGATAAAGAAGTCCGAGTAAGGGGGCAGAGCCCATAGTAAAAGTAATCGGCAAAGAAAGGGTATTTGCCTGAACCTTCCCTAGAAGGACCCAGGCTCACACAAGTGGCGGCCTGCCCCACCATCACCGTCACCCACATCCATCAGTACCGCCTCTTCAGAGCAGCCACACTGAGCCCCGGCGGGAAAACGACATGCTCCCTCCGCATCTTCACCGCCTTGTTTTCTGAGATGACCTCCGTTTCCTTGCCCTTGCTGGCTTTGGGAAGCATGGTGATGGTGGGGATGGACACCGAGGACGAAGAAGGGGTGGGGCGCTTACGGATGCAAGAGGCTCTGCCTTGGGCTCGAGGAGGAAGACAACAACGGTTCTCAGATTGGGAAAGGTGAGAGGTAAATAGGCATCGGCTTTGCAATCTTCTCTTTATGGGAAAGGCGCGGGGCGGTCTCTTTTTACCAAAAACAACATAATATAGGAACGTTCCCAGGCGCACTGCTATAACGGCCGCACCGCGCACGTATCCACTATCCGCATTCAATGGGCATCGTGGGGAAGCGCGGCAAGCGCAATGATCACAATTGGAAGGCTCTGCCATGCGTGCCCGTGCACAGGTTGGGCCTAGACTAACAATGCCTCGTGACATCTATGGCCCAGGCTCAGGGGCTCCTATTGGTGCACTAGAGTTTTTGGGCCATCTAGTGCCCCTTTACTCATGCACGGGCAGTAGTAGCCGCCCCGATGGCAAGGCCCATCAAAGACTTGTCAAGCACTAGCACAGAAGACTCAAGACTACCGGCAGGACCTTGCCGGGAAGGCTGTAGAGCCCCCAGGCGAAGCAAGGCTCCCAGCAAGGCAATGTCCCGGCAAGGCAAGGCCCCGGCAAGCACTGCGAGCACACAGGCCAAGTGTCGATTCACCTGGACGCGTGTCATGGAGTCGATCTTCGAGGGAGCTAAGCGGCGTCGATGGGACGGGCCCTCATCCCATCGGGCCCTCATCCCATCCCACTGACGGACTAAGGCGCCTGATGGTCCATTGAATGCTCTTGTCCTACTCCATTCGATTTAGGTACAATAGCATTGTAGCACTGTGCATCCCATGTGCACACTATAAGCCACTATTGGGATCCCCTTAGGTATAAAAGGAGGACCAAGGCGTTATAGAGAAGAGGTTAGACAATCAGACAGTTGGGTAGTTACACAACCGAACAGTCCGATAGTTAGACAACTCGGGGTTATCAAGCTCACGTAGCAGCCGTTCATGGCGCTCCTGTAGCTAGAACCCTAGAACATGATCAATACAACGAAGCAGGAGTACGGTTTTACGCACCCACATGGCCCGAACCTGGGTAAAAACTTCCCGTGCGCTGCTTACCAAACCGGCTCTATGTGCAAGCCCGCCCCCTGCCGAACCGAAAGGGATCCCTGCGATCCCATAGGTGTTCGTTCCCACGACAATGAGCGGTCCAAGCACACAAAACATATGCTCATTTGAAATTTTAGAGGTGGCACATGCAAATTTACTTGGAACGGCAAGGTCATACCGCATATAGGTAGATATAGTGGACTCCCATGGCAAGAAACTGGGTTTAAGGGTTCTTGGATGCACAAGTAGTATCTCTACTTAGTACGAGTTTTTGGCTAGCAAAAGATCCTAAGAAAACACCACATGTTGGAGGATCGATAACAATATAACTTCTATGCAAATATAAACAACCATAAGTCATTATGTTGTCTTCCTTGTCCAACTTCAACTAATTTGCTCAAGTTTGAAAATAATTAATGGGTATTCACAATCATATAAGATGTCCAAGATAATATATTTGTATGTGAAAGTTCTGTTCCTTATACTAACCATTCACAAATTGCTTTTATGACCAATATTGTGATTCTCAAACTTCAATAGATTTTACTTTCTAAACCAGATGTGAAGCTACTACTAAGCATAAAGCACATAGATAATTAAATATTTATGATATTTCATTGATTCACAATTTACACATAGGATATAAGTGAAGCACAGGAGTAAACCTCAAACTACTCTCAAAAGATATAAGTGAAAACCAATGAGTAGTCAAACAATTAATTAGCTATGTGAGGACTCTCTCTCTCAATAAAGATTTCAATATCAGATAATTTTATTCAAACAACAAACTAAATAAAAATACACTCCAAGAATAGCACATGTCATGTGGACAAATAAAAATTTAGGCTCAACATAGGCCAACTGATAATTGTTGATGAAGAGAGGTGGGGTGCGTTGCATCCCCAAGCTTAGATGCTTGAGCCTTCTAGAAGTATTTACTTGGGGTGACTTGGGAATCCCCAAGCTTGAGCTTTTGTATCTCGTTCAATCCTCTCATATCCCGGTTTCACCTAAGTTTCAAAAACTTCATCCACAAAAACTCGAAAAGAACTCGTGAGATAGGTTAGTACATATAAGAAAAAAATCCACACTTCTTGTACTGCAAAGACAAGTTCCACAATAATTTTCAAATATCATCTATGTTTATTATCATTTCCACCATTTATATCTACCAATATAAGCTATGGAAACTATAGGATAAGTAGATAACAAAACTATGACAACAATCTGTCCAAATAGAACAGTGTGTAGCAATCTATTAAACCATTATACTTATTTAATTCAAAAAATTATAAACGTTTAGTACATGATAAATAATTTGTATTACAATAATTTGTAAAAATTTCAAAAACTTTCCATGTTCCAATAAAATATGAAAATTCAAACACTGCAAAAAAAGTGTCTGTTTTTACACAGCAAATATCTAGCATGTAACTCAAGCATCCTAAGAGGCAATTCTTGAAACTTTTTTGGAAAAAATATTATAAATTTAAGCTACATATAACAAAAAAATCTAATGACAGTCCAAGCAAAACACATATCATGTGACGAATAAAAATATAGCTCCAAGTTAGATGTATCGGTAATGTTGGAGACGAAAGAGGGGATGCCTTCAAGGGCATCCCCAAGCTTGGATGCTTGATTATTAATTGGATATTACCTTGGGGGTGCCTTGGTCATCCCCAATATGAGATCCTTGCTGCTCCTTTTTCACCTCATATCGGTATCTCACCCAAAACTTGCAAACTTCAGTCACACAAAACTTAACAGAACTTAGGTACTATTAAGACATGATTCATAATTATTTTGACATGATACCTACTGTATTCCATCATTCCCACAATTTATATAACCAAATATAAGCTACACAAACACTTCAAACAAGCAAACTATGCATGCAAAATAGAATCTGTCAAAAACAGAAGTGAAGATCCGAATGATCACCATACTTCCCTGGCTCTAACAATTCTGAAAAAATAGGAGAATTATTAGAATTTGCATATAAATATTTTGTAAAAATTTTAGATTTTTTCAACACTCTAGTAAAATAAGATAATTCATATACTGGACGCAGAACTTTTTGTTTTTGCACCGAATCAAAGAAGCACGTATCCACACTATCCCAAAGGCTTTACTTGGCACTTGATTGAAATAAAAGACACAAAACATGATTACTATAATATATTAATCATGTTAACACACCAAAAAAAAGTGAAAGTTTTGGGTTGTCTCCCAACAAGCGCTTTTCTTTAATGCCTTTTAGATAGGCATGATGATTTCAATGATGCTCATATAGGAATGGTAGTTGAAACATGCAATTGAGAATCATGAATCACATGGCAAGCACATTTAAATCTAACCCACTTCCTATGAATAGCGACTTTGTGAGCAAAAAAATCATGGTAACAAGAATCAACTAGCATAGGAAGGCAAAACAAGCATATCTTCAAAATTTTGAACACATAGAGAGGAAACTTGATATTATTGCAATTCCTACAAGCATATGTTCCTCCCTCGTAATAATTTTTAGTAGCATCATGAATGAATTCAACAATATAACTGTCACATATATCATTCTTGTCATGATCTACAAGCATAGAAAATTTATCACTCTCCACATAAGCAAACTTCTTCTCATTCATAATAGTGGGAGTAAACTCAACGAAATAACTATCATGAGGTACTTGATAGACATAACCACTTTGAATATTAAAATCATGGTAACAAGTTTCATGGTTGTCATTACACTTTATAGCATACATGTCATCACAATGATCATCATACATAGGAGGCATGCTATCATCATAATAGTTTTGCTCATCAAAACTTGGGGGACTAAAAATATCATCTTAACTAAACATAGAATCCCCAAGCTTGTGGCTTTGCATATCATTAGCATCATGACTATTCAGAGAATTCCTACTAATAATATCACTATCATGCTCATCATTCAAGTACATAAAGTATTTTCATAATTACTTCCTCTACCAATGTGGGGACCCCGACTCATAAGTCGTGATCACCGAATGCACGTGTACAGTGATCCCAGAGATCAATGCTCACTGAACACACAGAAACTGAATAACAAGAGTCTTACATCCACATTTAGCATCTTACACAAATAATGACCATGAAGGTCAAGTCTTACATAGCTAGGGCCATGAGGGCCAAACACTTAAATAGAACAAGCAGTGGAAATCTTGGTCGAAAGCGTGAACCCATGCCATCTGCCTCAACCTACAAGCATTCTGACTGGGAAGCGTCCTAGTTCGCAGGTTCGTTTCCAACGAACTCTTCAACATACTCATGTTCTTCCATGCCTGGCCAATTAAATAACCAGTGGCAAGCTAATGAGTATTTTGAATGTACTCGCAAGCAACCCAAGTTGTGGAAAAAGGTAATAATGATGCATGATATAGCACTAAGTAGGTAATTTTGCGGAAAGCTAGTTTTAAATGCAATGATATGATCAAGTAACACGTAAGCATGCATCAACTCTAGGCAGGTATCTATATGAACAAGATACAATTATCATCATAAGCAGGGGTTGAACACCTCATGCTAAGTCATCAGACTTAGTTCAATTCCCATGCTAAGTCCTCAGACTTAGCTCATGTGACTTCTTTGTCTCCATAATATCCAATTGACACCAAGTTCTATGAAAACATCCGAACATAGTCTAAGCAGCACCACCCAACTGTCCATGACCATGGACACCACTATTCGAATATTTTTACACTCTGCAAAGGTTGCACACTTTACCCACAAGACTCGGGGAACATCCGTGTCATCCACGACTCGCGGTATATAACATACCTGAGGTAAGCACCTGAACAATGCATTTCCCCTAGCGATACTAAACAAAGACTCCACTCGATTGGTACCAGCCCTCACGATGTACATCACACGAGCCTCGCTCTAATCGTACCATCCATGAGGGGACTAACGGTGTGCCCGGTGCCAGTGAAGACAACGCATGATCGTAAATACCGATACGACCCTGTATCGAGAGTGACCACGCCACTCCCGCGACTAGTAATGCGGGCTCCCTACCAGTACCCACCAAGGTAATCAAGAAAGTCCCGTCCCATAAGAGGTATCGTGGTTGCGCATGTAAGGTTGGGACGGTCGACAAATCTTAAATCTAATCCGTTTTCGAAAACACATTCTCAACTTGCTCCAGCACCCTACTTCTTTCTCAAGTGGTCACCCATCTTCTCATCATCTCCCTCGGGCATTAGTGGCACCCGACGGGGTTTTCGAAAAGTCATTGAAATCATCGTTTTCCTTCCCATCACCATGCATAAAATCCCAACCCACTAGCGTAGCATCTACTAGCATCGTAACGACACCCACCCGCATAACCCTCATAAGGTGGTAGGGTTATGCATGATGCATGTGTCAATGGTAAGAGTATCGGAGGCAACCCACCGAAGTGGTCACTACTCCACATGATCAAACACAACGAAAGTAAAGTGCTATATGACATGCAATGAAAATGGTTTCTTAACATGGTCAAAGGGCTACTTGCCTAGCTTCGCAAAGTCTTCGAGGTCTTCACATGCATTTCGTCCAACTCCGGGCACTCCGTTTATCCCGTCAACTACCGTCGGTAAACAACCACAATAAGCAACACAGCAAGCAAAGAAATAAAAGTGATCTATAAATAGGATTTTTATTTTTCTAGGACTCGTCTAGTCATGAGAAAAATAATCAAGGAGGTTTTGGTGGATGTGGGTCAAGGGGGAGTTTTGAATGGTGGGAATGATGGAATTGATGATCCTTCAAGATGTCAATAAAAAATGTTTTCATAAAAGTGAGTGGAGGCACTCCTAAAATAGGGCATGATTTTAGAAACAAATAGAAAGTGGTGTCACTGGTTTTGGAGTTGGGATGATTTTCTTATGAATTTCCTAAGAGGAAATAAATGGGAAAAGGGAGCATTTATTAGTTCAAGCAGGATAGGTGCATGATAAAATGGTGAACCTGATAATTTGAATAAAACCTTTTTGGCCAAAACAGTATTTTGTAAAAATATAATTAAGTCCTATTCACATGGCATGATCATTGGACAAGAGTGGGGATCAAGGAAAAGAGTTTTGAGAGTAGGAGGGATTTTATGAATATAGAGCACAAGAAAGCAAACAAGCAATCAACAATCAAGTCAAGCATCACAAGCACAGAAAAAGTTGTAATTGGCCATAATTTTTGAGTCATGTTAACTTAGTCATGAGAGGCAAAACACAGGGTGTGACAAACTTACCCCCCTTACAAGAATCTCGTCCCCGAGATTCCTAGGCTAGGCATAGAGGAGATGCGGAAACTCAGAGGCGAGGTAGTCTTCATGTTCCATGTTGTTTCGGCTGCAGCGTGGTTGTCCTTTTGGATCTTGAAGTGCTTGATGATATGTCTTCTAGTGCACCATTGATTTTACTAAGGGTGAATGGGGTTTTGGCAAGGGTCTGACTTGCGTGTGTATTCCATGGTCCAAACACGTGGCCAAGTAGTGTGTCTGTGTGTTGGTCCTGGGACTGATCACGTTGGCTAGCGATATCTAGTTGTCTCGCGTTAGAATAGAAGGGTCGAGACTTGGTGTAGCTCCTCATTGATGAGGAAGTCCTTATCTTCCTGAAAGCAGGGGGGTCTTCAGTCGAAGGTGGTCTTCATCCTTGAGAGTGTTGAAGCGCGTCATCGTAGGTTTCTCGTCGAGATCTTATGCTTGAATATGTTGCCCAGGTAGATTTTTCATTATTATCTGGTCGTTTGTCTCCATCGTCATGGACGCACATTTCTGGAGGGTCTTAGAGTGTTTGGTCTACTCGTCTCTCTATGGCAAGGTCTGCATTGTCTCGTCCCTAAGACTGAGCTTAGAGACTTGGTGTTAGAACGGGTTCTACCATAAGGGATGGTTTCAGTGGGGTTCTAGATAAGCTAACTATCCAGAGTATAGATCAGCCATCTAATCCCCAAGGTCCGACGCTTGGCAAGCGGGGTGAACTACCTTTGACAGGTGGCTTACCATGGTCGATCCATGGTTTACGCCCTAGATTGAACCAGGGGCTAGTAATGAGGTCATGACAGTCGTCCCACCCCGTCCTAGGCATCTGAATAGAGTAGGGACGCCATGCTCTACGTACACCGTCAAGGTGGTGGAGTGAGGGGTGTTATCAGCTCCTCGGTTCCTTCTTAGTGAGGAACTAATAGGCGACTACTTAAAGCAAGCACTACAGAAATCAGTCACTTTGCCGTTAGCCATCCCGCACGACAAAGGAATGCATCCCGAACGGCAAAGTCTTTGCCGTTCGCCAGCAGACGGCCAACCGTCCGGATGAATAAGCCACGGTAAAGGGCGCTTTGCGGTCTGCGGGCGGAAGGCAAAGACCTTTGAATCTTTGTCGTCTGCCAGCAGACGGCAAAGGGCCTGGACGACACACGTGGCAACTTAGCTTCGTTAAGGGCTTAACGGGGTGCTTTGCCGTCTGCTGTCAGACGGCAAACACTAAGGTCTTTGCCGCCTGCTAGCGGACGGCAAAGTACCTATTTTTTTGCTGGCCTAGGTGGGTTCTTTGTCGTCCGCTGGCAGACGGCAAAGAACCTTAGGTCTTTGCCGTCTTCCAGCGGACGGCAAAGAACCCACCTAGGCCAGCTCCAGGTTGCACAGGCAGCTGCCACGTGGCACCTTTGCCGTCTGCTGGATGATGGCAAAGCTCTTTGTCGTCTGCCAGCAGACGGTAAAGTGGCTATATTGCCCCTGTTTTTTCTGTTTTTCTTAAAATCAGTCAATTTGACAGAATATCACATATATATCAACAATATCAACAATATATATCCAAGCATACCAACAATAAGTTTCAACATGCATACCAACAATAAGTTTCCAACAACACATCCAACATACAAGTTTCCAACAACATATCCAACATACAATGGTTTCCAACAACATATCCATACATACATATCCAAAACAAGTTTCCAACAAGTTTCCATAAACAAAAAGGAAGCATAAGTAGAAGAGTACACTCCATCAATGCAAGCTTCCTCATCTATAGCAAATCTGCAAAGTAAGAAAGATGAAAGTTAGCAGAAGAAGAAGACTAGCTAGAAGCAAAAGAAGAAAAACAAGAAAAAGAAGAAGAAGAAGAAGAAGCAGAATTTATCTTCTCTTTCTTATTCCCCTCTCCTCTCCTCTTCTCTAAGGTAGTAATGCCATTTTCTAGCTAACTAAGCATATCAAGTCATTTTGGAGGAAAAAATGCTAAGTATAGGTCATTTTATAGCTATCCTAGGTAGAATATATCATTTTGGAGGTAAGTAAGGTTATTATGTCATTTTTGAGGAAAATAAGCTAAGTATAGGTCATTTTGGAGCTAAACCAAGGTTATTATGCCTTTTTTTACCTAAGTGAGCTAATTATGTCATAAATGAACTAGCTAAGCTAATTACAGATCATTATTGAGCTATCCTAGGTAGTTATGTCATTTTGTATGTAAGTGAGCTAATTATGTCATAAATGAACTAGCTAAGCTAGCTATAGATCATTATTGAGCTATACTAGGTAGTAATGCCATTTTCTAGCTAACTAAGCATATCAAGTCATTTTGGAGGGGAAAATCCTAAGTATAGGTCATTTTATAGCTATCCTAGGTAGAATATACCATTTTGGAGGTAAGTAAGCATATCAAGTCATTTTTGAGGAAAATAAGCTAAGCATAGGTCATTTTGGAGCTAAACCAAGGCTATTATGTCTTTTTTACCTAAGTGAGCTAATTATGTCATAAATGAACTAGCTGAGCTAATTACAGATCATTATTGAGCTATCCTAGGTAGTTATGCCATTTTGTACCTAAGTGAGCTAATTATGTCATAAATGAACTAGCTAAGCTAGCTATAGATCATTATTGAGCTATACTAGGTAGTAATGCCCTTTTCTAGCTAACTAAGCATATCAAGTCATTTTGGAGGGGAAAATGCTAAGTATAGGTCATTTTATAGCTATCCTAGGTAGAATATGCCATTTTGGAGGTAAGTAAGCATCTCAAGTCATTTTTGAGGAAAATAAGCTAAGCATAGGTCATTTTGGAGCTAAGTAGGTCATTTCTTAAGCTAAGTATGCATTTGTTAATGAAAACACGTGGGAAACCTTACCATCAACACGGAGGTGAAGGACCGGTAGCGTTTGCGCCAGGGTGAGACGTAGAAGGACCAGTCGGGGTTGCGGCAGATGGAGAAGGATCGGTTGAGCCATTCATCCTTAGGTATAAAGCCACGCAACGTCACCGGCATTACCCGCTCAAGCCATATGTGCCAATCATGACTCTTGAGACCAAATATTTACAATTTTTCAAGACTCGCTCCCCTCTTTAGATTTGCTGCATACCCATCGAGGAACATCAACTGCATTTTCACCCACAAGATCATTTCCCTCATAGCTGGCCTTCCAAGATTGAACCATGCCTTTGGCTTCCTCCAGTTCTTCTTTCCTTTCGGTTGTCGAATGTTTTGTAACGGTCTATCACATAGAGCCTCCTGGTCGACTCTAGCCTTAGGATTGTCCTTCGACTTCCCCTCTATGCCGAACAATGTACCAAAAAGGGCCTCCGTGATATTCTTTTCAGTGTGCATCATGTTGATGTTGTGTGAGCAAAGGAGGTCTTTAAAGCAAGGCAGATCCCACAAACATATCTTGTGATTCCAGGCGTGTTCCGTATTATACCCTTTGGAATACCCAGGATAATCTGGATCCAGCTCAAGAGCGTTTATCTGATCCAGGAACTATTGGCCTGTCAACGCATGTGGTGCATTGTTTTTGACAACTCTACCTCTGATGAAATTCTTCTTGTCTTTTCTGAACTTATGGTCAGGATCCAGGAACTTTCTATGCATGTCAAATCAAGAAAACTTGCGAACCGCCTCCAGCCAACGGAACTGAAGAGCTGCCTTGCATGTGGGGCACAGAAACCTTCCATGCACACACCAGCTAACGAATAGCGCATACGCCAGCAAGTCATGCATCCAGTACATGTACCACACATGCATTTTGAAGTTCTTTTTTGTAGCAGCGTCATATGTCTTGATCCCATTATCCCAGGATTCTTGCAATTCATCCTTAAGCGGTTGCATGTACACATTCATATTCTTCCCCGGATATTTGGGCCCTGGAATTATCAACGTCAGGAAAATGTTCTTTCTTTTCATAATCTCTATAGGGGGAGATTGAGTGGAATGACAAATACAGGCCAACAACTGTATTGTGCTGCCGTCATACCATACACATTGAACCCATCTGTGCTGATGGCAACTCGAGGATGCCTTGGATCTGCCGCTTTATCCTTATGTAATGCATCGAAGTGCTTCCACGCAAAAGCGTCTGAAGTGTGTCCCAACATCGGTTTGCCATCTGCATCCAGTTCTGTTCTTTTGCCCAATTTATGCCACGTCATATGTCTAGCCATCTCTTTGACCATGAAAAGACGTTGAAGTCTTGGTATGATTGGCAGATACCGAAGAACATTAATGGGGATTTTGGTCTGACTCTTCTCACCCATACCGTTGTCTACCAGAACATACCTGGCAGCATTGCAAATGGGGCAATAGTTCAAGCCCGCATCCTCAAGCCTAAATAAGGCACATCCATTCTCACAGGCATCTATCTTCTCATAGGGCATCTTAAGCGCACGTAGGATTTTGTCCGACTAGTACATGTTTGGTGGCAATACATGGCCTTTGGGTACAAAGCGTCCAAATATCGTCATCATCGCGCCGTAGCATTCTCTACCCAGGTTGAACTGAGCATTTAGAGCCATTACTTGCGCGATGGCATCCAGCTGACAAAACTCAGTGTGCTCGTGGAGAGGAAGTTTTGAAGACTCTAGCATTTCATGAAAGCCTTTGCAGATTCCTCCATCTCATCGTATGAACCCCGAGCATCATCAAAGTCTTGCACCATGTCTTCGATCCCGGTACCATGCTCGTCGGTGTGACGATGAACCACCTCAGCTCTGGCACGTTGGGCAGACTAACCATGAAATGTCCAGACCGTATAATTAGGCGTAAAACCCCACTTCTGCAGGTGTTTGATCAGTTCAAACTCTGACTTCTTCTTACAGTTGTCGCAATCAACACAAGGGCACCAGGTTGTTTTCTGTCCATTTGCAAATGCGACTCTCACAAACTCCTTGGTTTTTGTTAACCATTCACATGTCATGTCTTTCTAACTAGTGTGACCGGTGTACATCCACCCACGATCACTCATCTTGCCTAGCTACTGGACACACACGAAATATATACATAATTCAGCAAACCATATTCATCAGTTAATAGAGTTTGTCAGTTTCATTAAGTCGATGTAACCTAGACGCTAGTAGGTAAAGATAGGTCCTAATCCCACCCGAGTATGTGTAGATTGGGTTCGTTTTCCCATGCACCGCTCCGGATCTGACGCACAATTTCGGCAGCACCTCCCCACTGTTCTCCTGATACACATCTCGGCAATAAGCAGAGAAGATGTGTACCCGGAGAACAACAGGGAGGCACTAATGAAATTCTGCATCGGATCCGAAGCAGAGCATATGGGAAAATGAACCCAATCTACACATACTCGGGTTGTCCATGGATAAGATTGAACAATTCGAAAGAATCACGGTTATAAATATGCTAATGAATGCATATTTATATATGTAACCCTTTCTAACGGGAGACGCATAGTGGTCACGCATACTGATGATTGAAGACACCTATAGCTAGCAAGTTTCATCGGCACGAAGACCGGAATAGAGGAAATGAAGGGGGCAGGAGGAGATGTCATTTTTGCTCACCAACGAATGCAGGGGCGGAGCTCGTCGAATGCACAGGGAGGTCGTCGAACACCAGACCCTCGCAGCGAAAAAACAACTGCACATTTAAATCCACCTGATCAACATAAATATGATGTTTTGTATAAAAAAATTGAAAAATATATGACCTAACTCATAATTCACAAATATATGACCTGTCGGCCTTTGGAAGGCTGAAGAGCACCTTTTTCGGGACCGGGGTGTCGGGGGTGTCGTGTCGGGGCAGGGGTGCTGTGTCGGGGTCGGGGGTGCCGTGTCGGGGTGTCGGGGTGTTGCGTCGGGGGTCGGGGTGTCTGTGGTGTCGTGTCGGGGTCGGGGTGTCGGGGGTATCGTGTCGGGGTAGGGGTGCTTTGTCGTGGCCGGGGGTGCCGTGTCGGGGTGTCGGGGTGTTGTGTCGGGGGTCGGGGTGTCTGTGGTGTCGTGTCGGGGTTGGGGTGCTGTGTCGGGGTCGGGGGTGCTGTGTCGGGGTCAGGGTGCTGTGTCGGGGTCGCGGTGTCGGGGTGTCGTGTCGGGGTCAGGGTGTCGGGGTGTCGTGTCGGGGTCGGGGTGTCGGGGAGAGGGGGTCATGGTAGGCATGGCAAATCCTCGACCCCTCGACCCCTCGGCGACCCTGGACCCCTTTACCCTTGACCCTCGACACGTCGATCCTCGACCCCTAGACCCTCGACTCCTTTTCCCCTCGATCCTCAACCCCTCGACCACTAGGCGACCCTCCTTTTCCTCCTCCTCTTCTTCTTCTTCTTATTCTTCTTTGTTTTCCTTTTTCCTCTCCATCTTTTTATTCTTCTTCCTTCTTTTCCTTCTTCCTCTTGTCCTCTTTTTCTTCTTCATTTTCCTTATTTTCCTTTTTCCTCTCCACTTCTACTTTTTCTTCTTTTCTTATTTTTTTCATCTCACAAAACGTACTAATAACCTAAAATATGACTAACCTAAAATCTACTAACCTAAAATAGGACTAAATATAAAAAACTAACCTACAATCTACTAACCTAAAAAAGCAACTAACCTAAATAAAAAAACAATAAGAAAAAAGTAAGAAAAAAAGAGGAAGAACCTCACCAGGGCGGACGGACGAAGCGGCACCGGGCGGTGGGGGGCGGCTGGCCGTAGAGGGGACGGGCGGTGGGGGGCGGGGCGGCGGGGGGGTAGCTGGACGGAGAGGGGCAGGGCGGCGCGGGCCGGGGGCGGCGGGGCGGGCGCAAGGCTTGGGCGGGGCACTGAGCGGCGAGGCACTGAGCGGCGGGGCGGCTGCAAGGCCTGGGCGGGGCGCCAGGGCGGCGGGGGCGGTGGTGGTCGGTGAGGGGGGGCGGCCCGGGCACGGGGATGGCGCGGCTCGGGCACGGGGTCAGCGGCAGAGAGACAGAGGGGATAGAGAGAGAGGGGTGAGGCACGGGCTTTTGTAAGGTCAAAGCTCTTTGCCGTCTGCTAGCAGACGGCAAAGAGACTAGCTAAAGGTCGTTAGGTTGGCCACTTTCTTTGCCGTCTGCTAGCGGACGGCAAAGAAGCTTTGCCGTCCGCTAGCATATGGCAAATAAAGTGGACGTTAGGTTGTCATCGTTAGTGGGCCACCCTTCCTCTTTGTCGTCCGCTAGCTGACGGGAAAGCTAGTTTGCGTCTGCTGGTGGACGGCAAAGAACTGGCTAATGGTAAAGAGCTTCTTCGCCGTGAGCTAATTCTTTGTCGTCTGTTTTCTCAAAACTGATGGCAAACAGCTGCTTTGCTGTCTGCCAACTGACGGCAAAGAACTGGCAGACGGCAAATTTGCTGTTTCCACTAGTGAAGGGCTCTTTAACCCTTTTGATGTGCAAGGGCTTCATCGTGCTTGATCATCAGTGCTTCGGGATGTAGTCTAGTTGATGTAGCCGGAAGAGGAGTGTGGTTGTATTCTCTTGATTCTTCTTCGTCCTTTTTGTGGCTTCGCAATCGTTTTGGGTCTTCATCTTGCTCGGGCAAGAAGCTCTTCTTCTGTAGGGAGGGTGCTTCGTAGAGTCCAACTCCTTCAAGGTGAGACCTTACACTTGAGAGGCATGGCAGTTAGTATTCCTGGGGCTGGTCCAAACTGGACTAAGTTGTTCCTCCTCTCATTGGGTAAATAAGTATGTCATCCATGACGACAACTACATATTTACCGAAGTATCACATAAACAACCTATTTCCCGAAGTATCACATAAACACATTGCTCATTGGATATGTGAGAGGAGCGGGCATCCATCCCGGATGGTTGCTAGTATCAAGGGTTTGCGGTCCATCCTAATAAAGGTCTTCGTGGACACCTTCCTTATGGAAAGGGTGGGTTGTTGTCACGATGGGGTATCGACCATGGTCTAAGGACTTATAGTCCAAGGCCTATCGTCATTATCTGACCGCGTTATGGTCCGGTAAAGCTTCGGGGTTTCAAGGAGCTTAGCATGTGAGTGAACGTCTAACATCTTATTCTGAGCACAACTATTAGATGCCAATAGTATTGCCTAATACTCCCAACAAAATCACCTTGTATCATCGAAGGTATCATCCCATATAAGTCAACTCCTACATCACTCATGCTATACCTATCTTCATACCTTAAGAGAAGGACGACCCATACTCTCATGCATACCCTATATCCATTCGTCTATATCCCTATGTAAAAATCCTTGGGATAGCATACAAGCCGCTAAGCTTGATCATGACACTATAAATCGAAGTGTTTCCCTAATGTATCCAAAGTCTAAGGTGTTGCATCCCTATGCTAAGGAAATAGGTAGTGTACCAATTCGAGATGTCGTTTCCTTCCTACGAATCCAGTTTAAACGACCCATGAATCACATCCACTATTACATGATCCGTTACTGCTACAATTCCAGCATTGATGACGTCCAACATAACCTCCTCGAGTTCATATAATCCACATATCATTGCAAGGACTATTGTCATGGACTTCCAATCCCATGGCCAACTACACTCCAAGGTTGAGCTTATATTGATCCCTATATTATCCCTAACATCATCCGATTCCTTATACTATCATCCAACGAGAAACATGGTACCATGATCAATATTATTGGACTAAATCCAAGTTACTCTGATCCGTGTGGTTTAATTGAACTTGAGCACCTATTAGAACCACCTATTACAGTCCAAGTTTTTCATCTAGTAAGAACTTCCTACTAGTTACTCCAGTCACCATCATATCACCATCAATCCAATATTTAATCATTACTTGCCAAAGTCAAGTCATGTATCCACCAAGAATTTCAGCTTGTGACCATATTCTCCCTACTAATCCAATTTTCTCAAGGGACAAGTAAGTTATGCTACTCTATCAATCTGGACCCACCAAGTTCGTCTACCAACATTAAGCTTCGTAATCCACCAAAGGGTCCCAACTACTTCCTCAAGATATTTATTATGGCTAAATCCAATCGTTGTCCACAATTCGCATACCCTTATAATGATCCTTCCTATGGCATCAAGGTTCTTGTGTTAGAGTAAGTATGAAGGATGTTTGTTCACTATGATCGTTAGTCCCATAATGAACCCAGTGCGAAGTAGGGGATTATTAAAGCTCAATAAGTGCTCTGGAAAATCCTTGTATTAAACACATGATCAAAGACTTGTGCTGGGGAGCTTTTGAGGTATAGGTTGGGCAAGGGAGGGGTTTCCAATCTTGAGGGGAAAGCATATTCTATGGGGTTGTCTCTGGTTGAGTAGGTTGTAGTCAAAGTCTTTGATGTCAGTTGCTTGTCGAGGTGGATCCTTGGTGCATCTTGTCTTGCTGGTCTTCAGTTGACGAGATGGGGGAGAGGTAGTAGCTCCGAGAGGAGTGCCTAAGGGGGCAGTATAGTGCAAGTGCAATCAAGCAAGTGCCAAAAAGGCCAGACACAAACATCAAGGTCAAGTAGGTGGTATAGTCACGCACTTGTTGCCTAGGGCAAAAGTGTGGCTTACACCAAAGCACAAACAGGAAAAACAAGCAACACACATCATGGTTCCATTTGAACCACCATACAGACTCGACTTCGCATGGGGGACACATGACCTATCCTACCCTAGAGGTTCTCGAACTCATTAGTCGTGCTTGCTTCGTGCCTTGGAGAGGAGTCCACTTAGTCTTTTGGGTCTTCTTCAGGTGTCGCTATGTCTCTGGTTATTGTTCATCAAAACGATCCTGGTTGCACCTGGAGAGTCCTTGATGGCTTTGCGTCTGTTGAGTTGACGACGATGGTGATTCTTCACGACTGTTGTTGACAGGGTCTTCTAGTGTCCTTGTGTTCGTGACAATGCCTTCTTGTTTTTTGAGGCATCGAGCATTCCAGGTAGGCAACCTTTTATGCAATGACATTAACAAGGCATGGTAGAGTTGTATCATGTCGGTCTTGTTGACGATATCATCAGCACCAAGAGTGGGGGAATGATGAGGATTGTTTTCCTGCTCACTATAATGAGGCGGACCAAATGGCAAGGTTCTCATTCACCGGTGGTTGCCGACACAACAACGAAAAGGATAGGGTTGCTCCATTAGCGATAGATATCATGACTTTGCATGTCTTGTGCCCTAGTCATCGAAGGCTAGGGTGGCATCATCCTGGGGCTATGTCGAGGGTGTCACTATCGTCTAAGTCTTGACATCCTCATCCTTCGAGAAGGTGTCTTCTGTTGGTAGCTCCTTGTCTAGTGTCTCCAACTTGGGTCCAATATATGTCGGTAATCGTCTGGCAAGGTGGCTTCCTTCCAGGTTACCCATGAGGGTTACAAGGAATCCCTTTGTTAGGGGCACAAGGGTAGTAGCGACCATTTGCAAAGTTTTGAAAAGTAGACGAGGAGAGCCAAAAAGAAAAAATGGTGGAAGTGATAGGTACAATAGTTTATTTGAAAGCTTAGAAGAGCTAAGAAATATGGTAGCCTTTGCAAGTGTTTTGAAGGGTCTGGGAAAAACAATTTTGTCCTAACCAACGTCCATGCTAACTAAGTTCTTCCTATAGTCAGGATGGCTCTGATACCAGCTCTATGGGGACCCCGACTCATAAGTCATGATCACCGAATGCACGTGTCCAGTGATCCCAGGGATCACTGCTCACTGAACACACAGAAGCTGAATAATAAGAGTCTTACATCCATAGTTAGCGTCTTACACAAATAATGACCATGAAGATCAAGTCTTACATAGCTAGGGCCACGAGGGCCAAACACTTAAATAGAACAAACAACGGAAATCTTGGTCGAAAGCGTGAACCCATGCCATCTGTCTTAACCTACAGGCATTTTTACTAGGAAGCATCCTAGTTCGCAGGTTCGTTTCCAACAAACTCTTCAACATACTCCTGTTCTTCCATGCCTGGGCAATTAAATAACTAGTTTCAAGCCAATGAGTACTTTGAATGTACTCGCAAGCAACCCAAGTTGTGGAACAAGGTAATAATGGTGCATGATATAGCACTAAGTAGGTAATTTTGCCGAAAGCTAGTTTTAAATGCAATGATATGATCAAGTAACAAGTAAGCATGCATCAACTCTAGGTAGGTATCCATATGAACAAGATACAATTATCATCATAAGCAGGAGTTGAACACCTCGTGCGCAGTCATCATACTAAGTCATTGGACTTAGTTCAATTCCCATGCTAAGTCCTCGGACTTAGCTCATGTGACTTGTTTGTCTCCATCATATCCAACTCACACCAAGTTTTACGAAAACATCAGGACATAGTCTAAGCAGCACCACCCAACTGTCCATGACCGTGGACATGGCTATTTGAATAGTTTAACAGTCTGCAGAGGTTGCACACTTTTCCCACAAGACTCGTGGAACTTCCGTGTCATCCATGACTCGCGGTATATAACATACCCGAGGTAAGCACCCCGAACAATGCCTTTCCCCTAGCGATACTAGACAAAGAGTCCACTCGATTGGTACCTAGCCCTCACGATCTACATGACACGAACCTCGCTCTAATCGTACCATCCATGAGGGGACCAACGGTGTACCCGGTGCTTGTGAAGACAGCGCATGATCGTACATACCGGTATGAGCCCGTATCGAGAGTGACCACGCCACTCCTGCCACTAGTAATGCGGGCTCCTTGCCAGTACCCACCAAGGTAATCAACAAAGCCCCGTCCCATAAGGGGTATCGTGGTTGTGCATGTAAGGTTGGGACAGTCTACAAATCTTAAATCTAATCCGTTTTCAAAAACACATTCTCAACTTGCTCCGGCACCCCACTTCTTTCTCAAGTGGTCACCCATCTTCTCATCATCTCCCTAAAGTATTAGTGGCACCCGACAGGGTTTTCAAAAAGTCTTTGAAATCATTGTTTTCCTTCCCATCACCATGCATAAAATCCCAACCCATTTGCGTAGCATCTATTAGCATCCTAACTACACACACCCGCATAACCCTCATAAGGTGGTAGGGTTATGCATGATGCAAGTGCCAATGGTAAGAGTATTAGAGGAAACCCACCGAAGTGGTCACTACTCCACATGATCAAGCATAACGAAAGTAAAGTGCTATATGACATGCAATGAAAATGGTTTCTTAACATGGTCAAAGGGCTTTTTGCCAGGCTTTGCAAAGTCTTCGAGGTCTTCACACGCATTTCGTCCAACTCCGAGCACTTCGTTTATGCCGTCAACTACCGTCGGTAAACAACCACAATAAGCAACACAACAAGCAGAGAAATAAAAGTGCTCTATAAATAGGAGTTTTATTTTTCTAGGACTCCTCTGGTCATGAGAAAAATAATCAAGGAGATTTTGGTGGATGTGGGTCAAGGGGGAGTTTTGAATGGTGGGAATGATGGAATTGATGATCCTTCAAGATGTCAACAGAAAATGTTTTCATAAAAGTGTGTGGAGGCACTCATAAAATAGGGCATGATTTTAGACGAAAATAGAAAATGGTCACACTGGTTTTGGAGTTGGGATGATTTTCTTATGAATTTCCTAAGAGGAAATAAATGGGAAAAGGGAGAATTTATTAGTTCAAGCAAGATAGGTGCATGATAAAATGTTAAACTTGGCCAGAGAAATAGGGCATGACATTTAGAGCCTCTAGGAATTTGAATCACTCTATTTGGAGTTGATATGAGAGTTCTATCTATTTTACAAGTGGGGCATTTCATAGTTCAAATTCAAATTTGAATTTGAACCCTACAGAAAAGTTTGAGGGGAAAATGTGTGACTCATATTTCTGGATAGCTCATGATTTTAGGAATCTGTAGAAACTTGAATCATCAATTTTGGAGCTAAAACGAATTTATTATGAAATTTACAATACTCTGGGGAAAAAACAAAGGGCTAAAGAATTTACCCAAAAACGAATGGGCTAAAACGCACACTGAGGGCTAGATAGATACTGGGCCGGCCCAGCAGCCTCAACCGCATGGGGGCCGGCGACGCCGATGGCGTATTCTCGGGAATACGCTTTCCTGCCGCAAAGATGGCTCCCGGCTGAGCCCGCTTCCACTTAAAGGGGCAGGCCCACTTCTCAACCTCGCCGGCCGGCTGACGGGTAGGGCCCGCTAGCAGACTCATCCCCCACCTCCTGCTCAATAGGGGGAGAGGCAAGGGAGGCAGGGCCGTCGCGCGCCGGTGAGCGTCCCGGTGGCTCCGGACACCTTCGGCGGCGTTTCGGCCACCGGCGCGCTCGGCGCGACGAGCCGCACCTCGTCGGGTGTCGCACGACCACCGAGAAGGGATGCAGGGGCGAGGGCATGGCCGACACAGAGGTGGGCTGCCGGTGAGGAAGGGTGCGGCGCCATGGCCACTGGAAGGATGGAGCGGAGCACGGGTGACTCTCTGCGGTTTGGTGGGGTCACCGGAGTAGCTAGAGGCGAGTGAGAGCTTGAGGGGATTTGAATTTTTGGGCTGAAGCCACTGGAGTCGCTTCAGTCACGGACAAAGATGGAGGAGGAGGGAGGACGAGAGGATGGACCAGGAGGGGTCTAGGAGGGAGTGAGAGCTCGAGGGGATAAGCGGGGGGCTCCGGGAAGGGTCTAAGCAGGGGGGCGGCAAAGGGAGAGCTCGGGTGCGCCCCGGATGCCCTCGGGCGCCGAGCTCGCGCATGCCTGGGCTCCCTTGGCTGCATCCGGACATCATGGAGAGGCGTGGGAGGACGAGAGGGAACCCTTGGCGTGCATGGACAGATCCCTGCAACCGGACGCGAGGCATAGGACAAGAACCAGCGGCAGATCACCGTTATTGCATGCCAATGCCGTAGTCACCACGCCAACACATGTCTCAGGCATCCTTTTGGTCGGCCAATGATGTCTGGAGTGTGAGGCACACATGCAGTAGAGTGTTGGAAGAATTCTCATGGTAAATGGATTTAGTTTTATGGTTTTTTTACTGGGGGTAAGCTTGCAACAGCAAACTGGAGACTCGCCTAGGGGGTTTGCAATGGGGGGCTTTGGGGACAAATCTTTGTCTAGTGCACCTAGCCATGGAAGGACTATACACCCACCAACTTCCTGATCTTGGAGATGAGAGGGCAAGGTACTTGTAGTACAAAGATACATTTACTGCCATAATGAAGGTGTAGATGAACTGCTCATATTTTCCATATGAGCATGCCACCTTTGGGCTTTGATAGATGCATAGGTATGCAAGTGAGGTTGTGGAAAAGTTTTGGGTCTTTAGCATGATCAGAAGGGAGGGAGAGGTGTTGTTATGGTAAAAAGAGAGGGAATAAGAGAGAGTTACCCCCCAAATAATTGACCAGAGGCTAAGGAAAAGTTAATGGAGGTAAAATGAGGTTAGAATATGTTGTGGTAAAAAGTTGGAGGCAAGAGGAATCTTTTTGGGCTCACATAGCTTGTCCACAAGTTTATGGCTAAAGGGGTTTGTGATGTGATTGGGATAGGCAGGGGAATCCTATGACCTTGAGATTTACCACAGGTAAATGGTAAGTCCATTTGGTCCTGATCATAAGTTGTCAGCTCAATTTAAGAAACTTGATAATGTAAACTTGGTATACCCTAGAAATGGACATAAATGGATTTCTATAGATATGATCATGCAATTCTATGCCCCTTGATGCACCACTTGATGTTGCTTCATCATTTGGTTAATAGAGAATGCCCACAAAGTTTGGGTTCAATATAGGATACTTTACAATGTAAAGTCAATCAAATTTGGCTCTGGACAAGAATGGCTTTCGGATATTTTGGTGAATCAAAACAATTGGAATTGATATGAAACTTGGCAACATGACCACATATATCATATGTGACATGATAGAATTTTCCTAGATTTATTTTTAAATATTTCTTATAGAAATATTTCAAATGCTTGGAATAGACAGAAATGGTTTTGAAGAGTTTTGTCCAATATTTTGAACATGACCATGCCTTGAAACTCCTATATATGGACAATATATGTCCACTGAGCTTTCCTAAATTTTCCCAAATATTTTTAAAGCATTTAAATAATTTTTCCCTATAAAAGACCATTTCTGGTCTTAAGAAAAAGCCTTTAAATAAAATATGAAAATAATCTTTTCAAATAATATTTTGTTGTTTTGGGAAGTCATATATATAGTAGGTTACGAATAAAGCATTAAGGAGCCCCCCAATTTGGGGACTTGTAGCGCAAATCTCAAATCAGGGGTTTTGCAAACCTAATTTGAATAAAACCTTTTTGGCCAAAACAATATTTTGTAAAAATATAATTAAGTCATATTCACATGGCATGATCATTGGACAAGAGTGGGGATCAAGGAAAAGAGTTTTGAGAGTAGGAGGGATTTTATGAATATAGAGCACAAGAAAGCAAACAAGCAATCAACAATCAAGTCAAGCATCACAAGCACAAAAAAAGTTTTAATTGGACCTAATTTTTGAGTCATGTTAACTTAGTCATGAGAGGCAAAACACAGGGTGTGGCAACCAATTGAGCACAATTTTCCGAATCCTTATTTTCACGAAAGACATTATACAAACGAAACAAATGATGCAACCCAAACTCCATTTTTTTTGTAGTTTTATTTTATAAACCAAACTAGTGATAAAACAAGAAACTAAAAGATTCATTTGCAAGATCTAAAGATATACGTTGAAGGACTCACATCCCGAGCAATGGCGCTAGAAAAGATCTTTATGTCTACTATGCAACTTTATTCTTGTAGACTATGTTGGGCCTCGAAGCGCAGAGTTTTGTAGGATAGTAGAAGTTTTCCCTCAACACACCCAATACAATCCGTGGGAGGTGCAAGATGAAGTTGGTCTCTCTCAAACAACCTTGCAATCAAATACGAGAAATCTCTTGTGTCCCCAACACACCCAATACAATGGCAAATTGTATAGGTGCACTAGTTCGACAAAGAGATGGTGATACAAGTGCAATATGGATGATAGATATAGGTTTTTGTAATCTTAAAATATAAAACCAGAAAGGTAGCAAGTATAAAACAACGAGCAAAACGGTTAATAAATGCTTGGAAATAAGGCCTATGGTTCGTACTTTCGCTAGTGCAATCTCTCAACAATACTAATATAATTGGATCACATAGCCATCCCTCAACATGCAACAAAGAATCACTCCAAAGTTCTTATCTAGCAAAGAACATAAGAAGAAATAGTTTGTAAGGTACAAAACCACCTTAAAGTTATCCTTTCCGATCGATCTATCCAAGAGTTCATAATAAAATAACACCAAGTTATCCTTTCTGATCGACCTATCTATGAGTTCGTACTAGAATAACACCATATGATACGGATCAACCAACTCTAATGTCACCTAGATACACCAATGTCACCACAAGTATCCATGAGTTAATTATACAATACACATCAAACAATTTCAGATTCATAATACTCTCCCAAGACAAAGAACCTCAAAGAGAGCCCCAAGATTTCTATCAGAGAAGAAGGTATGAAAACGTGCAATCAACTCCTATGCATAGATCCCCAAGGTCATCGGAATCCACAAGTTGATGCCATAACATATATCAAGTGAATCACTTGGATACCCCAATATCACTACTGGTATCCGCATGCAAGACATACGTCAAGTGCTCTCAAATCCATAAGAGTGTTCAATCCGATAATAATAAAATCTTGAAGGGAAAACTCAATTCATCACAACAAGATAGAGAGAGGAAAACACAATATGATCCAACTATATTAACAAATCCCGTGACAGATCAAGATCGGGCCATCTCAAGAATACGAGAGAGAGAGAGAGATTGAACACATAGCTACTAGTACAAACCATTAGCACCGAGGGTGGATTACTCCCTCCTCATCATGGCCTTCGCTGGGATGATGAAGATGGCCAACGGAGATGATCTACCCTCTCCAGCAGGGTACTAGAATGCCTACAGATTGCTTTTCTGTCGATATAGAGAGTTGTGGTGGTGGAACGAGGAGTCTAGGGTTATTTCTATTGGTTTCTGTATTTATAGGATTTTTGAGCATCGGTTTCAAGTGAAGACGGGCAAAGAAGAGAGCACAAGTCACCAGGGTGCGCCGAAGGGGCCTGGCGCATGGTGGTAGGTTGTGCCCACCTCGTGGCTCTTCTGGCCCTCCCATGAAGCTACTAGTGCCTCTTTTGTTCCAAAAAATCGTCAAAAAGTTTCATCAGTTTCAGCATCCTCAAGTTCTCTAGATTTAGCAATATGAACATCAAGTAGATCACCTAGTGGCACATGCTCAGTTTCATATAGCATAGTAGTAGCACTATCATAATTTTCATTTAAAGCAGAAGTAGCATCATCAATTACTTAGGACATATCAGATTGAATAGCAGGTTGTGGTGTCGCAAGCTTACTCAAAATATAATTTGAACCAAGTGTAGAGCTAGATGGCAATTACTTACCTGCCCCCTCTTCCTAGAGGGTATGATCTTGGTTTTTATGTCTTTCAGATTCTTCATAGTGACAATTACAAATCCCTGGTTAACGCAATAAATAGATCTATGCTCCCTAGCAACGGTACCACAAAAAGATCTTGATAACCCACGAGTATAGGGGATCGCAACACACTTTGAGGGTAGTATTTCACCCAAATTTATTGATTCAACACAAGGTGAGCCAAAGAATATTTATTCTCCTTAGAGTTGAGTTGTCAATTCAACAACACCTAGAATTTCTTTTGCAATGAAATTTTTAGTAGCATAGTAACAAAAGCAGTAGTAATAGAAAAAATTGGCAGATTGTATTGATTGTAACAGGAGTAGTAATGAAAGTAACTTAACAAAAATCAATAAGTGAAAAGCGTAGGCCATGGATCAGTGGTGGATAATTGATTTGGATAACATTTATCATGTAACAGTAACACACTTGAGCGACACAGAACTAGCTCCAATCATCAATATAATGTAGGCATGTATTTCGTATATAGTCATACTTGCTTATAATAAGAACTTGCATGACATATTTTGTCCTACCCTCCCATGGCAGCGGGGTCCATATGGAAACTAAGAGATATTAAGGCCTCCTTTTAATAGAAAACCGGAATAAAGCATCAACACAAGGTGAATACATGAACTCCTCAAACTACGGTCATCACCGGAGATGATCCCAATTATTGTCACCTTGGGGTCTATGGATTATAACACATAATAGGTGCATACAACATGCAAGATAGGATCCAAAACACTCTCATATTGTCATAGCAACATCAATCACAAAACATAGTGGATACGAGGGATCAAGCACTATCAACATAACTCGATTACATGATAAATATCATGCAATCCCATCACTGTCCAGCAAGCCTACAAAGGAATTACTCACTCCCGATGGTGAGCATCATGAAATTGTTGATGGAGAAGGGTTGGTGATGACAATGGAGACGAATTCCCTTATCCGAAGCCCCAAACGGGCTCCAGATCAGCCCTTCCGAGGAAGAACAGGAGGTGGTGGTGGCCCCATCTCGTAGAACGCGATGAAAACTTCTCTCCTATTTTTTCATGGAGAATATAAATATATAGGCTTCGAATTAGGGTCAGCGCAGCCACATGGGACCCACAAGATAACAGGGCATGCCGAGGGGGTGGGTATGTCCTATTGCCTTGTGGGAAACTGCTGGCCCCTCCGGTGGATCTTCGCTCTAGTATTTTTTATACATTCAATAAAATATTCGAGAAGGTTTCGTGTAGTTCCGAGAACTTTGATTTCTACACAAAAACAACACCATGGTAGTTCTGCTGAAAACAGTGCCATCCCGGGTTAGTTCCATTCATATCATGCAAATTAGCATCATAGGAGCATATGGTACCCATGCGGCGGTCGGAGGAGAGTTGTCAGACGACGACAAAGGAGAAGCGGTGTGGAGCCCTGGTGTATTGCTGGGGGTGTGCTACTTGTGAGCTGCATTGCGGTTGTCCCCGAAGAGGAAGGGTGAAGCAATATAGTAGCGATAAGTATTTCCCTCAGTGAGAACCAAGGTTGTCGAACTAGTAGGAGAACCACGACCACTTGACTTCAATAGTACCTGCACACACAAAACGAAACACTTTCACCCAACACGGCCAAGAGGGATGTCAAGCTCCATGAACTCGTTACTTGCAAGGAATACTTATGATAGTGATAGACATATAAATATAAAAGTAAAATAAAAAAGAAAGTAAATACATTATAGCACAATATTTTTAGTCTTTTAGCAAATATGATTAAGTAGAACTTGGGGGCATAGTGTTCACTCAAGGCTTTTCTCTCGAAGGCATAACATATGGTGGGTACACAAATTACTGTTGGGAAATTGATAGAAATCGCATAGTTGTGATTATGAATTCATGTAAATGATCATGTATATAGTCTTAAAATCTAGGAGAAGTAGACCAAAGTAATTCTGCATCTACTAGTATTACTCCACCAATCGACCGCTATCCATCATGCATCGATGGTATTAAGTTCATGACAAATAGAGTAATGCTTTAAGCAAGATGACATGATGTACACAAAGTAAGTACACACAATATGTTCAAACCCCATACTTTTACCCTTAGTAGCAACAATACAATATGTATCTTGTCCCCTTCTATCACTAGGATATAGAGCACTGCAAGATTGAACCCACTACAATGCACTCCTCCCACTTAAGATAAATCATGTAGTTGGCCAAACCAAACTAATAGATCAGAGAGACTTCCAAAGCTATAACAATCATGCATAACAGAATTTAGAGAAGACTCAATTATTTTTCTAAATAATCTGATCATAAACCCACAATTCAGCAAGACCCAACCAATGCACCACAAAACAATATTACATTGTCTAGATGATCATGAGAATCGCGAAGAACTTTGTATTGAATATCAAAGAGAGAGAGATAGAAGAAGGCCTCTAGCTACTAGCTATGGACCCGTAGGTCTATGGTGAACTAGTCGCACATCATCATGGATGTAACAAGGTTGATGTAGGCAGCATCGATGATGGATCCCCCCCTGTCGGCGTTCTGGGACCGTGCGTACCCAGTCCTGCCTCCCCGCGGCCCAGCGCGTGGCCCACCTCGACGACTTGGTACGGCCCAGCGGCAAGCCCCCCAAGTCAAGGCCCTCACGGGATCCCCGGTATCGGGAGGCGAACAATGCCAAGACCTCCGGAGGAGTGGCATCCCCGGGGATGCCTCCCGAGGAGCAGAGATTTCTATGCATGTACCTGGTCTTTTAGGCCGGGATGACGTGGGCCATGACGACTCAGGACAAGAGGGCATCAGCCGGCACAGAGGAGGACGGTTTCCTCTTTCGTGCTAAGGAGGCAAGGACGTATGCGGGTTCCGAAGGGATCCCCCAAAGGTTTACCTTCAAGTGCAACAAGACCAAGACCACGAGCTCGACAGGACGGATGTCATCACCGAGCCCACCACTGCGTCATGCTCGGAAGCTTTGTAGGCGAAGAACACCCTTAGTCAGGATAGGATGTACCTCCTGTCCACTTTAAAAATTCTCCATTGTGGAATCCCTTCCCGTTGGTGTGATAAGGGAGGAGGACCGAGGCCACTATACCGGGAGACCATCGGGAGGGGTATTTCGACCCAAGAGGCTCCATGGGCTGTGGGAGAGTGTTTACCAGCCCTTAGTGGGCTGGTGGAAGTCCCACACAAGGCCCATGCGGTTTGGGGAAAAAGGCCTAAAGAGAAAAAGTGGAAAAAGGCAAAAATAGGGTGAACCCTAGTCCTACTAGGATTGGAGGTGGAGTCCACCTCCTCCACCTTGTTCGGCCGACTCCTTGGAGGCTTGGCCCTTGTGCCAAGACTCCTCCTCTCTTCCTCTTACATATACTGGAGGTTTTAGGGTTTTTGCACAGGATTTTTCAGCCACGTGTTGCCCGTTCCTCCAGTGCATAGTTTCTCCTCTAGATCGGTTTTTTGCAGTGCTTAGGCGAAGCCCTGCCGGAATAGCTCCACCACCATCGCTGGAGCGCCGACACGCTGGCGAAGAAATCTTCTACCTCTCTGCTCCTTCTTGCTGGATCAAGACGGCGGAGATCGTCATCAAGTTGTACGTGTGCTGAACGCGGAGGTGTCGTCCGTTCGGCGCTAGATCGGAAGGATCGTGATCAAGTTCGTGGGATGGATCGTGATCAACTTCCTGGGACGGATCACGATTGGATCGCGGGATGGATTATGATTGGATCGCGGGACAGATCGTGATTGGATCGCGGGGCGCACGGCGATTTGGATCACGAAGACGTTCGACTACACCAACCGCGTTTCTTAATGCTTACCGCTTAGCGATCTACAAGGGTACGTAGATCCACTCTCCCTCTCGTAGATGCTCATCACCATGGATAGATCTACATGTGCGTAGGAAAATTTTTGTTTCCCATGCAACGTTCCCCAACATGAAGATCATCATCGGGCACATCGTATGGTTCCTCTTGATCTTCATCTTCCCCCGTTGCAGCACCACCATATTCAGGAGGCACATAGTTGTCATCATCCTCTTCTTCTTCATTGTTTTCTATCATAAACCCTCTTTCTCCGTGCTTGTTCCAAACATTATAGTGTGGCATAAAACCCTTCTCAAGAAGGTGGAAGTGAAGGGTTTTAGAGTTGGAAAAAGCCTTCATATTCTCACAGACAGTACATGGACAATGAATAAAACCATTCTGCTTGTTTGCCTCAGCCGCTTCGAGAAAATTATGCAGGCCCTTAATATACTCGGAGGTGTGTCAGTCATCGTACATTCATTGCCAGTTCATCTGCGTGCGTTATATAATAAAGTGTATTAAAAACCATTACAACATATCATGAAATAGAGAAGTGACCAAATTAATGGAAATTCATCATCACATTAAAGCCAAAGTACAATAGTGACCAAAATAAATACATATAGTTCATACATAGTTCTCATTATTGAACAACATATAGCTCTCTAGAGTATCTAATTAAAACATACATCAAAACTATGTAAAAAAATTTAATGCAACAACAAATGTGATCATAACCGCTACTAAGGTACCAATTGATCCAACGACATAATGATACCAAGCCTCAATATGAATGGCATATTTTCTAATCTTTCTAATCTTCAAGCGCATTGCATCCATCTTGGTCTTGTGATCGTTGACGACATCGGAACATGCAAATCCAACTTCATCTTCTCCTCTTCAACCCAGTATAATTTTTCTTTCAAGTCATTATTTTCTTTTTCAACCAAATTTAACTTCTCGACAAGAGTTGCTATGTGGGTTGGAATTTCCAGTTCAACTACCTCCTCCTAGATTAAAAAATCTATGTCACGTTGGTTGGCATAATTGTCATAAACACTAAATAAAACAAATAGTTATAAAAGATAATATATACCACATCTGAATCATAGACAGGACGAGGTCCGACGGAGGCGGATACGAAAACCATCACACTATATAATAACAAACAATAATAAAATTAAGAAAATTACACAAGTATCTATGTAAATCATACAAGTAAAACCTTTTTCCTTTTAGAAAGAAGATAAGAAGAATAGTTAACCACCGAGATGGGCATGGGAGATCAACGGCGGTGAGGACGGGGATGGGACAGGACGGACCACCAAACCTAGACAAATCTTGAGGAAAATGGAGCTTGGACAAGGAGCTTCGAGAGGAGAACGCTTAAGTGTGGCTTGGGCATTTCATCGAACACCTCATGTGCATAGGAGGTGAGGTAGAGCACCACAAAGCTCTCCCCTCGCCCGCCAGAAAAATAGAGCAATGTGGAGTGCTCTACTCGCTGGCAAGGGGGTATATATAGGCATCTCATTGGTCCTGGTTCGTGGCTGGAACCGGGACTAAAGCACTCCATTTGGTCCTGGTTCCAGCCACAAACCGGGACCAATGGTTGTGGGCCAGCAGCAAGGCCCATTGGTCCCAGTTCGTGTCTGGAAACGGGACTAAAGGGGTCAGACGAACTGGGACCAATGCCCACGAGGCCCGGCCGGTGCCCTGGCCTCACGAACTGGGACCAATGCCGCCATGGGTCCCGGTTCATGAGTGAACCGGGACTAATGGGCTGGCCTGGCCTGGACCAAAGCCCTATTTTCTACTAGTGAAGGACTTTCATCGAAAACTTGGCATTCAATGATTCCTTGGCTGAGTTCAACATCGAAACATCATTTCCGATCAGCAGTATGTCATCCACATACAAGATAAAAAATACTACCGAGCTCCCACTAGACTTCTTGTATAAACAATATTCCTCTTCGTCCTTGATGAAACCAAGGTCAACAATGACTTCATCAAAATAAATGTTCCAACTCCGATTTGCTTGCCTCAATCCATAAATGGATCTCTTGATCTTGCATATTTTACCAGCGTTTAGTTGGATCGACAAAACCTTCAGGATGTATCATGTATACATCATCTTTTAAATTTCCATGAAGGAAAGCCGTTTTGACATCCATCTGCCATATCTCATAATCGAAATATGCAGCTATAGCTAGTATGATCCTCACCTACTTTAGCATCGCTACCGGCGAGTAGGTATCGTCGTAGTCTATTCCTTGAACTTGTCCATAACGTTTAGCGACAAGCCGAGCTTTGTGGATCTAAACATTTCCATCCACATCGGTTTTCTTCTTAAAGACCCATTTGCAACAAATGGCTACTATGCCAGGTGGAGGATCAACCAAGTCCCAGACTTGATTGTCATCCATTGACTTTAACTCGGATCTCATGGCCTCGAGCCATGCCTCGGAATCTGGGCTCACCATCGCTTCTGCATACGTGGTCGGCTCGTCGCTTTCCAGCAACAATACATCGCGCACTCTGCGCAATCTTTCCGACTTCCATGGCTCCATTGCCGACTCCACTATGGGTTCCCTGATGAACTCCGGTATGATCTCATCACCAGCCGAGTCGTCCCTGAGTGGCTCTCAAATTTATTCGAGTCGCACCGTTCTCCCGCTGGCCTCCCGATTGAGAAATTGTTTCTCTAGGAAAACCCCATTCCGAGCAACAAACACTTTGTTCACTCCTTGGTTATAGAAGTTGTATCCCAAGGTTTCCCTCGGATATCCCATGAATATGCATTTATCCGACTTGGGTGTAAGCTTGTCCGACATGAGTCGCTTGACAAATGCTTCACAACCCCACATCTTTAGAAAAGACAAACTAGGACTCTGCCCAGTCCACATCTCATGTGGTGTCTTGTCTACGGATTTAGATGGTACCCTATTAAGTGTGAAAGCTGTAGTTTCTAGAGCGTATCCCTAGAAAGACAAGGGTAAATCCGATTTGCTCATCATCGACTGGCCCATGTTCAACAAGGTTTGATTTCTCCGTTCTGACACATAGTTTCTATGGGCGTACCAGGAGGTGTGAGCTGAGGTACTATACGTCATCTTTTCAGATGATTATCAAACTCTTGGCTCATGTACTCACCTCCACGATCTGATCGTAGAAGTTTTATCGTCTTGTCGATCTGATTTTCAACCTCGTCTGAAGCTCTTTGAACCTTTCAAAAGTTTTTGACTTGTGCCTCATCAAATAGATATATCCATATCTACTCAAGTCATCGGTAAAAGTCACGAAGTACTGATAGCCACCTCTGGCCGTTGTGCTCATTGGACCACACACATCATTGTGTATAAGCTCCAACAGCTCGCATGCCTTCTCGCAACTCTTTGCAAAAGGAGACTTAGTCATCTTGCCTAGCAAGCATGATTCGCATGTCTCGAACGACCCGAAGTCGGACGAAGTTAGGAGTCCATCATCATGGAGCTTCTTCATGCGTTTCAGACTAATGTGTCCAAACCGGCAATGCCAGAAGTATGTCGGATTTATCTCATTAGGCTTATGCCTCTTGACATTCACATTATAGAATGGCTCCATTTCTAGATTCAAAATAAATAACCCATCTACAATGGGTGCATAGCCATGGAACATTCCATTCAAATAAAATGAACAACCATTGTCCTTTATATTGAATTCATAACCTTAACTCATCAAGCATGAGGAAGAAATAATGTTCTGACTAAGTGCGGGAATGTAATAACAATTATTCAATTCCAAAATAAATCCAGAAGGAAGCTTGAACTGCATCGTGCCAACCTCCAACGCAGCAACTCTTGCTTTGTTGCCGACCTTGATGTCAATCTCCCATGTGCCACACGCCTAGTTCTTACCAGGCCCTGCATCGAGTTGAAAATATGAACACGGTATCAAATACCCAAGAGCTACCAGGTATGTCAGCAAGGTAAATGTCTATAACATATGTAACAAGTGTACCTACTAAAGAAGAATCTCTGGCCTTCTTGCCGTGCTCAGCAAGCCACTTGCTATGGTTCCTCTTCCAGTGACCAGCTTCCTTGCAGTGAAAGCAAATGGTCTTTGAGTTCGGTCCGGACTTTGGCTCAATGGCGGAGACAACCTTCATCGTGCCCTTTGCCTTACCCTTTTTCTTGGACCAACTCTTCTTGAACTTAGCCGAGTTCTGCACCATCAGCACTTGATGCGTGCCTTTCTTAATATCTTGCTCTGCCACCTTGAGCATCCCATGCAATTCAGTGAGCTTCTTATCCATGTCGTGCAAATGATAGTTTGAGATGAACGTCCCATAGCTAGGTGGAAGAGAACCCAAAATTGCATCAGTGGACAGATTGTCCCCGAAGGAAGCCTAACCGATCCAAAGCTTGCACATACCTGATCATCTTGATCACATGTGGGCTCAGTGGATCACCCTCCTTCAGCTTACAATCCGTTAAGGACAGCCAGACGTTGAACCTTTCCATCCTAGCCTGCACCTGAAATATGCTCTTCAAATTCTCTATCATATCGAAAGCCTGAATGTTTTCGAAATGCTGTTGCAAATTGGGATCCATACAAGCCAGCAAGAGGCAGCTGATCTCGTTTGATTCATCAATGAGTTTCTGGTGGGCATTCTAGGTTGTGGCGTTAGCATTCTCGACAGGTTCCTTTGGAAGTGGATCCGCTAGAACATGTTCCTTTTTATCGTGCTTGAGAACAATTCTCAGATTTCTATACCAGGTGGTAAAGTTTGTTCCATTCAGTTCATCCTTTTCCAGAATTGATTTCAATGCAAAGTTGGGTTGAGCATGTGGTGCCATTGATCTACAACGGAAAATATGCAATCACTAAGCAATGTGCTTATGTAGAGTAATTCAAGCCTTAAACAGAACTGCTCTCACTAAAGTCAGCATCCCTCAGCAAACTCTCAGTGATTCAGGACACGTCTAGTGTGAGCGACTAGTGAGCTTTAGCATCACTGCTAGCCAACTTGCCTATTCGGTAAGCAACTCATTGCCAATCGTATCTCTATATGACTCCTGTCGGTCAGGTAGGTATCTTATACCCCGGCTCCCAACCTTCTTTGGCACAAGGCCCAAAACCATGTTCATAGCCCTTTCAAGTTAACCAGATGTAGTTCATGTCCGTGTCCGACACGAACCCTCCAGTTCAAGGACACCCAGTAGCACCTCAATTTTATGAGCCCACCACTAGACGTACTTGACGTGCGAAGGTGCAACATCCGGAATGGCAATGTGCTTGATATTAATGAGGGATCTTTCTACCATACTGACATGCATAGAAACAAGAAGCAATATTAATCACATTTAAACATAAATATGTGAAATAATATGGCTCCTTCATGGACATGCTTCTAGGTCGGCTCCAACTCTGATGACCAGGGCGGATCTCCATCTTGTCCGTCTCGCTAGGACGCCAAAGCCTCGAACTTGATCTCTGTCCTCCAACTACTACAACTAGTAATGAATTTATAGAGAATCACAAGTTGACACGCAGGTCGTTATACAATATAATGACAGCACTTTGGCTCTTGCCGGTGGACAATAATGACATGCAGTTCATGTTAAATTACACACATGCATCACATACATATGAGCCATACTATTCACATCAAAACAAACCTATGCATATGAAAGTGCGTTATATCGACTAGAGGGGGTGAATAGGCGATTTTTACAAATTCATCACTTGAGGAATTTGAACTTTGAGGAATTTGAAATGTGATGAATAACTAGCAGCGGAATAAGTACTCAAGTGCATGAGGAACATAGTAACAGCATAGTCTTCATGACGAAATGAAACATACACAAATAGAGAGTAGCGTGATGCAGGACAAGCAATGATGAACAAGGTAACTTGAAGAGTTTGAGGTGAGGAAATTGTGAAAGTCTTCAGTCAAATTCTTCAAACAGTAACAATCAATTTCATCAACAGGTATATGAGGAATAGAGGGGTTGAGGAAATAGAACTAGATAGCTCGATGAAGACAATGGTTTGATGACCCAGTTCCAACTTTTATGACAGCCGTACGTCTGGTTTGGAGCGGCATGGTATTTAAACCAGAGGACACACAGTCCTAGGACACACAGTCCTTACCGTATTCTCCTTGAGCTAAGGTCACACAGTCCTCGCCCAACACTCGTGGTAAGTCTTCAGGGTAGACTTCCAAATCCCTCACAAACTGGTCACCCGGCGATCCACAATTTACTGCTGGATGCTCTAGACCAAGGTCACTTTGTGATCCCCAATTGACTGCAGGAGCACTAGACCATGACGCCTAATCATCTGGAGGATGCACAGTCCTCAAAGGTAACAAGCGTCGGTTCCACACAGGAGTTTCTTCAGTGATGCTCAATCAATTTGGGTTTTTGTGGTTTGATTGTAGGTTTTTCATCACTGATGATTTTCTCTCAAAAGTCATCGGAGGATGGGTTGCTCTCAAATGACAAGTGTCAGTTCTCTCTCTCGGAGCAGCCAACCAGCTAGTGGTTGTGGGGTGGCTATTTATAGCCAGGATGCAAACTAACATGATAAGACATAAATGCCCCCAATGATATGACCATTATGTGGATAAGAATGATTGGGGACAGCTGGCGCTAAGCACAGCAACGGTCGGAATTTCGAACTATGAAAGTCCTCAGCTTATCATGTTCCTCAATTGTAAGCAATTCGCACTGGCGAAATCCTAACTCCTCAGTCAGATCAATTTCCTCAGAGACCAGAAGAACTTCGTCTGTGTCACTAAAGAACTTGTCTGAACCGTAAGAGATTTCCAAAGGCTTCACTCGAAGGATTGTATGGGTTGAGGATTTTGGAGGTGAGCATTAGTTGGAAATTTTCCTTAGTATTACCTCGGCCCCCTTTAACAGTACGGTGTTTCTTATGACTCAAATAAAGGAAACAAAACTACGAAAATAAAAGTCTTCATGCTTCATATTCCTCGTTCATATCTTCAAGGTCACACCAACTTCTTCATTTTCAAAGTCTTCACAAAGTCTTTACCAAAGTCTTCAGAAAGTCTTCGGCAAAGTCTTCACTTGAAGACATACATTTTTAGGGGTCGATAATCTCTGATTATATCAAACTCCTCATCGACTTATAGAGCATGTGTACACTCACAAACGCATTAGTACCTTAACCTGTAAGTCTTCAATACACCAAAATCACTAAGGGGCACTAATGCACTAACAATCTCCCCTTTTTGGTGATTGATGACAAATAGGTTAAGTTTTCAACGGGGATAAACATATGAAGTGAAAGTACAGATTTTGAGGAATTTGATTGCAAGATATAGAAGAACTCCAGCTGAAGATGTGCATATTTGAGGAATTTGCTTTGGACTGCAAATGCACATGGCAGGTTCAAACATGGAGAACTCCCCCTATATCTTGTAACTCATACACGCATTTGAATATATGATATGAAGAATTTCAAATGCGTGAGGAAAATGGTGTCTGACGAAATTCAGCATGGATGCATTTAGGTATTTGAGGAAATAAACATGCGAGGAAATAGTTCAAAAGTGTCAGACCACCATCGGACTTAAGTTTACAACTCAATCAACAAAAGTTTTGGAAGGGCGAGAGTTGTAACTTAAACAAAAATAGCCCATTTGTAGAGACCCGCTTGAAGACTAACTCAAATTTTCTCCCCCTTTGTCATCGAAGACCAAAAGGGAAGAAAAAGTGATGACTAACGCCCATTTGAAGAATTTCATCGTGTTGGTGAGGAAGAAACACCAGCGTTGTCGGGGTCGTTTGTCGATGCAGGGCCTGTAGCAGTGTCGTCAATGTCTTCATCGTCATCACGCTCGCGAGATGAAGAATATGAACTTTCTTGAATTTCTTCTGAGGTCGCCGAGCCCAGTCGGGATGTTCCTCAATATCCAGCTCATCCAGTTCTACAGAAGGCATGATGTGAGACAGTACAGCCCAAGAGCGCCTGAGGTTTTCATGTGCATAATAGTGGTTCCATTTGACAGTGTTTTGCGTTACAGTCATATTCTGGACAATGTATCCAAGTTGACGCTTTACCCACTTGTGATTGTGATCGACCTTCTGATGAAGACTTATTAGAAGCTCGCGATCAGTCATCACACGAGGGGCAGACTCTTGAGGATGTTGAGCTAAGGCTTTTGCACCGGAGTCTTGAGTGGCCATGTCATCATTGGTGGAGAAGGAAGCGTCTTTGCGGAACTGTCCATCCAAAGTACGAGTGCCTTCATCAATGACAGATTTGCCTTTTCCTTTAGCTGAGGCAATTGAGCTCTTGATGACTTCTATTGGAGGTAGAAAGCTAAAGTGATTCTCAAAATCAGCCTTGAAAGGAACTGAGGTCTTTGCCCTGATGAATTTCATGATCCATGGCGCATAGGGCTTCTGTTCAAATGGAGCTAAGGCAGCACTAGCCAATGTCCTCATGAAGAAATCATGCAAGTTGATGGGAATCCCATGAACGATGTTGAAGAGCATATTCTTCATGATTCCTTCCACTTCCTGTTCTTCAGAATCGTGGCCTTTCTGAGGACATAATGTATTTGTGAGGATACGGTAAACAGTCCTAGGCACATATAGCAGATTCTTCACAAGGAAGGTGTTTGGTTGAGGCGTTCCAGGAGGCAAAGGCTTCATCAATACTTGCATCAGCTGATTTGGAAGTGCAGGCTCATTAAACAGTTTTCGGGCTTCATCTGAGGGAATTGGAATAGGGACACACTGAAGCAATTCAGAGGCTTGAGCAGTGAAGTGGGTCGTGCCAGTCATCCAGTCCAATATCCATGAGTTGATATCTAAGGAATTTCCGCTAATATGTAGCGTGGCATAGAACTGAATGATGATTTCTTCATTCCAGTCGCGGATGTCGACACAGAATGGAAGAAGGCCTGCTTCATAGAGAACTTGGAGCACTTGAGTGAATGATGGAAGACTTTCCATATCAGCATGAGGAATCTGATGGTGCTCGAAGACTTTCTTCTTCTCATATAGGACTGACGCATAGTAGTTGAGTTGAGAGGCAGTCCAGAATCTGTTGCGACCAGCCCTTGCAGAGTCAAAGGGGTTTGGTCCATAGAAGAATGAGTGTTCATTGAAGAAATTACTCTTGAGGAATTTGGGACGAATAGTGCCTTTGAAGGGCAGTCTTGGCTTGGGTTGAAGATTTGTTCGTGTGCGCCCCTTGATCTCCGTTGGCATGGGAGGAACAACAGACTGAGTGATTTGAAGAACTGGTTCCTCTGCAGTGGCCGGAGCATCATTTTCCTCAGTTGTTGTAGCTGGAATTTCTTCACTGTCTGGAAGGTACAGATGTTCAGAGTCTTCTGGGATTTCTTCAGTTTGTGTAGGTGACTGAGGAATCAACATCAGAGGAGTTTCCATTGGTGAATTGGGATGTGCAGATTCCCAATATTCATCATTGACGACTGGAGTAGTGTCACCAATGTCAACTTCTTCATCAGTTTCTTCTATGCTAGCTTCCTCGGTAGTTACCAGAAGCTGGGGCGATGATACCTTGAGGGTTGATGCGGTGTCATCAATGACAATTTCCTCATCAAGAGGCTCTGTGGAAGCAGCCGAATGAGTTTCTTCTTCTTCAGGGATGACATACTCCTCCCCGAATGGCACAATAGCATAGGTTGCTGCTAAGGAAATTGGAGTTGCATCAATTGGAGTAGCTGAGGAACTTGATGAAGTTTTCAACTTCTTCAACACAGGGGCATCAGAAGTTGACGCTTTTCTCTTGAGTGGATTTTCCTCAGCAGTAGCAGTTTCTTCAGGAACGACTGATGCAGCCGCCCTGGGTGGTTCGGTTTCTTCAGGCACAGCAGATTCTTCAGCTGGCCTATCAGATTCTTCAGGTACAACAGAAGTACCTGTTGGCATAGCCGTTTCTTCAGGCACAACATTGGAGGTTGTCCTGGCATGTTCATCAGTGGTTTGAGTTTCCTCAACAGCACTGGCAGTTGCTTCTGGTGCAGAAGCATTTCCTTTAGCAGTTTCATCAGGCTGAACATTTTCATCAGCTGCCTGAGGAGTTTCATCTACAGTCTCAGCAAATTCTTCAGACTAAAGCTTTTGTGGTTGCGATCGAGCTGCAACCCTGGTGTTGTGATCCTTTACAGCTGCTTGAGCAGCCCTGACGAGTCTAAACTTGGTGCCCTTCCATTCAGCATCATATCTCTGTTGATCCAAAGAGAGTGTGCAAATTTCGGACTGAACTGTGACGAGTTGATTTGGGGTCAAATTCATCACATTTTCGCGCAGAAACTTTTCTTTGCGAGTCCTGTTCCTCTTAGCTCTCAAAGCTTGCTCTCTCTTCCATTGTTCTTCAGAGATGAAGTGGGTGAGGACCTGATCCACTTCAGGAGGCAGATTTAGTGAAGAAAGTGGGGTGCTTGGGTCTTCATGCCATATATCGATGAAGTTGAGGATCATCTTGGGATCCAGCATGAGAGGAACGAAGCTACCCTTTGCTCTAGCAGCCCTGTGCAGACTTTGTCTGATGATTTCTACCAATTCCTCATCATCATCTTCATCATCATCACTATCATTATCCTCAGAACGTGAGGGCATGGTCATCACAACCTTGCTTGTGTGAGGACTTGGTCTTTGACCTCGTCTAGCAGTTTTCTTCAGCTTCAATGCAGAGGGGCTGGTTGAAGACTTTGCTGTGTTGGAGGAGCTAGCAGTGATCTTTGGGACTGTGGTGAAACCCTCAGTCCTCTTGCATGTAGCCAGATGCACTGGTGTTGAGAACTTTGTAACTGCTGCAGGCTGTAGAAGTCTGAGCAGCGACAATTCCTAGTACTGAGGACTTTGAAGGCTGAGTCCTTTGACCTTGAGGAATGTGCTGTGTAGGTCTTGATGTTGAAGAACCTATCTTCAAAGCAGATTTCTTCATGATTTTCTTCAGAGCACTTGCAGAAGCTCCGACAGAGGCAGTAGCAGCAGAATCTTCATTGAATTTCTTCACTGCTTCTTTGGCTTTCCTAGCCAGTTTGGTTTGCTGCTTCTCCCATAGATGAGGAAAATCCTAACCAGTCTTTAGGCTTGTGGGATCAACGATTTGGTTCTGAGCTAGAAGAGGCCTGGTGCAAGGTGGTTTCACTTCAAATTTCATCATGTACTTTGGGGTTACATAACGATATTCTTTCCATTCCTTTGCCCATCTCCTCTCAATCTTTTGCAGACGGATCTTTCTCTGCTTGGTTGTCTCTTTCCCATGTGTTTCTTCATCAGGTGTGCAATATTCATCATACGCATCCTCTGGAATCTCAAAGGCAGTGTGCACATCTGGCTTCTTTCCTCCTTTCTAAGGTTTCTTTTCTTCAGCCATTTTCTTCACTTGAGGAATATAAACTCTTGAAGATTCTGAAGAGGTACACAATTTTTCTTCAAGAAGCGCTGCAAATGAGTTAAGTTGATGAGAACCTAGTGATTCGTCAGCGAACATGTTGTACCTGTGAACATAGTATAGGTGCGAGGAACTTGAAGAGGTCATATGCGTGCTCAGAAATTTTGAAGAAAAATTAGGTGTGAGGAATTTGACCATGGATGTGTTGAGGAATTTTACTAAGTGTTCTTTGTCTCAGGTTCCTGAGTTGTACAAATTTTGAGGATTTGCACAATTGAGGAATCTTGAAGAAAATCATTACTTAGAGAAAATCATCAAGTATGAGGATATGTAAGGTGCTTTAAAATAAGGTTCATGAAGAACAAACACCTTTTGAGGAATATGTAGAGCATTTGAGGATCAAGCAAGGGAAGTAAAAATAAATTTATTTAACCTGGTGAAGAACACGACGAACTCAGGGATGAGATTGGGAAGTTCGTGCGTTCAGATCTCCCATGCCCTAGCTTCGCAGAGGGAGAGAGCTACATCGGCGGCGGGATGAGGATTTCCGCGGCCGGTGCGAGTACGGTGATGACGAGGTTGAGGCAGTGAAGCTCTTCCTCACCGGCGACGATGACTTTAGCGGCGGCGCTAGGTTGGAGCTCGGGAGAGGGATGAGATGCGGAGTAACTAAGCACGGTTGATGGGAAGGGGGTACTTATAGAGGAAGTGAAAACCGATCCGCTCGAAGATTTTGGACAGGATTGCCCCTGACCCTTGCTCTCCACGCGACAGGTGTCACCCACGTACTTACCGGTGGTGATCATGGGTTATGCAGGCGCGAGAATAGGAACAGTTTGAGCGGGAACCGCCGAAAATTTTGGTAGTGAAGATTTCAAAGTTTTCATTCGCAAATTCTTCAGCTATCAAGGACACAGTGAACACTTTGAACGAGTTTCAAAGTAGAACGCATATGAAGAATTTGTGAACAGACTTGGTTGAGTTTAGCATAGAGGGGAAAAGGGGTCCGATCACATTCACTTAGATGAAAATTAACTTGAAGAATTAGAAATAAGTGAATGATGTTGAGGACATTGAAAACTCAAATATAAATATATATATATATATATATATATATATATATATATGTATAGTCAATGAAGAACATGAGTTTCAAAGTTTGAAGAATTTGAAAAGTTGAAGAATTTGAAAAACTTGAGGAATTTGATAGTTTGAAGAATTTGCAAAAACAACGAAATGCTCAATTTTGAAGAATTTCAACTTTTGGTTGGTGGCGTAACCCACCGTATAAGAATGATGATTTCAGACACCGCGTACAATTGTCGTAGGGTTCTGAGAATCAAATTCTTCATTAATTTCTTCACACTTAGAGAGTTATTCTTCATTGATTGAAGAAAAACGTTTCTTCGTGTGTTGCACATCAAGGTCATCAATTTTGCATAAGTGTTAGGATGTGTGTCTTTCTTCAAAGGACATTCGAAGATTCTAAGATATTTAGCTCACACCGCAACTTGCAAAATCTCTTTTCATCCAAGGGCTTAGTGAAGATATCGGCCAGTTGTTCTTCAGTGGGGATGTGGTCAATGAAGATGTCGCCCTTGAGTACATGATCTCAAAGAAAGTGATGACGAATTTGGATGTGCTTGGTCTTGGAATGCTAAACTGGGTTATAAGCAATCTTGATGGCACTCTCGTTGTCGCAGTAAAGAGGCACATTCTTCAACTTGATGTCGTAGTCCTTGAGGGTTTGCTTCATCCATAGTAACTGAGCACAACACGAGCCGGCAACAATGTACTCAGCTTCTGCAGTAGAGAGTGAAACATAGTTCTGCTTCTTTGAGGACCAACAGACTAAGGATCATCCGAGGAAATGACATGTGCATGAGGTTGACTTGCGATCCACACGATCTCCAGTATAGTCAGCATCAGAGTATCCGACGAGGTGAAGATTTGAGCCCTTGGGATACCACAATCCAACTGTTGGTGTGTGAGCTAAGTATCGAAGAATATGTTTCACAGCCTTATGGTGTGATTCCTTCGGTGTTGCTTGGAATTGAGCACACATGCAAACACTTAGCATTATATCAGTCCTAGATGCACATAGGTACAATAAGGAGCCAATCATGGAGCGGTATACCTTCTGATCAAAAAATTTACCATTTTCATCAGTGCAGAGGTGTCCTTTTGAAGGCATTGGAGTTTTGACGCCTTTGCAATCTTGCATGTCGAATTTCCTCAGAACATCTTTGAGGTATTTCTCTTGTGAGATGAAGATGCCATTGTCTTGCTAACAAATTTGAAGACCTAGGAAGAATTTCAACTCTCCCATCATAGACATTTGATATTCTTCACTCATCATATAGGCAAATTCATCACTGTAACATTTGTCAGTACAGCCAAAGATAATATCGTCTACATATATCTGGCATACGAACAGTTCATTGTCATAGGATTTTGTGAAAAGGGTTGGGTCGAGTGAACCGGGTTTGAAGCCTATCTTCATGAGGAATTCCTTCAGAGTGTCATACCACGCCCGACGGGCCTGCTTGAGGCCATAGAGGGCCTTGTTTAGTCTGAAGACTTTGTCAGGATGCTTAGGGTCTTCAAAACCTGGGGGTTGAGCAACATATACTTCTTCCTCAAGCTTACCATTGAGGAATGCACTTTTCACATCCATTTGATATAAGATGATATCATGATGGTTAGTGTAAGCAAGTAATATGCGAATAGCTTCAAGTCTAGCAACAGGTGCAAACGTTTCATCAAAGTCAATTCCCTCAACCTGTGTGTAGCCTTGAGCTACAAGTCGAGCCTTATTCCTCATCACAAGGCCATTTTCATCTTGCTTGTTGCGGTAGATCCACTTGGTACCTATGATTTTATGCTTGTGAGGATCTGGCCGCTTGACAAGTTCCCACACATTGTTGAGCTTGAATTGATGCAATTCCTCTTGGATAGCTTGAATCCACTCGGGCTCCTTGAATGCTTCATCAACTTTGGTGGGCTCTATGATAGAGACAAAGACAAAGTGCCCACAAAAGTTAGTTAGATGTGAAGCTTTTGAGCGTGTGAGAGGACCTGGTGCATTGATGTCATCGATGATTTTGTCAATCTGCACTTCATTTGCTACTCTTGGATGAGCAGGTTGACGAGGCTGAGGATTTTCATCAGCACCATTTTCTTCAGGTATATCAGCATGAGAGTCTTCATTGTTGGAATGATTTCCTCAGTGGGTATGACATCTTTTGTTGCCTTCAGCTTGATGGATTCTTCAGGAGACTGTTCATCTAACACAAAAGGCAGGAGCTCTCTTTGCGAGCCATTAGTTTCATCGAGCCGCACATATACAGTTTCAACAACCTTTTGATGGTAGGTGTTGAAGACATTGTAGGTGTGCGAGTCCTTTCTGTAACCAAGCATAAAACCTTCATGTGCTTTCGGTGCAAACTTAGAACTGTGGTGAGGATCTCCGATCCAGCATTTTGCACCGAAGACTTTGAGATAACTTACATTGGGTTTCTTGCCTGTCATAAGCTGATATGAAGTCTTCTTGAAGAATTTGTGAAGATATACCCTATTGATGATGTGGTATGCAGTGTCAATTGCTTCAGGACAGAAGCGACGAGGAGTCTTGTATTCATCAAGCATGATTCGAGCCATCTCAACAAGAGTCCTGTTCTTGCGCTCCACGATGCCATTTTGCTGAGGAGTATAAGGGGTAGATAGCTCATGAGTAATACCAAGTTCATCAAGATTTTTATCAAGATTAGTGTTCTTAAACTCAGTCCCATTATCACTCCTGATATGCTTGATCTTGACGCCGAAGTTGGTGGAGGCCCTTGAAGCAAATCGTCTGAAGACGTCCCGCACTTCATTTTTGTACAAAATAATATGCACCCATGTGTAACGAGAGTAATCATCAACAATGACAAAGCCATACAAACTTGATGCATTTGTTAGTAAGGAGTAATGAGTGGGGCCAAACAGATCCATGTGAAGCAATTCAAAGGGTCGAGTTTTGGTCATGATTGTCTTTGAGGGATGCTTGGATCTGATCATCTTCCCAGATTCACATGCACCGCAAAGGTGGTCCTTGAGGAATTTCACACCCTCGATGCCAATGGCGTGCTTTTTCTTCACGAGTGTGTGCAGGTTCCTCATACCAGCATGTCCAAGTCGTCGATGCCACAACCACCCTTCTGAAGAATTTGCAAGTAAGCAAGTGGCAGGTTGAGGACCTGTAGAGAAATCAACAATATACAAGTCTCCTCTCCTAAAGCCTTTGAAGACTTTGGAATTGTCAGATTCCATGATGACAACACAACGAAATTTTCCAAACATGACCACCATATCAAGATCACAAAGCATTGAGACAGACATAAGGTTGAACCCGAGGGATTCAACAAGCATCACCTTATCCATGATTCAGTCCTTTGAGATAGCAACCTTTCCAAGTCCCAATGCCTTGCTTTTTCCTTTGTTGGCGTAGGTGATATGCTTTAGAGGAGATGGAGTGAGTGGCAAATTCATCAGTAGAATCTTGTCACCCGTCATGTGGTTTGTGCATCCACTATCGAGAACCCACTTAGTAGCTTTTAGAGTATCATCCTGCAGATGAATTAGTACAACTTACAAACTCATATGCTTCAGAGTGAAGAATATGATATCAATTTCATCAGACAGAATTTCATCACATAAGATAGTAAGCAAGTAGAGTGAGGACGTGAGAAATGAAGAATTCATTTCATCATGGTTGGCTTGCGTCCTTTCAAGCATTTCCTCAGGTCTCCAGCAAATTCATCAGATGTTCAAATTCATCTGGAGACCTGACCTTGCATAAGATGTCAGTTTGATTTCTTCACCACCCACATCTGGAAGGGTGGCAAAGAATTCATCATTCTGCGAGTACCATATGAGAAGGGAGGCATAGAAGCAAGTGGGTTTCGTTTCATAGGGCGAGGGTTAGAGTATTCAAATGAATAAGCAGAGAAAATCTTCGAGGACTTATGAACATAATGGTTTGAAGAATAATGCACATATTCATAACTCTTAGGTTTTCCCTGCGAAACAGAGGCATTAGCACGAGAATGATGATTTTGACCATTTGAGGAATTTGGTCCAAGTGAGGACTTTGGTCCATATGAGGAATTTGATCTGGGGTTTCTATTCTTCATGAGTGGTGTCGTGAGGACATTCACTTGAAGGTTTTGTAGGTAGCTCTTGGGAACCCAGATTTTCTTCATAGGAGAACCGTTCCTGCAGTTAGTTCCAACATATCTAGCAAATACTTCACTTTTCTGATTTTTGAAGAATTTGTAGTTTTAGTCAAGTGATTCATCAGAGGAATATGAAGTTTCACAAGTAAAGCCAGATAAAGTGGATGGATCTACAGGAGATCCTTTTGCAACAACCCATGAGGTTTTGGGATACTGCTCAGATGTCCAGTAGGATCCATCAGCATTGAGTTTCCTCACAAAGGCAATACCCTCTTTCCTAGGGTTCCTGTTCAGTATCTGCTTTTTGAGGACATCGCAAAGGGTTTGATGCCCTTTGAGACTTTTGCACATGCATGTCACATACAATTCCTTCAACCCTGCATTGTAATCAGTGATACTAGTGGTATCCTCAGATGAGGAATTTAAGACCACGGGAATAGTTGAAGAAATTGCAGCAATAGAAGCATTTGAACATTCAGGTGAAGAATTAGCAGTTTCACGATCAATGCATTTCAAACAAGGTGGAATGAAATCTTCCTGAGCGGTACTGATCTATTGAGCCAGTAAGGAATCATTTTCCCTTTGGAGATCCTCATGTGACACCCTCACTTTCTCAAGATCTTGCTTTCCTTGAAGAAATTCGTCAGAAAGCTTCTCATGATCAGCTAAGAGGTTGTTATGATGACTCTGAAGATTATCATACTTTGTCTAAAGACTTTTTGGAACAACAGACAGAGTTTGAGTCCGATCCACTTCATGGTTTAACAGATCATCACTTTTGTTTAGCATTTTATGAAGCTTTTCAAGTGCACTTTATTGCTTAGTGGCAATTTTAACAAGTTTAGCATAGCTAGGTTTCACATATTCATCAGATTCACCTTCACTTGATTCGGATGAGGAATGATGTTTGTGTACCTTTGAGCCTTTTGCCATGAAGCAATAAGTGGGAGCATGATCATCGTTGCTGATGTCAGAGTCGTTGGAGTAGTCAAACTCTTCATCGTTAAAGATGGACTTGCTGACGAAAGCAGTAGCGAGAGCAAAGCTAGCGACACCAGATTCTGATTCCTCCTTAGATTCTTCCTCTTCTTCATATTCTTCACATTCTTCCTCAGAATCCATTTCCTTGCCGATGAATGCTCGAGCCTTTTTGGAACCATTCTTCTTGTGCTTTGAGGACTTTGAAGATGAGGACTTTGCAGATGAGGACTTTGAAGATTTCTTCTTTTTTTTCGAGTCATCAGAACTATCATCCTTGTATTTCTTCTTCTTCTTGAAGTCTTTCTCCCAGAGAGGATAGTCAGAAATAAAGTGACCAGGCTTCTTGCAACGATGTTAGGTTCTTTTCTTGTAAACTTCTGAGGAATCTGATTTCCTCAAGCCACTTTTTGATGACTTTCTAAATCCACCTCTTCTTGAGAACTTCTGGAATTTCCTCACAAGCATTGCTAGTTCCTGACTTACTTCTTTAGGATCACCAAGGCTGATGTCCGAATCTTCTTCTTCAGATAAGGAAATTGCTTTTGCCTTCAAAGCACGAGATCTTCCATAGCTTGGCCCGTAGAGGTCTCTCTTTTCAGCTTGTTGGAATTCATCAGTATTGAGTCTCTCAAGAATATCAGCAGGATCAAGAGCTTTATAGTCTCCACGTTCTTGAATCATCAAAATCAGAGTATCAAATGAGGAATAGAGAGATCGTAGCAGTTTCTTCACCACTTCATGGTCAGTGATATCAGTGGCACCCAGTGCTTGAAGTTCATTGGATATATCAGTGAGGTGATCAAATGTTTGCTGAACATTTTCATTGTCAAGTCTCTTGAAGCGATTGAAGAGATTGCGAAGAACATCAACACAAGAGTCACGTTGAGTGGAAACACCTTCGTTGACTTTGGACAGCCTATCCCAGATAAGCTTAGAAGACTCCAAAGCGCTCACTCTGCCATACTGACCTTTGCTCAAATGGCCACAGATGATATTCTTCGCTTGAGAATCGATTTGCTTGAATCTCTTCACATCAGCAGTAGTAACAGTGGGAGTGACAGAGGGCACGTCATTTTACACAACATACCAGAGATCATTGTCAGTAGCTTCAAGGTGCATACACATCTTGTTCTTCCAGTAGGGGTAGTTTGTCCCATTGAAGGTAGGACATCCCACGGAAACCTTGATCATACCTGCAGTCGACATAACTAGAACTCCAGGTAGTTAAACCAAAATCACACAAAGCGAGGGAGTACCTGCTCTGATACCAATTGAAAGTGCATTATATCGACTAGAGGGGGGTGAATAGGTGATTTTTACAAATTCATCACCTGAGGAATTTTAACTTTGCGGAATTTGAAATGTGATGAATAACTAGCAGCGGAATAAGTACTCAAGTGCATGAGGAACATAGTAACAGCATAGTCTTCATGATGAAATGAAACATGCACAAATAGAGAGTAGCGTGATACAGGACAAGCAGTGATGAACAAGGTAACTTGAAGAGTTTGAGGTGAGGAAATTGTGAAAGTCTTCAGTCAAATTCTTCAAACAGTAACAATCAATTTCATCAACAGGTATATGAGGAATAGAGGGGTTGAGGAAATAGAACCAGATAGCTCGATGAAGACAATGGTTTGGTGACCCAGTTCCAACTGTTGTGATAGTCGTACGTCTGGTTTGGAGCGGCCTGGTATTTAAACCAAAGGACACACAGTCCTAGGACACACAGTCCTTACCGTATTCTCCTTGAGCTAAGGTCACACAGTCCTCGCCCAACACTCGTGGTAAGTCTTCAGGGTAGACTTCCAAAACCCTCACAAACTGGTCACCCGGCGATCCACAATTTACTGCTGGATGCTCTAGACCAAGGTCACTTCGTGGTCCCCAATTGACTGCAGGAGCACTAGACCATGACGCCTAACCGTTTGGAGGATGCATAGTCCTCAAAGGTAACAAGCGTCGGTTCCACACAGGAATTTCTTCAGTGATGCTCAATCACTTTGGATTTTTGTGGTTTGATTGTAGGTTTTTCCTCAATGATGATTTTCTCTCAAAAGTCCTCGGAGGATGGGTTGCTCTCAAATGACAAGTGTCAGTTCTCTCTCTCTCGGAGCAGCCAACCAGCTAGTGGTTGTGGGGGGTGGCTATTTATAGCCAGGATGCAACCTAACATGATAAGACATAAATGCCCCCAATGATATGACCGTTATGTGGATAAGAATGATTGGGGACAGCTGGCGCTAAGCACAGCAATGGTCGGAATTTCGAACTATGAAAGTCCTCAGCTTATCATGTTCCTCACTTGTAGGCAATTCACACTGGCGAAATCCTAACTCCTCAGTCAGATCAATTTCCTCAGAGACCAGAAGAACTTTTTCTCTGTCATTGAAGAACTTGTCTGAACCGTAAGAGATTTCCAAAGGCTTCACTCGAAGGATTGTATGGGTTGAGGATTTTGGAGGTGAGCATCAGTTGGAAATTTTCCTTAATATTACCTCGGCCCCCTTTAACAGTACAGTGTTTCTTATGACTCAAATAAAGGAAACGAAACTACGAAAACAAAAGTCTTCACGCTTCATATTCCTCGTTCATATCTTCAAGGTCACACCAACTTCTTCATTTTCAAAGTCTTCGCCAAAGTCTTCAGAAAGTCTTTAGCAAAGTCTTCACTTGAAGACATACATTTTTAGGGGTCGATAATCTCCGATTATATCAAACTCCTCATCGACTTATAGAGCCTGTGTACACTCACAAACGCATTAGTACCTTAACCTCTAAGGATTCAATACACCCAAATCACTAAGGGCACTAGATGCACTAACAACATAGAATCACATTCTACCAGTTTGTGTGATCATGTACGAAATACAAGGCGCTACGCACACGGCGGTCCCGCGGGTGTGGGCAGCGCCTGATGTTTTCGGAAATCACAGATCGTATATGTACTCCGATCATGCCGAATATTCTGATGTGACCAATCTCATCGATCATCGTGAACACAATTCGTATTTACGTTTCACGGTTAACCCCGATGGCGAATACCAACCGGTAGGGGCAGGTTGTGTCATGACCTCATTGATTCCAATTGATAGAAAACATAGCCTCAATCTATCCCAATGTTCAATTGATCTCATCAACCGTGCACATAGCCGATCTCATGAACAACGACAGATCAAATCCACCGCCACCACATATCACATATGCTACCGATCTGAAACCAAAACCTACAACAGAGGCTCTCATACCACTTGTGTGTTCTATCGTAGGTGCATCGCATGCAAATTAAAATTTTCCTATGCGAAGAAAATCCAAGAACATGCTATGGAGGTGGATCATAGATCATTACCACTTGACGCGCAGTGCCGTGCAGCGGAAGTAGAGGTGGGACAGCGCGTCCGCGTTGTCCGTCTCCTCCTCGTCCGTTCTTCCTCGAGCAGCCGGTCCGATCTCCCTCGAACAGTCAGTCCGCCGGATCCCGCGTATAGGTTTGCTGGAGCGGGGCAAGTGCACCGCCTCCAACGGTATCCGCGCGTGCAAGAGGAACACACCATGCGGCGAACTGCTAGGTCCGATCACACAGTCGGTGGCGAGTGGAGGTGGCTATTCGCAATACAGACAAACCCTAATGACGGTGCCGAAGCGATCAACCGGATGGGTGTGCCTCACCTCCACTATATATAGGCATCCGACGCGGGCTCAACTCTTGGGCCTCGCATGGATCCTAAAGCCCATGTGTTCCTTCCCTTAAGTGCGTGACCCTTTAGGTTCTCGTACACTTGGTCGCGAGTCAGATGACATCCGACTCGACCAGTCATTAGTGGCCTCTAGCAAGACGTGTCGACTCTAAGTGTCCGATGAAGATGGTTAGGCGAACCTGTACTTCACACTTCTGTTCCCTTTGCCACACGATATATGTTGTCGTGCACAATGTTATATGGTCACCATTGTTGCAGTACGACTTCTTTCTCGTTCTGGTGAATCCGACCAACATTCGGATTATCTCATCATCCTCATCGCATGGTCATGCTTATCCAGGTCGGATCACCCGAGGAGCTAGAGTATATCTCTGCTAATCGGAGGGGCAAATCCCATCTTGCTCGAGCATGTCTCGTAGCATGGGTCTGGACAAGCCCGAAACCTACCTTTGTAACTACCCAGTCACGGAGTAGCGTTTGGTCAGCCCAAAGCAAGTCTGTCACCATCCCAAGTACATGCGCTAGCTTAGGTCTTAGGACATAGAATGTATGTTGTACTAGAGACTCATAGATGACCTATCGCTGCGTCTCATAGTTGTGTCTGTTCAACTCAAGCCTTATCTCAACTCGGATCTGACTATGTCGAATCCGACCAGACCTTTCTGAGTCCATATTATCCGGCTAGCATCCAATGCTACATGGTCAGTGAGACCGAACCATCCACTATGTCATATGCTAAGATTAGTTGTGCGTCCACACAACCCTTTGGACTAGGGACCATTAGGACAGTTATCATACAATAAGTAGTCTCGCAAACAAGTCATGTACTTGTTAATACACATCAATGATAATGTCCGAGGACTATCTTTATTCATAAAGACATAGGAAATATCATCATACATGATTGCCTCTAGGGCATATCTCCAATAGGAGGAATATAGAATTTGATGAGGTTGTTGAACCCTTGTTTCAACCAGAGAGTAGCTTGGCGTAGAAAGATGTTTCTGTGGAGCCTACTTCAGTTGAAGAGGAAGTTAATGATGATGATCATGAAGCTTCGGATCAAGTTACTATTGAACCTCGTGGGTTGACAAGGACGCGTACTGCTCCTGAATGTTACGTCAACCCTGTCTTAGAGGTCATGTTGTTGGACAACGATGAACCTACGAACTATGGAGAAGCGATGATGGGACCGGATTCCAAAAAATGGTTAGAAGCCATGAAATCCGAGAAAGGATCCATTAATGAAAACCAACTAGGGACTTTGGTAGACTTGCCCGTTGAACGATACGTCGTTGAGTACAAATAGACCTATAAGATGAAGACAGACGCTGATGGTGAATGTCACCATTTATAAAGCTTGACCTGTCACAAAGAATTTTCTGACAAGTTCAAAGAGTTGACTACGATGAGAATTTCTCACCCATAGCGGTGCTAAACTCTATTGGAAGTATGTTAGCAGTTGCTGCATTTTTTTATTATGAAATTTGGCAGAAGGATGTCAAAACATAGTTTCCTTAACGGTTTCCGTGAGGTAAGGTTGTATGTGATACAACCAGAAGGTTTTGTCACTCCTAAGGATGCTAAAAGGTGTGCAAGCTTGAGCAATCCTTCTATGGGCTGGAGCAAGCATCTCGGAGTTGGAATATACGCTTTGATGAGGTGATCAAAGTTTTTGGGTTTATACAAAGTTTATGAGAAACTTGTATTTACAAGAAAGTGAGTGGGAGCACTATAGAATTTCTGATAAGTATATGTGGATGACATATTGTTGATCAGAAATGATGTAGAATTTCTGGAAAGCATAAAGGGTTTTCTGAAAGGAGTTTTTCAAATGAAGACCTAGATAAAGGTACTTAATTGTTGGGCATCAAGATCTATAGAGATAGATCAAGACGCTTCAATGAGTACATACCTTGACAATATTTTGAAAGAGTACAAAATGGATCAGTCAAAGAAGGAATTCTTACATGATTTGTAAGGTGTGAAGTTGAGTAAGACTCCGAGCTCGATCACGGCAGAAGAAAGAGAAAGGACGAAGGTTGTCCCCTATGCCTTAGCCATAAGCTCTATATAGTTTGCCATGGCGTGTATAGAACCATTGAGTGCCTTGCCATGAGTCTGTCAAGGGGCACAAGAGTGATCCAGGACTGGATCATTGGACATCGGTCAAAATTATCCTTAGTAACTAGAGGACTAAGAAAATATTTCTTGATTATGGAGGTGATAAAGAGTTCGTTGTAAAAGGTTACGTCGATGCAAGCTTTAACACCAATCCGGATGATTCTTAGTAGCAATCCGGATACGTATAGTAGAGCAGCCATTTGGAATAGCTCTAAGTGGAGCATGGTAGTAGTATCTATAGTATGACATAAAGATTTGCAAAGTACACACGGATCTGAAAGTCGCAGACCCATTGACTAAAACCTCTCTCACATGCAAAACATGATCGAACCCCAAAACTCATTGGGTGTGAGATTCATAACAATGTAAATCACATAACGATGTGAGCTAGATTATTGGCTCTAGTGCAAGTGGGAGACTATTGGAATATGCCCTAGAGGAAATAATAAATTAGTTATTATCATATTTCCTTGTTTATGATAATCGTTTATTATCCATGCTAGAATTGTATTGATCAAAGATGGTTAAGGTACATGTGTCCATACATAGACAACACCGTGTCCCTAGTATGCCTCTAAAACACTAGCTCGTTGATCAAAGATGGTTAAGGTTTCCTCGCCATAGACATGAGATGTCATTCGATAACAGGGTTATATCATTAGGAGAATGATGTGATGGACAAGAACCAAACTATAACCATAGCATATGATCAGGTCATTTTATTGCTGTAGTTTTCTCTATGTCAAGTATCTATTCCTATGACCATGAGATCATGCAAATCACTGACACCGGAGGAGTACCTTGTGTGTATAAAATGTCGCAACATAATTGGGTGACTATAAAGGTGCTCTACAGGTATTTTTGAGGGTGTATGTTGAGTTGGCATGGATCAAGACTAGGATTTTTTACTCCACGTGACGAAGAGGTATCTCAAGGCCCACTCGGTAATACAACATCACAACCAGCCTTGCAAGAAATGTGACTAAAGTGTTAGCCATAGGATCTTGTATTACGGAACAAGTAAAGAAACTTTCCGGTAACAAGATTGAACTAGGCATAGATATACCGATGATCGAATCTCGGGCAAGTAACATACCGAAGAACAAAGGGAACAACATACGGCATTAACTGAATCCTTGTCATAGAGGTTCAACTGATAAAGATCTTCGTAGAATATGTAGGAACCAATATGGGCATCCAGGTCCTGCTATTGGTTATTGAGTGTAGAGGTGTCTCGGTCATGTCTACCTAGTTCTCGAACCCGCAGGGTCTGCACACTTAACGGTCAGTGATGTTTCAGTAGTATTGATTTATGTATGGTGGTGAGTGGAGGTTGTTTGGAGTCTCGTATGAGATCCTGGACATCACGAGGACCTCCGGAATGGTCCAGAGGTAAATATTGATATATAGGAAGTCCCATTTTGGTCACCGGAAAGGTTTCGGGTACTTTCGTAGTGTATCGAGAGTGCCGGGAGGGTACAGGGGGACCATCGGGAGGGGCCTCTCGCCCCAAAGGGCCTCATGGGCTGTGGGAGGAGGCAAACTAGCTCCTGGTGGGCTGGTCGAAGCTCCCACTAAGGCCCATGCAGCTAGGGGTGGGAAAACCCAAGAGGTGGAAAAGATTTCCAAGTGGGGGAGGAATCCTACTCCTAGTAGGATTGGAGTAGGGCTCCTCCACCTCCCCACTTCGGCCAAAGCCTAGGGGCAGCCCTAGGGGCGCTGGCCTTCCTCCCCTACCTCCTATATATACTATAGGATTTTTTAAGGAAACCCCAACCCTAATTACCACATGCTTCCCTATTCTCCTCTAGATCGTTTCTCCTCTAGATTAATTCTGCGGTGCTTACGCGAAGCCCTGTCGGATTACGTCACCACCACCGCCACCATGCCGTTGTGCTGTCGAAGAACTCATCTACCTCTCCACCTCTCTTGTTGTATCAAGGAGGTGGTTATTGTCATCGAACCATACGTGTGCTGAACGTGGAGGTGTCGTCCGTTCGGCGCTAGGTCGGAAGGACCGCGACTGGACCGCGGGACAGATCGTGATTGGATCGCAGGATGGATAGTGACGGGATCGCGGGACGGCTTGTGATTTGGATCGTCAAGACGTTCGACTACATGAACCGCGTTTCTTAACGCTTCTCGTTTAGCGATCGACAAGGTGTTGGAAATATGCCCTAGAGGCAATAATAAATTAGTTATTATCATATTTCCTTGTTCATGATAATCTTTTCTTATCCATGCTATAATTGTATTGATCGGATACTTAGATGCATGTGTGGATACATAGACAAAACCATGTCCCTAGTATGCCTCTAATAGACTAGCTCGTTGATCAAAGATGGTTAAGGTTTCCTAGCCATGGACATGAGATGTCATTTGATAATGGGATCACATCATTAGGAGAATGGTGTGATGGACAAGACCCAAACTACAAATGTATCCTATGATCGTGTCAGTTTATTGCTACTGTTTTCTGCATGTCAAGTATCTGTTCCTATGACCATGAGATCATGCAACTCACTGACACCGGAGGAGTGCCTTGTGTGTATCAAACGTCGCAACATAACTGGGTGACTATAAAGGTACTCTATAGGTATCTCTGAGGGTGTCTGTTAGATTAGCATGGATCAAGACTAGGATTTGTTACTCCGTGTGACGGAGAGGTATCTCAGGGCCCACTCGGTAATACAACATCACAACAAGCCTTACAAGCAATGTGACTAAGTGTTAGTCACGGGATCTTGTATTACGGAACGAGTAAAGAGACTTGCCGGTAACGAGGTTGAACTAGGTATGGAGATACCGACGATCGAATCTCGGGCAAGTAACATACCGAAGAACAAAGGGAACATCATACGGGATTAACTGAATCCTTGACATAGAGGTTCGACCGATAAAGATCTTCATAGAATATGTAGGAACCAATATGGGCATCCAGGTCCCGCTATTGGTTATTGACCGTAGAGGTGTCTCGGTCATGTCTACATAGTTCTCAAACCCGCAGGGTCAGTACACTTAAGGTTTGGTGATGTTTCGGTAGTATAGAGTTATGCATGGTGGTGACCGAAGGTTGTTCGGTGTCCCGTATGAGATTACGGACGTCATGAGGAGCTCCGGAATGGTCTGGAGGTAAAGATTGATATATAGGAAGTCCTGTTTTGGTCGCCGGAAAAGTTTCGGGCTCATCGGTAGTGTACCGGGAATGCCGGTAGTGTACCGAAAGACCACCGGGAGAGGTATTTCGACCCAAGAGGCTACATGGGCTGTGGGAGTGTGAATACCAGCCCTTAGTGGGCTGGTGTAAGTCCCACATAAGGCCCATGCGGCTAGGAAGAAAGGCCCAAAGAGAAAAAGGTGGAAAAAGGCAAAAAGACCAAAATAAGGAGGAGTCCTAGTCCTACTTGGATTGGAGGAGGATTCCTCCTCTCCTCCCACTACGGACGAAGCCTACAGGGCTTGGCCCTTGCGCCAAGCCTCCTCCTCTCTTTCTTTTATATATACTAGAGGTTTTAGGGGTTTTGCACTAGATTTTCAGCCACGTGCTACACGTTCCTCTAGTGCATAGTTTGTCCTCTAGATCGGTTTTTTGGAGTGCTTAGGAGAAGCCCTGCCGGAATAGCTCCACCACCATCGCCGCAACACCGTCGCGCTGCCGGAGAAATCGTCTACCTCTTCGCTCCCTCTTGCTGGATCAAGAAGGCGGAGATCGTCATCGAGTTGTACGTGTGCTGAACGCGAAGGTGTCGTCTCTTCGACGCTAGATCGGAAGGACCATGATCAAGATCGCGAGACGGATCGTGATGAGTTCTCGGGGCGTATCGTGATGAGTTCGCGGGATGGATTGTGATTGGGTCGCGAGACGGATCGTGATGAGATCGCGGGACGCTCGGTGATTTGGATCGCGAAGACGTTCGACTACACCAACCGTGTTTCTTAACACTTCCCGCTTAGCGATCTACAAGGGTATGTAGATCCACTCTCCCTCTCGTAGATGCTCATCACCATGGATAGATCTTACGTGTGCGTAGGAAAAAATTTGTTTCCCATGCAACGTTCCCCAACACAAGGGTATGTAGATCCACTCTTCCTCTCATAGATGTTCATCACCATGGATAGATCTTGCGTGTGCATAGGAATTTTTTTGTTTCCCATGGAACATTCCCCAACAACAACTACCGCACCGAGTTGATCGACTTCGACGTGGCTCACATTGGCCTCCCATACAATGCCATCCTGGGGTATCCGGCCCTTGCCAAGTTCATGGCCGCAACGCACCCAGGCTACAACATCATCAAGATGCTTGGCAGCAGCGGCACCATCTCTATGGACGGAGACACCAAGGACGCGGTTCGAGCACTCAAGCTCGTCTACAAGGCTGTAACAGCCTCACCCTCCGGCGCCGAGGGCCCCACCTATGCTTTGGAGGCCCCGACGGCCTCATGCCCCGACGCCGAGAGCGACATGCCGGCTACGAAGGCCGTAACGGCCTTGAGCCCCGACGCCGACGGCGCCGTGCAGGCTCTGGAGGCCGCGCCCGCAAAGAAGAACCAGCTTTTCTCTCAGGACTGGGCTGAGACGAAGCAGATGTTTGTTCACGGCGGGAGCACAGGCCCCACCTTCACCATTGGCACTGGACTTTCCCAGACGTAGGAGAAGGCACTGGTTGACTTCCTCCACGTGAACAAGGACATGTTTGCATGGGAGCCGTCTGAACTGGTGGGCGTCCCGAGGGATATGATCGAACACCACTTGATGGTGTGCGATAACGCGTGCCCGATAAATCAGAAGGCAAGGCGACAAACACAAGAAAAGCAAGCGCTCATCGTCCAAGAGGTCTGCAAGCTGCAGGAAGCCGGTGTTATTTAGGAAGTGCGGTACCCAGATTGGCTGGCTAACCTTGTTATCATTGCCAAGAAGGGTGGGAAGGAGCGCATGTGCATCGACTTCGTGAGCCTCGACAAGGTTTGTCCGCCAAACCCCTTCCCTCTCCCGCATATCGACCAGATCGTGGACTCCACCGCCGAGTGCGATCTGCTTTGCTTTTTGGATCCTTTCTCAGGTTACCACCAAATCAAGATGGCAATGGAGGATGTCAAAAAGACAACCTTACCCTCCCCGTGCGGTGTGTATTTCTACACGTGCATGCCCTTTGGGTTGCGGAACACTGGCGCGACCTTCCAGCGGTTGATGCACATCGCCCTGGGCTAGCAACTCGGGAGAAATGCTAAGGCATACATCGACGACATTATGGTCAAATTGCGGGAGGTGAGGACCCTGATCAAGAACCTGGAGGATACGTTCGCCAGCCTGCGTTAGGTGAACCTGAGGCTCAACCCGGAAAAGTAAAATTTCAGGGTCCCCTCTGGCACGCTACTCGGTTTCTTGGTAGCGTACCGAGGGATCGAGGCAAACCCAGAGAAGATCACGACAATCGAAAAGATGCGCCCGCCTCAGACCCTTAAGAAAATGCAGAAACTGGCGGGCTGCGTGACCACCTTGGGATGATTCATCTCCAAGCTTTCAAAGAACTCAAGCGGTACCTCACGAGCCCACCTGTTATGGTGGTGCCTCGTACTCACGAGCCCCTGGTGCTCTACTTGGCATCCATCCCCCACTCGGCTAGTGCAGCGCTCGTACCGATCCGGGAGGAGCGTGCCGCCGCAAGCCCACCGACGCAGTGTGGCCCGCAAGGGGGGGTGTCACGCCCAAGATGCGGTCCTATCCTTATTTTGGGACGAGGGCCTCGACAGGGATAGAAGCGCATCTCGTCGTGTTGCAAGAATGGATATCATTACAAGTTTATGTACAAAAGACATGAGTATATGGAATTGGCTTACACTCGCCACAAGCTACAACAAGATCACATCAATACAACATCATACTCAAACATCATACATAATAATAGGGTCCGGCTACGGATGAAAACAAATGACAAAATGACATCCATCCTTGCTATCCCAGGCTGCCGCCTGGAACCCATCCTAGATTGAAGAAGAAGAAGGACTCCAAATCAAACAAGCATCGCGCTCACGTCAAATCATCGCATTACCTATACCTACAACTGTTGTTGTAGTAATCTGTGAGCCATAGGGCTCAGCAATCTTATTTCCAAGGGTATAAAGACTATTAAAGCTTAATGGGTGAGGTATGGTTAAGTGGTGAGGCTACAGCAAGCGACTAAGCATTTGTTTGAGTGGCTAACTTACGAATATAGAAAATAAAGTATGGTGGTCTACGCATAACGGACGTGAACTAGTAATGATCACTAACTAATCCTGATCACCTACTTACGTCCAACATAACCCCACCGTGTTCTCTCTCGGATAAGGACTTACGAGAAGAGACAGTCACAGTTACGCACACAGTTAGTGTATTTTTTTAGTTTACTTCAAGTTTGCTATGACCGGGTGTTAAACAAAGTATCCAAGTTTGCCACATAACCGCGGGCATGGCTTTCTGAAAGATTTAACCCTGCAGGGATGCTTCAACTCATCCATCACAAATTAACCACACGCCGTGGGAATAACCTCGACCACGAATCTCGTGATCATCCTATTCAATTCCAAAGGAATTCCGACACCTCGAGATAGCCCGAAGAAGATCAGAGTCCCTCACGCAAGACATTCGAGAAAGGTAAAACAAGTCCAGCAAGACCGCCCGACGTGTTGATGAACCCGATAAGAGCCGTGTATCTCGTTCTTAAGACACGACCGGATGGGACTAGCTACAGGGAAAACCAATCCCCAAGTTTCCTCGAGGCGGCCCCGCAGGCAGCCCATTTTGGACCAACACTCATGAGGAGCACTGGCCTGGGTTGTTGATTAATTATCCACGGGGTGATCATGCCCTATGCAAATTTTAGTTGTTATTAAGCAAATAGTACCAATGTTGGCCTTGTCAGACAAGCTTTATCCTCAAACGAAGATCAAGGGGGTCCCAATAACAACCCCGAGCATGTTAGGAGCGCTCAATTATAAAACATAACATCGGTTCACAAGTAACTAGGGATGGCAAGAGTGGAACAAAACACCAAGCAAAATGCCAAGCCTTCCACCCTTTACCAAGTGTATAAGTGCATTAAATTAAATAGCAATAATATTGTGATAACAAAAGAATGCCCATGTTATGACATGGAAGCAATTGCACCTGCAACTAGAAACGCTAAAAGAAGGGCCGAGCAAGCGATAACATAGCCAAACAGAGGTTTGCTAGGAAGGTGGAGGGTTAGAGGCTTTTCATGGCAATGTTGGGAGGCTTGTCAAACAAGTGGTAGGTAGCGAGACATAACAATAAAAGCGGGACAACTAGCATAGCAATGATAGTAGTGGTGTCCAGGGAAATGTGTCATCTTGCCTGAGATCCCGCTCGGAAGAAGATCGAGTCCATGAAGAAGACGGGCCAACGTAGTCGAACGAATCCTCACACTCTGAACGCTTTCGAAACTCTATCGAGTAGAAGCAAACCGGAAACAACAATCAACACAAGGTACACCACAACATATGCATGGCATGATGCGCAAAAAAATATGTCTGGTTTAAATATACAAGGCATGACAATTCACAGCAAACAAATACTACACATTAAAATGAAGCTCAATATGCAACGACTTGCATATTGACGAAACTCCACGTTCGAATTATATAGTTCACTCTCGTTTAGGTACACGACAATATTAAATGTTGTTTAACATACAAGAGGTGAAGAACAAACAACTACATCACCTAAGCACTTTAAATGAGGCCGGAAGCAACGAATAACAATTTCGAAACGACCTCATAGGCAATTATCGAATTGCTACAGTTCTGCCTAGAATACAATTTTAGAGTTGTTAAACAACAAAATAAATGTCATCATGTCATTCTACACATTTTTCTAGTCAAATTACATATGTAGATCATTAGAAATGAAGCTACGGTTATTTAGTTATTAGCATCTTAAAAACATCGTATTTACTGAAAATATGCATGCACTGAATAAATGCTAAATTGCAGCAGACTGTAAAAAAAACACAGATGGAAAATACATAAGTAAATAAATAAAAACGCAGAGGCAAATAAATTGGGCAACGTGGGATTTGGTCCCAGGTCCCTCCCGGCGCAGGTTCAACCGGTCGGTCTAGCTGTGTGCTCATGCCAAATAAGAGCAGGACGCAATAAATGTGCACTTTGGGTAGATGCATGCCCGGTTGACCAGTAGGCTACGGTGGAAGTTTGTCACAATATGGATGTTTACAGGAGATGTACCAAACTCTGGCGCTAACCTGACGAAACTGAAAACGAATCAGCGATAGCTTGCTCTGCTGCGATGCTTGGGGACGCTGGTTACTGGAGCGGTGGCGTGGCTCGCTCCGGTCGGATTCAGGCGATCTTGGCGGTGGAGAGCTGCTGCGCTCCAAGGCTACAGAGGCCACCCATGGCTGCTGCAGCCTACCTGGCGCTGTTGCTCCTAATTCAGAGAGAGATGGTCAGAGGGAGAGAGAGAGATAGCAGGGAAGGGAAACGGGAGCAAGGAGAAGATAAGGGCGAGGCATGGCGCTAGACCTGCTGCTTCGGGGCGCGCGGCTCCACGGCCATGGCGTGGTTGCGGAGCTCCCGCTCCCATGCGTTGGCTGCTGCTGCGGGCAGCTGCGGAGACGAGCTCCGGCGTGGCTGCGAGGCTTCGGGCATCCATGGCATGGCTTGCGTCCAGGGCATGGCTCGGCTGCGGCGCTCCATAGACAAATTTGGCGAGGGCAGGGGGCGCCAGAGGTCGGGGATGGCTAGGTCCATCCGTTCCCGATCCATGCGGGGGCGAGGCAAAACGAGGTCGATGGCGGAGTTGAGACCATGGCTGCGGGAAAAATCGAGAAGGTGGAGGTTTTGGGTTGGCCGGCGCTGAAATTGCGGGAGGTGGTCAGAGGCTGCTGGTTTGGGGATGGATCCCGAAAGAGATAAGAGTGGCAGCGCAAGAATGGGATGGATGGGACAGTTTTCCTAGAAATTAGTGTTAGACCTCTATTTAAAGCCTAAGGTCTATATGCGGTCTAATTGAAGCCATTCGATCGCGATTGGACGGCTCCGGTTGCGAGGATAGGTGAGCCCGTGACACGAGGTTTTAAACACCGAATATGTCCGACGAATTACCGATGACCACACTGCTAAAGCCATCCGTTGGGGTACCAAACGACCTCCGATCGCGACGAAAATTGACAAGCGGTCTACCTACGCTATAACAAGACGGCATGCCAAGTTTTGACCCGATCCGAGAATATTTTTTGCGCGCTTTAAAAACCACGAGCGTGTGCGTGTGTGGTTGGTTTTGAAACAGTCGACGACACGAACGGGGAGAATCGACAACTACCAATGGATGCAAGTTTTCAAAAACGAGTGACGATGCTATGCAGATGATGCGAATGATGTGATGATGAATGCAACAACCAAACGAAACACAGACGAGAATGGAAATAAAAAAGGAATCTTCTGGAGCGTCGGTCTCGGGTTGTTACAGGGCGTGTAGCGCTCACCGCCTCAGGATGGTGCTCTTGAGGCCCTCGCTACCTCACCAACCCACGGAGCTCCAAAGTCCCTCGTGCTGCCTGCGGGGCACGGCGTTGCCAGCACCTCGCACCTCGTCGAGCATCAGGTGTACTACGTCAGCACCGTGCTGCGGGATGCATGCACATGTTACCCTATGCAGCAGAAGCTCCTCGTCGCCTCAAGGAAGTTGCGCCATTACTTCTAGGGCCACCCCATCAAGGTCGTCTCTACGTACCCATTGGAGAAATTGCTGCATAGCTCCAACACAGCTGGAAGGGTGCAGAGTGGAACATCGTGTTGCAGGCCTTCCAACTGGCATTCAGCACAGCCAGGGTCATCAAGGGCGCAACCCTCACTGACATCATAGCGGAGTGGACGGATGCTCCCGACCGGGGGCTAGATGAGGGCCAGTCCCTCGTGTCTGGCGATGAGGTGCCTGATGGCTAGGTCATGCACTTCGACGCAGCATTCGCATGGCAGGGCGCTAGGGCTAGAATGGTACTCATCTCTCCGACCAAGGACAAGCTTTACTACGCCGTGCAGCTTTTCTTCCAGCATGGCAAGAAGGTCTCCAAGAACATCACGGAGTACGAGGGCTTGATCGCAGTCCTGAGGGCCTCTGTAGCCCTGGGGGTCAGTGCCTCACCGTCAAGGGCAACTCCCATCTCCTCGTCAACTTTTCCAACAAGGAGTACAATACGAAGGACGAGCACATGGAGGCGTACTTGGAAGAGGTACGTAAAAATGAAAAGCGCTTCCTGGGCTTGGAATTGCAGCACGTCCTGCCCGACGTGAACAAGGAAGCAGACGATATCTCCAAAAGGGCGTCACGCTGATAGCCTCAGAAGCCTGGTCTTTTCGAGGAGAGGCTCTTCAAACCATCGATGGCGCCCCGGCCGCAGGCCTAGCATCACTTCAGGAGGAACTACCACCGGCCCCGCCCTTAGGTGCCCTGGTTTGCAATCCGGCCTCACGAGCCCGCCTGCTCCTAGCGCTAGAACCCCAGGCCGACGACTAGACCGAGGAGTTCAAGGCGTACCTGCTCCGCGGCGCCCTACTAGAGAAGGAGGAGGACGCGGAACGTGTGGCTCGCTAGGTCACTGCCTACTACTTAAAAGACGGCGAGCTGTACCACAGGCGCCCAAACGACGTCTTGCTCTGGTGCATACCTGACGAGTAGGGGCGCGAGCTGCTAGCCGATATCCACGGTAGCGACAGCGGGCACCACTCCTCGTCTCGCACCCTCGTGGGGAAGGCGTTCCGCAGTGGCTTCGACTATCCCACGACCCTCAACGACACCAACAAGATGGTTCGATCATGTGAGGCCTGCCGATTCCAAGCTAAGCAGATTCATCAGCCCCGCGGAGGGTCTCCAGACCATCCTACTCTCTTGGCCTTACGCGGTCTGTGTTGGAAATATGCCCTAGACGCAATAATAAATTGGTTATTATCATATTTCCATGCTCATGATAATCGTTTATTATCCATGCTATAATTGTATTGACCGGAAACTTAGATACATGTGTGGATACATAGACAACACCGTGTCCCAAGTATGCCTCTAATAGACTAGCTCATTGATCAAAGATGGTCAAGGTTTCCTAGCCATGGACATGACATGTCATTTGACAATGGGATCACATCATTAGGAGAATGATGTGATGGACAAGACCCAAACTATAAACATAGCATATGATCGTGTCAGTTTATTGCTACAGTTTTGTGCATGTCAAGTATATGTTCCTATGACCATGAGACCATGCAACTCACGGACACCAGAGGAGTGCCTTGTGTGTATCAAATGTCGCAACGTAACTGGGGGACTATAAAGGTTCTCTACACGTATCTCCGAGTGTGTCTGTTCGGTTGGCATGGATCAAGACTAGGATTTGTTACTCCATGTGATGGAGAGGTATCTCAGGGCCCACTCGGTAATACAACATCACAATAAGCCTTGCAAGCAATGTGACTAAGTATTAGCCATGGGATCTTGTATTACGGAACGAGTAAAGAGACTTGACGGTAACGAGGTTGAACTAGCTATGGATATACCGACGATCAAATCTCGGGCAAGTAACATACCAAAGAACAAAGGGAACATCATACGGGATTAACTGAATCCTTGACATAGAGGTTCGACCGATAAAGATCTTCGTAGTATATGTAGGAACCAATATGGGCATCCAGGTCCCTCTATTGGATATTGATTGTAGAGGTGTCTCGGTCCTGTCTACATAGTTCCCGAACCCGCAGGGTGTGCACACTTAAGGTTCGGTGACGTTTCGGTAGTATAGAGTTATGTATGGTGGTGACTGAAGGTTGTTCGGAGTCCCGTATGAGATCCCGGACGTCATGAGGAGCTCCAGAATGGTCCGGAGGTAAATATTGATATATAGGAAGTCCTGTTTTGGTCGCGGAAAAGTTTCGGGCTCATCGGTAGTGTACTAGGAGTGCCGGTAGTGTACCGAGGGACCATCGGGAGAGGTATTTCGACCCAAGAGGCTACATGGGCTGTGGGAGGAGGTAAACCAGCCCCTGGTGGGCTGGCCGAAGCCTCCTCTAAGGACCCATGCGGCTGGAGTGGTTTGAGAAGGAAAAAATCCAAAGGTGGAGAGGTGGAAAGAGTTTCCAAGTGGAAAGGAGGAATCCTACTCCTAATAGGATTGGAGTAGGACTCCTCCACCTCCAATTTAGACCAAACCTTGAGGGTTTGAGGCTGCCTCCTCCCCTCCCTCCCTCCTATATATACTAGAGGATGTAGAAGGAAAAGTTAACCCTAATAGCCACATGCTACCTCTCCTTTAGATCGCAGTTTCTCCTCTAGATCGGTTTTCAGCGGTGCTTAGGCGAAGCCCTGCCGGAATAGCTCCACCACCATTGGCGCAACGCTATCGCTCTGCTGGAGAACTCATCTACCTCTCCTCTCCCTCTTTCTGGATCAAGAAGGCGGAGATCGTCATCGAGCTGTACGTGTGCTGAACGCGGAGGTGTCGTCCGTTCGGCGCTAGATCGGAAGGACCGTGATCAAGATCGCGAGACGGATCGTGATGATATCGCGGGACGGATCGTGATCACGGGACGGATCGTGATTGGATCGCGGGACGGATCATGATGAGCTCGCGAGATGCTCGGCGATTTGGATCGCGAAGACGTTCGAGTACACCAACTGCGTTTCTTAACGCTTCCCACTTAGCGATTTACAAGGGTATGTAGATCCACTCTCCCTCTCGTAGATGCTCATCACCATGGATAGATCTTGCGTGTGCGTAGGAAATTTTTTGTTTCCCATGCAACGTTCCCCAACAGTGGTATCAGAGCTAGGTGTATGTGTAGATGAGATCTCGAGTAGAACACAAAGAGTTTGTGGGCGTTGATGCTTAGATTGCTTCCTCTCTTGGTCATGTTTTGGTTCAGCGGTATTGTGGAATGAAGCGGCCCGGACCAACCTTACTCGTATGCTTATGAGAGATCCATTCCATTGATTGACGTGTAACTTTGTTACACAAAGATGGCTGGCAGGTGTCTGTTTCTCCTACTTTAGTTGGATCGGATTCGACAAAGGTGGTCCTTGAGAAGGTTGAAAAGAAACTTATGTATCACCGTTGTGGCTTTGCATAGGTGAGAATTGTTCTTGCTAGATACCCGTAGCAGCCACGTAAAACTTGCAACAACAATTAGAGGACGTCTAACTTGTTTTTGCAAGGTATGTTGTGATGTGATATGGCCAATTACATGATGAGATATATGTGAAGTATAAGACGGTCATGTGTTGTATAGAATATCATGACTTGCATGTCGATGAGTAAGGCAACCGGCAGGAGCCATAGGTTTGTCTTTAATTATTGTATGACCTGCGTGTCAATCATTAAGTGCTATGTAATGCTTTACTTTATTGCTAAACGGTAGCAATAGTAGTAGAAGCATGGTGAGTGCGACAACCGCGATGGCGAAACGTTGATGGAGATCAAGATGATGGAGATCATGGTGTCATGCCGGTGACGATGGAGATCATGCCGGTGCTCTCAAGATGGAGATCAAAAGCACAAGTTCATGGCCATATCATGTCACTTATGATTTGCATGTGATGTTAATCCTTTTATGCACCTTGTTTTGCTTAGGACGATGGTAGCATTATAAGGTGATCCCTCACTTAATTTCAAGATAAATTGTGTTCTCCCCGAGTGTGCACTATTGCGATAGTTCGTCGTGTCGAGACACCACATGATGATCGGGTGTGATAGACTCTACGTTCACATACAACGGGTGCAAGCCCGTGTTGCACATGCGGAACACCCGGGTTAAACTTGACGAGCCTAGCATGTACAAACATGGCATTGGAACACAAGAGACCGAAAGGTCGAACATGAGTCATATAGTAGATATGATCAACATGATGATGTTCACCATTGAAACCACCTCAACTCACGTGATGATCGGACTTGAGTTGGTGAATTTGGATCATGTATCACACGAATGACCGGAGGGATGTCAATTTAAGTGGGAGTTCTTAAGTAATATGATTAATTGAACTCATTACCATGAACATAGTCAGTAGTGTCTTTGCAAAATTATGTTGTAGATTACTAGCTCATGTTGTAGCTCCGTTGAATTTATATATGTTCCTAGAGAAATAGAGTTGAAAGATGATGGTAGCAATATTGCAGACTGGGTCCATGATCTGAGGATTGTCATCATTGTTGCACAGAAGGCTTATGTCCTTAATGCACCGCTCAGTGCGCCACCCCCTCTAGCGTCGCCTGTAGATGTTGTGAACATCTGACAGGCACATTCCGATGACTACTTGATAGTTTAGTGTGTCATGCATTACGGCTTAGAATTGAGGCTCCAAAACGTTTTGAATGTCACGGAACATATGAGATGTTCTAAGAGCTAAAATTGGGATCTCAGGCTCGTGCCCATGTTGTGAGATATGAGATCTCCAACAAGATTCCTTGCCTGCAAGATGAAGGAGAATAGCTCAATCGTTAAGCATGTGCTCAGATTGTCTGGGTGCTACAATCGCTTGAATCGAGTGGGAGTTGATTTTCCAGATAAGATAGTGATTGATATAGTTCTCCAAGTCACTATCACTAAGCTACTAGAACTTGGTGATGAACTATAAAATGCTAGGGATAGAAATAATGATCCCTGAGCTGTTCGCGATGTTTGACACCGTGAAGGTAGAAATCAAGAAGGAGCATCAAGTGTTGATGGTTAGTAAAACCACTAGTTTCGAGAAGGGCAAGGGCAAGGAGGGAAACTTCTTGGATGGCAAGTCAGTTGCTGCTCCAGTGAAGCTACCCAAAGTTGAACCCAAACCCGAGACTAAGTGCTTCTATTATGAGGTGAGCGGTCACTGAAGCGAAACTACCCTAGATACTTGGTAGATAAGAAGGCTGGCAACATCGACATAAGTGTATTTGATATACGTGTTATTGATGTGTACCTTGCTAGTACTCCTAATAGCACCTGGGTATTGGATACCGGTTCGGTTTGCTAAATGTTAGTAACTCAAAGTAAAAGCTACGGAATAAACGGAGACTAGCTAAGGGTGAGGTGACAATGTGTGTTGGAAATGTTTCCAAGGTTGATGTGATCAACATCGCACACTCTCTCTACCTTCGGGATTAGTGACGAGCCTAAATAAATGTTATTTGGTGTTTTGCGTTGAGCATGAACGTGATTATATCGTGTTTATTGCAACACGGTTATTCATTTAAGTTAGAGAATAATTATTATTCTGCTTACATGAATAATACCTTCAATGGTCATGCACCCAGTGAGAATGGTTTGTTGAATCTTGATCATAGTAATACACATGTTCATAACATTGATGCCAAAAGATACAAAGTTAATAATGATAGTACCACATACTTCTGGCACTGCCGCTAAATGTCATATTGGTATAAAGTGCATGAAGAAACTCCATGTTGATGTATCTTTGGACTCATTCGATTTCGAATCAGTTGAGACATGCGAACCATGCCTCTTGGGCAAGATGACTAAGGACCTCGTTTTTCGGATTGATGGAGCGGGCAACTTATTTATTGGAAATGATACATGTTGATGTATGCAATCCAATGAGTCTTGTAGCATGCGGTGGATATTGTTATTTTCTTACCTTCACTGATGATTTGAGTAGATATAGTGTATGTTTACTTAATGAAACACAAGTCTGAATCGTTTGAAAACTTCAAGCAAATTTAGAGTGAAGTTTAAGATCATTGTGACAAGAAGATAAACATGTCTGCGATATGATCGTGGATATCCGAGTTACGAGTTTGGCATACAACTTTAGACAATGTGAAAGTCGTTTCACAACTCACGCCACCTAGAACACCATAGTGTGATGGTGTGTCCGGACGTCATAGTCGTGCTCTATTGGATATTGTGCGGGCTATGATGTCTCTTATCGTTTTGCTACTATAGTTTTGGGGTTATGCATTAGAGACAACTACATTCACTTTAAATAGGGCACCATCTAAATCCGTTGAGATGACACTGTGTGAATTATGGTTTGATAGAAACCTAAGCTGTCATTTCTTAATGTTTGGGGTTGTGAAGCTTGTGTGGAAAAATGTTTTCACCTAATGAGCTCGAACCCAAAGCGGACAAATGCATCTTCATAGATTACCCTAAGAACAGGTGGGTGAACCTTCTATCTCAGATCCAAGCATAAAGTGTTTCTTTCAAAAACGGGTCCTTTCCCAAGAAAAAGTTTCTCTCAAAAGAATTGAGTGGGAGGAAGACAGAACTTGATGAGGTTGTTGAACCTTTGTTTCAACTAGAGAGTAGCGCAGCGTAGAAAGATGTTTCTGTGGAACCTACGTCATTTGAAGAGGAAGTAAATGATGATGATCATGAAGCTTCGGATCAAGTTACTATCAAAGCTCGTTGGTCGACAAGGATGCGTACTGCTCCTGAGTGGTACGACAACCCTGTCTTGGAGATCATGTTGTTGGACAACGATGAACCTACGAGATATGGAGAAGCGATGATGGGCCCGGATTCCGACAAATGGTTAGAGGCCATGAAATCCGAGAAAGGATCCATGTATGAAAACCAAGTATAGTCTTTGGTAGACTTGCTCATTGGATGGTAGGTCGTCGAGTACAAATGAACCTTTGAGATGAAGGCAGACGCTGATGGTAAATATCACCATTTATAATGCTCAACTTGTCGCAAAGAAGTTTCCGACAAAGTTCAAGGAGTTAACTGCGATGCGACTTTCTCACTCGTAGCAATGCTAAAGTCTGTTGGAATTATGTTAGCAGTTGCTGCACTTTTCAATTATAAAATCTGGCAGATGGATGTCAAAACATCGTTTCCTTATTGGTTTACTTGAGGAAAGGTTGTATATGATACAACCAGAAGGTTTTGTCAATCCTTAAAGATGCTAAAAGGTGTGCGAGCTCTAGCAATCCTTCTATGGAATAGAGCAAGCATCTCGGAGTTGGAATATACGCTTTGATGAGGTGATCAAAGTTTTTTGGGTCTATACAAAGTTTATGAGAAATTCGTATTTACAATAAAGTGAGTGGGAGCACTATAGAGTTTCTGATAAGCATATGTGGATGACATATTGTTGAATGGAAATGATGTAGAATTTCTGGAAAGCATAAATGGTTTTTTGAAAAGAGTTTTTCAAAGGAAGAACTGGATAAATCTACTTAATTGTTGGGCATCGTGATCTATAGAGATAGATCAAGACGCCTCATGAGACTTTCAATGAGTGCATACCTTGACAAGATTTTGAAAGAGTTCAAAATGGTTCAGTCAGAGAGAAGTGTTCTTGCTTGCTTTGTAAGGTGAAGTTGATGAGACTCAAATCTCGACCACGACAAAAGAAAGAGAAAGGACGAACGTCGTCCCCTATGCCTGAGCCATAGGCTCTATATAGTATGCCATGCTATGTGCCGCACCTATTGTGCCTTGCCATGAGTCCGTCAAGGGGTACAAGAGTGATCCAAGAGTGGATCACTGGGCAGTGATCAATATTATCCTTAGTGACTAAAAGACTAAGGAAATGTTTCTCGATTATGGAGGTGATAAAGGGTTCGTCATAAAGAGTTACGTCGACGCAAGCTTTAACACTAATCCGGATGAATCTTAGTAGCAATCCAGATACGTATAGTGCAGCAGCCATTTGGAATAGATCCAAGTGGAGTGTGGTAGCAGTGTCTACAGTATGACATAGAGATTTTCAAAGTACACACAGATCTGAATGTCGCAGACCCGTTGACTAAAAGACCTCTCTCACATGCAAAGCATGATCGAACCGAGAACTCATTAGGTGTTAGATTCATAACAAAGCGAATCACATGCTGATGTGAACTAGATTATTGACTCTACTACAAGTGGGAGAATGTTGGAAATATGCCCTAGAGGCAATAATAAATTGGTTATTATCATATTTCCTTGATCATGATAACCGTTTATTATCCATGCTATAATTGTATTGATTGAAAACTTAGATACATGTGTGGATACATAGACAACACCGTGTCCCTAGTATGCCTCTAATAGACTAGCTCGTTGATCAAAGATGGTCAAGGTTTCTTAGCCATGGACATGAGATGTCATTTGATAATGGGATCACATCATTAGGAGAATGATGTGATGGACAAGACCCAAACTATAAACGTAGCATATGATCGTGTCAGTTTATTGCTACAGTTTTGTGCATGTCAAGTATATGTTCCTATGACCATGAGACCATGCAACTCACGGACACCGAAGGAGTGCCTTGTGTGTATCAAACGTCGCAATGTAACTGGGTGACTATAAAGGTGCTCTACAAGTATCTCCGAGTGTGTCTGTTAGATTAGCATGGATCAAGACTAGGATTTGTTACTCCGTGTGACGGAGAGGTATCTCAGGGCCCACTCGGTAATACAACATCACAACAAGCCTTACAAGCAATGTGACTAAGTGTTAGTCACGGGATCTTGTATTACGGAACGAGTAAAGAGACTTGCCGGTAACGAGGTTGAACTAGGTATGGAGATACCGACGATCGAATCTCGGGCAAGTAACATACCGAAGAACAAAGGGAACATCATACGGGATTAACTGAATCCTTGACATAGAGGTTCGACCGATAAAGATCTTCATAGAATATGTAGGAACCAATAAGGGCATCCAGGTCCCGCTATTGGTTATTGACCGTAGAGGTGTCTAGGTCCTGTCTACATAGTTCTCGAACCCGCAGGGTCTGCACACTTAAGGTTCGGTGACGTTTCAGTAGTATAGAGTTACGTATGATGGTGACCGAAGGTTGTTCGGAGTCCCGAATGAGATCCCAGACGTCATTAGGAACTCCGGAATGGTCCGGAGGTAAAGATTGATATATAGGAAGTCCTGTTTTGGTTGTCGGAAAAGTTTCGGGCTCATCGGTAGTGTACCGGGAGTGCCGTTAGTGTACCGGGGGACCATCGGGAGAGGTATTTCGACCCAAGAGGCTACATGGGCTATGGGAGGAGGTAAACCAGCCCCTTGTGGGCTGGCCGAAGCCTCCTTTAAGGAACCATGCGGCTGGAGTGGTTTGAGAAGGAAAAAATCTAAAGGTGGAGAAGTGGAAAGAGTTTCCAATTGGAAAGGAGGAATCCTACTCCTAATAGGATTGGAGTAGGACTCCTCCACCTCCAATTTAGACCAAACCTTGAGGGTTTGAGGCTCCCTCCTCACCTCCCTCCCTCCTATATATACTAGAGGATTTAGAGGAAATAGTTAACCCTAATATCCACGTGCTACCTCTCCTCTAGATCGTAGTTTCTCCTCTAGATTGGTTTTTAGCGGTGCTTAGGCAAAGCCGTGCCGGAATAGCTCCACCACCATCGCCGCAACACCGTCGCGCTGCCGGAGAACTCATCTACCTCTCCGCTCCCTCTTGCTGGATCAAGAAGGTGGAGATCGTCATCGAGTTGTACGTGTGCTGAACGCAGAGGTGTCGTCCCTTCGGCGCTAGATTGGAAGGACCGTGATCAAGATCGCGAGACGGATCATGATGATATCACGAGAAAGATCATGATAATTCCGCGGGACGGATCTTGATTGGATCACAGGACGGATCGTGATGAGATCGCGGGATGCTTGGCGATTTTGATCGCGAAGACGTTCAACTACACCAACCGCGTTTCTTAACGCTTCGCGCTTAGCAATCTACAAGGGTATGTAGATCCATTCTCCCTCTCGTAGATGCTCATCAGTGTGGATAGATCTTGCATGTGCATAGGAAATTTTTTGTTTCCCATGCAACATTCCCCAACAGTCTTGGGTCCTATCCTTCGGGCGCCAGGAGGTTACCGCTACCTCTACGTTGTCCTCGAGAAGTTCACCAAGTGGGCGGAGGTGGAGCCCGTGTGCACCATCCCCGTCGGCTCGGCCATCAAGTTCATTAGGGGCCTCATGAGCCGCTTTCGTGTCCCCAACCGTATCATTACTAACAATGGCTCACAGTTCACAAGCAACCTCTTTAAGACATATTGTGCTAACCTTGGAACACAGATATGTTACGCTTCAGTGGCGCTCCCACGGAGCAACGGCCAGGCCGAGCATGCCAACCCAGAGGTCTTGAGGGGCCTCAAGACGAGGAGCTTCAAGAAGAAGCTTGAGCCCTATAACAACGGTTGGCTTGGTGAGCTTCAATCTGTGTTGTGGTCCATCCGCACCACTGTTACTAAGCCCACCGGTGAGACCCCATTCTTCCTCGTCTACGAGGCTGAGGTAGTCCTCCCGCACGAGGTCAAGCATCACTCCCCAGGAGTCTTGGCATTCGACGAGGAGCATCAGAATGCCTCGCGAGGAACAGATCTCATGCTCGGGGAGGAGGCCCAATGCCAAAGCTCGTTCCGTGCAGCGAGGTGCCAGCAGGCGCTGCGGCGCTACCATTGTCGGAGCGTCCGCTACAGGATCCTTGAAGTCGGAGACCTCGTCCTGAGGCAGGTCCTCTCCAGGGAGGGCTTGCACTAGCTCTATCCCATGTGGGAGGGCCCGCTCAGGGTCACCCGCGTCTCCAGACCTGGTGTCGTACGCCTAGAGACTCAGGATGGGGTCCCGATCTAGAATGCTTGGAACATCCAGCATATTCGCAAGTTCTACCCATGACACTCTCACATAGTAATGAGTGGGTTTTACATGCACGATGCCCCCCAAGGAAATGGAGGGGTTCCCACCCACGCCCAAGTGTAAGCCCCATGCTCCGTGCTAGCGGACGGCACTGTCTTTCAATGACTATGCCCACGCCCAGTGGAGGCCCCATGCTCCATGCTAGGGGAAGACTAGTTTAGGTGTCGGACGCGCCTGTTCTTGCTCTCTTTTGTAACCAAAGTTGCCACTTTCTGGAATGAAGTTTGAAGTTGTCGCGTCTTATTTGAAAAGGGTGGGAAATTCTCTCCTTGCAACACTTCTCGTTTTGAGTTTCTTTTTAAGGGATTTGGCACCCGCCAGCTCCCGCGTGCGCGCGCCCTACGAGCAGGGGCTGGACACGGTGTGCAAGCCCTAGGAGCCCGGGTTACAGTGACACCGGGTGCACACCTCGCCAAAACTTTGGCGTCCTAATCCTCGCGCGATGCTCTCGAAGCGAGCCAACAGACAATATTGCCTCCGGCCCCCAGCCTCAGGAGCGCCCACCTCCTGGCCTTGCCGGGCATTGCGACCTGACACACCAGCGATGATTGACCCTCGCTTGGGAGCTCCAACCCAAAATGGTCGCCAGAGGAAGGACAGCCAAGGAAAGAGACTCTAGAGGAGCACACCCTCACGAGGCAGGAACCCACCACAGGCATGCCAAGCTAAGATATGGTAATCGCAAGTTACCCCAATCATGATGAGAGGGAGCATTTCATTTTGTAGTGACATAAAAGCTAGGATACGAAACGGAAAACGCTCACATAAAGGAGCTAGCGGCATAGTTCATTACACGCCCCATCGGGGATCTCCATGATTCTTGACACGTGCAATAAAATAAAAGGATGGCCTCCTGAGGACCGTCACTCCCGAGGCCTGGCTCCGACATCGCTCGAGCTTAGTTGGAGTCCTCCTCCTCCTCCTTGACGTGGGCATGACGACATGGCGGCTCGACATCCTCCTGGGCAGGGGCAGGTGCTGCGGAGGCTTGTCATCCTCCCTGGTCTGGGTGCGGCGACATGATGGCTCGTCGTAGTCGTCGTCGCTCGAGCTTTCCCCGTAGGAGGTGTTTCCACCGCTGGAGGTGATGTGGCCATCGCCAAGGGCAAGCTCACCGCCGAGGGCGCCGCCGCTGCGATGGTCATCGTCGGTGGGAAGGCGGTCGATGTGTTGACACACGAACACGTCACTGTGTACCCTCGACGCTGGGGGTGATGCACCGCAGATCACGTCGAATGAGGTCCGTCCGGCAGCGCGATACGCAAGACAGTCGACGGACGCTTTTCTAAACCTGAAACCCCGTACGCCCGGGAGGGACCCCATCAGGGAGTACGGCGGCTATGGACTGCCCTAGGTCGATTCGCTCTCCCCTAGATCCTTGGGATTCACAGCTCTCAAACAAAGAACAATAAAGAACGAGAGAAAAATGAAGAACGTAGATGAAAACGTAGTACAGATTGATTTGTTTGATTGTGTGTTGTTCAATCGGCCGTCACCCCCAACATATATAAGAGGCGGCTGGACTTCCCGTACAAGCAAAGGATTCATCTAGGCTTTCCTTACAAGAAAATTACATCAATTCACGTCCTAGAGTCCTAGTTCTAATTCCACTCGGATTCAGCCCAAATCTGGCCCAATCTTCTGCCTTGCTTCTTGTGTGGGACATGAAATCTGCATATGACTTCCGATGGAGATGGTACAAACATCAATTTTGTATGCCTCGACGAGGCCAACAATCCGTATGTTGATCACTTTCCCAAATAAAGCCATCTTGAATACTCCACGAGGTCATATTTAACTTCAAATCAGACTCGATCACGTAGCAGACTGGACTGTCCGAGTGTTGTGGCGTCTCTCCAGGCCGTATACTATGTTAGCTGATAATGACCTTAAAAGTAAAGTTGACCATTTCGACGTTTCGAACAACTTTCATGTTGAACAATTTTACATCCGAGTCCATTTTAAACTTTCACTCGACCGAAACTGTCACTCGACCGATATTTTTCACTCGGACGGTGATTTTCACTCGGACGGCAATTGCACGCGGCCAGTACTTTCACTCGACCAGTACTTTTCACTCGGACGACGATTTTCACTTGGACGGCAATTTCACTCGGCCGGCAATTTTCACTCGAATGGCAATTTCACTCGGCCGGACGGAAAACTTTCCACTCGACCGGACGGCAGACGTTTCCCTCGGTCGGCAAACTTTCACTCGGAAATCCCGAGTGAAACTCCAGGCTGATTTTGTTTTCCTCTCCAGGTTGCATATGACCTCGGATTGAGAAGATTTATATATCAAAATCAATCGTCTCGACGAGACGAAGACAATCCATGTAGAACATTCCTTCATTAGAGGTTGTCTTGGAGGCGTAACAGACCAAAAAGCACTTAGAACATCTACATGACGATCCAAGTGTGATTTGGCCCTTGAAATGATGCTGAATGGTGATGTCCCAAACATCAAGATTGTTTCACTCGGCAATATAAACTTTCTCATAGAAAAAACCTTTTCGTTTGAGTCCATCTTTATTGCATTTTGCACCATGCCAAAATCGGGTGTCAACACATGCCCCCTGTTTTTCGGCAAAGCTAGCATGTCGAAAAATAATTTGCACTATGTTTTTTCTAAGGATGGTGTCAACACTCCATCGGCATCTATATTTGTCAGGGCAATAATTATGTATCTACCATGTTTATGCTAAGGGCGATAATCATATATCGGCCATTGCCTAATTAGGCTTCTTGCCACACACTCGGGTGGTACTTCTTTAGATATCTGCCATTGAGAGATCGAGGTAATAATACTCCTTGTATGGATTCCACTAAATATGAATTTCTAGGAACTACTCTTGCAATCCTGACAGGACCTTCCCAGTTTGGAGACCACTTCCTGAATTTTCTATCTCTAGAACCAATCGGCAGAATCACATTCCACACAAGATCGCCAACTTGAAAATTCTTCAACTTGACCTTTTTATTGTAAGCTCTTGCTACCATCAATTTTTCCTTATCTATGGCTTTTAATGGAGACAATCGTTTATCAGCAACCTCATCAATATTGTCCATCACCAAATCATAGAAGTCCACTGCCGATAAATCATTTTGTTTGGCTATTCTCAAAGCATTCAAATTTACCTCCACTGGTAAAACAACCTCTTGACCGTATACTAGCTCATATGGAGTTACCTTTGTAGCACCATGCCTTTAAATTCTATGTGCCCATAAAGCCTCAAACAACAACCCATGTCATCTTCTTTGATTATCCTCAATTTTCTTCTTGATGAGCTTAATCAATATTTTGTTGCTAGACTCAGCTTGTCCATTCGCTTGGGCATAATACGTAGATGAATTGAGCAACTTTATGTTATATGATTGGGCAAACTCTCTAACTTGATGTGACATGAAAGATGAACCTTGATCTGTAGTTAACGTCTGAGGAATGCCGAATCTATGAATAATGTGTTCGGTTATGAATTGAATTACCTCCGTATGTGTCATGTTCTTGAGAGGTACTGCTTCAGACCATTTAGTGAAATAATCGATTGCCACCAACACGAACCAATGCCCCTTCGAAGAAGATGGATGAATTTGTCCAATGAAGTCTAAACTCCATCCTCTAAAAGGCCACGACTTGATAATAGGATGTAACATAGCAGCAGGAGCCAACTAAATATCACCAAAATTTTGACAAGCTTCACACCCTTTATAATACCTGAAGCAATCATTGATCATAGTCGGCCAATAAAATCTAGCACGTCGTAAGAGCCATTTCATTTTGGGTGCCGACTGATGAGTACCACAAATAACTTCATGTACCTCTCCCATAGCAACTCTTGCTTGGTCTTTGTCCAAACACTTCAAAAGAACATCTTCAACCGTTCGGCGATAAAGACCATCATCTCTCATCGTATATTTGAAAGCCATACGCCGAACAACCATGTCCACCCTTTCACTCGAATTGCACAAGTAATCAATAATGGGCTTCCTCTAGTCATGATTTTAACTTGTACTAGATTTATTGTTAGTGGCCGAATCATTGGGCTCTAATTCGGCTTCTCCCACCTTAGCAAGACAAGACATCGGCTTCTGAGAAACATGAAACATGCCATGATCAATATGATAGCCAGATGCTTATTGTGCTAACTCATTTGCTCTCCAATTGTCATGTCTAGATATATGAGCAATGCTAAAATAATACAAAGTAGAAATTGCATCTAGACACTTATCAAGATAAACATTAAGTGATTCGTCTAAACATTGAAAGATTTTGGACACTTGTTGCACTACTAATAACGAATCACCAAAAGCCTCAACATGTGTAGCACCTATAGCGAGCAACATCTCTAAACCGAATAACAATGCTTCATATTCGGCTTGATTATTTGTGCAAAAATATTCAAGTCGGCATGAGGCTTCAAAAACAGCACCATGAGGAGATATATAAACAAAAACAACACCTTGGCCATTGCTACAAACTGAACCATCAAAATATAACCTCCATGGCACTAATGAGACAACGTTTATATCAACATCATGCTTGTCATTAATCCGATGCTCAACAATAAAATTAGCAACAATTTGGCCTTTCATGGATTTTAGAGATTCATAAGCCAAATCATATTCAATTAAAGCGTAAGCCCACTTGCCAATTCTACCACTAAGAATTGGCCTATGCAACATGTACTTAATGACATCAGTTTGACAAACTACCATGCAAGCACTCGGCACTAGGTAATGTCTTGGCGTCCAATAAGCGTCGGCTCAGATATGTAATAGTATGCTCTCTTCCTTCGGTTTCTTGAGTCAATACAGCACCAATAACACCTTCCTCTACTGCAATGTAAAGCCTAAAGGGTTCTTTCTGTTTGGGTGCTTTCATCACCGGAGACGTGCTCAAATAAGTCTTGATCATGTCGAATGCCTCTTGCTGTTTTGCCCCCCAAGTAAAATCAGCATCATTCTTTAACCGAAGGATAGGAGTGAATGCATCAACCTTCCCTGCCAAATTAGCTATGAACCTTCTCAAATAATTGACCTTGCCAAGGAATTTTCATATCTCTCTTGCATGCTGGAGCCTCCACTTTTTGTATAGCTTCTATGTTTTTGGGATCAATTTCTATGCCATTCTCATGAATAATGAAACCCAAAAACTTTCCAGTCGACACGCCAAATGCACACTTTAAAGGATTCATCTTTAGTCCATATTTTTTATTCTTTCAAAAGCTAAACGCAAATCGGCTAAATGAGACTTAAAAGCATCCGATTTGACAACAATATCGTCAATATAGACTTCAAGTATAATTCCGAGTAAATCATGGAAAATTAAATTCATAGCCCTTTGATATGTGGCACCAGCATTTTTTAATCTTAATGTCATTACTGTCCACTCGAATAAACCAAGGAAACCAGGGCAACGAAATGCTGTCTTGGACATGTCCTCTTCGGCCATAAAAATTTGATTATAACCCGCATTACCATCAAGAAAGCTAATAACCTTATGTCCAGAAGCATCATTAATAAGCATGTCGGCTATTGGCATGGGGTACTCATCTTTGGGTGTAGCTCTATTCAAATCTTTGAAATCAATGCACACCCTTATCTTGCCAGAGCCCTTCTTCTCTAATGGCACAATGTTAGAAATCCACTCGGCATACCTGCAAGGCCGAATAAAATTAGCTTTGAGTAGCCGACCGATCTCCTCCTTGATCCGGTCATATGTTTTTGGAATAAATTTTCTGGCCAATTGTTTGTAAGGTCTAAAACCGGCCTTTATAGGTAACCGATGCTCCACTAGCTCTCGTCTTAAACCTGACATCTCATGATACTCCCATGCAAAGCAGCAAACATATTCTTTCAACCACTCCATCAACTCAGCTTTATGATCGTCTTTCAAATTCTTGTTTACAAACGTCGGCCTAGGAACTGAACCATCCCCTATTTCTATTTCTTCTAATGGACCTGCCGATTGAAAACCCTGTCCTAATTTATCCATGTCATCCAACTCCTCTACAGATTCATACATATCGTTCTCACTAGACCGATATTCTCCAAGATGTTTCTGCAACCACTCGGAATTAGAATCCATTTAAACATATCATACTTTGGAGCCGATTGCCACTAATCGGCTTTAAAGAAACGGGCACAAGGCCATTATTCATTGCGCTAAGGAAATCAAACTCTGACAAGTCGCGTCCCATCAAGCAAGTAGCATTGGGGTGTTGCCAATCCACCGATGCATCGGCCAAAGCAACACAAGCCGAATTATCCGCATGAATTATTTGCACCTCATCATCAACCCACTGGATCAAAAACTGGTGCATGGTAGATGGTACGCACTGGTTTGCATGAACCCAATCACGACCTAGTATGGCGTTGTAGTTACCTTGCACCTCAGCAACAAAGACTGTAGTAGCCAAAGTTTTGCTCCTGACTGTAAGCTCCACATACATCACACCTTTGGCTTCAGTTTCTCTTTGCCTTCAAACCCATTAAGCACCATATTGGTCTTGATTAATTCATCACCATGAAAACCCAATTTCTTGAAGACCGAATATGGCATGAGATTCACCACAACACCACCATCAACAAGCATCCACGTGAGTGGTGATCCATTGATGTGACCCCTGAGGTACAATGGTTTCAAGTATGCCACTGGTTCTTTTGGTTTCTCAAATATTGCATTTCTAGGGCCAAAATCCAGCTGAGCCACTTCCCCTTCTTCATCTACAGCACAAAATTCAGCGGGTAAGTAATACACCATATTGATATCCATAACTTCATGAATCGGTGTAGACTCATAGTCCAACAGATCATCTTCCTCTTCGCGTGCATCTACTAAATCTGAATTATGTTCGAGTGAAGGAGAAGTAATAGGCGACTGAGACGATGTCACAACTACATCGTCCTCTTTTGGTGGTGTAATTTCTACTGTGATAGATGTAGAAGCATCTATGTCTCGCATTGGTTTGGGCTTCCACACTTGCTTCCCTGGTATCATGGGCCGAGTGACATCGAACAACTCGTCCCTTTGCTTCTCAGCTTCTTGTTCTGTAATTTCTTGATTCATCAACCTCTCTAATTTCCTCTTTTGTGTCTTTGTTAGACCTGGAGGACACCACCCAGGTCGAGTGTATTTAGGATCAACTGGCTTCACTTGGCTGGTACTTGCTTCACGATCATTGGTCGAGTGTTTCGGCGTGATAACAAGTATCGACTCAGTTAGGTTGTTACGCACAGTGGGCTGGTGTGTGGTGAACGTTTCACTACCCAAGATGAGTGAGTCGGCATTGATATTTTCCTTGCCTTTCCCTAACTCCACCGCTGCAACACTCGGCAGCTTGACGCGCCACTCTTGTCGACTTTTTTGGCCTACGAAGTTTTCACTCGGGCGCACCTTTTTACTCGGATGAAATCCATTCGGATGCTCGACTGAGTAGAACCCACTCGACTGTATTCTTTCATTCAGATACCTCCAACCCGGGCACATTCTTACATGCGGATAGTTTTCACTCGAAGGCATATTTTTGACCACCCGAGTAATGGACACCAATGTTCAGTCGGTTTTCATACGAGCATCCAAGTCGATCCCAAACAGGTTGTCGTTGTTCTTGTGGAAACGGCACCCTTGATCCAGTCGGTTTTGCATACCGACTGAACATATCAGCTGATGGTGACCTTTGTCGCTTCAGGTATGATGACCGATTAGAGCTAGAACCTGCCGACTGATTTGCATATTTGGACAGTAGCATATCAAAAGTTGGCTTGATTCGCTTACGGTGTATCTTGACTTCATTCCTCTTCCACTTGCCAACTTCTGGACTCTTGGGTTTAACAAATTTAACACGAGTGTCTTGTTGCACTTGTGGTTGCCCCCGAGTGCAGGATTCTTGATGGTGATCTTGATTACTTCCTTGCCATTGGGTTGCTTGTCAAGCACAACCTGCCTTCCCAAGACTTTACTGTCTTCCTTGCTTTTCCTAGGCTCACCAATGATGACATTAGTTTTATTAGCCGATGCAGTTACCTCTGGCCGAATGAGCAACTTTTTCCCCTCCAAATCCAGAGTGTTCATTGGGAAGGGCTGCTTATCAATTTGCATCTTAGAAAATTTCAATCGTCCGTCATTAATGCCCGATTGTATCTGTCGTCGAAAAACATTGCAATCATTAGTAGCATGAGAAAAAGAATTATGATATTTGCAATAAGCACGCCGTTTCAACTCTTCAATTGACGGTAAAGTGTGAGATATCCTAATGATCTTAGCTTGCAGCAAAGCATCAAATATTTTGTCACACTTAGCAATGTTAAAAGTAAACTTCATCTCTTCATCATGATTCTTATGAATCGGTTTCAGATCATTGCAAGTAAACGGTTTGGCCTTAGATGGCCAAACAAATTCAGCAACATACATATCACCTTCATCGTCCGAGTGATCACTACCATACTCAACCATATTCATCTTAGGACGATCAGTTTTATATCTATGCACCTCCATGAGATCTTTGCTCCGGCTCTCCTGAGCCAAAGCTTTTTGTAGGACCTGGTTGACACTTAAGAACTCATAGCCTTCTAGCTTTTCCCTAATGTGAGTTTTCAAACCACTAAGCACAATGTCAGCCAAGTCCCTCTCGGTTATCACCAAACTATAGCACCGGTTCTTTGTATCTCTAAATCTCTTGACGTAATCGGAGACCAATTCATCATTTTTTTGCTTAACCGATGTAAGATGTGATAATTTAAGTTCGTTATCACCGCTATAAAAGTGATCATGAAATTTCCGTTCCAGCTACGACCACACACGGATAGAACCATGTGGTAGAGAAGAAAACCATGAAAAAGCAGTACCAGTTAATGATAAAGGAAACAAGCACACTTTCAATTCATTCACCGAGCCTGCTTCACCCAGTTGTGCTAAGTATTGACTAACATGTTCCCATGTGGTTTTTGTGCCTTCTCCATTGAATTTAACAAAATCTGGAATTTTATATCCCGAAGGGCACTAGATAGCGTCAAAGTACTCGGGGTACGGTTTTTGGTAAATCAAATTCTGAGGTAACTCAACTCCAAAATTCTCTCTAACCATCATAGCCATCTCCTCTCTAAAACTAGCTAATGTATCATCCACAGTAGACGGTGAAGCTTGCTGTTGTGGGATGGGATGAGTAGAATTACTAGAAGTAGGCAAGAACTGTGGCACATATATTGAACTGTAGTTCAGTTGTGGCCAAGTGCTTGCACTTATAGGTACAGCTTGGTTTAGTATAGGTACCGAACTTGGCATGCTCATGATGGAATTAGTAGGCGCAGCCACAATCTGATTAGTGTGGGTAGGATAGTAATTCATCGGCATGGGAGGTGCCCATGAAAGAGGTAAAGACAAATTAGGGTTTTCTACACTAGCAACCACACCAATATTAACACTAGACGATTGAGGCATATTTTTCTGCGCATTGGTATTTTCTATGAAAGTTTGATAGACCAAATTATTACCATTGGCAATACGACTCTCAATCTCAGCCCACTGCTCGGGAGAAAAGGTAGTCCTTATAGTAGGTTTAACCTGCTCGACTTGAAGAGGAGGGAACTTGATTTCTCCAATCAGAGTGATATTGCCTTGGCGATCTTTCTTGAAGTTTCCAAGGAATTCCTGCAGCACCTTATCTTCACATGCCTTCTTGTACTCCTCATAAGCTTGGCGATGATCAGCCGATAGTTCATCAAGCTTGGGTTTAATGATGTTATTGGCATCTATCTCAGATGGCTTGGGAAGATCAGACATGATGGTTGATGAGGATGATTGATCTTTGATCCCCAACGGAGTCGCAAAAAAGTGTGTTGACACACGAACACGTCACTGTGTACCCTCGACGCCGGGCGTGATGCACCGCAGCACGTCGAAGGAGGTCCGTCCGGCAACGCGATACGCAAGACAATCGGCAGAAGCTTTTGTAGACCCGAAACCCCGCACGCCCAGGAGGGACCCCGTCAGGGAGTATGACGGCTATGGGCTGACCTAGGTCGATTTGCTTGCCCCTAGAGCCTCAGGATTCGCAGTTCTCAAACGAAGAACAACGAAGAATGAGAGAAAAACGAAAAAAGTAGATGAAAAAGTAGTATAGATTGATTTGTTCAATTGTGTGTTGTTCAATCGGCCGTCACCCCCAACATATATAAGAGGCGGCTGGACTTCCTGTACAAGCAAAGGATTCATCTAGGCTTTCCTTACAAGAAAATTACATCAATTCACGTCGCAGAGTCCTAGTTCTAATTCCACTCGGATTCAGCCCAAATCTGGCCCAATCTTCTGTCTTGCTTCTTGCATGGGCCGTGAAATCTGCATATGACCTCCGATGGAGATGGTCCAAACATCAATTTTATATGCCTCGAGCAGGCCAACAATCCGTATGTTGATCTCTTTCCCAAATAAAGCCATCTTGAATACTCCACAAGGTCATATTTAACTTCGAATCGGACTCGATCACGTTGGAGACTGGACTGTCCGAGTGCTGTGGCGTCTCTCCAGGCCACATACTATCTCATATGATAATGACCTTAAAATCAAAGTTGACCATTTCAATGTTTCGAACAACTTTCATGTTGAGCACTTTTCCATCTGAGGCCATTTTAAACTTTCACTCGACCGAAACTTTCACTCGACCGAAACTGTCACTCGACCGATATTTTTCACTCGGACGGTGATTTTCACTCGGACGACGATTGCACTCGGCAAGTACTTTCACTCGACCGGTACTTTTCACTCAGACGGCAATCTCACTCGGCCGGCGATTTTCACTCGGATGGCAATTTCACTCGGCCGGATGGAAAACTTTCCACTCAACCGGACGACAGACGTTTCCCTCGGTCGGCAAACTTTCACTCAGAAATCCCGAGTGAAACTCCAGGCTGATTTTGTTTTGCCTCTCCAGGTTGCATACGACCTCGGATTGAGGGGATTTATATATCAAAATCAATCGTCTCGACGAGATGAAGACAACACATGTAGAACATTCCTTCATTCGAGGTTGTCTTGGAGGCGTAATAGACCAAAAAGCACTCAAAACATCTACATGACAATCCAAGTGTGATTTGGCCCTTGAAATGATGCCGAATGGTGATGGCCTAAACATCAAGATTGTTTCACTCGACAATATAAACTTTCTCCTAGAAAAACCTTTTCGTTTGAGTCCATCTTTATTGCATTTTGCACCGTGCCAAAATCAGGTGTCAACACGATGTCGCCATTGTCGCCCTCCGGGCAGCACCCCAAGCACCTGCCGTCTTCCTCGAACATCTTCATGAAGATCGTTGCCACCCCGTCGTGCTTGAAGTGGAGAGTACACCTCCCCTCGAGGTAGCGGGCATAGGCGAACATATGCCACCCTCGGTTCAGGAACACATAGCCTGCTGGGGTGACCTCGACATCCACCCACGAGGCCACGCTGCAACAACCATCAGCCTGTAGCCATAGGATAGTAGGCCCTCCGGCTGGCAACGCCTCCATGAAGAAGCGCGGGAGTTGGAACCAGGTGATCGCCGGCCTTTCCCCACACACCATGAACTCCTGGAACGCGTCGGCCAAGTGGAGTCATGGGTGAGGTGGCCTGATGGCCGTCGCAAGCTTCCCCCTCGGGCACAGCCGCCGCGGCTACCACGGCCGCCTACGTGGCAGGGAGCCTTCCCACGGCTACCAGACGTAGCTCTGGCCTGCGCGAGAGTGCACCCATGCTCTCCGGGATCCATCACCGATGTCGGGGTGTACTTTCGGGGATGGCCGTGGCCCCTCTTAGGTGGCAGCGAGCCGAGCCACTCTAGGGGGTCCTTCCCTTTCTCGGCAATAAAAAACCTCCACACTGGCACCATTGTTGTGGAGTGGTGGCTTGAAGTGGGGAGGCAAGAAGATGAAGGTTGGCAAGGGACTTCGTCTCCTTCACCCACTTATAGTCTACCAGAGGCGAACCGGTGTCCCTCCGCATTCTAGGCAATGATGGACCCATGGCGCGCGCCATCCCTTGTCAGCCAAGGCAGTTACCGAGGCAATCTGGGGAAGTGGAGGCATACATGCCCCGTCTTGCTCCACGCGTCGAGTATGGACCATAGGTGATTGGGGCCCGCAGCACTTCGGCCATCCTTCCTTGGCCTTGCCTCGAAGCCATCCCGAGCGCGCCTTGGGCCTAGGGGCTTCTGTCGGTGTTCTGGGACTGGTGGTACCCAGACCTGCCGCCTGCGGCCGAGCGCGTGGCCTACCTTGACGGCCTGGTACGCCCAGCGGCAAGCCCCCCAAGTCAAAACCCTTGCGAGAGCCCTGGTATCGCGAGGCGAACAACTCCAAGACCTTCGGAGGAGTGGCATCCCCAGGGCTGCCTCCCGAGGAGCGGAGATTTCTATGCAGGTACTCGGACTCGTGAGGCTAGGATGATGAGGCCCATGACAACTGAGGACAGGCGGGTGCCAACGGGCGATGAGGAGGACAATTTCCTCTTTCATCCTAATGAGGCAAGGATGTAACCGGGTTCCCAAGGAATCCCCCAAAGGTTTCCCTTCCAGTGCAACAAGACCAAGACCACGAGCTTGGCGGGACGGATGTCATCGCCGAGCCCACCACTGCGTCATGCCCGGAACCTTTACGGGCGAAGACCACGTTTAGTCAGGGTAGGATTTACCTCATGTCCCCTTTAAAAATTGGTCATTGTGGGATCCCTTCCTGCCGGTGCAATAAGGGAAGAGGACCTAGGCCACTATAAATGGGGACTAGCTTCCACCATAGAGACACACGGGTTCATCCCCACCAAGAGTCGTCGCGAGGTCGCTCAACCACTTCACTAGTTCATCCTCAACATCCTCGTGAGGCCAATCCACCAAATGGAGGAGTACGGTTTTACACCGCAAGGTGGCCCGAACCTGGGTAAATCTCCGTGTCCATCTTCTTTCCCGCTCGCACATACTCGACGAAGCTTGGTCGAAGTGTGACGGGCTTGAGACTTTGAGATGGTTGAGATCTTCGCACACGCCCCGGAGCTCGAACCTTGTTGGGTCCGCGGAGCCCCGATTTCGACATTTGGCACGCCAGGTAGGGGCTACTGTCAGCATTCTGGGAGTGGCGGTACCCAAACCCGCCTGCATGCGGCCCAGCGCATGGCCCACCTCGACGACCTGGTACGGCCCAGCGGCAAGCCCCCCAAGTCAAGGCCCTTGCAAGAGCCCCAGTCTCGCGAGGCAAACAACGCCAAGACCTACGGAGGAGTGGCATCTCCAGGGCTGCCTCTCGAGGAGCGGAGATATCTATGTAGGTACCCGGCCTCGTGAGGCCGGGATGACGTGGGCCATGACGACTGAGGACAAGCAGGTGCCAGCAGGCACAGGGGAGGACAGTTTACTCTTTCGTGCTAAGGAGGCAAGGAAGTACGCAGGTTCCCAAGGAATCCCCCAAAGGTTTCCCGTCTAGTGCAACAAGACCAAGGCCACGATCTCGGCAGGACGTATGTCATCGCCGAGTCCACCACTGCATCATGCCCGAAAGCTTTGATGGTGAAGACCACCTTTAATCAGGGTAGGATGTACCTCCTGTCCCCTTTCAAGATTGGTCATTGTGGGATCCCTTCCCGCCGGTGCGATAAGGGAAGAGGACCGAGGCCACTATAAATATGGACTAGCTTCCACCATAGAGACACACCGGTTCATCCTCACCAAGAGACCTCGCGAGGTCGCTCAAACCCTGTACTAGTTCATCCTCAACCTCCTCATGAGGCCAATCCACCAAAAGCAGGGTTAGGGTTGTACACCGCAAGGTGGCCCGAACCTGGATAAATCTCCGTGTCCATCTTCTTCCCCGCTCACACATACTCGACGAAGCTTGGCTTTAGGGTGATGGTCTTTACACTTTGAGCTGGTTGAGATCTTCGCACACGCGGTTCCCCGATTCCGACATCCTTTCCGGTAGAATACCCAAAAAGGCTCCAGATGGGATCGCGTAAGAACATAGAGTTACGACTGTAGAAAAAATGTTTTCGGTGGATCTTTGATGTTTTGGGTAGGTGGAAATATACAGAAGTGAAATTAGGTCAAGAGGTGCCATGAGGGGGCGGCTAGGGGGACGTGCCCTACCCCCAGGGCGCGCCGGCCTAGCTCGTGGACACCCCGTGGATCTTCTGGCCACCTCCCGAAGCTTCCTAGGTCTCTTATGGTCCAAAAATAACTCTCATAAAATTTTACTCAATTTGGACTATGTTTGGTATTGATTTTGTGAAAAGTCCACAAACAGGCAAAAAACATAAAGTAGCACTAGGCACAGATTTAATGTGTTACACCCAAAAATGATATAAAATAGCATATGACTTGCATATAATGTAGCGAAGATTGATAATATAATAGCATGAAACAATTAAAAATTATAGATGCCTCAGAGATGTATGAAGGTGACAGACTTGTCGTGTTTCGACAAGGGTGTGGCATGGCGGATGGGGTGGTGGAGCGGTGGCAAAGCCAAGAGACGATAGAAAATGGGAAGACGAAAAAGAGGGGTCCGAGATGGGTTTTGGGTAGGGTGGGTATCGGAGTCCTATGTGGGTGCTCTTCGGACTCCCACAAAGCACCCTCCCCTACCCTAGGTTGTCTCACATTTGCTAGAAAAATTACATGGGGAGAGGGTGTTTGAGAGATCGTTGGAGCGCTAGGAGTGAGGGAGTCCTCGATTAAGGGGTCCTCAGATGGCCGACCTGTTTCTCATGGGCCAGACTATACGGGTCACAAAGTGATTATTGGATGATCAAGGGGCCCGTCACCATGATGGAAGCTTCAAGGACCATGGTGTGTTCTCCAAGATGACGACCGTAGTTAGGCATGTTTATCTCTTCGGCATGTAACCGACCATTTGTAAACCCTAGGTACACTCGGCGTCTATATAAGCCGAAGGGTTTTAGTTTGTAGATACAGAACAACTCATCTTGCGTTAGCTATTCGATCTCGAGGTAGATCAACTCTGCAACCCCCATATCATCAATACAACCAAGAAGGACGTAGGGTATTACCTCCATAGCAGGGATCGAACCTGGGTAAAACATTGTCCCCTTCGTCTCGTGTTACATCGATTCTAGTCTCACAGTTCAGGACCCCCTATCTGAGATCCGCTGGTTTTGACATCGACATTGGTGCTTTCATTGTGAGTTCCGCTATGATCATCGAAGGAATTGATGGCTTACCTTGTCATGAGTAAGAAATCTGCATCCAAGGGGTTCTTCCCCCGATCAGACTCTCGCAGGCGGCGACATCCTATCGCACGCCGACCCGATCAGCCACCTCGGCAAGATCGGAAACTTCTACTTCGATCGGAGAATCAAGTTCGGAACCTTAGAGTTCGTTGCTGATTCACGGGGAGAGCTCGTCTTGATGAAACCATCGACCATTGAGGAGGAGCCTGTAACTCTCGACGCCGAAGACATTGGGCCCCGCCCCCAACGGAGTCGTCAGCCTCGGGCGGTCTAGAACGCCCAATCCGGTCGATCTGACCAGATCCACCACGGCTAGACGGAACGCGGATCCGCTTTCATGTAGCTCTGGAACTGCCACGCCACATATTGACTCCACTCGCTTGAGTGACACACATCCTACCGTCGCCTCGTTTTGAAATGAGATGTTTGATCGAATTGAGATCATGCGTTTGTCGGATGACCAGGTTCCGTTCTATGACCGGATCGAGATCAAACCTGACAATAGGGAGATTCATGTCCCCACAGTCACCCACCTTGTCGCTACCGTCGAGTGTCATCAGCCGAAATTAAAAACAGTCTACACCCCGATCTCTGATCGCCGAGACATCATAGGCAAACCAGATGCTGGAATTTGTTCCAGAGCTGGACCATTATCGGTTCGAGCTCTATCAAAAAATTCGGAGTATGTGATTCCGAACACACAATGTGGCGTCGAGATTTTTTTCCCACACACCACCCAAAATGATCATCCCAGTATCACACCAAAGCCCACATCCTCGGACTTACGGGATATTAAACAATTACCAGGAGAGTCAGTTCATCACTTTTGGGCCAGACTCCTACTCGCTAGAAGCATAGTAAGAGGTCTTAGTGACCAAGATATAATGGCAACTTTCAGCCGCAATTGCCACGATGAAGGGATTCTTAACGCATTGTCTTGCCGATGCATTCGTGACTTTTCTGAGCTATCTGATTTGGTACAAAAATACTATGCCATGGAAAGCGCTTGGCAATCCTAACGGTTATTTTTGGAACCAACTTTCCCCGAACACCCTAGTGGAGATCGGAAAAAGAGGATACCTCCAAAGCGGCTAGCCAGAATCGAACCCGCCAAAAAAAGAAACAGGCCCATTACAAGGGTCAGTACTGTCCTTGACGAACTATTGGATAAACCTTGCCCCATACATTCTGTATTGCTTAACACAAGCCCGACTCACAGCCTTAGAGCTTGTTGGGTCGTCAGGTAAGTTGCAAAAAGTGGTGAGGCCATCCTCAAGGCACTTCCATCGAATAGGCGCTCCCCATCATTGCCTGAATACAATGCCGAAATCTTGACGGTCTACGAAACATTCCCCTCGAGGAATAGGAGGAAAAGAGCTCTTAGAGAACTCGAACAGGTCTACCATGTGGCAGCAACAAGTGCATGGGCAGACATAGCCATTACCTTTGGAGATACTGAATGCTATTCTTTCTGAATCTGCACCGGCCGCACTAGTCCTGAACCCCATCACCGATGGTTGTAGGTTACATAAGGTGCTAAGGTAGGGAGGCAGTGGTTTAAACCTAATCAACAAAGGCACCTTGCAAAAAATGCAATTCGACCGATCTCGCATCGAGCATAGTAACACAACTTACCGGAGAATCATTCCAGGGAAAGAGGCGCGTTGTTCAGGATGCATCGTCCTGGACGTAGTTTTCGGCATGCCCGAAAACTACAGATATGAAGAACTTCTCTTCCACATCGTGCCTTTCCCAAGCGGCTACCACACCCTATTAGGACGTGATGCCTTCTCACAATTCCAGGCCTATATCCCATTATGGGTACATGAAACTTAAAATGCCAGGACCAAACGGAGTGATCACAATCGCCAGTGATACAAATATAGCCCTTCAGGCCAAAAACAAAACGGTAGCGCTCGCCCTCGAGGCACTAGCCGAGACCTTCACTGCAGAAGAACTAACCGCACTGCGGTAGACAGTTGACAAGGATGATGTGATCCTTAGCAAAAGGCCTAAACGCACGTCCTTCAAACCCGTAGAGGAGATTGTTAAGTTCCAAGTGCATTCGACAGACCCCAATAAAACAGCGGCCATCAGAGCTTGATACGTCTCCAACGTATCGATAATTTTTGATTGTTCCATGCTATTATATTATCTGTTTTGGATGTTTTATATGCATTAATATGCTATTTTATATTATTTTCGGGACTAACCTATTAATCTAGAGCCTCGTGCCAATTTCTGTTTTTTCCTTGTTTTTGAGTTTCGCAGAAAAGGAATATTAAACGGAGTCCAAACGGAATAAAACCTCTGGAAGGATTTTTTTCTGGGATATATGGAAGCCACAAGACTTGAGAACCAAGGCAGAGGAGCTTCCACGGGGCCATAGGGGCCACCCACGCCGGGCAGGCTTGTGGGCCCCTGGCAACTCCCCTAACCCTAATCTTCGGCCTATAAATACCCACATATTCCATCATCGTCAGAACGAGCCACGAAAACAACTTTCCGTCGCCAGAAGCCTCCATTCCCGAGAGATCCAATCTTTGAGCCTTTTCTGGTAATCTGTCGGAGGGGGATTCAATCACGGAGGGAATCTACATCAACTCCATTGCCCTTCTGATGATGCGTGGGTAGTTCACCATAGACCTACGGGTCCATAGCTAGTAGCTAGATGGCTTCTTCTCCCTCTTTGCTCTTCAATACCATGTTCTTCATGATCTTCATGCAGATCTATCCGATGTAATACTCTTTTGTGGTGTGCTTGTTGAGATTCGGTGAATTGTGGGTTTATGTTTAGATTATCCATGAATATTATTTGAGTCTTTTCTGAATTCTTATATGCATTTTGCAAGTCTCTTCGAGTTATTAGTTTGGTTTGGCCAATTAGATTGGTAATTCTTGCAATAGGAGAAGTGCTTGGTTTTGGATTCAATCTTGCGGTGTGCTCACCAAGTGACAAAGTAGGGGTAGAGAGGCACGTATTGTATTGTTGCCATCAAGGATAACAAGATGGGGTTTTCATCATATTTCTTGAGTTTATCCCTCTACATCATGTCATCTTACCTAATGCGTTACTCTGTTCTTCATGAACTTAATACTCTAGATGCAGGCAGGAGTCGGTCGATGTGTGGAGTAATAGTAGTAGATGCAGAATCGTTTTGGTGTACTTGTCACAGACGTGATGCCTATATGCATAATCATTGCCTTGGATATCTTCATAATTATTTGCTTTTCTATCAATTGCTCGACAGTAATTTGTTCACCCACCGTAATACTTGCCATCATGAGAGAAGCCATCTCGTGAAACCTATGGCCCTCGGGTCTATTTTCCATATTATATTTTCAGATCTAAAACCAAAAACACCAAAAATACTTGCTACATTATTTTTACTCTTAGTTTTACTTTCCGTTCAAGCATCCTATTATATCTATCTCTATCAGATATCATCCTTGCAAGTAACCGTGAAGGGATTGGCAACCCCTTTATAGCGTTGGGTGCAAGAGTTTGATTCTTTGCGTAGGTACATCTATTGGGGACTTGCTTGTATCTTATACTGGATTGATACCTTGGTTCTCAACAACCGAGGGGAATACTTATCTACTTTTATGCATCACCCGTTCCTCTTCACGGAAACCAATGCATGCTCGACAAGTAGCGGAGCTCAGCTTGATCCCATAATGGATGAGGCACTACAGACCTTCCTACGAGAAAATTGGGATATCTTCGCCTGGCATCCTTTTGATATGCCCAGAATTCCACGACGGTTTGCAGAACATAGTATGAACATCATTGCATGTTTCAAGCCCGTTAAGAACACTCTGCGCCGCTTTTCCGAACCCAAACGGCAAGCTATGGGTGAAGAATTAGCTAAACTGCTAGAGGCCGGATTCATTCAGGAGATTAAGCACCCCGAATGGTTGGAAAACCTGGTGATGGTACCAAAGAAAGATAAGTCATGGCGGCTCAGCGTCGATTTTAAAGACCTCAATAAAACCTGCCCTAAGGACCCTTTCCCCTTACCGCGCATAGACCAAATCATTGACGCCACAGCCGGACACGACTCGTTGTGTTTCCTCAACGCTTATTCTGGATACCATCAAATCATAAGGAAGGGATCCCACCAAGCGGCAACCGTGTTCATAACCCCTATGGGCCATTCTGCTTTAACACGATGCCCATCGGGCTAAAAAACGCCAAGGACACATACCAGTGCATGATCCTGACTTGTCTCGCACAACAGGTTGGTAAGACAGTCGAGGCGTACATGGACGACATGGTAATAAAAATCAAACATGTCAGCCAGCTGATCGACGACCTACGGCAAACCTTTGCCAGCCTATGCGAGTATGACATATGACTCAATCCAAAAAAATGTGTATTCGGAGTTCCTTCTGGTAAACTGCTTGGATTCATCGTCTCCCATAGAGGAATAGAAGCGAATCCAGCTAAGATCCACGCTAAAGCATGTCCAGAGGTTGGCAGGTTGTGTTCCAGCATTAAGCTGCTTTATATCCCGCCTCGGAGAGAAAGCTTTACTCCTCTATAAGCTGCTCAAATGGACCAACAACTTCGAGTGGACCAATGAAGCAGCAGCTGCGTTAGAGGAAATTAAAACACTACTGGCAACCAATCCCATACTCATAGCACCTGGCGCTGGTGATCCCATGTTATTATATATATCGGCTACCAACCAAGTCGTTAGCGTAGTGCTCGTTGTTGAATGCGATGAGGAGGGACACAAATTCCGGACTCAGAAGCCGGTCTATTACGTGTTAGAAGTACTAACGTAGTGCAAGTCAAGATACCCGCACTACCAGAAAATAGCCTAAACAGTATTTATGGCATCACGGAAACTCAGACACTACTTCCAAGAGTGTGCGGTAACGGTAGCATCTGAAGTACCCCTGAAAGATATAATCAACAACAGGGACGCCACCGGACACATAGCCTAGTGGGCCATTGATATCCTTCCCTTTGAAATAACCTACAAGCCACGCCATGCCATAAAATCTCAGGTATAGGCAGACTTTCTGGCTGAATGGACCGAGGCCGAGCCCCCCAAGGAATACAGTGCATACTCCCATTGGACAATGTACTTTGATGGATCCAAAACCTTGGCAAGACTAGGGAGTGGAGTTATCCTCACATCCCCCATAGGCGACAACGTGCGATACGTGTTGCAGATCATGTATGCTGACTCCAAAAATGCAGCCGAATACGAAGCACTTTTGCATGGTCCTCGGATGGCAGTATCAATGGGTATATGGCGGCTGGAGGTACGGGGAGTCTCCAACTTGGCCATCTCCCAAATCGATGGCGAATTCAACGCCAAAACCCCGAAGATGGCGGCATACAGGAACATTGTCATAAAAATATCTGCACGGTTCGAGGGGTTGGAATTTCACCATGTTGCTCCTGACAACAACCAAGCCACCGACATGCTAGCCCGCATGGGGGCTAAGCGCAACCCTGTCCCAAGAAACACCTTCTTGGAGCGGCTCTTTAAACCATCCATGTTATGGCAGGACGATTACAAGGGCGCCGGTCTAGATACGGCAACAGAGGTTGTTCCCCCTATAAATGAACCAGACAATCAAATCATTGGTGGCTCCGTAATGGATGAAACGCCTTCGGCCCATGAAGTCATGAAGGTAATTGCGCCATGGATAGAGCCCTTCCTCACCTACCTACTTCGCAAAGAACTCCCCGACGACCAGACAGAGGGGCGACACATAGTTCGAAGATCCAAGGCCTACAAATTACACGAGGGTGAGTTATAAAAGAAAAGCACCACCGTAATATTACAGCGGTGCGTATCTGAGGAAGAAGAACGGGAGCTCCTAGCCGAAGTCCATGCAGGCATGGGAGGCCACCACGCCGCGACAAGAGCCTTAGTTAGCAAGGCCTTCCGAGTTGGTTTCTTTTGGCCCACAGCTCGGATGGATGCCTAGTCGCTTGTCAAGCACTGCGTGGGTTGTCAACTTTTTGCAAATCAATGTCTCATGCCCCAACATCCCTTCGGATAATTCTGATCACCTGGCCTTTCGCGTTCTGGGGACTAGACATCGTTGGACCAGTTAAAGGGGGGACCAAGAAGAATAAATATTTATTGGTCATGGTTGACAAGTTCACCAAACGGATAGAGGCAAAGCCAGTTAAATCGGCCAAGTCCGGACCAGTAATCGACTTCATATCCAGCATGGTAAACCATTATGCTGTCCCGCACAGTATAATAACGGACAATGTATCCAACTTTAGGGCCCAAGAGGTCAAAGACTTGTGCACAAAAATGGGCATCAAGCTCGATTACGCATTAGTATATCATCCATAGACCAATGGACAAGTCAAGCGAGCAAATGGTCTCATCATGAGCGACATTAAGCCACATTTGGTCCGATCTCTTCACTAGTCTGACTATCATTGGGTGGAGGAACTCGACTCCATTTTATGGGCCTGCGCACCACCCCGAATAGATCAACAAGATACACATCATTCTTCGTGGTCTATGGGGCAGACGCAGTCCTCCCCTGCGATATCATTCGTGACACACCAAGGGTGCGCATGTACGAGGAAAAGGAAGTCGAGTTAGATCGGCAGGACGACCTGGACGCCTTAGAAGGAGAGAGCAACATAGGTCAGGCCCACTCTGTTTTTTACCAATAGCAGGCCCAACGTTAACAGAGTAAGGAGGTCAGGGCAAAAGCGTACAACGTAGGCGAACTCGTCTTGCGGCTCCAGGAGAAGGAGAAGCATAAACTCAAACCGAAATGGGAGGGCCCCTTCATAATCAATGAAGTACTCGCAGGAGGAGCCTACCGTCTTCGGAACCCATCGGACAATCGCCATGAACCAAACCCATGGAACGCAGCTCGTCTTCGGTGCTTCTACGGATAAATCGGTGTCATCACACTTTTTTCCCTTTTCTATTTTCACTTTTCTTTCTCTTTTTCTCCCCCCACTCTGCTCTTTGGTAGGATTGAATCTTTTCTTCTTCTCTCTATGTTCGGTTCAACCGATCTTGTACTAAGAATCTTGGCTTACACCTTTGGGTGTCAAATCCGAACACAATACCTGGGGGAATCTTCTCGAAGCCAACGCTTTTATATCATAAGCATTTACCCACACTTATTGTGTACACACGTTTGCTTTGTCACGTTCAAGCCATCATGCGTCAATTCGAACTAAGACTTATCCAAGCTAGGTTCCCTCGCTCATGTGTTTACCCTCTACATTCCCGATTGTTCGACTAGAGGGTAAAGGGAGCACCTCTACGATTGTTACGACCGGATCATCCGGATACGTACCTTAGACGGATGAAGCCCAAAGCTAGCCATCTTCCGTAGAAAATTTGTCGGCCGTGACGAAAGAAATTAATACGGCTATGGAAGTTATCACCATTGCTTGGGATTCATTCTTCTTAAAAGCCCTTATCCGCATACTAGCAGTATGCGGACTTCTACCTATGACCTTTGTAGAACCCCGAAGAAAGGTATCGATAGAGGTACTATTTTCCTCGGAAGATGTTTCTTACGCTAAGTAGTAATATAATATATCTCTTGTGTGCTTTCTGTCTGTTCGCACCACATGGCCGGATTGCCTGGTTCCCCAAACACAATTCGCTCTTCTAAGGTGAAAATTTATGAGAAACACTCCCAAGCTCTTTGCACGGGAGGTAGAAACCAATGGCCGGTTAAGACAAAGTTTACAACACAGATGGAGTAACAACTCGATTGTTCATACAAAAGTATACATAATTACACATTTGACTGCTGATCGAGATCATCAATTATAGTATCTAGGGAGCAGTCTTTTTGCAAAAGATGGGCGGCACGCATCACCTGACCATACACCAGGTGGAGCGGCACTTCTTCTCCATCTGGCCCCACTGGACCAACCTAAGCCATACGCTCGAGATTAAATCTGATGTAGCGGGTCTTGATCATCGCCCACGCTTCTCGTGCTCCCTCACGGCAAGCCGATGTCTTCCATGGCTTGAACCTACTTCGGGCTCCCTTGATCCGATCGATTAGTTTGGTCATTCCCTCCGGAGGTTGTTCGACAGGCTATAGTGCCTTTACCATGCTTTTCATCGCTTTCCATGCATGATCATGAAGAGCGGAAAGCTCCTTCAGCAAGTTCCCCCGGTAGGATCCAAACTCTTCTCCAGGATGCCCAGATAGGAGACCTATACATGAGGCAACGACATGTTCATTTTGCCTCCTCTACAAGATGTACTTACCAATGTTAGAATCATACTTACCGAACATGCCCCTTTGTAGTTTATGGTTTTCTTCTTGGGCTCAGGCCAATTGACTTTTTAAACTCTCAATTTCTTTGTCATGTTGTTTATTCTCCGCCCGGAGATGGTTCAAATCACAACAGCTAGCCTCATGCTAGGACTCGGCGTATCGCTGAGATTCTCGGGCTTCATCCAACTCCTTTTGCATATGCCCTATTGATTCAGCTGCTAAAAAGAATCCTTGCGTCAGCATGGAAATATACTAAGATTAGCAGCACAAATGTACTCACCTGGGCCTCCCGAGTGAGGATCTTCACTTGCTCTAGCTCGACCTTCACAGATTGAACATGTGATCGGCGATTCTCCAACTCCTTGGCCAGTTTCTTGTTATGTTGCTTCGAAGCCTGCGTTAGCAGTAGAACAGCATAAGGAACCTTAATTCCTTCGTTCTTACCCAATTTAAGGCTCGGGGGATAGTGGGTTTGCATGAGTGGCTGGACTCTTTTGAGCCGATTACTTACCTGCATACTGGCCGATATCAACTTCATGGCCTCTCCGAACCCATCTCGGGTAGCACCGATGTTCGCGTTCGCCGTACGTAGGGCACCGAACTCTTGTTTGGAGAATGTCGGGTGGCGCAGGGCCTCTCGTCGTTGCTGATGATTCATGGCGCCTCCTACTTCCGATTTGGTGACAGACACGATGTCATCGGAATCGGCAGGGGCTGGATTGGCTATTGGGGCCTTGGCAGCTGGTTCGGCATGAGCCGTAGCTCCGGAATTTTGAGCACCGCTAGGCACCTTGGAAAACTCTTCGACGAGAGAGTCTTGGGAATTTTGCCTGAGTATTTCAATGTAATAATTGTTGTAAGGTTCTATTGGTTGTGATGATAAGCAGCCAGCCAAACAAAATACCTTTGGGTTGAGTGGGTAGGCGTACTCATCCTCGCAGCCGACTCATTTGTTGTGTCCCTCTTGGTTTCCGATCCGGGCACTGTTTGGGTAGACAGTGTATGGCGCGCGGATCGGCGACGCTTGGGAGTAGGAGCCGGTGCATGTGGGGCATTGTTGGATGCTTGCCTTTTGCGAGACGAGCTCTTCTTCTTCTTGTCTGTCGCAGGTAGGATGAACGACCCAAGATAATCGGCAATGACTCTACTGGTAGAAGACTCTGTCTTAAAATTCAATTAAAAGATTGGGGTCCTCGTGAAAAACCGGATCATTGTCATGGGAATAGTTTTCGGGCTGAGGAGTCGGACAGTTAATTGTCTCGATGAAGCTTCTCCAGTCATGTTCATGTGAGGTTAACGACTTCGATAAAGTAAGGGGTGAAATGAAAACCCCGAACTATGTTACAGGAGAGAAAGGCTTACCCATTCAATGGGATTGTGGCTTGAATATCCTTCCTTGGTCGACCACCGAATGAAATCTTCCTGCTCTCCTTTGTATAGGTCGGCGAGTGCGGCGGCCAACGTCGTCGGATCGGCAAGACCTTGTCTTCGGGAGCGCGTGGTGTCGCTTGTCCCGTTGTAACTCCACAAGGGATGTATCCTTCTGTTGGAGGGGCTGCACGCACCGGGTGATGGCGACGGCCATGACATCAATCATGGTCAGGTTGTGGTGGCTAAGTATCCGCACCTGGGCTGCTAGGCATTGCACTTCTACGCTATCCACTTGGGACGAACTCTTCGCCCGCCAGTGGTACCTTTTCTTCAAGGAGGCGTCGGAGTACTCGGGTAGACCCCTTCGAGCTGGCTCAAATAGGGGAACGTCTTCGATGTAAAACCATTCTAATGTCCAATCTCCGGATTCCTTCGGTGTACCCACCGGATACGCCGTCCCTGCTATGCGGCATACTTCGGCTCCGCCAACCTCCCAGATTGTCTTGTCCCGTGTTCGAGGGACAAGGCAGTAATATTTCCTCCATAGTTCGAAATGCGCCTCGCATCCCAGGAACATCTTGCAAAGAGCTACGAAGCCTGAGATTTACAGGATACACCCCGGGGTGAGGTGGTCGAGGTGGATCCCATAGAATTCCAGCAATCCCCTCAGGAACGGATGGATGGGAAACCCGAGGCCCTGCAAGAGAAAGGGCACGAAGCATACGCGTTCCCCCCTTTGAGGATTGGGGAAACACTCTGTGAAAACTTCGTTGTTATCAGAAGATAAACCTGCGTGGGTCACCGCCAGATCCGAATAAGGGAGATACCCCTGGGTCTCCAGATTGCTTAGCCGCAAGAGCAGTACGGAGCAACTGGTCCAGTCCCTAGGACGGATCCGTAGGGGTGCGAGGAAGAGTTGGGGGCGCTCGCCATGTTTTCCGTGGTGATCTTCCGCTAGGAAAAATTTCCGATGGGGAGGAGGAGGATGTGGTCTAAACCATGTTTCTATTTGTTTAAATGGGTGTAGCCTCCATTGCAGAAGGGCATCACTATAAAATCACTAAATCTCTCATCTCACCACGATGCACGAAAATCAAGGAACACTGACGGTTATTATAATGGACCTGGAGAGCTCGTGACGCTTGGGATTTCACCGATAACTGGTTGGTTGCCGAACAAGAGGGAGTAGGGGAGTCGCCTTGCAAGACGAAGATTATGAAGATTATCCGGATATACCTCGACGTTGTAGACTAGTCCGGGGGCTACTGAGGGAGTCCTGGATTAAGGGGTCCCCGGATGGCCGACCTGTTTCTCATGGGTCGGACTATATGGGCCACAAAGTGATTATTGGATGATCAAGGGCCCCATCACCAGGATGGAAGCTTCAAGGACCGTGGCGTGTCCTCCAAGATGACGACTGTAGTTAGGCGTGTTTATCTCTTTGGCATGTAATCGACGATGTGTAAACCCTAGGTACCCTCGGCGTCTATACAAGGAGGCCAGGGCTAGTGTGGTGCAGAGAGGATAAAGTGGCCGGTGGAAGGTGATTGCGGCTATAGCTGGGGTTGGAGTTTATATAGCGGGAAGATGATAAGGGGCCATAGCAGTGTGGTTAATGGTGGGGGTCATATGTATGGAGGGGTGCCTCAGAAGTAGGCTCCTCGATAACCGCATATCATTAATGTAGGGTCATGGACCGACGGGTGTCATTTGAACGCGGAACGGTCGCCTGTACTGGGAAGTGGTGTGGGTAGCACTCTCTCAGCCTGCGAGGCGCTTCAATGCTAGCAGCAGTGAGTGGTCGTGTCCGCTCTAGCCGGGCGTGAATGGGACATTAACGCTCTGGAGTGGCGCTGATTGTTTCACATAGGAAACATGCATAGGCGAGGAAGGGGGTTAATGGTGGACCACTTCAGTTACAAGCGGATGAGGCGGCGGTCCAGACACCCGCAACACCCCCCAACACACTCACACACTTTCTCTCCGGTTTGCGTAAAAAGTGTGTCCGCACTGCCGAAGGGACCGATACACGCCCGTGTTTGATGTCTTCAGGGGTCCCGACGTATGCGGTTGGATTGAGAGTTGGAGTTGAAGATGCCCTTAACATTCTTTATGTCCCATACAAAGATTATTTGTAGTGTCTAGTACAACAAAACTCGACTGTGGGCCTCCTAGTGTGACTGCCATCGGTGTCATGGCTATCAGTGTCAAAACCAGCGGATCTCGGGTAGGGGGACCCGAACTGTGAGACTAGAATCAATGGTAACTGGAGTCAAAGGGGAAAAGGTTTTACCCAAGTTCGGGCCCTCCTACGGAGGTAATACCCTACGTCCTTCTTGATGGTATTGATGGTATGAGGGTTACCGAGTTGATCTACCTCGAGAATGAATAGCTAACCCTAGATTAGTTGTTCGATATCTACAACATACAACCCTTCAGCTTATATAGATGCCGCGGGTACCTAGGGTTTACATATAGTCGGTTACACGTTGAAGAGCTAAACACGCCTATTCACTACATTAAACATGGAGGACAAGCCACGATTCCAGAAGCTTCCTTCCTGGAGACAGGGCCTTCGATCGATCCAATGTTCCGCAAGCGGCCCATACAGTCCATCCCATAAGAAACAGGTCAGCTTCCCGAGGACCCCTTAATCCAGGACTCCCTCAATAGCCCCTGAACTTGCCTCCAATGCCAAGGGTCTTAGCTTCAATTGCTTCGTATAATCAGAGTCTTCGGCTTGCAAGTTGAGTTCTTCCCACAGAGTATAATTCAGCTTCTGATGACATGTAGCTTTCCAAATAGAGGCGCGTCCGAACACTGTGAATAGGTCGGCCCTGAAGGCCAAACGTCAAGGGGTAAAATGATGTCCCCTGACGACCTTTCTAACGAAAGGTCACGGCCCACCACGACCGCTTAGCCAGTTTTAAAAACTCGATTCGCGATTCGAGGCCGTTTTCATCAACACGTTTTATTAATGCATAGATCATGTACCGTTTTATACGTGATATGTTTAATCATGCACATGCAACAACACACACATCTCAGGAAGCGAAGGGATTTACAACGCAGCAAGGGGAGGCCAAACAACGATAAGCCTCATAAAAGGGAAAGAAAACCCCAAGGCTTAATCATGGTCCCCATTCGCACCCTCTGCTTTCCCATCCTTCTAAGCTTCCACGGCACAGATCTAGGTCTTCCACCGCGCCTTCTCCGAGCCAATCCATGGCGGGATCTGGCTCCAATGGCAAGTGGGAGGCCTCCACGATCACGTCCAAGACATCCGGGACCTTAAGGCTGCCGGATACCTCCCCGCCAGCATCTTCCACCGTGCGCCGGAGAAAGACCAAATGATCCCCACCCCCAAGACAGGCGAAAGGGTGGTATTTATTCCTCACTTCATGCGGAGATTGAGATTCTCACTCCACCCCTTCGTCAAGGGGCTCATGTTCTTCTATGGCCTCGACTTCCACGACCTCTCGCCGAACACCTTCATGCACATATTGGCCTTCATCCTCGTCTGCGAGGCTTTTCTATGGGTCGAGCCACACTTCGGCCTTTGGCTCGAGGTGTTTAACATCAAGCCGAAGTGTGTCACAGGCAAACACGCAGACTGCGGCGGGGTTGTCATCGGCATGCTCACCCGCGTCGTATGGCCCTCTGGTACCATCATTGACACCATCAAAGTATAGTTGAAGGAGTGGTGATACATCACCGATTCAAGGGAGGAAGGCCAACTTGACCCTGCCGGGTTCAGATCTGGTCCCCCACTAGACTAACATCATGGCTCCGAAAGGGACTCAACTAGGGGTCGAGCAAGGAGATGAGCAACTTGCAGAAGCACATCGACTCCATGATCAAAAATTACATCATGCTGACCAACGTGGTCCAGGTCATGCTCCGGCGTCGCATCCTCCCCTGTCAGTGCCAGGATACTCCCCTCTAGGCTCGTCAGCTCAATGACGGGCCCATGATTCGACACCTCTTCCGCACTACTCGAGAGAAGTTGTGGAAGGCTCTCTTCAATCACAGAAGGACTAGCCAGCCAAAGAGGAGGATCGGGGTCTACACGCCACCAAGCCTGCCTCCAAGGTATAGCATAGCTCTTTGTGATCAGCTTTATTTCTTGTAAAGTAGTTTCTAAAACATCCGATCATTCTCTGCAGAAATGGCTGAGCAAAAGCACGGGCATCGACTACCCGGCGCCTCAGCCCGAAGACAATAGGCCCGTGCTGTTGACGGAGATGCTCGTCGAGGCGCCTTACGAGGCGCATGCGAAGAAAGATAAGAAGAAGAAACCTGGCCAAGAAGGCATGCGCATTAGGGACCAGCCAGAGGTTGTGTCCGAAGAAACCCATGCCTCCTCGAATCAAGAGGAGCATTAGGATGAGGACAAAGGCAAGGCGGGAATTCCCCCCTCGTAAGAAAGAGAGCGGCATCGCCGGACGCCACAGAGGAGGTATCCCCTCCCGCCCCGAAGAATGCTTGTCGGACACAAGTTATCCTGTCCGACAACAGTTTGGACTCGGATACCGAGTCTGATGACTTTGAGAGGGTTCCACGAAGGAGCCTAAGGGTCAATCCCCCTGCTCGAAGGTGAGGATCCGAAGACTCCTTTAGTTGTCATTGATAATTTTATAGTTTAATAACATGCAAGCATTTATTGACTTTGCAGCCCATCACGCATGCTCCCCCACCGACCATGTGTCGAACCGGGAGACCCTGCCCACCGAACTAGTGGAGAGCGGGAATGCGTCACATCCCATCCCTCCAAGCATCGTGGAGGACACCGCGGAGGTGTCGTCCCAACATGCTCCTATGGAGCCGGGCACCAGCGGCGGAGGAGACGACATCATGGCCGAGGCTAACACCTCAGTCATTGAAGACCGAGGGGCAATACCCCACCCGAATACTGAGGAGGTCGGACGAGCGCTCGCTTAGTCCCCTCCGAGGGCATCTGCGGAGCGCACCACGCCTCCGGAGGTACTGGTTCAACCCCCAATTGGTGATCAGGTTGTCCAATCACCACCGGTACCACCGTCCAATGGGTGGCCGTCTATGGGGGAGGCTCTATCGAGCGCCTCCATCTCTGAGGATCACCACACTCTTATGGGTGTGGTATTGCAAAGCATTCAGTCCGTCGACAACGGACTGAAGGAGGCCTTCAAGGGTCTCCTGACAAGCTTTCAGGTGAGCCACGTGACACTCCCATTTGGAAAATGTTTATTTATTTTTATGATTATATACATGGCAGCCCCCGAGGCCTAGGTGAGTTTGAAAAAACTTCCCTAGGGGTCAATCATGGATCTCTTTCCGAACTATATACAAAAATGTATGTTAAGAATGTTCGAATAACCCTTAAGAGGTTTGGACATATGATCGTATTGATGATAGTTCGGAAGTATTGAGCTCATGTAACCTGACAAGGATTTGTGTGTTACATGATTCGTCATCTGTGGCAGCTGTGAATGGCACCGAGCTGGACGAGTTGAATAGGAAGCTCAAGAGCTCCGAGGACGACCTTGACGCTCTCAACAAGAGGTTTGACGAGGGGCAAGGTAAGCCATACTCAGTATAAGAAAAAATTGGTTATCGTACTGTCGATGCAGTATTCTTATTCTTGATGCTTCCAATGCCTCCACAAAGGACATGGAGAAGCTCAGGGCCGAGCTGCAAAATGCAAAGCAGGAGGCTTCAATTGAGAGGGCGCGGCCGCACAAGTGGCTTCCGTGTTATCAGCCCTAAGGGCTACCAGCGACAAGCACGAGGCTCGGGTGGAGGAGATCCAACAGGAGCTCAAGGATGCCGGCCTCAAGTGCGAGGCCCTTGAGCTAAAAGGCAAGGAGCAGGCTGCCGAACTATCCACCATGAAAACCGAACTCCAAAAGGATAGGAGGTTTTTCAAAGAACAAGTTCGCCAAGCAAAGGCCATCACAGATGGTAAGCCATACTTATTGTAGTGTGTCTTTGGGGATAGAAAGTTTGAGTTGCTTACCCCGGTGTCGCATTCCTCAGGCGCCTACTCCAACCTCTAGAAGAGCGTAGCGGACACAAATCAGCTATATGCTTTGCAGGAAGAAAGAGACGAAGCTCGCCTATTCTGGGCGCACTTTGAAGCCCCCGAGCGCTCTCATCTTCTAGTCGAGCAGCCGAAGCATCTCATGAATGTGCACCAGATGGCGGAGCCGGCCATGAAAGACCTCTACATCCGGTTATGGCCCAACGAGCCATTGCCTGGTAGCTACTTCGGTCTGGTGCAGAGATTGATCGACGCTGCGCCCCGCCTCGACGCTATGAATTGCTCCTCCTACATCGAGGGAGCTTGGATAGCCTTCGCAAAGGCCAAGGTGCACTGGCCGGGGATGGATCCGATGAAGATAGCAACCGCCCCGCCGCCTCGTGGGAAGGAACATAGGCGCCCCGAACTGTACTTCGCCGACGTAATGGAGGGTGCTCAAGCGATAGAGTCACAATGCTCGAAAGACAGCATGCATGATTAGGTCGTAATATGTCTGACGACATTTTAACATTTTAATACTATAATTTTATCATGCTTTCAATGTTTTGTGTTCCTTTATAACTCATGTGTTTCCGTTGAAACTAAAAGCTACGAGTCATCGGCTTCAGCCCCCATGTAGATACTACATGGGGTGTCTCTGCCAATGCACTATATCCCTTAGCCGAGTTATCGGAACCCTAAGGCGGTAGAGTGCGGCGGACCAGACAATCATACCATAGTGCTTTATTACTTGAACTTAGCCATAGGGGGGCAAAAAGGACTTCGGGGGATGATGACTAGCCCCCGGAGTGTTGTGATGTTCGGATGAACCGCGGCTAAGGCCAGCATCACATGGTTTGCATGAAGAACAAACCCCTCGTATAACACGGAATATCCTTTGATGAGGATTTAAATATAACACTTTAAGCTCGGATTCACAGACCAGTTCTTGCATACTATGACAGTCACTTTTCGGCTTTATCCCCTAAGGTGCTTGACCAGACTATCCGGAAACACAATCACATGGGTTCTCCCTTTGCCCTTTTAGCTGAACGAGAGGAATGTAAAGGGGCAAGGAAAGGATCTGGGTAACCCAAATATTTACCCAAGACATAGTTCGGAATCAATGCATATAAAGTGAATTCCAAGATGACGAATGCATAATAAGTTGTACATAAGGCGATTTTTTACTCGAGCCCCCGGTCTATTAATCGGTTGCATCGCAACATACCGGATTGTTTTACGACAAGAGGGAGAAAGAAAATATGTGCCAAAAAGGACAACAAGACAATCATATATAATGATGTTATATTATTCTCAACAACTCTTATTGCTCGGATTGCCGAAGCAACTACTTACAGGTATGTGAAAAAATAAGAAATTCTATAGGAGTGGCTATACCAGGGGTCTTCGATTGATGACCTTAAATCCTCGATGTGCCCCGCCGCTTGTGTACTCCTGCGCCTTGGTGCACCTCAATGCATGGTATTGTTCAGCAAACAGATCTTGCAAACAAGGTCTTGAGAAGTCACCGAAGTGTGAATGAGCTTTATGCCTTGTGCAGGCCCTTTGATAGTGCTTGCATTATGTCCGAAGACATCGTAATGGTAATAGTTCGGTCTAGCCAAACACTTACCCTTTTTCCCCACCGCCGCCCATGGAATTTTGAGTGCGAAGTTGTACCTTCTTGGCACGTATTTTGTTGGTCCTAGGGTTGTGCGATGGGGGGAAATCCCTACTTAAGGGGAGGGGAAGGTTCTTAGAGTTCAGACTGAAACTATGCTCGCTTCCCCACCTTGTGTGCCTTTATGGTAGATGTCAGCGTTTGCCGATCATCATTGTAATTAAATTCAGTCGCCAGGGCCAACACATGTTCCTCGGTTTAGAGAGAGCGCTCCGTGTTGCCGTTAACAGTAATGACCCCCCGGGGCTAGACATCTTGAGCTTGAGGTATGCATAATGCGGAACGGCGTTGAAGCGATCGAACATTGTTCGGCCGAGCAGGGCATGATAGCCGAGAAGCGTACAATGTCGAAGATCAAGTCTTCGCTGCAAAAGTTATCGGGTGAGCCGAACACTACTTACAGGACGACGGAGCCCGTGCACTGGGCCTTAACACGTGGGATCACTCCCTTAAAGGTAGTGTTGCTGGGTTTGATCCTTGATGGATCTATTCCCATCTTTTTCACTGTGTCTGAGTAAATCAGGTTAAGGCTACTTCCTTTGTCCATTAGGACTTTTGTGAGGTGATACCCATCTATGATGGGGTCTAGGACGAGCACGGCCGAACCCCCATGTCGGATACTGGTCGGGTGATCACGTCGATCAAAGGTGATCGGATATGCCGACCATGGGTTATACTTCAGGGCTACAGGCTCTACAACGTAGACCTCTCGAAGGGCATGCTTCCTCTCCTTCTTGGGTATATGTGTGGCGTATACCATGTTTACTGTTTTGACCTCTGGAGGGAATTTCTTTTATCCGCCACCAATCGGACCCCGAGGCTCATCCTGATCCTTGCTGTGAGGGCTCTTGCCCTGGTCCTTGGGCGGGATCTTGCCGTCCTATTTGAACACCCAGTAATTGCGGTGTATATGATTGCCAGGCTTCTCTTGAGTCCCACGGATTTGGCAAGGCCTTTCCATGATCTTATCCAGCGGGGTTGGTCCATCTCAATTGCCTTTAGGGGATTTCTTCTGCTACCCAGGTCGGGAGTTGCGGAAGCCGGCGTTAACGATCGTGTCATCGGCATCACTAGTATTGTGACGGCGTTTGTTTTTGTTGCGCTTTGGTTTCCCGTTGCCATCCCAAACATCAGAGTTTTCGGGGTCTTCAGAGTTCTGGTTGCATCTCGCTAGCCAATTATCTTCGCCCGCGCAAAAGCAGGTCATGAGGGATGTAATCAACAATCTGGCTCTTCTTGGTCAAGAATCGAGTCCAGAATTTCCATGCAGACTCTCCGGGCATCTGAACGACGTTACTTAGCTCGGAGGAATCCGGCGGCCGAACATAGGTGCCCTGGAAGTTAGATGGGAATGCTTGCTCTAAGTCTTCCCAGCATCCAATGGAGTTTTCAAGGAGGTTGTTTAACCAGTGTCGAGCAGGCCCCTTCAGTTTTAGGGGGAGATATTTGATGGCATGGAGATCATCTCCTTGAGCCATGTGGATGTGGAGGCGGAAGTCATCAATCCATATGGTTGGGTCAGTTGTCCCATCGTACTGCTCTATGTTCATGGGTTTAAACCCCTCTAGGAACTGATGCTGCATCACCTCATCTGTGAAGCACAGTGGGTGAGCGGCGCCTCTAACCGGAGCTATGTCGCACCTGTATTCATCGTCTGTTCTAGCCCGGTTGCGTTCCTGGCCTCTGTTATTGCGGTCAAGCCATGGTATATACCCTTCCCGTCTATCGGGTGAGTAACCTCTGGATCCATAGATGGATCATGTATGACCTGCTCTGTAGTCTAGGTCGTTCCGCAGGTCGAACCTATCATTGGACTAGTGGCTCCATTCCCCGTCTTCGGGGCATTGCTAGTCTATAACCGGTGTCGTTGGCCGTCCTTTCACGCCCGCGAGGAGGTCGGTCCAGCTTGTCGTATGGGGTATGTTTGGGAGACGGAGTATCTAGTACGCTCATCGTCGAATTGTGGCAGCAGCCTTCTGCGTGGATAGATTTTGGGTTGGTCCAACAAACCGGTACGGTACCCTTCCTCACCTGAGAGGACTCTCGTCCAGCAATCATTGAGGTTATCTTGTTTGTCTTTAAGTTGTCGTTCTTTTGCTTTCAGGCTGCCTCATAACCCACAAGTATAGGGGATCGCAACAGTTTTCGAGGGTAGAGTATTCAACCCAAATTTATTGACTTGACACAAGGGGAGCCAAAAAATAATCTCAAGTATTAGCAGCTAAGTTGTCAATTAAGCCACACATGAAATACTTAATATCCACAGCAAAGTATTCAGTAGCAAAGTAATATGGTCGTAACGGCAACGGTGGCAAAGTGATAGTAGCAATTTGTAGTGTTTGTAACAGTAGCAATGGAAAGGTAACTGAGTGAAGATCAATATATGAAAAGCTCATAGGCAATGGATCAGTGATGGATAATTATGTCAAATGGCATTCATCATGCAACAGTTATAACATTGGGTGACACGGAACTAGCTCCAATTCATCAATGTAATGTAGGCATGTATTCTATATATAGTCATACATGCTTATGGAAAAGAACATGCATGACATCTTTTGTCCTACCCTCCCATGGCAGAGGGGTCCTATTGGAAACTAAGGGATATTAAGGCCTCCTTTTAATAGAGAACCGGAGCAAAGCATTAGCACTTAGTGAATACATGAACTCCTCAAACTACGATAATGACCGGAAAGAATCCCAGTTATTGTCACCCTGGGGGATGCGGATCATAACTCGTAATATGTGTCTACAACTTGCAAGATAGGATCAAGAACACACGTATATTCATGAAAACATAATACGTTCAGATCTGAAATCATGGCACTCGAGCCCTAGTGACAAGCATTAAGCATAGCAAAGTCATGGCAACATCAATCTCAGAACATAGTGGATACTAGGGATCAAACCCTAACCAAACGAACTCGATTACATGATAAATCTCATCCAACCCATCACCGTCCAGCAAGCCTACAATGAGATTACTCACAAATGGTGGGGAGCATCATGAAATTGGTGATGAAGGATGGTTGGCAATGACGAAGGCGTCGATTTCCCCTCTCTGGAGCCCAAAACGGACTCCAGATCTGGTCTCCTGAGGAAGAACATGCGATGGCAGCGGCTCCGTATCGTGAAATGCGACTAACTCTTCTCCCTGATTTTCCTCGACAAATAGGGTTATATGGAGCTGGAGAGGAGGTCGGAGGAGCCATGAGGGCCCCACAAGCCTACTCGGCGCGGCCAGGAGGGTGGTCGTGCCTAGCAGGCTTGTGGCCTGCAGGTGGCCCCCCTCTGGTTAATTCTTGTGCCAGTATTTTTTATGAATTCCAAAAATATTCTCCGTAAATTTTCAGGACGATCTAAGAACTTTTATTTCTGCACAAAAATAACACCAAGGAAATTTTGCTAAAAACAACGTTAGTCCGGGTTAGTTCCATTCAAATCATGCAAATTAGAGTCCAAAACAAGGGAAAAAGAGTTTCGAAAAGTAGATACGTTGGAGACGTATCAACTCCCCCATGCTTAAACCTTTGCTTGTCCTCAAGCAATTCAGTTGATAAACTGAAAGTGAGAAAGAAAAACTTTTACAAACTTTGTTTGATCTTGCTGTTGCAAATATGTCTAACTTATGTGCGCATTTTCAGAAAGATTATAAACTAACCACATTCACAATAACAATTAGGTCTCACATTTACTCATGTCACTGGCATAACCAACTAGCGAGCAATAATAACAAGTCTTGGGTGACAACAATTTTATCAAAACAATCATGATACAATATGACATAATGGTATCTCGTTAGCCCTTTGTGAGATCACAAACATAAATGAAGAGCACCTCTAGAGAACAAGGACTGACTAAACATTGTAATTCACGGTGAGAGAGATCAATTCATGCTCACACTCAATATCAATTAATAGCAAGGCATACAAATGATAATGGTGCTCTCTAACTGGTGCCATTTATAAGAGGATGATGACTCAACAATAAAGTAAATGGAAAGACCCTTCGCAGAGGGAAGCATTCATTTGCAGAGGTGCCAGAGCTCAAGCTTTTAAAACAGAGATAGGTAATGATTTTGGAGCGGCATGCTTTCGTTGCTACCATAATGACCAAGAGTTTTTCAATATCTTCCATGCTAGATACATTATAGGCGGTTCCCAAACAGAATTGTAAAGTTTTTACTCCCCCTCCACCAATCAGTCACACTCCATGGCGGGCCGAATTCACGGGTACCGTCCATACAAACACAGTCCTCGGGGAGTTTTGTTTAATTATATTCTGCTTTTTATTTCGAGCATGGAACTGGACATCCCAATTACCAGCTACTTTCTCGTGAATGATAGTGAATCAACACATATCGTGAGAATAACCCACCTAGCATGAAAGATACTAACAGCCCCCAGTCACCACATGAGCGATTTGGGCATACAAAACAGAAAGTTTATTTGAAGGTTTAAAGTTTAGCACATGCAAATTTACTTGGGACGGCAGGTAAATACCGCATATAGCTAGATATGTTGGACTCATATGGAACAACTTTGGGTTTATTGAGATGGATGCACAAGCAGTATTCCCGCTTAGTACAAGGGAAGGCTAGCAAAAGACTGAGGAGCGACCAACTAGAGAGCGACACAGTCATCAACATGCTTTAAGATTAACCGGCATTGAATGCAAGCATGATTAGGATATAATTCACTATGAACATAAATATCGTGGAGGCTATGTTGATTTGTTCCAACTACATGCGTGAACATGTGCCAAGTCAAGCCACTTGAATCATCCAGAGGAGGATACCACTCTAGCATAATACATCATAACCATTTTAATGCGCATGTTGGCACTCAAGACGAACCATTATCCACTCTTAGGTAATTAAGCATGGCATGAATAACTACAATCTCTAATTGTTATTGCAAACATGTTCAACCCATAATGTATTGAAGTCGGAATGATGAGCTAATCATATTTACAAAAGAAAGATAGGTCGAGTTCATACCAGCTTTTCTCCATCTCAATCTTTTCATCAAATATTGTCATTATTGCCTTTCACTTGCACGAACGAACGATGTGAATAATAATAAGAGTGCACATGCATTGGACTAAGCTGGAATCTGCAAATAATAAGCCAAAGGAGAAGACAAGGCAATATGGGCTCTTTGTAAGATAAACAATAGTGCATATGAGAGCCACTCAACTTGTTATCGTGGTCTTCTCCTTATGACCCAAAGAAAAGAAAGGAAAGTTATTTACACGGGAAAGCTCCCAACAAGCAAAAAAGAAGAACAAGAAATCTTTTTGGGTTTTATCTTTAATGCTACAACTAAGCAACTAGGAAATAAAGCTAGAACTAATTTTTTTGTATTTTCCTCAAAGTTTATTAAACACACAAGAAGAAAGCAAAACAAGAATTAAACTACCGTGGATAGTACAATGAAAAAGTATGAACACCAACAACTGAAATAAGTGTGTGAACATGAATGTAATGTTGGTGAGAAATATGTACTCCCCCAAGCTTAGGCTTTTTGGCCTAAGTTGGTCTAGGGCCACGACTGGCCTAGATAATATCCGAAATCAAAGTTGGGGTTGTGCTGGGCTGCGGGCTACCGCCTGTACCACTTTAGCGTGAAGGCGAGTGGTTTCTGCATTTCGCTCGTACTCATTTGCCTCCTCTCTGGTTACAAAATATCTCTGCTTTTCCTGAAAGTTAAAGAAGGCAGGAGCAGGAAGGATAACATGGACAACACATTGCCTGTCAAAAATTAGTCGGTACGGGAGGGATTGTTCATTTCTTTCAAGAAATTGAAAGTGCACCAGAGCCTCATAATCAAGGAAAACAGGGGTAACTCAATGTCATTCCCTCTTATGGGCACCCCAAGATACTTAGCTACACGGGTGCCATAAATTCAACCAAACAAATCTCCATACTTAGCATTATGATGTAACCTCCTGGCAATAATAGCCCCCAAGTTATATCGTCTATCTACCACTATAGCACTCTTAAGGATGCTCAGATCAGGCGCGCACAGATGGCTATGCTCAAGTTTACAGTTAATACATCTACCTATGAAGAGAGCGAAAAAATGTATAGCCGAAAAGTGAATGCTCCCCACGGTGGCTTGTGTAACGATTCTAGTTTCTCCCACTGTGATGCTAGAAAGGAAATCATTATATTCATTTTTATGAGGATAGCTATGACTACCCCACCGTGGAAATTTTGAATGCATCATTAAAATCTTCTAGGTCCATCATATAGGTCTTATCATAAAGATCAAATAGAACAAACTGAGAATTACGCCTAGATAAAAACTCAAACCTCCAGATGAAAGAATTAGTGAGTTGATAATATTGCTTGCATCAATCTGTAATGAAGTCCTCAAGGCCAGCATTCCTCATGTATGCATAAAAGTCTTCCTTAAATCTGGCGTTTTCCATGAGTTGATCCGTCGGCCATTCACAAGGCAGTACTCGAGCATCCCTCAGTAGTTCAAAATCGGGCTCATGTAACGTGAATCTCGGGGCTTTCTTGATCAAGGAACCCCCTTGGTACATTCTCCTAAACATCTTTCTTTCTCTGAAAAGTTTTTGAAATTTTTAATGAGTGAAAATAAAGGTGAACAAAACTCATAGTAACTACTCCCTCAAGTGCCTAGAGACTATACCATGCATCAAAACTACTTGGGGCCATACAAATTTGACATTGTAACATCCCAAATTTTGGAATGTTATAATAAATAGATCACTAATTGTTTGTCTGATCGAGTGATTGAATTTGAGTGAAAATTTGAAACTTTTAAAAACTTTTGAATGAGAGGGAATAAAATGATTTCCCCCTTTGCTTTTGAATTCAAATTCATTCAATACAAATCAGTGAGAGAAGATAACATGACTTCTTCAAAATAAAGGATTTGAATAGTGGATTTGGAAAACTACGAAAATTTCCTATTTGGAATTCATTGCATATTTGGTTCTATTTCAAAATTTCAAAGAATTCAATTTCATTTGCCCAAATTCAAACATTTTGAGAGGAGGAACATGACCCTCCAAGCCAAGGGTATTTTTGTGAAATATTTGAATCATAAAACCCAAGGGGTTATTTGAAAAATATTTGCAAAAAGAAATAAAACCAATTTAGGTATTTTCTAAAAATACTTTCTAATAATATATTTATTTTTGCCGTGTAAATATGTTCATCTTATTGGAATTATTTTTGTGATCATTTTGGTATATAGAACTTCCATGTTTAGGTTTGATTTGATTTTCCAAATCAAGTTCTGATTTCCTGTTCCTAATAAAAATGAAAATATTTTCTTTTATTAGGAAAACGTCGTGGCCCATTAGGAATAGTTTCGGCCCAGGGATCCCCTCTCGATCCCGATTTCATTTAGAATCGGTGACCGATCCCTCCTTCCTTTCCTTTCTTCTCTCTGACCGTGGGCCATGCCAGATTCCCGCATCCGCTCGGCCATCTTCTACTTCCTTCCACTCGCCCACACTTTCCTTCATCGAAAGATTGTCGGAGCAAATCGGATCCGTGCGCTCCCCTTCCGTTTAGAGCATCGCCCCTGGATATAAAAGCCACAACTCCCTCTCTCCATTTCACGCAAATATCCCTACCTCGAGCCCCACTCGCCTGCGCAATCCCTTATCGGAGCCACGGGACGCCATCGCGCCATTACCGACCCCCTTCTCCACTCTGACCTCCTGGCCACCACCTGAAGCCACCCACGAGATCAAAGACCTCGCCCACACCTACCCGTGCGCTCTACCGAGCCCCTCAACCACCACAGCCACCTCGCCGACGACCACCCGAACGCCTCCACCGCCCTAAGCTCAAGCCGCTCGCTATCGTCCTCCCCAGCCATCTACATCACCACCACCGTATTCGCCGCGGTCATACGCATCGCCTCGTGCCATCGCCGTCGCCGGAGAATCACCGGAGACGTCTCCCCGTCGACCTCTCCGCCTTGGCCTCGCCGGAGACCTCCACCACCGCGGTGAGTCCCAGTCATCTCCCTCGACCGTCCGATCTAGATAAACGGTGTAGATTAGAAGCAAGTTAACCTTTCGGTTTATTTAAAAGAACTGGTCGGTTTAATTTATTTTAAGTTAGGCCAAAATGTTTTCTGCTAATTTGTGGCCATCCGCTAGTTAGGCTAAACCGCGCACACTCCTCAGCCACTTAGAAGCCGCCACGTGGCCACACCGTTCGTTAGATTAGGATTTTTCTTTTTTCTTTTATTTTCTGAAAAAGAATTAGTTCTGTTTTTGCTTTCTTTATATCTTTTACGTATTTACTGGTTTTAATTTGATTCTTTTTGCATTGTGTACAAATTTGTTATAGTTTTCGCAGATATCAAATTTGACCATATTTGAAAGTGTTAGATTTGAATTTTGTTGAATTTGATCAAAGCACTAGAATTTGAATATCTTGAGTTTAAACATAGATTTTTAGTTGATTCTTATTGCTACTGGTCACTAGTGATCTTATTTATCAGTAGATAGAATTTGAGAATTTTTAGAATAATCTAAATTAGGATTTTTAGCAAAACCGTTTCTGTTTTAGTTCTTTTAAGGTTTATTTCTATTTCTTTGTTTTAATTGTTTTTAATTTGTTTTATTATATTTTAGTTGACAAGTTTTATCTTGTTTTCTGTTAGTTAGCAGTAGTATTTCAACCAAGTTATTTTTATGTCGATTATTATTTTTATAGCATGAAAACAATTCTAGTGTCATAATAACTTGCAAATTGATTTCATTGCTAGTTTAATTTCCCATTTGAAAATACTTTTATAAATTGTTTTATAATTTTTACTTTTTGTTAAATTAGTTGTATTATATTTTGTTTTCTCTTATTTTTTTTACTTGTTGTTAAGTTTATTAACTAGAAAACTTATGGTGTTTAGTGTGGTCTTCTTTTCATAATTCTTAGTTGTTGTTCGAAAGTAATTATTTTTGCTAGTAAAATATTTGATATAATAATTTTGTTAGGTTTTACTTTGTTGTTGTCTTGTTGCTTTTGAAAATAGGATTATTTGTAGTGAAAACCAACCCTTTGGTTGTTTTGACGAAGTTTTGTTGTTTTAACTTTTGTCTTAAGTATTTCCTTCATCACAACCCTTGTTGATTTTATTGTTGGTGTTGCTTCTTGTTTGTTAGTATCGATTGCTAGTATGATTGCTTACATGAGTGCAATGTTTGATTATATAGATTTTTATCAGAGAGTGACGAATAGTTCTATCAAGTTATTTCTCAGAGCGATATTATTCTTCATCAACAATACAGGCAAGTTCACTTTGATCATATTACATTACCTATGTTTTATTTGCATTAGAATCAATCTTTCCATCTACATCTAGTAGGATATTGAGCTCGAACTTGTAGTAGTATCATGAGGTAGGAGAAACCAAACATCCTGTTACCACTTGCCTCGGAAGGGGTGTTACTCACAATTGCTATGCTTTAGTAGGCGGGGTTGGTCGTGAGATTTAGGAGTGTTGTGAGGTTAATTAATTATTTCAAGACCTGCGTGATGATCAAGACTTCAAGACTTCAAGGACTCAATATACCTCTGGGTGGATTGGACATGCATTTTGGCAGCCTGATATCTATCATGGTTATGCCCGGGAATCCTAGTATCTACCTGTGATCATCCCAACAGAATGCCACCCGGGCTCAAAGAGATGGATGGATATTTCAAGGCCAGAAAGCTTACGTGTGCAACCACAAGTCAATATGGGCTCTGGCTTGGTTGACCCTACTGATGACTCCGGTAGGTCAGTTGCTACGAGATTTAGAAGAATGGCAGGATTTGGATGGGCACTGGCTTTCTATCGGAGGATCACTATGGAAGACCATGTTTTGATCATCCTATTCTCAAACACCAGGCAGAGCGAGGACATAACATGAGGGTTTGATTCTTGCGGGTAAAGTGTACAAACCTATGTAGAGTGTCAAACTAATCGATTAGCCATGTCCCCGGTTACGGACAACATGAGCACCGGAGATGATACTTTCAGCCATTCTCAACACAATTAATAAATTTTATGATGAGTGGGTCTATTAATAATTTTTGGGACATGAGAATTGGTTGGTGGAACCATCTCATTAACAACCAACTGTTAGTAGTGATTTCTGTTTCACTACTTTGTTGTAGGGAAAATAAAACCAGCTTTTCTGCAAAAAAACTCAGACACAGAGCCACAAAGCCTTTTGCATATAGAATAGCCTTTATATTTCTTTCTATAGTGATCTTGCCGGTACCTTCAATGTACTGACCTACACGGCTGCAACCTCTTCCGTTCCAGATACTTTTCTACGACGAGTAAGAGTACGATTCAGGGTTTGGTCTACACTCAACCTGTCGTTGGTGTTTATTGGGACTCCACACCCGTTGACTGTTTCCGTCGTGTTTTAGGAGGTATATATGAGTTTTACGTTATTTACATGTGATTGCACTTTGATATATACATTGATGTACTGTGTGTGCCAGCATACTGATCCAGGGATGGCACTAACACACTGAGGGTTGAATTGTTTTGAGTCAGCTCGCTACAGAAATGGTGAATGAAGCTGGACTTGTATTCTATGGACCAATGACCCAGCTGGAGGCAGAAGTATGGATTCAAAACATGGAAAATAGCTTCGGGAGCGACTCGATTGCAAAGAAGCATGAGGTTCAATACACTCTTCGGTATTTTACCCAAAGTGCTGGAAATTGGTGGAAAATGCATCAAGCCATACAAGGATGTAATGGAGCAAAAACCTGGGAGGAATTCAAGAAAACTCTGTTAAGATCCCGTCTCATCCGGAAGCACTATGATAGCCCTATGAAGAAGACTTGTGCATGCAAGATCTATGGAGAAATAGGACACACCCAGGAAGAACACAAGGTTCGATGCCCTCATTGTGAAGGAAATCATCCAGCCGAGGAATGCCCAACTAGTTATGTGACTTGTTTCTTATGTGAAGGAAACACCCACTACCCAGCTCACTGTCACCTTCACCCTAAGGTACAACAGGTTGTCAAGCAACAGAAAGAAGGAATGAAAGAAACATTCAAGGGGATTTTTGAAGAACCTGTTGTGGAGGAAGATTTTGAAGACCCTGATGGACAAGGCTTAACCAGATTTTTCTCCAATGCATGCTACACATGTGGAGAAAATGGACATTTTTCCCAGGAGTGCATGAAGGAAATCCAAGAGTATCTCGGGGACTTACCCATAGAAAAAATGGAGCTTGATCCACTGGAAGTAGAAGAATTGATCGGAACAAGCAAGTCCAGGAAGAAAAGTCGAATACATCCCGAGAACAACCCTATTTCTGCAAAGAAGGACAAGAGTCATATCAGATGTTTCAAGTGTAAGGATATGGGTCACTATGCCAATATGTGCCCAGGAAAGGAACGAGGAACCCAAGGAGACAACACCAACATAAAGAAGCCCCAAGACTTGTCAGAAGTCATTTGTTTTTACTGCAAGGAAGCCAGACATTATGCTAGTGAATGTCCAAAGGAGAAGAAAGCTAGAATGGAGTAGTTAAGTTTTGAGATGGCAATATGTGTAACATGAAACACTATTGTTTTTCATCAGAATTATGGAGTTAAACTTTGTAACGGAAGTCTCTCAGATTGTAATAACTTCATAAATCAATGAAATTTATTGTGTCCCAATTTTTCCATGTTGGTATATATGAGTTTTACTCTATGAACAAAGATCTCCGACCATTTTCGAGGATATGAGAAAATACGGTGTATGCAGGCATATGTACATTTCATTTTAAGTGTGGTAGTACCCGGTAAAACCACATGATCCAAGGAATAAGAAAGTATTGTATTTCCATGGAGTCTTGATCGAATGAATATAGTTGAAGGTAATGTTGTACCATATCAAACTATGTGGATGACAACATTTGTGACTAAGTACTTTTGAAGTTGGAATATTGGCAAAAGGAATGATTGTGATGAAACAATACCCAAGGTTAAACTGACCAATGGAAAGGAAAATGAATTCTGTAGAGTGGAATCCAGGCAAGAATAAGTCTGTGATTTATTACCTCAGGGGCATGATGGAGTGAACTGAAGGTAATGCTGGAATATGAAACACTAGTAACCTCAAGGGTGAGTTAAAGTTGTGATCCCACAGTACCACAGACCTCAGGATTGATAAGGATCAAGCCCTACCTTTATGAGGAAAGAAACTTGGAAGAAATCTACGACTGATCAGCAAACGTTTTCCCTAGGAGTATCCAAAAGCTTGGGAGATGTGAAGAAACGATAGATGTTTTTGCTCAGCTTGCAGAATCAATGGATTTATCCGAACTTCCTTCGTTGACAAGAGAAATTTCTACAATGCTTGTGAGGAAGCCCAAGTGTTAGAATATGAGATTCACTAAACCGTATCTTTCCTACTTATAAAGATTTGAGTTGGTGGTGAGTTCACTTATCCTTCTCCTCCTAGATATGGAACCCACCGAATTAAAATAATGACAATCTTGATCCTTCCCTGTATCTTTTATCTGCATCGGCGCTCTTCCCCAATTGCCATCCTGCACCCACGCAAGGCGAATACACAGAGCCGCCGTGCCCACACAGCCAATGCGGTCTTGCATGCCATGGCGAGAACCTGGTGGTTGTGCTCCTACTCCTTGCTCTGTGTCTCATCCATGATGAACTTAGGTGTTGGTGTCTTCCTTTTGCTTCTTTTTTCGAGTTGCGCATACAATATTATGTTGTTTTTCTTTAGCCAAGGTAATGATAAGGCTGCTCTTTCTTTTTGAGGATTTAATAGGGCTGCTCTTATTAATTCCCTTCACTCACACAGATGGGTTGGGTTATTCCCTAAAAAATAGATGGGTTGAACTGTGAAGCTGAACCATGCCAAAATCGGTTCGACTTGGTTGTGCTTCACGCCTACTTTGTCGGTTCGGCTAGGCCTCTTATCTTTTTGGGCCAAGTTGGTGCGAGCCCAAAAGCTTGCCCGACATGTCCATTCTTATCCCGAGGCATTAACTGACAGCAATGACCAGTGTGTCCCAGATGGAGACTGTTCCACAAAGATGTTTGGTCTCGATGCAGGATCGACGACACCGGGGAGCAGAACCACCAGTGTGTAGGCTCAACAACGTCAGGGAGCAAAGGAAGTGGGTAGGTGGAGTCGAGCGTGAGCGCCCGGTCTAGGGTGTCCTGAAGATTGGACATGGCAGTTGTCCTGATGCAAGCATTGCATGAAGGACACACCCGATCTCCCTCCATAGCCATATACTCCCTCCGTCTGGAAATACTTGTCCTAGAAGTGGATGTATCTAGGCTTATTTTAGTTATAGATACATCCATTTTATTCATTTTTAGGACAAGTATTTTCGGACGGATGGAGTAGCATTTTGTTGCTCCTTGGGGAGCAACGAGTATTAAATCTTACTGAGGGTGGTGAGGCCATGAGGACCACCACCGAGGCCATGAGCACGACCATGCTGGATGCATCAGATGTTAGATAGATGCAAATGCCCCCACCCTAGAAAAACAAATAATATTTGCAATCATCATAATTTTGATTCGTTGACTCTTTGTGGTGGCATGTTGAACATATATCATACACGATCGATGGAAACTTCAATATGTGGACTAGTTTTTCCCGACAAGGATGTGTGGACTACTTATCTTTGTTCATCATCTCATGCCTTTCCTTGAACGTGCTCAATGTCTCTTCCCTTTTCTCGTTGCATATTTTTTATCAATCTTGTTGTGCATCCTAGGGTAGAAAATGACATCAAATATTATGCTAGACACCGAATATTTGATATGTTTACAAAACCCAAATTATTATCTCATCTAACTATCCACAAGTTCTTTTAAATACATACACACATCACATTTGGTATGCTACAACTTGGCTTATGTTGATTTCAAGTCCACTCAAATCTACAAGTGTCTTTTTAAGAATGTTGGCAATGGGGCATAGCATTTTAAGTGTGACACAATAACATGCAGGGAGATCTCAAATGTTGATTCAAAGGTACTGCACGTTAAAACTTCGGCATTAGAAACATAGGACAAAGATAAAAATGATGGTGTGATATGCAACAAATTAACACATCACTTGTATTTTGGCTTACATTGCAAAGTAGAATAATGATGTGTATATTAGCATTAGTAGAAATGTCCATTAATACATGTGATAAGAAAATAAATAACCAGCTGTTGTTTATAACATCTTGCTTTTTTTCTTAATAACTACGGTCTAATTTTATGTGGTTTCGTAGCGTAGCACGGGCATCTTACTAGTACAACGTAATGATTTCAGTGCGACATGGCTTAGCCACCATGACGACTTACTCTTATCATTCTCTTGATATTCGGAATGGTAAATCTGAGTGACTTACCCATAGTAAAGAGACGATGTTCTTTGAAGCTTTTGTTTAAGCCTTAGAATGGTATGATGAAAACCCTTGTACATGGCAGTTGTTGCCACACGTAGGAATTTTTTTCGGTGGGGAATGAAGCCAAGACCCATTTCACTATAGGATAACCACTATGGCAGACCACCATGAGATCATCGATAGGTTATTTAGAATGATCACGAGACTTGTCAGTCAAGAAGGCATAGTGAAGAAAGAGCTTTGTATTGACCAAGAAACACTGGAATTTCAAGGAAAAATTGTCACTATAACAGAAGAGCATCAACAAAGGAGTTACTGTGAAGAATATAGAGAGACTGTTATTGTCAAGGACCCAAGAGGATTTTCATGAATTTGAGGGACCGGTAACTCTCATTTTAAGTGTGGTTGTCCCACACTTCCAGGTCAATGGATTTTCTAGAAGACCCTCAAACCCTAACCTTTTCTTGGTAGCCTTTTCGAATCTCGAGGATGAGATTCATTTTAAGTGTGGTAGGTTTGTAATATCCCAAATTTTGGAATGTTATAATAAATAGATCACAGATTTTTTGTCTCATTGAGTGATTCAATTTGAGTGAAAATTTGAAACTTTTAAAAACTTTTGAATGAGAGGGAATAAAATGACTTTCCCCTTTGCTTTTGAATTCAAATTCATTCAATACAAATCAGTGATAGAAGATAACATGACTTCTTCGAAATAAAGGATTTGAATAGTGGATTTGGAAAACTATAGAAATTTCCTATTTGGAATTCATTGCATATTTGGTTCTACTTGAAAATTTGAAAGAATTCAAATTCATTTGCCCAAATTCAAACATTTTGAGAGGAGGAACATGACCCTCCAAACCAGGGGTATTTTTGTGAAATATTTGAATCATAAAACCCATGGGGTTATTTGAAAAATATTTGCAAAAAGAAATAAAACCAATTTAGGTATTTTTTGAAAATACTTTTTATATAATATATTTATTTTTGCCGTGTAAATACGTTCATCTTATTGAAATTATTTTTTTGATCATTTTGGTATATAAAATTTCCATGTTTAGGTTTGATTTGATTTTCCAAATCAAGTTCTAATTTCCTGTTTCTAATAAGAAGGAAAATATTTTCTTTTATTGGGAAAACATCGTGGCCAATTTGGAATAGTTTCGGCCCAGGGATCCCCTCTCGATCGCGATTTCATTCTGAATCAGTGACCGATCCCTCCTTCCTTTCCTTTCTTCTCTCTGGCCGTGGGCCTTGCCCCATTCCCGCATTTGCTCGGCCATCTTCTCCTTCCTTCCCTTCGCCCGCACTTTCCTTCATCGAAAGATCACCGGAGCGAATCGGATTCGTGTGCTCCCCTTCCATTTAGAGCAACGACCCCCTGGATATCAAATCCACAACTCTCTCTCTCCGTTCCGCGCAAATACCCCTACCCCGAGTCCCTCTCGCCTACGCAATCCCTCACCGGAGCCACCGGATGCCGTCGCGCCATTACCGACCCCCTGCTCAACCCCGACCTCCTGGCCACCAACTAAAGCCACCTACGAGATCAAAGACCTTGCCCACACCTCCCTGTGCGCTCTCCCGAGCCCCTCAACCACCAGAGCCACCTCACCGACGACCACCCGAACGCCTCTGCCGCCCTGAGCTCGTGCTGCTCGCCATCGTCATCCCTAGCCATCTCCATCACCACCATCGTGTTTGTCGTGATCATACGCATCCCCTGGTGCCATCACCGTCGCTGGAGAATCACCGGACACGTCTCCCCGTTGACCTCTCCGCCTCGGTCTCGCCGGAATCCCGCCAGAGACCTCCACCACCGCTGTGAGTCCCCGGCATCGCCCCCGACCGTCTGATCTAGATAAACGGTGTAGATTAGAAACAAGTTAGGCCGAAACGTTTTCTACTAATTTGTGGTCGTCCGCTAGTTAGGCCAAACCGCGCACACTCCTCAGCCACTCAAAACCCGCCACGTGGCCACACCGTTCGTTAGATTAGGATTTTTCTTTTCTATTTTATTTTCTGAAATAGAATTAGTTTTCTTTTTGTTTTCTTTATATCCTTTATGTATTTACTTGTTTTAATTATATTATTTTTACATTATGTCAAAAATTTGTTATAGTTTCCGTGGATATGAAATTTGACCGTATTTGAAAGATTTAAATTTGAATTTTGTTGAATTTCATGAAAGCACTAGAATTTGAATATCTTGAGTTTAAAAATAGATTTTTAGTTGATTCTTTTTGCTACTAGTCACTAGTGATCTTATTTATGAGTAGGTAAAATTTGAGAATTTTTAGAATAATCTAAATTAGGATTTTTAGCAAAACTATTTCTGTTATAGTACTTGTTAGGTTTATTTCTATTTCTTTTGTTTTAATTGATTTTATTTTATTTTAGTTGACAAGTTTAATCTTTTTTTCTGTTAGTTAGCAATAGTATTTCAACCAAGTTATTTTTATGTCTATTATTATTTTTATAGCATGAAATCAATTCTAGTTTCATAATAACTTGCAAATTGATTTCACTGCTAGTTTAATTTCCCATTTGAAAATACTTTTATAAATTGTTTTATAAGTTTTACTTTTTATTAAATTAGTTGTTTTGTATTTGGTTTTCTCTTATTTTATTATTCTATTTGTTTTACTTGTTGTTATGTTTATTAACTAGAAAACTTATTGTGTTTAGTGTGGTGTTTTTTTCATAATTCTTAGTTGTTCTTCAAAAGTAATTCTTTTTGCTAGTAAAATATTTGATAGAATATTTTTGTTAGGTTTTACTTTGTTGTTGTCTTGTTGCTTTTGAAAATAGGATTATTTGTAGTGAAAACCAACCCTTTGGTTGTTTTGACGAAGTTTTGTTGTTTTAACTTTTGTCTTAAGTATTTCCTTCATCACAACCCTTGTTAGTTTTATTGTTGGTGTTGCTTATTTTTTGTTAGTATTGATTGCTAGTATGATTGCTTACATGAGTGCAATGTTTGATTAATAGATTTTCATCGGAGAGTGATGAACAGTTCTATCAAGTTATTTTGTGAGAGCGATATTATTCTTCATCAACAATACCGGCAAGTTCACTTTGATCATCTTACATTACCTATGTTTTATTTGCATTAGAATCAATCTTTCCATCTACATCTAGTAGGATATTGAGCTTGAACTTGTAGTAGTATCATGAGGTAGGAGAAACCCAACATCTTGTTACCACTTGCCTGGGAAGCGACGTTACTCACAATTGCTATGCTTTAGTAAACGGGGTTGGTTGTGAGATTTAGGAGTGTTGTGAGGTTAATTAATTATTTCAATACATGCATGATGATAGACTTCAGACTTCAAGGACTCAATATACCTTGGGTGGATTGGACATGCATTTTGGCAGCCTGATATCTAACATGGTTATGCCTGGGACTCCTGGTATCTACCTGTGATCATCCCAACGGAATGCCACCCAGGCTCAAAGAGATGGATGGATACTTCAAGGCCAGAAAGCTTACGTGTGTAACCGCAGGTCAATATGGGATCTGGCTTGGTTGACCCTAGTGGTGACTCTGGTAGGTCAGTTGCTACGAGATGTAGAAGAACGATAGGATTTGTATGGGCACTAACTTTCTATCGGAGGATCACTATGGAAGACCATGTTTCGATCGTACCGTTCTCAAACACCAGGCAGTGCGAGGACATAACAGGAGGGATCGATTCTTTCGGCTAAAGTGTACAAACCTCTATAGAGTGTCAAACTAATCGATTAGCCATGTCCCCGGTTATGGACAGCATGAGCACCGGAGATGATACTATTAGCCATTCTCAACACAATTAATAAATTTTATGATGAGTGGGTCTATTAATAATTTTTGGGACATGAGAATTAGTTGGCGGAACCATCTCATTAACAACCAACTGTTAGTAGTGATTTCTGTTTCGCTACTTTGCTGTAGGAAAAATAAAACCAGCTTTTCTACAAAAAAACTCAGACACAGAGCCACAAAGCCATTTGCATATAGAATAGCCTTTATCATTCTTTCTATGGTGATCTTGCTGGTACATTCAATGTACTGACCTACACGGCTGCAACGTCTTATGTTCCAAATACTTTTCTACGACGAGTAAGAGTACGATTCAGGGTTTGGTCTATACTTAACCTGTTGTTGGTGTTTATTGGGACTCCACTCCCTTTGACTGTTTCTGCTGTGGTTTAAGAGGCATATATCAGTTTTACGCTATTTACATGTGATTGCACTTTGATATATACATTGATGTACTGTGTGTGCCAGCATACTGATCCAGGGATGGCACTAACACACAGAGGCTTCACTTGTTTTTAGTCGGGTCGCTACAGACATGCAAGATCAAGAACAAGGTCACCATAACAATAAAAATTTGCAATATATAAGGCACTAGAACAAAAACTAATTGCACCATTGCAGGAGTCACATACCGATGAGCAATCCCCTAAAACATTTTTGCAAATGGAGCTTTGAGCAAGGAGATCGAAAATGGTAGCAAGGTGAGCTAGAACACGGGTTTGAGCAATGGTGGGATTTTTTCTAGAGGAAGATGAAGTGAATGGGTGCTGGAATAAGTGGAGGGGGGCATGTGGGACCCACAAGCCCCAAGGGCGCGGCTAGGGGGTGGTCGCGCCCTGCAGGCTTGTTGCCCACTGGTGCAGCCCCCTGATGCATTCTCAGTGCCAATTTTTTTTAAATATTCCAGAAAAAATCATACTAAAGTTTCAGGGGATTCTGGGAACTTTTATTTTCTGGTCATTTTTCTATTGCACGGGAAACTCAAAAAACAGAAAAATAATAGAATTTTTACTTAATTTCATCTAGGTAACAGAAAGTAAAAGTTAGGTGCAGGAAGTTGTGCTTTCTAGATTTGTCCATCTCATGCTTATCAAAAGGAATCCATCAAGAAGGTTGATCAAGTCTTATTAACAAACTTCTTTCGAATAACATGAAACAGAAGTATTTTCGAATAACACTAAGTTACCTCAATGGGGATATGCATTTCCCCAACAATAAGTGTATCATATTTCTCCTTGACAGTAGGAAGAGGGAACTCAAAGTCTCCAATAATAATTGTTGGAATTTTTTCAATAGAGTTGATACTATGAACTTGAGGTTGTTTCTTCGGAAAGTGTACCGTATGTTCATTACCATTAATATGAAAAGTGGCATTGCCCTTGTTGCAATCAATAACATCCCCAACAGTATTCAGAAAGGGTCTACCAAGGATGATCGACATATTGTTGTCCTTGGGAATACCAAGAATAACAAAGTCCGTCAAGATAGTAGCATTTGCAACTACGACAGGTACATCCTCACAAATACCGATAGGTAGAGCAGTTGATTTATCAGCCATTTGCAAAGAAATTTTAGTAGGTGTCAACTTATTCAACTCAAGTCTATGGTATAAAGAGAAAGGCATAACACTAACACCAGCTCCAAGATCACATAAAGCATGGTATAGTAGGTACTCTGGGGTCTCTTAGTTTCTTAGGTATTCCACATTTAAAAGTATAATTAGCAAGCATGGTGGAAATCTCAGCTTCCGGTATCTTTCTTTTATTTGTCAAAATATATTTCATATACTTAGCATAAGGAGACATTTTCAAAATATTAGTCAAGCTCATACGTAAAAAGACAGGTCTAAGCATTTCAGCAAAGCGCTCAAAGTCCTAATCATCCTTTTTCTTGGATGGTTTAGGAGGAAAGGACATGGGTTTCTAAACCCATGGTTCTCTTTCTCTACCATGTTTCCAAGCAATGAAGTCTTTTTTATCGTACCTTTTATTCTTAGGTTGTGGGTTATCAAGATCATCAGCAGGTTCAATCCCCACATCATTATCATTACTAGGTTAAGCATCAGCATGAACATCATTATTAATGTTATCACTAGGCTCATGTTCATCACCAGATTGTGTCTCAGCATCAGAAATAGAAATATCATTTGGAGTCTTAGACGTATCTATAACAGGTTCACTAGCAGCATGCAAAGTACTATCATCATTCGTTTTCCTACTCTTATTGGAAGAAATAGGTGCATTAGTATTAACTCTCTGAGAATCTTGTTCAATTCTCCTAGGATGGCCCTCGGGATACAAAGGTTCTCGAGTCATTCTACCACCTCTAGTTACAACTTTAACAGAATGATCATTGTCTTCACTATTCATCTCATTAAGAAAATCATTTTGAGCCTTAAGTACTTGTTCTACTTGAGTGGTTACCATGGAAGCATGTTTACTAATAAGCTTAAGATCATTGACAGTTCTACTCAAATAATCACCCAAGCGATCAAGCATATAAGCATTATCTTTCAATTGTCTACTAACATAGGCATTGAAATTTTCTTGCTTAACAACAAAATTATCAAACTCATCCAAGCATTGCCTAGCAGATTTATTGTAACGAATATCGCTTTCATAAAATCTACGAAGAGAATTTACCTCTACTACCTGTGTCGGGTTATCAAGACCATGTATTTCTTCAATAGGTGGTAGATTCTTAACATCTTCAGCCTTTATGCCCATTTCTTTCATAGATTTATTTGCCTCTTGCATATCTTCAGGACTGAGGAATAGAATACCTCTTTTCTTCTAAGTTGGCTTTGGAGGTGGTTTGGGAATAGTCCAATCGTTATCATTGCTCACTATGTTATTCAATAGTAATTCAGCTTGTTCAACAGTTCGTTCCCTGAAAACACAACCAGCACAACTATCTAGGTAGTCCCTAGAAGCATCGGTTAGTCCATTATAAAAGATATCAAATATTTCATTTTTCTTAAGAGGATGATCAGGCAAAGCATTAAGTAATTGGAGAAGCCTCCCCCAAGCTTGTGGGAGACTCCCTTCTTCAATTTGCACATAAAGTTAAATATTTCCTGCAAGGCAACTTGTTTCTTATGGGTAGGAAAATATTTTTCAAAGAAGTAATAAACCATGTCCTGGGGACTACGTGCACAACTAGGAGCAAGAGGATTAAACCATATCTGAGCATCACCCTTTAACGAGAAAGGAAATACCTTAAGAATATAGTAATAGCGAATTTTTCCTCGTGAGTGAATAAGGTGGCTATATCATTCAATTTGGTAAGATGTGCCACAACAGTTTCAGATTCATAACCATGGAAAGGATCAGATTTAACCAAAGTAATTAACTCAGGATCGACAGATAATTCATAATCCTTATCAGTAAGAAAGATAGGTGAAGTGGCAAACTTAGGATCATATTGCATTCTAGCAATCAGAGATTTTTCCTTCCACTTGCGAAGCAATTTCTTAAGATCATCTATCTACTAACAAGGAGGAAAGTCCCTAGCTACCTCTCCTTCCATAACATAACCTTCAGGTATATCTTGAAATTCATATCTAGGAGAGCTAGGTCTAGCAGGTGAATCATAGTGTTTAGTTTCAATAATTTCACCAGATTTAGAAATATTATCAGTTTCAGCATTGGCTCTAGCAATTTGTTCATCGGGAAATCCACCCAGTGGCACAGTATCGTCAAGCAAAGTGTTATCACAAGCATCATGCATAGCAAAAGTAGCATCATCAATTACTTGCAACATATCAGAATTACTAGCAGGTGATGGTGTCACAAACTTACTCACAACAGAAGGTGAATCAAGTGTAGAGCTAGATGGCAGTTCCTTACCTCCCCTCGTAGTAGAGGGATAGATCTTGGTTTTTGGATCTTTAAGATTCTTTATAGTGATCAATAGATATATATCCCAAGTGATTCAGAGAATAAAGCAATGCTCCCTGGCAACGGCGCCAGAAAAAAGGTCTTGATAACCCACAAGTATAGGGGATCACAATAGTTTTTGAGGGTAGAGTATTCAACCCAAATTTATTGATTTGACACAAGGGGAGACAAAGAATATTCTCGAGTATTAGCAGTTGAGTTGTCAATTCAACCACACCTGAAAGACTTAATATATGTAGCAAAGTATTCAATAGCAAGGTAATATGGTAGTCACGGCAACGGTGGCAAGGTGATAGTAGCAATTTGTAGTGTTTGTAACAGTAGCAACGGAAAAGTAACTGAGCGAAGATCAATATATGAAAAGCTCATAGGCAATGGAACCGTGATGGATAATTATGTCAAATGCCATTCATCATGCAACAGTTATAACATAGGGTGACACAGAACTAGCTCCAATTCATCAATGTAATGTAGGCATGTATTCCATATATATTCATACGTGCTTATGGAAAAGAACTTGCATGACATCTTTTGTCCTACCCTCCCGTGGCAGTGGGGTCCTGTTGGAAACTAAGGGATATTAAGGTCACCTTGGGGGATGCGGATCATAACTCGTAATAGGTGTCTACAACTTGCAATATAGGATCAAGAACACACATATATTCATGAAAACATAATAGGTTCAGATATAAAATCATGGCACTCGGGCCCTAGTGACAAGCATTAAGCATAGCAAAGTCATAGCAACAAAAATCTCAAAACATAGTGGATACTAGGGATCAAACCCTAACCAAACTAACTTGATTACATGATAAATCTCATCCAACCCATCATCATCCAGCAAGCCTATGATGAGATTACTCACGAACGGTGGGTACCATCATGGAATTGGTGATGAAGGATGGTTGGTGATGACAAAGGCGTCGATTTCCCCTCTCCAGAGCCCAAAACAGACTCCAGATCAAGTCTCCCGAGGAAGAACAAGCGATGGCAGCGGCTCCGTATCATGAAACACGATGATCTCTTCTCCCTGATTTTTTCCTCGACAAATAGGATTATATCGAGCTGGAGAGGAGGTCGGAGGAGCCACGAGGGCCCCACAAGCCTGCTCGACGTGGCTAGGGGTTGGCCGCGCCAAGCAGGCTTGTGGCCTGCAGGTGGCCTCCCTCTAGGTAATTCGTGCGCCCGTATTTTTTACCAATTCCAAAATATTCTCCGTAAATTTTTAGGATGATCGGAGAACTTTTATTTCTGCACAAAAGTAACACCAATGCAATTCTGCTAAAAACAACGTCAGTCCGGGTTAGTTCCATTCAAATCATGCAAATTAGAGTCCAAAAAGGGCAAAAGAGTTTGTAAAAGTAGATACGTTGGAGACGTATCACAGCGTGCCGTGGCGATGAGTTGTTGCCTAAATAGTTCCTGATCCTCGAGATTGTTAGGGATGTCGAGGTCATCGGCTTCCGGGATCTCCTCTTCCGGGATGTCCTGCTCTATGGGATGGAGGTAGTTATCGTCATCGGAATCGTTGAATTCATCGGGGTTACGCTAGTATTCAGGCTTCTCCTGACCCTTTAGCGGGTGTTCACAGATATCGGGATCGCCTAGGTCCTCTGGGGTATCTCCGTCCCCGGTGCTGATGATGGCTTTCCTTCCCTTTTTGCCTTTTGACCGCTTATGCGGTTTCCGGTGCCTTGACGACGCGTCGCCCGATTTGTCGCCATCGTTCTTAGGCGTGTTTTTGCCATTAGCAGTAGGATTGTCTACCATGTAGATATCATATGTAGAGGTGGCCGCCCATCGCCCGGTGTTAACGGGGGTGGGAGTGCAATCCTCTCCATCCATGTATTCCGCCTCCTCGGAGGCATAGTCCAACATGTCAGTTAAGTCTTCAACTGTGACTATGAAGTGGGTGGTGGGTGGGTCAAAAAATTCATCCTGGCTTGCTCTGTGGCCGATCTAAGCGCAGATCGGGGTTGGATCGTTGGTAATTTTCATCTACAAGATCCGATCTAGGGCCTCGTTCAATGTCGAGAGCCCGATCGGTTCAAATTGTGCGGAGCTGTTGGAGTTGATCTCTGGCGTGTCCAGACGAGTGGAGTGTTTGGCAAGAACAAGTATTCGGTCCTCTGGCACTATGACCGGATCCGGAATAAGAGTAGGGCCATCGCTGGAGTTAACCTCATGGGCGTGACCGAAAAGGGAGCTCGAGGTTAACGCCTGAGAGTCTTCGGGCATGACAGGCAAGACTGCGAGCCCGGTTAGTGACAAGTCACCCCCAGGATCCACGGAGAACTCTAGGTTCCCGAATTTGACCTCTTGGCCAGGGGTGAAGCTTTCGACACGGCCTAGATGGCCGGTCTGGTCGGCGTGCAGCACAATGCTGCCAAAGGCAAAGATCTGTCCCCGGACAAAAGTGTCCATGTTGCGGACCTCCTCGTTGATGACAAGGCGAGATGTCGATTCCTTGGATGATCACAGTGGAACTCTCAATCAAAGCACCAATGCCGGTGTCAAAACCGGCGAATCTCGGGTATGGGGTCCCAAACTGTGAGACTATAATCGATGGTAACAGGAGACAAAGGGGACAATGTTTTACCCAGGTTCGGGCCCTCCTATGGAGGTAATACCCTACGTCCTGCTTGATTGTATTGATCGATATGGGGGTTACAAAGTGGATCTACCTTGAAATCGAATAGCTAACCCTAGATGAGTTGTTCTGTATCTACAACCTAAAACCCTTCAGCTTATATAGACGCTGAGGGTACCTAGGGTTTACACATGGTCGGTTACACACCGAAGAGATAAACATGCCTATTCGGTACATTAAACGTGGAGGACAATCCACGATTCCCGAAGCTTCCTTCCCGGAGACAGGGCCTTCGATCGATCCAATGTTCGGCAAGCGACCCATACAGTCTGGCCCATAAGAAACAGGTCGGCTTCCCAAGGACCCCTTAATACAGGACTCCCTCAATTGCGTTGACCTCCCAACATGGTGGCTCTACTTTATGGTATAAATATGGCAAGAGGAGCAGCTATGGGAGAGATGGCGGTGGCGGTCAATAAACGGTTTTGAATATTTTGCCTTGTTAGTGCTTGCAGGTGGGTCCTTCCTCTCAGAAATCCAATTAATTCAATCCAAACAAGTCATAAGTGTTTATTCAAAATCTTATTAAGAAAACCAGTAGATTTTGTGGCGCCCAAGAAATATGATAACAAACTTGGAACTGAACTTGCTATTCATACCTTACTGCAGCCACATTCCGAAGATGTGTTGTACAAAGAATCACATTGAAAAACTTAGAGGGGTACAAAATGTAGGCGGGACTTCGTGTAAGGGCAACCCATAAATTTACTCCTGTATCCATCCATAGACAGGGAGGGACCAGTCTGTGCACAAGGATGCGGGAGGGCGGCATCCAACAATAACCTATATATGTCTGACCGTAAATTCAAATTCAAATATAGCCCAATCCACGAGGTTAGGTTCCACTTCAGTTGCCCATTCAACTTCAACAAACAATGCATGATGGTGAAGTACTTCTTCTCCAACTTATTGTACAACACATAAACACGAGTAGGCTACAAAAGTGAAACAATGTCGACAATGCGTGCCCATCTAGGGAGCAAAAAGACAATACATGTCCCGCTAGTGAACAACAAATGTAAAGCATACCCGGCAAGTGATAAACTTACTTGCTCGGTGATTTGTGCACCGCTAGCCCACCATGCGATGAGATGCTTCAAGTGTCGCGATACTTGGAGACGGCTTCTTGGATGGTGTACCATGGATGGTTGTGGGACTTCCATTCACGGTTGAGGATGACCGGGTCAGTGTAGGGCATGAAATGCTTGTGTTCATGGAACCATATGTGAAAGTTCATCCAAAAGGTTGTGCGCTTTTGCTCCGTGCCATGGAATGGATCAAAGCTAGTGACCAACCATGCCTCAAACAGCAACTCGTCCTCCCGCACGTTGAAGCTTTCTCCTCTTCCCATATTCTTTGGATCATCGGTTGTATCATCCAGTTCATCATCATCGTCGTCACCCACCTCCTCCTCCTCCTCCTCCCCATCAGGTTGCTATTCTTTGATGGCCAATGTTGTTGCTTCTTTGTTCCATCCTCGGTCTGTGTCAGTTGCATGGCCGTCTGGGTGTAGGACTGCTACTGGTAGTTGACAAACTAGGTGGGATCCAAGCCTACCACCTGCTCGTCCTCATATCCCCCTCCCCTCCCTCTCCTCTGTTGTGGATGATGTTGAGCATCTCCTTCTCCGCGTCGTATGTTGGCTCCACAGATCTAGGCATTGCAGCGAACAGTATGCAGGCACCCATCATCTCCCTGGGCACATGTCGCGTTTTCTGCACCTGTGGTGAAGAATACTAAGAGAAGAGCATTGTCGTGTTGACATCGACGATGTAAGGCAAAATACCGGGTGGGGTGCCGTGCTGCTTGGTGACGTAGCAGTACGGCGGCTTGTTAAGTCTTCGGCCACGACACTGTCTATGATGTGCTCTTCCCATCTTTAGGCGTCCACCATAGCCGCACCGACCTGCACGGCCTCCACGTCGATCGCCACCAGTTGGCCCACCAACTGCCAGCCGCTTCTTGAGATTCTCCTCCTTTGCTGCCTTCGCTTTGACGCGGTGATCCTGCCGTATCACAAAGTTGATCTTTCGGGTGAGCGCTCCTCGTGGATACTCAAGCACCTCCATCGGCTTGATTTCCAATAAGTTCACCGATGGCTCCATGCGTCGGCAGCGGAAGGAAGGAGAGAAGTGGGAGAAAAGAGCGGGAATTGGGTAGAGAGTGGCGGGGAATGAAAAAAAGAAGTGGGAAATTCTCATGCAAAAGCAGTGCTTTGCTACAAAAGCGAGGGCTACGCCTTCATTTTGGGTTTCCCATGTTCGGACTCCCGCAAACATCCCTCTTGTTTGTCTCCAGTTTGTGGGAGAAATCACATCCGGACTCCACGACGGACCGATATACATCAGCATTGGATGGCTCCCGTGATCCGGATCGGACGGTCCGGACAGTTGCGGGAGGTTTGTGTGTCCGCCTTGGAGATGCCCTAACTACCTAAAATGATTGTATTATTTTTTTGTTGTTTGAGTTTTATTGAAGTTTCTCAACATAGTGTTTTAACCAGGCAATTCGTAAAGTACATGCAGAATTTTGAGAGTTTTACCGGGACTTGACATACCACAAACAGCGGTGTACACATGCATCCATGACTAAAATGATCTATGTGCACTAGTCAAGTATGTGACCTGCCTGCTTACAAACGCAAGTACTTTGGCTAACAACATTGTTTTGTCGGAAGCATACACGGCTATGTTCAAATCGGATGAAATGTGTGTGTTGTTGTGACTACCATTAACTACTTCTGGTTTAGTGACTGACTCGTTGGTAGCTCCATCATATTCAATGCTTATACGTTCTTCATTATCGGAGTATCTTGTCAAACATGTGTTTCGTCTCAAAGCAAACGTTCTAGGTGTTGCTTCCAACGATCTGGAAGGAGCATCGGTCATGGACTCGCGACAAAGTTGTGTCGCATGCATTGTCGAACATATTTCTTTTTTCAGGGAGAAAGGAAGTTTTATTCCATAGAGTTACAATTTCATGACAATAAGTCCTCACACCACGGAGCACTCGCATTCAACCATACCGCAGTACATGCTTCGATACGACTATGGTGTGTCAATGAATGTGATACCCTATTTTGATCTTTGTCAACATTTAGAGGAACAAACTTCCTGACTACCATATGATCTTTAATCTCAGCAACTAGATGACCATAGGTCGACCTAGAGAGATTGACACTTGAGAGAATGGCTAGTGCATTTGAAGAATCTGATTGAACAATCACCGGGCGGTCTGAATGTTGAATGGCCAGTGCCATACCCTGCATAATAGCATGAATGTAGCGACCCCACCCAAACGGATCGATGCCTCTATGCTTTCTATGCCATCCCTTCATCAGTATGCTGGCACACACAGTACTTCGATGAAATACCATAACATCACATTTAAAATAAATACCGTAGATCCAGAGTATACCTTAATAATCACAACGTAAACAAATAAATAAGGGTGTGGAGTCCCATCAACGCCAACTACAAGTTGAGTGTAGACCGTAACCCTATATCGTAACTCTTACTCGTTGTAGAAATATCTGCAACATGGGACATTGCAGCCGTGTAGGTCAGTACATTGAATGTACCGGCAAGATTACAATAGAAAGCAAATGAAAATTCTATACTATATGCAATAAGGCTTTATGGTTTTGTGTTTGAGTTTTTACAGAAAATCTGGTTTTATTTTCCCTACAACAAAGAAGTCAAACAAAATATCACTACAAAAGTTGGTTGTTAATGAGATGGTTCCGTCAACCAATTCTCATGTCCCAAAATTATTAATAAACCCACTCATCATAGTTAGTTGTGTTGAGACTGGGTGATGTATCATCTCCGGTGCTCATGTTGTTCGTAACCGGGGACACGGCTAATCGATTAGTTTAACACTCTACAGAGGTTTGTACACTTTACCATAAAGATTCAATCCCTCCCATTATGTCCTCGCACTGCCTGGTGTTTGAGAACGGGACGATCGAAACATGGTCTTCCAATGCAATCATCCGGTAGAAAGTCAGTGCTCATCCAATCCTACCGTTCTTCTACATCTCGTAGCAATCTAACCTACGAGAGTCATGACTAAGGTCAACCAAGCCAGAGCCCATAATGACTTGCGGTTGCACACGTAAGGTTTTCGGCCTTGAAGTATCCATCCATCTCTTTGAACCTGGGTAGCATTCCATTGGGATGATCATAGATAGATACCAGGTTTCCCAGGCATAACCATGATAGATATCAGGATGCGAGATGAAAACCAATCCACCCAGAGGTATATTCAGTCCTTGAAATCTTGAGGTCTTGATCCTTGCATGTCTTGAACTACTTGACTTTACAACACTTCGAATCTCACAACCAAACCCTAGCTACTAAAGCATAGCAATTATAAAGTAACGTCCCTTCTCGGGCAATGGTAACAGGGTGTTGCGTTTATCCTACCTCGTGATACTACCTCAAGTTCAAGATCAATATCCTACTAGATGTAAGGTGGAAAGACTGAATCTAATGCAAATAAAACATAGGTATTGTAAGACGATAAAAGTGAACTTGCCTGGTATAGTTGATGAAGATAATAACGCTCTCGGAAATAACATGATGCAACTATTCGTCTATCCGATGAAATCTATATTATACAAACATGACATTCATAAGCATTCAATCTAGCAATCATTCTAACAATCAAGATGCAAAAGCAAGTACTAAACCACACTAGTTTTGAGATGAAGGAATACTTAAGACAAAACTTAAAACAATAAAAAAAATCAAAGAACCTAATAAACTCAAAAGAAAACTTGAAAAGAAAACTATAGGGTTTAACTACAAGCAACAAAAATAGTTCTGTCCCAAGTAAAAAATTAACAGAAAAAGAAATCAAAAATAATAAATTAACATAAAAGAAAATACAAAAAAACTAAGTTATCAGGAAGTATTTTAATTAAAGTTTTAGTAGCAAAAAGAATAAATTGAAGAGCTTTTATAAACCTCTACTAATGACCAATGTTGAGGACATCGCATATCGTTATCGTCTCGGTCAGCTGGGGATTAGAGATTAATCGGAAATCGACCGATTAATCGATTTTATCAATCGACTATTAACCGGCCATTTTTTGCAAATCCCAAGTTCCCAACACCGAAATATGATATATTTAACACGAAAATATATTGTACAGAAATGTTACCTTAATTCCTAGCCTCTGAATCCTCGTATAATTACAAACACAATAGATAAATATTACATATTGCATAACAAAGACCACAAAAACACAAATACATATAATTTTTGTAAACATAGTGCTAGGAATAGGTCTGATTTGTCGGAACATTCCTGACGGGGATATACCCCGCGGTATGACCCGGCCGGGCGACTCACAGGAGACCCGGCTGAAGATATGACATTCTTATTAAAGACCCGGTTGGCGGGCCGCAGATGACCAAGGCCCAAGACTCGGCTGGCAAGCCAGTGCCAGGCGGCTCACGGGATAAAGACCCAGTGGGTGAGCCGCCGCTGGGCGGCTCACAAGAGAAGACCCACAAGAGAAGGCCCGAAGAGAGAAGGATTCCATTAAAGGAAATAAGACCCAGAGTAGGATTCGTGAGAGACGAGTCCTAATCCTACTCCTAGTAGGACTCTATTTGTAAGCCTACCCTCTCCTCTTATATAAGGAGGGGTAGAGCACCCCTAGAGGGACAGATTTTCAAGGGACACAAGTCCACAAGTTTAGACAACACAAGTTTAGAGATAGAGAGATTAGAAGCTCTCATGATTAGAGGTAGCGATTGCACCCTTGTAACCGAGAGATCTTCATCATCATCAATATCAGACAAGCAGGATGTAGGCTTTTACCTCGACTTGAGGGGACGAACCTGGGTAAAACTCCGTGTCTTCTCGATTCCGATCAACCCCTTCAAGCCACCACGTAGCTGCGTTTGCCCCGAACCTAAGTCCGTTGACCCGGACATCTGTCGTGACAAAACCACGACAGTTGGCGCCTACCGTGGGGCCCGCATGGTGGTGTTGTGTTCTTGAAGGGAATTCTCTTTCAGGGATTGAGAAATTCACAATTTTTTGGATGGAGAAAAGCTGACGCGGAGAGGGATTTGCATCAGTTACAATTTCATCAAGTCGAGATAGGAAGTTTTTGCAACATCATATATTAGTTCTGATCTGATCTTAAGAGACTAGCAATTGGTCATACAAGGAAAAGTCAAAAGCGTTGCCCAGCAGCAAAAACAAAACAAATAAGGAAATTTCATGAGCGGAAGGCCATGATACTCTTGCTGGTCGCATGCCTACACCAAATATATGTGCACTCGGATCCACAATTTCGAGCCGCCTTCGCCTCGGTCACCGCCCGTCGCAGCGTTAATGGTCCTGCCAGCCGGTTCTCGTAGCACCTGCAAAGCTGCTGCGTACGGGTCCCCCTCACCTCACCTCACCTCCACCACACCTCTGCGCATCTGTGCCACGCCAAGCTTCGTCAGCTGCTGATCATCCAACAAACGTAGCAGCTAAATCTCCATCGTTAGACAAAGATCAAAGTGATTAAGAGACCCGATCGGCAGCGCCGTAAGAAAAGGGAATCACCCAGGGCGTGTACCCAAAGCTCAAAGTTCTCAAGGAAATTATCTACAGGTTGACCAAGGTTTGACCAGGAGTCGTGGGAAGGCATGTTTTACCCAATTGCTAGTTGTGGTATTCCATGCACACAAAAAAGGGAGAAAGAAGGCCACGAGCCAGAGAAAGATACGGACGCAGATGATTGAGCCGGCAACGTCCTGAAAACAGACCTGCACACGGACTCGTATTCTACCAGCACCTGCTTCCGATGTGGCTCGTCTGGCCTCGAGCTGGCTCTCTAGGCCGCGCTCGTCTCCCCGCCGCTGCGCCGGGGCCGCCGCAGCTCGTCTCCCGTCGCTGTGCTGTTCCACCTCATGACGCCTCTGACCCGCCAGCCACTGAGCGCTTGTACGAGTCGCTAGCCGCAACTCGCCATTGGTGTGCCGCTGCTACCTCCACCACGCCCCGCCTGGCCGGTGCGCCACCGCGAGCCACTGCTACACCTCAGCTGCCATTGCGTGCCATCGCCGCGCCTGCGCCCGCCTTGCCGCCCCCGCCGGCGCCGTCCGCGCCGCCTTGAGCCGGCACCGCCTCGAGTCCACCATGCCGCTACCAGCCGTCCCTCTGCGCCGTGCGCTGGCCTGGCCTCCTGTTGGTGGGAGGATAAGGATAAGAGAAAGTTAGAGGCTGGTGGATGTTAAAAGAATATCCTTTATATGCATATATGGGTCAAACAGAATTCAGCAACTGCAACAAAGGTGATTTGCAGACGCTGTATACGGATCATCCGTCGACCCAAAGAATCAGGTGAAATCCATGTGATCTATTTTTATTGATGTATTTTCTTTCTTTCGAGGACAATTACTCTGGCTCTTGTCATATATCTTATGCAAGAAAATTATTCATGTTCCGTTATACCTCGGAGATGGAGTGCATGCCGTCGTCTTTGTGTCGCCGTGCTCAACGGGCGCTTATGAGCCGCCCCCGTGGCCCGGTCTATGTCTTGCCGGTACCGTGCTCGCTCGCCAGTATGATCTACCGGACGGATGCTTACAACGCCGCCTCTCGTCACCCGTGCAGGCTTACAACACTGTGACCGTCTCTCGCCGTCGTGCCGACTCACAAACTCTGTGGCCGACTCTCGCCACCCGCGATGGTTCTCAGTACCATGGCCATTTCTCCTCCGTCTGCATCGGCTTACAACGCCCGCAGATGACCCAACCATCCGTACCGGTTTATAACACCCACGGCCGACTCATTCATCGGCACCGGCTTACAACACCGTGGCCGTCTTTCACAACAGAACCGGCTTACAATGCCGTGGTTGCTTTCTATGTCTACATCAACATATCGGTGCAGTGCTCGCCTGTACAAGCCACCCAACGGACGCGTGCAAGACACCGCCCACACTGTGATCTACATTAACATATCGGTGCGGTGCTCATCTATACGAGCCGCCCGACGGACAGGAACGCAAGTCACCACTACAATATGGTTCACTTCAAACAAACAACCGAACGAATCATCGACCGGATCATTAAAGCAATTCATATGGGATCAGTTATAACCCGCCACGGACAACCTCAACTTTCGATGAAAGATTCTCAAGCCGCCTCTTCGAGTCAACTTAAAACTCGGGGGCTACAGACATGGCAAGACACATTTGGTCATTTTCAATGAGAAGCTCGGGTCTTTTGCCAAGAGGAAATTTTCCGGCTCAACAAGTTTAAGTCAAAGTGGTTTGTAACCCGCCAAAAGCTCCTACGAGTCAATCTCGCTTTAGAGACCTTGAGCCGGTTCACAGTGTTGACGGCCAATCTCGCCTTAGAGACCCTGAACTGATGTCACTCTTACCAGTCAATCTCGCTTTAGAGACCCTAAGCCGGTTCACAAAGTTGACGGCCAATCTCGCTCTAGAGACCCTGAACTGCTGTAAGTTAAACAATTAAGCTCTTATCAGTCAATCTTGCCTTAGAGACCCTGAGCCGGCTCACAGAGTTGACGTCCAATCTCGCTTTAGAGACCCTAAACTGGTATGATGCGCAATTGGCTTTGTCCCTAGTTTGAGTACATTAAGCGTTGTTGTTGATGGAGGCTTCTTACCTTTGGTATAGCTTAAAAAATTCCCCTAAGGCAACAGCGTGTACATCAAATTCCAGTTGCTTATCAACTGCGGCCATCGAAGGGGGCTTCTTATCGACGGGTATCGCTTATCTCACCCTAATGGTCGGCTTTATGCCATTTCCGGTTACTTATTAACCGCGGTTGTCGAAGGGGGCTTCTTACCGACGGGTTCGCTTATCTCACCCTAACAACCGGCGTTTACGCCAAAAATAGTTGCGAAAGGAGGCTTCTTGCCCTCGGGTATAGCTTACATAAGCCCTTCACGCAGCCGGCTAGTACAATTACTAGTCGCGACTGTCGAATGGATGCTTCTTACCATAAGGTATAGCTTACATAATACCATCGGCAGCCGGCCCTATTCAACATTGGCGGATTGGAGGAGGCTTCTTGCTTTCGGGTATAGCTTACATCACCCTCCAACAGCAGGCTTTCTTGAGCTGCGGTTGTCAGTAGAGGCTTCTTACCTTTGGTATAGCTTACATAAACCTATTGACAACCGGTGTTGGAATACAATGGATAAAGTATTTTCTGTTAAAAGGAGGTTTTTTACCATCATGGTACAGTTTACATCACCCCTCATGCAGCCGGCTGTAGGCCGCTTCAAGTTCATCAACAGTCGCCGTTGTCGATAGAGGCTTCCTACCGTCAGGTATAGCTTACATATATCCTAAGACAACCGGCTCTTAAAATAAATTATTTGCAAAGGGCGACTCATGTTATCCTAAAAATTTGCTGGCTTTAGGCCGCTTCCGGCTCTTCATTAGTCGCGGTTGTCAATGGAGGCTTCTTACATTGGAGTACAACTCATATTACCCTACGACAACCGGTCATCAACAGAGTTAATAAGACTCGGAGTCATGCTACTCCGGTTGACGTCTCACTGGTGGATTATTCAAGGGGGGCTTCCCACCTCCAGATAAACATGCCGGCTTATAAAAGCCAGATCATAGCAAGATTATGAGAAAGGAGCAATATTATGAAAGGTATGAACATCTCCGGGTTGAGCTTCTTCAAGCCGCCCTCACAGCAATGCAGAATGTATTATGTCTTGTTTATTTTTTGCAGGTATTATCTCTTAATATGAGCCGCCATTAAGTGTTTGGCAAGAGCAAATGGATCTTTTAATAGCCAACATGGTTGGATCTTCATGGTTATCATAAACCAGTGTTAAATGATTGGGGTTTTTTAAGCCAGCTCGAAGAAATCCATTATTTTTCAAGAGTTGCCTTATCGGATATAATGTCGTGTCATCTAATTGACCAGCTCTCGAATTTCTTCAATTGTGCTCTGTAGTAATCTACAACACTCATGGATTTTTCAAACTTATATTTGTCGGGTTGCACCGCAACCATGAGCAGGAATTTCATGTCAAAGACAAAGGGATTATTCCAAGATATTCATTCCGGGTTATATTACAAACCACGGTCAAAGATTCATTCAAACAAATTGTGGTGAAGTCTTATTACTCTCACATAGTCCCGAGTCGCCGCAGGCAGACGACCCGGCACTTGGGGGCTACATTATTCAAGTCCAAGTTTATATCAATTATGCAAGTCCCATGTCGCTGCAAGCATGCACCACGGCACTTGGGGGCTAATGCAAGCCGGCTTTCAAATTATTACATTGTCAGTAAGATCCTATTATCTCAAAGAGATTACCCGGCCCTTCTATATTTTCTCAAGAATATGAGCCGACCTTTCTATATTTTGATAAAAGTCCCAGCCCAGTAAATTCTTACTGTCCCGGCACTTGGGGGCTACACCCGCCGAAGCTTTCTGATGAGCCGGTTCTTGGGGGCTACACCCGCCGAAACATTATAAAGGTATAAAGCAATTATGAGTCCCAGGTTGCTGCAAGCAAGACAACCCGGCACTTGGGGGCTACACAGTCCAAAATTCCCGATAAATCGCTTGTCAGAGTGATAAATCGGCCCAAAAGATAAATGATGAAGATAAGGCATAATCTTATCGGTCACCAACGAGTAGCGATAAATCGGACAATAAATCGCTGAATCGGATGATTTTTTGAACAGTGCTAATGACCCAAACAAGTTTTTAATGCAAAACAAGAGAAACAAAATATAAAAAATATTTTAACTAACAAATAAAAGTGGCAATTTTTGATAAACAGGAACGTAAAACAACATTTAAAAAACTGACAAAAGGAAAATACTAAGAGATAAAAATAAATACTTTTCTTTTTGGAAAAATACCTAAAAAGTTAGATTTTCAATCTAATCTAAAGAGGAACAAACTATAAACTGAATTAAATATCATTGTGCCTTTGGATAAACAAATCAATAAGAAAACGGGAGCAAAAAGGACCAAATCAAAATCTAATTTTAAACTCAAGTCATTCACAAATTAGTGATTTTAGAAAAATTGGATAAATTCAAATTTAAACTATTGAAATTTCAAAACTAATTGTGCAAACAAAAACTATACGCATATATCAAACTAATGCAAAAAATAATCACTCAAAAACAATTCAAAACATAAAATATATTAACAATCTAACATTGAAATGAAATCTGTTTTTAAAACACAAACTAGAAAAAAACAAAAACGACTATGGGCCGGGTGGGTACACATGGCAGGGTGTGATTGGATGCGGGTGTGCGTTGTGATTGCTAGCGATCGAACTATCGCAACTTAAACAAAATTGCCCCAATCTAATTAAAACAGAGAAACATTGGTTGGTTTGATTAAATTGGACGGATCTAAACGAAGGGGTACGCGAGATCTAATCTAGGATGTTGAGTGAGATCGAATGGTGGAGAGGGGATCTAGTGATCACCATAGGGGGGACGATGGCCGAGACGAAGGGGTTGACATTGACGATGCTCTGGTGTTCTTCGATGATGGTGGAGAAGTCAAGTCGATGCAGCTCTTCCCGCCATGTCCGCGGGTAGTCGAGGTAGACCTCGAAGATGATGGAGGCAAGCTCGGCTTCACGGTGGAGCAACAGGTGCTCTAAGCTCTGGCGAGGTTCGAGTGGTGGTCATTGCAATCTCTCCGATGAGGGAGGAGTGAAGCGGTGATGTCTAGGATCTTCGTGATGGAGCATGTACTCAATTGGTGGTGGCCGCAAGGAGAGCGGAGGGGCGGTGGTGTCGGAATCGAGCCGGTTGGGACTCGGTGGCCGGTAGCGATGCGGGCGAGCTAGGGCTCCGGCGAGCGAGTTTCGAAGGGGGATTTTGGGGGCAAATGAGAGTACGAGAGGAGGTGCATTTATAGGACATAATGGCTTGGAGAGGGAGGCGTCGAAAATGCAGATCCGATGAGAATCGACACGGTGATCGCCTGTCATTCGCGGGTGCAAGCAGGGGAGGAAACAGGAAGATGTTGGGCGCCATGGGGATTCGGTTGGTCGGGTGGGGGCCGACATTAGTGAGAGGGGGAGACGCTAAGGGATCGGGCGGCCATATCCTACAAGATTCACGCGTGGGCGCGCGCTGCTGGGTCGGTCTGGCACTGTAGCTAGTTGGGCTTCGACCATTTTCTTTTTCAAATTACGAACATACAGAGAAATCTAAATAAAATAAAAGTAACTAAAAATATTACATAGTCATATCACATGTCAAAATTTTCAGAAAAATATTTCCTAAATCATGAACATATTTTAAAATGCAAATAAAGTACAAAAGAAATCTCAAAATTTAAATAGTATTGTTGTTTGAATAAAACCCAATAAATATCATTTTGAAAACACCAAAATGATTTCGAATTCATTTTTATCCACTTTTCTATTGAACGGAATCATGTTACTGTATTTTCCATATATTATGTTTTTGGTGAAAAATAATTTGAAAGTCACTCCAAAATGGCTTTGAATTTGACTTTCAAGACTTTTCCAAAAAAAATCTGATTATTTTCTTTGATCAAATATATTTCAAATGCCTTTGATATTGAATTTTCATATTAGTCCTCTCATTTTGAATAACTTTCAGAGAATTTGAAATCTTTAAATTCAAATAACTTCATAATGAAAGTGGATTTCGAAAATGACTTTCAAAAACGATTCTTTGAAACTCCCAACTCTTTTTCTTAGAATTTGAAGAAGTCATTTTATATTCTCTCATGGAACTCATTGAGTTCCATAAAGTTTCTTGTTTGAAAATATTTCAAATGAAATTCAAATCATGTTTAAATTCCTTTTCATTTCTTTTAATGCAAGAAGTCGTCTCATCTTCACTATAGGATTTTGTGATGAAATTATTTTGGATTCATTGAGATCAAAATGCAAAGTGAAAGTTTGGGGAAGTCATTTCACTCCCTGTCATTCAAGTTCCAAAAAGTTCAAATTCCACCACTACTACAGAATGGTCCAAACACGACACATCAATGAGAGAGCTTTCGACGAAACTGTGTGCGATGCATGAATCGCGAACGATATAGTGCAAGCTCCGTCGCTAATGATGTAAACTATGTGCGAAGGTGCATCCATCAAATACTATTCAGAAAGTAGTTGTGTGTGCGATCTACGGCAGACAGTTTCTTCCTATGAACCGTTTGTGATTAGATAAGATAACAGAAACGGTTATCAAATGATTGATGGCATATAGTTCACTCGGATAAACTGTGTTCGCTGATATAGCAGAGCACAAACAATTCGGTATAACAAGATGTGTGTGATATACAGCAAATGGCTATGTAATGTGAATCGTGTGCAAACACCAGATATAACAGAGACGATCGGTGCTAATAACATGTGTGTGTTGGCGAAATGTTTGCTGGTATACAACTATCAGTGAATGATGAAATCATCACCGACGGGTTTTCTAGTTTAGTCCGTGTGTACTGTGATTTGCTCGGCCTACAGAACAACAATATATGTACTTATAAGAACATGATTGCATAAACAAAAAAGAACACAATGCAATTTCAAATATTGTATCACAAATGCCAGCAATAATACAAGGTTCAAATTCCAGCATAACAAGGCCCAAATTCAAAGATTACAAGTTACAAACTAACATTAGAAATCAAAACCAATCTTCAGGATCCATGGGATGAAATATTTCTGTGAAGGGATCATCCACCAAGAAGTGATATATCGGCTCGATACAATCGCTTTCGAATAATCTGTCATATGAACTTCGAAAGTGAAAATCAGCTTCTGCAGAGCCTTTTCCACTCCGTTGTAGACACCTCCACTGGTCAGTAAACCATCCATTTTGGCGCACTAAATATAGTGCAAACCTCATTACCTTGAGCACCCTTGCTTTCTGAACAAAGAAACTAGCAAATTGAATCTCTGGATTGGTGCCTCGGTACTCATTCAAAGTCATTTACGTGAGATGGAATTAAAGGCATTCGACGGGATTGTTATATTGCCACCTTTTCCACTCCAACTCTTGCTTCTATCTACAAATGAAGATAACATCAGTGCTTAGATGTAGTATCGAACACTACAAGCCTCTTTCATTTCCATGATTTATAAAATACAATAATAGATTGGCATTCCATCTTCGATCGTTAATGATTAACATCTCAAAAAAAAGTATACTACACATTTCATTTGAATCATGGGTAAAAGTACCAAGAAATTGAACTCTGTTGTGGTTAAGAATTAACAGGAAAGGAACATCACCTCGACATATAGCTTCTCCGTGTATGGAAAGCGTATAAGGAACTTAACAACTTCATCCAGATTAGGGCTGATAAATTGTAGTGCCATGATCTTCACTGTGCACAGAGACAATGTGAGGATTGTGGGAATCCTTTTCTGGATGACAGCCGAACACAGACCAACAAAAAAAGATAAAATGTGATGTACAATAATAAAAATGAGAAGAAGATTGTTGTACCTGAACGGGAATGGATCCAGCTGTAACAAGTTCAGAGAATTCAGCACACGAATACCCCAACACTATCAATTTCGGTGTGCCAATGACCCTGATTCTTGTTCGACCTACTTTATCAAGTACAAAAAATCTCTCAAGGAAAGGCGCATTCTCAATGACTATCATGAAACTCCCCAACTGACAGCGTGTTGCGGCACCAGCCATGCACATAAATCATACGGATATTCGTCGTAGCGATGTGGAGGCTACTGAACCCAAACATCATCTGAAGACAAAGGTACTCAAGCGTTGTACAGCCGCCGAGCAGGCACTCCAAATCTGACTTCGAGATGCTAACACCAATGAGCTCGAGGTGCTTCGGTTTTGGGAGATGAAGAGCGTGCACGACATTAATCTTGGGGAAAAGGCACCACATTAATGTAGCGCGGCGCAGCATGGGTGCGAGGCGGGGGACGGACGGAGGCAGCGAGCACCCATGTCCAGCATCAAAGTTGAGCTCCTCGAGTTGATCAAGGGAAAGGGATAGGTACCAATCATGAAACTAGGGTTCAGCCTTGAAGTTTGAATGGAAAGTACCGATGGCAAGGCGTCTGGCGGGCGTAGTGTGCGTGGCATGGATGTGGGACAATGCCTTGAAGTGTGTTGTCGAGATCGTCGTCGTCGAGGAGATCAATGGGGGTGGAGTGCCATAGGAGGCTCCACTGCCTGGAGAGGATGGTGGTCTACACGGCAGATTTGATGGGGAGGAGGGAAATGATGGTTACCAACATCTCGTCGGGGATGCTGCTGATGAAGTCCACACTCGTCGGAGGCTCGTGTGGTTCAGCCTTCACCCGCCCCTGCTTGTTGGTCGCCTCATCATCCATCAAAAAAGGAGGTGATCCTTGGCGACGGTCCAAATAGATAAGACTGGAGGAGAAGGTGTAACACTACTGGAGAACTTGGAGACAATGGCGCTTTGGGTGGAAGTCTGAGGTCCAAGGGCTTTATTCCGGGGAGCCAATTGCGCCTACGCGGCAGACTTCTCGTACACATCCCTTTGATCCTACGTGGCGGACTGATGACCCACAAGTATAGGGGATCTATCGTAGCCCTTTCGATAAGTAAGTATGTCGAACCAAATGAGGAGCAGAAGGAAATGACAAGCGGTTTCTATTACGGTATTCTCTCCAAGCACTGAAATTATCGGTAACAGATAGTTTTCTGATGAGATAATTTGTAACGAGTAACAAGTAACAAATGTAGCAATGGTGAAAAAAGGTAGACCAATCCTTTTTGTAGCAAAGGACAGGCATGGATAAACTCTTATATCAAGCAAAGTGTTCCCGAGGACACATGGGAATTTCCGTCAAGCTAGTTTTCATCATGCTCACTTGATTCACGTTTGTTACTTTGATAGTTTGATATGTGGGTGGACCGGCGCTTGGGTGCTGCCCTTACTTGGAAACACTTCCCACTAATGATTAACCTCTCTCGCAAGCATCCACAACTACGAAAGAAGAATTAAGATAAATCTAACCATAGCATGAAACATATGGATCCAAATCAGCCCCTTACGAAGCAACGCATAAACTAGGGTTTAAGCTTCTGTCACTCTAGCAACTCATCATATACTTATTACTTCCCAATGCCTTCCCCCAGTCCCAAATAATGGTGAAGTGTTATGTAGTCGACGTTCACATAACACCACTAGAGAAGAGACAACATACATCTCATCAAAATATCGAACGAATACCAAATTCACATGATTACTTATAACTAGACTTATCCCATGTCCTCGGGAACAAACACAACTACTCACAAAGCATGTTCATGTTCATAATCAGAGGAATATTAATTACCATAAAGGATCTGAACATATGATCTTCCACCAAGTAAACCAACTAGCATCACCTACAAGGAGTAATCAACACTACTAGTAACCCACAGGTACCAATCTGAGGTTTGAGACAAAGATTGGATACAAGAGATGAACTAGGGTTTGGAGAGGATATGGTGTTGATAATGATGTGGATGGATATTAACCCCCTCTCGATGAGAGGATTGTTGGTGATGACGATGGGTTCGATTTCCCCCTCCAGGAGGGAAGTTTCCCCGACAAAACAGCTCTGTCGGAGCTCTAGATTAGTTATGTCCAAGTTCCGCCTCGAGACGATGGCGCTTCGTCCCGAAAGATTCCTGATGATAGTTTCCAGGTCGAAACCCGCAATATAGCAAAAGATGGGCGTCAGGGGCCTGCCAGGTGGGTCACAAGCCCTCTAGGTCCGGCCAGGAGGGGTGGTCGCGCCTGGCAGGCTTGTAACCTCCTGGTGGCCCCCCTCTGGTATTTGTTTTGCCCAATATTTTTTATATATTCTAAAATAATTCTCCGTGACTTTTCAGGACTTTTGGAGTTGTGCAGAATAGATATCTCAAATTTGCTCCTTTCCTAGTCTAGAATTCCAGTTGTCGGCATTCTCTCTCTTCATGTAAACCTTCTAAAATATGAGAGAAAAGGCATAATTATTGTACTATAACGTGAAATAACAACCCATAATGCAATAAATATCAATATAAAAGCATGATGCAAAATGGACGTATCAACTCCCCCAAGGTTAGACCTCGCTTGTCCTCAAGCGAAAGCCAAGATGGATAAATATGTCCACAAGTTTAGAGATAGAGGTGTCGACAAAATAAAATACGGACATGAGGACATCATGATCATCTTTAGAACAACAATACTTAATGGTACAAGATTTCTTATGCTAAAGTAACAATTCATTCACAAGATAAAGTATGAACCAAGAACTCTATTAACAACAAACAAACTATGCTCTCAGTCATTAAAGCAATTAGCAATTTATCATAACATCGGAAAGAGTCAATATAAGAGCTTGTAAAGCAAATCCACATACTCAACCATCTTTTAATCTTTCACAATTGCTAACACTCACGCGGTACCCATGAGATCAAAGCTTCAATCGGACACAGAGAAACATAAGGGCTTACAGTTTTGCCTCCAAACAATTCACCTCAAGGGTGATGTCAACAATAATAACTTATGATCACCATATCAGAGTGGATATATGCGTCTAGATCATTCTCCAACACATAATGCTTGCCAAAAGAGAAAGACGAAATATAGGAAGTGGTGAAGACCACCATGACTCTTGCATAAAGGTAAGTGCTAAAAAAGGTAAAAGTAACAAATAGGCCCTTTGCAAAGGGAAGCATTGGTTGTCATGCGCTTTTTGTTTTTGGATGCGCAAACCCTTCATGCAAAGGAACACATCACTATATTGCCCTTTGTGATAATAACCTTTATTATGTAGTCTGTCGCTTTTATTTCTTTGCCATCACAAATTCGTACATAACTTATTTCCCTTATAATAAAGATCAAACATATTTAGGAGCAATTATTATTGCTTTATGCACCGATGACAACTTACTTGAAGGATCTTATTCAATCCATAGGTAGGTATCGTGGACTCTCATGCAAAACTGGGTTTAAGGTATTTGGATGCACAAGTAGTATCTCTACTTGGTGCGGAAGTTTGGCTGGTTTTGGGTAGAAGCAATAACTACATGTGTAAGGATCTATAACCATATAACTTCTATTCAGAAGTGAGCAGGCATAACCCATTATGTTGTCTTCCTTGTCCAACCTCTACTTCTTAGCATACAATATTTTAATGAGTGCTCACAATCATAAAAGATGTCATAGATAATATATTTATATGTGAATCTCTCTTTATTTATCACTTCCTTTTTAATTGCACCAATGACCAATTGCTATGTTTGTCAACTCCCAACAAATTTCAACCGACATACTTCTTATATGTAAAGTCATCACTCCCCATAAGATCAATATATATACTCTTGCTTTTACTCTATTCTTCTTTTATTTCTTAATAATTTCTCAAGATCATAGAAAACAAGCAAAGCCCTCACATCAAAACTACTTTTAATTATATAACTCTCAGACTTGCTTACATAATGAACAAGAAGCAAAAACTCAATGCTAGATCATACTAAAATGTCATTCTACCATATCAAGACGAAATCAAAAGGATCAAACTAAAAAAACAAGAAAAGTAAAAGGATGTGATGGTGATACGATACCGGGGCACCTCCCCCAAGCTTGTCACAAGCCAAGGGGAGTGCCCATACCCATGTGTTTAGATGTCCTTCTTCAGAGATGATGGTGACGAAGGGTCTTTAAGCTTGTTCAATTGCCTCTTAAGCATAACATTTTGTTCCCTCAAATCGTTAGCTTCTTGCTCGAGCTTTAATATCCTTTGGCATAATTCTTCCTTGCTCTCCTGCAGAAAACGAGAAGGGATAAATAGGACCTTGGGTTTTCTCCTTGCGTTTGGGTGGCTTGATTTCCTGAACTCCACATGCCTATCTCCTGGTTGAGGCAGAGGGACCACTTCTTCGTCCGAGCTTTCTTACTCATACTTGCCTTCTTGTTCCTCCTCCAGGAATAATCCATAAGGATCTAGGTCTCCATAGAGCTTGGTATTGGCAAGATAATGTGATATATAGCTCTCCCCATCGGACTCTTGGGACGACATCTTACTCTAAATCTGCTGCAGAAATAGCTCAAAACGGAAATAGGAGGTATTGTCATGATATGAAAGTCCAAGACTTCGGGAGATTATACAATGAATTTTTGCCGACCCAAAGGAGTGTACCACAAGAAAACAGAGTCCGGAGGGCGCACGAGGTGGTGGCAAGCCACCTAGGTGCGACCAGGGGGTGGCCGCGCCTGGCAGGCTTGTCACCTCCTTGTGCTTCTTTTGGACTACTTTTAATTTTCCTAATTTATTAAATATTTTGAAATTGAGTAAACTTGCTATTGGGAAAGTTTTGGAGTTGGTTTACTTACTGTACCACATACCTATTCCTTTTCGGAGTCTGAAACGTTCCAGTAGGTCTCCCTAATATACTCCTCCGGAGTTATGGTATTAATAATATTGGTTTCAACATATATGGGAGTACGTGAGATATAATGTTTGATTCTTTGCTCGTTTACCACCTTCGGATTTGTGCCTTTGGCGTTATTAATCTTGATTGCACCGGAATGATATACTTCCTCGACAATGTGAGTCCCTTCCCATTTGGAGAGAAGTTTACCTGCAAAAAAACTTAAACGAGAATTGTATAGCAAGACATGGTCACCTATATTGAATTCATGCTTTTGTATCCTTTTATCGTGCCATCTCTTAACTTTCTCTTTAAACAACTTGGCATTCTCATAGACATGCGTTCTCCATTCATCAAGTGAGATAATATCAAATAACCTCTTCTCACCAGCAAGTTTGAAATCATAGTTGATCTCTTTGATTGCCCAGTAACCTTTATGCTCTAGTTCTAGAGGTGCGTGACATGCTTTACCATAAACCATTTTTTACGGAGACATGCCCATGGGGTTCTTGTAAGTAGTTCTATAAGCCCATAATGCATCACCAAGTTTCTTAGACCAGTTCTTTCTAGATCTATTAAAAGTCTTTTGCAAGATCAATTTAATTTATCTATTTCTTAATTCTACTTGACCACTAGACTGAGGGTGGTAAGGAGATGCAATTCTACGATTACCATCATACTTAGCAAGCAATTTACGGAAAGCACCATGAATAAAATGTTAACCACCATCAGTCATTAAATATCTAGGGACTCCAAATCTAGGGAAAATAACTTCTTTCAGCATCTTAATAGAGGTGTTATGATCAGCACTACTAGTTGGAATAGCTTCTACCCACTTAGTAACATAATCAACAGCAACTAGAATATGAGTATACCCGTTGGATATTGGAAAAGGTCCCATATAATCAAAATACCAAACATCAAATGGTTCAATAACAAGAGAGTAATTTATATCCATTTCCTGACACTACTAATATTGCCAATTCTTTGACATTCATCACATGACAAGACAAAATTATGAGCATCCTTGAAGAGAGTAGGCAGATAAAAACCAGATTGCAATACCTTATGTGTAGTTCTATCTCCAGCATGGTGTCCTCCGTAGGCCTCGGAATGACACTTGTGTAGGATCTATTTATGTTCATGCTCGGGTACACAGCGTCTAATAACACCATCTACTCCTTTATAAAGGTGTAGGTTATCACAAAAGTAATGTCTTCAATCATAGAAGAACTTTTTCTTTTGTTGGTATGTGAAACTAGGCGGTATAAATTTTGCAACAATGTAATTAGCATAATCAGCATACCAAGGAGCATTACGCGAAGCATTTATGACAGGTAATTGTTCATCGGAAAAGCTATCATCAATAGGTAGTGGGTCATCAAGAACATTCTCTAACCTAGACAAGTTATCTGCTACAGGGTTATCAGCACCCTTTCTATCAACAATATGCAAATCAAATTCTTGTAGTAGAAGGACCCACCTGATAAGTCTAGGTTTAGCATCTTTCTTTTTCATAAGATATTTAATAGTAGCATGATAAGTGTGACCAATTACTTTAAAATCAACAATGTAAGGCCTCAACTTATCACAAGCAAACACAACTGCTAAAAATTCCTTTTCAGTGGTAGCATAGTTTCTTTGAGCACAGTCTAGAGTTTTGCTAGCATAATGGATAACATGTAATTTCTTATCAACTTTTTGTCCTAGAACAACACCAAAGGCATAATCACTAGCATCGCACATAATTTCAAAGGGTAGGTTCCAATCAGGTGATTGAACAATATGTGCAGAAATCAAGGCATTCTTAAGAATTTCAAATGTTTGTACACAATGGAACGTCTTTTTGCAAAATATTAGTAAGAGTCCTAGAAATCTTAGAGAAGTATTTAATAAACCTCCTACAGAAACCAGCATGACCAAGGAAACTTCTTATACCTCTGATATCCATATGACACGACATTTTTTCAATAGCATCAACTTTGGCTTTGTCAACTTCAATACCTCTTTCGGAGATTTTGTGTCCTAAGACAATACCCTCATTCACCATAAAGTGACACTTCTCCCTATTCAAGACAAGATTAGTTACTTCACATCTCTACAAAACTCGACCAAGGTTGCTCAAAAAATCATCAAAAGAAATTCCGTAAATGGAAAAATCATCCATGAAAACCTCAACAATCCTTTCAAATAAATAGAAAATATAGCGGTCATACATCTTTGAAAGGTAGCAGGTGCATTGCCTAATCCAAAAGGCATTCGTCTATAAGCAAAGCTACCAAAGGGGAAAGTAAAAGTGGTCTTCTCTTGGTCCTCTTTTGACATAGGAATTTGAAAGAAACCAGAATAACCGTCTAGAAAGCAAAAATGTGTGTGTTTGGATAGTCTTTCTAGAATTTGTTCAATAAAAGGTAGAGGATAATGATCTTTTCTAGTAGCTTTATTTAATTTCCTAAAATTAATTACCATTCTATATCCTATAACAATTCTTTGCAGGATCACTTCATATTTATAATTAGGAACTACGGTAATACCTCTTTTCTTAGGGACACAATGAACGGGACTAACCCATCTACTAACAAAAAATAGGATAGATAATACCTGCCTCTACAAGCTTTAATATTTTATTTCTTACCACTTCCTTCATTTTAGGATTTAACCATCGTTGGTCATCAACAACTGGTTTAGCATCAGGTTCCATATTGATTTTATTGTGGCATTGAGATCATCAAGAGTATATCCAATAGCAGCGCACTGCTTCCTCAGAGTTTTCAATAATCTCTGTTCTTCATGCTCTGAAAGGTTAGCACTAATAATAACAATATATATCTTGTTTTCATCAATATAAGCATATTTTAGAGTATCCGGTAATTGTTTAAGCTCAAAAATGGGATCACCCTTGGGTGGAGGAGGATCCCCAAGTATTTCAACAGGCAAGTTGTGTTTCAAAATATGATGTTGATCAATGAAAATCTTATCTATTTCATTGCTTTCATTCATATGCATATCATTTTCATGGTCTAGCAAATATTGTTCTAAGGGATCAGTACGAGGCACAACAATAGAAGAAAGACCAATAATTTCATCCTTACTAGGAAATTCTTTTTCATGAGGATGTCTACAAAATCTAGAGAAATTAAACTCATGAGACGTGTCCCCAAAACTCACAGTAACAGTTTCCCTCTCACAAACTATCCTGGCATTTACGGTATTCAAAATGGGTCTACCAAATATTATGGGACAAAAATCATCTTGTGGGGAACCAAGGACAAGAAAATCAGTACGATATTTTATTTTCCTGCACAAGACTTCAACATCTCTAATAATCCCAACTGGTGCTATAGTATCTCTATTAGCAACTTAATTGTAACATCAATTTACTCTAACTCAGCTCGTGCAATGCTAATTCTCGAGCATGCGTTGGTTTCCGTGAAGAGGAACGGTTGATGCAGCAAAGTAGATAAGTATTTCCCTCAATTTTTGAGAACCAAGGTATCAATCTAGTAGGAGATACAAGCAAGTCCCCAATAGATGTACCTACACAAAGAATCAAACTCTTGCACCCAACACTATAAAGGGGTCGTCAATCCCTTCACGGTTACTTGCAAGGTTGAGATCTCATAGAGATAGATAGGATAGATTGCTTGAACAGAAAGTAAACAAAAGATAAAAGTAATGCAGCAAAGTATTTTTGGTATTTTTGGTTTTAGATCTGAAAGTATAAGATCGAAAACAGACCCGGGGGCCATAGGTTTCACTAGAGGCTTCTCTCATGATGGCAAGTATTATGGTGGGTGAACAAATTACTGTCGAGCAATTGATAAAAAGCGAATAATTATGAAGATATCCAAGGCAATGATTATGCATAAAGGCATCACGTCCATGTCAAGTACACCAAAACGATTCTGCATCTACTATTGTTACTCCACACATCGACCGACTCCTGTCTGCATCTAGGGTATTAAGTTCATGAAGAATAGAGTAATGCATTAGGTAAGATGACATGATGTAGAGGGATAAACTCAAGAAATATGATGAAAACCCCATCTTGTTATCCTTGATGGCAACAATACAATACGTGCCTCGCTACCCCTACTTTGTCACTGGGTGAGGACACCGCAAGATTGAACCCAAAACTAAGCACTTGTCCCATTGCAAGAATTACCAATCTAGTTGGCCGAACCAAACCAATAACTCGAAGAGACTTGCAAAGATATGAAAACATGCATATAAGAATTCAGAAAAGACTCAAATAATATTCATGGATAACCTGGACATAAACCCACAATTCATCGGATCTCGACAAACACACCGCAAAAGAGTATTACATTCGACAGATCTCCATGAAGATCATGAAGAACATGGTATTGAAGAGAAAAGAGAGAGAAGAAGCCATCTAGCTACTAGCTATGGACCCGAAGGTCTGTGGTGAACTACTCACGCATCATCGGAGGGGCAATGGAGTTGATGTAGATGCCCTCTATGATCGCATACCCCTCCAGCAGATTACCGAAAAAGGCTCCAAGATTGGATTTCTCAGGAACTGAGGCTTCTGGCGGTAGAAAAGTGTTTTCGTGGCTCGTTCTGATATACATGGAATATTTGGGAATTTATAGGCCAGAGATTAGGGTTAGGAGGGTTGTCATGGGCCCACAAGCCTGCAGGGCGCGCCCTACCCCCAGGGCGCGCCCCTCGGGCTTGTGGCCCCATGGTGGCTCTCCTGCCTTGGTCTCCAAGCTTGGTGGTTTCCTTCCTGTCCAAAAAAAACCATTCTGAAGGTTTTATTCCGTTTGGACTCTGTTTAATATTCCTTATGTGCAATTCTCAAAAACAAGGAAAAAACAAAAACTGACACTAGGCTCTAGATTAATAGGTTAGTCCCAAAAATAATATAAAATAGCATATTAATGCATATAAACATCCAAAATAGATAATATAATAGCATGGAACAATCAAAAATTATAGATACGTTGGAGACGTATCAGCATCCCCAAGCTTAATTCATGCTCGTCCTCGAGTAGGTAAATGATAAAAACGGAATTTTTGATGTGGAATGCTACCTAACATATTTAGCCATGTAATTTTCTTTATTGTGGCATGAATATTCAGATCTCTAAGATTCAAAACAATAGTCTAATGTTGACATAAAAACAGTAATACTTCGAGCACACCGATAAGGCAGTCATGTCCTTTCGAAATAACATGGCCTTAGAAATTTATCCCTACAAAATCATATGGTCTAGCTATGCTCCAACTTCTCCACACAAAGTATCTAAATCTTGCACAACCCCGATCAACAAGTCAAGCAATTGTTTCACACTTTTTGTGTTCTCAAGCCTTTTCAACTCTCACGCAATACATGAGCATGAGCCATGGATATAGCACTATAGGTGGAATAGAATATGGAGGAGGTGCAAGGATAAAGGGAGAAGATAGTCTCACATCAACTAGGCATATCAACGGGCTATGGAGACGCCCATCAATAGATATCAATGTGAGTGAATAGGGATTGCCATGCAACAAATGCACTTAGAGCTATAGGCGTATGAAAGCTCAAAAAGAAAACTAAGTGGTCGTGCAAGATGAATATCCACTAGTCATTTGAAAGTGACAAAATAGGAGACTCTCTATCATGAATATCATGGTGCTACTTTGAAGCAGAACTGTGGAATAAGATAGTAGCAATTGTTGCTTCTCTCTTTCTCTCATTTTTTTAAATTTTGGTGGGCATCTTTGGCCTCTTTTATTATTATTTTTTGTTTGGGCTTCGCTGGCCTCTTTTATTATTTGTAAAGTCCGGATACTCATCCCAACTTGTGAGGGAGTCATGGCTTCCATCATCCTTTTCTCTCATGGGACAATGATCTATTAATGAAAATTCATCACACTTTAATTTACTTATAACTCAAAAAGAAAATTACAACTCGATACCTATGACAAAGTATGACTCTATATGCAAGATGAAAGTGATGGTGAATGTCATGAAAATCTACATGGTTGCTGTTGCATGGAAATATATGTCGGAATGGCTATGGAAATGCCATAATAGGTAGGTATGGTGGCCGTTTTGAGGAATATTTGGTGGATGTTTGAGGAAGGAGGGTTTGATGTACCGGCGAACGTTGTGTGGTACTAGAGAGGCTAGCAAAGATGGAAGGGTGAGAGTGTGTATAATCCATGGACTCAACATTAGTCATAAAGAACTCACATACTTATTGCAAAAGTCTATTGGTTATCAAACAAATCATTAGACGCATGCTCCTAGGGGTGAGGTTGGTAGGAGTTAACCATCGCGCGCTCCCTACACTCACACAAAGGTTGACAATCATTAAACAAATCATGCTCCGACTTCGTTACATAACGGTTCACCATACGTGCATGCTACGGGAATCACAAACTTTAACACAAGTATCTCTTCCAATTCACAACTACTCAATAGCATGACTCACATACTACCATCTCTTTTATCTCAAATCTATATGCAAGGAATCAAACTTCTCATAGTATTCAATGCAATTATTATGAAAGTTTTTATTATATCCCTCTTGGATGCCCATTATATTAGGACTAAATTCATAACCTAAACAAATTACCATGCTGTTTTAAGAAACTATCAAAATACTATAGGTGAGGTACGAGAGTTCAATTATTTCTATAACATATAACATCATCATGCTCTAAAAAGGTATAGGTGAAGCACTAGAGCAACATTGCCTAGCTCAAAAGATATAAGTGAAGCACATAGAGTATTCTAATAAATTCACGATTCAGCGTGTGTCTCTCAAAATATGTGTGCAGCAAGGATGATTGTGTAAAACTAAAAAAAGCAAAGACTCATATCATACAATACGCTCCAAGCAAAACACATATCATGTGGTGAATAAAAATATAGCCTCAAGTAAATTAACCGATGGATTGAAGATGAAAGAGGGGATGCCTTCCGAGGCATCCCCAACCTTAGGCTTTTTGGTATCCTTGAATATGTCTTGGGGTGCCTTGGGAATCCCCAAGCTTAGTCTCTTGCCACTCTTTATTCCATAGTCCATCAAATCTTCACCCAAAACTTGAAAACTTCACAACACAGAACTGAACATAAAACTCATGAGATCCGTTAGTATAAGAAAAATAAATCACCACTTTAGGTACTGTTGTGAACTTATTATTTATTTATATTTGTGTAATACATATTTTATTCTAACTTTAACATGGCTCATACCCCCCAATACGACCCACAGATACATCAAAATAAGCAAACTACACAAACAAAACAGAATCTGTCCAAAACAGAACAGTCTGTAGAAATCTGTAAACTTCGAATACTTATGAAACTCTAAAAAATAGGAAAAATTATTAAATTCAGGAAAATTTGTATATAAATCTTGTGTAAAAATTTCAGATTGATTCTGCTCTCTGAAAAATTTATAAAAGTTCTGGACTGAGCATAAAAGTTTCTGTTTTTCAGCAAGATCAAACCAACAACTACCATAGATCACCCCCAAAAGGTTTTACTTGGATCAAACACTAATTAAAACACCAAAACACAATTAATATAGAAGTAATAATGTGCAAAACACACCAAAACAGACGCAAAAACAGAAAGCAAAATAAAATTGGGTTGCCTCCCAACAAGCGCTATTATTTAACGCCCCTAGCTAGGCAAAACGCAATAGATCTAGGTATTGTCATCTTTCGTATGCAATCCATAAGTAGCTCTCATGATAGATTCATAAGGTAATTTTATTTTATTTCGAGGAAAGTGTTCCATGCCTTTCCTTAATGGAAATTGGAATCTAATATTCTCTTCCTTCATATCAATAATTGCACCAATCGTTCTAAGGAAATGTCTACCAAGAATAATAGGACATGTAGGATTGCAATCTATATCAAGAACAATGAAATCTATAGGCACATAATTCCTATTTGCAAAAATAAGAACATCATTAATCCTTCCCATAGGTTTCTTTATAGTGGAATCCGCAAGATGCAAATTTAAGGAAGAATCATCAAACTCACGGAAACCTAGCACATCACATAAAGTTTTTGGAATCGTGGAAACACTAGCACCCAAATCACACAAAGTATGGCACTCATAATCTGTAATCTTAATCTTAATAGTAGGTTCACACTCATCATATAGCTTTCTAGGTATAGAAACTTCCAACTCAAGTTTTTCTTCAAAAGCTTCCATCATCAACAATATGTTTAGTAAAAGTTTTATTTTGATTATAAGCACGAGGAGAATTCAACATGGATTGCAACAAGGAAATACAATCAATCAAAGAGCAGATATCATGATTAAAGTCCTTGAAATCCAAAAGAGAGGGTTCATTGCTATTTAAAGGTTTGACCTCTTCACTCCCACTTTTATTAGCAAGATCTATAAACTCCGAATCATCGAGACTCCTTTTAACTAAAGTTGACTCATCTCCAGTCACATCTTTATAAAGATTAACATTGGAAAACAAAGATTCAATAGGAGTCACATCAATCACTTTAAGATCTTCATCACTATTATCACGAGAACACACCCATTCACGCTTAGCACGTATTCTAGCGGTTCTTTCCTTACACTCATCAATAGAAATTCTCATAGCTTTTAAAGACTCATTAATATCATGCTTGGGTGGACTAGATCTAATTTTTAAAGAATCAGTCTCAAGAGAAATTCTATAAATGTTCCTAGCCAAATCATCAATCTTGAGTAATTTTTCTTCAATCGTAGCATTGAAACCTTTTTGCGTACTAATGAATTCTTTAATATTATTCTCAAGATTAGAGGGCATATTATTATAATTTCCATAAGAATTGCTGTAGGAATTACCATAATTATTAGCGGAATTACTAGGAAACAGCCTAGCATTAAAATTACCTCTATAAGCGTTATTACCAAAATTGTTCCTACCAACAAAATTCACATCCATAGATTCATTATTATTTCTATTCTAAGAAGACAAAGGCATATCATTAGGATAAATAGGTGCACCCTTACTAGCAAACAATTTAATCAATTCATCCATCTTTTCACTCAAAGTATTAATCTCTTCAATAGCATGCACTTTTTTACTAGTAGGAGATATTTCGGTGTGCTATTGAGGGTAATTTGCCATAATATTATCTAGGAGTTTAGTAGCTTCTCCTGATGATATTTCCATAAAAGTACCACCCGCGGCGGAATCTAAGAGATTCCTATAAGAAAAATTCAATCTAGGATAGAAAATTTGTATAATCATTCATAAACTCAAACCATGCGCGGGGGCGGGGCAATTCCTAATCATAAGTTTCATCCTTTCCCAAGATTGTGCAACATTCTCATGATCAAGTTGCTTAAAGTTCATTATATCATTCCTAAGGGAGATGATTTTAGCGGGTGGAAAGTACATGGAAATAAAAGCATATTACACTTATTCCATGGATCAATACTATTTTTAGGCAAAGATGAAAACCAAGTTTTAGCAGGATCTCGTAGGGAGAATGGGAATACTTCAATTTAACAATATCATTATTCACATCTTTCTTCTTTTGCATATCACACAACTCAACAAAAGTATGTAGATGGGATGGGGCATCTTCATCAGCAAGGCCGGAAAATTATTCTTTCATAACAAGATTTACCAAAGCAGCATTAATTTCATAAGATTCCACACTAGTGGCGGGAGCAATCAGAGTAATAATAAAATCATTATTATCAGTATTGGAAAAATCACACAACTTGGTATTCTCTTGATTCATCGTGACAAGGCAAGCAATCTAGCACACAAGAAAGCAAAAACCAAACGAAAAGACGAATGAAAAGGGCGAATAAAAAGGCAAATCTTTTTGGTATTTTCTGAAAATCGTTTTAGAAGTGGGGGAGAGGAAAATGAGAGGCAAGTGGCAAATAATGTAAATTCAAGATATGAGTTTGTGATAGATACTTGGTAGGCTTGATGTAGATCTCCCCGGCAACGGTGCCAGAAATCCTTGCTACTTCTCGATCATGCATTGGTTTCCGTGAACAGGAACGGGCGATGCAAAAAAGTAGATAAGTATTTGCCTCAGTTGTTGAGAACCAAGGTATCAATCCAGTAGGAGATACAAGAAAGTCCCCAATAGATGTACCTACACAAAGAATCAAACTCTTGCACCCAACTCTATAAAGGGGTTGTTAATCCCTTCACGGTTACTTGCAAGGATGAGATCTGATAGAGATAGGTAGGATAGATTTCTTGAATGGAAAGTAAAAAACAAGATAAAAAATAATGCAAAAAAGTATTTTTGGTATTTTTGATTTTAGATCTGAAAGTATAAGATCAAAAATAGACCCGGGGGCCATAAATTCAATAGAGGCTTTTCTCATGATGGCAAGTATTATGATGGGTGAACAAATTACTGTCGAGCAATTGATAGAAAAGCGAATAATTATGGAGATATCCAAGGCAATGATTATGCATATAGGCAGCACGTCCGTGTCAAGTAGACCGAAACGATTCTGCATCTACAACTATTACTCCACACATTGACCGACTCCTGCCTGCATCTAGAGTATTAAGTTCATGAAGAACAGAGTAATGCATTAGATAAGATGACCTGATGTAGAGGGATAAACTCAAGCAATATGATGAAAACCCCATCTTGTTATCCTTGATGGCAACAATACAATGCGTGCCTCACTACCCCTACTTTGTCACTGGGTGAGGACACCGCGAGATTGAACCCAAAACTAAGCACTTCTCCCATTGCAAGAATTACCAATCTAGTTGGCCAAACCAAACCAATAACTTGAAGAGACTTGCAAAGATATGAAATCATGCATATAAGAATTCAGAAAAGACTCAAATAATATTCATGGCTAATCTAAACATAAACCCACAATTCATCGGATCTCGACAAACACACCGCAAAAGAGTATTACATCCGATAGATCTCCATGAAGATCATGAAGAACATGGTATTGAAGAGGAAAGAGAGAGAAGAAGCCATCTAGCTACTAGCTATGGACCCAAAGGTCTGTGGTGAACTACTCACGCATCATCGGAGGGGCAATGGAGTTGATGTTGATGCTCTGCGTGATCAAATCCCCGTCCGGCAGATTACCGAAAAAGGCTCCAAGATTGGATATCTTGTGAATGGAGGCTTCTTGCGGCGGAAAAGTGTTTTCGTGGCATGTTTCTATATACAGGGAATATTTGGGAATTTATAGGCCGAAGAGTAGGGTTAGGAGGGCTGTCGTGGTCCTACAAGCCTACAGGGCGCGCCCTACCCCCCTAGGCGCGCCCCTAGGGCTTGTGGCCCCACGGTGACTCTCCTGCCTTGGTCTCCAAGCTTGGCGGTTTCCTTCCGGTCCAGAAAAAATCATTCTGAAGGTTTTATTCCGTTTGGACTCTGTTTAATATTCCTTATCTGCAATTCTCAAAAACAAGGAAAAACCAGAAACTTGCACTAGGCTCTAGATTAATAGGTTAGTTCCCAAATAATATAAAATAGCATATTAATGCATATCAAAATTCCAAAACAGATAATATAATAACATGGAACAATCAAAAATTATAGATACGTTGGAGACGTATCATGCAATATCATTCATAATTTCTTTATATAAGGTAAAGGGAATGTCACTCACACTAGCAACCATATCACATAAGCCATGATAACAATGATCTTCTATTTTAACAGAAACCACACGCATGCCAACAATAGGTCTATGTTTATCTTAGGCATCAGGTCTAGCAATTCTAGCAGCTTCATCACAAAATTGAATAACATGCCCATCAATATTATCACCCAAGATATCTTTAAACATAGCAATGCTAGGCTCAACTTTAGTTTTCTCAGGGGGTGTAGGTGTTCTAACATAGCTCTTACGAACCACAGTTAAAGCTTTAGCATGTTCCTTTATTCTAACAGGGAAAGGTGGTTTCTCAATATAAGCAACGGGAATAACAGGATCAACATTATACGTAATAGTTTCCTCTTCAACTTTAATAGGTTCAACTACTTTCACCTCAATGGGAGGATGATATTTAAACCACTTGTCCTTTGGGAGATCAACATGAGCAGCAAAATATACACAGAAAGAAGCTACTCTCTCAGAGTCAAGTCCAAATTTAGTGCTAAATTCGCGAAAAGCTTCGGTGTCTATGAAAGATTTAACACAATCAAACTTAAGGTTCATACCTGACTCGTTACCTTCGTCGAGTTCCCCATCTTCAGAGTTGCGTTTAATTCTTTCTAATAAATCCCATTTGAAGTCAATATCTTTCTTCATATAGGAACTAGCACAAGAAGTATCGAGCATGGATTGATCATTACGAGAAAGCCGAGCATAAAAATTCTGAATAATAATTTCTCTCGAGAGCTCATGATTGGGGCATGAATATAACAATGACTTAAGCCTCCCCAAGCTTGAGTGATTCTTTATCCTTCACGAGGCCAAAAATTATAGATATAATTCTGATCACAATGAACTAGATGCATAGGATAGAACTTCTGATGAAATTCCATTTTCAATCGGTTGTAGCTCCATGATCTAATATCATCACATAGCCTGTACCATGTCAATGCCTTCTCCTTCAAAGTGAAAGGAAAGACCTTCTTCTTGACGTGATCCTCGGGCAGACCTGCAACTTAAATAATCCACAAACTTCATCCACATAGATTAGATGCAAATCAGGACGTAGTGTTCAATCTCCCGCGTAAGGATTAGCCAGTAGTTTCTCTATCATACCCAAGGGACAACTCTTAGTGTTTCTGGTCGAGGTGAAGATACCCCGAACAAGCCCCTCAAAGGATTACTTTCCATAGTAACAACTGACAGTAAATTTCAGCAGACTATATAAAATTTTCCTTACCGAATTCCACTTACCAAAGGTGCCTCACTCCCTAGCAACAGCGCCAGAAAAGAGTCTTGATGACCCACAAGTATAGGGGATCCATCATAGTCCTTTTGATAAGTAAGAGTGGCAAACCCAACGAGGATCAGAAGGAAATGACAAGCGGTTTCTAGTAAGGTATTCTCTGTAAGCATTGAAATTATCGGTAACAGATAGTTTTATGATGAGATAATTTATAACGAGTAACAAGTAAAAAATGTAGCAACGGTGGAGTAAGGTAGCCCAATCCTTTTGTAGCAAAGGATAGGCCTAGACAAACTCTCATATGAAGCAAAGTGCTCCCGAGGACACGTGGGAATTTCCATCAAGCTAGTTTTCATCATGCTCACTTGATTCGCGTTCGTTACTTTGATAGTTTCATGTGTGGGTGGACCGGTGCTTGGGTGCTGCCCTTAACTTGAGAAACTTCCCACTTATGATTATACTCTCTCGAAAGCATCCGCAACTATGAAAGAATAATTAAGGTAAATCTAACCATAGCATGCAACATATGGATCCAAATCAGCCCCTTACGAAGCAACGCATCAACTAGGGTTTAAGCTTCTATCACTCTAGCAACCCATCATCTACTTATTACTTCCCAATGCCTTCCCATAGGCCCAAATAATGGTGAAGTGTTATCTAGTCGACGTTCACATAACACCACTAGAGGAGAGACAACATACATCTCATCAAAGTATCAAATGAATACCAAATTCACATGATTACTTATAACCATACTTATCCCATGTCCTCGGGAACAAATGCAACTACTCACAAAGCATGTTCATGTTCATAATCATAGGAATATTAATTATCATAAAGGATCTGAACATATGATCTTCCACAAGTAAACCAACTAGCATCAACTACAAGGAGTAATCAACACTACTAGCAACCCACAAGTACCAATCTGACGTTGGAGACAAAGATCGGATACAAGAGATGAACTAGGGTTTGGAGAGGAGATGGTGCTGATGAAGATGTTAATGGAGATTGACCCACTCTCGATGAGAGGATCATTGGTGATGGCGATGGCTTCGATTTCCCCCTCCGAGAGGGAAGTTTCCCTGCAGAACAGCTCTGTCGAAGCTCTAGATTAGTTTTGTCCAAGTTCCGCCTCAAGACGGCGGCGCTTCATACTGAAAGCTTCCTTATGATTATTTCCAGGTAAAACCCTCAATATAGCAAAATATGGGCATCGGGGGCCTGCCAGATGGGTCACAAGCCCTCTAGGCACGGCCAGGGGGGTGGTCATGCCTGGCAGGCTTGTCACCTCCTGGTGCCCCCCTCTGGTATTTGTTTCGCCCAATATTTTTCATATATTCCAAAATAATTATCCGTAATTCTTCAGGAATTTTGGAGTTGTGCAGGATAGGTATCTTAGATTTGCTCCTTTCGCAGTCCAGAATTCCAGCTGCCGGGATTCTCCCTCTTCATGTAAACCTTGTAAAATAGGAGAGAAAGGGCATAAGTATTGTACCATAACGTGTAATAACAGCCCATAATGCAATAAATATCAATATAAAAGCATGATGCGAGATGGATGTATCACGGACTCCTCGCACGTGTCCCGTCTAATCAAACCTGCACCCACAGCACACGCAAGGCCCACCTCTCATAGAGGCAGGGCCACGCGTCTTCTCGATGAGCCCATTCCCAAACGGTTTCTAAAAACCATAAAGCGTTCCGTGCTTGGGAAATAAAACCATCAATAAATATGGAGCTTGTTTCCTTTCACATTCCAAATTACCATGCGCTAATTTTTTTCTCAAATCATTTCACACCTACAAACCTAAATGTGTTCTCACATAGCAGCTGTTTACTGTAGTAGGCTATAAAAACACAAACTCGTACTCGAAAATTACCGCACATTCTTCACCCCCGCCGCAAAAAAAACAGGCCTTTCTTTGTTAGTCCTTCATTCGGCTACCATGGCTGGTAGGGGGGTTCTGGGTCAAGATATAACCGGGAAAGAAAGACCAAAGTCACGTAAGCAACTAACAGGTCCCGTCGCCGTGCCGCGGAAGAGCCAGAGAGCTCCAGCAACACTGCTTTGGCCGCAGCAGAGATGTCTAGTGGCACTACGGACCCCCAGGAGGATCTTTCACGGAGAGGTGACAACTCTCACAGTCACAATCGCATTCGCTTTAGAGGCGAACTGGACGATTTGGTAGTCTTTGATTCCTCAGCCAACGACGACATGTGCACTAAGCTCGATAGGAAGGATTCCATGATCGATCACCTGGTGAAGCTGCTGGAGAAGAGCGACACCTCGGTTGACTGGGTGACTGGCCTCGTGGAGAAATTTATGGAGGAGAACGACGCCTGGAAGGAACTGCTCGAGAAGAAAAGTGCCTCGAAGGGGAGGCTGAAAGAACTCATCGAGGAAATTTTGTAAGACTTGGCGAAGCTCCACATCGAGCAAGAAGGGCTGTCAAAGGAATCTGTGGAGCATGTGAAGGAACTTCATGCGTACGCGATGCAGGCCATCGATGCTCTCAAGCAAAGAGACGGCGCCATGGCTGCAATGCGGAAGATGTCGGATGAGAGGCGATAGGAGATGGAGGTCGTGGAGGCGATGAAGAAGGAGATTCAGGAACTCCGCGCCCAACAATCCATGAAGAATTAGATAGATTCTTTCCTTTGTCTTTCTTCTTTAACTTCTTCCTTCTTCTTTTGCCCCTGTGTGTTTGGGGAGTTGCCACTTGTGGCATTTTTTATTATCATGCATATGTAAGAAAATTATTATCTTTGTCGGAGATAATTTTTTGTTATATTATTTTGTTTGTTTGTACATGTATACGAGTCGAAAACAGACGAAACTTCAAAGTTCTCGTGTAGGCACAAACAAAACAGCGATCACAAGCAAACTAGTCCCTCCATCCAGGCGCATTAACCACATGATAAATAGCGGGTAGGACACTATTAAATCAAAAGTTGGGAGTGAGGTGAGCGGGGGGTTGGAGATCAAAGTATCGCTTTGCGATGAGCATGTGTAGTAGACTCTCATGCGTCCCATTGAGCATGCACGGGCGACAGCTTTCACGCATCCTGTCAAGCCTACGCAGCGGACAGCTCGCACGCGTCCCGTCGAGCCTGCGTGGCGGAAAGCTCACATGCATCCTGTCATCAACCTGCAGCTACACGCATGTCTCCCCCATATCAAGTACTCCCTCTGTTTCTTTTTAGTTAGCATATAAAATTTGGTCAAATTCAAAATTTATAAAGTTTGTCTAGCTTTATAGAAAAATAAAAAAATATTTATAATTTAAAATCAACATTATTAGGTGCATCGTCAAATTAACTTTCATACTATATAACCTTAGCATTGTAGACGTTGATGTGTTTTCATATAAATTTAGTCAAACTATGTTTAGCTTGACTTTGACCAACTCCTATATGCGAAGTAAAAAAGAAACAGAGGGAGTGAAAAAATGGACGTGTGGCACCAAATGCTTATCATACAAGTTTTGTATGTACAAGAATTCAATAAGACAATATTATCAATGATTGTGGCCAAGCTATTATGCCTAAATGTTTCTAATTCATTCACATCCGTATGAAAAGGACCCTAGAAAACTCAATTGATGTATAAAACGGGCCGAATTGGTGCACTAGAGGACACGTTGAACGTAGTTTCGTCACAAAAGGTGACATGTTCCCTATCGAAACCACGAGGTCAGAGCATTGCCTCTAGTTCAAAATTTGAACTACGCATATTAAATCCCTAGAAAACTCAATTAATGTATAAAATGGGCTGATTTGGTGGACTAATGACTCATTGAATGTAGTTTCACCAACAAAGGTGACATGTTCCCTATCACGGCGAGCTTTGGCTTGTAAGATGCATGTCCCAATATTTTGCCAAATTCGTTAGAAAACAAAATGCACACCATAGATGTGTCGTGGCATGACACTGTGTAAGTTTCATGAATTCATGGTGAGCTTTGGGTTCTCTAGGACTTTGAAACCAAGATTATCAATGTTTGTGGTCTAGTCACAACACCAAGAAGTTTGTAATTCAGTGACCATCAGTGCATGGGATGTAAACATGGACCCAATGACAAAAGATGGTTTTTAATCAATTTTGGTGCACTGGAGCTCGTGCTTGTAATTCAAACTTGAGTTCTTCACATTAAGTGCACGACTAGAAAACTCAAATGTCATTTAGACCACAAGGTGGCATGTTCCATATCGAAACCACCATGCTTGTCATGGGAAGCTCCAATTTGTAAGAGGTTTGTCCCAAAACTCATATACCATGTCCTATAAGTGTCGTGTCGACACACGAGTTTCAATAATTTCACATTTTAGCATTGCAGTTGTATTAGCCTATGTTGCATGTAGATAAAATATCAGCGCAAGAAGAGATATTGAATGTTGTTCCCTCCACAAAGGTGACATATTGTTACGTGTCAAAACCACTATGGTTCTTGATAGAAGTTTTGGTGTGGAAGAGACTTCTCCCACATTGTACAAAAAATTATCATGTTGTACAAGTGTCGTGTCATGACACCGAGGTAAGTTTAAAGAATTTCAGACCAGTTGTGGATTTATGATGATTTAATAGCCAAGTTTCTCAATGTTTGTGGCCTTGTCATGACTTTGAGATGTTTGCAATCCATTCACGTTCATTGCATGGGACCTAAACAAGGAACCCAAGGACACAAATAACTTTTTCAACCCATTTTGGTGAAACAAAGCATGTTCTTTTAGTTCAAATTTGAATTATGCACATTAAATGTCTACAAACTTGATTAGTGTAGTGTACAAAAAGGTAACGAACCATGAATAATTTAAAGAAGCTCTATACGCCCATCTGAAGCCCGTGCGTGTGTAAGCATGGTGTGCGCGTGTCATGCTAGCTCGATCTTCCTTCTTTGAGAAGTTATCCAATTTGTATTAAAATGATGTTCTATCCAAACACGCTTCTCCCGCCACTCCCCCAATCGGTCTCCCACCATTCCCCCAATCGCTTTCTCGCCGAAGCGCCAGCCCCGTCATCAACCTCCTGGATGAGGAGGACGAGACGGAGTAGGCCGGAGATTAGGCAAAAGCGGCATCACACCATCGAGCATGAGCACGACGTCATCATCAGCCCCCATGCCGCCATCGCACACGGTTTCCAGTACTACCAAAAATGTCTGTGATGCGTGTCTACTCCCACCAGGTTCCCATCGGGGCACTCCTTGTATATGATAGGAGGCAACCGTTACCAGAAAGACACAGCTTTCCAGCTCGTATCCCATTAGATGGAACTTGGAAGTTAAGTGTGCTTTCGGTGGAGTAGTCAAGGATGGGTGATCGGTTGGGAAGTTGCTAGAATTCAAGGTTCATTTAGGTGGTGTGATATGTCATTCTGGCTAAATAAATCTTGAGATCCTTGTTTTGAAAATATCCATGATTTTATTTTGCTTCTTTTCTTGTGAAAATATCCATGATTTTATTTTGCTTCTTTTGCTGTTTTGAAAATGTCAAGGATCGTGTGTGTGTGTGATATGTCATTCCGGCTAAATAAATCTTGAGATCCTTGTTTTGAAAATATCCACGGTTTTCTTTTATTGTTTTGAAAATGTCAAGGATCGAGTGTGTGTGTGTGTTGCCTGTGTGTGGACCATGTGCCTACATTGTGCAGTTTCTGATGACAAACCTATGTGGGCCCTTAGGGCCTGGCATGCCTTTTACTAACAACGCTGGAAGGCCAAGGGTGTGTTGTGTGCGTGTGTGTGAGTGTGCATGTGTGTGTGTGCGTGTGTGTGTGTGTGTGCTTGTGTGTGTGAACCCATATACTTGTGTGTGGACCATGTGTCCAGATTGTGCGGTTTTCGACGACAAACCTATCAATTCGCCCTTAGAGTGTGTCATGCTTTTTGGCAAAGGATGGGTAATGGTGTGCGTGTGGGGGAGGAGTGCGGTGCACGCGTGTGCGTGTGTGTGCATTTGTGAACCCATGCTTGTGTGTAGACCATGTGCCTACATTGTGTGGTTTTCGATGACAAACCTATCGGTGGGACCTTAGGGTTTGTCATGCCTTTTACTGGCAACGCTGGAAGGCCAAGGATGGGTGACGGTGTGTGCGTGTGCATATGTGCGTCTCTCTCTCCCCTCTCTCTCTCTCTCCCTTTCTCTCTCTCCATGTGTGTGTGTGGACCATGCATTCGTCCATTATGCGGGGAGGGGAATGATATATATATAACGATCTAGGTATATAATATATACAACCAATCTTAAGGGGGTATATATATGTGTCCAGTTATCTCATCTAGGTGCATGCCACATCATAGATAGTGTACCATGGTGTATTAATTGTTGAAACACCAGACCACACCATTTTCACATATACATTTGGTCATATGCAAGTGGGTGATCTTCTTCTAGCCCCGCTCAATTGATCTTCAATGACGCACCAACTCGTGGGACCGCGTGATCTATATGTCCCTCTTGTTCGACAACAATATGTGATTGTTTGGCCATATTAATTAAGGTATAAATTCTCTTGGTTGTCTTACGAAAATTCAGGCATGGATAAATGTGTGACAAAGTTTGAACTAGGTCATGTGTTCATAGGAACCCATATATCCTCCGGCACATAGTGTAGGGGCAACACCCTATATTATGTTTGTCATGAAACCCGTTTCTGTCACATTGGACACTTTTAGGCATGCACATATGCAGCATGTGCCACACATTAAAGTTGCGCATTGCGAGTTTAAACATGACAACACCAAGTCCGTACATATATATACTTCATCCGAACCCAATTACAAGTCTTTTTTGAGATTTCACTACGACCTACTTATATATTTAGGAACATAGGGAGTATATATTCGGGCCACTAGCGGGCGTGGTTGTGTTTCGACCCTCTCTTGCGTTTTTTGTTCTTGTTTATCTCAAAGATGCTAGTATTATGTAAAATAGCAAACTTAACTCACAAAACAACCGTATGCGATTGTACCCCAAGCAGACACAAATGTGCCACTCTAACCGTGTGCGACGCCCGTAGATAGCAAAATGGGCCTTGCCTAGTGGTGCCAACCGCAAGCGTTAGCCAGTGCAAAGGGGTAATGTGCATAGTACAAACCCAAACCCGACAGCGACCTATAAAAGATCTCGCTGGTGATGACTAACAGCTAATTTTCCTGTCGAACCAAACACACCAAATGGAACCATTGCTCAAGCATGGGGATGTGTATGGTGCCATCCTAATAGTGTTGGACGATGACGTGATAGAAAATTCCTACGTGTTGGCCGCCATGGCGGGCAACAGAAAACTGTCGGCATTCTGGGAACGCGGGTACCCAGTCCTACCTGCGTGCGGCCTAGGGCATGACCCAGCTCGTCGGCCAGGCGAGGCCCGGTGCGGCGTCACTTAAGACAAGGCCCTCGTGAGGACCCTGGGCTCGCGAGGAGGAGCAGCATCAAGACCCTCAGGGAATAACCTCCTTAGCCCCCCCTCCTGAGGGTGGAGATCCCTATGCAAGGCCCGGCCTCAGGAGTCAAGGATGAGGCAGGTGAGGACAGGCAAGCGCCAACACGCCAGGCAGCACAGATTCCTCTTTGGTACAAAGGGAGCAAGGACATATGTGGGTTCCCAAAGCGCCGCCCCAAAGGTTTCCATTCCAGTGCAACAAGACCACGATCGTGAGCCCTGCAGGGCGAATGTCATCGCTGAGCCCACCTCTTCATCACCATCAGCTACTTTGCACGTGAAGACCACCTTTGGACAGGGTGCAGATGTACTCCTGGCCCCTTCAAAATTGGTCGTTGTGGGATTCCTTACCGCCATTGAGATAAGGGAAGAGGACCCAGGCCGCCGCTATATATAGAAGCTAGGTCACACCATAGGGAGGGAGATTCAATCGAGCACTTAGCCACTCCACTCTCCATCACCATACATAGAGCAAAGAACACACCTTGAGCGCCCTCGCGAGGCTCAAGCCCATGGTACTAGTTCATCACCAAAACCTCCACAAGAGGCAATCCACCAAAGCAGGAGTAGGGTATTACACTTCACAACAGCCCGAACCTGGGTAAACTATCGTGTTCATATTCTTCCTCATCATCGAACGAGTTTGCCGATGTGTCCATCAAATAGCGAGCTAGGTTGGGTGTTGCCGCGGGGAAGCCTTCACACATGCCCCTGTGTTCGAACCTTAAGGGTTTTGCGGAGCCCGGAATCCAACACAAACAGCCAACTGTCATGGCCGACGACGACGTGATAGACGATTCCGACACGCTGTCCTCCATGTCGGTCAATGGTCAACCATCATCTGCCACGGCCGACGATGATGACGACGACCCTGAGTTTCAATGTTAGATGTAGATGGCCATCGCTCCATCTGTCCGGGAATCGTGCCTCAATGTGTTCATGTGCGACGAGGACGAGCGTCGTCTCAGTGTTGGTGTGGAACAATCTATTGCATCTATGGATGCCATCCGCAACGCGGATAGGGATCTGAAGCTGCAGAAATGGTGTGAGAGTGCAAAGAGGAAGCGGAACTTAGATGCAGAGGGCAAAAAGAGGCGGGAGTAGGGCCAGAAGGCGGCGGAGCAGGCCGCCACATGCCTCTTAGCCGCGTTGGAGGCCACTGCAGGCCTTGCAGCTGCGGCGGCAGCCTTGGCAACAACGGCCACGGTGACCAGGGACGAAGCTCTAGCGACATCAGTGCCCGTCTATATCCCGATGGCCCACCTGAATGCCATGACATATTCGTCGACAGCGGTAGACCTGGCGAGAGGTGCCGTAGTCGGACCGGCCGAGGTAGCCCAGCCGGTCTCCGCCGTGGAACTAGTGGAGCTCATCGACTTGACGAACTCCTCTAAATACTCGTTCTAAGGCGAGGAAGGTCATGATGATGGTGGAGCCACGGCGTTTGTATGCATCCATGGCGTAGTGAATATTTTGCGTAGTTCATCTTCATGTAATTTGACGAACTGTTTGTAAATTACTGAGCATATGAACTAATGTCAACTAATCCGTTGCAAAATAAGGCATTTTGTGTTGACAATTTGCCAAATGTTTGTGTCATCTGTTTGTGGGCATGTGGAAATTTAGGATGAATTTGACGTCTACGACTAAAAGTGAGGATGAACCGTGTGCGATTAACCCGCCTTGAGAAATCTCAGAAATAGCTACCCGCCTCGAGCAATGCAAAAATCCGTGGTTTGGCGGCATGACATTTCATTACAGCGAAGAGCGTGCATGCTCTATTATGTTTGGACCATGTGCCATCTTGGATGCTCCTGCCCAGTTCGTTTGCCAAAATTTAATTGGAAGCGGTATTTCAACTTCATGCCGTCTTTCCTCGTCCACCGCACCGACCCTATAGTAAAATTTTGTGTGTCGAGACATTTGAACCGGCACCATCCCTCGTCCACCACCATCTTCACCCACACCATTATTACTAAAATTTTGAGCAGCGGCGGCACATCCGCAAACATCCCGCCCCCACATCCGCACATCACCCCCTCGCCCTTCCTCCCCCGCTTGAACCCTAGCTTGTCGTCGCCGCCTCTGCTACCTCTTGAGAATGCGTTGGTTTTCCCTTGAAGAGGAAAGGGTGATGCAGCAAACTAGATAAGTATTTCCCTCAGCTGATGAGAACCAAGGTATCAATCCAATAGGAGGAACAAGCAAGTCACCAATGGATGCACCTACACAAACAATCAAACTCTTGCACCCAACGCTATAAAGGGGTTGTCAATCCCTTCACGGTTATTTGAAAGGATTAGATCTGATAGAGATAGATGTAAACGAGTATGGAAAGTAAAAGATAAATAAATTACAGCAAGGTATTTTTGGTATTTTTGGTTTATCGATCTGAAAATATATAATGGAAAGTAGACCCGGGGGCCATAGATTTCACTAGAGGCTTCTCTCTTGAAGGAAAATATCACAGTGGGTAAACAAATTACTGTCAAGCAATTGACAGAAAAGCGAATAATAATGTAGGTATCCAAGGCAATGATCATGCATATAGGCATCACGTCCGTGTCAAGTAGATCGAAATGATTCTGCATCTACTAAATTACTCCACGCATTGACCGACTCCTGCCTACATCTAGAGTATTAAGTCCATGAAGAACAAAGTAACGCATTAGGTAAGATGACGTGATTTAGAGGGATAAACTCAAGCAATATGATGAAAACCCCATCTGTTACCCTTGATGGCAATAATACAATACATGCCTTGCTACCCCTACTTTGTCACTGGATGAGGACACCGCAAGCTTTAACCCAAAATTAAGCACTTCTCCCAATGCAAGAATTACCAATCTAGTTGGCCAAACCAAATCAATAACTCGAAGAGACTTGCAAAGATATGAAATCATACATATAAGAATTCAGAGAAGATTCAAATAAGATTCATGGATAATCTGAACATAAACCCACAATTCATCGGATCTTGACAAACACACCGCAAAAGAATATTACATCGGATAGATCTCCATGAAGATCTTGAAGAACATGGTATTGAATATCAAAGAGAGAGAAGAAGCCATCTAGATACTAGCTATGGACCCATAGGTCTTTGGTGGACTACTCACGCATCATCAGATGGGCAATGGAGTTGATGTAGATGCCCTCCGTGATCGGATCCCCCTCCGGTAGATTACAGGAAATGGCTCCAAGATTGGATCTCTCAGGAACGGAGGCTTATGTCGGCGGAAAAGTATTTTCATGGCTCTTTTTGGTGTTGGGGGAATATTTGGATATTTATAGGACAAAGAATAGGGTTAGGAGACCTGCCAGGAAACGGCAAGCCTGCCACGCGCGGCCAGGGGGTGGTCACGCCTCCAGAGCTTGTGACCTCCTAGCAGGTGCCCTGGCGTGCACTCCAAGTCTTGTAGATCTCTTTCCTTCCAGAAAAAATCATTCCAAAGATTTTATTCCGTTTGGGCTCCGTTTAATATTATATCTGCACAACTCAAAAACAAGGAAAAGCAGAAACTGATAATAGGCTCTAGATTAATAGGTTAGTCCCAAAAATAATATAAAATGGCATATTAATGCATATAAAACATCCAAACCACATAATATAATAGCATGACATCATCAAAAATTATAGATATGTTGGAGACGTATCAGCATCCCCAAGCTTAATTCCCGCTCGTCCTCGAGTAGGTAAATGATAAAAAACAGAATTTTTGATGTGGAGTGTTACCTAACATATTTATCCATGTAATATTCTCTATTGTGGCATGAATATTCAGATCCATAAGACTCAAAACAAAAGCTTAATATTGATATAAAAACAATAAAATTTCAAGCATACTAGCAAAACAATTGTATCTCTTCAAAATATAATGGCAAAAGAAATTTATCCCTACAATAACATATGGTCTGGCTATGCTCCATCTTCCCCCACACAAAGTATTTATATCATGCACAACCCCGATGTCAAGTCAAGCAATTGTTTCACAGTAATTATGTTATAAAAAAATCAACGCTCACGCAATGCATGAGCGTAATCCAAGGATATAACACTATAAGTGGAATACAATATGTGGAGGTTCTCAAGGAAAAGGAGAAGATAGTCTCACATCAACTAGGCGTATCAACGGGCTACGGAGATGCCCACCAATAGATATCAATTTAGTGAGTAGGGATTGCCATGCAACGGATGCACTTAGAGCTATAAGTGTATGAAAACTCAAAAGGAAACTAAGTGGACGTACATCAAGAAGAAAAATTCCACTAGTTATATGAAAGTGACAAAATAGGAGACTCTCTACAATTAAGATCATGGTGCTACTTTGAATCACAACTGTGTAAAAACATAGTAGCAATGTCCCTTCTCTCTTTTCTCTCATTTTTAGTGGGCATCTAAGGCCTCTTTTATTCATCATTTTTTTATTTCTGCTTCGTTGGACTCTTTTATTTTTCATAAAGTCCGGAATCTCATCCCCACTTGTGAGGGAATCATAGCTTCCATCATCCTTTCCTCACATGGGACATGCTCTAATAATGATAATCATCACACTTTTATTTACTTAAAACTCAAAGGAAAATTACAACTCGATACCTAGAACGAAATATGACTCTATATGCAATATGAAAGTGGTGGTGCATATCATGATAAAAGGAAACGGTGGACGTTGCATGGCAATATATCTCGGAATGGCTATGGAAATGCCATAATAGGTAGGTATGGTGGCTGTTTTGAGGAAAGATATATGGTGGCTGTTTTGAGGAAGGTATATGGTGGCTCTTGTGAGGTAAGTATATGGTGGCTGTTTTCATGAAAGTGGATTTGTTTTATCGGCAAAAGTTGTGCGGTACTAGAGAGGCTAGCAAAGGTGGAAAGGTGAGAGTGCGTATAATCCATGGACTCAACATTAGTCATAAAGAACTCACATACTTATTGCAAAAGTCTATTAGTCATCGAAGCAAAGTATTAGATGAATGCTTCTAGGGGATAGGTTGGTAGGAGTTAAATATCACGCGCTCCCGACCCTCACAGAAAGGTCGACAATCTATAAACAAATCATGTTCTGACTTCCTTACATAACGGTTCACCATACGTGCATGCTACGGGAATCACAAACCTTTACATAAGTATTTTTAACAAATCACAATTACTTCCTAACATTACTCTTAACATTACGATGTTTATATCTCAAACATTATGCAAGGAATCAAACTTCTCAAAAATACTCAATGCACTTAATATGGAAGTTTTTATTATATCCCTTTTGGATGTCTATCATATTAGGACTAAATTCATAACCTAGACCAATTACCATGTTGTTTAAAGACTCTCAAAATAATATAAGTGAGGTACGAAAGTTCAACTATTTCTATAAAACACAAATACCACCGTGCTCTAAAAAATATAAGTGAAGGATATTGAGCAAAATTGACTATCTCAAAAGATATAAGTGAAGCACATAGAGTATTCTAATAAATTCACGATTCAGCATGTCTCTATCAAAAGATGTGTGCAGAAGGTATGATTGTGGCAAACTAAGAAGCAAAGACTCATATCATACAAGACGCTCCAAGCAAAACACATATCATGTGGTGAATAAAAATATAGCCTCAAGTAAATTTACCGATGGATTGAAGACGAAAGAGGGGATGCATTCCGAGGCATCCCCAAGCTTAGGATATTCGGCATCCTTGAATATGACTTGTGGTACCTTGGGCATACCCAAGCTTAGGCTCTTTCCACTCCTTATTCCATAGTCCATCAAATCTTTACTCAAACTTGAAAACATCACAACACAAAACTTAACAGAAAACTCGTGAGATCCGTTAGTATAAGTAAATAAATCACCACTTTAGGTAGTGTTGTGAACTCATTGTTTATTTATATTTGTGTAATACCTACTGTATTCTAACTTCTCCATGGTTCATACCCCATGATACAACGCATAGATTCATCAAAACAGGTAAACAACTCAAAGAAAACAGAATCTGTCAATAACAGAACAGTATGTAGCAATTTGAAAACTTAGTATACTTATGTAACTCAAACAATTCTGTAAAATAAGTCTGAGAAAATTAAATATCAATCTTGTGTAAAAATTTCAAACTCATTTGGTGCTTTGAAAATTTTAGAAAATTCCTGGACTGAGCGCAAAAGTTTATGTTTTTTAGCAAGATCAAATCAACAACCACCAAAGATCACCCCAAAGGTTTTAATTGGCTCAAACACTAATTAAAACAAAGAACACAATTAATACAGAAGTAATAATGTGGGAAACACTCAAAAACATAAGCAAAAAAATAGAACACAAAAATAAAATTGGGTTGCCTCCCAACAAGCGCTATTGTTTAACGTCGCTAGCTAGGAAAACGCAATAGATCTAGGTATTGTCATAATAATAAGGGAGATCATCCATGCTCATCTCATACTCCCTTATTTCATCAGAAAGTTTCCTTTGTGACAAGCAAAAATAATCAGAAGGGATGAATTTAATAGGATAAGGATCCTTAAGATCAAGTGCGGGAGGGATAGGTTCCTCCTTTGGCCCCCTATAGTGTATAATCAATCCATCATTATAAGATTTCCTTAGGGTAAAGGCCCTAAGCCTTTTTCTTAGAATGAACTCTAACCCTTTGTTTTGTATAGAAAAAATATCATTGAGTTCATAAATCTTATCAACCAAAACCTCGATGGGGACCCTTTCTCAAATTTTCATTATAAGCAACATAATCCGGAGATTGTAATTTCATTATCTCTTCTTGATTAAAAAGGATCTCATCTATGGGGGGACATCCACCATTAATTTTATAATGAGAAAAAAAAATTCTAGCCTCTTTCATGATAAATCTAAACTCGTGGGCTAGGAATATAGTGGCGGCACGCTTAACGGAAGAATGGTGAATATTAGAGAACTCAAGAAAAATCCTTTGTATGCAAGGATGCATATGAACGAATTGCCTCTCAAGCTCAATTATTAAGAAGCTTATAGCATCCGCAAGACTATTAGTTTTATTGATAATGGAACCTCCTAAGGTAGGAAGCATTCCCGCACAAGTAAGGAAGTATTAAATAACACCTTTCCAATGATATTGCCACTACCTATACGAAATTTTTTTGTATGAGCGATGGTACGTTCTTTATGAGGGCTGTTATTAGCAAAGTCCTCAAAATAACCCTCAAGACTATTACTATCTTTTTCGATGAAAATCTCCCTAGGTTCTGACATGATGGCTAAGAAAGCAATCAAGCACACAAGCAAGCAAAAGGCAAACAAAAAGGCGAACAGAAGACGGGTGAATAAAAAGGCAAATCTTTTTGGAAATCATTTTAGAAGTGGGGGAGAGGGAAACGAGAGGCAAATGGCAAATAATGTAAATGCAAGAGATGAGTTTGTCATGGGTACTTGGTAGCCTTGATGTGTATCCTCCTCGGCAACAGCGCCAGAAATCCTTCTTGCTACCTCTTGAGCATGCGTTGGTTTTCCCTTGAAGAGGAAAGGGTGATGCAGCAAAGTAGATAAGTATTTCCCTCAGTTGATGAGAACCAAGGTATCAATCCACTAGGAGGAACAAGAAAGTCACCAATGGATGCACCTACACAAACAATCAAACTCTTGCACCCAACACTATAAAGGGGTTGTCAATCGCTTCCCGGTTATTTGCAAGGATTAGATCTAATAGAGATAGATGTAAACGAGTATGGAAAGTAAATGATAAATAATTTGTAGCAAGGTATTTTTGGTTTATAGATCTGAAAATATATTATGGAAAGTAGACCCGGGGGCCGTAGATTTCACTAGAGGCTTCTCTCTTGAAGGAAAATATCATGGTGGGTAAACAAATTACTGTCAAGCATTGGTAGAAAAGCAAATAATCATGTAGATATCCAAGGCAATGATCATGCATATAGGCATCACGTCCATGTCAAGTAGACCGAAATGATTGTGCATCTACTACTTTACTCCACACATCGACCGACTCATGCCTGCATCTAGAGTATTAAGTTCATGAAGAACAAAGTAATGCATTAGGTAAGATGACATAATATAGAGGGATAAACTCAAGCAATATGATGGAAACCCTACATCGTTACCCTTGATTGCAACAATACAATACGTGCCTCGCTACCCCTACTTTGTCACTGGGTGAGGACACCGCAAGATTGAACCCAAAACTAAGCACTTCTCCCATTGCAAGAATTACCAATCTAGTTGGCCAAACCAAATCAATAACTCAAAAGACTTGCAAAGATATGAAATCATGCATATAAGAATTCAGAGAAGATTCAAATAAGATTCGTGGATAATCTGAACATAAACCGACAATTCATCGGATCTTGACAAACACACAGCAAAAGAGTATTACATCGGATAGATCTCCATGAAGATCATGAAGAACATGGTATTGAAGATCAAAGAGAGAGAAGAAGCCATATAGCTACTAGCTATGGACCCACAGGTCTATGGTGGACTACTCACGCATCATCGGATGGGCAATGGAGTTGATGTAGATGCCCTCCGTGATCGGATGCCCCTCCGGCAGATTACTGGAAAATGCTCCAAGATTGGATCTCTCGGGAACTGAGGCTTCTGGCGGAGGAAAAGTGTTTTCATTTCTCTCTTTGGTATTGGGGGAATATTTGGGTATTTATAGGACGAAGATTAGGGCTAGGTGTAAGTGCATCTAGTGCCCCTTAGTGATTGTGGTGTATTGAAGACTTATAGGTTTAGAGACTGATGCATTTGTAAGTGTACACAGGCTCTATAAGTCGTTGAGGAGTTTGATATATTCGAAGATTATCGACCCCTAAAAATGTATGTCTTCAACTGAAGACTTTGGTGAAGACTTTGCTATTCCCTGAAGACTTTGAAAATGAAGAAGTTGGTGTGACCTTGAAGATAAGAACGAGGACTATGAAGCATGAAGACTTTTGTTTTCGTAGTTTCATTTCCTTTCTTTGAGTCATAGGAAACACCGTATTGTTAAAGGGGGCAAGGTAATACTAAGGCAAATTTCTAACTGATGCTCAACTCAAAAGCCTCAACCTATCCAATCCTTCGAGTGAAGCCTTTGGAAATCTCTTAAAGTTCAGTCAAGTTCTTGAGTGACAGAGACAGAGTTCTTCTGGTCTCTGAGGAAATTGGTATGGCTGAGGAGTTGAGATTTCGCCAGTGCGAATTGCCTACAAGTGAGGAACATGATAAGCGTGAGGACTTTCATAGTTCGAAATTTCGATTGGTGTTGTGCTTTGTGCCAGCTGTCCCCAATCATCTTATCCACATAATGGTCATATCATTAGGGGCATTTATGTCTTATCATGTCAGGTTGCATCCTGGCTATAAATAGACACCCCCCACAACCACTAGTTGGTTTGCTGCTCCGAGAGAGACCTGACACTTATCATTTGAGATCAACCCATCCTCCGAGGACTTTGAGAGAAAATCATCAATGAGGAAAAACCCAAATCCAAACCACCAAACCCAAAGTGATTGAGCATCACTGAAGAGATTGTTCATGTGTGGAATCGACGCTTGTTACCTTTGAAGACTTTGTATCTTCCAGACGGTTAGGCGTCATTGTAGTGCATCTTGCAGTCAATTGGGGATCATGGAGTGACCTTGGTCTAGAGCATCCAACAGTAAACTGTGGATCGCAGGGTGACCAGTTTGTGAGGGTTTTGGAAATCTACAGTGAAGACTTACCCCGAGTTTTGGGCGAGGACTTTGTGACCTTAGCTCAAGGAGAATATGGTAAGGATTGTGTGTCCTGGGACTGTGTGTCCTCTGGTTTAAATTCCAGGCCGCTCCAAACCAGACGTACAACTATCATAGTAGTTGGAACTGGGTCATCAACCATTGTCTTCATCGAGCTACCTGGTTCTATTTCCTCAACCCTTTCATTTCCTCATATACTTGTTGATGAAATTGATCGTTACTGTTTGAAGAATTTGACTGAAGACTTTATCAATTCCCTCACCTCAAATTCTTCAAGTTACCTTGTTCCTCACCTTCTTATCTTGTATCACGCTACCTGTAATTTGTGCATGCTTAATTTCATCACGGTGATTATGCTACTGCTATGTTTTTCATGCACTGGAGTACTTATTCCGCTAGTAGTTATTTATCACATTTCAAATTCCTCAAGTTGAAATTCCTCAGTGATGAATTTGTAAAAATTGCTTATCAGCCCTCTCTAGTAGATATAACGCACTTTGAATTGGTATCAGAGCAAGGTACTCCCTTGTTCTGTGTGATTTTGGTTTAACCACCTGGATTTCTAGTCATGTCGACTGCAGGTATGATCAAGGTTTTCGCAGGTTGTCCTACCTTTGATGGGTCAGACTATCCCTACTGGAAGAACAAGATGTGCATGCATCTTGAGGCAATTTACAACAATCTCTTGTATGTTGTGGAAAATGGTGTTCCCTCTGTTACCCCCCACAATTAATGTTGCTGATGTGAAGAGATTCAAGCAACTTGATTCACAAGCGAAGAATATCATGTGTGGCCATCTGAGTAAAGGTCAGTATGGCAAAGTGAGTTCTTTGGAGTCTGCTAAGCTTATCTGGAATAGGTTGTCCAAAGTCAACGAAGGTGTTTCCACCCAACGTGAATCCCGTGTCGATATTCTTCGCAATCTCTTCAACCGCTTCATAATCCTTTACAATGAAAATGTTCAACAAACTTTTGATCGTCTCACTGATATCTCCAATGAGCATCAAGCATTGGGTGCCACTGACATCACCGATCACGAAGTGGTGAAGAAACTACTAAGATCTCTTGATTCCTCATTTAACACACTACTTTGATGATTCAAGAGCGTGGAGACTACAAGTCACTTGATCCTGCTGATATACTTGAGAGACTAAATACTCATGAATTCCAACAAGCTAAGAAGAGAGACCTCTACGGGCCAAGTTATGGAAGAACTCGTGCTCTGAAGGCAAAAGCAATTTCCTCATCTAAAGGCGAAGATTCTGATAGTAGCCTTGGTGATCCTGAAGAGCTGAGTCGGGAGCTGGCAATGCTCGTGAGGAAATTCCAGAAGTTCTCAAGGAGAGGCCGATTTGGGAAGTCATCAAAAAGTGGTTTGAGGAAATCAGATTCCTCAAGCCACTACAAGAGAACTTGACACAAATGCAAGAAATCTGGTCACTTTATCTCTGACTGTCCTCTCTCGGAAAAAGAATCAAAGAAGAAGAAGTACAAGGATGAAAGTTCTGATGACTCAAAGAAAAAGAAGAAATCTTCAAAGTCATCATCTTCAAAGTCCTCAACGCACATGAAGAATGGTTCCAGAATGGCTCGGGCTTTCATTGGCCAGGAAATGGACTCGGAAGAAGAATCTGAAGAATATGAAGAGGAAGAATCTGAGGTTGAGTCTAAATCTAGTGTTGCTAGCCTTGCTCTCACCATTGCTTTCTCCAGCAATTCCATCTTCATCAATGAAGAAAATGACTACTCCAAAGACTCTGACGTCAGCAATGATGATTATGCTCCCACCTACTACTTCATGGCTAAAGGTTCCAAGGTACACAAGCATCACTCCTCCTCTGAATCAAGTGATGGTGAATCTGATGAATACGTGAAACCTAGTTATGCCAAACTTGCTAATATTGCCACTAGGCAACAAAGTGCACTTGAAAAGCTTCAGAAACTATTAGACAAAAGTGGTGATCTATTGAATGAGGAAGTCGATCGGACTCAAACTCTGTCCGACGATCTCAAAAGTCTTGAGACAAAGTATGATAACCTTCAGAGTCATCATAATTCTCTCTTAGCGGATCATGAGAAGCTTTCTTATGAATTTCTTCAAAGAAAGCAAGACCTTGAGAAACTAAGAGTGTCTCATGAGGATCTCCAAAGGGAAAATGATTCCTTACTAGCTCAACAGATCAGTACCCCTCAGGAAGAATTTGTTCCACCTTGTTTGAAATGCATCCAACGTGAAACTGTTAATTCTTCACCTGAATGTTCAAATGCTTCTATTACTGAAAATTCTTCAACTATCTCCATGGTCACAAATTCCTCATTTGAGGATACCACAAGTATCTTTGACGAAAATGGAGGGTTGAAGGAATTGTGTGTGACAGGCATGTACAAAAGTCTCAAAGGGCATCAAACCCTTTGTGATGTGCTCAAAAAGCAGATTCTGAACAGGAACCCTAGGAAAGAGGGTATTGCATTTGAGAGGAAACTCAATGCTGATGGATCCTATTGGACACCTAAGCAGTACCCCAAAAGCTCATGGATTGCTGCAAAAGGACCTCCTGTAGATCCATCCGCTTTATCTAGCTTTACTTGTGAAACTTTATACTCCTCTGATGAGTCACTTGACTCCAACTAGAAATTCTTCAAAAAACAAAAAGGTGAAGTATTTGCCAGATTTGTTGGAACTAACAGCGGGAACAGTTCACCTATGAAGAAAATCTGGGTTCCCAGGAGCTGCTTACAAAATCTTCAAGTGAATGTCCTCATGACACCACTCATGAAGAAAAGGAACCCCAGATCAAGTTCCTCATATGGACCAAAGTCTTCACATGGACCAAATTCCTCAAATGGTCAAAAATATCATTCTTTTGCTAATGCATCTGTTTCGCAGGGAAAGTTTAAGAGTTCTGAATATGTGCATTATTCTTCAAATCATTATGTTCATAAGTCCTCGAAGAATTTCTTTGCTATTCATATGAGTACTCTAACCCTCGTCCTGTGAAACGAAGCGCACTAGCTTCAATGTCTCCCTTCGCATATGGTGCTCGCAGAATGATGAACTCTTTGCCACCCCTCCAGATGTGGGTGGTGAAGAAGTTTAACTAATATCCTATGCAGGGTCAGGTCTCCAGATGAATTTGAACATCTAATGAATTTGCTGGAGACCTGAGGAAATGCTTGAAAGGACGCAAGCTAATCATGCATAAATTAATTCCTCATTTCACACGTTCTCACACTGCTTTACTTACCATATTGTTTGATAAAATTCTGCCTGATGAATTTGATGTCATATTCTTCACTCTGAAGCATATGAGTTCGTAAGTTGTACTAATTCATCTGCAGGATGAATCTCCAAAAGCTACTGAGTGGGTCCTCTACAATGGATGCACCAATCACATGACTGATGATAAGAATCTATTGATAAATTTGCCACTTGCCCCATCTCATCTGAAGCATATCACCTATGCTGACAAAGGAAAAAAGAAAGGTATTGGGTCTAGGTAAGGTTGCAATCTCAAAGGACCGACACATGTATAAGGTGACGCTTGTCGAATCCCTCGGGTTCAACCTCATGTTTGTCTCAATGCTTTGTGATCTTGATATGGTTGTCATCTTTGGAAAATATCATTGTGTTGTCATCATGGAATCTGACCATTCCAAAGTCTTTGAAGGCTTTAGGATAGGAGACTTGTATATTGTTAATTTATCTACAGGTCCTCAGCCTACCACATGCCTACTTGCAAAGTCCTCAGAAGGCTGGTTGTGTCATCGATTACTTGGACACACTGGTATGAGGAACTTGCCCACACTCGTGAAGAAAAAGCATGTCATTGGCATTAAAGGTGTCAAATTCCTCAAGGACCACCTCTGTGGTGCATGTGAGTCTGGGAAGATGACCAGATCCAAGCATCCCTCAAAGACAATCATGACCACGACTCAACCTTTTGAATTGCTTCATATGGACCTCTTGGGCCCCACTCATTATTCCACACTAAACAATTCTTCAAGTTAGTATGGCTTTGTCATTGTTGATGATTACCCTTGTTACACTTGGGTGCACATTATTCTGTAAAAGTCTAAAGTGTAGGATGTCTTCAGACGATTTGCTTCAAGGGCCTCTACAAACTTCGACGTCAAGATCAAGCATATTAGGAGTGATAATGGGACTGAGTTCAAGAACACAAATCTTGATGAATATCTTGATGAACTTGGTATTACTCATGAGCTATCTGCCCCATATACTCCTTAGCAGAACAGCATCGTGGAGCGCGAGAACAGGACTCTTGTTGAGATGGCTTGCACCATGCTTGATGAATACAAGACTCCTCGTCACTTCTAGCCTGAGGCAATTGATACAGCTTGCCACATCATCAACACGGTATATCTTCAAAAATTATTCAAGAAAACTTCATATGAACTCATGACTGGCAAGAAACCCAATGTAAGTTCTCTCAAAGTCTTCGGTGCAAAATGTTGGATTAGAGATCCTCACCACGGTTCTAAATTTGCACCAAAAGCACATGAGGGTTTTATGCTTGGATACGGAAAGGACTCGCACACCTTCAGAGTCTTCACCACCTCCCACCAAAATGTTGTTGAAACTATAGATGTGCAGTTCGATGAAACCAATGGCTCGCAAAGAGAGCATCTGCCTCTTGTGCTAGATGAAAAGTCTCCTGAAGAATCCATTAGGTTGAAGGCTACTGAAGTTCCCATACCCACTGAAGAACCTCAACCTACTAAGGAAGTCATTCCAACCAATGAAGACATTCATGTTGATACACCTGCAGAAAATGGTGCTAAAGAAAATCCTCAACCACGTCAACCTGCTAATCCAAGAGTTGTAGATGAAGTGCAGATTGACAAAATCATCGATGACATCAATGCACCAGGTCCCCTCACCCGCTCAAGAGCTTCACATTTGACTAACTTTTGTGGGCACTTTGCTTTTGTCTCTATTATAGAGCCCACCAAAGTTGATGAAGCATTCAAGGAGCCTGAGTGGATTCAAGCTATGCAAGAGGAATTACATCAATTCAAGCTAAACAACGTGTGTGAACTTGCCAAGCGGGCAGATCCTCGCAAGCACAACATCATAGGTACCAAGTGGATCTACCGCAACAAGCAAGATGAAAATGGCCTTATGCTAAGAAATAAGGCTCGTCTTGTAGCTCAAGGCTACACACAAGTTGAAGGAACTGACTTTGATGAAACTTTTGCACCTGTTGCTAGACTTGAAACTATTCGCATATTGCTTGCTTATGCTAACCATCATGATATCATCTTATATCAAATGGATGTGAAAAGGGCATTCCTCAATGGTAAGCTTGAGGAAGAAGTATATGTTACTCAACCCCCGGGTTTTGAAGACCCCAAGTATCCTGACAAAGTCTTCAGACTCAACAAGGCACTCTATGGCCTCAAGCAGGCCCCTCGAGCGTGGTATGACACTCTGAAGGAATTCCTCATGTAGAAAGGCTTCAAACCCGGTTCACTCGACCCAACTCTTTTCATTGAATCCTATGACAATGAACTGTTCATATGCCAATTATACGTAGACGATATTATCTTTGGCTATAGTCACAAATGTTACAATGATGAATTTGCCTATATGATGAGTGAAGAATATCAAATGTCTATGATGGAAGAGTTGAAATTCTTCTTAGGTCTTAAAATTCGTCAGCAAGACAATGGCATCTTCATTTCTCAAGAGAAATACCTCAAGGATGTTTTGAGGAAATTCGACATGCAAGATTGCAAAGGCGTCAAAACTCCAATGCCTTCAAAAGGCCACCTCTGCACTGATGAAAATGGTAAAGATTTCGATCAGAAGGTATATCGTTCCATGATTGGCTCTTTATTATATATATGTGCATGTAGGCCTGATATTATGTTGAGTGTTTGCATGTGTGCCAGATTCCAAGCAACACCGAAGGAATCACACCATAAGGCTGTGAAACATATTCTTCGATACTTAGCTCACACACCAACGCTTGGATTATGGTATCCCAAGGGCTCAAATCTTCACCTCGTCGGATACTCACATGCTGACTATGCAGGAGATTGTGTGGATCGCAAGTCAACCTCAGGCACATGTCATTTCCTCGAACGATCCTTAGTCTGCTGGTCCTCGAAGAAGCAAAATTGTGTGTCACTAACTAATTCTGGAGTTGAGTACATTGTTGCGGGTTCATGTTGCGCTCAGTTGTTGTGGGTGAAGCAAACCCCAAGGACTATGGCATCAAGGTGGAGAATGTGCCTCTCTACTGCAACAATGAGGGTGCTATCAAGATTGCTTACAACCCAGTTCAGTATTCCAAGACCAAGCACATCCAGATTCGTCATCATTTTCTTCGAGATCATGTACTCAAGGGCGACATCTCCATCGACCACATCCTCACTGAAGAACAACTAGCAGATATCTTCACTAAGCCCTTGGATGAAAAGAGATTTTGCCAGTTGCGGTGTGAGCTAAATATCTTAGAATCTTCGAATGTTCTTCGAAAAGACACACATTTTGACACTTATGTGAAATTGATGACTTTGATGTGCAACACACAAAGTAAAGTTTTTATTCAATCAATGAAGAATAACCCTCTAAGTGTGAATAAATTAATGAAGAATTTGATTCTCGGAACCCTACGACAATTGTATGATGTGTCTGAAATCATCATTCTTATACGGTGGGTCACACACTCACACCACCAACCATAGTTCAAATTCCTCAAAGTTGAGTTTTTCGTCATTTTGGAAATTCTTCAATTTTTTCAAATTCCTCAAGTTTGCAAATTTCTCAACTTGTCAAATTCTTCAAACTATGAAATTGATGTTCTTCATTGACTATATATATATATATGAGTTTTTCAGTGTCCTCAACAACATTCACTTATTGCTAATTCTTCAAGTTGATTTTCATCTAAGTGAATGTGATCGGACCTGTTCCCCCTCTATGCTAAACTCAACCCAGTCTGTTCTTAAATTTTTGATATGCATTCTACTTTGAAACTCGTTCAAAGTCTTCACTGTGTCCTTGATAGCTGAAGAATTTGCGAACGAAAACTTTAAATTTTCACTATCAAAATTTTCGACACTTCCCGCTCAAACCGTTTCGATTCCCATAACTAGATAACCCACAATTCCACTATCTCCACTACTCGAAACATGGGTGACACATGTCGCGTGGAGAGCAAGGATCAGGGGCAACCTGGTCCAAAATCTTCGGGCCGGTTGGTTTTCACCTCCACTATAAATACCCCTTCCCTTTCACTGTGCTCGAGTTACTCCTCACTCCAACTCTCACCCGAGCTCAAACCTAGCGTCGCCGCTAAAATCATCACCGCCGGTGTGGAAGAGCTTCACTGCCTCGACCTCGTCGTCGCCATACTCGCATCGGCCACGGAAATCTTCACTCACCCGTCGTTGTAGCTGTCTCCCTCAACCAAGCTATGGCATGGGAGATCTGGACAGACGAACTTCCACGATTTCATCTCACTATTCACCGTGTTCTTCATCAGGGTAAAAAAATCTAATTTTACTACCCTTGTTTGATCTTCATGTATTCCACAAAATCCTCAAAGGTGTTTATTCTTCAAGAATCATATTCTAAAGCACCTTACATGTTCATTCCACTAATGTTTTTCCTAAATTATGATTTTCATCAAGATTCCTCAACTGTGTGGATACTCAAAATTTGCATAACTCTGGAACCTAAGACAAGAACACCTAGTAAATTTCCTCAAGATATCTATGGTCAAAATTCCTCAACTTGATGTATTTTGAAATTTTTTGAGAACGCATATGACCTCTTTAAATTCTTCGCACCTATACTTTGTTCATAGGTACAAAATGTTTGCTCATGATTCACTAGGTTCTCATTAACTTAACTCATTTGCAGCGTTTCTTGAGGAAAAATTGTGTTCATCTTCAGAATCTTCAAGAGTTCAAATTCATCAAGTGAAGAAAATAGCAGATGGAAAAAGACCTCAGAAGGGTGGAAAGAAGGCTGAACAGAACACAGCATTTTAAATACCTGGGCCTTTGTATGTTGGTTACTATACTACCGATGAAGCCATTCATGGGAAAGAAACAAAGGAGCAAAGGAAAATCAGAATTTAGAGGACTGAATGGAGGTGGGTGAAGGAATGGAGAGACTATCATTATGTCACTCCTAAGTACATGAAGAAATTCACACTCAAACCCCCTTGCGGAAGGGCTCCTCCTGCTGATGATCAAGAAGTTGATCCCACAAGTGTTGCTCGTGGTGAACACTTTCCAGCTGAATGCGCAAAGCATTAAAGAAAACTTCAGAGAACTGCCAAAGCTACAGTGAAGCAATTCAATGAAGACTCTGATGTTGCCTCTACCGGAGCCTCTGCTAGTGCTCCGAAGAAATCGATTGTGGAGAAGTCTGCAGTGAAGCCAAAATCCTCAACTTCAAAGTCCTCACCGCAGAATCCTCAAGCAAATTCTTCAAAGGCCACTTCAATGCCTTCAGTAGCTGCACAATCATCAGCTGTTGCCCCAAAGTCCTCAACACCTGTACATCTTGCAACATGTTAGAGGACTACGGGCCTCTCAATTGCTTCAGCGGTCTCTGCAAGTTCCTATGCCCAAGCATAGTCCTCAACTAGTCCTTCTCTGTTGAACATGAAAGCTACTGCTGGATGAGGCACTCGACCAAGTCCTCAACCGGAGAAGGTGGTGTTCAAAGTACCATTAGATTCTTTAGATGATGAAGCCGATGATGAGTAACTTGAGGCAATCATAAGAAACAAGCAAGAACGAGTGGCTCAAGCAAAGGGCACTCAAATTCCTCTATGGCTGGATCCAAAAATGGTGTTGAACTTTGTTGATATCTAGCACAAGGATCCCAACACTCCAATTGATGATTTGAAGTTGCCTCCTGGTCCAGATGATGTCCTTGCTGCCTTCATAGCTAAAGAAAAGTGGAAGTATGAAAAGGCTAGATAAACCAAGAAAGCTTAGTACAAGAAAGAGCACTTCTTGAAGAACAATGTTCTGAAGCTTTCTCCAGAACAACTTGTGACCATGCAGTCTGAGATGAAAGGCCTTAGTGATGAATTCAATCGATACTATGCTGGTTGGCAAGGTGCCAAAGTCCGGTTCCTCAAAGTGGCAGACAAAGCCATCAAGGACCACAATAAGAGGGTTGCAGCTCAATCGCAACCGCAATTTCCTCAGGCTGAAGAATCTACTCAGCCTGCTGAAGAAACTGCAAGCGCAGTTGAAGAAATTCAGGCTGTTGAAGAACCTGTTAGGGTAACCTCCACTGTTGCGCCTGAAAAAATTGTTAGGCCAGCTGAAGATTTTGTTGCGCCTGATGAAATTGAGACCACGAGGACGACTGCATCAGTTGTGCCTAAAGAAAATGCACCTCCTTCACCCTTTGTAGAAACTGCAAAATCCTCAAGGGTGAAGAACATCAACCTTCCTTCTGCATCAGAAGTGAAGAAAACTAAGGCTGCAGAGAAGAAGGCTGCACAAAACAGAAAGGCATCAACTTCAGATTCCTCAGCGGTGAAGAAATTGAAGATACTGCCAAGTTCTTCAACTAAGAAGATTGATGCAACTCCCATTACCTTCGCGCCAGCCTATGAATTGGTACCATTTGGTGTTGACTATGTCATCCCAAATGATGAACAAGAAGAAATGGATCATTCTGCTGCTTCCTTAGAGCAGATTGATGAAGAAATTGAAGTGGAAGCAAATGCTTCAACTCCACTGGTGTCATCGCCCCAGCAACAGTTGACTGCTGAAGAGGTCGGCGTTGAAGAAATGGAAGAGGATGTGGACATAGGAAACACAACTCCTCTTATCAATGATGAATATTGGGAAGCTGCACATCCAAATTCTCCAATGACCACTCCTCCATCACAAATTCCTTAGTCTCCAGCCCAGACTGAAGAAATTCATATAGGATCTGATGATTTGGCTGCAACTGCCCCGGAAGATATTCCAGCTGCATCAGCTGAAGAAGTTTTTGCTCCCACTGCAACTGAGGAAACAACCATTCAAATTCCTCACTCTAAAGAAGTTCCTCCCTTGCCTAAGGAAATTGTGGGTCGCTTCAAACCAAACCTTCAGCCGAAGCCCAAGATGCCATTCAAAGGCTCAAAGTGCCCCAAATTCCTCAAGACCAATTTCTTCAACGAGCACATCTTCTTAACTGGGCCAACTACTTATGACTCAGCAAGGGCTGCTCGCCCCAGATTCTGGACTCCCACGCAGATGAACTACTATGCATCAGTGTTGTTTGACAAGGAGAAAGTCTTCGAGCATCAACAAATTCCTCATGCGGACATGGAAACTATCTCATGCTTCACAATGGTGCTCGCAGTTCTTCATGATGCATGAATTCTTCCCTTCTGCATGGACATCTGCAATTGGAATGGAGAGTTGATTCTTCAATTCTATGCCACCTAGCACATCACACGTGATGCCTCTGATATCAACTCTTGGGTCTTGGACTAGATGACTGGATCAACTCACTACACCGCTCCAGCCTCTGAACTACTTCGATCAGTCCCAATTCCAATTCCCTTAGAAGGTGCAAGATGCCTATTTGATGAACCTGCTCCGCCCAACCACACGATGCAAGTGTTGATGAAGCCTTTGGATCCTGGACAAGCTCAAAGGACTATCTTCCTTGTGAAGGATTTGCTCTATGTGCCTGGGACAGTCTATCGCATTCTGACCAAAACCCTCAATCCTCAGAAGGGTCACAACTCTGAAGAAGAAGAACAAGTCGACGGAATCATGAAGAACATGCTATTCAACATCATTCATGGGATTCCCATCAAGTACCATGATTTTTTCCTGAGTACTTTGGCAAATGCAGCATTAGCCCCATTTGAATTGAATCCTTATGCTTCGTGGATCATGAAATTCATCAGATCAAGGTCTTCATTACCCTTCAAGGCTGACTTTCAGAATCACTTTGGCTTTCTACCTCCTATTGAAGTCCTCAAGCACACACTCACTTCAGTTGAGGGCAAAGGCAAGGCAGTCATTGATGAAGGTATGATACGTCTCTAACGTATCTATAATTTTTTATGATGGCATGCTATTATATTATCTGTTTTGGATGTTTTATATGCATTAATATGCTATGTTATATTATTTTTGGTACTAACCTATTAATATAGAGCCAAGTGCTAGTTTCTGTTTTTTTCTTGTTTTTGAGTATTGCAGATATGGAATATTAAACGGAGTCCAAACGGAATAAAACCTTCGAAAGGAATTTTTTGGGAAGGAAACAAGTCATCCAAGCTTGGAGTGCACATCAGGGGAGGAGCTAGGGCACCACAAGCCTGCTAGGCGCGGGCCCCCTGGCCACGCCTAGTAGGCTTGTCGCCTCCTGGAAGGTCTCCTAATCCTAATTCTTAGTCTATAAATACCCAAATATTCCCCCAACATCAGAAAGAGCCACACAAATACTTTTCCGCCACCGGAAGCCTCCGTTCCTGAGAGATCCAATCTTGGAGCCTTTTCCAGTAATCTGTCGGAGGGGGTTTCGATCACAGAGGGCATCTACATCAACTCCATTGCCCCTCCGATGATGCGTGAGTAGTCCACCATAGACCTACGGGTCCATACCTAGTATCTTCATGGCTTCTTATCTCTCTCTTTGACCTTCAATGCCATGTTCTTCATGATCTTCATGGAGATCTATCCGATGTAATCTTCTTTTGTGGTGTGTTTGTCAAGATCCAATGAATTGTGAGTTTATGTTCAGATTATCCATGAATCTTATTTGAATCTCCTCTGATTTCTTATATGCATCATTTGATATCCTTGCAAGTCTCTTCGAGTTATTGGTTTGGTTTGGTCAACTAGATTGGAAATTCTTGCAATGGGAGAAGTGCTTGGTTTTGGGTTCAATCTTGCGGTGTCCTCACCCAGTGACATAGTAGGGGTAGCGAGGCACGTATTCTATTGTTTACATCAAGGGTATCAAGATGGGTTTTTCATCATATTGCTTGAGTTTATCCCTCTACATCATGTCATCTTTCTTAATGTGTTACTCTGTTCTTCATGAACTTAATACTCTATATGCAAACAGGAGTCGGTCGATGTGTGGAGTAATAGTAGTAGATGCGGAATCATTTCGGTCTACTTGTCACGGACGTGATGCCTATATGCATGATCGTTGCCTTGGATAACTACATGATTATTCTCTTTTCTATCAATTGCTTGACAGTAATTTGCTTACCCACCATGATATTTGCCTTCAAGAGAGAAGCCTCTAGTGAAACCTATGGCCCCCGGGTCTATTTTCCATCATATATTTTCAGATCTATACCTTGCTGCAATTTATTTACCTTTTACTTTCCGAACTCGTTACATCTATCTCTTTCAGATCTAATCCTTGCAAATAGCAGTGAAGGGATTGACAACCCCTTTATAGTGTTGGGTGCAAGAGTTTGATTGTTCGTGTAGGTGCATCCATTGGTGACTTGCTTGTTCCTCCTAGTGGATTGATACCTTGGTTCTCAACATCTAAGGTAAATACTTATCTACTTTGCTGCATCACCCTTTCCTCTTCAAGGGAAAACCAATGCATGCTTAAGAGATAGCAAGAAGGATTTCTGGCGCTGTTGCCGGGGAGGAAACATAGTTAGTCAAGACAAGATCTTTCTCGTCAACTTGCCAATTTCTGGCGCCATTATCAGGGAGGATACACATCAAGCCTACCAAGTACCCATCACAAACTGATCTCTTGCATTTACTTTATTTGCCATTTGCCTCTCGTTTTCTCTCCCCCACTTCTAAAACGATTTTCACAAAATACCAAAAATATTTGCCCTTTTGTTCGCCCTTCTTTCGTTTGCTTGTGTGCTTGATTGCTTGATTTGCCGCCATGTCAGAATATAGGGAGTCTTTCAACGAAAAGATAGTAATAATCTTGAGGGGAATTCGGATGACCTTGCTAATGATAACCCTCAAAAATAACCTACTATCATTCATACAAAAAAGTTCTGCATAGGTAGTGGTAATATCATTGGAAAAGGCGTTATTCAAGATTTCTTCACTTGTGCGGGAACGCTTCCTACCTTAGGAGGTTTCATTCTCAATAAAACTAATAGTCTTGCAGATGCTATAACTTTGTTAACAAGTGAACTTGAGATGCAATTCTTGCATATGCACCCTTGCATACAAATGATTTTTCTTAAGTTCTCTAATATTCAACATTCTTCTGTTTAGCATGCGCCACTACATTCCTAGCCCACGAGTTCAGATTTATCATGAAAGAGGCTATTGAAATTTTTTCTCATTATAAAATTAATGGTGGATGTCCCCCTATTGAGGAGATCCTTTTTAATCAAGAGATAATGAGACTACTATCTCCGGATCAAGGTTCTTATAATGAAAATTTGAGAAAAAGGGTCCCTACCGAGGTTTTGGTTGATAAGATTTCTGAACTCAATGATAATTTTGCTATACGAAATAATGGGTTAGAGTTCATTCTTAGTAAAAGGCTTATGGCCGTTACCCAAAGGAAAGCTTATAATGTTGAATGGATTATACACTATAAGGGGCCAATGGAGGAACTTATCCCTCCCGCACTTGATCTTAAGGATCCCTATCCTATTAAATTCAGCCCTTTTGATTATTATTTTCTTGCCACAAAGGAAATTATCTGCTGAAAGAAGGGAGTATGAGATGAGCATGAATGATCTCCCTTATTACTATTATGACAATACCTAGATCTATTGCGTTTTGCCTAGCTAGGGGCGTTAAACAATAGCGCTTATTGGGAGGCAACCCAATTTTATTTTTGTGTTATGTTTTTGAGTGTTTCCCATATTATTACTTATGTACTAATTTTGTTTTGGTGTTTTAATTAGTGGTAAAATCTTTGGGGTGATCTATGGTAGTTGTTGATTTGATCTTGCTGAAAAACGGAAACTTTTGCGCTCAGTCCAGGAATTTTCTAGTTTTTTTAGAGCGTCGAATGATCTAAAATTTTACAAAAGATTGATATATAAATTTCCTAGGTTGTCCTAGGTTTTTAGAATTGTTTGAGTTACATAAGTATACGAAGTTTCCAGATTGCTACAGATTGTTCTGTTTTTGACAGATTCTGTTTTCTTTGAGTTGTTTGCCTACTTTGATGAATCTATGGGTTGTATCATGTGGTATGAGCCATGGAGAAGTTCGTTTAAGTAGGTATAACACCAATATAAATATAGAATGAGTTCACAACAGTACCTAAAGTGGTGATTTATTTTCTTATACTAACGGATCTCACGAGTTTTCTGTTAAGTTTTGTGTTGTGAAGTTTTCAAGTTTTGGGTAAAGATTTGATGGACTATGGAATAAGGAGTGGCAAGAGACTAAGATTGGGGATGCCCAAGGCACCCCAAGTCATATTAAAGTATGCCAAATATCCTAAGCTTGGGGAAGCCCCAGAAGGCATCCCCTCTTTCGTCTTCAATCCATCGGTAAATTTACTTGAGGCTATATTTTTATTCACCACATGATATGTGTTTTGCTTGGAGCGTCTTGTATGATATTAGTGTTTGCTTGTTAGTTTTCCACAATCATCCTTTCTGCACACATCATTTGAGAGAGACACGCTGAATCATGAATTTATTAGAATACTCTATGTGCTTCACTTATATCTTTTGAGTTGGGCAATTTTGCTCTATGTGCTTCACTAATATCTTTTAGAGCACGGTGGTGTTTGCATTTAATAGAAATGCTTGAACTCTCTTACCTCACTTATATTATTTTGAGAGTTTATAAAACATCATGGTAATTGGTCTAGGTTGTGAATTTAGTCCTAATATGATAGGCATCCAAAAGGGATATAATAAAAACTTCCATATTAAGTGCATTGAGTATTTATGAGAAGTTTGATTCCTTGCATAAAGTTTTGAGATATAAAGATGGTAATGTTAAGAGACATGTTAGGAACTAAATTGTGATTTGGTAAAAATACTTGTGTAAAGGTTTGTGATTCCCGTAGCATGCATGTATGGTGAACCGTTATGTAAAGAAGTCGGAGCATGACTTGTTTATAGATTGTCGGCCTTTGTGTGAGGGTCGGGGGCACGCGATGGTTAACTCCTACCAACCTTCCCCCTAGGAGCATCCGCTTAATGCTTTGCATCAGTGACTAATAGACTTTTGCAATAAGTATGTGAGTTCTTTATGACTAATGTTGAGTCCATGGATTATACACACTCTCACCCTTCCACTTTGCTAGCCTCTCTGTTTACCGCGCAACTCTCGCCGGTATACCATATATATTCCTCAAAACAGCCACCAAATACCTTCCTCAAAATAGCCACCATATATCTTTCCTCAAAACAGCCACCATATATCTTTTCTCAAAACAGCCACCATACCTACCTATTATGACATTTCCATAGCCATTCTGAGATATATTGCCATGCAACTTCCATCGTTTCCTTTTATGACATGCACCATCACTTCCATATTGCATGTAGAGTCATATTTTGTCATAGGTATCGAGTTGTAATTTTCTCTTGAGTTGTAAGTAAATAAAAGTGTCATGATTATCATTATTAGAGCATGTCCCATGTGAGAAAAGGATGATGGAAGCTATGATTCCCTCACAAGTGGGGATGAGATTCCGGACTTTAAGAAAAATAAAAGAGGCCAGTGAAGCCCAAATAAAAGAATGAATAAAAGAGGCCTTAGTGCCCACAAAAAACAAATGAGAGAAAATAGATAAGGGACATTGTTATTACCTTTTTCCACACTTGTGCTTCAAAGTAGCACCATGATCTTCATGATAGAGAGTCTCCTATTTTGTAATTTTCATATAGCTAGTGGAATTTACTTCATGATGCACATCCACTTAGTTTCCTTTTGAGCTTTCATACACTTATAGCTCTAGTGCATTCGTTGCATGGCAATCACTACTCACTCACATTGATATCTACTGATGGGCATCTCCATAGCCTGTTGATATGCCTAGTTGATGTGAGACAATCTTCTCCCTTTCCTTGACAACCTCCACCATATTCTATTACACCTATAGTGCTATATCCATGGCTTGCGCTCATGTATTGGGTGAGAGTTGAAATTTTTTGAGAAAATAAAGTTATGAAAACAATTGCTTGAATTTTCATCGGGGTTGTGAATGATATAAATACTTTGTGTGGGGAAGATGGAGCATAGCCAGACCATATGATATTGTAGGGATAACTTTCTTTTGCCATTATATTTTGAAGAGATACAATTGCTTTGCTAGTATGCTTGAAATGTTATTGTCTCTATATCAATATTAAGATTTTGTTTTGAGTCTTATGAATCTGAATATTCATGCCACAATAAAGAATGTTACATGGATAAATATGTTAGGTGGCACTCCACATCAAAAAATTTGTTTTTACCATTTACCTACTCGAGGACGAGCAGGAATTAAGCTTGGGGATGTCGATACGTCTCCAACGTATCTATAATTTTTGATGATGACATGCTATTATATTATCCGTTTTGGATGTTTTATATGCATTAATATGCTCTTTTATATTATTTTTGGGACTAACCTATTAATCTAGAGCCAAGTGCCAGTTTTTGTTTTTTCCTTGTTTTTGAGTATTGCAGATATGGAATATTAAACGGATTCCAAACGGGAATAAAATCATTGGAAGGAATTTTTTGGGAAGGAAACAAGTCATCCAAGCTTGGAGTGCACGTCAGGGGAGGAGCCAGGGCGCCACAACCCTGCTAGGCGCGGCCCCCTTGGCCACGCCTAGCAGGCTTGTCGCCTCCTGGAAGGTCTCCTAACCCTAATTCTTAGCCTATAAATACCCAAATATTCCCCCAACATCAGAAAGAGCCACGCAAATACTTTTCCGCCGCCGGAAGCCTCCGTTCCCGAGAGATCCAATCTTGGAGCCTTTTTTGGTAATCTGCTGGAGGGGGTTTCGATCACGAAGGGCATCTACATTAACTCCATTGCCCCTCCTATGATGCGTGAATAGTCCACCACAGACCTATAGATCCATAGCTAGTAGCTAGATGGGTTCTTCTCTCTCTTTGATATTCAATACCATGTTCTTCATGATCTTCATGGAGATCTATCCGATGTAATCTTCTTCTGTGGTGTGTTTGTCAAGATCCGATGGATTGTGAGTTTATGTTCAGATTATCCATGAATCTTACTTGAATCTCCTCTGATTTCTTATATGCATGATCTCATATCCTTGCAAGTCTCTTCGAGTTATTGGTTTTGTTTGGCCAACTAGATTGGTAATTTTTGCAATGGGAGAAGTGCTTGGTTTTGGGTTCAATCTTGCGATGTCCTCACCCAGTGACATAGTAGGGGTAGCGAGGCATGTATTGTATTGTTGCCATCAGGGGTAACAAGATGGGCTTTTCATCATATTGCTTGAGTTTATCCCTCGACATCATGTCATCTTTCTTAATGTGTTACTCTGTTCTTCATGAACTTAATACTCTAGATGCAAACAGGAGTCGGTCGATGTGTGGATTAATAGTAGTAGATGCAGAATCGTTTCGGTCTACTTGTCACGGACGTGATGCCTATATGCATGATCATTGCCTTGGATAACTACATGTTTATTCTCTTTTCTATCAATTGCTTGACAATAATTTGTTTACCCAATGATATTTGCCTTCAAGAGAGAAGCCTCTAGTGAAACCTATGGCCCCTGGATCTATTTTCCATCATATATTTTCAGATCTATACCTTGCTGCAATTTATTTACCTTTTACTTTCCGCACTCGTTACATCTACCTCTTTTAGATCTAATCATTGCAAATAACCGTGAAGGGATTGACAATCCCTTTATAGCATTGGGTGCAAGAGTTTGATTGTTTGTGTAGGTGCATCCATTGGTGACTTGCTTGTTCCTCCTACTGTATTGATACCTTGGTTCTCAACAACTGTGGGAAATACTTATCTACTTTGCTGCATCACCCTTTCCTCTTCAAGGGAAAACCAACGCATGCTCAAGAGGTAGCAAGGTACTCGTCCATTGGATGGCCAGTTTCACAAAGCTGCATCTTATTCCACCAATGATGACACTGCAACCCAAGACTCTGTTGCAAAAGCCTCAGTGCAAAAACCTCAAGAGTCTTCCGCTCATGTGATGACTGGTCGTGAGCTTCTTATAAGTCTTCATCATAAGGTTGATCACAATCACAAGTGGGTCAAGCGTTAGTTTGGTTCTCTTCTTCAAGACATGACTGTCACAAACAATACTGTGAGGAAGAACCAATACTACCTTTATGAAGTCTTCAACCGCACTTGGGCCATTCTGTCTCACCTTAAGACTCCTGAAGAACTCAAGGATATGGACCTTGAGCAAAACCTTGACTGGTCTCATCCTCTTCAGAAGAAATTCAAGAAAGTTCAAGTTCCTCAGCTGGTTACAAGTTCATATTCTTCATCGCGCAAGGATATTGACGACACTACGGTGGTCCCTGCATCGACACACGAACCCGACAACGCTGGTGCTCCTCCATCACCTACAAGATGAAATTCTTAAAGGGGCGTTAGTCCTTAGTTTCCGTCCCTTTTGGTATTCGAGGACAAAGGGGGAGAAAATTTGAGTAAGTCTTCAAGCGGGTCTCTATATATGGGCTATTTTTTGTTTAAGTTACAACTCTCGCTCTTCTCAAGCTTTTGTTGGTTGAGTTGTAAACTTAAGTCTGATGGTGGTCTGACTCTTTTGAACTTCTTTCCGCATGCTATTTCCTCAAATTACCTTAATGCATGCATGCTGAATTTTGTGAGACACCATTTTCATCATGCATTTCAAATTCTTCATATCATATGTTAAATGTGTGTATGAATTACAAGATATATGGGGAGTTTTCCATGTTTTTAACCTGTCATGTGCATTTGCAGTCCAAAGAAAATTCCCCAAGTATGCACATCTTCGGGGGGAGTTCTTCTATATCTTGCAATCAAATTCCTCAAACTCGGTACTTACTCTTCATATTTTTATCCCCGTTGAAAACTTAACCTATTTGTCATCAATCACCAAAAAGGGGGAGATTATAAGTGCATCTAGTGTCCCTTAGTGATTTTGGTGTATTGAAGACTTATAGGTTAAGAGACTGATGCGTTTGTAAGTGTACACAGGCTCTATAAGTCGCTGAGGAGTTTGATATATTCGAAGATTATCGACCCCTAAAATGTATGTTTTCAACTGAAGACTTTGGTGAAGACTTTGGTATTCCCTGAAGACTTTGAAAATGAAGAAGTTAGTGTGACCTTGAAGATATGAACGAGGACTATGAAGCGTGAAGACTTTTGTTTTCGTAGTTTCATTTCCTTTCTTTGAGTCATAGGAAACACCGTACTATTAAAGGTGGCCAAGGTAATACTAAGGAAAATTTCCAACTGATGCTCAACTCAAAAGCCTCAACCTATCCAATCCTTCGAGTGATGCCTTTGGAAATCTTTTACAGTTCAGTCAAGTTCTTCAGTGACAGAGACTGAGTTCTTCCGGTCTCTGAGGAAATTGGTCTGACTGAGGAGTTAGGATTTCGCCAGTTCGAATTGGCTACAAGTGAGGAACATGCTAAGCATGAGGCCTTTCATAGTTCGAAATTCCGACCATTGTTGTGCTTTGCTCCAGATGTCCCCAATCATCTTATCCACACAACGTCGTATCAGTGGGGACATTTATGTCTTATCTTGTCAGGTTGCATCTTGGCTATGAATAGCCAGCCCCCATAACCACTAGTTGGTTGGCTGCTCCGAGAAAGAACTGACACTTGTCATTTGAGAGCAACCCATCCTCCGAGGACTTTGAGAGAAAATCATCAGTGAGGAAAAACCCAAATCCAAACCACCAAACCCAAAGTGATTGAGCATCACTGAAGAGATTGTTCCTGTGTGGAACCGACGGTTGTTACCTTTCAAGACTGTGTATCTTCGAGACGGTTAGGCATCATGGTCTAGTGCATCCTGCAATCAATTGGGGATCACGGAGTGACCTTGGTCTAGAGCATCCAGCAGTCAATTGTGGATCGCCGGGTGACCAGTTTGTGAGGGTTTTGGAAGTCTACCCTGAAGGCTTACCACAAGTGTTGGGTGAAGACTTTGTGAAATTAGCTCAAGGAGAATATGGTAAGGATTGTGTGTCCTGGGACTGTGTGTCCTCTGGTTGAAATACCAGGCCGCTCCAAACCATACGTACGGCTATCATAGCAGTTGGAACTGGGTCATCAAACCATTGTCTTCATCAAGCTACCTGGTTCAATTTCCTCAACCCTTTCATTTCCTTGTATATTTGTTGATGAAATTGATTGTTACTGTTTGAAGAATTTGACTGAAGACTTTCTCAATTCCCTCATCTCAAATTCTTCAAGTTACCTTGTTCCTCACCTGCTTATCCTGTATCACGTTACCTGTAATCTGTGCATGCTTAATTTCATCACGGTGACTATGCTATTGTAATGTTTTTCATGCACTTGAGTACTTATTCCGCTGCTAGTTATTCATCACATTTCAAATTCCTCAAGTTGAAATTCCTCAGTGATGAATTTGTAAAAATTACCCATTCACCCCTCTAGTTGATATAACGCACTTTCCCTAGGAGTCCTATCAGGAGGTGGCAAGCTTGCCTGGCTTGGCCAGGGGGTGGCCACGTCCCCCTGGCTTGTGACCACCTGGCAGCTTCCCTGCCGTGCACTCCAAGTCTGGTAGATCTCTTTTGTTCCAGAAAAAAATCATCGTGGATATTATATTCCGTGTGGACTCCGTTTAATATTTCATATTTGCAATACTCAAAAACAAGGAAAAACATAAACTAACACTAGGCTCTAGATTAATAGGTCAGTCCCAAAAATAAAAAAATAGCATATTAATGCATATAAAACATCCAAAACAGATAATATAATAGCATGACACAATCAAAAATTATAGATACGTTGGAGACGTATCAGTTATCTGGTTGTTAGGTTGGTTTAATTGAGCATTTGTCTAGTATCAAATGGCTATATTTGGTTTTTATAATGAGCATATATGCCTTGTTTATTTCAAGCAGATACCTCGTATACTTGGTTGATGTTAAGCTTGATGTACTTATCATGACTTTACATGTACTTGCACAGGACAACAATGGGAGTGGCCAACGTTTTGCACCGAGGTTCTTTTCATCCCTCCGCTTATACTCCATCCATTCCATCATGTAGTCCATATAGATTTTTGTGATGTATCTACATATACCATCTAAAAATATATACAATATATAATGTTGTGATGTATCTAATGAAATGGAATTGCAATTCTAGATGTAAATATTTTTCTCTATAAACTTGGTTAAAGTAAGTAAATGTTGACTTCTCAAAATGTTTATATGCAACACATGTGGAACTAATGGAGTAATATATTACACCATTGTGCAACTGCATTTTAGATTCTAATATTGGCTTCTTGCTTGTAGGTACATATGTCTTAGGTAAAGATCCATTTCTGGACCCTTTTTGCGTGTGGGGTAATGAAATATTCATGAACCAGCATCAAGTGAGGAAACTGGAAATGATTGTTAGGGAAAAGAGATGAACAATGCCAGTTAGACTATTTGTTTATGCTCTATCCAACACAACAGTGAGTTGTAGGATGGTAAGTACAAGAATATTTTTATTTTGTAGTGGTTCCCAAAGCAGTTTACTCAAGATTACCTCGCAAAGTACACGATTGTTGGACATGCAGTGAATGTTAAAATAAATCATAGAGACTACAATGAGCATCAAGAAGTCATAATGAAGACAATGAAGGATGGGCGAGCGGCCATCACTAGGGGTTGGCCTAGAGTCGTTCGTGCTTTAGGCATGAAGGAGGGCACAATATGGGCATTCCACTTCACCTTCTCCAGCATACAAAATGTCTTTCGGCTCTCTCTTTATCGTCTTGAGTACAATCGTGCTTCCATCATTCTTTATTTGTCCCTTCTGTAGTTTTCCTTTTTTTATAATTGATGCTTATGTATTTCTTGAGTATATGTACATGTGAATCGAATTATGCATTCATTCTTAAACCTAAACATGATTCGATATGAAATACATGAATTCCTACTTTCAAATTTACATTATGTGAATTATGAACAAAGGTACTTAATTAGGGGAAAATCCTGCTCAGTAGGCCATTACAATGCACACAATTTAAGAAAGTAAACCATCTGCGATCAACTCCAACATCACACATGTTTCTCCATTCGAGGCGTGTGTGATGAATCTCGTCTTCGCTCACGGTCAGACGAGAAACTATGTGTGTGATTAACAATGCCATTGTTTGTGCTAGTCTCCTTATCACACACGATTTCTTATTTTGAACTGTGTACCATCATAAACGTTGGTCAAAGAACACAACGTGCAATAGGCCTTCATCCGACACAGTTATTCTGGATGACACGTTTGGGAACTATGGATCACACGTTTGGTATGTTTTATAAATCACAAACGTTTATCAGAAACCCCGCGTGTGGGATATATTCAACCTTCGCATACAGTTTTACAATGACAAACGTATGCACTCTTATATATTATCATAGACGATCATAGTGGAACTAACTGTGTGTGGTTGTCTCCTTATCGTACGCGCTTTATAATCGTGAACTGTTTGCAATTTGATGCACATCATAAACGGTGCTTCACATAATAGCATGTGCGATGTTAGTGTGATCTTAGCCGAGTTGCAAGGATGAACCGTATGGGAAATACACATATCTCAAACGATTATCCGGTGATCCTCGTTTGTGATAGGTTTGGACATCCCATACGGTTAGTTTTGCCAAACGTTTGCGTTTGTTGGCCACCATCGCCAACGGTTTTGCCGCGTCGTGTGGGATGGAACCCCCCTATCGCCCACACATTCAAGGCGACGGTTTGGAACTAAGTCGCAGAAAGGGGTTAAAAATCGTTTGTATAGCACAGCGCTGCACCAGTGCACTCAATTTCACACAGTCAATCACACCACAATTAAACAAACAATCATAATTATTTATTTAATATAACATTCCAATATTTAGAATTTTGGGATGTTACAATGAATTTCCGCTTCGAGGGCATCATTATAGTGGAAAATGTACCTATATGCTGCAAAAATCATCAATCCATTCTCCCTACGAAGTACCATGCGAGCCGAAGCGCGACCATCTTGGGTCGAAAAAGAACCGTCTATCGACAACTCCACCCAGCCCATAGGCGGAGGAGGCCAAGGCGTGGGGTTTTGTGTACCTTTTACATACTTTGGTCGACTGTCCTCATACAACGACATCTTCCCTTTGATGATTTCCTCCATACTATAGTTCCTGGCCAAATTTAGTGACCTATAATAACTGTTAAGATAATCCACAGTTACCTCATCTGGGGTCTCATTCTTCCCGTGTGTTCTTTCATCTCGGAGCTGCCAAATACTCCACATCGTCATAATTACTAAGTCCCTGATCTTGTCCAAACATTTTGAAAGTAGCTACAGTACCTAGTGATTACCAGAGTCCACTAGTAGCGAGTCATCAGGAAGCGGCCAGATTGCCCATAAGCCCTCCCAAACATGTCGGGCATGCATGCATGAAACTATTTTCTATCTCTATTCCACAAATAGTACATGAGCTCTGTATGGGAACGTTTCGTTGCCCGTATTGATTTTGGGGTGTTTGCATAGACTTCTTAGATGGGCCTCGTTGAGGAAAAATAGCCTCAAAACCACCATCTGCACATTGATTGGTTTCCCGCATATAGGTTAGCTGCATGACGGAACTAATTTTGACCCGCTGTTTGGTTGGTCGTGTTGCATTAGGGGCACATAAGACACGTTGTTTGGTTGCAACCTACATTAGGTGTTCTCATCACTTCTCACTAGTGATGACCTTACCACACACGATCTGAAGAGTATCACTCCTAGCTACGAAACAAATTACGGTTCATCCTAGCTATTATCAAATACCGGTACAAATTATTAAGAGACAATTGGCTGAATGGGAAAGTTCATCATCCATCATCTTTCTCTTCCTCTTACCTCTTCTGCTGCTGTTGTTATTCCTCTTCATCTGTTGCTGCTCCCTCTTCTGTTGGTGCTCTTGCTCTTCTTCTTCAGATCTTTGTTTGGCCTTTGTTATCCCACATTGCCTGTGCCCACTCCAGCCTTTTCGTTTCCCAGGCTTAGTTGCCAAAATGCCTCCACACCATGAACACCGAGTTCAAGATCGTCAAGCGTCACATCTTCCTCCTCAGGAATGAGTTCATCAAAACCCCATCGCAAGATCCGGTTATGCAGAATGCAACATGCAAGAACAAACTTAAACTAGGTGGGGTAAGGGTGGAATGGATTTTGATCCAGGATCTTGAACCTGTTCTTCAGAGCTCCAAATGTCCTCTCAATGGTTACTCTAAGGCTGGAGTGTCTGAGATTGAACAGCTCCTGTGGAGTCCTAGGGTAGTTCCTACCAAAGAATTCATCAAGATGGTACCTGGTCTTCATGAAGGGTGGAAGAACACCTAGGCAACATGCATAGCCAGCATCTACTTGGTAGAACTTGCCATCGGGGATGTTGATGCCATCAGGACGAATCATGTTGTCATTGAGTGTGTTAGCATCATGTGCTGACTCTTCCCAGCCAGCAAGCACATATGTGACCTTCAGATCAAAGTCAATAGCAGAAAGCACATTTTGGCTTGTTTAGTGCTTCCTCCCCATAAATGTTGCAGCTTGTGACCTTGGCACTCTAGCAGTGACATGAGTACCATCTATTGCCCCAATGCAATCCTGCAATGGCAATACAAGATTGTGTTAGTGCTCACCTTGAACAATTGTATCATATGAAGCAATGAAGTACATGTTGCATTTCTCACCTCGAAGTATGGTACCATGGTCTAGTGCATATCTTGGTAGGAGTACAGCCAGGTGGTGACTTGATCATCTCTCCTCTCAGCTCCCCAACAGCATACAACACTTGCTTGAAGTACCTTGAGATGGTCTCCATTGATCTCCTGAACGTGTTGTGGATAACCCTAAGTCTCTAGTTATGGCCAACAACATGAAGGAACATGGCCACTTGCTCTTCCACACTGGTGAGGATGCTATCTTCTAGCAGCCCCCTGCTCTTGAAGATCTGGACAAGTTTAGAAAATGGTGCTCTTTCATTCTAAGCATCCACACAGCCTATCTGTCGTTGTTGTTGTATATGTAGTTCATATTTACGATCCCCTCCTGCTTCCACTTAAGCATTGGAGCATATGTGATGACATGTCTCTCACCATGACGAACAACTCTCTTGTGCATGAACATGACCATTCCCGAATCACAAATATCAATGGTACTACCTGAACTACCAGTTGCATCCGTGCATCCATAACCTCGTACACATCGAGGGTGCGTTGAGCAATGGGGAAATCGATCCTTCACCTTGCCTAACAGCCTAACAACGGAACCTAACATTGGGTAGAGGGGTGTTGCTTACTCGCATCAGAGACAAGGACAATGAAGGGGGGGCATGGCTGCGTCAAGGACGAGCAGATGGTGGCCAAATGGAAGACCAACAACAACTCCTACTACCGAATCTGTTGATGATGCTTTCATAGATCTGAGTCGCCGCCGCATGTGGTGGTGAGTCTAGAGGAATAGGTTGTCCTGGAGGTAGTGGTGATCGAGTAAATGGGTTAGGAGGGTGATCCTAGATTTGGCGGCATGCCACCGCGCCCGATTTCCATCTCCCGCCATCCCCACTCGGTTTCACCTTGCCCCCCCTCCTGTGAGCATGCGCCTCCCTCATCCTGGCTCACTAGAAACTACTCATTCGACAGTTTCTAGTGAGCCAGGCTGAGGGCTGCTTTAAGCTTCATGTGGATGCGAGCCAGTCCACTGCGTTCCCAACCAAGCCCACATTTTGTGGTCCAACTAGGCCTTGTTGGGTCAGATGCGGGCAACCAAACGCCCCCTATATGAATATAGCGATGTGCTTTGCCCAGGTTACTTGCCAATGCACCTGTCGCCGTCTTCCAAGCCATAATACGCGTATACGCATCTTGAGTGGAACTTTAGATTTCCAAATCGAATTCCAGATCGTTCTATCGTCGTTTAGTCTATTACTGCAAGCACCCTCGGAATACATCTCATCATCTGTTTCCATTACCAACTTGTAGGCACTTTTGACTGTAAACGTCCCATGCGACTCGGGAAACCATACGATAAAGTCCTGGCGGTTCCTAGGATACGTGTGTATCTTAAGAATCTCATCAACATCCATTGGCCAAAAATGCTCCTCGACACGGTCTCTGATCCAAGAACCATTATTATCTAAGAAATTCGAGACACGGTTAAACTGGCAGTTCCTTTTAGGAGTAATTGGTCGAAATTCATATTGTCGAGGGATCCAAGGGTCTCTCCACGTTCTAACAGATGCACCATCACCAATCCTCCATATTATTTCTTTCTTAACAAGATCCAAACCAGCTATGCATTTCCATACGGCCGATGAATTTTCCATGAAAACTATATCCAAGATACCGCCATGTGAAAAATATTTTGTCTTCAATAAACGAGCACATAATCTATCATGGGAATCAATTAGTCGCCATGCTTGTTCTGCCGATAACGCTTGATTAAAAGCATGCATATCCCTGAATCCCATACCCACCCACCCTTACTTTTAGGGAGTCTTGGCTTGTCCCAACTCAGACATGCCATTTTTCTCTTGCCTCTCTCAACTCCCCACCAATATTGTCTCATCGTTCTTATTAGATCATCACATACCAAAGCAGGTAAGCGAAACATGCTCATAATATATGATCATCAAATGCATTTCGTTCTTAGCTACAACCGGAAGGTGCACACTATTATGGTAAAAGGGATCACCCATGGTAGCAATCATATGCGCTCATTGCTGGTTGTAGCGCGAGAAAAACAGTCCCATGTTTTTATAGTATGACCTCCTCTGAATTTGGACCGTCGGGTTAGATGACAACTCCAATCGATGAATGAAACGCCAAGACCAGCTTAACCTAATGGGCAGAATGTCAAGGACGAAGCTTCCATGCCGCGTCACAGTAGATATGTTAGTTCCTGCGACAGAGATCTCTTTCTGGATTAGAGCATCTCACAATGATTGCGCGGGGCCTAGAAGATGTGATTCCAAAGAGGCGGAGCTCATGGTCACCTGATTCACAAATATAATGCGTAGGTTTTAAACTTTTTTCTGATACTGATGTACATATACACATTTTAATGCAATTGTTCATTCATTTCAGTCTGTATGTAGTCAATAGCGAACACCTTACTTGTGAACGGATTGAGTACATGATAAAAATTTGCAATGATGCGCACATTAATTTGTCAAAAAGTAATCAATTCTAGCCTTCCACAGACACCATAGAAAGATAAGAATTGATTGACCACGAGTATATAAGGGTGTCCTAAGTCCTCGCAGAGTAAATAGCAGGAATAATTGATGTGATGGAACAAGCCTGAAAAAGGAGTGTTTCAAAGCGAGTGACTTGGTTCATTTGCAGTAATAGTCTGCCTAAAGATATCAAGTTGAGTCCCCTAAATATATATATTTGAACTTGTGTTTATCATTTGCAGGCTTGAATTTACAAGCTGTTCCTCCTCGGAGCACACACTATTCAATGAAAAGTCTGTTTTCCCGTTAGAAAATGGAAGTTTTATTGCCCTTGTTTACATTTTTTTCGAGATCTGACTATTTTTCTACCGCCGAGGTCAATGGCGGCAGGGTATAACTACCGCCTAGGCCCTTGGTCTGTGTATCACCGATGCATCTTGACACAGCTTTTGACAAATTGTTGGCTGAACATACTGGCAACTTTTCCCCAAAAACACACACCATAGAACTCCCACAACGAACTCAACATATCCTCTCTATTCTCCTCCAAACCAGGTCTAGTTTTGGAACCTTCTTGCTAATTTGCAAATTATTTTGATGTGCCAGGCTATCAACTTCTTGACGAACATAAACCACATGTACTTCAAGAGTGTAATTTTTTCGAAAAGGGGCGCTTTATTACTTAAAAGGTTTAAGCATTACACCCGGCCTCTACATAACTGAGATGCACACAACCAAATAAGGTCTCCTCATAAAATAAAAAGGCAAAATACAAGAAACGTGTAGAGTGTGTATAACGCCTAAAGTGGAGGGGCACCAATCCTAAGATCATGCTGCCACCCATGTTAGGTAAAAGTATCCCTCGTCGTAGCCTCCAATCGTGTACACACCTCTGTAAACATGTCTCAATTCTCCATACGTTGTAAAGAGGACCATAAACGAAGAATCATGGTACATCTGTAGATAACCTTGAATGGAGAAGTACTTTTATCGTTAAAAACCTTATCATTTCTACATAGCCAAAGCTACCAAATAACGGCAAGCGCTCCCACCCTTAGAAGAATTCTGAACCTATGATCAATCCCATGTAACCAGTTACCAAATACATTAGCAACACTACATGGAGGATACAAGCCAGAAGCTATTTGGATGATTGACCATATAGAATGAGCCAATTTGCATTAGAAGAATAAATGTTTTATTGTCTCGTCATGGTGACAAAAGACACATTGTGGATTTCCATGCCAATTCCTCTTAATAAGGTTATCTTTAGTAAGAATGACTCCGCGACGAAGATACCATGCAAAAATTTTGTTCTTAAGAGGTATCTTCATCTTCCAGAACTTCTTGTTATTATCAACTGGCACATCAGACTCGATTAATGCTCTATACATGGATTCCACTAAGAATTTTCCATTCTCATGGAGGTTCCATTGGAATACATCAGACCCATGTGACAATTGCACCGTGGACAGTCGTCGGAGAAGAATATTCCATGATTGGAGTCTGGGTCCAATTAAATCTCTTCTGAATGTCACATTTGGCGGAATTGATTCCATTGCCGTGGCGATAGTATCACCCTTGTGATGCACAATATTGTATAGAGTCGGATATTGTTCCCAGAGTGTGGCATTTCCTAGCCACTTATCCTCCCAGAATCTAATTTTCGAGCCGTCCTTAATCGAGAAGGATCCATAGCAGAAGAAATATTTCTTCGTAGCCATTAGACCTGCCCAAAAGTGGGAGTCCCCAGGCTTCCAGTATACTTGGGATACCGTCTTAGAATCCACATATTTCCTCCTCGGGAGGGTTTGCTATACACCATCTTCCGTCAATAATTTAAACAACCATTTGCCGAGGAGGGCCCTATTCTTAATCTCAAGGTCATGAATGCCCAACCCGTCTTGGTCTTTGGGACGGCAAACCACACTACATTTAGCCAGTCGGTATTTCTTTCTCTCACTATCTCCTTGCCAAAAGAATCTTGATCGGAAGTAATCCAATCTATGTAAAACTCCTTTTGGCAATTGAAAGAAGGAAATCATATATAGTACCATATTACTTAGTACCGAATTTATGAGGACCAATCTTCCACCCAGAGACAGCAGTTTACCTTTTCAACCGCTAAGTCTTTTTTGCAGTCTCTCCTCAACGTGTTTCCATTCAGCATTTGTGAGTCTCCGATAATGTATCGGTATCCCCAAATATGTGATCGAAAACTGGCCCAACCCGCATCCGAACAGTTCAGCGTACAGGTGGGCCTCGTCTTGAGCCTCGCCAAAGCAAAACAATTCACTTTTATGAAAATTGATCTTAAGACCCCGAGAGTTGCTCGAATGCTGATAAAATCAGTTTCAGATTTCTTGCTTTCTCAAGGTCATGATCCATGAAGAGAATTGTATCGTTGGCATATTGAGGTATAGAGAGACCACCATCAACTAGATGATCTACTACCCCATTAATTTGGCCATCAACCTTGGCACGCTCAATCATGATCGCTAGCATATCAGCCACTATATTGAATAGCATGGGCCATATTGAGTCGCCTTGTCGCAATCCCTTCTTCGTTTGGAAATAGTGTCCAATGTCATCATTGACCTTAATGGCAACACTACCTCCGGAAACAAAGCTATGGATCATAGCGCGCCACACTCTGTAGAAAGTCCTTTCATTCTGAGAGTCTGTTGAAAAAAAGGCCACTTGACTTTGTCATAAGCCTTTTCAAAGTCTATTTTGAGTACCACTCCATTCAACTTTTTCCGGTGTAATTCATGGACTGTTTCATGAAGGATAACAACTCCATCTAGGATATGTCTGCCTTGCATAAAAGTTATCTGTGAAGGCCGAACCACATGTTCAGCAACCAAATTTAGCCTAATAGTCGTAACCTTGGTGAATATTTTAAAACTAACATTAAGGAGGCAAATAGGTCTATGTTGTTGTATCCTTTCAGCCTTATTAACCTTAGGTAATAAGATAAACTCATCAAAGTTTAGGCGAAACAATTCTAGTTGGCCAGCATGTAGGTCGCTAAACAAAAATAGAAGTTCCGATTTGATGACTTCCTAGAAGTTCTGATAGAACTCAACAGGAAAACCATCCGGCCCCGGGGTTTTGTTATGCTCCATTAGGAAAACCGCCTTTCTAACTTCCTCCTCGCAGTATGCGGCTGTTAGAAGACAGCTTTCCTCATCAAAGACCTAGGGGATGTCATCTATTCGGGATTCATTCATCGAGAAGTTTCCTTCCTCTGGGCTCCGAACAGATCTTTCCTACTTCTAAAGTTTTAAGTTGGTGGTCCTGCGTTCGCTACCAACGTCACATGTGGATATGCCTCTCTACTCTGAAGTGGACCATCCAACTTTTTTAAGGGAAGCGGACCATCCAACTGGCACAGCTTCAGAGACGAGACGTCAGGCAAGATTGTTTTTTTATTATTCCCCACGATCCTTCTCGTGCATATTGCCTTAGCGTTAATTTTTCTAATAAAAAAAAGAACTCATCCTCTTCCTGTCGAGACCCTTCTCGCCTCCACCGCCTGCCCATGGCTTCCACCAATGTTGTGCCTCGCCGCCGCCGATCTCCACCAATCCCGCATCTCGTCGCCGCAAATCTCCGCCAATCCCGCATCTCGTCGCCGCAAATCTCCGCCAATCTTTCTCCTCCGTAGACCATTACAGGGAATCCCAGTTTAAAATTCAAATCGCTATGTACGCCGGCCGACTCCTTGTTGCTCCTCCATCTTTCCCTTTCCTCTATCTTTCTTTCCTCCACACCCTGTTCGCCGCCCTGCTCGGCCGTTGTCGCCCCGCTACTCTCACTGCCGGTGCCACACGATCCCCGTCGTGGGTACGCTGAAGCCGTAACCCCCGCTCGCGTTCTCGCTCGCCGTCCTGGAACTGCACGGAGGCCGCGCACCCTGACCGGCACGCCTGCCCGCTGTCGCCGGAATCAAAAGCGCAGCGCCGCCACGTCGACCAACATCTGGACCATCCATCCCGCTCTACGCTGCCAGTGATTTTCCATCATAGCACATCGCGGGCTCTTCGGTTCTGTTGATCTGTCTCCAAGAGGTACACACCATGGCACCATGGCTCTTGCTTGTGGCACTGAGTCAGTTAGTTTGTAGTTGAATGTATGCACGAGACTTGACTATGGATTGTAAATTTCTTTCATAATGCTTGTACTTCATGGACGTTCATGTCTTTCTGCTTGGAACATTCCTTGTCTTTTATGTGTTCTAGGAAATATGATTCATCTCTGAACATTCTTTTTATAATAATTGGTGATATAAAATTTAAGTTGCTCATGCCCCTCAATCGCACCCTCATCCTGTTGTAGGGAGTGAATAATTTTCTTCCGGTGCCTGCCATTGGTGACTCCATGGAAATATCTAGTATTGGAATCACTTTTCAAGATAAATTGAGATTTAGAATGTTGGTACCATTTGAGTTCCTCTTCACGCAACATGTTAGCTATCTGTGCATTTGAGTGATTCTTGATCTCGATTTCATGCTCAGATAGAGGTCTAACCTTTGCCAAAGCTTCTAATTCATCAATAATAGATGAAAGACGAAACTTCTCCTTTTTGAGGATACCCACCGTATGCCTAGCCCAACCACCCAGGAATTTATGTAGTGCACACATTTTGTTGTTCCATCTATGTATTGGGGTTGACCCGGCTACCGGTTTCTCCCACACCTTCTTGACCATGTCATTGAAGCCATCCCGAAGCAACCACCCGAGTTCGAACTTGAACTTGTGTTTATGTTACGGTCGTGGCAACCCGGTAGTTAGGAGGATGGGAGTACGCTATGAGGCAATTATGTAATATTGGTGGAAATACGCTATGAGGAGTGTTAATATTGGTGGAAATACGCTATGAGGCAATTATGTAGAATCCATGTACCAGTCAAGCATGTACATACAACAATAGCCTCTTCTAGTGTGAGGTGAGTACTAACCCCGCCTTATTACATTAGTATCAAAGAATGAATGAATGGAATTAAATTAAGTACATAAAGAATGGTACTACGAGAAGAGTTGAATGCTTGCAAAATGGTGCAATCACACCTAAAATTTTGCTTGCAAATTAACATATGGGTATCAACCTATCCTGCTCACCCCCGTTGATTCACCACTCTGTTAGCGCTACTTCCTACAGTGAATCCAGTTCCTCCAGCAATGGCAAGTTAAGAAGAACCTGAGAACTTCTGCAATTGTATGATCAAAACGCTGATGTCATCGGTAGACCCCCTGGAACCCGCGGTTTCCACAAGCCTTCTGCAAGCGGCCATGCGAGAAGCCTTGTCATTGCCAATGCAGAGAGGCCTGGCAATGTCTATGGCTTCCTGGTTATCCACCTTATCCCACAAGCCATCAGAAGCAAGTACTAAGAATTCGCAGTGTGGGTCAATAAGGAGCGTCCTGGTATCTGGATCAGCCACCACCCATTGCTTGAGGTGTGCATCACCGATGCCTCTTGACACTGCCAAGGAGCCCTGCACTCGCCATGTCCCTCGGTTGTTCACAACGAACCCGCCCTGAAAATTAATAGGATAAAGCACATAAGTTACAGAGAACTAAAATATTGCAAAATTTTGCTCATGATTACTCAAATTTTAGTTATCTATTCCATTGTATAAGCACAAGACAATTGCTATGTGCAACCAAGCAACAAGAGTTATCCACTAACTGTATACAATTACAGAATTTTATTATCAAACTGACAGCAAGTTCACATCCTTCAAACTAAGATTGTCACACAAATAATGAAACACATTTGAAGCATACAATATTTACTTACCAGGTTCTCAATTCTTTCCATCTCATCTTCACGGGAGGCGCGGTGATCAGAGGTGAGTGCCTCCGCCGTTCCTGCCCGGCTGAGGACAGCACGGCAATCTCCAGTGTTGGACACGGTGAGGCCGCCCTTCTGGAGCAATGCAGTGACACAACATGCTCCCCCGCTCTCCTCCCTCTTGAGGAACTCTTCGTCCGTCATCAGGTAACATTTCTTCACAGCCCCCTCAATTTCATCACTGTCACCACCGTCCACCTTCCTCACCTCCTCTGCCATGAACTTGGGCATATTTTCCGCAGCGAACTCTGCCGCGTTCTTTCCGCCGTGACCATCGAATACAGCAAACAACGCCTGCAAAGTAGGGGGTGAACTTAGTACTTCTAACAATTTTATTTCAGATAAAACGGCAGAATATTCCATCCCGGGTTCGGGCAAATCAGAAGTGCTGTATTTCGTAAAAGATTGTGCATACAGAGAAGGGAGAAGTTGCATCGAGCGAGCTTACCACTTGGGGGTCTCCACCGAGCGCGACCTTGGCCACATGCCGGTCCTCCATCTCCACCCTTCTCCTCCCCCTCCCTCTCCGGCAGTAGGCCGCGAACTCGTCGCCCTCCTCCTCCACCTCGTTGCTCGGATCCGATTCCACGGCGGCCACGGCCGCCGCCGCGGCAGCAGCGGCCGCGGTGCCGTCGACCGGCACCATGAGCGGCGCCGGCCGCCGCCTCTTGAGCACCGATCCGGAGGGGGCCGCAGAGGACGTCTTAGGCGACGGGGAGGCCTCCTCGCGGATCTGAGCGCGCAGCAGCGAGAAGGGGCGGAGCGGCGAGCCGGCGGTGGAGGGCGCCGGGGAGGAGACGGAGACGGACTCGGGCGAGGCGGAGGCGGCCTTGCAGGAGAGCGGGCGGCGCGACGGAGAGAAGACCGGCGAGCTAGGGATGGCGACGGAGCAGGACATGGCGAGGGCTTGTTCGGCCTTGGGAGGGAGACGGGATCTCGTAGCTTTTTCCTCGATTTGTGATTAGGTTTGGATTGGTCTGGGCAAACGGCCGTTTGAACGGGCTTATATACGGTGGCCACGACGCGTCGCGGTGCGGGGAGAGGAGAGGGGGCGCTCCCGTGGGAACTGGACTAGCTTGGCCCTAGGGGCAATTCGCAATTGTGAACTGGACTGGAGGACCATTGTTTTTTAATGTTTTTCTGTTGCAAATGGACTATAGCACCGCTGGCGCAAGGAGTAGAAAATTGCTGGTGCAATTATGGGACAAGATTTCCTTCCTTGAAGAAAATTATACTACTCCGGTACTCCCTAGTGCCATAGTAGTGAATTGTGAAACTAGCCAATTTTAGGTATATGGCCGTGCGTTGTCAGGGGGCAAATGTTTTTAACACGATAAGAGGATCTGGACAAATCTTGATGTAAAACAAATAGACAAAATAGGATTGTATTTTGGTTATAATGTGTGTGTGTGTGTCTAATAAAAAGGGGATGTACCCATGATTTATCTGTTTTATTGGGTTACCAAATATATGAGATTGGTATATATTTATTTGCTTATGTACCATGGATCTATTACTATTTATTGGGTTACCAAAAATGTCTAATATGTACCAGATTTTACCATAAAACAAATTATTTACGGACCGCGAATTTATTATTACACCATAGATGATCTGGTTTGATGAAAATCAAAGGGGGATGAACAGCCCGAAAAAAATCGCTCGAGAGTCGGAGATTGGACGAAGGGTTGATGGAGAGAAAATTGAGTAGAACGATGAAACACTAGTAGAAAACAGGGCATTCGTTCGGGCCGGGCCAGCCCATTAGTCCCGGTTCAGTCACGAACCGGGATCAATGGGGGCAACGGTCCCGCTTCGTGAGGTTGGGGGTGGGCGGGCCACGTGGGGCATTGGTTTCGGTTCGTCTGGAACCTTTGGTCCCGGTTTCAGACACGAACTGGGACCAATGTGCCTCGCTCCTGGCCCACAACCATTGGTCCCGGTTCGTGGCTGGATCCGAGACCAAAGGGGGTCCTTTAGTCCCGGTTCCAGCCACGAACCGGGACCAATGAGATGCCTATATATACCCCCTCGCCAGCGAGCAGAGCATTCCACATTGCTCTGTTTTTCAGGCCGGCGAGGGGAGAGCTTTGTGGTGCTCTAGCTCACCTCCTATGCAGATGAGGTGTTTGATGAAATGCCCAAGCCAAACTTAAGCTTTCTCCTCTCGAAGCTCCTTGTCCAAACTCCATTTTTGTCAAGATTTGTCTAGGTTTGGTGGTCTGTCCTGCTCCGTCCTTGTTCTGAAACCGTCGTCGATCGCCCGCGCGTGGTGAGCCTCTTGATCTTATCTTCTTACTAAAAAATATATACTTACTCGTATGATTTTCTTACTTTTATTATTGTTTGTTATTATATAGTGCCATGGTTATGGTATCCGCCCACGTCGGCCCTCGTCCAGTCTATGATTCAGATGTGGTATATTATCTTTTATATAACTATTTCACATATCTAATGTCTATGACAATTAATTATGCCACCAACTTGGCGTAGATGTTTTTATCTATAGGAAGTAGTTGAACCAGAAATTCTAACTGACTATGCAATTCTGCTCGAGAAGTTAACAAAAGCTGAAAAAGAAATCAATCATTTGAAAGAAAAATTGAAAAGAACTGAAGATGACAAGATGGGATTGGAGTTGCATGTTGTCGATATCGTCGACGATCACAAGACCAAGATGGATGCAATGCGCTTGAAGCTTAGAAAGATTAGAAAATATGTTATTCATATTGAGGCTTGGTATCATTATGCCGTTGGATCAATTGGTACCTTAATAGCGGTTATGATTGCATTTATTGTTGCATTTAAATTTTTTACGTAGTTTCGTTGTATGTTTTAATTAGATGCTCTAGAGAGCTATATGTTGTTCAATAATGATAACTATGTATGAATTGTACGTATTTATTTTGGTCATTACTGTACTTTGGCTTTAATGTGATGATGAATGTCTATTAATTTGGTCCCTTCTCTATTTATGATATGTTGTAATGGTTTTTAATACACTTTATTATATAACGCATGCAGATGAATCGGCAATGGATGTACGGTGGCCGACGCACCTCCGAGTATATTAAGGGCCTGCATAATTTTGAACACACAAAAATCTGGAGTTCAAATAAGTTCAAGAAAATGAAATGCCTTTTGTAATCGATGAGTTTCCGTCCGGAACCCTGATACTTCGAAAGAGACTGTCCGTTTTGTATACGAAGTGCATCCAGCTTTTGTCGTAACCCTCTCAACTTTTTAGCACATGCTATGTGGGTGAAATGATGATACCATGCCAACTTTCAACATTTTCAAAATTCATTTGTAGTGCTTTTCAATTTCAGAGTCATTTAGCTCAAAAAAAATCAATAACTGCATGAAAAATAACAAATGATGTCGGAAAGGGTTGAAAATTGATGATGTGACTTTGAATGGTGTATTTTGAACACACAACAAGCCTGGAGTTTAAATACGTTCAAGAAAATGAAATGCCTTTTGTAACCGATGAGTTCCCGTCCGGACCCTTGATACTTCGAAAGAGACTGTCCGTTTTGTACACGAAGTGCATCCAGCTTTTGCTGTAACCCTCTCAACTTTTTAGCACATCCTATGTGGGTGAAATGATGATACCATGTCAAGTTTCAACCTTTTCAGAGTTCTTTTGTAGTGCTTTTCAATTTCAGAGTCATTTAGCTCAAAAATATCAATAACTGCATAAAAAATAACAAATGATGTCGGGAAGGGTTGAAAATTGATGATGTGGCTTTAAATGGTGCATATTGAACACACAAAAAGCCTGGAGTTCAAATAAGTTCAAGAAAATGAAATGTTTTTTTGTAACCGATGAGTTTCCGTCCGGAACCTTGATACTTCGAAAGAGACTGTCCGTTTTGTACACGAAGTGCATCTAGCTTTTGCCGTAACCCTCTCAACTTTTTAGCGCATGCTATGTGGGTGAAATGATGATACCATGCCAACTTTCAACCTTTTCAGAGTTCATTTATAGTGTTTTTCAATTTCAGGGTCATTTAGCTTAAAAAATCAATAACTGCATGAAAAATAACAAATGATGTTGGGAAGGGTTAAAAATTGATGATGTGGCTTTGAATGGTGCATATTGAATACACAAAAAGCCTGGAGTTCAAATAAGTTCAAGAAAATGAAATTCCTTTTGTAACCGATGAGTTTTCGTCCGGAACCCTGATACTTCGAAAGTGACTGTTCGTTTTGTACACGAAGTGCATCTAGCTTTTGTCGTAACCCTCTCAACTTTTTAGCACATGCTATGTGGGTGAAATGATGATACCATGCCAACTTTCAACCTTTTCAGAGTTCATTTGTAGTGCTTTTCAATTTCAGGGTCATTTAGCTCAAAAAAATCAATAACTAAAATTATAAACCTCTAGTATTTTTGAAATTAAAATTATATAAAACCTAAAAATTACCAAATTGAATATAATTTTAAAACAAAGTAATATTAAATAGCAGGAAAAGTAGCAAAGAAATAACTTAAAAAATAGCAAAAGTGAAAATAGATGCGCTTACATTGAAATTCAACCTAAATTCAAAGTGCTAGTTAGGCACCTAACTAGCATTTTGAATTTAGGTCAAATTTCGTGTATAAGGGCATCTATTTTCACTATGAGAGGAGCTTGACAGATCAAGCGTATCGGGGCTTATAAACACGTGCTATCTTCCCTCGAGTAGCGAGGTGGGACTAAACATCTACTGCTTCCCCGCCGGCCGACGAAAAGGGACCAGTGGTCCCGGTTGGTGCCACCAACTGGGACCAATGCCCCCCTTTCGTCCCGGTTGGTGCCACCAACCAGGACCAAAGGTCCCTGTTTCCCGCCCTTTGGGCTGCTGAAAACAGGGCTTTGGTCCCGGTTGGTGGCACCAACCGAGAGTAAAGGTGGGCATTGGTCCCGGTTGGTGCCACGAACTGGGACCAATGCTTCTTCTATATAAGTAGCACTTAGGAAATCTCGCAGTTTTCATTGCCCTCCTCGTCTTCCCGTCGCCGTCCCCGCCGCCCCCGTCGCCTCCCCGTTGTCATCCCCGCCGTTATCATCCCCCTCCTCATTGCCGCCCTGTCCCCGTCGCCTCCCCTGTCGCCGCCCCGCCCTCGTCACCGCCCCCGCCGCCCCCATCGCCGCCTCTTCCCCGTCGCCGCCTCCCCCGTCGCCCACGTCGCCGCCCCGCCCTCGTTGCCGCCCCCAACACCCTCATCGCCGCCTCTCCCCCGTCGCCCGCGTCGCCGCCCTACCCGCGTCGCCGCCCCTCCCCCGCCGCCCCACTCCCGTCACCGCCCCTCCCCCGTCGCCTCCCCCGTCGCCCCCGTCGCCGCCCCGCCCCCGTCGCCGTCCCGTCGCCGCCCCCGCTGTGAGCCGTCGCCGCCCCGGCTCCTTGCAATTTAAAAAAAACATATGTTGATTTTTTATATGATGAATGTTTATGTTAGATTAGTATGTGTATGTTAGATTACAGGAATTTTTTATGATGAATGTTAATGATGAATGTTTATGTTAGATTAGTATGTTTATGATGAATGTTTATGTTAGATTAATATGTTTATGATGAATGTTTTATGTTAGATTAGTATGTTAATGATGAAAAAATTTGGATTTTATAAAAAGTTAGTGATTAAACGATAAGAAAATGTTCTCATAGGCATTTGTCGATGATGCTCGGCCCGCATCCTTGTCGTCGAGTAGTCCGCTAGAGCCTGCTTGATAGGCGCCATGTCCGGGACTGGGCTCCGCCGGGCTGGCACTGGGAGGTGCTACCTTCCCGGGCTCGGAGGTTGGTGAGGAATGCAGGTATCATCGTCGACCCGGACCTTCTATGGTGGTGGTCACGCGGGCCACTTTCGGTGCGGAGGGAGCTGGCACCCGTGGAGGTGGTACGTCATCATGTCAGGGAGGAGGACGAGCACGTCCGTCGCTACATGGCGGCATTGGACGCCCGGTTCGACAATACCTGCCAGATCCTTTAGGGATCTCACCCGAGTTATGATCCCGTGATGGTTCCTTATCTTTGGGTGTCCACCGCCGGCAACTCATAGACCGCTAGTGAACCAAGTTCACCGTCCTCCACTTTGGATTCTAGGATATTCGATCTGTATTAGTGATCTTATATGATAATATTCGAGATGTATTAGTTAACATTTGATGATGCATTAACTGGATTATTCGAGATGATGTATTAGTGATATTATATTCGAGTTCATTATAAATATTAATGTATTTGTGATATTTTATCGGTATAATGTTGTGCGTGACTTTCGGTCTGTCGTTGCTTCTTGTGTGACTTTCATGTGTGTTCTTGATTGAGGAATCCCGACTGTTGTCGTGGGGGGCGTCTCGTCTTTCTTTTCTTCTTTGCGATATACTCGTGGGTATAATGCGCAAGAAGAGAAGAGGCGGGGCGTCCATCACCGACCGTCGAACTATTACTATGAGAGATTGCCCACCAACATATATACACCACCATATCAGTGAGAGAGAGAGAGCGCACCAACACACCATGAGATATGAGAGTTACTTAAGGAAAGCCTCGACGGACCGAAAGTCACACACGCATTAGGATCCAAAGAGTGCCATAATTCTTGAACTGGATTATTCGGGATGATGTATTAGTGATATTATATTCGAGTTCATTATAAACGTATTTGTGATTTGCAAGTCATTCCGGTAAAACATAGGGAATTTTTTCTATGTCATTGCTCGATATATGAAACGGGTTGACTTTAGGTCTGTTTCGGCTCATTGTGTGTCTTTCAGTGAGGGAGAGTGTCCACCATATATATATATGAGAGGAAGAATCCCGACGGTTGTCGTGGAGGTCGCTTCTCCTTCGTTCCCGTGTGCTAACATTTTGGTGTAATGCACTCGGGGACGAATGGAGGAGCCATCATCACCAACGGTCGCAATATCAGAGGGAGTGCCCACCATATACGTGAGATGAGAGTTTAGGAAGGAAAGACTCGACAGACCTAAAGTCAACTCGTTGCACATTGAGTAATAATGATCTGTGTGTTGAACAGTTTTCTTGTAGTTTCCTTCGATCGATTTTAAATGTTTCAACTATGAACATAGGAAATGTCTGACGGCGAAAGTGAATTCGGTATGTGCGAATACTGCGAAGACGAGCGCGACCTGTGTGACAAGACTTTCCTAGTTGATGGTAGGCGCTTCAGCATCATGCTAGACGAGACCTTCGAAGTGGATACAGTAAGTCAGAATAACAAGTCTTTTTTCGTAATTAAGCATGACTTCTGCCTCTTTTGCTTTAACTTATAATTAATTTTATTTTTTTACTGTTCTACTAGCGTATCCCCTGCCATGCAAGAATTGTTGTCTTGGATAAGATTGGTTTCAATACTAAAAAGATATGGAGGTAAAGATAGTTCACTTGAGGACCGAGCGTGATTTTACTTTTTGGGTAAAATTGTACCATGCAGACACCTATTGCTATTTTGAATGCAAAAATTGGCAAGCACTATGCAAGGCTTATGCATTTGAGCCTAATATGCTTATCACCTTTGATATTCGTCCGGAAGATAAAATTGAAGGTAATATCGACATCTGGGTCGATGTGCAGACGCCTCTAGTTCTACCATTATGTGAGTTTCCCAACCATATTTATTAAGTAATTTATATTGTTTATTTAAAAATAGTTGACAACTTATTTGCATTGATAGCTTATTTTCATTCTTCAAAAAATGTACGGAAGATGGTAGATAGAACCTACTACTACAGTGATGAAGCAGAATTAACTTATAAGGAGAAAGATCATCTTATCACATTTCTTAGTCATCTTAAGAATTACAATAGCTATTATCAAACTCCTGTACATTATGGTCAATACGTGCCACTAGTGCACGTGGTGAACTACGGTAACATCCATGGAGATTGCATGGTAAGATTTTAATTCTACTATTACGACAGCCGTCCATCTTTTGCATAAATTCTTCTAAAACTAAACTACATTGCTAACTACAAAGTTATTACTGTGTTTTTCAACAGAAAATCCTGGAGGATTGTGTGCTTCATCTGATGTTTCCGAGAGGTCGCGTTGTTGTTACGAGCTTAGGGCCACCACGGCTAGGTCAGCCTACGCATCACTCCTGTCCATACCGGATTTCTAAAACCGATGGAGTCATGACAATCAAAGATTGGAAAAAATGTATGCTCAATCGTAGAGAGCTACTTGGAAGCAACATTGTGCGTAGGCCAAGAATGGGAGACAGGATGATCTCCGTTCTCCATAATGGAGAGTCAGGGCCTATTTTGTTTTATGATATTGTACCTAAGAGAGGGTAGAGTAGGTCCTACGAGATAGGAGTACGTAGGTCCTAGGTATAATGTGTTATTATGTGCTACAATGTGTTAGAGTTGATGAGGAGGAGGAGGAGAAGGAGTTGTGATTATGACTAGTGACCAACTTGTTATATGATGTCTCATTGACGAAAATGATGATTAAATTGTGTTATATGTTCTATCTATAAGTATAGTACGTAGCGTCGTGACCAAGCACGAGATAAGAGAGATCACTTCTCTCTATTAGCTATCTAACAAAATATATGAAACCCCTAAATTAACCCTCCAAAACCCTCAAACCCCCCCCTTCTTTCAAAAAAACAGTTCCTGAGCTGCTGACGTGTGGAGGCTCTTTGGTTCCGGTTGGTGTTACCAACCGGGACCAAAGGCCCTCCTGCCTGGGCTCGTCTGGGCGGCCACGTGTAGCCCCATCTGTCCCGTTTCGTAAGCGAACTGGGACTAAAGGTCGTGGGCTTTAGTCCCGACCCTTTAGTCCTGGTTCCTGAACCAGAACAAATGGGCCTTACGAACCGGGACAAATGGACCTTTTTTCACTAGTGAAACCATATGTTAGCAAAGATAGGGAATAATATAGTATTTGTGTGTCGCAATATGCGTCCTGCATTTTGAAACATATCACAAGATAGTGCTGTCGACGCATGCCAATTTACAACTAGCAACATATTTACTCATGCAATTATTGGGCTAAATTTTTCAGAAGAAAAATATAGTGACTTGTGCAAAAGAACTGTTGATAACATTGTCTATTAAAAAAAATGTTCTAATATGCGAATCAACCTGTGGTTGGATGGTTAGAGGGACAATGATATCCCGGCCCATAAGGGTTCAAAATCTGGTGCTCGCATTATTCCTGGGTTTATTTCAGGATTTCCGACGATGCGCATTCAGTGCGAGGAGACGTTCCCGTCGATGACGAGACGCCTACATTGACTTCGTAAATCTCAAGATTATATGCCAGCTCAGTCTTTCGGAGGTGCTCATAGGAGTAGATTGTGCGTATGTGCGTTCATATGGATGAGTGTATGCGTGTGTTTGTGAGCGCTTGCATATATACTGTGTTCAAAAGAAAATTATAATATATCATTTTGTGTTACAATATATACCCCTCCTTCCAAAATATAAGGTATATTTTGGCTCGCTGAAATAAGGTATAACCAACGGTTACCACGTCAAAATGCTAAAAATGACATAAGTTTGACGCCATTAGTTCATATTGAAAATTACTAGCAAATTACTCACGTGTTGCAACACGCGCATACATATTTTAGTGGCTCAACACTAGTTATATTCGACACATGCCTTGCATCCACCATATTCCAGATTTTGATAAGATTTAATTTGATGTGATCTTGGGTACCAACATGAAAGGACCATTTTGATTTAGTTGAGGTTTTGGTAAGATTTGATTGGCTTTGGGTACACGTGGGGGAGTAAAGTCAAATTCCGATTTAGTTAAAATTTGGGGAATGTTTGATTTGATTTTATCTGACTGAGTTAATGCACTACGTGATTTTGAAAGTGTTATTTGATTTAGGTCATTGCAAATTACTCTATTTACTTGTTTTTATTTTGTGGGGCATTGGTTGAAAGTATCAAAAAATCAAGAGGAAACCAAGGAGTAAGGGGTGTGTGTGGTGGGAAAAACTGAGGGAGGGGGGGCGATAGAACCAACTCCTCTTTAGTAGTAGAGATTTAGGGCATGGTCGGATGCCCTTTTGCTTCACTGGTCCACAAATCTCGCTTCAATTTCCGGATGCCAGCTTCTTCCACGAAAAACTGGATCGATGGAAACTGTTAGGCACCCTTGCTCTAGCTTCTTGTAGGCGCCAGTAGGCCAAACTGTATGTATGGGGTAGAGCCCAACTAACTTCATAGATAAGGTGGTCTTAGGCTCAGTCATACGCTGGAGGAAAGTGGCTGGGCTTGGCCCGGTTCGGGGGGAAAGGTAGTGATGTCTCCACGTAGCCTCGTCGGGAGAATATAACGTGTTATAACATGTTGTCAGAAAGGAGAGAGAAGGCAGCAAACTGCTACGCATCCCTCGAATCACTTGGCGGTGACATCTTCTCGTAAATAAGGCCAATCCCAAGATTCCCAATTCCTGGGATCGCCAAATAGCTGCTCCAGCTTTTTGTACCTGAACACTGCTACGATCTAGGAAGCGAATCGGGCCATTCAGGCTAGCTTCGCTCGCTGACTTGCGGAAGCTGGGAACTGGTAGGCTACCGAGCAAGCCCTTACATATAATAATAATTCCGTATATCATAGATCATATCTTAACAAGGTGTTTTCAGTCAAAAGAAATCCCTATATACTAGGACGGAGGGTTATGTTGTTCCAAGAGTGGTAGATCATGCAGATTCATTTGTTTTCTCACAATAAACCCCCATTTTTTACCTTCAATTTTTTTACTTGCTCAATTCTACTATAGTAGTCTCTCGTTCCAACAAATTTTTGGCACAAAATATGCATAACACCAAAAACAAGAGGGTGCATACTTATCGCTATGTCTTCAAACTTTGCAATAAGAAAGAAAATACTCAACCCCAAGGTAGGACAAAACCAAAGGCAATGCATTGTAGGGTCGAGAAACCGTCCTGAACGCCTGCTTGTGCAGCACATGTATAAATAGAAAATACGTTGGCTTGCATAACACAAGTATACATAGCAAGGGACCTTTTCGAGGATGAGGGTTCAAGCCCTGATAGGTAGCCCAATTCAAGGAGGTCTCTATCATCGTGCTAGACGCATGGAAGAATGTATTTTGTTGCAAGTACTCCCTATGTAAAGAAAGATAAAAACGTTTTGATCACTGATGTAAACGGTCTTATATTTCTTTACGGAGGGAGTACTATGTAGATTATGCATATAGGAGTGATTGTATTTGTCTTGCAAAATACATTACATTATGTTTTTTTCACTAGTTTGTAGGACAAACGATGTCAATCATGCTTGGAGGCTCTGAAACCTGAAGCAAAATGTAGGGGTATTTCAGGGTATATTTAATATTTCATTTCCAATCCTAGGTTTCAAAAGCATCTAGTAGTACTATTACTAACGTACTCCTTCCGTCCGGAAATATTTGTCTTAAAAACGAATGTATCCAGACTTATTTTGGTTAAAGATACATCAATTTTATTCATTTTTAGTACAAGTATTTTCGGACGGAGGGAGCACTTGGAGGTTCAGACTAGAAGATGTAGAAGCAGCCTCCTGGCAGAAACAAAACAAAACAAAACATTGTAAAAGCCAGCAGGTTATTTACGTACTTTACGCGGGAAAGAAGAAAAAACGAGGTGCAAGTTGGGACTTAAAATGTTCTTTTATCTAGTACCGAGGAAACGCAATTCCAAGGAAACACAGATAACCAACCACTGGCAGTGGCAGTCAGTCGCAACAAGAGCAGGGGTTGAACGGGCGCCGGTCAGGTCAAACCTACGTTAATCCCGTGTGAGTGTGACGACGCACAAGTAAGCAGAAGCTGTTGAGGCCTCCGAAACGCCTCCTTCCCGTCTCGTCTCGTACACAGGACGCGGTCTCGCTCTCGCTCTGTTTGTTTCCCCACTGATTGCAACGGCCGCGCATCCCTTGCTCCCGGGGAACCACGAAACAGGTCCGCGAGCCCAGCGGCGGCCCGCCACGAGGAGACGCGTGGCCACGCGTCGGCGCCTGGCTCCACGCGCTTCCTGTGCTGTTGGCCGCGACGGCAGTTGGGGAGCCCGGAACGTGCCCGGAAATGAGGGATCGGTATCTCTCTCCCTCTAGAGGCCCGAGAGACGCGCGCTGACTGGCCGCGATTGGACTGGACCGGACCACGCAGACGAACGTTGAAGGCAAAGTGTCGTTATCGCAGCGCGTACCCTCGGCTAAGCAACCTCTCTGGTCGCAGTCGCTCGCCTTTTTCCTTCCTTCGCTTCGTCCATCAACTGAGCTGAACCCGATCCTATTGTCTTTTTTTTTGAGCTGAACCCGATCCTATTGTTGAGAGTGAAGAACCCGCATGCATCTGGTGCAAAGTCGATGGAATCTCTGAGCGTTCGTACTTTAGCCTGTTGCTCTTGACGGTCTGGGCTTGGTCCCACGCGTCGGGGTCGTGAGAAGGATTTCTGTGGACGTCTGCGGGTGTCCGGAGCGCGCGCACGGGGCGGGAGGGAAGAAAATGTAGCCGTTGGCGCTTGCCTAAACAGGGGCGGCAGGACCAACGTTGAGGTGGGGCCCGTCAGCTGGCGGCGTGGTGTCATTGGTGGCACGTTTGGCCTGGCCTGGCCGGGCGTGTGGTCTGCGTCGTGAAGCATGCACGCCCGATTTGTTCGAGTCCAACGTGCCCGGTCAGCTCGGCTCAGCCGCTTGCGACCCCGCAACGGGACGGTGAGAAACGGAGAATTAGCACCACCAACGTAGGTGCCGTGCTTCCTATTCAGCCAAAAGTATGCTCCGCACTTTTCTTACGGGCCTTTTTCTAACAACAGTACAGCGCAAACGCATATTTGTCTTTATGTATGCACATTCTATCATCCAAGAGCGACGTTTTGGCTCCTAGATGCATATGCACGTATTATGAAAAATATGTAAAAAATATATTTTAAAAGGTACAAAAATCTAAAGAAAAAAATTCGGTGTGTACATTCAAACATTATATGCGTATGCACAAAGTTTCGGTGAAAAAATATTTTTTGTGGCATTTACAAAAAAACAAAAAAATGCCTCGTAAATAGCTTTAATCAATGATAAAAATTTGTCTTTTTTACACAAGCAACAAACTTTTTTCCTTTTTCACCGAAATTTTGTGCACGCGCATATAATGACCGTATTTACACGCGGAATTTTTCGTCGTAACTTTTTAACTTTTCAAAATGTGTATTTGCACAATGGGTGCATATGCACCTATGATCCAAAGCCAATTTCTGAAACCAACACATCACCTTAATATTAACGACACCATCACAATCGTTTTTGCAGTTGACGAAAATATCTTCTTTCATTGAACGCACATTATCAAAAATCCTGAAATAAATTCAGTAAAATACAAACACCACTATCAAGTGTAGAACTTTAACTCCGGTGTGCTGGAATACCGATGTTCTTCTAAACATTGGTTGATTCACTTCTTAACGTGAAACACATAGAATCCGGGTTGATTAAATATATTGTTTATTTTTAATTAATAAAGCTGATGTTTATTTCAATAGATAAATAAACATGTTATTCATTTATATTTTTTATGAGTGAAACTTTTGGTTTATTTTTTTAGCCCAACTTCCGATTTATTAGCAATCAATTATGATAGTGCAAGTAACACCAGAGGTAACAGAATTTACAACTAGGTGTGTCGATCATCTCCAAAGGCCTCTATGAAAAGGGGGGGGGGGTCTTGCACTCTGGTAGGCTTTGTGAAACTTAATGTTGACACTTGTTTTGACCATGACCAGGGATACGACCAGGGCAGTCCTTAGAGACGATGAAGGCAAATTGATCGCTAGGGGGAATGGGAAGATAGACTATTGTGCGGATACCTTGATGGCTGAAGCCTTGGCTATCAATTCGGCCAGTCGTTGTCGCAGAGGTGAGGATGTACTCACCTTATTACTAATTCAGGCAATCTGGAGGTGATTGGGACCATGAAGGATGGACGACGGTCGGTGGGTGCGGTGTGAAAGCACATTTGATGTCTTGGTGGTTTTGGTAATTAATAACAACATATATGTCATTGAACTAATGTTTCCACTAAGTATATTTCAGGAAAAGTTCATTGATGGGAATGGCAAAATGATTGTGGAATTACCCCAAGATTCAAGGAAATAGGTTGGCCAAGCTTCAAGCAAGAGGACTCTACATTTTACATTTGTGAGAAACCACTTTGAGTCTATAGGAAAACCAATACTATTAAAAGGGGGTAAAGTTTTGATGCTGAACAATATGCTCAAACGTGCCCAAGTGACATTCACCAAAACATACACATACTCTCCCACCAAAGTCTGTCCTAAACCAAATATGCCAAATCGGTGCAACCAACATTCCTATCCCGGTGCCACCGAGTTCCAAATCCTAGACAGACTCAGCCAAACCCTAACACTTCGGTGCAACCGACACTGCACTCGGTGCCACCAAGTTGGGTTGCCAACTTCTTATTACGCAAGTTCTCATTTTTGGTCCGACCGAGAATGGTGAATTAGCGTCACCGAGATTAGTAAATCTGACTGTTGGTCATCTTGTCGGTGCAACCGAGAATTGTATATCGGTCCATCCGAGATTCAAAAGTTGCCACTTTTTTTCACTTCGGTACCACCGGGATTTACACATCAGTGTCACCTAGTCTGACTTATTGTGTGTAACAGTTGGATTTTTGGAGATGCCTATATATACCCCTTCACCACCACCCACTCGAAAGAGAAGCACTCAGAACTATTCATACCTATCCTACTCAGTTTTCTGAGAGAGAACCACCTACCCTTGTGTTGAGGTCAAGATCTTCCACTCCAACCATATGGATCTTGATTTCTAGCCTCCCCATGTTGCTTTCCACCAATCCCATCTCTTCTACCAAGCCAAACCTGTGAGAGAGAGATTGTGTGTTGAGGAGTCTATCATCTTGAAGCACAAGAGCAAGGAGTTCATCGTCACTACTGAGCCTATTACCTTTTGGAGGGTGGTGCCTCCTTGATTGTTTAGGTGTCGCTTAGGAGCCTCCTACTTCGTGTTGTGGAGTGAACCAAGAAGTTTGTAAGGGCAAGGAGATCGCCTACTTCGTGAAGATCTACCCATAGTGAGGCTAGTCCTTCGTGGACGGAAGCCGCATGGAATAGTCAAGGTTGCTTCTTCGTGGAACCCTCCGTGGGTAGAGCCCTCCGTGGACTCTCGCGACCGTTACCCTCCGTGGGTTGAAGACTCCATGAACATGGATGCACGATAGCACCACCTATCGGAACCACGGGAAAAATCATCGTGTCATCACTTGTGTTTGCATTCTTAACCCTCTCTTTACTTACATGTGCAATGTCTTTATTTTCCGCTGCTATACTCTTAGACATGCATGTGTAGGGTGTTACTTGATATGCTATGAATGCTAAAACTTGCCAAGAATTAAAATTGGGAAAAAGGCAAAACTTTTTATTTGGTCAAGTAGTCTAATCACCCCGCTCTAGACCTACTTTCGATCCTACACGGTGGCGGTAATATTTGGTGATTTTTCCATTATGCTTGTAATTACATTATTACTATGTTCGAGCATTATAACAGAGAAGCAAATAAATTTGCTCACGATCTTGCTAGAGTAGCTATATTTTCTTTGACTTGATTGGTTTGAGGAATTTTTAAATGAAATTTTAACGATCCTTGTTACTTGTGATGTGTTAGGATTTTCCCCGAAGAGGAAGGGTGATGTAGTAAAGTAGCGAAAAGTATTTCTCTGGGTTAAGAATCAAAATTTATCGAATGAGTAGGAGAACCAAGCAAACAACCATCAACAACATCTACACACACAAAAAACAAATACTTGCACCAAACACAAGCAAGAGGGTTGACAATCCAGTTGTACTTGTTGACAACAAAGATTAAGTCTGATAGTGATAGATAGATAAATTGCAAAGAAAATGAAAGTAAATAAATTACAGCAAGGTATTTTAGATTTTTGTAATATGATTAAAGTAGATCTCGGAGGTATAGTTTTCACTAGAGGCTTCTCTCTTTTATCATAGCATACGATGGGTAAACAAATTACTATTGGATAATTGCTAGAAATTCACAGAATTATTATGTTATTCATGGCATGATCATATATATAGGCATTACGTCTATGACAAGTAGACTGACTCCTGCCTGCATCTACTACTATTACTCCACCAATCGACCTACTCCTGCATGCATCTATGGTATTAAGTTCATGAAAAAAGAGCAACACTTTAAGTGAGATGACATAATGTAGACAAAGTAAGACAAGCAATATTTTCTGACCCCATCATTTTATCCTTAGTAGCAACAATAAAATATGTGCCTTGCTTCCCCTACTGTCACTAGGTGAGGACACATCAAGATTTAACCCACTACTATGCACCACTTTCACTGAAGATCGATATATCAAGTTGGCCAAAGAAAACACATAGATCAGAAAGCATTACATAGCTATATAAACCACACATAATAAAGTTCAGAATTGGCTCAATTACTTTTAGTGAATAATCTGATCATAAACTCATAATTCATCGGATCCCAACAAACACACTACACAAAAGGATTACATCGAATAGGTCTCCGAAGAGAACATGATATTAAAGATCAAAGCGAGAGAAGAAGCCATCTAGCTGATCACTATGGACCAGCTATACGTGATGACCTGTAAGGTACAAGGCTATTGCAATTCACGGTGAGTAGAGTTTGTCGATCCCATAGGGAGCAGTGGTGCACTAGTAACTACCAATCCCGTAGCTACGTCGTCACTTATGTGGCTACGTTCACACTGAGAGCGTTACCTGGAAATAGTATATTTGTCGGTTGCTAGCAAAAATGATAATAAGTGAGATTTTAAATAAATAACTACACAAAGGTAAAAATATAAATAAAACAACAGGTAAAATAAAGGAGAAGTGCTTGAGTAATAAAGGTGTTTTCAATGTATTTGGAATCCTCACTATATGTTTGTTCTATGAATACTAAGCCACTTCACATGTTTGTCTTTGTGGGCGGAGCCGGTACAGATACGTGCATACACACGATAGCCCTGTATCACATACGCCACCACCGTCCTTCCCCACTCCGGTTATCAGACAGTGATTAAGGGGAAAAAGGTCCTCGTGGACGCAACCAAAGTGGTCTCTGTTTTACACCCTACAGGAATGATCCGCTACGAAGGGAGATGGGGCTTGTCACTCACCCACCTAACCAACCGCGCGGTTCGCCCATAGTAATAACCTTTCGTCCGAAATTAGCATACACTGGATGGTTAACTTCACCCAACGTCAAGAAGGCTACTAACATAAACATGCAAAGATGATATCATATCGCGCAAGACAATCATTACTAGCACATACTAGAGTTCATCTTATTCCCCCAAGAATTAATAAATTACTCAAACATGGTGATAGAGTACATAGAGTTTAGGGACAGGTTACAATCCAACATGGTGTTGGAGATGGAGATTGGGAGAGGCATGGTGGTGGCGATGAAGAGGGCATCGAGCCTTCGTTCAGCGTCGGACGTGGGAGGCGCCTCCTCCCTTCTACCTTCCTTGTCTTGAACCTTCTTTATGGTGGAGTTTGTTGCAATGGAGGTGTGGTAGCTGTAGACGAGACTTGTGGAGGATGGAGATGGAATGATACGGCATCTAGGGTTGGAGGTATTCATATAGGAGTCCTTCCCGTGTCTCATGTGTTGATCTAGCATCCTCCCTTTCATCCAAGGGCTAAAGGGGAGCCAAATCCACGCCCCGAACAAGCCTTGGTCGTCAAGGATATCGTAGGGGGAAACGGGGATGCAATCATAGTAAAATTTGGAAAGTTGTGGACAATTTTCATGGCTGTCTCGAGCTCAACGACCGCTCAAATGGGCATCTCGGGCCGTATGGAAGGGTGTCTTTCATCAAACTCTGATTTTGGTCGCCATTTCTTCATAAGAACTCAGATTTTGATGTTCTTGGGTTGTTGGATTTCTCGTGAAAAGCCTGATGCATCAGTGGGCTTGGATATTATTTTTGGATACTTTCATAAATGTCAAATAATCAAAATCTTGAAAGGGCCTTGATTTACTGCATGGAACTTCTCCGGTTTGACCCTGGGCTTGATTCTTTTCATGTCACAAGTCCATGAACACGTCAACACACCTACAAAAACCACAAAAAAGGGAACACTAATAAAAATGGAAATAAAAAAAGTGTGCAAAGAACTTGTAAAACAAGTAAATACAAAAAAGTATGCATTGGAGACATGAATAAGTGCTAGATGGGTATGATATGAGGGATTTTGATACTAGAATATACTATAAAAAGTATGCATAAAATCCACTCATCAGTAGGTCTGTGGTAAACTACTCACACATCATTGGAAGTGTAGTAAGGTTGATGTAGAAGCCCTGCGTGTTCGATTCCCCCTCCGGCAGGGTGCCGGAAAAGGCCTCTAGATGAGATCACGGGAGAATAGAGACTTGCGGCGAAGGGAAAATTGTTTCGGTTGGCTCTGTGGGGGTTTCCGGATATTTGGGGATTTATAGAAGTGTAATTAGATCAGGTGGAGCCACGTGGGTCCCACAAGACATCAGGACACAACCACCCCTGGTCCCGCCCTATTGTCTTGTCGTCTCCTCGTTTCATGTTTGGTCTCCTCCCGAAGCTTCTAGGACCCCTCTTGTCCAGAAAAAAATCGTCATTTTTTTGTAGATTTTGGACTCCGTTGGTATGGATTTTCTGTGAGACCAAAGACAAGAAAAAAGAACAGCTGGCACTAGGCACTAGGTTACTAGGTTAGTCCTATAAAATGATATAAAATTGCATAAAAAATATCTAAGGTTGGTAGTATAATACCATGAAACAATCAAAAAATATAGATATGTTTGAGAAGTATTAGCATCCCCAAGCTTAATTCGTGCTCGTCCTCAAGTAAATACATGATAAAAATAGAAGTTTTGATGTTGAATCCTACCTAGCATGTTTATCATGTATCTCTTGTACGGAGTGAATATTGGCAAACGATGAATTAATTGATATCATCAACATAATAATATCCTTCAATATAAGAACATAATCATTATTGTTTCCAAATATACTATGCTTAATGAATGTTATCACTACTCATTCAATTATGTAAGCATGGCATGACTCCATCTTCCTAACACAAGTACAAATCACGAGCACCCCAGTGTCAAGTTAGCCAATTGGATCATATATTTTTCACGCACTTCAGCATTTTAACTACAATACATGAACGTGAGACATGGACATATCACTACAAGTGAAATAGAATGTAGTGGTATAGATTAACAAGGGAAGAAAAAAGTGGAGAAAGTCTCGCATCAACTAGGTGGATCAATAGGCAATGGAGAGGCCCACCAATTGATATCAATGCGAGGAGTAGGGATTGCCGTGCAACTGATATAAGTATATGAAAGCTCAAACTGAAACTAAGTGGGTGTGCATCCAACTTGCTTGCTCATGAGTACCTCAGACATTTGAGGAAGCCCGTTATTGGAATATACAAGACAAGTTCTATACCGAAAAATTCCCACTAGTATATGAAAGTGAAAAATCAGGAGACTCTTTATATGAAGAACATGGTGCCACTTTCAATCACAAGTGTGGTAAAGGATAGTAGCATTACCCCTTCTCTCTATTTTTTTTTATTTTTTTATCTCTCATAGTTTGGAACCTCATCCTCATTCTTTGGAGGAATCATTAGCCCCCATCATTCATTATTCCTCACTGGGACAATCCTCTAATAATAATGATCATCACACTTTTATTTAATTGTAACTAAATAAACCTAGATCAAAATATGACTATATAGGAATGCCTCCAGCAGTGTACCAGGATGTTCAATGATTTAGCATAACATGTACTACAATGATGAATGGTGGCTTTGTCACAAATATCATGTCATCTCTAGATGATTATGCAAAGCAATGGGATGATGAACACACATGTCATTTGATGTCTGCTACACAACCTTCTTCTTGTAGACTCGTGTTAGGCCTCCAAGCACAGAGTTTTGTAGGACAATGGCAATTTTCCCTCAAGTGGATGACCTAAGGTTTATCAATCCGCGGGAGGTGTAGGATGAAGATGGTCTCTCTAAAACACACCTGCAATCAAATAACAAAGAGTCTCTTGTGTCCCCAACACACCCAATACAATGATAAATTGTATAGGTGCACTAGTTCGACGAAGAGATGGTGATACAAGTGCAATATGGATGGTAGATATAGGTTTTTGTAATCTGAAAATATAAAAATAGCAAGGTAACAAATAGTAAACGGTGAGCAAAACATTGTATACATACTTGGAAACAAGGCCTAGGGTCCATACTTTCACTAGTGCAATTTCTCTCAACAATATTGGCATAGTTGAATCATATGTAAATACCTCTCGTGCAACAAAGATTTCACTCCAAAGTCACAAATAGCGGAGAACTAATGAAGAAATTATTGTAGGGTACGAAACCACCTCAAAGTTATGTTTTCTGATCAATCTTATGAGCTATCCCTATAAGTGTCACAAACAGCCCTAGAGTTCGTACTAAAATAACACCTTAAGATACACATCAACCAAAACCCTAATGTCACCTAGATACTCCAATGTTGCCAGTAGTACCCGTGGGCTTGATTATACGGTATGCATCACATAATTTCAGATTCGTTATATTCAATCCAACACAAAGAACTACAAAGAGTGCCCCAAAGTTTCTACCAGAAAGTCAAGACAAAAACGTGTGCCAACCCCTATGCATAGATTTCCAAGGTCACAGAACCCGCAAGTTGATCACCAAAACATACATCAAGTAGATCAATAGAACATCCCATTTTCACCACAGATATCCCATCGCAAGACATACATCAAGTGTTCTTAAATCCTTAAAGACTCAGTCCGATAAGTAAACTTCAAAGGGAAAACTCAATTCATCACAACAAATAGAGAGGGGAAAACTCCATATGATTCAATCTATATCAACAAAGCTCGCAGTTCATCAAGATCGTGCCATCTCAAGAACACGAGAGAGAGAGAGATCAAACACATAGCTACTGGTACATAGCCTCAGCCCCGAGGGTGAACTACTCCCTCCTCATCATGGAGAGCGTTGGGATGATGAAGATGGCCTCCAGTGATGGTTTCCCCCTCCGGCAGGGTGCCGGAATAGGCTCTCGATTGTTTTTTCATGGCTCTAGAGGCTTGCGGCGGCGGAACTCCCGATCTAGGTTCTGTGTTGGGTTTTTTGGGATTTATAGGAATTTACGTCGGTGGGAACGAGTCAGGATGGGCCACGAGGGAGTCACAAGCCTGGTGGGCGCGGCCAGGGGGGTGGCCGCGCCCCTGAGGCTTGTGACTGCCTCGTGGGTCTTCTAGCCCAACTCTGATGCTCCGTGGGTCTCTTCTGGTCCATAAAAAATCATCATAAATTTTTATTCCGTTTGGACTCCGTTTGATATTCCTTTTCTATAAAACTCAAAAACAAGGAAAAACAGAAACTGGCACTGGGCTCTAGGTTAATAGGTTAGTCCCAAAAATAATATTAAGTTATGGTAAAATGATTGTAAAACATCCAAGAATGATAATATAGCAGCATGAAACAAGTAAAAATTATAGATACGTTGGAGACGTATCAACATCCCCAAGCTTAATTCCTGCTCATCCTCGAGTAGGCAAATGATAAAAACAGAATTTTTGCTTGTGGTATGCTGCCTAACATATTTATCCATGTAATATTCTTTATTGTGGCATGAATATTCTGATCCGTAAGATTCAAAACAATTGTCTAATATTGACATAAAAACAGTAATACTTCGAGCACACCAACAAGGTAGTCGTGTCCTTTCGAATTAACATGGCCTTAGAAAGTTATCCCTATAAAATCATATGGTCTGGCTATGCTCCATCTTCCCCACACAAAGTATCTAAATCATGCACAACCCCGATGAACAAGTCAAGCAATTGTTTCACACTTTTGGTGTTCTCATACCTTTTCAACTCTCACGCAATACATGAGCGTGAGACATGGATATAACATTATAGGTGGAATAGAATATAAAGGACGTGCAAGGGAAAAAAGGAGAAGATAGTATCACATCAACTAGGCGTATCAACATGCTATGGAGATGCCCGTCAATAGATATCAATGTGAGTGAGTAGGGATTGCCATGCAACAAATGCACTTAGAGCTATAAGTGTATGAAAGCTCAAAAAGAAAACTAAGTGGTCATGCATAATGAATATCCACTAGTTATAGGAAAGTTACAAAATAGGAGACTCTCTATCATGAAGATCATGTTGCTACTTTGAAGCACAAGTGTGGAAAAATATAGTAGCAATTGTCCCTTCTCTCTTTCTCTCATTCTTTTTATTTTGGTGGGCTTCTTTGGCCTCTTTTATTTTTTTTGTAAAGTCCGGATACTCATCCCAACTTGTGAGGGAGTCATAGCCTCCATCATACTTTGCTCCCATGGGACAATGCTCTATTAATGAAAAATCATCACACTTTTATTTACTTATAACTCAAAAAGAAAATTACAACTCGATACCTATGACAAAGTATGACTCTATATGCAATGCAAGTCATGAAAAACTACATCGTGGAAGTTGTATGGCAATATATCTCGGAATGGCTATGGAAATGCCATAATAGGTAGGTATGGTGGCTGTTTTGAGGAATATATGGTGGCTGTTTTTTGGAAGGAGGATTTGGTGTACCGGCGAAAGTTGCGCGATGTTAGAGAGGTTAGCAAAGATGGAAGGGTGAGAGTGCGTATAATCCATGGACTCAACATTAGTCATAAAGAACTCACATACTTATTGCAAAAGTCTACTAGTTATCAAACAAAGCATTAGACGCATGCTCCTAGGGGATAGGTTGGTAGAATTTAACCATCGCGTGCTCCCGACTCTCACACAAAGGTCAACAATCATTAAACAAATCATGCTGTGCCTTCGTTACATAACGGTTCACCATACGTAGATGCTACGGGAATCACAAGCTTTAACACAAGTATCTCTTCCAATTCACAACTACTCACTAGCATGACTCTCATATTACCATCTCTATTATCTAAAAACTATATGCAATGAATCAAACTTCTCGTAGTTTTTTTAATGCACTTAATATGAAAGTTTTTATTATATCCCTCTTGGATGCCCATTATATTAGGAATAAATTCATAACCTAAACAAATTACCATGCTATTTTAAGAAACTATCAAAATAATATAAGTGAGGAACGAGAGTTCAATAATTTCTATAAAATATAACACCACCATGCTCTATAAAGATATAAGTGAATCACTAGAGCAACATTGCCTAGCTCAAAAGATATAAGTGAAGATCAATGAGTAGTCAAACAATTAAGTAGCTATGTGAAGGCTCTCTCTACCTCAATAAATATTTTCGGATCTTGAGTAATTTATTCAAATAACAAGCGAAATAAAAAAGCTCTCCAAGAATAACACGCATCATGTGAACGAATAAAAATTTAGGCTCAACATAGGCTAACCAATAATTGTTGATGAAGAGAGGTGGGATGCGTAGCATCCCCAAGCTTAGATGCTTGAGACTTCTTGAAATATTTACTTGGTGTTCCTTGGGCATCCCCAAGCTTGATCTTTTGTATCTCGTTCAATCCTCTCATACCACGGTTTCACCTATTCTCAAAAACTTCATCCACACAAAACTCAAAAAGAACTCGTGAGATAGGTTAGTACACATAATAATAAATAAAATCTTTATGTACTGCCAAGACAAGATGCATAATAATTTTCAAACATTAGGTACCGTATACTATCATTTCCACAATTTATATCTACCAATATAGGCTATGGAAACTATAGGATAAGTCGATAATGAAACTATGACATCAATCTTTCTAAACAGAACAGTCTGTAGCAATTTATAAAAACAGTGTACTTAGGTAAATCAAAAACTGATGAAAATTTAGGAAATGATAAAATATTTATATTACCATACTGTGAAAAAATTTCATAAACTTTCCACGTTCCAGTAAAATATGAATATTCAAACACTTCAGCCAAAGTTTCTGTTTTTACACAGCACTCATCAAACATGCAATTCAAGCATCCTAAAGGCAATTCCCTGAAATTTTATTGAAAAACAAGATTAGAAATAAAACCTAACATAGAACAACAAAATAAAATGACACTCCAAGCAAAACTCATATTATGTGACGAATAAAAATATAGCTCCAAGTAACATTACCGATAGTGTTGAAGACGAAAGAGGGGATGCCTTCCGGGGCATCCCCAAGCTTATACGCTTGAGTCTTCCTTTAATATTACTTTGGAGGTTCCTTGGGAATCCCCAATCTTAGGTTCTTTTCACTCATTATTCTCCTCATATCGGTGTCTCACCCAAAACTTGAAAACTTCAATCACACAAAACTTAATGGAACTTTGTGAGATGGGTTAGTGTAGTAAATATAGATCATTCACTTAGGTAATGTCAAGGCAAGATTCATAATTTTTCCCACATGATACCTACTGTATTACATCATTCACACAATTTATATTACTCAATATAAGCTATAGGAACACTTGAAACAAACAAACTATGCATGCAAAATAGAATCTGCCAAAAACAGAATAGTTTGTAAAGATCTGAATGATCACCAAACTTCCCTGGCTCTAAAAATTCTGAAAATTTGTATAACTCAATTAATTTTCATATAAAGTTTGTGTAAAAATTTCAGAATTTTTTAACTCTCTAGTAAAATCATAGAATTCATATACTGGACGCAAAACTTTCTGTTTTTGCACAGAATCAAACAAGCAAATATCCACACTATCCCAAAGGATTTACTTGGAACTTTATTGAAATAAAAGACACAAAACATGATTAATACAGTATCTTAACCATATGAACACACAAAAATAGAAAGTAAAAGTATTGGGTTATCTCCCAACAAGCGCTTTTCTTTAATGCCTTTTGGCCAGACATGATGATTTCAATGGTGCTCGCATAGGAATAGTAATTGAAACATGCAAAAGAGCATCATGAATCTCATGACAAGCACATTTAAGTCTAACCCACTTCCTATGCATAGGGATTTTGTGAGCAAACAATTTATGGGAGCAATAATCATCTAGCATAGGAAGGGAAAACAAGCATATCTTCAAGAATTTGAACGCATAGAGAGGAAACTTGATATTATTGCAATTCCTACAAGCATATGTTCCTCCCTCATAATAATTTTCAGTAGCATCATGAAGGAATTTCACAATATAATCAGCACATAAAGAATTCTTTTCATGATCTACAAGCATAGAAATTTTACTACTCTCCTCAGAAGAAAATTTCTTCTCATTCAAAATAGTGGGAGCAAACTCAACAAAATAACTATCATGACATACTCGATTGACATAACCACTTTGAATATTAAAATCATGATGACAAGTTTCATGGTTACCATTACTCTTTATAGAATACATGTCATCATAATAATCATCGTAGATAGGAGGCATGTCATAATCATAATAGTTTTGCTCATCAAAACTTGGGGGGGGGGGCTAAAAATATCATCTTCATCAAACAAAGCATCCCCAAGATTGTGGATTTGAATATCATTAGCATCATGAATATTCAGAGAATTCATACTAACAATATCACTATCATGCTCATCACTCAAATATTTATTGCCAAACATTTTAATAACTTCTTCTTCTAACACTTGAGGACAATTTTCCTTTCCATCATTTTCCCGAAAGACATTAAAAAGATGAAGCATATGAGGCAACCTCAATTCCATTTTTTGTAGTTTTCTTTTATAAAACAAAACTAGTAATAAACAAGAAACTAAAAGATTCAATTGCAAGATCTAAAGATATACCTTCAAGCACTCACCTCCCCGGCAACGGCGCCAGAAAAGAGCTTGATGTCTACTACACAACCTTCTTCTTGTAGACTCGTGTTGGGCCTCCAAGCGTAGAGTTTTGTAGGCCAATGGTGATTTTCCCTCACGTGGATGACCTAAGATTTATCAATCCATGGGAGGTGTAGGATGAAGATGGTCTCTCTCAAACAACCCTGCAATCAAATAACAAAGAGTCTCTTGTGTCCCCAACACACCCAGTACAATGATAAATTGTATAGGTGCACTAGTTCGGCGAAGAGATGGTGATACAAGTGAAATATGGATGGTAGATATAGGTTTATGTAATCTGAAAATATAAAAAAAGCAAGGTAACAAATAGTAAACGGTGAGCAAAACAGTGTATAAATGCTTGGAAACAAGGCCTAGGGTCCATACTTTCACTAGTGCAATTTCTCTCAACAATATTGACATAGTTGAATCATATGTAAATACCTCTCGTGCAAAAAGAGTTCACTCCAAAGTCACAAATAGCGGAGAACTAATGAAGAAATTATTGTAGGGTACGAAACCACCTCAAAGTTATCTTTTCTGATCAATCTTATGAGCTGTCCCTATAAGTGTCACAAACAACCCTAGAGTTCGTACTAAAATAAGACCTTAAGATACACATCAACCAAAACCCTAATGTCACCTAGATACTCTAATGTCACCACAAGTACCCTTGGGCTTGATTATACGATATGCATCACATATTCTCAGATTCATTATATTCAATCCAACACAAAGAACTTCAAAGAGTGCCCCAAAGTTTCTACCAGAAAGTCAAGACAAAAACGTGTGCCAACCCCTATACATAGATTCCCAAGGTCACGGAACCCGCAAGTTGATCACCAAAACATACATCAAGTAGTTCAATAGAACATCCCATTGTCACCACGGATATCCCATCGCAAGACATACATAAAGTGTTCTTAAATCCTTAAAGACTCAATCTGATAAGTAAACTTCAAAGGGAAAACTCAATTCATCACAACAAAATAGAGAGGGGAAAGCTCCATATGATTCAATCTATATCAACAAAGCTCGCGGTACATCAGGATCATGACATCTCAAGAACACGAGAGAGAGAGAGATCAAACACATAGCTAGTGGTACATACCCTCAGCCCCGAGGGTCAACTACTCCCTCCCCATCAGGGAGAGCGTCCGGATGATGAAGATGGCCTTCGGTGATTATTTCCCCCTCTGGAAGGGTGTCGAACGGTCTCCCGATTGTTTTTAGTGGCTTTGGAGGCTTGCGGGGGCGGAACTCCCGATCTAGGTTCTGTGTTTTTTTTTTGGGATTTATAGGAATTTATGGCGGTGGAAACAAGTTAGGATGGGCCACGAGGGAGTCACAAGCCTGGTGGGCGTGGCCAGGGGGTGGCCACGCCCCTGAGGCTTGTGACTGCCTCGTGGGTCTTCTAGCCCAACTCCGATGCTCCGTGGGTCTCTTCTGGTCCTTAAAAGATCACCGTAAATTTTTATTCCGTTTGGACTCCGTTTGATATTCCTTTTCTGCAAAACTCAAACCAAGGAAAAAATAGAAACTGGCACTGGACTCTAGGTTAATAGGTTAGTTCCAAAAATAGTATAAAGTTGTGATAAAATGATTGTAAAACATCCAAGAATGATAATATAGCAACATGAAACAAGCAAAAATTATAGATATATTGGAGAAGTATCATCATTAAATAGAACGGTGGAGGTTATATGGAAATATACCTTAGAATGCCTATGGAAATGCAATGATAGGTAGGTATGGTGGCTGTTTTGAGGTGTAAGTGCATCTAGTGCCACCCTGTTTGGTTTTTGAGTATTGAAGACAAACATGGTTGAGGGACTAATTTGTTTGTGAGAGTTCATAGGATAACACAGATAGACGTCCCTGAGTTTCGGTTTAGCCGTCGAAGACGACCCCCAAAAATGTTCGAAGACATTGATGACGGCCGAAGCCATTGGTGGTATGCGAAGATATTTGCTTGAAGATAATGAAATGCGAAGACAAAGTCTTTTGGTAGTTTTGATTCTTCTTTCCCGAGTCATAGGAACCATCATACTGTTCAGTGGGGTCGATGTGATCGAAGTCAGATGCTGATGTGATGCCCAACCCATACCTATGTCTTTGAGTGAAGACATTGAGAGGAAATCTCTTCCAGAGTTGGTTGAGTCAGCTTTACTTGTAGCCCAGGTAAAGTTGTCGCATGCGTTTGAAATCCGACTGTTGTGAAAAGTGTCGGTTGGCCATTGACCAAGGGTCATTTTGGTCATATCAGTTCGGGTTGCCTTTTGGCCATAAATAGCCCACCCCCTCCACTATTAATAGGCGACTGCTTAGACTCAGATATGAAAGTTGTCGTTTTAGAGCAACCCACCTCGAAGACATTGAGAGAGAACTATCCTACGGGTATACCTAGCCAAACCTCGAGCCGGGCCTAAAAAACCTGGCGCTAAAAACTCAGGTCCGAGCCCGGATCGGCCCGTCCATTGGGCCTAATTTCTAGGACCGAGCCCGGCCCGAGCCTGAAGAAAGCCCGTCCCGGCCCGGCAAGCCCGGCCCGATGTAGGCGTAAAACTGGGTTTTCGCAGGCCCGATGTGACACCCTGGATTTAGTGCTATAGTGATCATTGTAATTAAGCTACAGTGGTGGCCAAGATTATGCTAATGCTTTTGCTAATCCATGTGTGATCACTTTTGGAATCAAAGCTCAATTCAAATTCCTTTGCAATTCCAATTCATTTGAAAGGTGGTTTTAAAAGTTTTGCAAACTTCAATTTAAAAATCGTGCTTAGGTTGCAATTATTCCCTAAGCTATTCTAAAAATGGAACCAACATTTTATCATGTGGTTTTGTGCCTCAAATCTATTTTAGCAGAGCCCAAAACAATTAATTAAATACCTTTTGCTTTTTGAAAATACAAAATTAATCCAAAGACCACCCCAAACTTTTTGTGTTAGTAGCTAATATTGCAATGCAAATTTTAGGCCAAGTGCCATATTTTACTAAAGACATCTAGCCCTAAAATTAAATAATTAACAAAAAGATTTAAAACAATAAAAATAAAAATAAAACGAAATGGAGAGAAACAAAAGCCCCTTGGCCTGGCTGGGCCAAGCCCAGCAGGCCGGCCCAACCAGCCTCCCCTGGGGCTATACCCCCCCGAAACCCTAGCCCAGCCATGCCACTCCCCCACTCTCTCCCTCACCCCGATTCCCTCCCATCCCGATCGGATCTAGACAGCGATGGCGCCTGCGCCACCCCTCCCCCATAGTCCGACGTTGTTGGCGCTGCCCATCTCTGGCCTCCTCACCGCCTCCTCGCCCTCCTCCCCACCGGCCCCTCGACCCCCGAAGCCCCGACCTCACCACCTGGTGCCGCAGCCGCTGCTCCCCGCCCCGCCGGCACCTCCCCATCCCCTCCCCGTGGGCCTACCTCGCGCCTCACCGCCCCCTTCTCACCATCGCTGGTGAGCCCCTGGAGCTCCTCCATTCCTTCCTCCTCGCCCCTCGCCCCGGTCGCCCGCACGCACACGCCCCGCGATCACCGTGGCCACGCCTCCATGCCGCCCTGTGCTAGCCACCGCCGCCGCCGACCACCACTACGGCCACGGCCACCGGCGAGGCCCCTCCCCTAGTCAGCTCTATTAGTGGGGGTTTTGGCCCCCAACTAACCCCACTTCCTAGTGGGCCCGAACAACCCTCGTGGGTGGATGACAATGGGGGCCCACGCCGCTGTTAAACGTAATTAAAATAAATAATAATAATAAAATTAATATAAATAAATAAATAAATATTTAGATAATTAGTTAATTAACCTAATTAATGTAATTAAGATTAATTAGTTTAGTTAATCAAATGTGTTAGAATGACATGTGGGTCGAGCCCCATTAACTCTAACTAATTTTGGTTAATTATTTCTGTTAAATTAATTAACTTAGGCAGAGAATGACAGGTGGGTCCCACCCCATAATTAATCTGATTAATAATAATTAAACATAATTAAAATTGTGACACTGACATGTGGGGGCCACTGGTCAGGTTTGACCGGTCAACTATGGCTGCTGATTACTGATGTCAGCATGACATCATGCTGACGTCATAATTGAATTATTGAATTAAATAATCTATTTAATTTCTGAATATTAATAAAACTTTAAAATTAATATAAAATAATTTGTAACTCGGATGAAAATACTTTATACATGAAAGTTGCTCAGAACGACGAGACGAATCCGATTATGTTGTGTGTTCATCTATCACATGCCTCTAGCATGACAAACATGGAACTTTTCCATCATTTTCGTCTGTGTGGTAGTAGCCCAAGACCCAGAAAATATCGTCAGATATTCTTCCGTCCCATCCGCGGTGTGTAGTACTGCGTAGTGCATACCTAGCTCTACATATTGCCATGTCATGAATCATGATTGCATCTGTGCTTTATATTTATTGTTTATTCCTCCCTCTTCTTATTGATAGACCTCGAGAATAACGTTGCTGCTAGGTACGACTACGTCGTTAACGATTAACCTTTTGCCGTAGAGCAGCAAGGCAAGCAACCCCCCTTGAGCATTTCGATATCGCCCATTCCTTGCCCTCTTATTCTTGCACTAGATTTTGCTACTCTATTAGTTAGTTCCTATAGTGATGGATAGCCTATTTTTGATAAACTGCTACTATACATGCAATAATATCAACTGCTTAAGATAGGTTGATCAATGAATCCCTAGTGACCCCTTAGTCCCACTTGCCCCTGCTTCTTCATCGACGACTCGACGACTCAAAGACCCGAAGACTCGTCTAACCGACCAACGAGCCAGGCCCCTCCCATCACCGCACACCCCTTTAGTATGACACTGTAGAGCTACTACCGAGTGCCGAGGGTGATACCTCACTTAGCACTCCCGGTGTTAACTTTGTAGCGTAGCTAATCGGTCGTGGGTATAGATGGGTGATTCCTCCTTCCCATTTATCGATAGTGACTCTTGTCATACACATACCTCGAGTGGGATCCGTCTAGGGTGATTCCTCGGATATCCACTTGGTGTATAAACACATAGTTACTTCAACTTGACCTTGTTTACATGTGAAAGATGGGACTGGAGGGACAGGCGGTACCACACTAGTTGAGGTGGACCTGAGTTCCCAACAGTCTTGAGACGGGTCGGCCCCAAGGGTACCCGTGTGTGAGATGTGGTGGGATGCGCCGGTAAGGCATGCGGGTTATGTTGAGGCGTGGACTGGCGAGAGAGGCCTTTGCCACACATCCTCGAGTCAGGGTGACGGGACCTCACTTTATGGGTCGCGCTTGCCCCGCATTAATAAAAATGCTAATGGGTTGGTATTTGATCTGAGTTGGCCGGTTGACCTTTTTCGCACTAAACCTTCACGTGGGAGAAGTTATGAGTACTTAGTGTCATTGTATCAGCCGAAGCTCTTCGGACGTCAGCAATGGAGCGGCGCGCGCCAGATTGGGCTAGAAGGTACAACTCCCAGTTTGAGTGTACTAGGTTTGCTTTCGGCCATGTACGCATCATGTAGGAGTGCAAGGGAAAGTGGGCCCACGAACCTGCGCGCTTAGGAGTTAGATCGACGGGAAGGCCTCTTCGTTGAGCCTAGGTGGGGCGACAACGTTTTGGATCCTGAGGCCGGGCATTACCCAGGAAAGTGTGTCTGGCTGGAGGTGATCAAACGTGTTGGAAATGTGGTGCACCCCTGTAGGGATGAATTCATCTATTTGAATAGCCGTGTCCATGGTAACAGGACGACTTGGAGTTGTACCTTGACCTACTATAACTAAAAATGTGTCTTTAATTGAAATGAATGTTGGCTCCGGGATTGCTTCCTCGCAGGGAGTCGAGGAAGAATCTCTAGGCGTGGTTTCTTAATAAAATTGCTACAATAATATGACTGTATGTGAGTTACCAGTCTACTCTCTTCTAATGCTGCAAGATGCTGAAGATGTTAGTCTTCATAGGACTAGGCCTTCCCCCTATTCTTGCTTTCTGCAGTCAGCCTAGATATAACTCCACCCCTTGATAATGATTCATACTTAGCATAGTTCTGATGTTAGTCTTGCGAGTACTTTGGATGAGTACTCACCGCTGCTTTGCTTTCTCTTTCCCCCTCGATTCGATTGTTGCATTCAGACGATGGAGCCCAGGAGATGGAGTACGCCGGAGACAACTACTACACAACCGCTGGAGCCTGCTACTACGCAGAGAGTGCCTACGCCTAGGACTAGTTTAGGAGGTTCCCAGGTAGGAGGCCTCGCCTCTTTTGATCCGCTGCTTATGTTTGTGCTAGCCTTCTTAAGGCAAAACTTGTTTAACTTATGTCTGTACTCATATATTATTTGCTTGCGCTGACTCATGCTTGTCGAGATTTGTATTCGAGCCCTCGAGGCCCCTGTCTTGTAATATGAAGCTGTATGACTTTAATTTGTGTCTAGAGTTGTGTTGTGATATCAATCAGTGAGTCCCTAATCTTGGTCATACGCATTGCGTGTATGTTTAGCGTACGGTCGAAATTGGGGGCGTCACAAGTGGGTATTAGAGCCAACTACCTGTAGGTAGCCCCCTTTCCAACTCCTTGGCGGAAGTTGAGTCTAGTCACTGAAAAACTTTTACTAACATTGTTGTGTGGCTTACGGGCCCACATCTCAGTCGGGTGGTATTAGGATCTTTTATTCTTGTCTATACTCTGGGTTCTGATCTCTCTTCTCTTTCGGGTTAAAGATTTTATTAACTCTAATTCTAGGTTCTCGTAAATACTGTTGGGAAACGTAGTAGTAAATCAAAAAATTTCCTACGCGTTCACCAAGATCCATCTATGGAGAAACCAGCAACGAGCAAGGGGAGAGATTGCATCTTCATACCTTTGAAGATCGCTAAGCGGAAGCGTTACAAGAACGCGGTTGATGGAGTCGTACTCGCAGCGATTCAGATCGCGGTAGATCCGATCAAGTGCCGAACGGACGGCACCTCCGCGTTCAACACACGTGCAGCCCGGTGACGTCTCCAACACCTTGATCCAGCAAGGAGGAAGGAGAGGTTGGGGAAGGGCTCCAACAGCAGCACGACGGCGTGGTGGTGGTGGAGTAGCAAGGTATTCCGACAGGGCTTCGCCTAAGCGCTGCGGAGGAGGAAGAAGAGAGGTAGGGCTTTGCCGTGAGAGAGAGATCAAATCTTCTCTCAAAACATCCAAAACCTCAAGTATATATAGGAGGAGGGACGTGGAGGGCTGGCTTGGCCTCTACTCCAAAGAGGAGATGGCCGGCCGAATTAAAGGGAGAGTCCACCTCCCACAAGGGAGGTGGATCTCCTCCTTTTAAATCCCTTTTGCCTTATCTCCTTATCTCCAGCCACATGGGCCCACATAGATGGTCTTGGCCGACCCAATATGGGCTGGCACACCTCCTCTAAGGGCCCATGAGGTCCTTTGGTCGTCACACCCCTCTCAGGGGTCCTCCGGCACCCTCCCGGCACTCCCGGTACACTACCGATGAGCCCGAAAACTTTCCGGTGACCAAAACTGGACTTCCTATATATCAATCTTTACCTCCGGACCATTCCGGAGCTCCTCGTGACGTCCGGGGTCTCATCCGGGACTCCGAACAACCTTCGGTAATCACGTATACCATTTCCCTATAACCCTAGCGTCATCGAACCTTAAGTGTGTAGACCCTACGGGTTCGGGAGACACGTAGACATGACCGAGACACCTCTCCGGCCAATAACCAACATCGGGATCTGGATACCCATGTTGGCTCCCACGTACTCCACGATGATCTCATCGGATGAACCACAATGTCGGGGATTCAATCAATCCCGTATACAATTCCCTTTGTCTATCGGTATGGTACTTGCCCGAGATTCGATCGTCGGTATCCCCATACCTTGTTCAATCTCATTACCGTCAAGTCTCTTTACTCGTTCCGTAATACATCATCCCGTGACTAACTCCTTAGTCACATTGAGCTCATAATGATGATGTCTTACCGAGTGGGCCCAGAGATACCTCTCCGTCACACGGAGTGACAAATCCCAGTCTCGATTCGTGTCAACCCAACAGACACTTTCGGAGATACCCGTAGCGTACCTTTATAGCCACCCAGTTACGTTGTGACGTTTGGCACACCCAAAGTATTCCTACGGTATCCGGGAGTTACACAATCTCATGGTCTAAGGAAACGATACTTGACATTGAAAAGCTTTAGCAAACGAACTACACGATCTTGTGCTATGCTTAGGATTGGGTCTTGTCCATCACATCATTCTCCTAATGATGTGATCCCGTTATCAACGACATCCAATGTCCATGGCCATGAAACCGTGACCATCTATTGATCAACGAGCTAGCCAACTAGAGGCTTACTAGGGACATGTTGTGGTCTATGTATTCACACATGTATTATGGTTTCCGGTTAACACAATTATATCATGAACAATAGACAATTATCATGAACAAGGAAATACAATAATAACCATTTTATTATTGCCTCTAGGGCATATTTCCAACAGTCTCCCACTTGCACTAGAGTCAATAATCTAGTTCACATCACCATGTGATTAACACTTACATCACCATGTGATCATATCATCATGTGATTAACACCCAATAAGTTCCGGGGTTTGTTCATGTTCTGCTCGTGAAAGAGGTTTTTAGTCAATGGGTCTGCGACATTCAGATCCGTGTGTACCTTGCAAACTTTCCATGTCATATTTGTAGATACTACTCCCACGCTCCACTTGGAGCTATTCCAAATGGCTGCTCCACTATACGTAGCCAGACTTCTACTAAGAGTCATCCGGATTGGAGTTAAAGCTTGCATCATCGTAACACTTTACGATGAACTCTTTATCACCTCCATAATCGAGAAATATTTCCTTAGTTCTCAAGTTACTAAGGATAACTTTGACCATTGTCCAGTGATCCACTCTTGGATTACTCTTGTACCCCTTCACAAACTCATGGCAAGGCACACAAGTGCGGTACACAGCATGGCATACTATATAGAGCCTATGGCTAAAGCATAGGAGATGACACTCATCTTTTCTTTATCTTCTGCCGTGGTCGGGTATTGAGTCTTACTCAATTTCACACCTTACAATACAGTCAAGAACTCCTTCTTTGACCCTTCTATTTTGAACTCCTTCAAAAACTTGTCAAGGTATGTCTTCGTCGAAAAAACTTATCAAGCGAATTGATCTATCCCTATAGATCTTGATGCTCAATAAAATAGTAGCTTTATCTGGGTCTTCCTTTGAAAAAACTCTTTTCAAACAACCCTTCATGCTCTTCCAGAAATTCTACATCATTTCCGATCAATAATATGTCAACTACATATTCTTATAAGAAATTCTATAGTGCTCCCACTCACTTTCTTGCAAATACAAGTTTCTCATAAACTTTGTATAAACTTAAACACTTTGATCACCTCATCAAAGCATATATTCCAACTCCGAGATGCTTGCTCCAGTCCATAGAAGGATTGCTGGAGTTTGCATATTATTAGCATCCTTAGGATTGACAAAACCTTCTGGTTGTATCACATACAACTCTTCTTCACAGAAACCATTACGGAAACCTTGTTTTGTCATCCATCTGCCAGATTTCATAATCGAAAAATGCAGCAACTGCTAACAAAATTTTAATAGACTTTTAGCAATGCTACAGATGAGACAATCTCATCGCAGTCAACTCCTTGAACTTGGCGGAAACTTCTTTGCGACAAGTCGAGCTTTATAAACGGTGACAATTCACCATTAGCGTCTATGTTTATCTCAAAGGTCCATTTGTACTCAATGACCCGCCATTCAACAGGCAAGACTACCAAAGTCCATACTTGATTTTCATACATGGATCCTTTCTCGGATTTCATGGCTCCTAGCCATTTGTTGGAATCCGGGCCCACCATCGCTTCTCCATAGTTCGTAGGTTCATCGCTGTCCAACAACATGATTTCCAAGACAGGGTTGTCGTACTACTCAGGAGCAGTACGCGTCCTTGTCGACCTACGAGGTTCGATAGTGACTTGATCCGAAGCTTCATGATCATCATCATTAACTTCCTTTTCAACTGAGTAGGCTCTACAGAAACATCTTTCTGTGTTGCGCTATTCTCTGGTTGAAACAAAGGTTCAACAACCTCATCAAGTTCTATCTTCCTCCCACTCAATTCTTTCGAGAGAAACTCTTTCTCAAGAAAGGACCCGTTCTTAGCAACAAACACCTTTTGCGCTTGGATCTGAGATAGAAGGTATACCCAATGTCTCATTAGGGTATTCTATGAAGATGCATTTGTCTGCTTTGGGTTCGAGCTCGCTAGGTGAAAAACCCATTTTCACATAAGCGTCGCAGCCCCAAACATTAAGAAATGACAGCTTAGGCTTCTGTCAAACCATAATTCTCACGGTGTCATCTCAACAGACTTAGATGGTGCCCTATTAAAGTGAATGGATTTGTCTTTAATGCATAACCCCATAACGATAGTGGCAAAATGATAAGAGACATCATAGTACTCACTATATCCAATAGAGCACGACTACGACGTTCGAACACACCATCACACTATGGTGTTCCAGGAGGCGTGAGCTGTGAAACAATTTCCACATTGTCTAAAATTGCATACCAAACTCGTAACTTAGATATTCACCTCCATGATCGTATCATAGACATTTATCTTCTTGTCACGATGATCTTTAACTTCACTCTGAAACTCCTTGAACCTTTCAAACATTTCAGATTCGTGTTTCATTAAGTAAATATCCCCATATTTACTCAAATCATCAGTGAAGGTAAAGAAAAACAACGATATCCACTGTGTGTTTTAACACTCATTGGACCACATACATCAACATGTATTAATTCCAATAAGCCACTTGCCCGCTCCATCATATTGGATGACGGGGTCTCAGTCATCTTGCCCAAGAGGCATGGCTCGCATGTCTCAACCGATTCGAAATCGAGTGAGTCAAAAAAAAAATCCATCATCATGGAGTTTCTTCATGCGATTTATACCAATATGACATTACGTGGCAGTGCCACAAGCATGTGGTACTATCATTATTAACTTTGTATCTTTTGGTACCAATGTTATGAATATGTGTACTACTACGATCATGATTCGATAAACCATTTCGAGTGGGTGCATGACCATTGAAGGCATTATCCATGTAAACAGAATAACCATTATTCTCTAACTTATATGAATAACCGTATCGCACTAATCATGATCTAATCACGTTCATGCTCAACGCAAACACCAAATAACATTTATTTAGGTTTATCACAAATCCTGAAGGTAGAGAGAGCATGCGATGGTGATCACATCAATCTTGGAAATACTTCCAACACACATTGTCACCTTTCACCTAGCTAGTCTCCCTTTACTCCGTAGCTTTTATTTCGAGTTGCTAACACTTAGCAACCGAACCGGTATCCAATACCCAGGTGCTACTAGGAGTACCAGCAAGGTACACATCACTAACACGTATATCAAATATACTTCCATTGACATTACCAACCTTCTTATCTACCAAGCATCTAGGGGTTTTCCGCTTCAGCGAACATTCTCCTCATAACAGAAGCACTTAGTCTCGGGTTCGGGCTCAACCTTGGGTTTCTTCACTAGAGCAACAACTGGCTTGCCATTCCTGAAGTTTTCCGTTCTTGCCCTTGCCCCTTTTGAAACTAGTGGTTTCACTTAACCATCAACACTTGATGCTCCTTCTTGATTTCTACCTTCGTGGTGTCAAACATCACGAACAACTCAGGGATCATCTTATCCATCCCTGGCATGTTATAGTTCATCACGAAGCTCTAGTAGCTTGGTGGCAGTGACTTGGAGAACTGCATTAATCACTATCTCATCTGGAAGATTAACTCCCACTTGATTCAAGTGATTGTAGCACCCAGACAATCCGAGCACACGCTCAGCGATTGAGCTATTCTCCTTTATCTTGCAGACAAAGAATCTTGTTGGAGGTCTCATACCTCTCAACATAGGCACGAGCCTGAGATCACAATCTCAGCTCCTAGAACATCTCATATGTTCCGTGACGTTCAAAACGTTTTGGAGCCTCAATTCTAAGCCGTAATGCATGACGCATTGAACTATCACGTAGTCACCAAAAAGTGCCTGTCATATGTTCACAACATCTACAGACAACGCTTGAGGGAGTGATGCAGTTAGCGGTACATAAAAAACATAAGCTTTCTGTGCAACAATGAGGACAATCCTCAGATCACGGACCCAGTCCGCATTATTGCTACCATCAACTTTCAACTTACTTTTCTCTAGGATTATATCAATAAAACTGGGGAGCTACAGCGTGAGCTATCTACGACATAATTTGCAAGGACATTTTTAGACTAAGTTCATGATAATTAAGTTCATTTAATCAAATTATTAATGAACTCCCACTTAGATAGACATCTCTCTAGTCTTCCAAGTGATACATGATCCATGTCAACTAGCCCGTGTCCGATCATCACGTGAGACGGACTAGTCATCCATGGTGAACATCTCTATGTTGATCGTATCTTCTATACGACTCATGTTCGACCTTTCGGTCCTCCGTGTTCCGAGGCCATGTCTGTACATGCTAGGCTCGTCAAGTCAACCTAAGTGTTTCGCATGTGTAAATCTGGCTTACACCCGTTGTATGCGAACGTTAGAACCTATCACACCCGATCATCACGTGGTGCTTCGGAACGACGATCCTTAGCAACGGTGCACAGTTAGGGTGAACACCTTTCTTGAAATTTTATTGAGAGATCATCTTATTTACTACCGTCGTTCTATGCAAATAAGATGTAAACATGATAAACATCACATGCAATCAATATAGTGACATGATATGGCCAATATCATCTTGCTCCTTTGATCTCCATCTTCGGGGCACCATGATCATCACTGTCACCGGCACGACACCATGATCTCCATCATCATGATCTCCATCATTGTGTCTTCATGAAGTTGTCTCGCCAAATATTACTTCTACTACTACAGCTAACGTTTAGCAATAAAGTAAAGTAATTACATGGCGTTTATGATTGACTCGCAGGTCATACAATAAATAAGACAACTCCTATGGCTCCTGCCGGTTGTCATAGTCATCGACATGCAAGTCGTGAACCCTATTACAAGAACATGATCAATCTCATACATCACAATGCATCACATCACATCCTTCTGGCCATATCACATCACAAGGCATATGCTGCAAAAACAAGTTAGACGTCCTCTAATTTGTAGTTGCAAGTTTTTACGTGGTTGCTATAGGTTTCTAGCAAGAACGTTTCTTACCTACGTCAAAACCACAACGTGATATGCCAATTGCTATTTACCCTTCATAAGGACCCTTTTCATCGAATCCAATCCGACTAAGGTGGGAGAGACAGACACCCGCTAGCCACCTTATGCAACTGGTGCATGTCAGGCGGTGGAACCGGTCTCACGTAAGCGTACGTGTAAGGTTGGTCCGGGCCGCTTCATCCCACAATACCGTCGAATCAAGATAAGACTAGTAACGGCAAGCATATTAACAAAATCGACGCCCACAAATGCTTTGTGTTCTACTCGTGCATAGATTCTACGCATAGACCTAGCTCATGATGCCACTGTTGGGAAACGTAGTAGTAAATCAAAAAATTTCCTACGCGTTCACCAAGATCCATCTATGGAGAAACCAGCAACGAGCAAGGGGAGAGATTGCATCTTCATACCTTTGAAGATCGCTAAGCAGAAGCGTTACAAGAACGCGGTTGATGGAGTCGTACTCGCAGCGATTCAGATCGCGGTAGATCCGATCAAGTGCCGAACGGACGGCACCTCCGCGTTCAACACACGTGCAGCCCGGTGACGTCTCCAACACCTTGATCCAGCAAGGAGGAAGGAGAGGTTGGGGAAGGGCTCCAACAGCAGCACGACGGCGTGGTGGTGGTGGAGTAGCAAGGTATTCCGACAGGGCTTCGCCTAAGCGCTGCGGAGGAGGAAGAAGAGAGGTAGGGCTTTGCCGTGAGAGAGAGAGATCAAATCTTCTCTCAAAACATCCAAAACCTCAAGTATATATAGGAGGAGGGACGTGGAGGGCTGGCTTGGCCTCTACTCCAAAGAGGAGATGGCCGGCCGAATTAAAGGGAGAGTCCACCTCCCACAAGGGAGGTGGATCTCCTCCTTTTAAATCCCTTTTGCCTTATCTCCTTATCTCCAGCCACATGGGCCCACATAGATGGTCTTGGCCGACCCAATATGGGCTGGCACACCTCCTCTAAGGGCCCATGAGGTCCTTTGGTCGTCACACCCCTCTCAGGGGTCCTCCGGCACCCTCCCGGCACTCCCGGTACACTACCGATGAGCCCGAAAACTTTCCGGTGACCAAAACTGGACTTCCTATATATCAATCTTTACCTCCGGACCATTCCGGAGCTCCTCGTGACGTCCGGGATCTCATCCGGGACTCCGAACAACCTTCGGTAATCACGTATACCATTTCCCTATAACCCTAGCGTCATCGAACCTTAAGTGTGTAGACCCTACGGGTTCGGGAGACACGTAGACATGACCGAGACACCTCTCCGGCCAATAACCAACAGCGGGATCTGGATACCCATGTTGGCTCCCACGTACTCCACGATGATCTCATCGGATGAACCACGATGTCGGGGATTCAATCAATCCCGTATACAATTCCCTTTGTCTATCGGTATGGTACTTGCCCGAGATTCGATCGTCGGTATCCCCATACCTTGTTCAATCTCGTTACCGTCAAGTCTCTTTACTCGTTCCGTAATACATCATCCCGTGACTAACTCCTTAGTCACATTGAGCTCATAATGATGATGTCTTACCGAGTGGGCCCAGAGATACCTCTCCGTCACACGGAGTGACAAATCCCAGTCTCGATTCGTGTCAACCCAACAGACACTTTCGGAGATACCCGTAGCGTACCTTTATAGCCACCCAGTTACGTTGTGACGTTTGGCACACCCAAAGTATTCCTACGGTATCCGGGAGTTACACAATCTCATGGTCTAAGGAAACGATACTTGACATTGAAAAGCTTTAGCAAACGAACTACACGATCTTGTGCTATGCTTAGGATTGGGTCTTGTCCATCACATCATTCTCCTAATGATGTGATCCCGTTATCAACGACATCCAATGTCCATGGCCATGAAATCGTGACCATCTATTGATCAACGAGCTAGCCAACTAGAGGCTTACTAGGGACATGTTGTGGTCTATGTATTCACACATGTATTATGGTTTCCGGTTAACACAATTATAGCATGAACAATAGACAATTATCATGAAGAAGGAAATACAATAATAACCATTTTATTATTGCCTCTAGGGCATATTTCCAACAAATACTTCCTCCCGGAGAGCCCCTCATTCCAGATGATGGCTTGATTCATCAGAAGACTCCGAAGATACTCCCTGATCTTCTCCCGAGAACTTGTGCCCATCGCGTTTACGATTCCCTTCCACCGTCGACCCCTATGGATAACTACATACAACGTTCGTTCATACTCATTTCCAGTTGCTCTTGTTATTATAAGGCACATCAAATTATCTTACCGAGGATTCGATCATCCCTAGTTGTTCTTGTCTTTCACAAGATTCTTCGAAACGCTATCCGGTCTTCCAAAATCCTGAGTAGCTTATTGCTCTTGACCTTTCTCACCTCCTTACATGGTGGTTAATTCCATATGTCAACCAATATCCATTAAAACCCGTTGTGGTTTTCATTTGATTTATTGATTCAACCTGTGTGTGGACGCACGTAGTCATCAGTTGTTTATCATAAACTATCTTTCCGGCTGAGACGTCTTTCCAACATGAGTTGGTTCCTGACAAGTCAACCTTGATTGATTGCCCATCTAAGTCCTTTCATCTTACTTCTATTTGATCGGAGCATCGATTTTCGATACACCAATTTGGAAATCTTAATTTCCTTGGTTATTTAAGCATCAAATTATTTGGATGTTCTATGATCTGATGCCTGGTATTCTTTCTCCCTCTGATTTGGTACCAATACTCACATCAGGTCCTTTGTGGACCGCCAGACCATTGTTGGATTATTATTCGATAGCATCATTCACATTAAAATGCTTCTGATGTTTTTCCCCTGATACATGATGCCATTGGTAAATTGTGTCTTCTCCCTCTAATAAGTTGTATCCTATATTTTTGTCAGTCATGCTTTGTTGTCAAGCATGTGTTAATTACTCTTGAAGCTTGTGGTTTATGTTCCTAAGATGTCCCGATGGGTTGAACCTATGCCTTCCTTAATCCGTGTGAACCCGACAGTTTTCACGAGTCATACTCTCCTGGTGTTTTGCCAGATAATATTTCAAAAATACAAGTTCATCGAAGGCGATGAGTGAATGGAAGGTGATGCATTGATGAAGTGGGAGTCGACCTTGAACCTTGTGTTCATGCCCATGGAAACGATGTTGATCTTATCATAGAACCTTCTCCTTTCATATAATCATTCATTGTATGATTTGATCTCGTATCTTTGATCTTGTACTTTGCAATCGTGGTTCCGACCATGTTGTTGTACTTTGATATCATTCTCAAACAGGTTAAAGTGCTTGTCTTCCACAGATCAATACACTAGTCTAACCTTTATTCTGATCTACCTCCGAGTTTTATCATCGGTATCTCGAGAATATCACGAAGCTATATAACTTTTTATGAGCTCCTCATCAACTATGATATTTCACTGATTCCAGTTTCCTCGTGTTCTGAGTTGTGGGATACTCAGGGACACCGATATCTGAATCGAGAATGCTTTGCGATTCGACAACTCTTAGTAATCTTTTTTGCTTATGAGTTTGTACTCGATCATGCCATTCCAAGCTGTTAGGATACATCATCATCGTCATGCTAAGGCTTGACCATGCTATCTATGTCCTTCATCCCCGAAACACCATCCCAATAGTGCATTAAGATTACATCAAGCTTTCAACGTCATGTTGGTTGTCTCGAAAGGCATTTTTTTATTCTTAGCTAGCACTCTAACATGTGGTTTCGACAACCATTCGCTTCACCATTTCTTTGCTTGATGTCATCGCTGATCGATTACATCTTCAAGAGACTTCTTGACAATTGTTTCGTGGTCATCATCAACATTCTGAACTCTCCTAGGATATCAATTAAATTCATGAGAAGTAGCATCATTGCCCCTTGGTGATTGGTATTATCGTTGACGACATCCTTACCTTCCTTCCAAATGCAGACTTGGTCTTGTTTTGGTTGAACCTTAAGTTCTTTGTTAGCCATCTTGTGTTATTTTCTATCTTGGTGTATTACCATTTGTTGTCGAGGATGTCGTGAGAATTGCACACATCTTAAAAATTCTTGATATAGTGATACTTCTTGCTATCACCTTTCATTTCTTATATTTCCATGTTGTTTCTAACCGGAATACCGACAAATGGATTGTGATGTGTAAATTCAACACTTACGGCATAGAAACTCTGTTACCTTGGAGTTAATGAACAATAAGTCCATTCTTAGTGTATTGGCTGTTGAGCCAGCCCTCTGACATTGGTCGTGCTACTTAGTCTGTATTTCGCATGCACCTTTTGATTAATGTTTAATCGTGGGTGTTTCCTTCGGGCATCCCTCAAGATATCATCTGGTCTTGTTCACTCAATCGTGGAGATCCTTTCTTTGTGGGAATCTCGACAAATTGTTGTTGAGCCCATCAGCCACATCCTCTTCTCCCTCATGGTTCATGATGAACATTTAAGCTAGTGTTGGAAACCCTGAAAGAATTATCTTTGTGCCTAGTTCATGAAGAATATGTTTGATAAAAGAATTGTTTTTTCTATAAGTTCACATGCATTTTTGTCAGCGTGCTTACGGGAAAATTTTGTCTCGCTTCCTCTGGAATTGTTCCAATTCATTCAGGCATGTGCGAAGTATTCTATGGTTTGATAGATTTGCTACTTTCACTCCATATGTATTTCCTAACAAGCGAGGCCACTGATTGATTTGATTTGTCCTAGTCCAGACTTACACATTGAACTTTGATGTCCTCTATGATGGTCCACCATCAGAAATAGATTGCCCTTCATTCTAGAAACTTCTATGTGGACACAAATGTCTTGACATTGTGTTCATATGTCTTGCAATCCGACTCATGATTCAAGGCATGCTTGCGTCGTTCATTCTGAGATTCTTGCAACATCTCTTGTAGATCTGTGTTGCATCCTCTTTCTTCTCAGGCCTGCTGAATCTGAGGTATCCTGACACCAATCAGATATGAGGATTGGGACCATTTCCAAGAATTATAACATTTGTCCTTCTGTAACCCGATAAGGTAATGACATGCCTAACACACGTGCCCTGAAGACCTATTGTTATAGTATCTTGTTCAACTAGGTTCGCCTTTTCTCCCATGAGGAAATGGTAAGACTTATTTTGTAAGTTGTTCGTGATGGATCATTTGAGTTCTTGAAGTTTGATCTTTATCTAATGACCAGGTCGATGCTTCCCCGAAGCATGGCTTCGATACTCCAATCACCAACAAGAACATTGGAAGCGCAATGCTAAATGTTTCTTGATCAATTATCCAAACACCGTTGCATGGGAATGTCATGGATTTTCCTCGCCCCTTTTACCTAAATGCTTATCTACTTGCTAATTCTGTCATGTATATCATGCTCTGTTTTCCTTGGGAAAGATATACTCCTAAAACTTGAGTATAAACACATTTTCCTATTCATTGTTCTGGTCAATGTGATAAACACATTTTCCTTTTCATTGGTCTATTTAATGTGATAAACACATTTTCCTTTCCATTGGTCCGTTTAACCTTTCTTGAGATTATATGATCTAAGCAATAATAATTCCCTACTTAGGTAAATGCCTTGGTGAATAACTATGTCAGTAAGACCCTGTTACTTTTGTTGATAACATTCCGGTAACCGCCAGTGGACGAGAACTTTGCCTATTGGTCCGCCTCATTTTAATGAGCAGGAAAATTGTTCTATTTGTCCCCCACCCTTGGTACCGATGTTGTTGCCAACTTAACTGACAAGCTCGCCTCTGGCAGGTGTTACTACCATGACTGTGCAAGAAGTCACCATTCTTAAACCCGCATGGCGGGCCTATAACCGCAAAGTTCCACAAGATCGAAACCTGACTCTCTTGTACATCCTTAAATCCAAAGTTTTGTTACACTTGGCTTTGTACGTAAATCCTGAGCCACCATCCAAGGTAATGATGCTATTCTTGTTGTCATTGACCGGTTGTCGAAAGTTGCACATTTTCTGGCTGTCAAGGAAACTATTACTGCTAGTCAGCTAGCAAATCTTTACATATCCAGAGTTGTTTTCCTCCATGGTATTCAATTGGTGATTAGTTTAGACCGTGGCAGTTTATTCACTTCAAGATTCTGGCAAGTTTCCAAGAAGCTATGGGAACCCATTTGTCCTTCAACACCGCTTTTCACCCTCAATCCCAGGGACAAGTTGAAAGAGTCAACCAGATTCTCGAAGACGTGCTTCGAGCTTGTGTCATTTCTTTCGGCAAGAAATGGGAGGAACCTCTCCCGTATGCCGAGTTCTCCTACGACAATAGCTATCAAGCTAGTCTGAAGATGGCTCCCTTTGAAGTGTTATATGGACATAAGTGTCGGACTCCTCTGAATTGGTCAGAAACTGGGGAACATACACTTATTGGTTCGGATGTTATCCAACATGCTGAAGATCGAGTCCGCATTATTCATGCAAATCTGAAGGCTCCTCAGCCTTGTCATAAGAGTAAGTATGACCGTCATCACATAGATATGGTCTATCAACCTGGCGAAAAGGCTCATCTTCGAGTCACGCCAATGAGAGGTACACACCATTTTGGGATCAAGGGCAAGCTGGCCCCTCGATATATTGATCCTTTCATTGCTCTCGAAAGGCGTGGTAAAGTGGCATATCAACTGGAACTACCCCCAAATATTTCTCAGGTTCACGATGTGTGTCATGTGTCACAGCTTCGTCGCTGCTTCAAGGATCCTATCCGAGCAGTGGATCATGATATGTTGGAACTGCAACAAAACCTTCCTTACAAAGAGCAACCAGTCTGCATTCTCGATGAAACTAAATGTCAAACTCGCTAGAAGGTACCAAGTTCTTCAAAGTGCAGCGGGTGAATCATTCTGAAAATGAAGTCACTTGGGAACGCGAAGGTCATCTTCGTGCAGAATACCCCGAGCTCTTTCCTTCTACTTCTTAATTCTCGGGACGAGAATTCGTTTTAGTAGGGGAGAATTGTGAGACCCTGGATTTAGTGGTACAATGATCATTGTAATTAAGCTATAGTGATGACCAAGATTATGCTAATGCTTTTGCTAATCCATGTGTGATCACTTTTGTAATCAAAGCTCAATCCAAATTCCTTTGCAATTCCAATTCATTTGAAAGGTGGTTTTAAAAGTTTTGCAAACTTCAATTTCAAAATCATGCTTAGGTTGCAATTATTCCCTAAGCTATTCTAAAAATGGAACCAACATTTTATCATGTGGTTTTTTGCCTCAAAACTATTTTAGCAGAGCCCAAAACAATTAATTAAATGCCATTTGCTTTTTGAAAATACAAAATTAATCCAAAGACCACCCCAAACTTTTTGTGTCGATACCTAATATTGCAATGCAAATATTAGGCCAAGTGCCATATTTTACTAAAGATATCTAGCCCTAAAATTAAATAATTAAGAAAAAGATTTAAAACAATATAAATAAAAATAAAAATAAAAAAGAAAAGGAGAGAAACAAAAGCCCCCCTGCCTGGCTGGGCCAAGCCTAGCAGGCCGGCCCAACCGGCCTCCCCCGGGGCTATACCCACCCCCTGGAAACCCTAGCCCAGCCACCCCACTCCCTCACTCTCCCCTCACCCCGATTCCCTCCCATCCCGATCGGACCGGGACGGCGACGACACCCGCGCCCTCTCGCCGTCCGACGTTGCCGGCGCTACCCATCTCCGGCCTCGTCGCCGCCTCCTCGCCCTCCTCCCAACCGGCCCCTCAACCCCCAAAGCCCCGACCTCACCACCCGGTGCCGCAGCCGCCGCTCCCCACTCCGCTGGCGCCTCCCCATCCCTTCCCCGCCGGCCTACCCCGTGCCTTGCCGCCCCCCTTCTCGCCATCGCCGGTGAGCCCCTAGAGATCCTTCCTTCCTTCCTCCTCGCCCCTCACCCCGGTCGCCCGCACTTACATGCCCCACGACCACCGTGGCCGCGCCCCCCGCCGCCCCGCGCTAGCCACCACCGCCGCTGGCCACGACCGCGGCCATGGCCGCCGGCGAGGCCCCTGGCCCCTCCCCTAGCCGGGTCTGTTAGTGGGGATTTTGGCCCCCCACTAACCCCACTTCCCCGTGGGCCTGAACAACCCCCTTGGGTGGACGACAATGAGGGCCCACGCCCGTGTTAAACGTAAATAAAATAAATAAAAATAAATAATTAGATAATTATTTAATCAACCTAATTAATGTAATGAAGATTAATTAGTTTAGTTAATCAAATGTGTTAGAATGACATGTGGGCCGAGCCCCATTTACTCTAATTAATTTTGATTAATTCATTATGTTAAATTAATTAACTTAGGCAGAGAATGATAGGTGGGTCCCATCCCCCTAATTAATATGATTAATAATAATTAAACATAATTAAAACTATGACACTACAGGTGGGCCTACTAGTCAGGTTTGACCGGTCAACTGTGACTGTTGACTGCTCATGTCAACATGACATCATGTTAACGTCATAATTGAATTATTGAATTAAAATAATCTATTTAATTTCTAATTTTTTACCTAATAATAAAGCACGGATAATCTCTACCCGTACGTCATTAGATTAATCCCTAAAATTACCATAAATTACCCACTATGCCACGCATAAGTAAAAAAAATGATTCAGTTTTTTTTCCGGAAGTCACGGTAGTTCCTATTGCTTTATTTACAATATATCTCCTAAGGTAGCACCAGTACACGTGTGGTGGGTTGGTTCTAGCCTGAACTTGCTATTGTGGACACGCGAGTTCGAGACCTGGTTGTCTCATATTTTTCCTTTTTTTGTTTTCAATCTTTCTTTTTTGTCACAAACTAAAATGCTCTTCAAATGTCTTATTTTAAACTAAAATGCTCTTCAAATGTTTTCTTTCGAACTCTAACTTAAAATATAACATGCTATATATGAAACAAATCCTGAAAAAATGCATATAGATTTTAAATATACATGCATACACTCATTTCCCCCCCTTTTTCTGTTTTTAATCTTTCTTTTTTTGACAGATTAAAATGATCTTCAAAATATTTTCTTGTAAACTCTAACTAAAAATGCAACATGTTATATATGAAAAAATCCTGAAAAAATGTGTATAGATTTTAAATATACATTGCATATATACATACATACATACATACATGATAACTCCTTTTGTCGGCCTAATTTTTTACGCCGCATTCGTCCGAGTCAGACATGAACAATATACACGGTTTTTTCGGTCATCTCCCCCGATATTTCATCTGAGTATACATGCCTAAAAAATTCTTTCATGAAAAAATATGTATATATTTTAAATATACATTCACATAGTTTTTTCGCTCATCTCCCCCAATATTCCATCTGAGTATATGCATACCTGAAAAATTCTTTCGTCAGAAAATCTGTATTGATTTTGAATATACATACATACCTGAAAAATCCTTTCGCCAACCTAAATGTTTACTTCGCATTTGTCTGAGTCAGACACAAATGATACGCGCGGTTTTTTCGCTCGTCAACCCCTGATATTCCATCTGAGTCTGTTGGACATGAAACTCTTATTCTGATTGGACATAGGACTTTACACACACACACACACACACACACACACACACACACACACACATATATATATATATATATATATATATATATATATATCAAAACCCCAACACGCTTCTGCAGAAAATAGGCTCATCTTAGCAAATCCGTCGCCACCTTTACTGGCGGCCCTCGCGCGCGGCTGCATTGATCTAGACGCCATGCAACTCCTCCTTTCGTTCCATGGTGCCGTGAACCTGCACGCCAATTACGCCGCCGACCCACTCCAGCACCTCACCAGATTGACAAGATAGTCAACGGCCCCCACGTCCTCCACAGCCATGCCTGACGCGAACACGGTCGTGCTTGTCGACGGTACACTGGCCTCAACTCGGATGCGGCAGTGTGGTCTCCTGTTTCGGGTCTGGTATGTTAGTACCACTATATTGATCCCATCAGCCGCTATGTTAGTACCACTATATTGATCGCATCAGCTGTTGCTTCCATCAATTAATCAATGGTATAAAGGACCTTGGATGATCACATTGTATGCACATATTAGCATCGGGGAGTTGGACCGGGACAAGAAGTACTACTACTGCACCTTTTGATCATCCTAAATGTACTTGTGATTTGGCATTGATTAATCTATAAGTTGACAATGAGATGGGGAGCTCGTGGGTGTTGGGAACCACGTTGGCTCCACATGCCTCACTTTCCTCGAGTGGGAGCTCACAAGAGAAGCAGCTCTCTCGCTGGGAGACGGGCACATTCATCCCTGTTGAATTAGTCCCTCGACGTATCTTCTTCGACTTAGAGCTCAAGCTAATGTACGTGCATTTGCATGCTGACCAATTGTCCGTCTACCGTAATAGCACCTACAGTAATGGATGTCGCGAAAGCTAGGTAGCTGCTTTCTACCGAACCGTACAGTATTTGACACATACTCCCTCTATAAATAAAGAATCTAAACACTCTTATATTTGTTTATAGAGGGAGTACTATTTTTCAAGTTGAATATATCCTCTTAGGTAACCTACATCTTTCTTACCCTTCATTGTCAATGGTATCAAAAAAATTGCATGATCCCATCCAAATATATTCGATACAATACCAGAGCCTTTTATTTCAGCTATAATGATTACCAACAAAGGAATGTGGACACTAGCTCCACAAGGAGCATTTAGGTGACGATTGTTGTCAAACCCATATATTCCCGTGATTTCAAGTGAGTGATTTATGTTGTTGACATCGACAATTGTTTGAAATTTTGTGTATTTGCGAAAGCACATGCGCAAATATTAGAGGATGATCCTAATTTAGATGCGCTGGCTTGGGTATATAGCAGAGATAAAATCAAATTAATATCATTAATTTGCTTACAATGAAACCAAAACAGATCGAGGCTCCATTTATTAAGATGGCACTCAGAGTAGGTCTTGACCCCCGCCTCTCCTTTCTAACTGGCATTTGCTCCATATGATGATGAAAACCACAAGGACATGTACATAATAAAACTTGCAAAAGGATGGAAGGAAACTTACAAAAGGGCGGAACGATGAATGGGTTGATGACAATGATGACACGAAGCAATTATGATAAGTGGCGAATACATAATTTTGTTATCCCGTTGCAACGCACGGGCTCTTTTGCTAGTATGAATAAAACTTTAAAAATTAATATAAAATAATCCGTAACTCGGATGAAAATACTTTATACATGAAAGTTGCTCAGAACGACGAGATGAATTCGACTACGCTGTCTGTTCGTCTGTCACATGCCTCTAGCACGACAAACATGGAAACTTTTCCATCATTTTTGTCTATGCGGTAGTAGCCCGAGACCCGGAAAATATCGTCAGATATTGTTCCGTCCCATCCGCGACGTTTAGTACTACATTAGTGCATACATAGCTCTGCATATTGCCATGTCATGAATCGTGATTGCATCTGTGCTTTATATTTATTGTTTCTTCCCCCCTCTTCTTACCGGTAGACCCCAAGACTCACGCAGCTGTCGGGTAAGACTACGCCGTTGACAATCAGCCTTTTGCCGCAGAGCAGCAAGGCAAGCAACCCCCTTGAGCATTCCGATATCGCCCATTCCTTTCCCTCTTATTCTTTCATTAGATTTTGCTACTGTATTAGTTAGCTCCTATTCTGATGCATAGCCCATTTTTGTTAAACTGGTACTATACATGCAATAATATCAACTGCTTAGTATAGGTTGATTAAAGAATCCCTAGTGACCCCTTAGCCCTAGTTGCCCCTCCTTCATCGACGACTCGACGACTCGAAGACCCGAAGACTCGACCAACGGATCGACGAGCCAGGCCCCTCACATCATCGCACACCCCTTTAGTATGGCACTGCAGAGCTACTACCGAGTGCTGAGGGTGATACCTCACTTAGCACTCCTGGTGTTAATTCTGTAGCATAGTTAATTGGTCGTGGATATCGAGGGTGATTCCTCCTTCCCATTTATCGATAGTGACTCTTGTCATACACATAACTCGAGTGCGATCCATTGAGGGTGATTCCTTGGATATCCACTTGGTGTATAAACACACAGTTACTTCAACTTGACCTTGTTACATGTGAAAGACGGGACTAGAGGCACAGGCGATACCACCCTGGTTGAGGTGGCCCTGAGTTCCCGACAGTCTTGAGACGCGTCGGCCCCAAGGGTACCCGTGTGTGAGATGTGGTGGGATGTGCCGGTAAGGCATCTGGGTTATGTTGAGGCGTGGGAGAAGTTATGGTCTTTTGACCTTTTTCGCACTAAACCTTCACGTGGGAGAAGTTATGGGTACTCAACGTCGTTGTATCAACTGAAGCTCTTCGGACGTCAGCAATGGAGCGACGCGCGCCAGATTAGGCTGGAAGGTACAACTCTCAGAGTGAGTGTACTAGGTCTGCTTCCGGCCGCGTACGCATCGTGCAGGAGTGCAAGGGCAAGTGGGCCCACGAACCTGCACGCCTAGGAGTTAGACCGGCGGGTTGGCCTCTTCGTTGAGCCTAGGTAGGGCGACGATGTTTTGGATCCCGAGGCCGGGCATTACATAGGAAAGTGTGCCCGGCCGGAGGTGATCAAGCGTGTTGGAAATGCGGTGCACCCCTGCAGGGATGAATTCATCCATTCGAATAGCCATGTCCACGGTAACAAGACGACTTGGAGTTGTACCTTGACCTACTATAACTAAAATTGGGACTTCCATTGAAATGAATGTTGGATCCGGGGTTGCTTCCTCGTAGGGAGTCGAGGAAGAATCTCTAGGCGTGGTTTCTTAATAAAATTGCTACAATAATATGACTATATGTGAGTTACTAGTCTAGTCTCTTCTAATGCTGCAAGATGGTGAAGATGCTAGTCTTCGATAGGACTAGGCCTTCCCCCTATTCTTGCTTTCTGTAGTCAGCCGAGATATAACTCTACCCTTTGATAATGATTCATACTTAGCATAGTTCTGATGTCAGTCTTGAGAGTACTTTGGATGAGTACTCACCGCTGCTTTGCTTTCTCTTTCCCCCTCGATTTGATTGCTGTGTTCAGACGATGGAGCCCAGGAGATGGAGTACGCCGGAGATGACTACTACATCACCGCTGGAGCCTGCTACTACGCGGAGAGTGCCGACGCCTAGGAGTCGTTTAGGAGGTTCCCAGGTAGGAGGCCTCGCCTCTTTTGATCCGCTGCTTATGTTTGTGCTAGCCTTCTTAAGGCAAAACTTGTTTAACTTATGTCTGTACTCAGATATTAATTGCTTCTGCTGACTCGTGCTTGTCGAGCTTTGTATTCGAGCCCTCGAGGCCCCTAGCTTGTAATATGAATCTGTATGACTTTAATTTGTGTCTAGCGTTGTGTTGTGATATCAATCAATGAGTCCCTAATCTTGGTCGTACGCATTGCGTGTATGTTTAGCGTACGGTCGAAATTGGGGGCGTCACACCTGAGACAGACCCGCCCCGACCATCGGGCTCAAAATCTAGGCCCGAGCCTAGCCCGTGGGCAAGGTCGGGCCAGGTCGGGTCGGGCTTTTTCGGGTCGGGTCGGGCCGCGCCGACCGGGCCGGGCTGCCCATGGCCAGGTCTACCTGCAAGGATACACCTAAACACCTAGAGCTAGTGTGTTTGAGCATCATCGAAGTCATTCTGTTCTGAGAGAACTGAAGACTTATGACACTTGAAGACTGTGATCTTCCAGACGGTTAGGCGTGTGGGTCTAGAGCGTCGAAGAGTCATCGTGGACTGCCGCGTGACCAAGTTTGTACGGGTTTCGGAAGTCTCCCCTAAAGACTTACCCGAGTGATTTGGTCCTCTCTAAGTGCCTTCGGCTAAATGTGAATAAGGTGAAGACGAGGTCTTCTGAGTTCAATCTCAACCTCCCTAACCAGACGTACAATTGCCATGGCAACTGGAACCGGTCCAACAAATCCCGTGTCTTCATCAAGCAACTAGTTCTATCTCTCACTCCTACAATTCCGTATTGCACTGTGAATTCATTGCGTGTTCATCTCACTTAAGACATTCGTCGAAGACATTCCATCTTACTGTTTATCTTCATATTGTCTAAGTTTATCTTTGATACTTCTTAGCTTTCATGATGATTATGCTGCACTTGTCTGAATGTCTTCGTTGTTTCCTTAGCCATGCATAAATCCTTGATTGATATCCCTACCTGATCCTTCATCGGTTCTACTTGATTTGAATACATTTACTGTTTCAAAGCTTTTGATAAAAACCGCCTATTCACCCCCCTCTAGTCGATAACTAGCACGTTCATGAGGATGATATAAGAAGGTTTATTTGTGCTAGAGCGCATCATATCATAGGTTTTGGATGCACCGTCGAATTTTGCACCAACTCTCGAGTAAGAAAGGGTAATGCACGATACCGAAGAGGCTAGCAATATGTAGAAATGTGGGAGAGTGTATAGTCCATGAACTCACATTAGTTATAAAGAACTCACATACTTATTTAAAAGGTTTTATTAGACCTCAAAACAAATTACTACTTGATGATCCAAGGGAAAAGGTTGGGAGGATTTAACCGTCGCATGCCCCCAAACTCAAACAACAAAAGCATTTCAACAAGGAATAAAAGTGCTCCAACATCCCGGCCATGCCATGACCAACACTTAAACGAGTAGTTAATAACAAGATTTAATATCGATATCTTTACTAACCAATGATTATGAATCTATACCCTTTCATATTACTACATTAATATAATCAAACCATGCAAGCCATATTTAGTGATCTACATGCAAGTTGTAATTGTATCATTTCTATATACTTATCATTTTCAGACTAGTCAAGATAACAAGTGCATATTACCACTTCCATTTAAGACTCCCAAAAACTTTGAGTGAAGCATGAGAGTGCATTCGTTTCTATAAAATATAACCACCACCGTGCTCTAAAGATATAAGTGAAGCACATGAGCAACTACATAGCTCAAAAGATATAAGTGAATCACATAGAGTATTCTAACAAATTATGATGAATGTGTGTCTCTTTACAAAGGTGTGTCCAACAAAATATTATTGTAGCGAAGTAACAATCAAACAAAATAAAACTATGATACATGATGCTCTAAGTGAAACTCATATCATGTAATGAATAAAATATAGCTTCAACTAACATACTGATGAATCGTGGACGTAAAGAGGGAATGCCATCCGGGCATCCCCAAGCTTAGACACTTTGGTCTTCCTTTAATATTACCTTGGGGTGCCTTGGGCATCCCAAATCATAGGGTCTTACCATCGTGGGGACCATGGCAGTAGGAAAAGGGTCAAATCCCAAAATTTTTACAAAGCAGGGTCAAATTTCAATCAAATCTCGTAAAAGAGTAAAAACACGAAATTTTGCCACGGTCGGTGGACCAAGATTCCATGAGCTCCTCATCGAACCTCGCGTCAGGGACCCTGAGTGGACGGCTTTGTGCCTCATTCGGATCTACGCGTGTGTCGGGCTGTATTAGAGTAGGCACCTCTCCAGCTATGTTTCCTTGCAATGTGGTGAGATAGGTTAGATTTAACTAAAATATTTTTGCTTACTTACTACCCGTGTAAAAAATGCATGCCGCCTGCACAACCCATATATAATTTATCGTTTGTGAAGTCTAGGTCACAATAATCTCGTTTGTTTTTTATGCCAATGGTGTAACGAGAAAATAGAGTTAAATACAAGGCATATACAAACACAATATGGACATAATTATTTGCATGTAGCTCTGTAAAAATATAGTTCAAATGGTTTACCAACCTTCTCAGCCCTTCACAATCCAACACGACAAGGTTGAACGTGCAACACGCGGAGTCGGGTGCCAGCATGCACACGTCTCATGCGGTTGAACTAGGCTTGCCCGACGCGTGTGAGACGTAGATGGAGGACCAATGTCCGGTACCACATACGATAAAGACCGACATATGAGATGGCTCGGGTCTAACATATTTCTATTGGAAATATGCCCTAGAGCCAATAATAAATTGGTTATTATCATATTTCCCTATTCATGATAAACATCTATTATCCATGCTAGAATTGTATTGATCATAAACTCAGATACATGTGTGGATACATAGACAACACCGTGTCGCTAGTGAGCCTCTACTAGACTAGCTCTTTGATCAAATATGGTTAAGGTTTCCTAACCATAGACACGAGTTGTCATTTTAACGGAGTCACATCATTAGGAGAATGATATGATGGACAATACCCAACCGTAAGCATAGCATTTGATCGTACTAGTTTACTGCTACCGCTTTCTTCATGTCAAGTATCTGTTCATAAGACCATGAGATCATGCAACTCCTTGGCACATGAGGAATGCCTTGTGCGTATCAAACATCACTCCGTAACTAGGTGATCATAAAGGTACACTATAGGTATCTCCAAGGGTGACGGGTTAGCATGGATCGAGACTCGGATTTATCATTCCGTGTGATAGAGAGGTATCTTTGGGCCCTCTTGGCAATATAACATCACAAGATTCTTGCAAGCAATGTGACCAAGGAGTTAGTCATGGGATCTTGTATTACGAAATTAGGAAATAGACTTGCCGACAACGAGATTGAACTAGGTATGGAGATACTGACGATCGAGTCTCAGGCAAGTAGCATACCGCTGGACAAAGGGTACTGGATACGAGATTGACTAAATCCTTGACATCGTGGTTTGACCGATAATGATATTCATGGAATATGTGGGAGCCCGTATGGTCATCCAGGTCCCGCTACTGGTTATTGACCGAAGAGGTGTCTCGGTCATGTCTAGATGATTTCCGAACCTGTAGGGTTTGCAGGCTTAACGTTAGGTGACAATATAGTATTGTTGGGTTATGTATGTTGGTGACCGAATGTTGTTCGGAGTCCAGGATGAGATCTTGGGCGTCACGAGGAGGTCTAGAATGGTCCGGAGGTAAAGATTTATATATGGGAAGTCATATTTTGGCTACCAGAAAAGTTTCGGGGTTTTCCAGTATTGTATTAGGAAGCTTCTAGAAGGTTTTGGAAACTTACGGAGGAGTCCGGAAGTCCACCAAGGATTCCACAACGTCCCAAGGGTTTGCATGGGATGAGGGGACGCACGCTGGCCTTATTGGTCCAGGTGCACAAGTCTCTCAAGGCCCATGTGGCTTGGGAGAGGTGGAAATCCCACCCGTATATGGAAAGGGAGGGAACTAGACTAGGAGTCGAACTCCTGCCCCTTGGCTGCGCCCTAGGGATTGGAGGGTCTATTCCCCACGCCCTTTTACCTATACATAGAGAGGAGGGAGCGCCCCAAGAGGACACACCAAGCCTTTGGCGCCCCTCTCTCTCCCAAGATCGTTTTCTCCTCTGTTCGCAGTTTCGGTAGCGCTCGGCATAGCACTACCGGTATTGCTCCACCACCATATCCACCATGATGTCGTTCCGGTTGAGAACCCATCTACTAATTCTCACTCGCTCACTGGATAAAGGAGGCGGAGACACCATCGAGCCGCATGTGTGCTGAACGCGGAGGTGTCGTCCGTTCGGCGCTAGATCGGGATGGATCACGATTGGACCGTGAAGACGTACGACTACATCAACCGCGTTATATAAGATTCCGCTTAGCGATCTACAAGGGTATGTAGATACACTCCTCCTCTCGTAGCTATGCATCTCCATGGATAGATCTTGCGTGTGCATAGGATTTTTTTGTTTCCCATGCAACTTTCCCCAACAGTGGCATCATGAGCTAGGTCTATGCGTAGATGATATGCACGAGTAGAACAGAAAGAGTTTGTGGGCATTGATGTTCATTGCTTACCTCCTTAGTCTTATTTTGATTCGTAGTTTTGTGGGATGAAGCGGCCCGAAAAAACCTTACTTGTCCATGTACAAGAGACCGGTTCCACCGATTAACATGTAACCTAGTTGCATAAAGGTGGCTCGCGGGTGTCTGTCTCTCCCACTTTAGTTGAATCGGATTCTACAGAGACGGTCCTTGTAGAAGGTTAAAAGGCAACTTGATTATCACCATTGTGGCTTTGTGTAGGTAAGAATGGTTCTTACTAGTTGCCCATAGCAGCCACGTAAAACTTGCAACAACAAAGTAGAGGACGTCTAACTTGCTTTTGCAGGGCATCTTTGTTGGGGAACGTTGCATGGAAACAAAAAAATTCCTACGCACACGTAGATCTATCCATGGTGATGAGCATCTACGAGAGGGAGAGTGGATCTACATACCCTTGTAGATCGCTAAGCGGGAAGCGTTAAGAAACGCGGTTGGTGTAGTCAAACGTCTTTGCGATCCAAATCGCCATGCGTCCCGCGATCCAATCACGATCCGTCCCGTGATCCAATCACGATCCATCCCGCGAACTTGATCACGATCCGTCCCACGAACTTGATCACGATCCTTCCGATCTAGCGCCGAACGGACGGCACCTCCGCGTTCAGCACACGTACATCTTGATGACGATCTCCGTCGTCTTGATCCAGCAAGAAGGAGCGGAGAGGAAGAAGAGTTCTCCGGCAGCGTGACGGCGCTCCGGCGATGGTGGTGGAGCTATTCCGGCAGGGCTTCGCCTAAGCACTACAGAAATCCGATCTAGAGGAGAAACTATGGACTAGAGGGTAGGGTTGCACGTGGCTGAAAATCTTGTGCAAAAACCCTAAAACCCTCTAGTATATATAGGAGGAGAGGAGGCAGCCTTGGCTTCCAAGCCAAGGAGGTTCAGCCGAACCAGGAGGGACATCATATGCTACGTTTGTAGTTTGGGTCTTGTCCATCACATCATTCTCCTAATGATGTGATCCCTTATCAAATGACATCTCATGTCAATGGCCAGGAAACCTTGACCATCTTTGATCAACGAGCTAGTTCACTAGAGGCATACTAGGGACAGTGTGTTGTCTATTTACCCACACATGTAATGTGTTTCCAATCAATACAATTATAGCATGGATAATAAACAATTATCATGAACAAGGAAATATAATAATAAACACTTGATTCATTGCCTCTAGGGTATATTTCCAACAGTCTCCCACTTGCACTAGAGTCAATAATCTAGTTCACATCACTATGTGATTTACATGGTAATGAATCGAACACCCATGCAGTTCTGGTGTTGATCATGTTTAGCCCTTGGAAGAGGTTTAGTCAACGGGTCTGCAACATTCAGATCCGTGCGCACTTTGCAAATATTTATGTCCTTCTCCTCGATGTAATCGCGGATGGAGTTGAAGCGTCGCTTTATGTGTCTGGTCCTCTTGTGAAACGTTGGTTCCTTGGCCAGAGCAATGGCACCAGTGTCGTCAAAGAACAGGTTCATTGGATTCAGTGCACTTGGCACTACTCCAAGATCTATCATGAACTGCTTCATCCAGACACCTTCCTACGCCGCCTCCGAGGCTGCAATGTACTCCGCTTCACATGTAGAATCGGCTACCATGCTTTGCTTGGAACTGCACCAGCTTACCGCTCCCCCGTTGAGAATAAATATGTATCCGGTTTGCGACTTAGAGTCATCCGGATCAGTGTCAAAGCTTGCATCGATGTAACCCTTTACGACGAGCTCTTCATCACCTCCATAAACGAGAAACATTTCCTTAGTCCTTTTCAGGTATTTAAGGATATTCTTGACTGATGCCAAGTGCTCCATTCCAGGATCACCTTGAAACCTTCTCGCCATACTTATGGAAAGGCTGACATCAGGTCTTGTGCACAGCATTGCATACATGATAGAGCCTATGGCTGAAGCATAGGGGATGACACTCATCTTTTCTCTATGTTCTGCAGTCACTGGGCATTGAGTCTTACTCAACTTCACACCTTGTAACACAGGCAAGAACCCCTTCTTGGACTGATCCATTTTGAACTTCTTCAAAACTTTATCAAGGTATGTGCTTTGTGAAAGTGCTATTAAGCGTCTCGATCTATCTCTATAGATCTTAATGCCTAATATGAAAGCAGCTTCTCCTAGGTCCTTCATTGAAAAACTCTAGTTCAAATATTCCTTCATGCTTTCCAGCATTTCTATATTGTTTCCAATCAGCAATATGTGATCCACATATAATATTAGAAACGCTATAGAGCTCCCACTCACTTTCTTGTAAACACAAGCTTCTCCATAAACTTGTATAAAACCAAATGCTTTGATCACCTCATCAAAGCGCTTATTCCAACTCCGAGATGCTTGCACCAGCCCATAAATGGATCGCTGGTGTTTGCAAACTTTGTCAGCATTCTCTGGATCGACAAAACCTTCCGGTTGCATCATATACAATTCTTCCTCAAGGAAACCGTTGAGGAACGCTGTTTTGACATCCATCTGCCAAATTTCATAGTCGAAATATGCAACTATTGCTAACGTGATTCTGACGGACTTAAGCATCGCTACGGGTGAGAAGGTATCATCATAGTCAACTCCTTGAACTTGTGAAAAACCCTTTGCCATAAGTCAAGCTTTATAGACGATGACATTACTGTCCGCGTCTGTCTTCTTCTTAAAGATCCATTTGTTCTGAATGGCCTTTCGCCCTTCAGGTAATACTTCTAAAGTCCATACTTTGTTTTCATACATGGATCCCATCTCGGATTTCATGGCCTCTAACCATTTCAGAATCCAGGCCCATCACTGCTCCTCCATAGCTCGTAGGTTCATTGGTGTCCAACAACATGACCTCCAAGACAGGGTTGTCATACCACTCAGGAGTAGTACGTGGCCTTGTCGACCTACTAGGTTCAATAGTGGCCTGATCCGAAGCGTCATGATCATCATCATTAACTTCCTCTTCTACCATCGTAGGTTCCATAGAAACCTCTTTCTATGCTGCGCTACTTTCTGGTTGAAGTAAAGGTTCAACAACCTCATCGAGCTCTATTTTCCTCCCACTCAATTCTTTCGAGAGAAACTCTTTATTAGAAATGTTCTGTTCTTAGCGACAAACACTTTGCCTTCGGATCTGAGATAGAAGGTATACCCGACTATCTCTTTCGGGTATCCTATGAAGACGCATTTCTCCGCTTTGGGTTCCAGCTTTTCAGGCTGAAGCTTTTTGACATAAGCATCACATCCCCAAACTTTAAGAAACGACAACTTTGGCCTCTTGCCAAACCACAGTTCATATGGCATCGTCTCAACGGATTTTGATGGTGCCTTATTTAAAGTGAATGCAGCTGTCTCTAATGCATAACCCCAAAACGATAGTGGCAAATCAGCAAGAGACATCATAGAACACACCGTATCTAATAAGGTTCGATTATGACGTTTGGACACACCATTACGCTGTGGTGTTCCGGGCGGTGTCAACTGTGAAACAATTCCACACTATCTTAAGTGACTGCTAAACTCATAACTCAGATATTCACCTCCTCGATCAGATCGCAGGAACTTAATCTTCTTGTTACGATGATTCTCAACTTCACTCTGAAATTGCTTGAACTTTTCAAACGTTTCAGACTTGTGTTTCATTAAGTAAATATACCCATATCTACTTAAGTCATCATTGAAGGTGAGAAAATAACGATATCCACCATGCGCTGTAACATTCATTGGACCACACACATCAGTATGTATGATTTCCAATAAGTCACTTGCACGTTCCATTGTTCCAGAGAACGGCGTTTTAGTCATCTTGCCCATGAGGCATGGTTCACATGTGTCAAGTGATTCAAAATCAAGACTCCAAAAGTCCATCAGCATGGAGCTTCCTCATGCGTTTTACACCAATATGACCTAAACGACAGTGCCACAAGAAAGTGATACTATCATTATCAACTCTACATCTTTTGGCATCAATGTTATGAACATGTGTGTCATCACTATCAAGATTCAATATGAATAAACCCCTAACATTGGGTGCATGACCATAAAAGAAATTACTCATATAAATAGAACAACCTTTATTCTCTGGTTTAAATGAATAACCGTCTTGCAATAAACAAGATCCAGATATAATGTTCATGCTTAACGCAGGCACTAAATAACAATTATTCAGGTTCTTCACTAATCCCGATGGTAATCGAAGAGAGAGCGTGCCGACGGCAATCACATCAACCTTGGAACCATTTCCCACGCGCATCGTCACTTCGTCCTTTGCCAGCCTTCGTTTATTCCATAGTTCCTGCTTTGAGTTGCAAATGTGAGCAACCGAACCGGTATCAAATACCCAGGCACTACTACGAGAGCTAGTAAGGTACACATCAATAACATGTAAATCATATATACCTTGTTTGTTGTTGGCCGCCTTCTTGTCAGCCAGGTACTTGTGGCAGTTCCGCTTCTAGTGACCAGTTCCCTTGCAATGAAAGCACTCATTTTCTGCCTTGGGTCCATGCTTGGGCTTCTTTACAGGAGTAGCAACTGCTTTGCCATCCTTCTTGGTTTTACCCTTCTTGCCCTTGCCCTTGCCCTTGCCATTTTTCTTGAAACTAGTGGTTTTATTGACCATCTACACTTGATGTTCTTTCTGTATTTCAGACTCAACGACTTTTAGCATCGCAAAAAGCTCGGCGACTGGCTTGTTCATCTCGTGGATGTTATAGTTCATCACAAAGCTCTAGGAACGCATTAAAATTCAGGGGTGCTACTGCGCGAGCCATTGATCTACAACATAAATAAGCAAAGGTTACTAAGACTATTGTTCATGATAATGAGTTTAGTTAATCAAATTACTAAAGCTCCCACTCAAATTGACATCCCTCAGGTCATCTGAGTGTCACATGATCCAAATCCACCAACTCAAGTCCGATCATCACGTGAGTTGAGGTGGCTTCAATGGTGAACATCATTATGTTGATCATATCTACTATATGACCCATGTTCGACCTTTCGGTCTCTTGTATTCCGAGGCCATGTCTGTACATGCTAGGCTCGTCAAGTTTAACCCGAGTGTTCTGCATGTGCAACACTGGCTTGCACCCATTGTATGTGAACGTAGAGTCTATCACACCCGATCATCACGTTGTGTCTCAACACGACGAACTTTCGCAACGGTGCACACTCGGGGAGAACACAATTTATCTTGAAATTAAGTGAGGGATCACCTTATAATGCTACTATCGTCCTAAGCAAAACAAGGTGCATAAAAGGATTAACATCACATGCAAATCATAAGTGACATGATATGGCCATGAACTTGTGCTTTTGATCTCCATCTAGAAAGCACTGACATGATCTCCATCGTCACCGGCAAGACACCATGATCTCCATCATCTTGATCTCCATCAACATGTCGCCATTGGGGTTGTTGCGCCCAACATGCTTCTAGTACTATTGCTATCGTTTAGCGATAAAGTAAAGCATTACATAGCACTTAATGATTGACACGCAGGTCATACAATAATTAAAGACAACCTTATGGCTCTTGCCGATTGTCGTACTCATCGACATGCAAGTCGTGATAATCTATACATCACATGATCATCTCATACATCACATATACCACATCATGTAATTGGCCGTATCACAGCACAACATACCCTGCAAAAACAAGTTAGACGTCCTCTAATTGTTGTTGCATGTTTTACGTGGCTGCTACGGGTATCTAGCAAAGACTATTCTCATCTACGCAAAAACCACAACGGTGATACACTAGTTGCTTTTCAACCTTCTCAAGGACCGCCTTTGTTGAATCCGATCCAACTAAAGTGAGAGAAACTGGCACCCGCAGGCCATCTATGCAACAAGTTGCAGTCGAGGGAACCGGTCTCTCGTAAGCGTACGAGTAATGTTGGTCCAGTCCGCTTCATCTCACAATACCGCTAAACCAAAATCCGACCAAGGGAGGAAGCAATCTAAGCATCAACGCCCACAAACCTTTTGTGTTCTACTCAAGATCTCATCTACACATAGACCTAGCTATGATACCACTGTTGGGGAATATTGCATGGGAAACAAAAAAATTCCTACGCACACGCAGATCTATCCATGGTGATGAGCATCTACGAGAGGGAGAGTGGATCTATGTACCCTTGTAGATCGCTAAGCGGGAAGCGTTAAGAAACGCGGTTGGTGTAGTCGAACGTCTTCGTGATCCAAATCGCCGTGCGTCCCGCGATCCAATCACAATTCATCCTGTGATCCAATCACGATCCGTCTCGCGAACTTGATCATGATCCGTCCCACGAACTTGATCACGATCCTTCCGATCTAGCGCCGAACGGACGGCACCTCCGCATTCAGCACACGTACAGCTTGATGACGATCTTCGCCGTCTTGATCCAGCAAGAAGGAGCAGAGAGGAACAAGAGTTCTCTGGCAATGTGACGGTGCTTCGGCGATGGTGGTGGAACTATTCCGACAGGGCTTCGCCTAAGCACTGCAGAAATCCGATCTAGAGGAGAAACTATGGACTAGAGGGTAGGGTTGCACGTGGCTGAAAATCTTGTGCAAAAACCCTAAAACTCTCTAGTATATATGGGAGGAGAGGAGGCAGCCTTGTCTTCCAAGCTAAGGAGGTTCAGCCGAACTAGGAGGGAGGAATCCTCGTCCTCCACTCCTAGTAGGATTAGGACTCCTTCCTAATTTAGCTTTTTTTGCCTTTTTCCACCTTTTTCCTTTTGGGCTTTTCTTCCCAACTGCATGGGACTTGTGTGGGACTTCCACCAGACCACCAAGGGCTGGTATTCATCCTCCCACAGCCCATGTAGCCTCTTGGGTCGAAATACCCCTCCCGATGGTCTCCCGGTACACTACCGGCACTCCCGGTACACTACCGATGAGCCCGAAACTTTTCCGGCGACCAAAATAGGACTTCCTATATATCAATATTTACCTCCGGACCATTCCGGAGCTCCTCATTACGTCCGGGATCTCATCCGAGACTCCGAACAACCTTCGGTCACCACCATACATAACTCTATACTACCGAAACGTCACCAAACTTTAAGTGTGCAGACCCTGCGGGTTCGAGAACTATGTAGACATGACCGAGACACCTCTAAGGTCAATAACCAATAGCGGGACCTAGATGCCCATATTGGTTCCTACATATTCTACGAAGATCTTTATCGGTCGAACCTCTATGTCAAGGATTCAGTTAATCCCATATGATGTTCCCTTTGTTCTTCGGTATGTTACTTGCCCGAGATTCGATCGTCGGTATCTTCATACCTAGTTCAACCTCGTTACCGGCAAGTCTCTTTACTCGTTCTATAATACAAGATCCCGCAACTAACACTTAGTCACATTGCTTTCAAGGCTTATTGTGATGTTGTATTACCAAGTGGGCCCTGAGATACCTCTCCGTCACACGGAGTAACAAATCCCAGTGTTGATCCATGCCAACTCAACAGACACCCTCGGAGATACCTATAGAGCACCTTTATAGTCACCCAGTTACGTTGCGACGTTTGATACACACAAGGCACTCTTCCAATGTTCATGAGTTGCATGATCTCGTGGTCATAGGAACACATACTTGACATGCAGAAAACAGTAGCAATAAACTGACACGATCATATGCTACGTTTGTAGTTTGGGTCTTGTCCATCATATCATTCTCCTAATGATGTGATCTTGTTATCAAATGACATATCATGTCAATGGCCAGGAAATCTTGACCATCTTTGATCAACGAGCTAGTTCACTAGAGGCATACTAGGGACAGTGTGTTGTCTATTTACCCACACACGTAATGTATTTCCAATCAATACAATTATAGCATGGATAATAAACGATTATCATGAACAAGGAAGTATAATAATAAAAACTTTATTCATTGCCTCTAGGGCATATTTCCAACAATCTTGTGATGTGATATGGCCAAGATGTGATATGATATACGTGATGTATGAGATGATCATGTATTTTATAGTTATCATGACTTGCATGTCGATGAGTATGGCAACCGGTAGGAGCCATAGGGTTGTCTTTAATTTATTTGTGTCATTTGCTTTACTTTATCGCTATGAGTTAGCAATAGTTGTAGAAGCAATAGTTGGTGCGACAACAACATGACAACACGATGATGGATATCATGGTGATAGAGATCATTGTGTCATGCCGGTGACGATGGAGATCATGCTGGTGCTTTGAAGATGGAGATCAAAAGCACAAGGTGATGATAGCCATATCATGTCACTTATAGGATTTGCATGTGATGTTTATGCTTTTATGCATCTTATTTTTCTTAGGACGACGATAGCATTATAAGATGACCCCTCACTAAAATTTCAAGCTAAAGGGTGTGATATACTCTATGTTCGCATACAACGGGTGTAAGCTAAATTTACACACGCAAAATACTTTAGTTAAACTTGATGAGCCTAGCATGTAGAGGCATGGCCTCGGAGAACAGGAGACTGAAAGGTCGAACATGAGTCATGTAGTAGATATGATCAATATGGAGACTTCACCATTGAAACCACCTAATCCCACGTGATGATTAGACTTGGGTTCGTGGATTTGGATCATGTCACACTTAGACAACCCAAGGGATGTTGATTTGAGTGGGAGTTCTTTAGTAATATGATTAATTGAACTCATTATCATGAACATAGTCTAAATTTGTATTTGAAAATTATGTTGTAGATTAATAACTCACGTTGTAGCTCCCCTGTATTTTGATAGGTTCCTTGAGAAAGGCTAAGTTGAAAGATAGTGTAAGCAATAATGCGAGTTGGGTCTGTGATCCGAGGATTCTCCTCATTGCTGCATAGAAGGCTTATATCCTTGATGCACCACTTGGTATGCCACCCCCTTAAGCATTGTCCGTGGATGTTGTGAACATCTGGCAGACACATTTTGATGACTACTTGATAGTTTAGTGCGCCATGCTTTACGGCTTAGAATCGGGGCTCCAAAGAGGTTTTGAACGTCACAGAGCATATGAGATGTTCCAAGAGCTGGGATTGCAATTTCAGGCTCATGCCCGTGTTGAGAGGTATGAGACCTCGACAAGTTCTTTGCCTACAAGATGGAGGAGAATAGCTCAATCGGTGAGCATGTTCTCACATTGTCTGGGTGCTACGATCGCTTGAATCAAGTGGGAGTTAATCTTCGAGATAACATAGTGATTGACAGAGTTCTCCAGTCACTATCACCAAGCTACTAGAGCTTTGTGATGAACTATAACATGCAAGGGATGTAGATGATGATCCGTGAGCTATTCGCGATGCTTAAGGCCGTGGAGGTAGAAATCAAGAAGGAGCATCAAGTGTTGATGGTTAAATAAGACCACTAGTTTCAAGAAGGGAAACTTCAAGAATGGCAAACTAGTTGCCGCTCCAGTGAAGAAACCCAAGGTTGAACCCAAACCTGAGACTAAGTGCTTATATTATGAGGGGAATGGTCACTGAAGCGAAACCGCCCCAAATATTTGGCAGATAAGAAGGCTGACAACGTCAATAAAGGTGTATTTCATATACATGTTATTGATGTGTACCTTACTAGCTCTCGTGGTAGTGCCTGGGCATTAGATACCGGTTCAGTTGCTAATATTTGTAACTCAAAACAAAAGCTACAGAATAAACGAAGACTAGCTAAGGGCGAGGTGACGATGTGTGTTGGAAGTGTTTCCAAGGTTTATGTGATCACCATCGCACACTCCCTCTACCTTCGGGATTAGTGTTCAACCTAAATAATTGTTATTTGTTATTTGCGTTGAGCATGAACATGATTAGATCATGTTTATTGCAATACAGTTATTCATTTAAGTTAGAGAATAATGGTTGTTCTGTTTACATGAATAATAAATTCTATGATCGTGCACCCAGTGTGAATGGTTTACTGAATCTCGATCCTAGTGATACACATGTTCATAGCACTGATGCCAAAATATGCAAGGGCACTGCCGCTAAGGTCATATTGGTGTAAAGGGCATGAAGAAACTCCATGCTCATGGATCTTTGGACTCACTCGATTTCGAATCGCTTGAGACATGCAAACCATGCCTCATGGGAAAGATGACTATGACCCAATTTTTTGGAACAATGGATCGGGCAAGTGACTTGTTGGAAATCATACATACCGATGTGTGTGGTCCGATGAGTGTTGAAGCATGCAGTGGATATTGTTATTTTCTTACCTTCATGGATTACTTGAGTAGATATTGGAATATTTACCTAATGAAATACAAGTCTGGAACTTTTGAATAGTTCAAAGCAAATTTGTGAGTGAATTGAAGATCCTTGATGTCTACTACGCAACTTTATTCTTGTAGACTCGTGTTGGGCCTCCAAGCGCAGAGTTTTGGAGGACAGTAGCAATTTTCTCTCAAGTGGATGACCTAAGGTTTATCAATCAGTGGGAGGTGTAGGATGAAGATGGTCTCTCTCAAACAACCTTGCAATAAAATACAAGAAATCTCTTGTGTCCCCAACACACCCAATACAATGGCAAATTGTATAGGTGCACTAGTTCGGCGAAGAGATGGTGATACAAGTGCAATATGGATGATAGATATAGGTTTTTGTAATCTGAAAATATAAAAACAACAAGGTGGCAAGTAACAAAAGTGAGCACAAACGGTATTCCAATGCTTGAAAACAAGGCCTAGGGTCCGTACTTTCCCTAGTGCAATCTCTCAACAATGCTAATATAATTGTATCACATAACTATCCATCAATGTGCAACGAAGAATCACTTCAAAGTTCTTACCTAGCGGAGAACATAAGAATAAATTGTTTGTAGGGTACGAAACCACATTAAAGTTATTCTTTCCGATCAATCTATTCAATAGTTCGTACTAGAATAACATCATATGATACACTTCAACCAACTCTAATGAAACCTAGATACTCCAATGTCACCACAAGTATCCATGAGTTAATCATACGATATGCATCAAATAATTTCAGATTCATAATACTCAATCCACACAAAGAACCTCAAAGGGTGCCCCAAGATTTCTATCGGAGAAAGTAAGACAAGAACGTGTACCAACCCCTATGCATCTATTACCCCAATGTCACCACGGGAATCCACAAGTTGAGTACCAAAACATATATCAAGTGAATCAATAAAACACCCCATTGTCACCACGGGTATTCGCATGCAAGACATATATCAAGTGTTCTCAAATCCATAAAAGTATTCAGTCCGGTAATGAAATCTCAAAGGGAAAACTCAACTCATCACAACTAGATAGAGTGAGAAACACATCATATGATTCGACTATATTAACAAAGCCCGTGATACATCAAGATCGTGACATCTCAAGAACACGGGAGAGAGAGATTAAACACATAGCTACTAGCACATACTCTTGCTACTTCTAGAGCATGCGTTGGTTTCCCGTGAAGAGGAACGGTTTGATGCAGCAAAGTAGATAAGTATTTCCCTCAGTTTTTGAGAACCAATGTATCAATCCAGTAGGAGATACAAGCGAGTCACCAATATATGTACCTGCACAAAGAATCAAACTCTTGCACCCAAACCTATAAAGGGGTTGTCAATCCCTTCACAGTTACTTGCAAGGATGAGATCTAATAGAGATAGATATAATAAGATGCTTGAACGGAAAGTAAAAATAAAAGTAAAAATAGGGCAGACAGTATTTTTGGTATTTTTGATTTTAGATCTGAAAGTATAATATGGAAAATAGACCCGGGGGCCATAGGTTTCACTAGATGGCTTCTCTCATGATGGCAAGTATTACGGTGGGTGAACAAATTACTGTCGAGCAATTGATAGAAAAGCGAATAATTATGAAGATATACAAGGCAATGATTATGCATATAGGCATCACGTCCGTGACAAGTAGACCGAAACAATTCTGCATCTACTACTATTACTCCACACACTGACCGACTCCTGCCTGCATCTAGAGTATTAAGTTCATGAAGAACAGAGTAATGCATTAAGTAAGATGACATGATGTAGAGGGATAAAATCAATCAATATGATGAAACCCCCATCTTTTTACTCTTGATGGCAACAATACAATACATGCCTCGCTACCCCTACTTTGTCACTGGGTGAGGACACCGCAAGATTGAACCCAAAACTAAGCACTTCTCCCATTGCAAGAATTACCAATCTAGTTAGCCAGACCAAACCAATAACTCGAAGAGACTTGCAAAGATATGAAATCATGCATATAAGAGTTCAGGAAAGACTCAAATAATATTCATGGATAATCTGAACATAATCCCACAATTCATCGGATCTCAACAAACACACCGCAAAAGAGTATTACATCGGATAGATCTCCATGAAGATCATGAAGAACATGGTATTGAGGAGCAAAGAGAGAGAACAAGCCATCTAGATACTAGCTATGGACCCGTAGGTCTATGGTCAACTACCCATGCATCATCGGAGGGGCAATGGAGTTGATGTAGATGCCCTCTGTGATCGAATCCCCCTCCGGCAGATTACCGGAAAAGGCTCCAACACTGGATCTCTCGGGAACGGAGGCTTCTGGTGGCGGAAAAGTGTTTTCGTGGCTCTTTTTGATAATGATGGAATATATGGGAATTTATAGGTCGAAGATTAGGGTTAGGGGAGCTGCTGTGGGCCCACAAGCCTGGCCAGTGCGGCCTACCCCCCTGGCCGCGCCCCTAGGGCTTGTGGCCCCACGGTGGCTCCTTTGCCTTGGTTCTCAAGTCTCGTAGATTCCTTTTGTTCCAGAAAATTCCTTCCGAAGGTTTTATTCCATTTGGACTCCATTTAATATTCCTTATCTGCAAATCTCAAAAACAAGGAAAAACAGAAACTGGCACTAGGCTCTAAATTAATAGATTTTTGTCCCAAAAATAATATAAAAGAGCATATTAATGCATATAAAACATTCAAAACAGATAATATAATAGCATGGAACAATCAAAAATTATAGATACGTTGGAGACATATCAACTCTCAACCTGCGGAGGATTACTCACACATTATCATGGTGAGAAAGAGAGATTTGTTGATGGAGAGGTGCAGCCCTCAAGGAATGGAGGCAATGGCAGGCACGGCGCCGGCGACGGGCGGCGGCGGTGGCGAGGGTGGTGGACCCTTGCCCCTCCTTCTTCCTTGGTCTTGGTGATGCAATGGAGGATCCTCTCCCCTTCTTGTCTGCTGCCCAGGGAGTGGCAAATTCGTGGCTCTTGGGTTGTCCTACGAAATTAGGGTTTTCCTCTCCTTATATGTGCCTCTGTGGTGCTCTATGGCCCTCCGATGGATGGACCCTTCATCAAATGGCTCTTGGGCACCTCTAGAACCTTCCTAGGGGCTCCTAACATCCCACATGAGTCCCCAAAGTCGTGGCTTGACCGAATATATCAGATATGGTAAGTGTGAGACCCAATTACGTCATCAATTCTCATGATCCCGTAATCAGATATTTTCCTTCAGTAAAACGGGTCTCCAGATCGCATCTAAACTCTTTTTTGGACGAATTTGTAGTCCAGAATCATTGTCATAAAATTTCCCACACTTTCCTAGTTTTAACTTGTTCCATTTAACGCAATCTTCGTTGGTCAAACTGACGGTCTCTAAAAACTCTTTGTGCACAGATTTCAGGAAAGTCAGAGTCCTCCTCCAACAAGGCTTCTTTTTTTTTGATAATTTCCAATTAACTCCTACATGTCAAAGTGTGAAACAAGAAATTGTGCAATTTTGTAACCATTAATATGTTAGTCCCAATAAATCATAAAAAAATAGTAAAAACATAGGCAAATATGACATGAATACTTCCTAAATTATCGATACGTTGAAGATGTATCAATCATCGTGACAAGAGGATAAATTGTCTGCGATGTGATTGTGGAGATGAATATCCGCGTTACGAGTTTGGTATGCATTTTATGACAACGTGGAATTGTTTCACAGCTCACGCCACCTTTAACACCATAGTGTAATGGTGTGTCCGAACATCATAACCATACTCTGTTGGATATGGTGCGTTCTATGATGTCTCTTATCGTTTTGCCACTACCTTTTGGGGTTATGCATTAGAGACAAGTACATTCAATTTAAATATGTCACCATATAAATTCGTTGACATGACACCGTATGAATTATGGTTTGGCAAGAAACCTAAGTTGATATTTCTTAAGGTTTCGGTTGCGACGCTTATGTGAAAAGGTTTCAGCCTGATAAGCTCGAACCCAAAACGGAGAGGTGCGTCTTCATAGGATATCCTAAGGAAACAATTGGGCACACCTTCTATCTCAGATCAAAAGGCAAGGTCTTTGTTGCCAAGAATGGATCCTTTCTAGAGAAGAGGTTATCTCGAAAGAAGTGAGTGGGAGGAAGGTAGAACTTGATAAGGTTATCGAACCTTCACTTGAATTGGAAAGTAGCGCAACGCAAAAAAGTGTTCCTGTGATGCGTACACTAGTTGAAGAGGAAGCTAATGATGATGGTCATGAAACTTCGTATCAAGTTACTACCGAGCCTCGTAGGTCAACAAGGACTCGTACTGCCCCTGAGTGGTACGACAATCCTGTCTTGGATGTCATGTTGTTAGACAACAGTGAACCTACGAGATATGAAGAAGCGATGGTGCTCCCAGATTCCGACAAATGGCTAGGAGCCATGAAATCCGAGATAGGATCCATGTATGAAAACCAAGTACGGACTTTGGTAGACTTGCTCGATGACCGATAGACCATTAAGTACAAATGGATCTTTAAGAAGACAGACATTGATGGTAATGTCACCATTTATAAAGTTTGACTCGTCACAAAGAGGTTTCCGGCAAGTTCAAGGAGTTGACTACAATGTGACTTTATCACCCATAGAGATGCTAAAGTCTGTTGGGATTATGTTAGCAGTTGCTACGAATGATTGTTGGACGCAAAAGTTTCTATTTTGCAACAAGATCAAATCAACTACCACCCAACATGATCCTAAAGGATTTACTTGGCACAAAAACTAATTAAAACATAAAAACACAATCATAACAATAGCATAATTTTGTAAACACTCAAGAACATAAAGAAAAAGACAAATATACTTTTATTCATTGGGTTGCCTCCCAAATAGCATTATCGTTTTACACCCTAGCTAGGCATAATGCATAGAGTCAAGTATTGACATCTTTAGTTTTTACCACCTTTGTGAAGGATTTCTCAAACCTGGAGGCTCTTCACGCTTACCCAAAATTTCAGGAGAAGATACCATCTTGATATCTAAAATATCCAAACGCTTATTGCAAAGAGTAATCAAAGTATTCATGCGAATTAGGTTTACACTAATATGTTTAAGAGGTTCATCATATTTTTGCAACTCGACCAAATGTTTATGTAAATCACCCAATTTTTCTAAAATTTGAACCCCTTCTTGTGTAACAGAAAACCCCTTTTTTGGTGGAGGAACCCCCAATATCCCTTATAAAATATCGTAAGAAGTATTGGCATCAAGCTCAGTAAAGTTTTCTTTAGCGGCAAAATCCAAGAGTTGTCTATGATGCAAAGCTAATCCTATGTAAAAATTTCGAAGCAAAATCTTTGCATCCCCCTTTAGATTGCAAATGCGATAGGGTTCCATTAAACTATACCATGCATCTTTTAGATTTTCCCCTTGTTTTTGTTTGAAGTATAGAACTTCAAAATCTGGTGACAAGGGGGTAGTGGTGCTAGTCATAAGAAAAAGATATATAACAAGAGATCTGATGAGAAAAGGCAAATGAAAAAGAGGGCAAATAAAATGGCATTTTTTGTGAAATGGAAAATAATGTAAATTGCAAGGAGATGAGATTTGTGATTAGAAACCTGATAGATGTTGATGATGTCTCCCCAACAACGGCGCCAGAAATTCCTTTGACGTGGCTTGAGACTGTGTTGGTATTTCCCCAAAGAGGAAGGGATGATGCAACATATCTACGACAAGTATTTCCCTCGGTTATGAAACCAAGGTTATCGAACCAGTAGGAGAACCGAGCAACACTATGTAAATGGTACCTGCACACAAAGAACAAATACTTGCAACCCGACGTGTAAGAGAGGTTGTCAATCTCTCCATGATAAAAGATAGATCAGTTTATACGAGATTGGATAACTAGATTGCATAAGAACACTAAATAAAAGATGCAAATAAAAAATCCAGCAAGTTTTTTTTGGGTTTTTTGAATAATAGATCTGAAAGAAAATGCCAAAAAAGATAGATCGGAAAGCAATATGTTACAAGATAGACCCGGGGGGCATAGGTTTCACTAGTGGCTTCTATCATGAGTATAACACATGGTGGGTAAAAAAATTACTATTGGGCAATTGATAGAAGATCAAATAATCATGACGATATCCAAGGCAATGATCATTATATAGGCATCATGTCCAAGATTAGTAGACCGAAACAATTCTGCATCTACTACTATTACTCGACACTTCGACCCCTATCCAAGATGAATCTAGTGTATTAAGTTCATGGGGAAACAGAGTAATGCAATAAGAACGATGAAATGATGTAGACAAGATCTATTAATGTAGGAATATACCCCATCTTATTACCCTTAATAGCAACGATACATGCATGCCTCTCTGCCCCTTCTGTCACCGGGATAGGATATCGCAAGATCAAACCCATCAGAAAGCACCTCTTCCCATGGCAAGAAAAATCGATCTAATTGGCCGAACTAAACCAAAGATTTGAAGAAGAAATATGAGGCTATAAAAAATCATGCATATAATAGATCAAAGAAGACTCAAATAATATTCATGGATAGAAACTGATCATGAACTCAAACTTCATTGGATCCAAACAAACACACCGCAAAAAGTCATTACATCAAATAGATCTCCAAGAGACCATTGTGTTGTGAATCAAAAGAGAGAGAGAAATCCATCTATCTACTACCTACAAACCCATAGGTCTATGGTGGAGTACTCACGTGGCATCGGAGAGGCACCCATGAAGACGATGCACCCCTCCGTGATGGTGTTAGATTGGATATCATGGTTCTAGAACTTGTGGAGACTGGAATTGTGTTTCGTCGACTTCCCTAGAGTTTTTGGAATATTTGGGTATTTATAGAGTTTATAGGTGGTGGAGGAGGGTTCCGTGGGCCCCCACAACCCACCAGGGCGCGTTTGGACTCTCTAGCGCGCCCTGGTGTCTTGTGGGCTCCATGGGCCTCTTCTCGGGTGCTTCCTTGGTTCCCAAGTTGTCTTCTGGTCCAAAACAAATCTCCAAAAAGTTTCGCTTCATTTGGGATCCATTTGGTACTGATATTCTGCGAAGTAAAAGATAAGCAAAAAGTAGCAACTCGCACTAGGCACTATGTCAATAGGTTAGTCCCAAAAAATGATATAGAGTATCTATAAAATGATTGTAAATCATCCAAGCTTGATAATATAACAACATGGAACAATGAAAAATTGTAGATACGTTGGAGACGTATTAGCATCCCCATGCTTAATTCCTGCTCATCCTCGAGTAGGTAAATGATAAATATAGAATTTTTGATGTGGAATGCTGCGTAACATGTTCATCCCAAATTCTTTTCTTTTGTAGCATGGACATTTGGACTTTTAAATGGTTCAAAGCAATAGTCTAGTTTTAACATGAAGGCTTTAATACTCAAGGATACTAACAAGCAATCGTGTGACGGTGTCCTAGACTAGGGGGTACACACCACATCATCTCCCAATAGGTGGGTCGGGCCAAGGACCCCTAGGGCGGTTCATTAATGGGCCAGTTCGGATAGCCCATGATGCATATGAAGAAGATTCCACAAGACTTGGTGATCAAGACAAGGACTCCTCTCCACCAACGTAGCCGACTAGGACTCTTGTTATCCTAGGCCTCTGGTGTGTTATATAAGCCGAGGCCAGGCTAGTCATTCGGGACAACCAGATCATGATAGATCATATCAACATACGAGCATAGCTCTTAGGGTTTAGACCACTACATACCATCTCGAGGTAGATGAACTCTGTACTCGATACACCATCATCAATACAAACAAAGCATGACGTAGGGTTTTACCTCCATCAAGAGGGCACGGACCTGGGTAAATATCATCTCCCTTGTCTCCCGTTACCCATCGATCCAAGACCCACAGATCGGGACCCCCTACCTGAGATCCACCGGTTTTGACACCGATATTGGTGCTTTTATTGAGAGTTCCGCTGTGGGATCACTAGAAGGATCGATGGCTCATCTGCATATTGCAGTTTTTCTGGACACCGAATTTGTGTTCGTCGTCCCTGTTTTCTCAAGCGTCTCTTTGATGATTACTTCAGTGGAATTGTGCGGCTTTGTATCTACAACAACCCTGCAAAATTTTGTTGTTTTCCGATGGAGGAATCTACAACAATCTTCAATATACTGAAGTCATGTCGAATCTGGATGGGAATCTGGATAAGTTTTGGGCGAGGCGTCCAGTATCTAGCTCAGATATCCGTTGGAAAATCCCACCGTTCACGGACTGCGGAATTCTTATACCGATCATCCCTCAAAATTTGATCTAGATCCGACCATCCAAACTCCGAGAAAAATCCGATGAGTACGCCGAATTTGGGATCTATTTTCTGCATGAAAACGAATCCAACCTAAGTTCATCTTTTTCATGAACGGGTTGTCAGACGCCCTTTTGAAGGAAATTTTCTCGTCATCTCGGTTAGCCGACCAAGAGTTTGGCATCGTGAGTGCCAATCATCAAGAGAACCTCGTCATCCGCAAGTTTTACGGGCCGGGCGCTTTGTTGTTTCACCAATCCAGCATTGACCACGTCACGAATTCCGACTGCGTCGACATTGCCACGATGTTGCTTTTTCAAGCTCACGCCCACCACGCTGACCTGCTTTGACACATCGGCTGGCATGAGGCTCTAGCGTCATCTTACCGACCTGCTCCATCACCTCGGCTAGACTGTGGGCTTCGTCATCTCCTCATCAACCTGCTCTGGGGACTTCGGCATCACCAGTCGACCAGCTTCGACACCTCGGCTGGCATGAGACTTTGGCGTCACCAGCTGACCTTCTTCGACACCTCGGCTGGCCAGAGACTTCGGCTTCACCAACCGACCTGCTTCGACACCTCGACTGGCATGAGACTTCAACATCACCAGCCGACCTGCTCCGTCACCTCGACTAGATCGGGGGCTTTGCCATCTCTTCATCAACCTGTGCCAGGGACTTTGGTGTCACCAGCCGACTAGCTTCGCCATGTTAGCTGTACCGGGGACTTCGCCTCGCTACATTGATCGTGCAGCAACGCCACTTCATCAAGCCGAACTCTTCGCTCAGCCACCTCGGTGCCCAGACCATATTCTTTTAATTATTTGCTTCACTTAAATTAACTAAGTAGAAGATTTTTTTTAAAAATTAATAATACGATTATTACCTTTATTTGTTATTACTCTTGGCTTGGACTATATTGTGTGCACAGGTAATCGACTTTGGCTGTGTCATGCGGCCACCTTGGCATGTCTACATTGTCGTCTCGCCTCCATCAACCAAAATGTCTCGTCAACATGGTCGACGGACGTGCGGGCTTCGCCATCACGGAGCCGAACTACTCCGTCTGCTCGACTAGACTGGGGGTTTCTCCTCGGCCCTTTGGAAGTGTTGTGTTGTCACTTCATCAACCCGAGCTCTACTTCGTCTACCTCGTGACCGGCTTGGGGGCTAGGACCTTGAACCACTACAAGCTCGACACACGTCACAAGCACATTAACCAACTAAGTCGCTTTCATGCTCAACTTTCTTCAATTCTTCACTTTTGTTCGGTTCAACCAAGCATTATATTTGTGTTAAATAAAAAAGTTTGTTTATTAAAAACACTTTCTTCTCCCATGATAATTGGGGGCTTCGCCGTCACGCTGCCGAACTACTCTCCTCGGCCGGACCAAGGACCTCGCCGCAGCAACCGTGTTGCGTTGCCACTTCTCGATCCGAGCTCTTCGCTCAGTTACCTCGGGCATGGGGGCTGGGAAATCAGCCAAACTGAGGACTACATCTTTGTACCGCCACAACCCCGAACCGCACTGAGCACATTAACTAGCTAAGTCGCTTTCGTGCTCAGCTCTCTTTGAAATTTTACTTTTTGTTCGGTGCAATCAAACATTATACTTTTTGTTAAACAAAAAACTTTGTTTGTTAAAAAATTTATTTACCCAATTTAACCGGGTGGTCTTAAATTTGTATGAGCCGTTTTATAATAAATGTGTTTTCTTCTTAGTCGTTGCAAAGTCTTTTTCTTCTACTCCTTTTCCGACACTAGCGTGTGGTCAATAGCCAGATAGCCCAGTTTATTTCTAAAGCCGCTCGAGTTTAGTTTGCTAAATAGGCCTCAAAGAAACACTCCGCCTTCGGGATATGGAGGTTGAAGCCAAAGGTTGACCCGCTTGGAGTCCGGAGATCGGGTGTATCATGTTAAAGCACGATCGAGGCACAAATTAGATTTTAGACCAATTTTGGATTGGCACAATTTTCTTTTGTCTAAATATAAAGTTTTTTTTGCATATGTTTTTTGTTATTTCCGAGCATAACTCTTGAAGTACAATGCTAGATGCATTTCACGCATCGGCAGTATTAAAGGGGGTTTGCGGTAAACACCGAACCGACCAAACATCGAGGTACTCCATGCAGTCCTCGGCAAAATGTCCTCAATATTTCGCCTTTATATACATTGATTTCAAGTTGTGTCTTTGGTCTATAGCTGGATTACCCGGCTCCTATGCTTACCTCTTACGTTTCCGCTTTGTTCGGCTAAGGGGTAAAGGGAGAACCACTGCGATTGTCACTTCCGGTTTAACTGGTTAAGTGCCTCAGTTGGAGAAAGCCGAAAGATGACTGTCACAACTAGCATAAATCGGTCAGCGAACCGTAGGTGGTGTTCAACCAAATATAGCCGATCGAGGTTATCCGAGTAAAACGAAGGGCCTTTATTTCTTGAAAAGGCTATGTTGTGGGTGGTTCGTCCTCGAATAATCCGAGGAGTCGACGCATACCGGGGGCTATTAAGTTTCCCCCAAATATATGCTCCTTTGACTAAGTGAAAGTTATAAAGCCCGGATATCTGATTGCCTTGTTTCCGCTAACAAAACTGCCTCCGAGCACCGGTAGGTCGGCTAAGGGTTGTCTTGTTATTGCGGAAACACCCTGCGTAGCATCTACAAAGGAGTAGAAGCCGATGATGGGCCACTCTCAAATGATAAACGGTCAAAAAGGAGTCAAAATAGCATACAACATAAAATCATTTGTATTCAATATGCGAGTGTTGCCTTCCGTAATCATCGTTATAAAGCCATAAATATTTATCAATTTGATTTAAGATCTTGGCCAAGCTGGGTTGCCTGGCTCCTATGCTTATCCCCTACGTCCCCGATTGTTCGACTAGGGGCTAAAGGGAGCACCTCTATGATTGTTACTTCCGGCTCATCCGGGTTAGTATCTCAGACTGGGTGAAGCCGAAAGCTAGCCATCTTAAGAATATAATTGGTCGGCAATGATGGAAGTGAAAATTTTGGTTCATTAAAGATCACAAAATTCGGGAACATTCACCGAACTAAATCCTCAATATTTTTCCTCCCACATTGATCGGAGTTGGGGTTTCATGATCATGGTCAACATAATATCCTGGGAAAAGGAACTTATAAATGAACTATTTCTCCCAGAAGATGTTTCTTACATAGTAATATAACATATCTCTCCGTGTACCTTTGTTTATAAAACTGTATGGACGGATTGCCTTGTTTGCCGTAAATCTTTGCCTTTATAAAGGTTTTATAAAGTAGGACAAACACTCCTCAGCTACTAGCCAAGGAGGTTGAAGCCAATGGTCGGTCAACAAAGTCTTGTACAATGCGGATCTGAGCATTAATGATGTAAAGTACTTGGATACATAGAATCATTACAAATAAATTATGTCAAACGTAACAAAGTTTGTGCCAAACAAATATCGATCCTTAATTCGACCACCCATGCCCAAATCAAGGCTCGGGGGCTACTGCATTTCCTATTCAATGCAGCAAATTCAAAGTGCAATATGGTTTCTAAGGAGATTCGATCCTTTGGTTGGTCGGCCGCACCCAACCCGAGTCTCGGAAACTACTGCGTACCACATTTACATCCCTAACGAATGTTGTCGAGCAAGAGCTTGATCCTCAGGCCGATTTTGCAAATTGACCTAAGTCTCAGGGGCTACTGGGATTAGTGGTTTTATTTTGATTACTATTTTTTCCTTCAGGGGCATCTCAGGTTTTATACCGACACGCACCTTGAGGGCTACTGGCTATATATCCCCACAGAGAATAAATTGCACTAATCGAAAATATCCACAAAAAATCAGCCCGCGGTTGGGGTGGTGCACCACCTTGGAAGCAGTCCGGCATAAAGCTCAGGGGCAAGTGGCTAGCTCCATAGAGGGCATTTATGGCATTAAGCTCGGCTGAATTCATTCAATATTCTAAAGACCGAGGTAGTTGATGACACCTCGGATGCTGATCATCTTTGGAGCTCGGATGCGGTCTCGCGTTGGAGCTCGGAAGCATTCCGGCATAAAGATCAAGATCGAAGACACTTCGGAAGCAATCTGGTATAAAGCTCGAATGCAAACGGCTGGCTCCATAAAAGGCTATCCCGATATTTAAGCTCGGATGAACTACTTCAAATATTCAGAGGCCAAGGTATCCTATGACACCTCGGATGCTGACTAGTGTTGGAGCTTGGGCTCAAAAAGACACCTAGGATACAGTTCGACATTGGGGCTTGGACACAAGAGGATACCGCCAGATGGAAACACTTCGGACCGGAGTTATGGCGTAAAAATAATGCGACATTAATACAGGACGATAACTTAAAGAGCTCCTTGGATGCCCAACTTGTGAACTCTTTGGATTCACCTCGGTGATCCTCGAGATCAGTGATGGGAAGATTTATTGAACCAGTTTTCAGGACCGACGGCCAAAGACGAAGAACTATTCAGAAGAACCGAGGAGCGTCCCTAACTTGAAGACCAGTTCAGGGGCTACTGACAGTGTCCTATACTAGGGGGTACTCACCACGTCGTCTCCCGACAGTTGGGCTGGGCCGAGGACCCCTAGGGTAGTTCATTAATGGGCTAGTTCGGACAACCATGATGCATACGAGGAAGATTCCACAAGACTTGGGGATCAAGACAAGGACTCCTCTCCACCGACGTAGCCGACTAGGACTCTTGTTATCCTAGGCCTCTGGTGTGTTATATAAGCCGAGGCCAGGCTAGTCATTAGGGACAACCAGATCATGATAGATCATATCATCATACGAGCATAGCTCTTAGGGTTTAGACCACTACATACGATCTCGAGGTAGATCAACTATGTACTCGATACACCATCATCAATACAAACAAAGCAGGAGATAGTGTTTTACATCCATCAAGAGGACCCGAACCTGGGTAAGTATCGTCTCCCTTGTCTCCTGTTACCCATCGACCCAAGACCCACAGATCGGGACCCCCTACCCAAGATCCGCCGGTTTTGACACCGACACCGTGTCTTTCAAAATATCAACACTAAAGAAAGTTATCCCTAGCCCATCATGCTTAATCATTGATCCATTCATGAAACACACTCGATTATTAGCTACACACAATGTACAAGTACGATCATAGTGCCCCCTAGTTGGTGCTTTATAAGAGAAGATGGACTCAAATAAAAGTAAAAAATGCATCAAGTAAATAGATAGACCCTTCGCGGAGGGAAGTAAGGATTAGTAGAGGTGCCAGAGCTCAAAGTTTAAATTGAGAGAGAGAAATATTTTGGGTGACATGCATTTCCTGTCAACGAAAACGATCGATAATTTTCAATACCTTTCCAAGCTAGATATATCATAAGTGGTTCCCGAACAGAAAATAAAGTTTATCCCTTTTTCCACCATTCTTTCACAATCCATGGCTAGCCATATCCATGGGTACCATCCATACCAATACTTTCCAAGGAATTTATTATTTCACAACATAAAGTAATTTTCTTTTTCATTTCAAGACCGGGCATCCCTATTACCATCGTACTCTCGTGCAATGACAAGTGAATAAACACTCATCTTGAGAATAACACATGTAGCATGGAAAAGTATCGGTCACCCCTTCCACTTCATTAGCGGTATGAGCACACAAAAAGGAAATTCATTTTGAAAATTAGAGATGGCACATACAAATTTGCTTGGAATGGCATGGAAATACCGCATATAGGTAGATATGGTGGACTCATATGGCAAAACTGGGTTCAAGGATTCTTAAAGCACAAGTAGTATTTCTACTTAGTACAAGTGAAGGCTAGAAAATAGATTGAGAAGCAACCAAGCAAGAAACAAAACTTCTCATATGCAGGCATTAAGCATAACTAACACCGAATAATGCACCATAAGTATGATATAATTTCGTTGCATAACTATTGACTTTCACGCTTGCATAGGGAATCACAAATCTTAACACCAATATTCTTAGTAAAGCATAATTACTCGCCAACATAACTCACATATTACTATCATCGTGTCTCAAAACTATTACAAGGAATCAAGTTTAATTTGTCCAATGATCTTCATGAAAGTTTTCATTATACCCCTCTTGAATATCTATCCCTTTGGGACTAGTTTCTTATATTGTCATTTCTTTTGACAAACTCAAATAAATTTAACTGAAGAACACGAGCATAAAAAATTTATCTCTCAAAATAATATAAGTGAAGCATGAGATAATTTCTTCAAAATTTACTAAGTCTCAAATTAATCTAAGTGAAGCATCAGAGTATTTATTCAAAAATTTAAAGCACGTCATGCTCAAAAAGATATAAGTGGAGCACTAGAGCAATTCCTTAGCTCAAAGGATTTAAGTGAAGCGTAAAGAGCAATTCCAACAAATAGTAGTATAATTTTGGCTCTCTAAAATAGGTGTGTCCAGCAAGGATACTTGTGAGAAAATAAAAGGCAAATCAAGCAAAGACTCAGATAATACAATACGCTCCAAGCAAAACTCATGATACATGATGAGTAAAAATATAGCTCCAAGTAAAATACTAATGGTCGTTAGAAGAAAGAGGGGATGCCACTCGGGGCATCCCCAATATTAGTTGCTTTTTTGTCCTTGGATATTATCTTGGGGTTCCATAGCATCCCCAAGCTTAGGCTCTTTTCACTCCTTGTTCCTTCATCCATCATGATCTCATCGACACTTGAAAACTTCAATCACACCAAACTTAACAAAATCTTCGTGATTGATCTTTGCACGAATGGCACGAGGAATCACCTATATTATGAACAACCAAAGATTCACGATTCTTATGTGTAAATTAGTAAGTACATGTATTTTATATATGAGATAAGTGTAAAAGGGGTGGATGCGGGTGAAGCTGGGCCGAGTCTTAGGCTCCTGTTGCTAGCCATTGTCTCAATGTGTTGGGATATGTTAACTTTTACTAAATTGTTTTTGCTTACTTTGCTCTTGTGTGAAGATACAATTTCCACAATAAGAAAGATCAGAGCATAAAAAGTAACTTCATATCCACTCGCTTGGTCAAACAATCGGCAAGTCAACTGTAATGTGAACATAATCATTTGCATACAACTTAGGAAAACATTCTTCAAATAGTTCACCTACCTTCTTAGTTGCATTTAGTTTTTGTCTGTGTTGGTCATTCATAAAACGTGTTGTTCTTAGGTTGTTGTTTGCTCCTATGTCCAACCCAGGAAAGCGAACCACGATGCATCTCACCACTTAGTTTGGGGATCTATGGTCGGAGTTAAAGAACATAATTCTAAATAGAGATATCGTGGATACTATAGTTTTGCGGCGTTAGGTGAGTACACCACCTCTTTGACATACTTGGTGCAACTCGAGAACATTATCGTTGGTGCCCCGCTCATAAGCCAACTGTTTGGAAATTTTGGGCACCACCAAAACACATTTTTTTACTTGGCTTGTCATTCAAGATCGTTTGTGGACTTTTGATCAGCTCCAGTGGAGAGGATGGCTAAATTGTGGGCCATGTCATCTATGCAAAAGAGAACGAGATATTACATCCCATCTCTATTCAAATGTGGATACAAAAGACACATCCAGATCGATATTCATAGATCGCTTGGTCTTCAACATGTGAGCATTAACGACTTTAGCAACTCAACTTGACAAAAGATTGGTGGCACTCTGTTATAAATGTCAATGGTGGCACTAGAAAGGGGTTAACTTCTCTTATGATTCTTATGTGGTGGGAGAGATATTCCCGGGTTTTGAAGAAATAGTTTGTCAATGTTAGGTACCGTAATGAAATGGAATGAAAGGCTTCAAGTAGTTAGCTTCTCTTATGATTCTTAAATTTCGAAAAACGCATGCGCACTACATTATGAAATGAAATGAATATTGATTAGCATGATGTTTGGCGGAAGACTTCAAGCGGCTAGCTTGATTTGGCGAAAGGCACATAGTTAGTGATTTACCTAGCAAAAAGCTCTAATTATTACTAAATGCATTGCTTCCGTCAAATGTTGGAACACGTTCTTCCAAATTCATTGACTTTTTTAAATGCATTGTTTTGGCCAAAGTGTTTGGCGGAAGCTTCATGTAATGTAATGCATTGCTTTGTACTCCCTCTGTTCTGATATATTTGTCGTTGGGGGATTCTAGTTCAAACCTCATCACGTACAATTTATTTTTCTATTTCCTAAACTAACCTTGCTCACTCGCTCAGCCACTCGCTCACTCAGTTGTTGGCTCGCTCGCCCCCGCTGAATCCCTAGCTCGCCCCCGCCAGTGCTCCTCCCTCGCCCGCGTCACCAACGCCTCTCCCTCGCCCGCATCGCCTTCGTCTTTAGCCCCTCTCCGTCGCTTACATCGTCGCCGCCTATCCATTGGGCAGCTGGATCCGGAGGGCGTGTTGCTTCCTCATCGACGAGGAGGTCAAGAAGAGCTACTGCAGTTGCAGCAACTATTCCACCTGTTCCTTTTCTTCTCTCTTTGGGGTTGCCGGTGGAGATGCAGTTGCGAACGGCGACGGGGGTGGCGGCGGTGGAGGGGGATGGGGATGGGGTCAGCGGTGGAGATGCAGCTGCAGCAACTGTTCGACCTGCACGATGTCGTGGCCTAGAGTATTGGCTCCAGCTGGCCGAGCTCGCAGCCTTGCGGCGGGAGGTCTGCGTTGAGCTACAGGCGAAGATGCAGGTGAAGGAGCTCACCAAGGAGGTCGCTGGAGTAAAAAGGTCTGTTTTCCCCCTTCTCCTGTCATCTTCTAATCCGTTTAGGTTAGGGGTAAAGACTAAAGATGGTTTAGTGACTGTGATTTATGAGCTCAGCCTCGAAGGGATTTGAGCAGTTGTTTGGTTCTCTGTGCAGTTGAACAAGGAGTATATGCACCTTTTGTTTTGGATTAAAATTTGGATTACTTTCATTCATCAAAGAGGTGGTAGTCTGCTTGCTTATTTATGGTAGCAGATGGAGCTCAAGCTCTACACTAGTACAAGATGGAGTAGCAGTAGCAAGTTCCTTTTCTAGTAGCAGTATAAATCTGTTGCTGCTACTCTAGAATTTTCAGTACCTGATGTGTTTTCACCAAGGAGGTTTCCTGCATCTTCATCCATTTCATCCCCATCTTCTGCAGGTGGAGTGTAGTTGAGGTCTGGGAGATCCATCTTCTCCTGAAGATATGAATAGTTAAGATGAAGAAGAACAAGAACATGAAGATCCATTTCATCCATTTAACTGAATATATATGCACCTAGGAGATTTACAAAAACAAGAGAAAATACTCAAGTGCTTTTGAAAGCACTTAACTGAATTTTAATGCACCTATGCGCATAAAAATTCAGTTAAGTGCTTTCAGCAAAGTGCTTTTGAAAGCACTTAACTGAATTTTTATGCACATAGCTGCATATTAATTCAGCAAAGTGCTTTCAAAAGCACTTAACTGAATTTTTATGCAAATAGCTACATATTAATTCAACAAAGTGCTTTCAAAAGCACTTAACTGAATTTTTACGCACATAGTTGCATATTAATTCACCAAAGTGCTTTCAAAAGCACTTAACTGAATTTTAATGCACGTAGGTGCATAAAAATTCACTCAAAGTGCTTTCAAAAGCACTTTGCTGAATTTTTATGCACCTATGTGCATTAAAATTCAGCAAAGTGCTTTGGAAAGCACTTAACTGAAGTACAAGCATGAGTACAATTACTATGTTTGCAAGAGTACAATTACAAGCATGAGTACACAGAATTCCACTAATCTTGTACTAAATGGAGTACTAAAAATGGAGTAGCTCACCTACTGTTTATCTTGCTTTGTCAATTGGCTTGCCTATTGTTCCAGAGTATCAGCGAAAACAATAGAGACAACAGGCCCAGAGGAACAAAATGTCAACTTATTGTTCCATTTTGTACTCTTTGTGAGTGTACTCAGGAGACAAGAACCACCACAACTTAATGATCTTGTAGAATGTTGTTCCTGTTTGTTTAGCAGATTTGAGAGTGTGATCTGACAGTTCTCAGAGTGTTATCTTCAGTTCTTGTTCCAATTTTTGGTTGCTCCTATTGCATTTTAAGTACTGATCTTGCCCTTGTTGATCTTGCTATTGTTCTTGCTGATTTGACAGTACTCCTCTTGCTGATTTGTCAATTTCACAGATGTGGCAACTCCTGTTCCAGTTTGTGGTTGCTCCTATTCCAGTCTTCAGGGTATCAACTTACTTGATCAACACAGCAGAGAGGAACCACCTACCGTTGACACTGACAACAAAAGGTACTCTCACTGTTAATCTGCTGATTTTCTTAGCAGATTTCTGAGTATGATTTGCTTAGCAGAGCAGGATTTGCAGAACACATTAGAGTGCGATTTGTGAGAGTATTCCTTGCTGATTTGCTTAGCTGAATAACGCAGGTACTCCAATCTGCAGTAGAACAACACAACCTACAGCAGACCAGCTGAGCAGGGAAGTTCAAATCAATCCAATCTCGTGGGATTTTCACTCCTGCGGCAAAAGGGATACTACCAGCGGCAAGCAACACGGCTCCTTCTCATGTGACGAGCTACAGAGGGTCAATTCGAGACAAATCAAGCATCGGAGCAGCAGATGGTCAAAAGGAGCGGAGGAGCAGCATGATCAATTCCAGACGGACTCCAGAGCTGTGGCGGCCGGCGAGGGAGATGTGGCTGGCGGGGGGCGGCGGGGTAGTTGTGGCCGGCGAGGATGGACCTTAGGCTCTCGATTGGAGAGGAGGAAGATGGAGGGAGATGAGGGAGCTATGGACTAGCGGAGGTAGCTGCGGACAGGAGAGGCCTGGCAGAGGGAGCCGCGGACGGGAGGGGAGGAGCCTGGCGGAGGGAGCTACGGACGGGAGGAAGACGACGATCCCAGATCCCATGATTTTTAAATTGGGGGTAGTTTGGTACTTCCCCACGATTTCACCTGGTCAGAAATTTTGTCCAGCAACAATTATTTCGATACAGAGGGAGTATTGCATTGGCGGATGGTGCATGTAATGCATGTTGCTTGTTCAGCGGAAGACATTTGTGGCTATGATTGGATAGTCAGCTTCCGCATCAACGAACAGATTTATGAATTAATATTGACGATGCCAAGTTTTAAAGTTTAAAGCTAGTAAAAGTAAGTGTTCGAACAGGCCGTAATGGCATATGGATGTTTACTGGTTACAACAAAAGAATCCCCGAAACAAGCACGTGCAACGACACACAGCAACCATGAACACCGGCATCCAGGCTCCAGCGCTACTTGAAATCAATGGTCAAATGTCCATTTCCTTGATTCCTTGCGACGTAATCTTTGGACAGAACAAGCGAATGTATCTCCTTTTTCTTAGGGCAATCAACCCAATTTTTGGCATACTTGTCTTACACTTTTGCATTGTCTTCTAGCCTTCCAGTTCCACGATTCACTATGTGGAATGGAACATGAATACGTTCGCTTTGGAAGATACAAAGACGCACGCGCGAACTGCCAGGAGCGAGTAAATCCAACGATATTTAATCGTCCGTCACACGATGTTCAGTGCGTGTCAAGCTACGTATGCCATTACGCCATGGCAGCTGTTTGACTTTCTTTGCCTTCCTTTATCAGTTTTTCACTTGTGCACGAGCTCATCCGGCCACGCTGACTTTGACCAAAGGTTGCGCTATCTTGTTCTTGGCCAATCCAGCCGGTCAAGCTTTGTCTACTGGATCATGGCGACAACTTTAGTAGTAGTACCTACCGATTTTTCGATTTTAGGGTTGACGGTGCCGACTGCATACGAATTGCGTATGGCCATTACCAGTGGCGGACCTAAAAAATAAAATAGAAGGTGTGCACGTTTTATAGAAATTGAGGTCTATTTCAATTAGCTTGCATGAGCTTTAAAATTAAGCTAATTTTCACATGGTGAAAAAATGTTTTTCAAAAATCTGGGTGTGCAATCGCACACCTGGCACACCCCTGGTACGCCCCTGGCCATTACGTGCGTTCCGCGTCAACGACCGGCCGATTGGATCCAGGTTTTGAAGGGTGAGGGCGTGTTTGGTTGCCTTGTGAGTAGGGCATGGCTAGCTTAGTCTGGCTTAACGGAGCTTTGGCTGAACGAAAATAGGCAAAAAATGATCATCCGCATATTATTTGGTTATCCATATTTAGACTTCTCACATTAAGAGGTCAATTTTAGCATAGCGTTTGGTTGCACTGTTTCAATTTACATAACTACACGGTGTTTGATTGTATACACCAGATACGATTAAAAGCTATCACTTATATTTAACACACACTCTGTCTTACGACTTTTGTGGCCGGTGATGGCAGCATCGCGTTCGACACGATAAGCATCTATTCTCGGGCGAACGTTTTTGCCGGCGCCACGACGAACTAGTTGCTAACGATGCTGTCGTAGAGAAAGTCAGTGCGGAGGAGCGCTCGGAAGGAGGACGGGGAAGGATAAATGCAGTGTGTGTCGGACCATGACAACTACGGTGGATGGTGGCCGTGGCTTCGCATCCGACACGACGAGCACATAGCCGTGCACAAGCGACCCCGTCAACGACGCGGTGAACTAGTTGCTAGCCTCGTCGTCACAAAGAAAGTTCACACATAGATACATGACATAGAAGGAGAAATGCAGTGTGTGTCATGGAAGTGTCAGTGCAGTAGGACGGGAGAGAGGAGGCCGAGATGAACGACGTAATAGGATGCGGGCAAGGAGGTCAATAGGAACGGCGTCGACGTCGAGAGGGGCGAATATGAGGGATGTGACGCAGAGGACAGAGTAGAAAAAATACAGTATGCGCGTCATGACGGATCAATCACTGAAATAGAAAACTTGCAACACGAATGTCATGTCGAGCTACGAGATTAGGCTATTGATCAAAGGAAATTCCAAACAGTCCACCGTGCGCGACGGACTTGACGAAATTCGTCCAAAATAGCTCCAAAGATGAACACACAATTGAGCATTTACGTCGACAAAACTATGAACCTATCACAAAAATGGAACCGTAACATCGATGTTCATCTTTCTCGTCTAGAGTTTATCTCGAATCAAAGCACCCTTCCATAGATTAGAGAGAAGAAGAAAGAAAACAGATTAGGTAGGAGCATAATGGAGGTAGAAGAAGTGCACCCCTCTAGCCTCCTCTCGTGTAAGGACCCACCCATGTGCGCTCGTTGTGCATCGCTCATGCCAGATTCTGGAGAAACTATCGATCCGAGCACTCCCAACGAGACATGCCCAAATGTGCTTTAAATTTCATGCAACGCAGACCCAAAAGTATATGTGGACAATCAAATAGACCGAATTCTTCCCATGTGAGCGTTGTTGGACTTAATGCAGGCAACCAAGAAACACATCCTGACTCAAACATTGTATCTCTATAGGCAGGCCCAGTTCAATTTATGGGTATTTAGTTGAATATCCATAATTGTTACGAATATTTATGTCTATATGAAGTGTGTACAGTGTGCTATATGAAAAAACTCAGGATTTACGCAAAATAATAGGTTGGATATTGTTTGAGTTGAGTAAATTGCTCAAAATCATCACATTTGTGGCTAGAGTAACGGATTGCCACCGCTTTTGTTAGACATCACAAAAACTCACCACATTCGCGGCAATTGAGTAACAAATCACACTAATTCAGAACTAAGCATCATCTAACATCGGAACTGGCGGATGGGACCTGTCTGTCGGGCTTATGTGGCGAAGACAAGTCCTAGTCAATGTGTTGACCTGCTGAGGTGGACGGGTTCCCATCTGTCAGCCACACGTCTTATTTCCCCCTCTTCTTCTTCCCCCTCTAATCAGCTCCGACAAGCACAACCCAGTCGACGAACTCTACCTGTGACAGGGCGCTGACCACGGCAAGGCCGGTGCGGAGGACATGGGAGGACCACCCACAGGCAAGCTTCTCTACGGCGTGCTCGATCTAGGTACGAGCGACCTCGTGTCCTCGTCATCATCGTTTGTGGATCTGCGGGCCTCCTTCTATCTCCGCGCTAGAAGCAGAAGCAAGCAGCAACGAAAACAAGGAGTTGTCCTCACGTGAAAAGTTGAAACACCCGCAGGAGCGGTGGAAACAACAACAAGGGATGGCAGAAGCAACAACAAAGCAGTGGCGGAAGGAAGGATCAACAAGCGGTAGCGGAAGCAATAGGCGAAAGCGGCGGCGAACCTTGAACAACGTGACGTGCGCGGTGGCGTCGTTACGTTCCTCGAGTCAGCCGCTAGGAAAGCCGAAGGAGGGGTGGGTCCGACACATGGGGGAAGCCGCGCAGGGCAATGACCGTGGTTGAATAAGAAGAAAAGAGATGAGAGTCTGACTGTTGGGGCTATCTTCTACATGAGCATATTGTCCATGTAGGCATGACAAATCAGCCTGACATGTATGGCGCACCCGTTAGTTTCACTGTTAGAGGCGACTCAATTCCGAATTGGTGCGATTCATTACTCACCTGTCGCGAAGGTGGTGGTTGTTTGCGATTTTTTTCACAAAATTTGTGGCAATCCGTTATCCTAGCCACAAATGTAATGATTTTGAACAATTTACTACTTTTAGTCCAAGAAAGAACCTTCCCACTTTTTGTTAATCAAGCATTTATAAAATATTAATTAGGCATGTCATCTTTTTATTAATAAAGTATTAAAAAGTTAAATGTGTATAAAATATTAAAGAAAACATTAATCAAACATTAAAAAATGTAATCAAGCAATTAAAAATGTTAAATGTGTATAAATTTTCTGTCACATACACGAAAAATATATACAAAATATACAATGTGTACCAAAAAAAACTTGATCATGTACTGTAATTTTTTTTAACGTGTATGCAGAAACGTTCCTGGTGAATACAAAAAAATTACAATGTACAGTAAATAAAACTAGATGCAAAAATATATTTTCTAAAAGGTTGATTTGGTATTTAAAAAATATTAAACAGGTATTTAAAAAATGTTCCCAACGTATACGAAAAATTTACATGCGTGTGCAAAAATGTTTATTGCCATTAAAAAATGTTCACAGTGTATTACAAAATGTTGACCATGTATTAGAAAATATTAATCTTGTATTTGAAAATTGTTAAACCTGTATCATAAAATGTGGTGGATATATACCAAAAATATAAATTGTGTAGGAAAAAAAGACATAAAAAATATAAGTTCTCAAACAGTAATGATAATGTTTTTCAAAATGTTAAACATATATACAAAATATGTTTATGATGTATACAAAAACTGTTGAATGTGTATGGAAAAAAGTTTGTATGTGTTGAAGAAAAAAGAAACCGAGGAAAATCGTCCCAAAAAAAGGGCAGCCGGTGCATGTAGCTGCCGCTTGCACAGGGTCCGGAGAAGGGTCCGACCACTTTGGATCTATTGTGCGCAACATTTCCCAACATTTTTACAAGAGGTTGTTTGCAGGACTTGAACCCGTGACCTCATGATCACAAGACAACATCTTTACCATTGCGCCAAGGCCTCCCTTCAATGAAACATGAAAAAAATGAAACTTAACAAAAAATAAAAATAAAAATAAAAAGGAAATGAAAAACTGAAGAAAATCAATGTAAGAGAATGGAATCAAAGTAAAGCCGAGAAATAAACAAAGAAAACGAAAGAAAACCGATGAAAACCAAGAAAGATACAAAGAAAAATGGATGAAGAAAAAAAGAAAAGGAAAAAACCATTGAAAATCGAGAAAAACACATTGGAAATGAAGAAAAAAAGATAAACAGTGTAAGAAAAAACAATGTATAATGTGAAAAAACGAAGAAAATTGATGGAAAATGAAGAAAAAGAGAAAAATAGAGAAAATTGATGAAGAAACTTAGGAAATCGAAGGGAAAAAAACTAAAGTAAAATGAGAATAAGAAGATAAGAAAACTAGACCGAACCTCGACCATGAGAAGTAGCCACATTCGTTCGATGCTAAGAAGAAAATTGGCCGGCCTAGTAGCTACAAAGCTGAATAAAAGCCTCACGCACGACAGAAGGTCTACTCTCTATAAGCGAGATATAGGTTTTGCGTAACTGTATGTCATCCCTGAATATCGATGTGACGCTTCGAGACTTACATTTCTCATCGCTAGCCACGCCACATAGTCGCACGACGGCAGAGACAACATTTGTAATGCTAGACATACTAAAGGTTGCATGGACATTTTACACGGGTGCTGATGTGGATGATTAGAATTGGAAGGGGGGGATGAAGGGGCCCACCCCACTTGAAATGGGGGGAGAGGAGATTTAATTTAGAGAGTTTTGTAAAGAGGTAAAGCTTTGTAAAGAGGTAAATACATCATTGGTACTTGAACTTCTCACGAATGTTCAGTTTAGTGTTTAAACTTGAGAAATACATCGAACTAGTTTTAAACTTAACTTGAACGTGCAAATACGGTGGTAATTCCATTTGTATATGTATAGTGCGCCGACGTAGCGTTGTATATGGCTGACTTGGCAATGACATTGCATGGGCCAGTCATAGGAACAAAACATGATTTTTTGAATAAGATATGTCTAAATGACTAGTGGGTCCCACCTGATAGGAAATTGCGTTGTATATGGCTGAGTTGGCAATGACATGGCATGGGCCAGTCATAGCAACAAAACAAGATTATTTGAATAATATATGTCTATATGACTCGTGGGTCCCACTTGACAGGAAATTAAAACAAAAAATGGTGCGAAAAGGATTCGATCCAATGACCTATAGTGCAAGTGCAACATGGGCTGGCCACCAAGCCCACTTTGTATTGCTGTCAGCTTTAACTCCCGACTCTTAATGTAGTGTACACACTGCGATTTCTTTTCTAAAAGAAAAACATATGACAATAATAATCATAATAATAAAGATTACATTAGAATATTTATGCGTTATTAAGAATTACCTTGTGGTCACAGAATATCCGTGCAAACATATTATTTATAAAAATAATCGTAAATTGGGCTCCATGCCATGTTGTCGGTCACGAATATTTGTGGTACATAAATAACAAACTCATGGTACACACACATTCTTGTGCACATAAAATAAATATATAATGGTTTGCAATAAAAATATTACTAAAAATGTTTCTGAAATTTTGCTTTGCAACCTCATGTTATGCAGATATTCGTGTGCACATAAAATAAATATATAATGGTTTGCATTATATATATAATAATTATACAAATATGTATAATGACTAAATTTTTTGAATGATTAAAATAATATTTACTAGTAATTATAAAATATGTCCATTATTTATATTATACAGACATGCTTATAACTAAGATAATTTTTCTGAAACTTATTTTAGAAATACATGAACACTGTTTTAAAGTTAGTTATTTTATTTTCTGCATAAACCTTTTAAAAAATGTCATATACTTCAAATATTCACGTACTTTTTGAAACACACACACACACACACACACACACACACATATATATATATATATATTATTCAAACCATTATATTCGTCACCCTGGGTGAGGAATAGTTATTCTGCACCCCTCTATTTTAACACCAATGCACTGTGATTTTACGTTTCGTAAATTTTGTCTTATTTCATAGGTTAAAATAAAAAAATTGTGTAAAATATATAATAAATTCAATTTTTTTGTCTTGCGTCCTGTATTTTTGTTCTCTTAAGTCAAATTTCACGTATTGAATCAGTATAAATATAAATATTTGTATTATAAATGTAATTTATTTATATTTTCATCATAATATTATCTCAGGTGATTGATAATTTTTTTTGCATCCTGGGTGAATATATATAAACACTATTCTGATAACGGAATTATTCTGATCATGGGGTGAACTTCCTGAATTACACAAACGTGAACTTTTTCCTTTGTAGGAACCCGACCTTCGGGCTATCTTCGCAACCGTGTCTCCCCGCGCAAATTTTTCTTGTCAGTCGTGTTCTATGTGATGTAAGTGTAATTTGGAAACTGTTTTTACCAACAAAATGCCCGTTTTAAATAGGAATCTCGCTCATTGGCGGATTTTGCTCTCGGATCGTGATGAACATGCGTTTGTTGCAATTTTACTGCCTGAGTTGTTCGACCTGAACTTCCCCTTGTGCCAGGTTGAACTTTCGCAAGCATTGACCAAATGGGGCTTGCAATATACCGCTGGAAAGTTATGGACACGAGTATCATGACCCAAGTTATTTTTTTTGGCAAAATGTAAGCGGTTTAAGAGCAATTTTGAAAACTTGTTTTTTCTTCACGCAAAAAACGTGAATTATATTTTCGATCGCGTTTCTAAACCATTTATCAGAATGAGGCAAACAATATGGCGTTGGAAAGCGGCTGCAAAATCGCATTTTTCCACATGTTGATAGTTTTCTCTAATTCCCTCTGGTTAAAGAGTAATTTGGAAAATCATAAACTTTCGCAAACAGAACAACCGAGTTCATATTCTTGATGCCATTTCTAAACGGCTAATCCGATTGAGGCAAATGATATGGTGTTGGAAAGCTTATAAAAATGCGCTACTTTTTCATGTTGAAAGTTTTTCTATTTTTGAATGGTTTAAGAGTAATTTACAAAACGGTACAAGTTCCACCGAGTTCGTATTTTTGAGTTAATTTTTTAACCATTTGTCCGAATGCAGCAAATAATATGCCGCTGAAAAGCTTGAACAAATACGAAAATTTTTGGAATATATTATTTCTCCCAATTCTTTACGGTTTTAAGTCAATTTTGAAAATGGTTAAAAACGTATTTTCACCGCAATTTCTACAAACTTTATCGGAATGGGGCAAATAATATACCGTTGAAAAGCTACGGAAAATGAGAAACTTTTTTTATGTTGATGGTTTTCTCTGATTCCTAATTGTTTTCAAGTAATTTCGAAAACGGCAGGATGACGCGTTCTACTTTTTATCGCCAAATACAGTCTTCGAAAATGCACCGCGTGAAAACTTGAACTTCATCGACACGTCTGCTTGAACTTCACTCTGTTTCTTCACATTTTTTTTTTGCTCGTAGCTCTCCATCTTCTCACCGGAATTGAGCAACTGATATACCGATGGAAAGCTGTTGTAAACACATAACTTTTCTGTCTTGATCATTTTTTTCATACCCATGACAGTTTAAAAGATTTTCATCTGAAATTTATTTAGCGTAGTAGTTGAACTTCCTATTGTTTCCACGTTGAACTTCTGGCGCGCATTTTTGTTTGGATTTCTCACCCATTTATCTTTTAACATACTCGCACTAGAGATCTCGAATTGCACTGGGAGGAGCACATGAACTTCTTGCAACAAATATTTTAGGCTTTTAGTTTTTTATTCGTTGTATTCTCATTTGAAATGCATTCCGTGTAGTAGTTGAACTTCCCGGTGTTTTCACTTTGAACTTCTACTACGTATTCTTGTTCGTAATTTCTCACCCGTTCATCGGAGTTGCACAAATGATACACCATACCAATTACCACTCTCACAACAAGTTCTGAACTTTCTCATGCCAAGCACCTGAAACTACTTGCAACTAAAATTTTATACTTTAAAGTTTTATTTCTATTTTATTTTATGAAAACACACACCATGCAGTACGTGAACTTCTGACAGTTTTGAATTTGAACTTTTCTCTGTTTCGCATTAGTAATGAAAAAAATCTTAGTTTTTTATAGACATCGAACCGCTCTAACTTTTTTATTTGAACTTCATGTTAGAAATACGCCCTAGAGGCAATAAATAAAGTGTTTATTATTGTATTTCTTTGTTCATGATAATCGTTTATTATCCATGCTATAATTAATTGGAAACATGGATACATGTGTGCATACATAGACAAACACAATGTCCCTAGTATGCCTCTAGTGAACTAACTCGTTGATTGAAAGATGGTTAAGGTTTCCTAGCCATGGACATGAGATGTCATTTGATAACGGGATCACATCATTAGGAGAATGATGTGATGGACAAGACCCAAACTACAAACGTAGCTTATGATCATGTCAGTTTATTGCTACTGTTTTCTGCATGTCAAGTATATGTTCCTATGACCATGAGATCATGCAACTCACAGATATCGGAGGAGTACCTTGTGTGTATCAAACGTCGTAACGTAACTAGGTGACTATAAAGGTGCTCTACAGGTGTCTCCGAGGGTGTCTGTTGAGTTGGCATGGATCAAGACTGGGATTTGTTACTCCGTGTGACGGAGAGGTATCTCAGGGCCCACTCGGTAATACAACATCACAATAAGCCTTGCAAGCAATGTGACTAAGTATTGGTCACGGGATCTTGTATTACGGAACGAGTAAAGAGACTTGCCAGTAACAAGGTTGAACTAGGTATGGAGATACCGACGATCGAATCTCGGGCAAGTAACATACCGAAGAACAAAGGGAACATCATACGGGATTAACTGAATCCTTGACATAGAGGTTCGACCGATAAAGATCTTCGTAGAATATGTAGGAACCAATATGGACATCCAGGTCCCGCCATTGGTTATTGACCGTAGAGGTGTCTCGGTCATGTCTACATAGTTCTCGAACCCGCAGGGTCTGCACACTTAAGGTTTGGTGACGTTTCAGTAGTATAGAGTTATGTATGGTGGTGACTAAAGTTTGTTCAGAGTCCCGGATGAGATCCTAGACATCACGAGGAGCTCCGGAATGGTCCGTAGGTAGAGATTCATATATAGGAAGTCCTGTTTTGGTCGGCGGAAAAGTTCCGGGCTTATCGGTAGTGTACCGGGAGTGCCGGTAGTGTACCGGGAGATCTTCGGGAGGGGTATTTCGACCCAAGAGGCTTCATGGGCTGTGGGAGAGTGAATATCAGCCCTTAGTGGGCTGGTGGAAACTCCCACACAAGGCCCATGTGGCTGGAGAAGAAAACCCAAAAGGAAAAAGGTGGAAAAAGGCAAAAAAGGAAAAAAAGGATGAATCCTAATCCTACTAGGAGTGGAGGAGGTGGACTCCTCCTCTCCTAGTTCGGCCGAAGCCTAGGAGGCTTGGAGGCCAAGATTCCTCCTCTTCTCCTCTCCTCCATATATACTGGTGGTATTGAGGGTTTTTGAACTTGATTTTCAGCCACGTGCTACCCGTTCCTCGAGTGCATAGTTTCTCCTCTAGATCGGTTTTTTGCAGTGCTTAGGCGAAGCCCTGCCGGAATTGCTCCGCCACCATCGTCGGAGCGCCGTCAGGCTGTCGGAGAACTCTTCTTCCTCTCCACTCCTTCTTTCTGGATCAGGATGGTGGAGATCGTCATAAGCTGTACTTGTGCTGAACGCGGAGGTGCCGTCCGTTCGGTGCTAGATCGGAAGGACCGTGATCAAGTTCGTGAGACGGATCGTGATCAAGCTCATGGGAAGGATCGTGATCGGATCGCGGGACGGATCGTGATTGGATCGCGGGACGCACGGCGATTTGGATCGCGAAGACGTTCGACTACACCAACCGCGTTTTTTAACGCTTCCCGCTTAGCGATCTACAAGGGTATGTAGATCCACTCTCCCTCTCGTAGATGCTCATCACCATGGATAGATCTTCATGTGCGTAGGAAATTTTTTGTTTCCCATGCAACGTTCCCTAACAGTGGTATCAGAGCTAGGTCTATGTGTAGATGAGATCTCGAGTAGAACACAAAAGGTTTATGGGCGTTGATGCTTAGATTGCTTCCTCCCTTGGTCGGATTTTGGTTCAGTGGTATTGTGAGATGAAGCGGCCCGGACCAACATTACTCGTACGCTCACGAGAGACCGGTTCCCTCGACGCAACTTGTTGCCTAGATGGCTTGCGGGTGGAAGTTTCTCTCACTTTAGTTGGATCGGATTCAACAAAGGTGGTCCTTGAGAAGGTAGAAAAGAAAATTATGTATCACCGTTGTGGTTTATGCGTAGGTGAGAATCGTTCTTGCTAGAAACCCGTAGCAGCCACGTAAAACATGCAACAACAATTAGAGGACGTCTAACTTGTTTTTGCAGGGTATGTTGTGATGTGATATGGCCAATTACATGATGTGATATATGTGATGTATGAGATGATCATGTGATGTATAGAATTTCACGACTTGCATGTCGATGAGTATGGCAACCGGCAGGAGCCATAGGGTTGTCTTTAATTATTGTATGACCTGCGTGTCAATCATTAAGCGCTATCTAATGCTTTAGTTTGTCGCTAAACGGTAGCAATGGTAGTAGAAGCATGCAGGGCGGGAGAACCTCGATGGCGACACGTTGATGGAGATCAAGATGATGGAGATCATGGTGTCGTGCCGGTGACGATGAAGATCATGCCGGTGCTTTCAAGATGGAGATCAAAAGCACAAGTTCATGGCCATATCATGTCACTTATGAATTGCATGTGATGTTAATCCTTTTATGCACCTTGTTATGCTTAATACTACGGTAGCATTATAAGGTGATTCCTCACTTAAATTTCAAGATAAAATTGTGTTCTCCCCGAGTGTGCACCGTTGCGAAAGTTCGTCGTGTTGAGACACCATGTGATGATCGGGTATGATAGACTCTACGTTCACATACAACGGGTGAAAGTCAGTGTTGCACGCGCAAAACACTCGGGTTAAACTTAACGAGCCTAGCATGTACAGACATGGCCTCGGAACACAATAGACCGAAAGGTCGAACATGAGTCATATAGTAGATATGATCAACATAATGATGTTCACCATTGAAGCCACCTCAACTCACGTGATGATCAGACTTGAGTTGGTGGATTTGGATCATGTGGCACTCAAATGACCTGAGGGATGTCAATTTGAGTGGGAGCTTTAGTAATTTGATTAACTAAACTCATTATCTTGAACAATAGTCTAAGTAAACTTTGCATATTTATGTTGTAGATCAATGGCTCGCGCAGTAGCACCCCTGAATTTTAATGCGTTCCTAGAGAAAGCTAAACTGAAAGATGATGGAAGTAACTTTGTTGACTGGGCCCGTAATCTGAGGATTATCCTCACAGCTTCCCAGAAATCATATGCCCTTGATGCACCGCTTGGTGACCAACCAGAAGACATGACCTCCGAAGACGTTAAGAACGCTTGGGAGGCACGTACTGGAGATTACTCAATAGTTCAGTGTGCAATATTGTATGGCTTAGAACCGGGACTTCAAAGACGTTTTGAACGTCATGGAGCATATGAGATGTTCCAGGAGTTGAAGTTTATCTTTCAGAAGAACGCCCGGATCGAGAGGTATGAAACCTCCGATAAGTTCTATGCTTGCAAGATGGAGGAGAATGGGTCTATCAGTGAACATATACTCAGAATGTCTGGGTATTCAACTCGTCTAGCGGAGTTGGGAATTGCCCTTCCGCCAGAGGTGATCACTGACAGAGTTCTTCAATCACTGCCACCTAGTTACAAGAGCTTTGTGATGAACTATAACATCCACGGGATGAACAAGTCAGTCGCCGAGCTGTTTGCGATGCTAAAAGTCGCTGAGTCTGAAATCCAGAAAGAACATCAAGTGTTGATGGTCAATAAAACCACTAGTTTCAAGAAAAATGGCAAAGTCAAGGGCAAGGGCAAGAAGGGTAAAACCAATAAGGATGGCAAAGCAGTTGCTACTCCTACAAAGAAGCCCAAGCATGGACCCAAGCCAGAAACTGAGTGCTTTCATTGCAAAGGAACTGGTCACTGGAAGCGGAACTGCCCCAAGTACCTGGCTGACAAGAAGGCGGCCAACGACAAACAAGGTATATATGATATACATGTTATTGATGTGTACCCTACTAGCTCTCGTAGTAGTGCGTGGGTATTTGATACCGGTTCGGTTGCTCACATTTGCAACTCAAAGCAGGAACTACGGAATAAACGAAGGCTGGCAAAGGACGAAGTGATGATGCGCGTGGGAAATGGTTCCAAGGTTGATGTGATCGCCGTCGGTACACTCTCTCTTGGATTACCATCGGGATTAGTGATAAACCTGAATAATTATTATTTAGTGCCTGCGTTAAGCATGAACATTATATCTGGATCTTGTTTATTGCGAGACGGTTACTCATTTAAATCAGAGAATAAAGGTTGTTCTATTTATATGAGTAATATCTTTTATGGTCATGCACCCAATGTTAGGGGTTTATTCATATTGAATCTTCATAGTGATGACACACATGTTCATAACATTGATGCCAAAAGATGTAGAATTGATAATGATAGTACCACTTTCTTGTGGCACTACCGTTTAGGTCATATTGGTGTAAAACGCATGAGGAAGCTCCATGCCAATGGACTTTTGGAGTCACTTGATTTTGAATCACTTGACACATGTGAACCATGCCTCATGGGCAAGATGACTAAAACGCCGTTCTCTGGAACAATGGAACGGGCGAGTGACTTATTGGAAATCATACACACTGATGTGTGCGGTCCAATGAATGTTACAACGCGTGGTGGATATCGTTATTTTCTCACCTTCACTGATGACTTAAGTAGATATGGGTATATTTAATTAATGAAACACAAGTCTGAAACGTTTGAAAAGTTTAAGCAATTTCAGAGTGAAGTTGAGAATCATCGTAACAAGAAGATTAAGTTCCTGCGATCTGATCGAGGAGGTGAATATCTGAGTTATGAGTTTGGCAGTCACTTAAGACAGCGTGGAATTGTTTCACAGTTGACACCGCCCGGAACACCACAGTGTAATGGTGTGTCCGAACGTCATAATCGAACCTTATTAGATATGATGCGTTCTATGATGTCTCTTGCTGATTTGCCACTATCATTTTGGGGTTATGCATTAGAGACTGTTGCATTCACTTTAAATAGGGCACCATCAAAATCCGTTGAGACGACGCCATATGAACTATGGTTTGGCAAGAAGCCAAAGTTGTCGTTTCTTAAAGTTTGGGGATGTGATGCTTATGTCAAAAAGCTTCAGCCTGAAAAGCTGGAACCCAAAGTGGAGAAATGCGTCTTCATAGGATACCCGAAAGAGACAGTCGGGTATACCTTCTATCTCAGAACCGAAGGCAAAGTGTTTGTCGCTAAAAATGGAACATTTCTCTCGAAAGAATTGAGTGGGAGGAAAATAGAGCTTGATGAGGTTATTGAACCTTTACTTCAACCAGAAAGTAGCGCATCACAGAAAGATGTTTCTGTGGAACCTATGACGGTAGAAGAGGAAGTTAATGATGATGATCATGAAGCTTCGGATCAAGCAGCTATTGAACCTCGTAGGTCGACAAGGCTGTACTACCCCTGAGTGGTACCGCAACCCTATCTTGGAGGTCATATTGTTGGACAACAATGAACCTACGAGCTATGGAGGAGCAGTGATGGGCCCGGATTACGAGAAATGGTTAGAGGCCATGAAATCCGAGATGGGATCCATGTATGAAAACAAAGTATGGACTTTGGAAGTATTACCTGAAGGGCGAAAGGCCATTCAGAATCAATGGATCTTTAAGAAGAAGACAGACGCGGACGGTAATGTCACCGTCTATAAAGCTCAACTTGTGGCAAAGGGTTTTTCACAAGTTCAAGGAGTTGACTACGATGAGACCTTCTCACCCGTAGCGATGCTTAAGTCTGTCAGAATCATGTTGGCAATAGCTGCTTATTTCGACTATGAAATTTGGCAGATGGATGTCAAAACAGCATTCCTCAATGGTTTCCTTGAGGAAGAGTTGTATATGATGCAATCGGAAGGTTTTGTCGATCCAGAGAATGCTGACAAAGTTTGCAAACTCCAGCGATCCATTTATGGACTAGTGCAAGCATCTCGGAGTTGGAATAAGCGTTTTGATGAGGTGATCAAAGCGTTTGAGTTTATACAAGTTTATGGAGAAGCTTGTATTTACAAGAAAGTGAGTGGGAGCTCTATAGCGTTTCTAATATTATATGTGGATGACATATTGCTGATTGGAAACAATATAGAAATGCTGGACAGCGTGAAGGAATATTTGAACAAGAGTTTTTCAATGAGGGACCTAGGAGAAGCTGCTTTCATATTAGGCATTAAGATCTATAGAGATAGATCGAGACACTTAATAACACTTTCACAGAGCACATACCTTGACAAAGTTTTGAAGAAGTTCAAAATGGATCAGTCCAAGAAGGGGTTCTTGCCTGTGTTACAAGGTGTGAAGTTGAGTAAGACTCAATGCCCAATGACTGTAGAAGATAGAGAAAAGATGAGTGCCATCCCCTATGCTTCAGCCATAGGCTCTATCATGTATGCAATGTTGTGCACAAGACCGGATGTCAGCCTTGCCATAAATATGGTCGGAAGGTTTCAAAGTGATCCTGGAATGGAGCACTGGCAAGCGGTCAAGAATATCCTTAAGTACTTGAAAAGGACTAAGGAAATGTTTCTCGTTTATGGAGGTGATGAAGAGCTCGTCGTAAAGGGTTACGTCGATGCAAGCTTTGACACTGATCCGGATGACTCTAAGTCACAAACCGGATACATATTTATTCTTAACGGGGGAGCGATAAGCTGGTGCAGTTCCAAGCAAAGCGTTGTAGCTGATTCTACGTGCGAAGCGGAATACATCGCAACCTCGGAGGCGGCGAAGGAAGGTGTCTGGATGAAGCAGTTCATGATAGATCTTGGAGTAGTGCCCAGTGCACTGAATCCAATGAACCTGTTCTGTGACAACACTGGTGCCATTGCTCTGGCCAAGGAACCAAGGTTTCACAAGAGGACCAGACACATAAAGCGACGCTTCAACTCCATCCGCGATTACATCTTGGAGAAAGACATAAATATTTGCAAAGTGCACACGGATCTGAATGTTGCAGACCCGTTGACTAAACCTCCTCCAAGGGCTAAACATGATCAACACCAGAACTGCATGGGTGTTCGATTCATTACAATGTAAATCACATAGTGATGTGAACTAGATTATTGACTCTAGTGCAAGTGGGAGACTGTTGGAAATATGCCCTAGAGGCAATAAATAAAGTGTTTATTATTGTATTTCTTTGTTAATGATAATCGTTTATTATCCATGCTATAATTGTATTAATTGGAAACATGGATACATGTGTGGATACATAGACAAACACAATGTCCTAGTATGCCTCTAGTGAACTAGCTCGTTGATTGAAAGATGGTTAAGGTTTCCTAGCCATGGACATGAGATGTCATTTGATAACGGGATCACATCATTAGGAGAATGATGTGATGGACAAGACCCAAACTACAAATGTAGCTTATGATCGTGTCAGTTTATTGCTACTGTTTTCTGCATGTCAAGTATATGTTCCTATGACCATGAGATCATGCAACTCACAGATATCGGAGGAGTACCTTGTGTGTATCAAACGTCGCAACGTAACTAGGTGACTATAAAGGTGCTCTACAGGTGTCTCCGAGGGTGTCTGTTGAGTTGGCATGGATCAAGACTGGGATTTGTTACTCCGTGTGACGGAGAGGTATCTCAAGGCCCACTCGGTAATACAACATCACAATAAGCCTTGCAAGCAATGTGACTAAGTGTTGGTCATGGGATCTTGTATTACGAAACGAGTAAAGAGACTTGCCAGTAACGAGGTTGAACTAGGTATGGAGATACCGACGATCGAACCTCGGGCAAGTAACATACCGAAGAACGAAGGGAACATCATACGGGATTAACTGAATCCTTGACATAGAGGTTCGACCGATAAAGATCTTCGTAGAATATGTAGGAACCAATGTGGACATACAGGTCCCGCCATTGGTTATTGACCGTAGAGGTGTCTCGGTCATGTCTACATAGTTCTCGAACCCGCAGGGTCTGCACACTTAAGGTTTGGTGACGTTTCGGTAGTATAGAGTTATGTATGGTGGTGACCAAAGTTTGTTCGGAGTCCCGGATGAGATCCTGGACGTCACGTGGAGCTCCGGAATGGTCCGGAGGTAAAGATTCATATATAGGAAGTCCTGTTTTGGTCGGCGGAAAAGTTCCGGGCTTATCGGTAGTGTACCGGGAGTGCCGGTAGTGTACTGGGAGACCTCCGGGAGGGGTATTTCGACCCAAGAGGCTTCATGGGCTGTGGGAGAGTGAATATCAGCCCTTAGTGGGCTGGTGGAAACTCCCACACAAGGCCCATGTGGCTGGAGAAGAAAACCCAAAAGGAAAAAGGTGAAAAAAGGCAAAAAAAGGAAAAGAAAAGGATGAATCCTAATCCTACTAGGAGTGGAGGAGGTGGACTCCTCCTCTCCTAGTTCGGCCGAAGCCTAGGAGGCTTGGAGGCCAAGCTGTCTCCTCTCCTCCTCTCCTCCTAGATATACTGGTGGTATTGAGGGTTTTTGCACTAGATTTTCAGCCACGTGCTACCCGTTCCTCGAGTGCATAGTTTCTCCTCTAGATCGGTTTTCTGCAGTGCTTAGGCGAAGCCCTGCCGGAATTGCTCCACCACCATCGCCGGAGCGCCGTCAGGCTCCCGAAGAACTCTTCTTCCTCTCCGCTCCTTCTTGCTGGATCAAGACGGTGGAGATCGTCATCAAGCTGTACGTGTGCTGAACGCGGAGGTGCCGTCCGTTCGGTGCTAGATCGGAAGGACCGTGATCAAGTTCGTGAGACGGATCGTGATCAAGCTCGTGGGACGGATCGTGATTGGATCGCGGAACGGATCGTGATTGGATCGCGGGACACATGGCGATTTGGATCGCGGAGACGTTCGACTACACCAACCGCGTTTCTTAACGCTTCCCGCTTAGCGATCTACAAGGGTATGTAGATCCACTCCCCCTCTCGTAGATGCTCATCACCATGGATAGATCTTGGTGTGCGTAGGAATTTTTTTGTTTCCCATGCAACGTTCCCTAACACTTCATTGTGTTTTTTTTATCGCGAAACAGAGTCTTCGAAAATACATCGTGTGTAAACTTAAACTTCATCAACACGTCTACCTAAACTTCACTCTGTTTCTTCACGTGCTATTTTTTGCTTCTAGCTCTTCATCCACTCACCGGAATTGAGCAAGTGATATACCGATGGAAAGCTGTTGTAAACACACAATTTTTCTGTCTTGATCATTTTTTCATATTCGTGACGGTTTAAAAGATTTTCATTTGAAATTTATTTAGCGTAGTAGTTGAACTTCCCGTTGTTTCCACGTTGAATTTCTGTCACGTTTTTGTTTTTAATTTCTCACCCATTAGTTGGTGTTGCACAAATGATATTCTTTTTTGTACAAACCTCTCTCACAATATTTTTCTAACTTTCTCCGACCGAGAACTTGAACTTATAGCAAGAAAAATTTGGACCTTGCCTTTTTATTCATTTTTCTCACTCACACGAATGGGTGAGAAATACATAGTGAACCACACTCACAAGAAGTTTTGAATCTTCCCGTGTCGAGCACCTGAACTTCTACCAACAAATTTTGTATACTTTGTCTTTTTATTCTTTTTTCTCGTATGAAAACACACACCATGCAACACGCGAACTTCTGTCTGTTTTCACTTTTGAACTTCTGTGTTATTTTAATTTGAACTTCACGTTTTCTATTTTTGAGTAAAGAATTCTAGTAGCGAGAAAAAAAATCCGAGTTTTCATAAACTTCGAACTTCTCTGTCATTTTAATTTGAACTTCTTCATTTTATTATTTACTAACGAGAAAAAATCTGAATAGTTTATATACTCCGAGTTTATATGTTATTTTTTTTAAATAGAGAAATGCAATTTTTTAAAGTACTTCGATGTTTACTTAAAATTATATATTTAAGAAATATTGGACTGTTCGTTATATAATTTGAGTTTTTTTCACACATCAAACTTTTCCGGGCAGAGCACGTGAACTTCTTTCAACAAACATTTTAAGGTTTTATTTTTCTATTCTTTTATTCTCACCTAAAACACATTCCTTGTAGTACTTGAACTTCTAGCCGTTTTCAGTAAGAACATCTATCATGTTTTTGTGTATACATCGAATTACACGTAATTGAAGGTCGGATGTCATTTTTTTGTTATTAGAAAAATTAAGTGTCATGAACTTTTCCTTACCGAGTGTTAAGGAAAACGAAACCAGAGACGACCTCACCGGAGAACTTGGACTGAAGAACATGCACCTAAGAACTTGAGGTTGTTTGAAAGCCCATGTGCATTTTATTTGTACCGTGCAAATACACGCGCAAGCTTACCGTTATTTGTACCGCGACATTTTTTCAAAAAAAAAAATGGTGTGCATGAGCTCCACACAAACTTGCGCCTTCCTGCATTTCCATCTTTATGGGTAAAATGCAATGGGCATTAGTAGTAGCAAGCCGGTCAGCTTGGTGTGCTGGTCAAGGTAGATGCCACTGGCAACGCACCACAGATGCATATATAGATGGACGGTAGCCAGGCAGCAATTCTTGTATGAGAGCAGAAGTCCTCGTATGAGTGCAGAATTCTTGTAAGCACAAGAAAATACATAGAGTGCACATATAATTTTTCAGGATTTCCTTGATGTTCAGCACATTAAAGATGATGTACTGAGAAGAATGCAAAATCTGAACTGAAAATCAACTAAAAGTTGAACTCCTTATATAGTTCAAATAACTGAAAATCAACTAAAAGTTGAACTTTTTAGCTTTAAAAAACCTTGACCAATTTCAAACATACAGTTTCTAACACCATCACTAGTTCAACTTAAGTCCACCTTGAGTACTTTTTGTTTCAGTTCATCTCTTGCAGGTCCACTAGTCCAGCGAGGAGAAGCAGTGGAAGGCCCGCCTCAGCAAAGCCACGACTTGCGCCGAAACTGAATATATGTAATGTTCCAATACGCACAGAACACACACACTTAAGTTCAGAGAACCAACCTATTTAAGTTCAGATAATAAATACTTCCTCCATCTCAAAATAAGTAATTTAAAAATAACTCCACTTTATATTAAAGTTAGTGCAAAATGAAGTCATATTTAAGTCACTTATTTTGGGACGGAGGGGGTATATTTAAGCTCGAAGAACAAATGCGTTTAGGTTTAGAGAACAAAACAATATTCATTGTGATTTTTTGTGCACGTACAATCGCAGAAGCTTCATAGTGCACGCGGAGGTCCATGGCGCGGGCTCTGGCGGCTTCGCCGCCTCCAGCGCGTGTGCAACCTGTTGAGACAGAGGGGGCGGTGGCGTAGTGGGGCCGAGGAGGCCAGCGCGTGGTGGAGGTAGGTCGCCCGCCGCCGGTGATGGAGGTCCATGTCGACATGTAGGAGGTGGAGGCGTGCCAGCAATCAGGGATCGAGGCGCCCGGCGATCGGGGGGTCGAGGCGCGGCGGCAGACGGGTGGTGGAGGCGCGCGGCTGCCGGGAGGTGGAGGCGCGCGGATGCTGGAAGATGGAGGCGCGCGGCGGTCAGGTGGTCCATGGCGCGGGCTCTGGCAGCCGCCTCCAGCCGTCGCGGGATCTCTCGCGCCGGCATGCATCGTCGCTCCCTCGCGATCTCCCTCGTGCCGTTGGTCGGACGGGAGGTGGCGGCGGACGGGAGGAGAGGGGCAGGGGATCGGGATCGGGATCAGGGCCCCGGTTTCATCGGCACCTGGTCCTAGCCCAGGTTGTGCCCGTGGTTTCGGAAGTTCGGGGACGTCCCGTCGCGCCCTTACAGGGTTGACTCTGATCAGAATAACTCTTTTAATTCTGAGATTATAATATATATATATATATATTTTTTTTATTAAGTAATTTTTTTGAACACTCATGTGTTATATTGAAAATAGTATTTCATAAATAACTAGGGGATAATTAAAAAATACAGGAACGTTTTTAGTAAGATTTTTTTTGCAAACCATTATCAATTTATTATGCGTGCACATGAATATTTGCTTACCATGAGGTTATTATTTATGTACCATAAATATCCATAAGCGACAACAGGGCATGGATCTCTGTTTATGCCTTTTTTTAAATAATACCCCCCGTTTCACAATGTAGTGCATATAGATTTTCTGAAAAGTCAAACTTTACGAACTTTGACCAAATTTGTAAAAAAACATAGACGCCGATAACTGCCACACGTGTGGCATATAGGGGGTTGGGCCGCACGACCTGTGTGGCACGGAGACAAACCCGCCTGCACGACGGCGTCCGGGCGCACGCAGGCGCACGTACGGGGTGTGGCACAATCGTCCACACGTCCGGGCGACCGACCGCGCTGCCCACACGACCCAACGCGCCCGTCGTCCCGGCCTGCCTTCGAACCCCAGTGCGACCTGCGCCGTTGTCTCCTACCTCTCGATCCCAAACCTCCATCGTCTTCCTTCTGTAGTTGCCATGGCAACCAGAGCAGATGTCTAGCGCCTCCCCACCCCCCACCCCCATGCCACCCCCTCCCGCCCCCAGCGACGACGAACTAACAGGTGGATCTCCGATCTCTTCTTGTTTCTCGTCTTTCTTCTGTCCAGAAAATTAAAATTCCGGATTGCCCACGAAGATGGCGACTAGATCCACACTGTCATGGCAAACACACCATGGGTTTGTGTGTATTCCCCTTTGGCCACCAACATAAGCCAGATCTGCCATGTTCTATCCTAGATTTGAACTAAGATTATGGGTTGGGTTGTTGCGAGTAGATGATCCAGAAGGATGTGTACAATTCACTAAAATTAGGGGAAGAAAGGAGGAATTTGGGTGGTGCCTAGGGAGGGAGAAAACTAATTGCCACCTGTATCTGACGTTAGTTGCCACCTATCTTTGTCGTCAGCTGCCACCATGTTATGTTGTTGCTTGCCATCATATTATCTTGGCTGTTGCCATTCGGTTCAAAATGATAGTTGGCATCCAGATTTCAAAAAAGAGAATGAATGCACATGTCCTACTTGCCATGATGTATTGGTTGTCTATGCAAGAAATGTGATAAGATTGCTGTGTTTTCTTGTATGTGCAAACAGCAAGCATGCATTTTCGAAATATTCATGCGTTCTTGTTCATGCAGTGACCGAAACACAGTGGGAGAAAAAAGCGGAAAAAATTGGATCATGAAGACGGCACTGATCCTTGGTTTTCTCAAAGGTCGGAAGCGCCCCCTTGGGATGCAGTAGAGTACAACCAACTAATTTCCGCAGGGACATTGCTGCCACTACTAGAGCAGTACGCGAGCATCGGTACGATGCATGATAAAAAAGGGACAATTGTCATGTTTGTGACGACGAAAATGGCATTCTACTTATGTCCTACAATGTCATTTTTCGCAGGTTCATATGACACAACCACACACATAGGGATACCATGGCAAGTTCAAACACAGGACGCTAACGCTGACAGATGTACGGGGGACCAACTTCACGTAGCCAATGTGGCAAATCAAGGTAACGCATACAAAAGGAGCATACTGGTGTGGCCATGAAATTAAACTTGCAAGGATGGCAAATACTTACGAGTTTTATGGAAAAACTCAGGACAATCATGCATCACATGGCAACAGGCGGCAACGAGGTACCTGCCATCAACGTCGTACACAGGTGAGTCGTATGAAGTGATTTTGTGGACAGTGAATCAGGAGAAGGAACATAGGTGACAGGGGTGTTTATGTGGTGTCTTGGCAAAACGCAATTCCCGTGTCTGGTCAACTGTAATTGCCATGTCATGGCAACTGCAGTTGCCATGTCTGGACAACTACAGTTGCCATGTTTAATCAACTATGATTGCAATGTCTGAACAACTATGGATGACAAGTGTGAGCAAAATATGTTTGCCATGTTTGAACCACTACATGTGCCATGTTGTACAAACTACTATTGCCATGCATTGACCAACTGCTAATGACCGCAGATTGTTATGGTGGAACCACATCGGCAAACATATTGTGGCAAACTTCACAGTTGCAGGCCATCGTTACTGCAGATAGAGCACAACAAATTGGAGTAAAAGAACAGCTTCGATTAGCACATGCGGCACAACAAGGTAAAAAATATGTGAACCATCAAAACTACAATGCATTGTCTTTTGTGGAAAAGCATGGGGGAAAGTGGATTTGTCACGGTTGTGGCGGAAAACAACAAAAAATGCTACCAAGTGGACAGGTGCATACAGTCATCTATTGTCTTCAGGATTTGTCAATTACTGTATGCATGTGTGCAACATTCATGATTGTCTCCATTTGCCTAGTGGGCTCGTACCTAGAATGCAAGTTTTGATGCTAAAACATGTTGGTTGCCATGTCTTGGCAATAGTAGCTGCCATGTTTGTTGGACTGTAGCTGCCATGGCTGGAAAACTGCAGTTGCCATGCATGGCCAGATGCAGATGCCATGGCTGGCTGTATGAATGATGTCATGCCAACTCAGATGCAGTTGCTATATTCCGTTACGATAAACCTGCCATTCAAGCAATGCTTACACACGTACCTATTTTTTTATTGCAGGACCTTCAACTACAATCAACAGCGGCGCGGGGACATCTACTGTGGGAACCTCTGAGCACACGGAAGGAGCGTTCCACTAGCAAGTCAACATTCTTGCCACAAACAATGTAGAATCAGTGTCGGAACTAGCAATCGTTCCAGCAATGATGACAAGCACACCTTTGCACAACAACACAAGCAACACTCAAGCAGATGAAACAACAGCCGATATTGAACTGAATGATGAAACCGATGAAAAAGCACAAGGGGATGAAGAAGATGGGCAGTCAGAAATCATGATACCTCAACCACCATATGTTGGGCAGAGATTTGATTCGTTTGAGGAAGCCAAGGAATTCTACCAGAGATATGCAATGTTCCATGGGTTTGCGGTGAACACCGAATACCATAGGAAAATTAAAAAAACTAACGAGTACAACAGAGGTGAGATAAGGTGCTACAAGGCACGAAGGAACAAGAAGGGTAAAGGTGTTGCGCCTGTCGTGCCAGAACAAAAGAGAGGTATCATTGTCAAGACGGAATGCCCTGTCTGGTGTAAGCTAAACACAGATGGAGCACGGTGGGTGGTCACCGAATATTTCGACGAGCACCACCACGAACTCATAAAGAAGTTTGACCTGGTAAAAGTTCTGACCGCCCACAGAGGATTCAGCCCCCTCAAGAAGAAATTCTTAAAATTGCTACATGATTGTAATGGCGGTCCATCAAGAATGATCCAAATACTGTCCTTGATCCACAGCAGAGATGGTAGACTGAGTAGCATGCCCTACATACTAGCAGACGTCACAAACCTAAAGGCAAAGTACCATAGAGAGAGCAGGTTGGCTGACATAGAATTCACGATAGCCTACTTCGACGAGAAAGCAAAAGCAGATCCTGATTTCTTCTACATGATAAGATTGGACGATGAGGACCGTGTTAGAAACATGTATTGGGTGGATGGTGTTGCAAGAAGAGCCTACAAACATTTCCATGATTGCATTTCGTTTGACGCGACATATCTCACTAATATGTACAAGATGCCCTACGCTCCATTCATAGGAATAAATAACCACAATCAATCATTGCAGTTCAGTTGCGGACTCGTTCGGAACGAAGATACGGATGGTTACACATGGCTGTTCAAAACCTTCTTGGAGTGCATGGGTGGACTTGCTCCGACGAACATAATAACAGACCAGGATTTTAGCATGCGTGAAGGCATAGAGGAGGTCTTTCCATTGGCAGTGCACAGGCACTATAGGTGGCATATTATTAAGAAGGCTGAGGAGACGCTAGGACCACTCTTTGCTGACCGTCCAGAGCTGCACAAGGCATTCGAGTTGTGCGTGGACCACAACTTGACGATGGAGGAGTTTGAACGGAGCTGGACGGCTATGGTTGAAACATATCAAGTCCAAGACAATGAGTCATTTACTAGCGTGTGGGAGAAGCGAATGTACTGGGTGCCGGCCTACTTCATGCAGTGCTTCTTCCCATTTCTGCAAACTATGCAGTGCAGCGAGGGGTTCAATGCTGTCTTGAAGTGGTACGTGAGCCCTGGTAACTCATTCCTGCAGTTTGCCAAGCAATACACAGCTTTGCAACAGAAGATACTGGGATCTGAGCTACAACAAGAAGCAAACACCGCGCTCAAGCAACCTAAATTGCTAACATATTTACCTATGGGGAGGCAGATGAGCAAGATATATACCAACAAGATTTTTAACAAGTAAGTGGATTATCTTACCGTCTTATTTGCACAAGTGTGAAGGTAGTAGGTGCCAGGTAGAATGCAATGCAGTTGCCAACTTTTTATACATGCTGATCTATTTGAAAATAGCAACAGGGTACATTGTAAGCATGAACTGTAGTTGCCATGTGAAAAACAACAATAGTTGCCATGTGTGTTGATTTGTAGTTGCCATGTGAAATTTCATGTAGTTGCCATGTGAAATTTTATGTAGTTGCCATGTGAGACAAATCTGCATTTGCCATGTTATATGAACTGCATTTGCCATGTTTCATGAACTGCATTTGCCATGTTAAATAAACTGTAGTTGCCATGTTAAATGTTATGCAATTGCCATGTCAAATATTATGCAGTTGCCATGTGGAAACAAACAACCCAAGAAAAATGTGGGAAAAAATAAGGACTTCCATGCCATCGGTTGATTTTTAGATACGTTTGCTATGTTATGACCTACCTCAACATAAGGTGATACAAAACATCATATAAGAGTTTAACAAAAGCACAAAACATGCAGATTCTAGGAAGAAATAAAGCGTGCCAGCATGTACACGGCTTACCAGGTGGACCAACATACGTTCAAGGTGTGTTCTCTCTTGGGCATGTCGGATTCAGAACATGAAGACCCGGACAAGGGAAGGAACTACTTTGTGAAGGCCACGATAAACGAAGGCGAATACTACTGCCAATGCTGCAAATTTGAATGGGACGGGATTGTTTGCTGTCACATACTAAAAGTAATGGACATGCACGCGGTCACGCGATTGCCCCACCATTTCATACGGTGGCGATGGACTTGGGACGCTGACGATGCGTTGGGGCCACAAACATCAAATGCACTTTTGGCTGTGCATGATGAGAGACCAGAGGCAACCATGGAAGCCGTGAGGCACGTTGTGTTGACAAAGAACTATGCCGAACTGATAGATGAAGCATAAAAGAGTGATGAAATAGCGAGGGTGGCAGAAAAACACAGGAAGGCCCTAAAAAGAGAGCTTGATGAGATCAAAAAGAGGAAGGCTGAAGAAGCCTTACACAGGTTCCCCCGCACCTCGAGTGTGCCTTCGTCCACGGCTCAATCATATGAAAACTCGGAGGTAGGGTCTAGAACAGCAAGCACGCAAACCCAGGTTAGGAACCCGCCCCGTTCCATCACAAAAGGGCGTCCAAAAGAGGTGAGATACAAATCGGGGTTGGAAATTCAAGCGAAACACAAGAAAACAAAGAAAGGTACGGGCAATCCGTAAGCAACTGTGGAGGATTGTAACTTGGGTGTTGGTGTCATTTTTGTAAGGTAGATGGACTAGATTTTTAAAAATGGGAGAATGCTTGTTGGTGGGCATCAGAATTTGAAGAAAATGCCATGAATGAATGACTATAATTGCCACGTGTGTGCTACTAAATCTGCCATGCAACTTCCATTGAATCTGCCATTTTATTTCTACTGAATCTGCCATCGCGTTTTCCCCACCCATATTGTATTGTATGCATACTATGAACAAGCTAGTTGAAACGATCACGTGCAAAAAATACGAGATAGCGGCTGCTTATGAGCTACCATGCTAACCGATACAGTTAGCAATGCAAAAAACCCAAAAACCAAAAAACGGAACGATTACTTTCACTAGCCGTGTCTGATCAACTATATTTGCCATGTTTCAGGCATCATAGACGCATTCAAACACCCAACTGGTACTACCAACCACAAACACATAATAGTAGTGAACATAAACGTAGTTGTTCTCACACCTAAGCAGGTTCACATCCACACATATATTACAAATATTCAAATGGCACTCACACACCACCACTATATACTAGACTACGGGGGGATGCATGTCATAACATAGCACACGGACATAGTTTTAAAAGAACAAGTTGATACCTTACATTCCTCAGCCACAGAATGTAAGGTAGGCATGCGGTATGGAGCATCACATCATTACTTGTACTTCTTGTTGACTTTTTTGACAGATTCCTCTATGAACTCTCGTGCGTTGGCCCGCATGTTGAAATCTTCATTCATCAACCAGTTCCATGTGTATATTTTACGGAGCTCCAAGACCATTGCAGCTGTGATGACAGGGACCCATCGACCTTCCCACTTTGCAAGGTATTCCAACAAGTGAAAGCCATAGTCATGCCTGTAAAGAAAAGAATCAGGTGAACTGAAGAGAGCAGCAAAAATCATAAAATTCAATGCAGAGCTGACAAAAGGTTTAGGATTGGTGTGGAGGACACATAAAAAATATAGTAATTACCGGTTTCCTTGCTTCGTAGTCGCGACATACTCGATTGGAAAATGACTGATCTGGACCTTTGAGTTTTCGTAGTTACGGTTCCATGTCTCTTTGAGGTTGTTGATGAAGAATTCAACATGTGTAGTAAGGTTTGCATCAGCTTCTGAATGCATTGAATCAAGCACCTCAAATCGTTGGTTCTTCAGGTCAAGGCAAATCACGTAGTGGTGACCACACTTGTCATGTGGGTCGTGTGGTGCAAGCTCTTGGAACATGGGGAACAATACATGCAAGTAAAAAAGATGAACGAAAAAGAAGACTTCACATCAAAATCAGATTGATGTAGTTGAAAAAATGATATGTAAAATTATTGCCAGATGCAGAAAGAGATATATGAATAACCAAGCATCAATTGGTTAAAGTGAACACGTTGAAAGTGTTTATTTTCCATGTGTAATTAAAAGAAGTTGCCATCCATGTATAAACAAAGTTGCTCAATATTTTAAGTGAAGTTGCCACATAAGTTGCATTAAAAACAATTAAACTTATTTTACATGGCAGCTGTTGCCACATGAAAACATCTGTCACAAAATAGTATGTAGCCCACATATGAAGCATAGCTACTGACAAAACATACCATGGGAGAAAATATGTACAAACAAGAAGGAACACTCACACATTTCTTCATTGCGAGCTTGAATTCACCATGCGCGGCAAAATGCTTCCTCAGGATTTTATGGTGGAAGTCACCATCCCATATTTTGCAGGTCACGATGTACTGCATGATTGTCTTGTCGGCGCAAATATCCATATGCCTATTGATGAAGTCAATCCCACACGCAAGTACATTCTTCGACATTTTACCAAGTGGCCTCACAGACTCGGCAAGATCACCCAGGTCGACGTACGTCGCATCACATTGTATGATTTTGGTTCTGTCCAAACATGAGCTGTATGAAAAATGATATAACATGAAAGAATCATGTCTACTAAATAAAAATAAAAATAAAACATAAACAACACATGTCTGTAATAGCAAAGAAAAAATATCAGAGAAAAGCAAGTGAGGGTTATGTGGTGTGGATATTACGCTTTCAGCTTCTTCATGTGCTTGCTGTTGGACCTCGCATTTCCAAAATGCTTGACAATAAAGATGGTTCTGCTCCTTTGTGGCGTTAACTTCGGGCTCATAGTCATCCGCGGGGGGTGCGTGAACTACCCTATGCTGCCTCACAGATCCAGGGGTGGCACTTCCAATGGTATCCTCGGATACCGACTCAGCAGGCACGTTAGATCTTGATTGCCCCCGACCCCGTGATGACCTCCTCTTCGATGCTTCCTCCTCAATCCTGCGATAAGCTTCATCAAGTGACGGCGAAATCTCCTCAGGGGTGGCTGCAAGGATCAAACAATGGGTTAGGGAACTTGGAAACAACAAGTTATTGTGAAAAAGAGTGCAGAATGTGAACTATAGGTGCAAATTAGAGAGTGTCCATGTGGAAACAACTCCAGTTGCCATGTGCATCACACTGTAGTTGCCATGTGACAACAACTGCAGTTGCCAAGTACATTGCACTGGAGTTGCCATGTCGCAGCAACTCCAGTTGCCATTTGCTTTGCTAATGGAATTGCAACATGGCAGCAACTGTAGGTGCCATGTTGCAGCAACTCCAGTTGCCATGTGCATCTAATGAGATTTGCCATCACCAGTAAGAAACCAAAAAAGCTTGTGACAAACGCCAGACTAGAAAAATGTAGAAACAAAATGATAAACACACAAAAAATGTACCTTGCACTATCGGCTCTGCAAACTTCACAGCCTTCCTGCCATCCGCTATTGGTTGCGCCATCATTGGGGTTGTGCCTATTGGGAAAGCAAAGGAAATAGGCACATGATCGTGCACCACTGGTTCATCTTGACTGCGATCGATGCCAAGTCTAAATCTTGGTGGGGTGAAAGACACTGGGTGCCTCTCCTGCGTACCAGCCGAATCGCGAACAAGTTGCTTGGCAGAATCCAGGGTGACAGATCAACAAACATTTCTGCCTCGTCTGCTGCAGAATCATCAGGCTTATTAGTAGGGCGGGGCGTGCTGTCAGCGGTATCAATCACAAGTTTCTTGCCAATCTTCTTGTTTGGGCTGTGGGGGACACCAATGTTGACTGGAAGCTTAGAAGTGCGTAGATTTAAGCTAGGGTTCTCCACGGCAGTGAAAGACGCTGTCTGCTCCAGACGTTCACCTCCTTCAGTCGTGCACGGCTTGCCACCTGCGTTGGTTGTACTCCGGACTTCTGTTTTATCCATAACATTGCTTTTGGCAGAAGATGAGAACAGTGTCGAGGCAGACACATAACCAGAGTTATCTCTGCTGCTCCTAGCTACAACAGGTGCATTGGATATGTTTGCAGGATGCTTGCGGGGGCTACGCCGCCTAGGTGGAAGACCATCTTGCGCAACGGTCGCCATAGCAGCTTCTGGACCACCAGAAGCTGGAGCTGTTGTGCCATGAGACTCACCTATGGATGGCCTCTCATTCTGAATTGTAGCCGCAGCCCCTTCTTTTGTGGATGCAGAAGTGCCACCAGCCACACGCCTAGAATCTGTATCAGATGAGCGGGAATCTTCCTTGTTTAGGTTGATCTCAGGAACGTCCACTTCAACACTTGTTGATCGGGTGGCATGGGTCACAACAGCATCCCTCATTGCCACCAGCGTGGGCAATATCTTAGCAGTCCTGGCAGATACAGACTCATCACTCCTAGATGTACGGATGCATGTTGTTGTAGTCTGCACATCTGCAACCGGTGGAGATGGTTTGCCGCTTGCATCAGAGCTAGTGGGAACAGTGGGCGGTACAACAGCATATTTGACGACTGGCATCTCATGAACATCTGAGTTGGCACTTGTCGACAGCTTGGAATGAATGCGTTCGAGTAGGTCTCTAGGGTTGTGCTTGGTCACGCGTGTAGTAGTCTTGTTCGCCCTACAAGAAAACACATGAAGAGTATAAGAAAGTGAACAAAATAATTGTCATGGTAGTCATCATAAAATTGAAAAGTGTGTGATGTGCCAGAGCTGCCATTTGAGAACAAGGTATGGGTGAGCACACATGACAATGTTTGTGGTGGAGGTCAGTGGAAAGCTGCTAGTTGCCATATCAGTGGAATAAGAAATTTCCATGTGGTGTAGTTAGCAGTTGCCATATAGAACAAGCAGTAGTTGCCATGCAGCAAAAAAATAGATCATGAAAAACAGCAGTTGCCATGTGAGACTGATGGTAGTAGCCCATGTGGCAAGCCGGGCAGCTGCCATGAGAAGCAGACGGTAGTTGCCACATAAATGTATCAAGTAAAAAAGTTGTGTATGATCTAGAATGCATCAAGCAAAAAAATAGCGCTACGACAATGAAAAACAGGGAGAACCTACTTCTTGATTGTCTTCCTCAAGTCTTCCAACACGACAGGATCCCCGGTGTTGGACATCGACGTACGAGGAGACGACCTAGTGGAAGTGGTGTCACCAGCAGTGGGAGCACCCTTGTTCAATCGGGCAGAAACACGGGTTGGCGTTGGTGCTTGTTTCTTCTTAACTGCTCGTCCACCAGCTGTCACCTCACTCCACGTAGAAAGAATGGCAAAAAAGGATAGCAAGTGTGAGACACAAGAATCATTCCGCACTTAGCAAACAATGAAAAAAAGGTCGGTCTGTTAAAAAGGAGGGACAAACAAAACACTAAATAGATGTCGAACCTCCTCCTAGCAGCTACGGGATCGGTCCTAGACCTCTTGCCAACGGAGCCCTGCCCAACATCCTCTGGAGCCCTGCCCATCTTTGAGGGGGACACCCCCGTGTCTCTCGCAACTATTTGTTCAATGGCTTCCTCTGGTGGAGGAAAATTCGCTGCAACCTTATCCTTCTTACCACCTGCACGAACTTCAACATGTTCATCATCGTCGGTTTCATGTTGCACATTATCCATGTCAACGTCATCGTCCTTGTCGAGACCAGCATCTCCATCTAGCTCATCTTGTGTATCAGGGAGCTCCTGTGAGCTGTTGTAGTCGTACCGGCCATGACAACCAGTTGGTCGATGTGTCCGTTCTCCAACAAATGATGTGACCTGCCTCGCAACCTCATCGATGTCAGAGCCATTAAGTGGCGTTCAACCCTCAACCAACTTCCCAAGCAAGCCGGTCATGCCAGAAGCAAACTGCCCAACTAGATGCTCAACAGGTGCCCTCGCCTGAGCACAAAACAAAAAGTAAAAATAACCAAACATATTAGAGACACGTGCGTAGGAACAAGAAAACCAAAACAACCATAGAGTTATATCAAAATGCAAAGAGAAAAACAATTTCAAAAAACAAAATAAACATTCTTGATTACCCCAGCAGGACAAGATGGAGCTGAATGCACATCCATCCACTTGCCAAAGTTTTGTGACCCACCAAACACACTGTAGTCTATAGCATGCTTGGCCATCAGCTGGAAAATAGCAAAAACAACAAAGATGTAAGAGAGAAAATAAGGAGCAGTGACTAACAATTCATGTATTGCAAAAGGAGGAAAAAAGGAGGAGTTTCAACACGGATGGCGGAGTTGCCATATGGGGTCAGACATGGGTGCCATGTGCAGACAGCCATGGATGCCAAGGTATTTAACTCTTGTTAGCCGTAAATGGTTGCCGTATGTTTTTTTTCCATATGGTATGCATCATCAAAAATGAAGAATGTCGTGCAAGAAACAAGGTAGAACTAACCTGCAGTTTCCCATATTTCGTATCAGTTATCCTGTCTGAGGCAAGCACAGCCTTGACAGCATCATACGTCCACGTAGAGACATCAAACTTATGTGGAGGCAGCGGGCCTCCTATACCAGTAAAGTCGACCGTGGACAGATCAAGACGATCGACGTACATGAGCTGGTATACACAACAAAAAAGAAAGCAATGTCAGTTGCCATCATGCTATGCTGAAAAGAAAGCTTACGTAGTTTGCTTAGTTATCAAGTTGAAGGGAATGAAGAAGAAAGATTTGCCATCTATCTATGTTAGTTGCCATCATGCTGTGTGGCAGTTGCTATCTTGGTATGCTGATAGCTGCCACCAGTTCAACATCATGGTTGCCATGCAGATTGTATAAAAGAGAATAAATGTATGAAATTAACATTTTTTGTGCTTTTGAAAAATGCTATTGCCTTGTAGGCAGCAACTACAGATGCCATGGATCAAACAAAAAGTCACTTTCACATGAAAAAGATTCACATAAAAAAATGAAAACAAAGGGTTGCCATGCACGATCTTGTACGGTTGCCATGCATGATCTTGTATAGTTCACACTTATCAACAGCTGCGATGTTGATTTAGGAAAGCATTGAACTGTGACAAGAGTATTTGCAAAAGATTATGGGAAAAATACCATTAGGTGCAAGCGACAGCCCTTCTAGTACATCTTGTTTGAAAATGCATCATGCAGGAAGTCAGCGGTGAATTTACACCAATTCATGTTCTTAACATCTTTCAGCTTCGCCTGCACAACACAATTTCAGGACAAAAAGTTGCCGCATTAGCATTCAAATGAAAAACATCAAAATACTGGCAGTGACTAGCTTCAGATGACATCAAAATCAAAAGATTGAATGGAAAAAGAAGTATAGAGAGAGAGAGCATTCACCAGGATGGGGAAGCACTTGTTGCTTGGGCGAAGAGATGTGGTAGGCGCAAAGATAGTTGAGATCAAGTACATGAGCAACTTCATCTTAAATACCGCGCGATGGGTTTTCATGCCCGCCAGCGAAGTTGCCAGCACATTCGTCTTCGGCATGGATGCCATCCCAGGAAACAAACGGGCGAACAAGACTTCCTCAATCTTATTATTCACCTCATACGGGACTTTGATCTCTCCACGGGGCACACCTAGAGTGCAGAACACAGATTCCTCGTCCAAAGTCAGTCTTCCACGTCCCGAAATCACGAATTCCCTGGAGGCAGGATCATAAATTGCACCGAGCCAGTCACATACAAGGTTCACTAGGTTCTTGCACCGAACATCCATCAGATCCTACATCCCCATTTCATCGACAGCTCCCTTCTGATCATCAGTAAATCCCTCAGTCAATATAGTCAGACGTTCTTGCGAAGCCCTATTACGATAACGTTTCTTCTCCTGCATAATAGAAAATGGATCATTTGGTGCCATGTTCAATGTCATGAAAATTTAGTTCTAACGGAAGATTGAAAACTAAAAGTGACATTAAAACATATGGGGGTGGAAAGTGACCTCATCGCCATCTTTTGTCCGACCAGTCGCGCGATTCTGTTGCGGTAACTCCATGAAGTCATCATCATCATCTTGACGGTCGCCGCGAGCCATTGTGCTACGGTAGGAATAAAGCACATGTTAGGGTGAAATGAAAACACAGCTGACGGATACAAAAAGAAATGCATCAAGTAAATATTCAGTGGATATCATCGATGAACAAAAATGAAAACTCCATGGTTGCCCCAAAGTTTACGCATCTGAAGAGGGCAGTAATTGCCATCTGCTTAAGATGCACAAAAAGGCAGAAAAATGATCAAATGGAAAAGCAATTTCATAAACATGGCAACTAGACGTGTATGTGCTTCTAAAGGAGGCAGTTGCCACCTTGCAGAACCTACTTGCCATGTTGGCTCCAATGAAAGTGGCAAATGAGGCAGAGCATAGGAACACCCACCCCCTAGGATTGTCCAACATGAAATGTGGCAACTAACACACTGGCTTCATAAAAAATGTACAGATCATAAGGCACTTCAAATATGTTCAAGTTGCCATGTTAACACAAGGCACTTCAAAAAAGGGCAGACAACTTCCACTACACAACATATAATGTGGCAACTCACACCCTGGCCTCATATAAAATGAGTTGCGATGTATTCACATAATGTACTAGGGTCAAGTTGCCATGTTAGCTCAAGGCACTTCAAAATAGGGCAGAAAACTTCCACTTCACAACATATAATGTGGCAAATCACACCCTGACCTCATATAAAAATGAGTTGCCATGTAGTACATTCAAATATGTTCGGATATCACAAGTCATCATGGCAAACGCAATTGAGTCTATTGTAAAGTGAATTTTCCATTATCTTGCATATGACATGGCAATAGGCATATTGCATTCAGAAAATTAGTTGCCACATGGAAAGCATAGTCATGGCAACTGACACGGTTGATCACAAAATTAGTTGCCATCAATGATGATAGTTGTTGAAAATGCCATGACTGCCATTATCCTACACTTTGAAATGCACCAACCTAGATCTAGGGTTCATTCGCAACTACCATACCCTGAATTCAACAACAAAAAACTCCCTACACTAATGGTCATAGCATTTTGAGAAAAATCGTAGCTAACATGGAGAAAATCGCCCGCTCAATTGCAAGGCAAAAGCCGGATGTGGCTGCGGACCGGCTGAGCCACACTGGCATGACTGCCACCGTGGCGATGACGAAATTGCGCACTGCCACCCTAAATGGCAAGCACACGAATCCACCGCCGACGGGGACGCCGGAGCACCGTGAATCGGCCGGAATCTCGAGCAGAAATTGACAACAGAGGGAGGGGGGTAGAAATCACAGGCAGGAATGTGATCACGGGAGGGAGTCTTACCTTCAATCTGCGGCTGCTCCGGCGATGACACTACGGTCCGGCGAGCCCCACCAACGGTCGCGAATGCGGTCGACTTTTCTGCCGTTACCGTCGCCTTCTCTGTCACGCCCAAGATGCGTGCCTATCCATTTTAAGACAAGAGGGCCTTGCAAGGGATAGAGGCGCATCTTGCCGTTCGCAAGTATAGTAACAATGCATCATACATTACAGAAGAGATGAGTATACAAGTTGGCTTACACTCGCCACATGCTAAATTACAATCCACACAGAGTTCAAATCATCAAGATGAAGACAGGGTCCGACTACGGACAAAATCAAATGATAAAACAGATGCAAATGAAACTATCTCGCTATCCCAAAGATCACGACCATGGTACTCTACTCATCCGTGTAAGTCACGTACATCCTGCCTCTTTCCTCATCATATTCCCACTGGAGCTGGGTAAGATCATCTTGCACGTACTCATCTGTACCTGTACCTGGAGGGTTGTAGTAATCTGTGAGCCACAAGGACTCAGCAATCCAGTGCCCGAGTACCGAGACTATTCAAGCTTAAAGATTGGGATGGGATATGTGTTTAGTTTGCAACAACACTAAGCATATATGGTGGCTAACTTACGCAACATGAAAATAAATATGAGTGGCCTACGATGAACGATCGAATCTAGTATGATCTCTATGAGATCTTGAACACTTACTTACGTCAATCATAACCCCACCGTGTTCTCTCTCGGATCATGTTCACGAGCAGAGACGATCACGATTACTCACACAATTGGTGTATTTTAATTAGAGTTACTTCAAGTTAACTATAACCGACTGTTAAACAAATATCCTAGTTGCCACATAACCGCATGCACGGCTTCTCGAAAAGATTTAACCCTGCAGGGGTGCTCCAACTAGTCCATCACAAATAACCACACTCCGTGGGAATAGCCTCGACCACGAACCTCGTGGTCATCATAGGTAATTCCAAAGGAATTCCAACACCTCGAGAAAACCCGAAGAAATTCAGACTCCACACGCTAGGCACTCGATAAAGGTAAAACAAATCCAGCAAGACCGCCCGACGTGTCGACGAAACCGATAAGAGCCACGTATCTCGTTCTCAGGACATGACGGATAAGCTAGTGTTTGGTGGCCTGATAGAAATGTCCCAAGTTGCCCTGGGTTGGCCCCGCACAGTGCTCTAGTTTGGACCAACACTCATGAGGAGCACTGGCCCAAGGGTTGATTAATTATCCACGGGTTTGCAAGACCCTATGCAAATTTTATTAAGTTGTTAAGCAAATGTAGTACCAATGTTGGGTCTTGCCAGACAAGTTTTAATCTCAACCGAATAAACAAGGGGGTCCCCATAACAACCCCAAGCGTGTTAGGAGCGCAAAATATGGAAAACATAACACCGGTAACAAAAACTATGGCGGTAACAGCGGAACAAAACACCTAGCATAAGGCCAAGCCTTTCACCAATACCAAGATATATATGTGCATTAAATTGAATAACAGATAATATTGTGATATCCAAATCCATGTTATCACATGGAACAACCTGCACCTACAACTAAGAACGCTATAAGAGGGGCTGAGCAGCGGTAACTTAGCCAATCAAAGGTTTGCTAGGATGTGGAGGGTTAGAGGCTTTCATGGCATTTAGCAGGCTGATATTCAAGTGGTAGGTAGTGCAATTGTAACGATAAGAGCGAGAAACTAGCAAGCAAAAATAGTATCAGGATCCGGGTACGATCATCTTGCCTGTTGGTTCTTTAGTGGAACAAGTAGCGGGATCCTCGTAGTAGTACTCTCCTGGGTCCTCATACTCAGTTTCAACACTCGCTTCTATCCAAGATAAACAACAACAATAAACATCCAACCAAGGTGCAATGCACAAACAAGATGATGCATGATCCATTTAGAAGAATCTAACATGGCAATCCAAAACTAGTCATGTTTCACATGCAAAGTTTGTTTATTAATGATTCTGGACAGAACCTCATGTTAAGTTATTTAAACATGCATTAACATGGAAAATATGGATGCAGCGTTCAAAATCGATAGAAATGCATATAAAGAACGCAAGAAACAGAGTTACGGTTCTCACGATACGCTCACGACAAGGTACGAAGGCAAAAATACAAGACAACAAAGCCATGGGCTAATTCTTGGCATTCCAAGGTAGCCACTGGTTAGGCAATGAAAAACCAACCACAATAGACTCAAAAATCAATCAATTCCATGGATTATAGCTCCCACAAGCCACAACACAATAGAACCACAATCTGCCACAAAACAGCAACAGAGCCACTTACACAGCCCACAACTTGAGCTACCGGAACCCTACAGCCACAAACAAGATGTTGACAGAACCTACATGACAAATGCATCAACTTATCCAACCACACAATCTGCATAGGAGGCACACATCAATAACCATGAAGCTATCAAGTTGACAAGATGAAACCGTTTTCTGGGATTTGGTGAAAATAACAGTTTTCTGGAATCTGAGTTAAAAAGTAGCAAGTTGACAGCAGTAGTTAAATATGTTAGAGAGCACCTCTTGGCATGAAAATTATCAGGATGGTAGTATACAACATCTACTCCAAAACACTAGCACCGAGCATGCTCAAATTCACAACACATCACAGAATACCATCCACTCTACATGGCATAAAAATAACAGCAGATTCTCAGACTTAGTAGTTTTTAGCATGCTGTAACAGAAACATTAAGTTGGCTACTTAACAACATGGTTCCCACTTATATGGGTGATTCACATGTTAAAAAAAATACCATGGCATAATAGATATAAAACACTAGCACTTCCATGTTGGCATATGCCCCAAAGCAAGCAAGGATTAAATCATGCAAAAATGACAAATTGGCATCACATCTAAAAATGACAGTTTTATGAACTTGTTCAAAAGTGAAATCTGAAAGCACCAATGGATTCCTTGTTTCTTTCTACCCCAAAACATGTGTCACACTCATATGTTCATGTGAAACAACAAGGCACAAACAAGATAACAAATCTAACACCTATTCCCATAAGTGGATCATAGCTCTAATTAAACATGCATAAATGATCATAACCAGGTTGTAACTTAGCTAGATATGGACATGAGCTAACAAATTACACACAAGAATATATACAACAAGGAGTATCTCAAGTGGGGAAACCCACTAGTCCCCACACCCACACATACACTCTACACACACACACCACAAGCAAGCACACACACACATGTCCTATATATGCCCAAGGCATATGAGCACCAACACTCATGAACATACCACCAAGAAGCGGGTGTTCATCCACACACACACTCACATGGTCATATATACATAAGCATATGTCACACACACACACACTCTCACAAGTGCACTAGACACATACTCACACACACACACTAGCTCATGTGTGTGGGTGGTCATCCACACACATATGCATACATATATGCACAATGCATATATGCACATGTATATGTGTATGGTAAGACACACACACTCCCACAAACAAACATGCATATAAACTCTCACAACACAAGGTCATGTATATGTGCACACTCACATGCACATAGACATACACACTTCAAGCAAATACCCCTATGTGCATACACATATGCACATGCACACACTCACAAACACACTTACACACATGCATGTGTATGCACCACACCATGTGGCACATACACACACAAGCACATGCTTACATACATATATATGCATATGGATGCAAAGCACACCCACACATACACTCAAATAAACAGAAAAAGAAAAACTAGCATGCTGGTTTGCATCTCACACACACATATATTTGCAAAGGAACAAAAACAAAAGAAACAAAAAAAGGAAAAACAAAATAAAATGGGGAGGGGTTCGGATTCGAACCTGCAACCTCCTGGTTGCACCCCGCACACACTACCACTCTGCTATCGACCGCGATGGTAACAGAGGAGGGGCACCTGCCCTCTAGTACTAACACACGCACTACAAAAGCCCGACGAAACTGAATAATAGACACCTGCACTACAGAGCACGTCGACGGCCAAACGGGGGACTCCGGTGACCATACGAGTGGCGGAGGCGCACACTGGACGCCCTGCTCCTGCCTGCACACGCACACACTAGCACATCCACCTAACACAGGCGAGAACGCTACCAGCGATGACGACAGAACGGCAACGGCGGCGACCTGCACACGAATCGCACGACGATGCACCAAACAAGGAATCGGATGGGGCGGAGCGAAAATGGGCCCCTGCGAGAAGTAGGAACTCGCACGCGACGCCCGGAAGCATGAGCTCGTCGGTGCACTCGTCGGAGACGAGGTCCGATGGCACCAGAACGCCCCTAACATGGGCACGCACTACAACGAAGTTCAAAGCTTGGGATCGGGCGAGGATGGATGGGGAGCTCACCTAAACACGACTACGCAGCCAATTTAGCTCGAGGAAGAACGACGATGGAGAATTGCCGCGGTGGAGGAGCTCGGCCGGAGGGGAAGAAGATGAAGCAGAGCCGCGGCCTTGGCGTCCCACACGGATGCAGAGGACATTGGGGAAGCACAAGGCGACGGTGACGCGATCCTGACGATCTCCTGCCCGAGGGCTCGCCGGAGAAGCTGCCGCGGCGACGAGCTCCCACTCTGAATCTCACTGAACCCTCTCTAGACCCTCTGAACCCATGCTTACCTGAGACAAAAGAGAGGGAGAGATGGAGGGTGGCGGTGCGAGGGGGAAGAGGGAACCCTAGGGGAGCGGCACGGACATCGAGGGGCTTATATAGGCTCGGGAATAGATGGCAACGATGACGGAAAGGGGACGGCGGAGCACTCTCTCTCACTCTGAACCTGACGGCAGCGACGACGAAGCAGGTGGCCGTCGGGTCCTGCTGGGCCTCGTGGGCCGGGAAGGCCACGCGCACCCACTCACTCAAACAAACAAGCAGAAGCCCTTTCCTTTTTAATACACCACAGCAAGGGAAAACCCCCAGAGAATATAATAAAAGGATTTTTGTGCAAACAAAAATACTTTTGTAAAGAAAATAATATGCTCCATTTAAATAAAATATTAAGTTGATTTTTAGGACATGTAATTTTAAATGTTTAAAATAGGCAGCCTCTTTGATATTTAAAACTCACAAGCAAACAAACTTCAAACATCAAAACAACCATGCTCAAAATCCATAAGACATATAGGGCTACCTCTTGAACATTTTAAAATATTTCAAATAGCAACTTAATTCTGATTATAAAATAACATGGAAATTAAGGCATATGATAGGGTTTTTGTTGAAAAGAGAGGGGAAGAAAGAGGAGATTGCACACATGAGCTCCACCCGCACTCAAACCAAATCATAACACTCACATACACATGGTCACTTCACAACATGGCAAGATATGATGGATGCATGATGCATGATGCATGAATGCAAGAACAAGACATGGATGACAAGTTGCAGAACATCATTAGTCTCATGGCACAAGGTTCATACAATAGGTTACATGCCAAATAAGGTAGGGACAACACTTGGGCTGTCACAACTCTCCCACACTACAAGAGGATCTCGACCCGAGATCTAGGAACGAAAGAAGTCTAGAAATTCAGAACGAAGAAGGTCCTCGCGTTCCCAAGTAGCTTCTTTGTCGGAATGATGAGACCACTTCACCTTGAGGAATTTGATAGACTTGTTGTGAGTCTTACGCTCAGTTTCTTCAAGAATTGCAACTGGATGCTCACGATAAGAGAAATCTTCTTGGAAATCGATGTCTTGGAGGTCAATGGTTCGCTCAGGAGTCTTGAAGCATCTCCGGAGCTGAGAAACATGGAAGACATTGTGCACATTTGCGAAATTTGGAGGAAGCTCTAGTTGATATGCAAGACCACCTCTCTTGCCAACAACTTTGAAAGGACCAACAAAACGAGGAGCTAGCTTCCCTTTAATTCCAAACCGCTGAGTGCCCTTCACGGGAGAGACTCTGAGATAGACTAGATCATCCACTTGAAAGGAAACATCCCGATGTTTGTTATCGTAATAACTCTTCTGTCGGGACTAAGCTGCTTTGAGGTTCTCGCGAATGACATGGCACATTTCTTCTGCTTCAGTGATCATGTCATTGCCCAATATCTGACGCTCACCGGTTTCAGACCAGTTAAGCGGGGTATGACACTTTCTGCCGTAGAGAATCTCGAAAGGGGCCTTGCCTGAGCTAGCTTGAAAGCTATTGTTGTATGAGAATTCAGCATATGGCAGGCAGTCTTCCCACTTCATGCCAAACGAAATCACACAGGCTCTAAGCATATCTTCAAGGATCCGATTGACTCTCTCAACTTGACCACTTGTCTACGGATGGAACGCAATGCTGAAACGGATCTTGGTACCCATAGCAGTCTGGAAGGACTCCCAAAACATAGAATTAAAGAGACTTCCACGGTCAGAAGAGATGAGCTGAGGAATATCATGCAAAGATACTATCCTTGACGTATACAACTCTGCAAGCTGAGCTGCCGAGATAGATTCTTTGACTGGCAGGAAATGAGCAACTTTTGACAGCTTGTCGATAACCACAAAGATGGCATTGTTGCCTCTCTTGGACTTGGGAAACCTAGTGACGAAATCCATCTCCACATGATCGAATTTCCACTATGGGATAGGCAAAGGCTGAAGAAGACCTGCTGGACGTTGATGCTCTGCCTTCACTCTGCGACAAACATCACACTCGTTCACGAACTGAGCAATCTCACGTTTCATGTGAGTCCACGAGAAGGTTTGCTTGAGATCCTGATACATCTTTGAACTGCCTGGATGAATGGATAGAAGAGAATTATGTGCTTCGTCCATGATAACCTTTCTGAGATCACCTTTTGGAACCACAAGACGGTCCTCGAAGAACAAGGTATGTTTGTCATCAACGCGAAAGCACTTATACTTCAGAATGCTCTTGGCCACCCCTTTCTTCACTTTCTTCACCATAGCATCAAGAAGCTACGCTTGGCAAACCTGATCTTCCAGAGTCGGAGAAACTAGAACATTTGCAAGAAATCCTTGCGGAATCATCTGAAGGTTGAGCTTGCGGAAGGCTTCACAAAGCTCGGGCTGAAGAGGCTTCAAGATGAGACTATTGCAGTACGCCTTATGGCTGAGTGTGTCTGCAATGCCATTTGCTTTCCCAGGAGTATACTCAATGCTTGGATTGAAGTCCTCAAGCATTTCCACCCAACGAGACTGCCGAAGATTGAGATTGGGTTGAGTGAAAATGTACTTCAAGCTCTTGTGATCGATGTACACCTCAACTGGTCTACCCAACAACAAATGTCTCCAAGTCATTAGAGCATGCACAACTGCCGCCAACTCAAGATCATGAGTGGGGTAGTTCTTCTCGGCAGGCTTCAACTTACACGAGATATAAGCAAAAATCTTCTTATCTTGCATGAGAACACCACCAAGACCTTGGAGAGAAGCATCACAGAATACTTGGAAAGGCTTTGTCACGCCCAAGATGCAGTCCTATCCTTATTTGGCACGAGGGCCTCAAAGGGGATAGAAGCGCATCTCGATGCGTTCGCAAGAATGGATATCATTACAAATACATGTACAGAAGAGGTGAGTATATGGAATTGGTTTACACTCGCCACAAGCTACATCAGAGTCACATCAATACAATAACATACTCAAACATCATACATAAGAGCAGGGTCCGGCTACGGACAAAAACAACGATAAAATGACATCCACCCTTGCTATCCCAGGCTGCCGCCTGGAACCCATCCAAGATTGAGGAAGAAGAAGAAGAAGAAGAAGAAGAACTCCAAATCAAATCAAGCAACGCGCTCATGTCGAATCACCATGTTACCTGTACCTGCAACCAGTGTTGTAGTAAACTGTGAGCCACAGGGACTCAGCAATCTCATTTCCAAGGGTACCAAGACTATTAAAGCTTAATAGGTAAGGCATGATAAGTGGTGAGGCTGCAACAAGCGCCTAAGCATATATTTGGGTGGCTAAATTACGAGTACAGAAATTAAAGTATGGTGGTCTATGCACAACGGACGTGAACTAGAATTGATCACTAACTGATCCTGAACACCTACTTACGTCAAACATAAGCCCACCGTGTTCTCTTCCGGATAAGGACTCACGAGAAGAGACAGTCACGGTTACTCACACGGTTGGTGTATTTTATTAGAGTTTACTTCAAGTTTTCTATGACCGGGTGTTAAACAAAGTATCCAAGTTTGCCACATAACCGCGGGCACGGATTCTCGGAAAGATTTAACCCTGCAGGGGTACTCCAACTCATCCATCACAAATTAACCACACTCAGCGGGAATAACCTCAACCACGGATCTCGTGATCTTCCTAGGCCACTCCAAAGGAAATCCAACACCTCGAGATAACCCAAAGAAAATCAGAGTTCCTCACTCAAGACACTCGAGAAAGGTAAAACAAATCCAGCAAGGCCTCCCGACGTGTCGACGATCCCGATAGGAGCCGCGTATCTCGTTCTCAGGACACGGCGGATAAGCGACGCGTACGAAGGCCTGATAGAAATCTCCCAAGTTGCCCTGGGTTGGCCCTGCACAGTGTTCTAGTTTGGACCAGCACCAGCAGCACTGGCCCCCCTGTATTATGTTAAATTAATCCACGAGGGGGCGACCCTCTATGCATTTAAAAGGTGATCAGTTTTATTATGATGGGCAAATGTAGTACCAAAGTTGGGCCTTGCCAGATAGGTTTTAATCTAACCCGAAAATCAAGGGGGTCCCCATAACAACCCCGAGCATGTTAGGAGCGTTCATTTCTAGAACATAACACCGGTTCACAAGTAACTAAGGGCGGCAAGAGTGGAACAAAACACCAAGCAAAAGGCCAAGCCTTCCACCCTTTACCAAGTGTATATGTGCATTAAATTAAATAGCAGCAATATTGTGATATAACAAAAGAAGGTCCATGTTGACACATGGAAGCCATTGCACCTACAGCTAGCAATGCTATAAGAAGGGCTGAGCAAGCGGTAACATAGCCAAACAATGTTTTGCTGGGATGTGGAGGGGTTAGAGGCTTATCATGGCAATGTTGGGAGGCTTATCAAACAAGTGGTAGGTAGAGAGACATAACGGTGAAAGACGAGACAACTAGCATGGCAATGATAGTAATGGTATCCAGGGAAATGTGTCATCTTGCCTGAGATCCCGCTCGGAAGAAGAACGAGTCCATGAAGAAGACGAACCAACGTAGTCGAACGAATCCTCACACTCCGAACGCTTTCGGAACTCTATCGAGAAGAAGCAATCCGAAACAAACAATCAACACAAGATACACCACAACATATGCAAAACACGATGCACAATAATATGATGCATGTCCGGTTTAAATATGCAATGCATGACAATTCACAACAATCAAATACTACACATTAAGTGAAGCTCAATATGCAACGGGTTGCATATTGACGAAACTCCACATTCGAATTATTTATTTCACTCACGTTAGGTACACGACAATATTAAATGTTGTTAAACATGGTAAGAGGTGAAGCATAAGTAAACTATCTATCTAGTCATGTTAAATGTGGCCGAAAACAACTTATAGCATTTCCGAAATGACCCCATATGGAAATTATGAATTTGGTCCAGATCTGAGATAAACATATTTTATATTTTTTAATCAGCAAAATAAATATCACCATATTATTCTACGCGTAATTCTAGTCGATTTACATATATAGAACATCTCAAACGGAGATACAATCTAAAAGATATGAGCAACACAAGATGCACATGACATGAATGCAAATGCATGGGGAAAACATTCACAAACACTTCAAATCATGAATGCACCAGGTTATTATGAAACTACAAGAGATTCTAAGCAAGATTCATATATGGAATGCTCAAAACGGAGCTACGGTTCAACCACAATCTACAAAACAAGTTTTTGTTGAAATCTACCGAAAACAGCAACATGGCATTTTGAACATATGAGAACAACAAGTTACAAGATACCAAAATGCACAAACTAAACATGGGGCAATAGCATACAACATCCACTTCATTTCATCTTCACAAATCATATTCAAAACATGCGTGGATCACTTGGTAGGAAGCTCACAAGAAGGCTACTTGAAAACAGTTTCAGACTTGGTGAAAATAGCAGTTTTTGACAGTGCAGTTTTTTTTATCACGAAGGCATATTGACAGCAGTGAAAATATATGCTACAAATCATATTATAGCATGAAACTTAACAGCGTGCTAGAGGGCAATATCAACAACAAATAACTCCATTGCATCACCCACAAAAGAGGTCTAGATCACTTGCAAATCACATGGCAAGACAACAACAAAATATAACAGATTCAGACTTAGAAATATTTAGGACCCTCAAAAATAGCAGATTTTTATTGCAAGTTGACAACAGAAAAACAACACATACACATGCATTTCTATGACAAACAAAATGACCATGGGCTAGGACACACATCAACGAGCAAGTTTCATGTTGGAAATTAATTCATTTAATGCCCGGATTAAATCCTACGAAAAAGACAAAAGGACATCATGGCATAATTGACATGCACGCGAACATGCTCAAATGGCAAAACTATATACACAGACAAATCCTATGGATTTTTCTACCCCGGAAACATGTATAATATGATTAGGTTCATGTAGGAAGTTAATCACAATTAAATATACGGGTATTAGGCCTATTCGCGGTAAAGCAATTCATAATGCAAAATAATTGCAATCATCATGCCAACATTTATCCCATGCATGAAAATGTGATGAACATTTTTAATATGGAATTTTATTAATTTCGATGCACGGTTAATTATTTATGAAAATGCAATTAATTGCCAAAATGCAATATGATATGAAAATGACATGTTAATTACTTTAAACATGAATGCCACTGACATATTAATAATCTACGATTCATTCTAATCATTTTACCTGTTTAAATTATTTAATTACGATTTACGGTTTATAAGATAAGACATTTAAAAAGAAAACATGCAATGAATTACACGAAAATAAACAAAAGGCAGGGAGAGGGGGCTGGCTCACCCAATGTGCCTTGGGCCCATCCGGCGGAGCAGGCAGGGGAGGCTGGTTGGCACTGGGCCGCGGGGGCGAGGGAGCCGGCCCACACAGCGGTCAACGCCCGCTGCGGAGGGCGCACACGCTCGCTCGTCCCGCCTGATGGCAGCGACGGCGGCGGCCACGCCTGGCGGCGGCGAAGCAAGGGAGGGCTCGAGAGTCGCAGGGACCAGGAATGGCGGCGGCGGCTGCGGATCTGACCGGAGGGAGGCGGCGGCGGCTCAGGGAACCCGGTTCCCGGCGGGAGCTGCGGCGGCCGGTGGCCATGGCGGCGGCGCGCACCTGCACGGGAAGAGGAAGGGACCAAGGTTAGAGGAGGAGAGGAAGAAGGCGGAAGGGAAAGGAGAGGCCGGCGGCGCAGCGGCTGGCCGGGGCTGGGGCGGCTCCGGCGAGCGGCGGATAGTCTCCGGCGACGGGGAGCACGGGCACGGGCACGGGGACCTTCATGGACGCTCGGGGAGCTCCGAAAACGGCTCCGAAACGTCCGATTCGGGCCCGGAACGGCTCGAACGGGCCCAGATGGGCTCGGGCGGGCTGGCTGGAGGTGGGAGAAGGGGCTGGCTAGGGTTTGATGGCACGCGTAACGAGGGGACTATATAAAGGGATTCAGGCTGGGGGTCACGGCATTGCGTTTCGGACTGCCGGGTGTCAGTCCGACTGTCCGGAAGCGGAGAGTCAGGGCTGCGGAGACTGTGCAGACGGGCAAAGAGGGGAAGAGAGAGAGAGTGGCGACCCGTGGCAAGGAGATTAAAACACTGAGAAACATCCCACGATAACAGATGATCGCACTGCTACGACTGCCGACGGGGTATCTAACGAATTCGGATCGCAACGAAAATTGACAGGCGGTCTACCTACGCTATAACAAGACCGCACGACAAGTTTCAACTCGATCTGAGAATACTTTTGCGCGCGCTTAAAAACGGTTTTATTTCACGGTGTCGCGTGCGCGTGCGTGTGTGGCTGGTCTCGAAACGGGCAACGGCGAAACGGAGAGAACCGGCGACTACGAACGGATGCAGTTTTCGAAAACGGGATGACGATGCAATGCCGATGATGCGAATGATGCGATGATGAATGCAACAACCAGATGAACACGTGCCGAAAACGAAAACTAAAGGGGAATCTTCTGGAATCTTTTGGAACGTCGGTCTCGGGCTGTCACAGGCTTCGACTGCTCGGGAGGAACATGAACTGGAGCTGAAGTCAGTCTCTACTTGAGCGTATTGAACGCCACATCACAATCTACGGAGGTGCTTTAGAATTGTGTGGTGTTGGTAAAATATTCTTATCTTGCATTCTGGGATCGCTGTCTACGATTCAATTCTATGGAGGTGCTTCAGAATTGTGTGGTGTTGGTAAAATATTTTTTTATTTTTGAGGCATTGGTATTAGCAGTATTGGGTGTGATTTTATTTTGGATGAATTGGTATTAGTACAACCGAATGTACCCTCGATTTCTATCACTCGTTGCCACTTTGATTAGTCCTTTCATATGTTGAACAATTATAAGTTGTGAACCCCGGTCAAAAAAACATCAACTTATGATCAATTATATGAATGTATCTTTTATACATTACAGTTTGTATAACATGGTGTTATAATCATTTATACTTGCCGAGAACAAGAGGAGGCAAAATTAAATTGATTGCAAACCATTAAAATTAGGAATAGACACTCCTAGATTCCTAGGCCCGCCCTACTATGAAGTCATCGGTGAACAATATTGTGACTTGCTTCCCTCCCTAGGTCCATCCTATTTGCCACCCAAACGGCAAATAGACGAAACTTTCACAAAGACCAAGGGGAGGTAGAACAACCACTCAGTGTGTCCCTAGCTTCGTATTTACCATTCATTCCTTATAAATGTTATTTTTTGTCTTTTTCTTGTGTGCTTTTTAACTGTAGAAGGGATTAGTGGAATTGTTGTTGTTGTTGTTGTTGTTGTTGTGTGTGTGTGTGTATATATATATAGGGTCGCGCTATTCGTCACCCTGGGTGAGGAATAATTATTCTTCACCCCCTTCTATTTTAACATGAATGCATCATAATTTTACTTTCCGTAATTTTTGTCTTATTTCAAACTTAAAAAGAGATCGTAAGAAAATATATAATTACCATAAAAAATATTTTATGTCACGTAAAATTATAAACTCAAAAATAGTGTAAAATCTACCGTAGTTTCATTTTTTTTGTCTTGTGACCTATAATTTTATTTTCTTATGGCAACATTTACGTAGTGATTCAATATGAATGTAAGTATTTGTATTCCAAATGTAATCTTTTTATGAACTGATCGTAATATTATCTCGGGTGAAGAATAACTTATTCTACACCCTAGGTGATGAATATAGTTTCTCTCTCTCCCTCCCCCCTCTCTCTCTATATATACGAGTATATGATCTTTTTGGAGTACATGACAAGCCAAAATATTTCCTAGTCTATCTTATGTTTCCAATCTAATCATGATACTCAACACCCCCCGTAGTCACAGCGGTAGCGACCCAGACAGTGAGACTGTGGAAGAATCCGAAGGTAAGCTGATAGACACCCCTCATAGTCGTAATAGTTGATGCATCCCGAAAGTCATGGATGGAGTGGAAACCGACGAGGTTGCCCAAGCAAGGCAGTAGCCCTTTATACCGATATCGAGATAGCCAAGACCATACGGTGGTGTACCCATGGTCAAGGTAGTCGTGCAAAGAACATCATGGTCGATGTCGAGTCGGGGTGGCCGGTGTCGAGGAAGTCACCGGGGAGCCACGGGCACCCGCACGTGTCGAGTTAGTCACGGTCGCAGTGGTGTCAAAGTAGTGGTGCGTGGGGAAGAAGATGTTGTTGACGACACATCGCGCTGGGTTTGCTAAGCTCAGGGGCACATCATGGACGAATGCAAGCATCAGTGTTGCTAGCATTGGGCATATTGAAAGCACATATGCTCCCTTGGTGGTTTTGATAATTCATGACAACATACATTGTCTTTTGGACTAATAGTTTTATCTAGCTTATTTCAGATGCAGTCCACAGAGAGAGTTGGTAAAGCCTCGTGAGAAGAATCACCAAGCAAAGAAGAAGAAGGAGAAGGAATAGGATTGTCCAACCTTCAAGCTACATGACTCTACATTTTGCTTTTATGTGAGAAATCACAATTGAGTCCATAAGAAAGCCTATACTATTAAAAGGGAATGAGGTATCCATGATGATCTGGTTGCTCAAGTGCTTAGAGTTAGCCACCAAAAATACTCATCAATTCTCCCACAATATATTATGTCTTAAGCCTAATATCCAAATTCAGTGCCACCAACTTTTCCAAATCGGACCAACCAAGTTTCATCCTAAGAAAAATCCTAAGCCACACCCTAAGGTATCGGCGACACCAATTTCATTTCGGTGAAACCAAAACTAGTGACCAACCTTTTGTTGTCCCATTTCTAAAAATCAGAATTTCTGAGTTTTAGGAATCGGTGACACTGAGTTTTGGTAACTGCCTAGGTCAGCCAATTCGGTCACACCGAGGTTTATATACCGGCTTCACCGAAACGCCAGAAGTTGCCACATTTTGCATTAGTCGATACGACCGAGTTTTCACTTCGGTTTCATCGAGTTGGGCAATAATGTTGTAACAGTTGAGTTTTTGGAGATGGCTATATATATATATCCCTCCACCAGCCTCTCACTCGTAGAGGAAACACTCAGAACAGACAACACTTGCCCCATCCATTTTTCCGAGAGAGAACCACCTACTCATGTGTTGGGATCAAGATATTCCATTCCTACCATATGAATCTTGATTTCTAGCCTCCTGAAGTTGCTTTCCACCCAATCAAACTCTTCTACCAAGCCAACTCTATGAGAGAGTGATTGAGTGTTGAGGAGACTATCTTTTGAAGCACAAGAGCAAGGATTTCATCATTGTTACCACATCTATTACCTTTTGGAGAGTGGTGTCTCCTAGATTGTTTACGTGTCACTTGGGAGCCTCCGACTGCGTGTGGAGTTGAACATGGAAGTTTGTACGGGCAATGAGATCGCCTACTTCGTGAAAATCTACCCCTAGTGAGGTTAGTCCATCATGGACGTAAACCGTGATGCAATAGACAAGGTTTCTTCTTCGTGGACCCCTTGTGGGTGGAGCCCTCCATGGACCCGCGCAGCCGCTACCCTCCGTGCGTTAAAGTCTCCATCAGCATGGACGTATGATAGCAGCACTTATTGGAACCATGAGAAAATCTTCGTGTCCCTAATTGCGTTTGATGTTCCTATCTCAACTTTTCACTTACATGTGCATATCTTTACTTTCTGCTGCCATACTTGTTGAATAGCATGTGTAGGGTGTGCTAGAGTTATTAGAATTGCTAAATTCTGCCAACCAATAAGATTGGGTAAAGGTTAGGTTTTATTTTGTCAAGTAGAGGATTCCACAATTGGTATCAAAGCTTCTAGTGATCCCTTCTAGTGATCCCACAATTGGTATCAGAGCTTTGGTCTCCATAGCCTTGGTTTAATCACCATCGGAGGAGGATGGATGTATCTAGTTTGGGAAGTCTTAGATGTAGAGTGCCTATTCTCAATGGGGAGTACTATAGTCAATGGAAAGATGAAATGCTTGATATATTTGATGAATTCCATTTGAGCAAGTATGTTGAAAATCCCTATGTGCCTCCCACTGATCCCTTACATACTTCACACGTAGTAGAAATTGACATGCTTCGCAATCTTATAACTGTTAATCTTATCATTAGGGGATTGCCAAGAATTGTGTACAAATGAAAAACTTTGAGTGTGCTTATACTTTGTGGAAAGGTTTGGAGAAAATATATCCAAATTACTCTTTGAAAAACTTTGATGTCATTCTCCATAAAACCATTACTTCACAACAAGAATCCAAGTGATCCCAACTTTGAGAAATACTTTTCTGATGTTTGTGACCTCATGCATGCTAAAGGAGTAACATCATTGTTGAAGCCATTCACATTCATAAACTTGAACATTGTCATGGTAGAAATCCTAATGGCTCTCTTGATTTTTGTGACGAGGATATTCCACTTGATGATGACAATGTGGAACATGGATACTATGATAAAGATGAGAGGTTTGGCATCGAATGTGAGAAGACGATGAAGAGTCTAAGCCTCACGGCAAATTTACAGTTTACATGTCTGTAGGAAAATAGTGGATTCTTGATAGTGGATGCACCGATCACATGACCAGAGATAGAGACATGTTTCAAGATATTACACCAAACCATGAACTGCAAAGGTATGTGACTTTTTGAGACAAATCCAGGGGTAAGGTACTTGGTCTTGGTAAGGTGGCCATATCTCATGATAGTTCTATTCAAAATGCCATGCTTTTTGAATCCCTTGGCTACAATCTTCTCTTCGAATCTAAAATAGACGACTTCAGTTTCATTATGCTATTTACTAAATTAGATTTCCAAGTGTTTCGTCAAGACAATCATAACATGGTCTTTATCGGCTTTTGTATAGGTGATTTATACATTGTCAATTTCATTAAAAGAGCCCAACCTCGTACTTGTCTTATTGCAAAATCATCTAAAGGTTGGCTATGGCCTAGAAGGCTAGGATAGGACATGTTGGTACACGTAATCTAGATAAGCTCATCAAAGGTGATCACATACTTGGTGTTAAAGATGTCATATTTGACAAAGATAGACTTTGTAGTGCTTGTCAAGCAGGAAAACAAGTGGGCGAAAGTCATCCCGTAAAGAACATCATGACTACTAGGAGACCACTCGAGTTGCTTCATATGGATCTTATTGGTCCCAATGCTTACAAGAGCCTCGGTGGAAATTTCTTTGGTCTAGTTATAGTTGATGATTTTTCTAGATTTACGTGGGTATTCTTTCTTGATGGCAAGTCGCAGCTAAAAAGGATCCTCAAGAACTTCGCTCGCAAAGCACAAAATCAATTTGAAGTGAATATCAAGAAAGTTCGGAGCGATAACAGATCGGAGTTCAAGAACACAAATGTGGATTCCTTCTTTGATGAAGAAGAAATTTCACATGAGTTCTCGGCTACGTACACACCTCAACAAAATGGAGTGTTGATAGGAAGAACCAAACTCTCATAGAGATGGCTAGAACGATGCTCGACGAATACAAGACGGCAAGACACTTTCGGGTAGAAGCCGTGGAAACATCGTGTCATGCCATGAACCGACTATACCTACACAAGCTTCTTGGTAAAACGACATATGATCTACTCATCGGTAACAAACCCCAAGTTGGATACTTTTGGGTATTCGGCTCAAAGTGCTATATTCCTTATAATCATCATCGTTCTATATTTGGTTCTAAATATCATGAAGGTTTCCTACTTGGTTACGGATCAAACTCTCACACTTACCGTGTCTACAACAACTTCTCTCAAAAAGTTGAAGAGACGATAGATGTGAAGTTTGATGAATCTAATGGTTCACAAGTTGAACAATTGCCAAATGATGTAGGAGATAAGGATCCTTCAGAAGCCATTCAAGACTTGTCCATCGACAAGATTCATCCCATGAAGGCGAAGGAAAGTAAGTCATCAACAAAAGTGGAAGATTGTACCTCGCGCCAAGGCGAACCACAAAACAACATGGAAGCATCCACAAGCGGTACACGACAAGATGAAGAGGAGGAAGAAGTACATCATGAAAATCCACCTCAACCTCCTTCACCACCACCTCAAGGATATGAGACCTTAAACAACACCGAAGAAGAAGAAGATGTAACAGCCCGGGACTGACGCTCTAGAAGATTCCACTTTTATTCCATTGTCATCGTGCGAATCGTCTGGTTGTCGCATTCATCATTGCATCATTCGCATCATCTGCATAGCATCGTCACCCGTTTTAGAAAACTTACATCCGTTCGTAGTTGCCGGTTCTCTCCATTCATGTCATCGACCGTTTCAAGATCAACCACACGCACGCGCCCGCGACATCGTTAAAACAACCATTTTTAAAGTGTGCGGAAAATATTCTCGTATTGGGTCGAAACCTGGCGTGCGGTCTTATTATAGCGTAGGTAGATCGCCTGCCAAATTTCGTCGCATTTCGAGCTCGTTTGATACCCCAACGGTCACTTGTCACGCCCAAGATGCGATCCTATCCTTATTTTGGCACGAGGGCCTCAACAGGGATAGAAGCGCATCTCGTCGTGTTGTAAGAATGGATATCTACATTTAAAGAAGAGATGAGTATATGAAATTGGCTTACACTCGCCACAAGCTACATCAATACAACAACATATGCAAACATCATACAGAAGAGCAGGGTCCGACTACGGACAAAACCAAACGATAAAATGACATCCATCCTTGCTATCCCAGGCTGCCGCCTGGAACCCATCCTAGAATTGATGAAGAAGAATAAGAAGAACTCCAAACAAACAAGCATCGCGCTCACGTCAACTCATCGCATTACCTGTACCTGCAACTGTTGTTGTAGTAATCTGTGAGCCACAAGGACTCAGCAATCTCATTTCAAGGGTATCAAGACTATTAAAGCTTAATGGGTGAGGTATGGTTAAGTGGTGAGGCTGCAGCAAGCGACTAAACATTTATTTTTGTGGCTAACTTACGAATACAGAAAGTGAAGTATGGTGGTCTACGCATAACGGACGTGAACTAGTAATGATCACTAACTGATCCTGAACACCTACTTACGTCAAACATAACCCCACCGTGTTCTCTCTCGGATAAGGACTCACGAAAAGAGACAGTCACGGTTACGCACACAGTTGGTGTATTTTATTAGAGTTTACTTCAAGTTTTCTATGATTGGGTGTTAAACAAAATATCCAAGTTTGCCACATAACCACGGGCACGGCTTTCCGAAAGATTTAACCCTGTAGGGGTGCTCCAACTCATCCATCACAAATTAACCACACGCCGCAGGAATAACCTCGACCACGAATCTCGTGACCATCCTAGGAAATTCCAAAGGAAATTCGACACCTCGAGATAGCCCGAAGAAGATCGAAATTCCTCATGCAAGACACTCGAGAAAGGTAAAACCAATCCAGCAAGGCCGCCCGGCGTGTCGATGATCCCGATACGAGCCGCGTATCTCGTTCTCAGGACATGACGGATTGTCCAAACTTCCGGTAGGCCAGTCACAGAGTTGCCCCTAGTAGCCACCAGCGGTTGACAGGTTGGACCAACACTCATGAGGAGCACTGGCCCGGGGGGGGGGGGTCGATTAATCCACGGGGTCCGGAAAGTCCCTATGCAAGTTTATTAGTTATTAGGCAAATGTAGTACCAATGTTGGGCCTTGCTAGGCAAGCTTTATCCTAAAACTAAAATCAAGGGGGTCCCCATAACAACCCCGAGCATGTTAGGAGCGTTCAATTATGGAACATAACACCGGTTCACAAGTAACTAGGGGCGGCAAGAGTGGAACAAAACACCGAGCAAAAGGCCAAGCCTTCCACCCTTTACCAAGTGTATAAGTGCATTAAATTAAATAGCAATAATATTGTGATAACAAAAGAATGTCCATCTTGTCACATGGAAGCAATTGCACCAGCAGCTAGAAACGCTATAAGAAGGGCTGAGCAAGCGGTAACATAGCCAAACAAAGGTTTGCTAGGAAGGTAGAGTGTTAGAGGCTTTTCATGGCAATGTTGGGAGGCTTGACAAACAAGTGGTAGGTAGCGAGACATAACGATAAAAGTAGGACAACTAGCATAACAATGATAGTAGTGGTATTTAGGGAAATATGTCATCTAGCCTGAGATCCTGCTTGGAAGAAGAACGAGTCCATGAAGAACACGAGCCAACGTAGTTGAACGAATCCTCACACTCCGAACGCTTTCGGAACTCTATCGAGAAGAAGAAAACCGGAAACAACAATCAACACGCGATAGCACCACAATATATGCATGACATGATGCGCAAACAAATATGATGCATGTTCGGTTTAAATATGCAACACAGGGCATGGCATGGCAAGCACAACAAATAACTACTACATATTAAGTGAAGTTCAATATGCAACGAGTTGCATATTGACGAAACTCCACGTTCGAATTATTTAGTTCACTCTCGTTTAGGTACTCATCAATATTAAATATTGTTAAACATGGCAAGATGTGAAGCATGGACAACTATATCATCTAGGCATTTTAAATGGGGCCGGAAGCAACAAATAGCATTTCCGAAACATCCCCATAAGCATAATATGAATTTGATCCAGATCTATCCTAACACAATTTTAGAGTTATTAAACGGTAAAATAATTGTCACCATGTAATTCTACATGTTTTTCTAGACAAGTTTCATATATGGAACATTTTAAACGGAACTACGGTTATTTAATTATGCAATAAACTGTTTTTAACATGGCATTGACGCAAATTAATGCAAACATTATCATATGTGATAGTTGGATATTATGAATCTACACGAAGTTTTAATCATTTTACATATATAAATCATTTGATCCTATGCGCGATTAATTATTTATTAGCAATTTAAAAACGGTTCTTTTACTGCAATTATGCATGCACTGGGTTATTATAAAAAATCACAGATCTGGGAAAGAACATCTATGGGCCAAATGCAGCGCAGTGGGCAAGCCCAGCCACAGATTTGGCCCCAAGCGTTTGTGCACGTTTGAAAAATAATATGAAATGCGGTGGCAAAATATTGGAGTCACTGGGATATGACCCGAGGACCTCATGTTGTTGTTTTGCTGGGATGACCAGCTCACCTAGTGGGGTACTTGCGACACAACAGGTCGCCCGTGCTACTTGGAAAGATACTAAAAGAACGAGCTTCAGCCATGGAAGACCGGCGTTCCTTGCCGGCGAGGATGGCTAGGAAAATGATGACGGTCGCAGCAACAAGATCATGGCGGGCGTGCGGGAAAGGGCATGGGACGCTCCTCACCTTGCTAGGTTGGCGTAGATGTCCAGGGCGAGGCGGTGGGGCTTCGGGCGCGTCGTCCTCTGCTCGTCAGGAAGCAGAGCAATGGCGGCGGCTGGCAAGGAGCCGGGAATGGAGCAGATCGGGGCGGGGCTCTCCGTTTCTGGCGTCAAGGGGGCTTGGGGAGGCGCAAGCGGGCAACTCCATTGGTGGCAGCGGTGGTTCCTGTTACCTGCTGAACGAAAAAAACGCAGCGAGAGAGAGAGAGAGAGAGCTCCAAGATCAGAGAGAGGGAGCAAAGAGAAGGAAGGGAAACGAGAGGGAAGGGATGCGGGTCCGGCCTGCGAGCTGGTCCGGCGAGCTCCGACGAGGCCGGCTCCGAAGAGAGGCGGCGAGGGCAGGCAGCGCGGGGAGCTCGCTCCTGCTATCACGGGGATGCAGGGAGCAGGACGAGCACACGAGAGGAGGTCGGGTCGAGGCGAAGGAGGCCGGCGTGGCGTCGGATCCACTCGCGGCGAGGCACATGGGCTGTGAGGACGCTTCGGGCAGCATTGGATGCTCGTTGCGGGCTCCTGTGTAAGGAAGAAACGAGGGAGAGATGAGACAAAGGCGCATGAAGAAAAGGGAGAGGAGACGAGGAAGAAAAGGGCAGCGACAACGACCTGATTGCACCGATGGATTTCGTCGGCGGCCAGAGGCTGGCTGATGGAGCAGCTGTTCCCTCTCTGGTGCTCGGGCAGGAGATGAGCGAGGGGGCTGGAGGCACTCGGGCGTTGGTTGGGTGGATGGATCTGGGAGGATCCCGAGGTGGGAGATGCTGGCGACGGCGGACAGAAAATGGATGGGATAAAGTGCATAAATTTAATTTAGGTTAATTTAGGGTTGAGGTTATGGGTTGGTCTATATATAGGGAAATCAAATTAAGTTTGGACCCTCCGATTAGATTGGATGGTTAAGAATAAATAGGTTAGGGAGTCCAATTGACAAACGGATAATGATTTGGGATATTACGAGGTTGATCTGGCTCCAACGGAGACGAGTTTCGGGTTCAGGAAAGCTATCGGGCGCGCGAGGTGTATGTGCACTGTGCAGAGGGGCAAGGCATAAGAAGAGAGGGAAGACGTGCAACCCATGACAGAGTTTTGAAACACCAAAACGCCCGACAATAAACCGATGATGGCACGACTACGGCTGACCGTTGGGGTATCAAACGAGTTCGGAATATGACGAAATTTGGCAGGCGGTCTACCTACGCTATAATAAGACTGCAAGACAAGTTTCGACCCAATACGAGAATATTTTTTGCGTGCTTTAAAAACGGTTTTTTAACGATGTCGCGGGCGCGGGCGTGTGTGGTTGGTCTCGAAACGGTCGACGACACGAACGGAGAGAACCGGCAACTACGGATGGATGCAAGTTTTCGAAAACGAGTGACGATGCTATGCAGATGATGCGGATGATGCAATGATGAATGCGACAACCAGACGAATCGCACGATGACAATGGAATAAAAGTGGAATCTTCCGGAGCGTCGGTCCTGGACTGTTACAACTCTCCTCCACTACACGAGGATCTCGTCCCGAGATCTAGAATGAGAAGGGGAAGAGAAAGAGCAATAGGTAACCTAGTTGCTTCTCTGACAAATGAGTGAAACCAATGATCATTGAAGGTTTCAACGAGATGAATAATAATATGGGAACAAGCAAGAATTCACAAGAAATTTTGGCAGCACTTTGATAGGAAAGAGAGGCAAAACTTGATAAGAAGGAAAGAACTTGAACATAGAACACAACACTCCGGTAAAATGAATAAGCAAGAAAGAACATGATCTTAACAAAACGAGATGAAGGGTCGAATAGAGCAACATCACAATGCCTCCGGAAGAAAAGAATAGAAGCTAGATCATTGGAGAGGAAGAATGGAGAAGAACATGACAACTTCTACCACCATTGAATTTGAAAAGCTTGGTTGAACGGAGTTGATGGAGAATCAACAACGAAACAAATAGCTTGTTATGGGCTTATGAAAAATAACTCAAAATTATGAGGTGACAACCTGCCACAACAGGAACAATTGATTACTTGAGAGCAACAAGATATGCAAAACTTCTTTCACCAAGAGGTGAAAGAGACACTTGAATCATTTATAACACCATGATAGCAACAATCCTTAAGAAATGCCATAGGTGAAATCCAATCCAAGATAATTCCGAGAAAGGAATGATGGGTTTACTTATCTTATTCTTGACAATTTCCTTCGAGACTCCTCACAATTAAGAATTTAATAAAACCATCTCAAAGACAATGGAGAAGGAATTGAACTTAGACATCCAAGATAAAGAACACTTGAGCACCTCCAACAAGAATCTTGAAGAACAATTCGAAAAGAATTGCATCCTTAACAAACCACCATGAAGGACCTTTTGGAGAACACCGGGATGAAAGGACGATCAAAAGAATGCGGTTGAGAATAATAGATTATGCTGTTACAAAGATTTAGATGAAGCTTCATGAAGAGATGCTTGAGAACAACATGGAACTCCGGAAAGAAAAAGATAAGCAACTTAGAATTGCGAATTGATACCGTGAACAACTCTGGAAGAAGGATTGAGATCACCTTGACCAACAAGAATAAGAATTATGTTATGCTTATCCTTCATCAAGTTAAATTGATGACAAGCAACGGATTTGGCATACCACTTATTCTTTTGGAAAATATAGGAAAGATAGAGCACAAACTTGAAGAAGTCTTGGACGAGAACACCGGCAAGTCTTCACAAACGAATGAAGATAATACAAATGAATGATATAACATGAGAACGGAGAGAGCATCATCCACCTAATAGAAAACTTGAACGAAGCACCGGAATAATTGAGAGACGAACGAAGAGACAACAATTGGGAAGAATTTGAGAACGAAAGCTGAAAGCTGAGAACGAAGAAATCTTCTGAAATGATGGCCTTCGGAGGATCGAGAAATGAAAACAACTCTGAATGCACTGGATCGATATGGGGGAAATTTCTCATGAACGAAAACAATTTAAGAGGAAAGCATCAAGATGAGATGACAAATCTTCAAGAGAATGGACCAAGATTAAGGGAGACTCTCCTTTGATCTTCAATACTGAGAATAATGACAACAAGCAACACCATGAATTATTGAGACACTCCGGAATAATGAATAAGGAAAGGTTGAGCCAATGATGAAAATATATATGAAGCGATCATGGAGAAGGAATATGACTGGTGAAAATCATACTTACATCATATGAAAAGAACTTCAGGACATCTCCGGAAAGAATAAAAGAGCTAGGTAAGATCCTGGGGAAAACCTGTGGGTTATGGGCCCACTGAAAATAAACCACCGTTGAAAGATTGCTTAGAAAGAGAAATTGCACCAGTAGAAAATGAAAAACTTGGTGTGGTGAGAACCTCAAAATAATTTAAGAGGATACAAATGGAAATGAAAGTCTTCTGAGATATCTTCAGCACTCCGGATAGAATAGAGAGAGACGCAAAACAAGAGATACTTGTACAGAATTTCCAACATGGGGAAGCATTTAGCGATTGAAAAGGATATGAAGAACACCGAGATCTTGAATTGAATGCACCGAAAAAGGAATAAGAATAAAGAAATGAAGAATTCGAATCATTTGAGGATCTTCACAATGAATCACCGGATATGATACAAAAGAAAAGGTAGAGGAAGCATCACATGAATAGAAAAGGAACCTGGATGAGAATTTAATCATTGAAGAAAAGGGGGGAGGGTGGGAAAAAACAAACACAACTTGGGATGGATGAAATGAACTTCGAGAAAGAATAAGAGGATAGATCTTGCAAATATTGAAAGGATTGAATTCACTTGAAGAGAGCACATCGGATTACAAGAATTGATATGACAACTTGATTGGCAAAAGAATTAGCATCCCCATCGAAATATGAGAACACCGCTTTGGAAAGATATGAGATCACTACTTGACAACGACGCAACTTGAATTACCATATTCAAAAACAAAACAAAGGATGGGGCTTACGAAACAAGCCAGAACAAATATATGACAGAGATTCCTCTCGATATTTTCATGGTAACGTTCGCACAGGCTCGATCTTATAGTAGCCATCATGTGCAAGATAGTGCGCACGACATACGATGCGTCCCCGAGTCGTAGCAAGCTACAAGGACTCTTTAAGACACAACGAGACCGCTGTAAGAAAGACCGTGAACAAATGAATCCACTAGATGTCGAACCCCAACCTCACATCATGATCTGTTGGAAGATAACCTAGGTAACTACTTTAATTCCCACCTAGGAACTCCCGAAAATTTATTGGTTATGCAATTGGGTGTTATGGATACAAGGAGGAAAATATCTCACACAACTAACAAGCCTACACCCCAACTGTATCCATCCTTCAACACATAACCAGAGGCTTCGGAACTCCATCTATCTTGGACCCTCAAAAACACAACGATACTAATAATGGCAGTACATCCGAACGCTCTCCACTAGTACTGGGGATGCCAGACTCCTCTCGACACTACTACTATTGAAGCAATTTCGAACATCCTTCGTCCTAAGATACTGAGGAAACTGAACAATAACGATGTGCCAAGAATCCCTTGGAGCTCTACTCCTCGATAACATGAGGCACCAAGTACAGAACTCCGTCACATCAGCGTCATAGAGATTCCAAAATACCCGCGTGATCCTAAAAAAATTTGAGCAAGAAGAGGAGTAGAATTAGAATTCCTAAGTCGTAATTCCTCACCAGAGCATAGAAGAGGAGTAAAAGGAATCCTACTCTCCGATATAACTAGACTCAAAACAGTTTTTCACTAGACTCGACTCGGCCAAGTTCGATCAATCAAGGGGGCTCCTAGGTCGGTACAGGCTCTGATACCAACTTGTCACACCCAAGATGCGATCCTATCCTTATTTTGGCACGAGGGCCTCAACAGGGATAGAAGCGCATCTCGTCGTGTTGCAAGAATGGATATCATTACAAGTACATTTATACAAGAGATGAGTATATGAGATTGGCTTACACTCGCCACAAGCTACATCAATATCACATCAATACAATACAACAACATATGCAAACATCATACAAAAGAGCAGGGTCCGACTACGGACGAAACCAAACGATAAAATGACATCCATCCTTACTATCCCAGGCTGCCGCCTGGAACCCATCCTAGAATTGATGATGAAGAAGAAGAACTCCAAACAAATAAGCATCCCGCTCACATCAAGTCATCGCATTACCTGTACCTGCAACTGTTGTTGCAGTAATCTGTGAGCCACAAGGACTCAACAATCTCATTTCCAAGGGTATCAAGACTATTAAAGCTTAATGGGTGAGGTATGGTTAAGTGGTGAGGCTGCAGCAAGTGACTAAACATTTATTTGAGTGGCTAACTTACGAATACAGAAAGTGAAGTATGGTGGTCTACGTATAATGGACGTGAAATAGTAATGATCACTAACTGATCCTGAACACCTATTTACGTCGAACATAACCCCACCGTGTTCTCTCTCGGATAAGGACTCACTAGAAGAGACAGTCACGGTTACGCACACAGTTGGTGTATTTTATTAGAGTTTACTTCAATTTTGCTATGACCGGGTGTTAAACAAAATATCCAAGTTTGCCACATAACCATGGGCACGGCTTCCCGAAAGATTTAACCCTACAGGGGTGCTCCAACTCATCCATCACAAATTAACCACACGTCGCGGAAATAACCTCGACCACAGATCTCGTGATAATCCTAGGAAATTCTAAAGGAAATTTGACACGTCAAGATAGCCCGAAGAAGATTGGAATTCCTCACGCAAGACGTTCGAGAAAGGTAAAACAAATCCAGCAAGGCCGCCCGGCGTGTTGACGATTCCGATAGGAGCCGCGTATCTCGTTCTTAGGACACGACGGATTGTCCAAACTTCCGGTAGGCCAGTCGCAGAGTTGCCCCTGGTAGCCACCGGTGGTTGACAGGTTGGACCAACACTCATGAGGAGCACTGGCCCGGGGGGTTGATTAATCCACGGGGTCCGAAAAGTCCCTATGCAAGTTTATTAGTTATTAGGCAAATGTAGTACCAATGTTGTGTTGGGGAACGTTGCATGGGAAACCAAAATTTTCCTACGCACACGCGGATCTATCCATGGTGATGAGCATCTACGATAGGGAGAGTGGAGCTACGTACCCTTGTAGATCGCTAAGCGGGAAGCGTTAAGAAACGCGGTTGGTGTAGTCGAACGTCTTCGCGATCCAAATCGTCGTGCGTCCCGCGATCCAATCACGATCCGTCCCGTGATCCAATCACGATCCGTCCCATGAACTTGATCACGATCCGTCCCACAAACTTGACCACGATCCTTCCGATCTAGCGACGAACGGATAGCACCTCCGCGTTCAGCACACGTACAGCTTGATGGCGATCTCCGCCGTCTTGGTCCAGCAAGAAGGAGCAGAGAGGAAGAAGAGTTCTTCGGCAGCATGATGGTGCTCCGGCGATGGTGGTGGAGCTATTCCGGCAGGGCTTCGCCTAAGCACTGTAGAAATCCGATCTAGAGGAGAAACTATGGACTAGAGGGTAGGGTTGCACGTGGCTGAAAATCTTGTGTAAAAACCCTAAAACCCTCTAGTATATATAGGAGGAGAGGAGGCAGCCTTGGCTTCCAAGCCAAGGAGGCTCGGCCGAACCAGGAGGTTGGAATCCTGCTCCTCCACTCCTAGTAGGATTAGGACTCCTTCCTAATTTAGCCTTTTTTGCCTTTTCCCACCTTTTTTTCCTTTTGGCCTTTTCTTCCCAACTGCATGGGCCTTGTGTGGGACTTCCACCAGCCCACTAAGGGCTGGTATTCATCCTCCCACAGCCCATGTAGCCTCTTGGGTCGAAATACCCCTCCCGATGGTCTCCCGGTACACTACCGGCACTCCCGGTACACTACCGATGAGTCCGAAACTTTTCTGGCGACCAAAATAGGACTTCCTATATATCAATCTTTACCTCCGGATCATTCCGGAGCTCCTCATGATGTCTGGGATCTCATCCGAGACTCCGAACAACCTTCGGTCAGCACCATACATAACTCTATACTACCAAAACGTCACCAAACCTTAAGTGTGTAGACCTTGCGGGTTCGAGAACTATGTAGACGTGATCGAGACACCTCTACGGTCAATAATCAATAGCAGGACCTGGATGCCCATATTGGTTCCTACATATTCTACGAAGATCTTTATCGGTTGAACCTCTATGTCAAGGATTCAGTTAATCCCGTATGATGTTCCCTTTGTTCTTCAGTATGTTACTTGCCCGAGATCCGATCATCGATATCTTCATACCTAGTTCAACCTCGTTATTGGCAAGTCTCCTTACTCGTTCCGTAATACAATTCCACAACTAACACTTAGTCACATTGCTTGCAAGGCTTATTGTGATGTTGTATTACCGAGTGGGCCCTGAGATAGCTCTCCATCACACGGAGTAACAAATCCCAGTCTTGATCCATGCCAACCCAACAGACACCTTCGAAGATACCTGTAGAGCACCTTTATAGTCACCCAGTTACATTGTGACGTTTGATACACACAAGGCACTCCTCCGATGTTCGTGAGTTGCATGATCACATGGTCATAGGAACACAAACTTTACATGCAGAAAACAGTAGCAATAAACTGACACGATCATATGCTACGTTTGTAGTTTGGGTCTTGTCCATCATATCATTCTCCTAATGATGTGATCCCGTTATCAAATGACATCTCATGTCAATGGCCAGGAAACCTTGACCATCTTTGATCAACGAGCTAGTTCACTAGAGGCATACTAGGTACAGTGTGTTGTCTATTTACCCACACATGTAATGTGTTTACAATCAATACAATTATAGTATGGATAATAAATGATTATCATGAACAAGGACATATAATAATAAACACTTTATTCATTGCCTCTAGGGCATATTTCCAACATGTTGGGCCTTGTCAGACAAGCTTTATCCTAAAACGAAAATCAAGGGGGTTCCCATAACAACCCCGAGCATGTTAGGGGCGCTCAATTATGAAACATAACACCGGTTCACAAGTAACTTGGGGCGGCAAGAGTGGAACAAAACATCGAGCAAAAGGCCAATCCTTCCACCCTTTACGAACTGTGTAAGTGCATTAAATTAAATAGCAATAATATTGTGATAACAAAAGAATGTCCATGTTGTCACATGGAAGCAATTGCACATGTAGCTAAAAACGCTATAAGAAGGGCTAAGAAAGCGGTAACATAGCCAAACAAAGGTTTGCTAGGAAGGTGGAGTGTTAGACGCTTTACAAACAAGTGGTAGGTAGCGAGACATACTGATAAAAGCGGGACAACTAGCATAGCAATGATAGTAGTGATATCCAGGGAAATGTGTCATCTTGCTTGAGATCCCGCTTGGAAGAAGAACGAGTCCATGAAGAAGACGAGCCAACGTAGTCGAACGAATCCTCACACTCCGAACGCTTTCGGAACTCTATCAAGAAGAAGCAAACCGGAAACAACAATCAACACGCGATAGCACCACAATATATGCATGACATGATGCGCAAACAAATATGATGCATGTCCGGTTTAAATATGCAACGCAGGGCATTGCATGGCAAGCAGAACAAATAATTACTACATATTAAGTGAAGTTCAATATGCAACGAGTTGCATATTGACAAAACTCCACGTTCGAATTATTTAGTTCACTCATGTTTTGGTACTCATCAATATTAAATGTTGTTAAACATGAGAAAAGCTGAAGCATGAACAACTATATCATCTAGGCATTTTAAATGAGGCCGAAAGCAACATATAGCATTTCCGAAACATCCCCATAAGCATAATATGAATTTGGTCCAGATCTGTCCTAACACAATTTTAGAGTTGTTAAATAGTAAAATAAATATCACCATATGATTCTACATGTTTTTCTAGACAAGTTTCATATATGGAACATTTTAAACGAAGCTACGGTTATTTAGTTATGTAATAAACCGGTTTTAACATGACATTGACGGAAATTAATGCAAACAACAAGTTTAAGTATTTTTATCATGTATGAAAGTGGGATATTATGAATCTACACGAAATTTAATCATTTTACATATATAAATCATTTGATCCGATGCGTGATTAATTATTTATTAGCAATTTAAAAATGGTTCTTTTACTGTAATTATGCATGCACTGGGTTATTATGAAAAATCACGGATCTTCCCCTAAAAAAATCACAGATCTCGGAAAAAATGTCTATAGGCCAAGTGCAACGCACTGGGCAAGCCCAGTCACAGATTTGGCCCCAAGCGGTTGTGCACGTTTGAAAAAAATATGAAATGGGGTAGCAAAATATTGGAATGACTGGGATTTGATCCCAGGACCTCATGTTGTTGGTTTGCTGGGATGACCAGCTCACCTAGTGGGGTACTTGCGACACAACAGGTCGCCCGTGCTCACCCGAGTCCGCCTCCTCCTTCATCACCTCCTCCCCGCGCCCGAGTTAATACGCTCGTCGCCGACGCCACAGGAACATCAACAGTAGATCCCCTCACCCTAGCGCTCTCTCCCGATCCCAACTCTCTCCTCTGAAATTGCCCGAGAGCAAAACCTTCCGCTGTTCTTCGTGCTCGTGACCAATGAGCTCCAGAAGACCTGAGAACTTGTCCATAAGAATCTCCGCTCTACTAAGATCTTAATCTCCAACAATTGTGACTTGAGCTTCGTCATGTCGAATGAATCAAGGCCGGAAACCTCGTCTGCAGCTGCGGATCGCTAGCTTTGATTCATCGCGCTCCGGCCTTCATTGACACATCTGACATAACCAAGATAACCGCAATGAGCTCTTATATCATATCTCTATTTTCCTGAGCTCATTCCCTTCCTCTCGGCGTCGCCCATCAAGCTCCAACACCGTCGACCACCATGGCCGACGAGCACATCATTGTCGTGCTCGTCGGGCTGCACTTTTATGTCCGGCATGCTAGGGAGCCCCATAGATTCTACCTATCCCCTCATATTGCTCGTCCATGATTCGTAGCTTTTCTCGCGACATCGTCAGCCACTGCCACCGCAAAACTTCGATGCCGGCAACATTTTCATCCACCCTAGACACCGCGGAACATATGAGCGGGGCATGCGAGAAAGGGCTTGACCCTGGTGCCCCGAACTGATGCTCTCGTGGGCTGTGGTGAGCCAACATCGTGGATTTTGGTCACCGGTGGCTTAATACCGACGAGCTCACGTGTCATCTATTTTATTAGTCCTAATTACTTAGTTAATTAGCCCCAATGAGTATGACTAGTGAGCCCTCCCTAATCAACAGAGCTAATTATCCACTTAAAAATAGAGCTAATTATGCAAATAAAAAAGTAATGAGGCACTTACATGTGGACCCATGTCCTATGTTGACCTAGTCAATGTTGGCTTGTTTGACTTAGAATTTCTGCTTCTATTTTTATTTTCCTGAGGGTGGATCCGACATGTAAGTGACACATGGAGGCATGGGCAAAATGTCCAATAGACGCCCGATAGATGGTCAAACCCCTTTGACCAGATGGAAACGGAACGCAAGGACATTTCTGTAAGGTCACTTAACGGTAGAGAGGCAAATTTGAGCATGCTTCAAAATTACGGGTAAATCTGAGTACTGGTTCGAGTTAGGGACACAAATGTAAAAGACCCTTACTTTTATTGTGTCGGATTTTGGGCTCCGCAAAACCCCAAGAACATCAAACACAGGGGCGCGTGCAAAGATCCCCTGTAGCCTCGCCCTACCTAGCTCATTACTCGATGATTTCTACGATGAACTCGCACGAAGACGAGGAAACAGATGGCATGGTGATTTACCCAGGTTTGGGCCGCTGCGAAGCGTAATACCCTACTCCTGCTTTGGTGGATTGCCTCACAAGGAGGTTGGTGGACGAATTAGTACAGTGGTGCTTTGCCTCGCGTGAGGGCTCTGGTGGTGTTGCCTCTCTTCGGCCACCTCTCTGCTTTGTCGTCCCCTTCTATGGTTCAGCCTATCCTCTTTTTATAGTACCCCGGGTCCTCTTCCCTTATCTCTTCGGCGGGAAGGGATCGCACAACGGCCAAATTCGAAGGGGGACATGAGTACATCTTTACCCTCACGAAAGAAGGTATTCGCCTGCAAAGTGGTTGTCGATGATGCAGGGGTGGGCCTGGCGATGACATCCTTCCTGCTGGCCGCATGGTTGTGATCTCATTGCACATGAATGGAAACCTTTGGGGGACGCTTTGGGAACCCGCGTCTGTCCTCGCCCCCCTTTGCACCAAAGGGGAAACTGTCCGCCTGGCGCGCTGGCGCCCACCTGTCCTACCTTGCGTCACCCTTGGACTCCTAAGCCTAGGTGCTGCATAGGGATCTCCGCCGCTCCGGAGGGGGCCGAAGGAGGTCCATCCCTCCTGGCCTTGATGATGCTTCCCTCGCAAGTTCAGGTCCTCATGAGGGTCGCGCCTTGAGTGTAGTCTCGCCTGGCCGTGTCTAGCTGACGAGGTGGGCCATGTCCCGAGCCGCAGGTAGGCAGGCCTGGGTACCCCCGTTCCTAGAATGCCGACAGTAGCCCCCGGGCCCAAGGCGCGCTTGGGCCGGCTTCTGAGAGAAGCCGTTGAGGGTGTCTCGAAGCGCCGCAGGCCCCAAACGCCTGCGGGCCCGGGCTGGCGCGCGTCATGCGGTCTGTGTCGGGCGTCTAATGCCTCCTTGACTACCACTCGAATCGGCAAAAGCCTGACTTCCAGCATCGAGCCATTACTGCTTTCCTCTTCTCCGCACTTGCTCTTCCTTCTAGATCCCCAGCCTTAGCAGAGACCTCTCCAGATCCTGGCGCCGTTCCATCCTCCTCTCTACCACATCAGCCCCGAGAACTTCCCGATGACTACCGCCGGCAAATCGAAGCCAGAGGCCCAGAGCTCAGCCTCCGCTCCCATCTCGCTGGCGCTATCGGAGTCCACCTTAGCCAAGGACGGAGACCTCGCCCCGGTGCTTCTGTTGACGGCGGACGCTACCAACGAGTTGTGGCAGACCTTGATATGGGGCGGCTCCTTGGAGAAGTGGCTCTCGATCAGGTCGGCATATCCTTTCTTTCTCCATAGCGTCTTTGCCGGGCTTCTCCTGCCCTTCTCAAAGTTCTTCATTGCCATCCTGGACTACTATGGCAACCAAGCCCTTCATCTCCAACCCAACTCCATCCCGTTCTTGTCCGTCTTCGCCTTCTACTGTGAGGCCTTGCAGCAAAGTATTCAATAGCAAAGTAGTATGTAAGTAACAGTAACGATGGCAAAAGTGACAATAGCAGTTTTGTAGTGATTGTAACAATAGCAACAGAAAAGTAACTTAGCAAAGATCAATATGTGGAAAGCTCGTAGGCAATGGATCGGTGGTGGATAATTGTGTTGAATGGCATTCATCATGCAACATTTATAACATAGGGTGACACAGAACTAGCTCCAATTCATCAATTTAATGTAGGCATGTATTCCATATACAGTCATACGTGCTTATGGAAAAGAACTTGCATGCCATCTTTTGTCCTACCGTCCCGTGGCAGTGGGGTCTCGATGGAAACTAAGGGATATTAAGGCCTCCTTTTAATAGAGGACCGGACCAAAGCATTAGCACTTAGTGAATACATGAACTCATCAAACTATGGTAATCACCAGAAAGAATCCCAGTTATTGTCACCATGGGGGATGCGGATCATAATTCGTAATAGGTGTGTACAACTTGCAAGATAGGATCAAGAACACATATATATTCATGAAAACAGAATAGGTTCAGATCTGAAATCATGGCACTCGGGCCCTAGTGACAAGCATTAAGCATAGCAAAGTCATAGCAACATCAATCTCAGAACATAGTGGATAGTAGGGATTAAACCCTAACAAAACTAACTCAATTACATGATAAATCTCATCCAACCCATCACCGTCGAGCAAGACTACAATGGGATTAATCACGAACGGCAGAGAGCATCATGGAGTTGGTGATGAAGGATGGTTGGTGATGACGATGGCATCGATGTCCCTTCTCCGGAGCCCAAAACGGACTCCAGATCTGGTCTCCCGAGGAAGAACATGAGGTGGAGGCGGCTTCGTATCGTGAAACGTGATGAACTCTTCTCCTTGATTTTTTTCTCCGCGAATAGGGTTATATGGAATTGGACATGAGGTCGGAGGAGCCACAGGGGCCCCACAAGCCTGGTAGGCATGGCCAGGGGGTGGTCGCCCCTAGCAGGCTTGTGGCTAGCAGGTGGCCCCCCTCTGGTTGATTCTTGTGCCAGTATTTTTTATTAAATCCAAAAATATTCTCCGTAAATTTTCAGGACAATCCAAGAACTTTAATTTCTGCACAAAAATAACACCAAGACAATTCTGCTAAAAACAACGTCAGTTCGGGTTAGTTCCTTTCAAATCATACAAATTAGAGTCCAAAACAAGGGCAAAAGAGTTTGGAAAAGTGGATACGATGGAGACGTATCAACTCCCCCAAGCTTAACCCATTGCTTGTCCTCAAGCAATTCAGTTGATAAACTAAAAGAGATAAAGAAAAACTTTTACAAACTCTGTTTTATCTTGTTGTTGTAAATACGTCTAACTGATGTTCAGATTTTCAACAGAGATCATGGACTAACCACGTTCACATTAACATTTAGGTCTCACATTTACGCATATCAATGACATAATCAACTAGCGAGCAATAATAATAACTCTCATATGACAACACTTTTTCAAAACAATCATGATATAGTATGACAAAATGGTATCTCGCTAGCCCTTTCTGAGACCGCAAAACATAATTGGAGAGCACCTCTAAAGAACAAGGGCTGACTAGACATTGTAATTCACGATGAAAGAGATCCAGTCATACTCATACTCAATATCAATTAGCAAAAAAGCATACAAATGATGGTGGTGCTCTCTAACTAGTGCCTTTTATAAGAAGATGATGACTCAACAATAAAGTAAATGGAAAGGCCCTTCGCAGAGGGAAGCATTGATTTGCAGAGGTGCTAGAGGTCAAGTTTTTAAAACAGCGATAAGTAATGCTTTTTGAGCGGTATGCTTCCATTGCTCACATAACGACCAAAAGGTTTTCAACATCTTCCATGCTAGATACATTATAGGAGGTTCCCAAATAGAAAGATAAATTTTTTACTCCCCCTCCACTAATCATTCACACTCCACGATAGGCCGAATTCACGGGTACCGTCCATACAAACACAATTCTGGGGGAGTTCTGTTTAATTATATTTTGCTTTTATTTCGAGCATGGAATTGGGCATCCCGATTACCAGCCACTTTCTTGTGAATGATAATGAATCAACACATATCGTGAGAAAAACCCACCTAGCATGGAAGATACTGACAGCCCCTAGTCGCCACATGAGCGATTTGGGCATACAAAACAGAATGTTTATTTGAAGGTTTAGAGTTTGATACATGCAAATTTACTCGAAACGATAGGTAAATACCGCATATAGGTAGGTATGGTGGACTCATATGAAACAACTTTGGGGTTGAGGGATTGGATGCACAAGCAGTATTCCCTCTTAGTACAAGTGAAGGCTAGCAAAAGACTGGGGAGCGACCAACTAGAGAGCAACACAGTCATCAACATGCTTTGAGATTAACCAACATTGAATGCAAGCATGAGTAGGATATAAATCACTATGACCATAAATATCATAGAGGCTATGTTGATTTTGTTTCAACTACATGCATGAACATGTGCCAAGTCGAGCCACTTGAATCGTTCAAAGGAGGATACCATCCCATCATACCATATCACAACCATTTTAATATGCATGTTGGCACCCCAAAAAAACCATCATCCACTCTTAGCTAATTAAGCATGTCATGGGTAACTATAATCTCTAATTGTCATTGCAATTATGTTTCAACCATAATGAACTAAATCGGAATGATGAGCTAATCATATTAACAAAAGCAAGATAGGTCGAGTTCATACCAGCTTTTCTCCATCTCAATCTTTTCATCAAATATCGTCATTATTGCCTTTCACTTGCACGACCAAACAGTGTCGATAATAAGAGTGCACGTGCATTGGACTAAGCTGGAATCTACAAACAATAACTCAAAGGAGAAGGCAAGGTAAAATGGGCTACCTAATAGGTAAACAATAATGTATATGAGAGCCACTCGACATGTTCATTGTGGTCTTCTCCTTACGACCCAGAGAAAGAAAAATCAAAACATGAACGAGAAAAACTATTTACACGGGAAAGCTCCCAACAAAATAAAGAAGAACGGAAAATCTTTTGGGGTTTTCTTTTTAATGCTACAACTAAGCAACTAGAAAATAAAACTAGAACTAATTCTTTTTGTATTTTTCTGAAAGTTAATTGAACACACAAGAAGAAAGCGAAACAAGGAAATAAACTACCATGGATGGTACATGAAAAAGTATGAACACCGAATGCTTAAGAATAAGTGTGTGAACATGAATGCAAAGTCGATGATAAATACGTACTCCCCCAAGCTTAGGCTTTTGGCCTAAGTTGGTCTAGGGACATGGCTGGCCCTGATAATATCCGAAGTCATAGTTGGGGTTGTACTGGGCTACGGCAGCTACCGCCTGAACGACTGCAATGTGAAGGCGAGCTAATTCCACGTTCCTCTCGTACTCACTTGCCTCCTCTCTGGTTATAAAGTGTCTCTGTTTTTCCTGAAAGTTAAAGAGGGCAGGAGCAGGAAGGGTAAGAAGGACAACATGCTGTCTATCAAAAATTACTCGGTACTAGAGATATTGTTCATTCCTTTCAAGAAACTGAAAATGTACCAAAGCCTCATAAGCAAGAAAAGCATGTGGTAACTCAATATCATTTCCACATATGGGTACCCCAAGGTAATTAGCTAAATGAGTGGCATAAATCCCACCAAAGAAATCTCCATCCCTAGCATTATTATGCACCCTTCTAGCAATAATGGCTCCTAAGTTATATTGCCTTTCGCCCATTACCGCCCTCTTAAGAATACTAAGATCGGTTGCATGAAGGTGGCTATGCTCAGTTTTACGATTAATACATCTACCTATGAATAGAGCAAAATAGTGTATGGCAGGAAAGTGAATGCTCCCCATGGTAGCCTGTGTAATATTTCTAGTTTCTCTGACGGTAATGCTAGCAAGAAAATCATTATATTCAGTTTTGTGCGGATCACTATAGCTGCCCCATTGTGGAATTTTTCATGCATGATTAAAATCTTCTATGTCCAAAGTATATGATTTTCCATAAAGGTCAAATAGGACGGAAGGTTTATTGCGAGTGAGCGAAAATTCAAACCTCCGCACGAAAGAATCCGTGAGTTGATAGTATTGCTTGCATTTGTTCGACACGAATTCCTCAAGGCCAACATTTCTTGTGTATGCATAGAATTCTTCTTTGAGACCGACATCACTCATGAATTGATCCGAGGGCCATTCACAAGGCCGCACTCATGCTCCCCACAGTGGTTCAAGGTCGGGCTCACGTATCGTGAGTCTTGGGGCCTTCTTGCTCGATGAACCCCCTTGACACATCTTCCTCAACATTTTTTCTTTTTTTGAAAAATTCTGAAATTTTTAGTGACCTAAAATAAAGGTGAACAAAAATAAACAAAACTTATAGCAACTACTCCCATAAGTGCCTATAGGATATATCATGCATCAAAACTACTTGGGACCATATAAATTTGACATGCAAGCTTAAGAACAAGGTCACCTCAGCAGCAAAATTTTGCAATATATAAAGCACTAGAACAAAAACTAATTGGACCATTGGAGGAGTCACATACCAAAGAACAATCCCCCAAAACAGTTTTGCGAATGAAGCTTTGCACAAGGAGATCGAAAATGGCAGCAAAATGAACTAGAACATGGGTTTGAGCAATGGTGGGATTTTTCTGGAGGAAGATGAAGTGGATGGGTGCTGTAATAAGTGAAGGGGGGCCTCGTGGGACCCACAAGTCTGCTAGGCGCGGCCAGGGGGTGGCCACGCCTTGTGGGCTTGTGGCCTACTGGTGCAGCCCTCTGTAGTTTGCTTAGTGCCAGATATTTTTAAATAATCGAGAAAAATCATACTCCATTTTTAGGACATTTGAAGAACTTTTATTTTCAGGTCACTTTTTTATTGCACGGAAAACTCAAAAAACGGGAAAATAATAGCATTTTTTACTTTATTCACTCTAACTAGGAGAAGGTAAAGGTTGGGTATAGAAAGTCGTGCTTTCTAAATTCATCCATCTCATGGTTATCAAAAGGAATCCATCAATAAGGTTGATCAAGTCTTATTAACAAACTTCTTTTGAATAACATGACACCGAAGAATTTTTGAATAACACTAAGTAACCTCAATGGGGATATGCATATCCCCAACAATAAGTATATCATATTTCTTCTTGACAGTAGGAAGAGGGAATTCAAAGTCTCCAATAATAATCATCGGAATTTTTTCAATGGAGTTGATACTATGAACTTGAGGTTGTTTCTTCAGAAAGTGTATCGTATGCTCATTACCATTAATATGAAAAGTGACATTACCCTTGTTACAATCAATAACAGCCCCTGTAGTATTCAAAAAGGGTCTACCAAGGGTGATCGACATACTGTCGTCCTCGGGAATATCAAGAATAACAAAGTCCGTTAAGATAGTAGCATTTGCAACTATGATAGGTACATCCTCACAAATATCGATAGGTAGAGCAATTGATTTATCAACCATTTGCAAAGAGATTTCAGTAGGTGTCAACTTATTCGAATCAAGTCTATGATATAAAGAGAAAGGCATAACACTAACACCAGCTCCCAAATCACATAAAGCAGTTTTAACATAATTGCCTTTTATAGAGCATGGTATAGTTGGTATTCCGGGATCTCCTAATTTCTTTGGTACTCCACCCTTAAAAGTATAATTAGCAAGCATGGTGGAAATCTTAGCTTCCAGTATCCTTCTTTCATTAGTCAAAATATCTTTCATATACTTAGCATAAGGAGACATTTTCAGAATATCAATCAAGCGCATACGCAAAAAGATAGGTCTAAGCATTACAACAAAGCGCTCAAAATCCTCTTCATCCTTTTTCTTAGATGGTTTAGGAGGGAAGGGAATGGGTTTCTGAACCCATGGTTCTCTTTCTTTACTGTGCTTCCTAGCAATAAAATCTCTTTTGTCATATCTTTTATTCTTAGGTTGTGGGTTATCAAGATCAACAACAGGTTCAATCTCCACATCATTATCATTACTAGGTTGAGTATCAAGATGAACATCATCTCCAGATTGTGTCTCACCATCAGAAACAAAAATATCATTTGGGTTTTCAAGTGTATCAATAACAGGTTCACTAGCAGCATGCAAAGTTCTATCATCATCCTTGTCCCTCTTTTTATTGAAACGACTAGGTGCATCAATATTACTTCGTCGAGAATCTTGCTCAATTCTCTTAGGGTGACCCTCAAGATACAAAGGTTCCTGAGTCATTCTTCCACCTCTAGTCACAACTTTAACAGAATGATTATTGTTCTTACTATTCATCTCATTAAGAAAATCATTATGTGCCTTAAGTACTTGTTCTACTTGAGTAGTTACCATGGAAGCATGTTTACTAATCAATTTAAGATCATTGATAGTTCTACTCATATAATCACCTCAGCGATCAAGCATGAAAGCATTATGTTTCAATTGTCTACTAACATAAGCATTAAAATTTTCTTGCTTAACAACAAAATTACCAAATTCATCCAAGCATTGGCTAGCACACTTATTATAAGGAATATCGCTTTCATCAAATCTACGAAGAGAATTTACCTCTACTACCTGTGTCGGGCTATCAAGACCATGTATTTCTTTAATAGGTGGTAGATTCTTAACATCTTCAGCTTTAATACCTTTTTCTTTCATTGATTTCTTTGCCTCTTGCATATCTTCAGGACTAAGAAATAGAATGCCTCTTTTCTTCGGAGTTGGCTTCGGAGGTGGTTCCAGAATAGTCCAATCATTATCATTGCTCAATATATTATTCAATAGTATTTCAGCTTGTTCAACAGCTCGTTCCTGAAAATACAACCAACACAACTATCTAGGTGGTCCCTAGAAGCATCGGTTAGTCCATTGTAAAAGATATCAAGTATTTCATTTTTCTTGAGAGGATGATCAGGCAAAGCATTAAGTAATTGGAGAAGCCTTCCACAAGCTTGTGGGAGAGTCTCTTCTTCAATTTGCACAAAGTTAAGTATTTCCTGCAAGGCAGCTTATTTCTTATGGGTAGGAGAATGATTTTCACAGAAGTGATATATCATGTCCTGGGGGCTACACACACAACCGGGAGCAAGAGAGTTGAACCATATCTTAGCATCACCCTTTAATGAGAAAGGAAACAACTTAAGGATATAGAAATAACAATTTTTTCCTCATGAGTAAATAGGGTCGCTATATCATTCAATTTAGTAAAATGTGCCACAACAGTTTTAGATTCATAGCCATGGAAAGAATCAGATTCAACCAAGGTAATTAACTCAGGATCAATAGATAATTCATAATCCTTATCAGTAACAAAGATAGGTGAAGTAGAAAACTTAGGATCATATTTCATTCTAGCATTCAGAGATTTTTCTTTCCACTTTTTTAGTAATTTCTTAAGATCATCTCTATCCTTACAAGCAAGAAAGTCCCTAGCTACCTCTCCTTCCACAACATAACCCTCGGGAATATCAAGCAATTCATATCTAGGAGAGCTAGGTCTAGCAGGTGTATCAAAGTGTTCATTTTCAACAATTTCACCAGTTTCAGAAGTATCGTAATTTTCAGCATTAGCTGTAGTAATTTGTTTATCAAGAAATTCACCCAATGGCACAGTATTATCAAGCAGAGTATCTTCATAAGCATCATGCATAGCAGAAGTGGCATCATCAATTACTTGCGATATATCAGAATTACTAGCAGGTGGTGGTGTCGCAAACTTACTCATAATAGAAGGTGAATCAAGTGTAGAGCTAGATGGCAGTTCCTTACCTCCCCTCGTAGTAGAGGGATATATCTTGGTTTTTGGATCTTTCAGATTCTTCATAGTGATCAAAAGATATAAATACCAAGTGACTCAGAGAATAGAGCTATGCTCCCTGGCAACGGTGCCAGAAAAAGGTCTTGATAACCCACAAGTATAGGGGACCGCAACAGTTTTCGAGGGTAGAGTATTCAACCCAAATTTATTGATTCGACACAAGGGGAACCAAAGTATATTCTCAAGTATTCGCAGCTGAGTTTTCAATTCAACCACACCTGAAAGACTTAATATCTGCAGCAAAGTATTTAGTTGCAAAGTAGTATGGAAGTAATGGTAACGATGGCAAAAGTGACAGTAGCGGTTTTGTAGTGATTGTAACAGTAGCAACGGAAAAGTAACTTAGCAAAGATCAATATGTGGAAAGCTCGTAGGCAATGGATCGGTGATGGATAATTATGTTGAATGGCATTCATCATGCAATAGTTATAACATAGGGTGACACAGAACTAGCTCCAATTCATCAATGTAATGTAGACATGTATTCCATATATAGTCATACATGCTTATGGAAAAGAACTTGCATGCCATCTTCTGTCCTACCCGCAGCGGGGTCCTGATGGAAACTAAGGGATATTAAGGCCTCCTTTTAATAGAGGACTGGACCAAATCATTAGCACTTAGTGAATACATGAACTCCTCAAACTACGATAACCAGGTGGAAAGAATCCCAGTTATTGTCACCCTGGGGGATGCGGATCATAATTCATAATAGGTGTCTACAACTTGCAAGATAGGGTCAAGAACACATATATATATATATTCATGAAAACATAATAGGTTCAGATCTGAAATCATGGCACTCGGGCCCTACTGACAAGCATTAAGCATAGCGAAGTCATAACAACATCAATCACAGAACATAGTGGATACTAGGGATCAAACCCTAACAAAACTAACTAGATTACATGATAAATATCATCCAACCCATCACCGTCCAGAAAGCCTATGATGGGATTACTCACGAACGGCAGAGAGCATCATGGAATTGGTGATGAAGGATGGTTCGTGACGATGATGGCGTCGATTTCCCCTCTTCGGAGTCCAAAATGGATTCCAGATCTGGTCTCCCATATCGTGAAACGCGATGAACTCTTCTCCTTGATTTTTCTCTCCGTGAATAGGGTTATATGGAGTTGGAGATGAGGTCGGAGGAGCCATAGGGACCCCACAAGCCTGCTAGGGGCGACCAGGTTGGTGGTCGCGCCTAGAAGGCCTGTGGCCTGCAGGTGGCCCCCTTTGGTTGATTCTTGCGCCAGTATTTTTTATTAAATCCAAAAATATTCTTCGTAAATTTTCAGGACAATCCGAGAACTTTTATTTCTGCACAAAAATAACACGAAGGCAATTCTGCTGAAAAAAGCGTCAGTCCGGGTTAGTTCCATTCAAATCATGCAAATTAGAGTCCAAAACAAGGGGAAAGAGTTTGGAAAAGTGGATACGATGGAGACGTATCAGGCCTTTGTTGGTGTGAAGCATTCGGTGGCCCTCTTCCGCCATTTCTTCAGCTTGCGTGTGCACGACGGCGCTCAGCGGTCGGCGTGCGTCTCCTTCGTTGTGGTCCAGAGCGGTAACATGCTCTTAAAGGCCAGGAAGAAGGTGGAGAACTTCAGGAACCGCTGGTTCTACATGGATCTCAAGGGCATCAACCCCCACATGGATCTCCCGAAGGGGCTGTCGAAGAAGTTCCCTGCGTGGAGCTCCACGAAGCTTTCCGTCCCTTGGGCCAGGCCTGTCTTGGAGCGGATTACTCGTGACATCAGCGCCAAGAAGCTAAGTGGGGGAATGATAGTGAAGGAGTTCTTGAAGCAGCACCTGGTGCCCCTCCAGTTGCATTCCAGGCCCTTGTGGGAGTACTGGGGCAGCGGCGATGATGTAAGGCTTCGGTCTGCTCCCATGTCCTCTGGGGAGCTGCGCAAATTTGTAAAAATCCTACTTAATGGCGACCCTAGAGATTTTCCCGAGCCCTGCGCCTTGTTGTACCGCCGCAACGACGGAGCCGATCTGGTCGCGGCGATGCATGTCTTCAACGAGCTGGGACTCTCCCCAACTAAGGGCTTCGGCTCCCTAGTGATGGTGTCCTCCGGTGACACCATGGGCGGGGAGGATTCAGAGAAGACTGCAGACGACGACATGGTGGAGGTGTCTCCCCCGTCTCAGAGCATGCTCTTGTGTGACCTTGAGGATGACGATGATGCTGGTGAAGCTTCCGCTGCAGGTTCTCCGCGTCTTGCCAAGGTTTTCAGGGGTCCGGGACCGGCCCCTTGTGCCACACGGTCTACCTTCTTGGGGACTCCCAAGAATCACGGGGTGGAGTCTCCTCGGGTGTACCTTCATCCATTGGCAAGACGGTCGAAGCGTCCATCCCGCCCCCGCCCGAATCGCAGCTCGCAGGCGAGGTGGACGGGCCCGGGTCTAGAGCGGCTCCTTCGGTCGCGGTCGTTGTGGATAGTGCCTCTGCCTCCCCTTGCAGTGGCGTCCTCGCGGAGAAAGGTGTGGAAGCACCCACTGTCGCCGAAGTGGAGAGGAAGAGGTAGTGGGTCGATGTCGAAGAGTAAGTGACCCCGCCTAACCTTGGCCGCCTGCCTGAAGCTCGCACGTTGATGAGTCCTCTTTTGCTTGGTACCCAGGAATGCCGCTGTGCCGAAGATGAGGAAGAAGAAAGCGGGCGTCAAGCCGAGGGTGCTTTTCGACGCGCCGCCGACTCCTATCGCCTTGCCATCGCTCGCCGAGGCACCTAACACCGCAGGTATGGGGGCTCACGAGGCGACCCTCCTGGCCACTTCCACGGAGCCCCCTGATCCCCCGATGCCCGTTGGTGTGGCCAGTCCGGCCCTTGAGGGCGCGTCGGTGTCAAATCCAGCATATCTCATAGTAGGGGTCCTAAGCTAGGCGTCTTGGAGCGATGGTAACATGGACACATGATTTTACCCAGGTCCAGGCTCTCTCAAACAGATAATACCCTACATCCTGCTTTTGATTGTATTGATATGGGGATACTACATAGTACATGTATCTACCATGAGATTGTAGTAATGAATATGAGATTGTCTATTGACTAGCCTGGCCTCAGTTTATATAATGTACTATTGGCCTAGGGTTTAGAGGAGTCCTTGTCTTGTGCGCCAAGTCTTGTGGAATCTCCCTTGTATGTGTCATGGGCTGCCCGAAGTGGCCCATTTGTGAATTGCCCTGGGGGTCCTCAGCCTGACCCACTGGTCGGGAGATGACGTGGTGAGTACCCCCTAGTCTAGGACACTGTCAGTAGCCCCCTGAACCGGTCTTCAAGTTAGGGACGCTCCTCGATTCTTCCGAATAGTTCTTTGTCTTCGGTTGTCGGTCTTGAAAACTGGTTGAACAAATCTTCCCATCTTCAATCTTTAGGATTGCCGAGCTAAATCCAATGAGTTCACATGTCGGACACCCGAGGATCCCATTAAAGTTATCAGACTTTATTAATGCCTTGTAAATCTTTATGCCACACCTTGGGTTTGAAGTGCTTCCCGTGCAGCGGTATCCTCTTGCGTCCGAGATCCAACGGCAAACTATATTTGAGGTGTCCTCTTGCGTCCGAGCTCCAATGCCGAACTGTATCCAAGGTATCTTTTTGCAGTCGAGCTCCAACACCGGTATGTGTGCGAGCTCCAATGCCGGACTATACCTGAGGTATCATAGATTACCTAGATCTTGAAAAAGTTGAAGGATTTCATCCAAGCTTAATGCTACAAATGGCCTCTATGGAGCCAGCCACTTGCATCCGGGCTTTATGCCGGACTGCTTCCAAGGTGGTGCACCACCTTGGTCTCGGGCTGTTTTTACGGAATTTATTTCTGATCGCTGCAATTTGTTTACTATGAAGATTTACAGCCAATAGGTCTCAAGGTGTGCGTTAGTCTATAACCTGAGATGCACCTGTAGGGAAAAATAATGATCAAAATAAAACCACCGATCCCAGTAGCTCCTGAGACTTAGGTCGATTTGCAAAATTGGCCTGAGGATCAAGTTCTTGCTCGGCGGCATACGTCAGGGATGGAAACGCGATACACAGTAGTTTCCGAGACTCGGGTTGGGTGCGGCCGACTAACCTGAGGATCGAATCTCCTCGGAAATCATATTGCACTTTGGATTGCTGCATTGAATAGGCAATGCAGTAGCCCCCGATCCTTAATTTAGGCACGGGTGGTCGAATTAAGGATCAATATTTGTTTGACACAAACTTTGTTAAGTTTGACACAAGTTATGTGTAATGACTCTATGTATTCAAGTACTTTACATCATTAATGATCGGATCCGCATTGTACAAGACTTTGTTGACCGACCATCGGCTTCAACCTCCTCGGCTAGTAGCCGAGGAGTGTTTGTCCTACTTTATAAAGCCTTTATAAAGGCAAAGATTTACGGCAAACAAGGCAATCCGACCATACATTTTTATAAACAAAGGTACACAGAGAGATACGTTATATTACTATGTAAGAAATATCTTCTAGGACAAATAGTTCCTTTATAAGTTCCTTTTTCGAGGCTATCATGTTGAACAAGATTGTGAAACCTCAACTCCAATCAATATGGGAGGAAAATATTGAGTATTTAGTTTGGGGAAAGTTTCCAAACTCTGTGGTCCTTAGTGAACCTAATTTTTCACTTTCGTTGTTGCCGACCAATTATATTCTTTAAGATGGCTAGCTTTCGGCTTCACCCAGTCTGAGGTACTAACACGGATGACCCAGAAGTAACAATCGCAGAGGTGCTCCAGTTAACCCCTAGCCGAACAATCGAGAACGTAGGGGATAAGCACAGGAGCAAGGCAACCCGGCTTGGCCAAAATCTTAAGTCAAATTGATGCATATTTATGGATTTATAATGATGATTACGGAAGGCAATACTCGTATATTGTATACAAATGCTTTTATGCTATATGCTATTTTGACTCCTTTGTGACCGGTTATCATTTGAGAGTGGGCCATCATTGGATTCTACTCCTTTGTGGATGCTACGCAGGGTGTTTCCGCAGTAACAAGACAACCCTTAGTCGACGTCTCGGTGCCCGCATGTGGTTGTGTTAGCGGAAATGAGGCAATTGGATATTTAGGCTTTATAACTTTCACTTGGTCATGGGAGCTTAAAGTTTGGGAGGCCAATTACTAGCCCCCGGTTAGCGTTCGGCGTCAGCCGAGGTGAAGTCGTTAACACTCCGGCCAATTTTATGAAAGGCCCATTGTTTAATACGATCATCGGATTGCTGACCAGTTTAGGCTCATTGTGACAGTCAGTTTTTTGCTTTCTCCACTGAGGTACTTGACTAGTTAAACCGGAAGTACAATCCCAGTGGTTCTCCCTTTGGACTCCTAGCCAAACAAAGTGGAACGTAGGAGGCAAGCACAGGAGTCGGGCAACCCAACTATTGACCGAAGACACAATTTGAAACTGGTGCATATAAAGCAATACCCGAGAACATTTTGCCGAGGACTCCTTGGAGTGCCTTGGCTTTGGTAGGTTTGGCTCTAGTCGTAGCTCCCATTCATATTGCCGATGCTTTTAGAAGTGTACTACGAGAGTTATGCTTGGAAAAAACAAAAAAATATGTAATTTTTTATGTTTAAACAAAATAAAATTATGCCAATCCGAAATTGGTCTAAAATTTAATATGTGCTTCGGTCGTGCTTTAACATGATACATCCGATCTCTGGACTCCAAGTGGGTCAACCTTTGGCTTCAACCTCCGTATCCTGAATGCGGAGTGTTGCTCCGAGGTCTGTTTAGCAAACTAAACTCAAGCGGCTTTAGAATGAAAACATGGTATCCAGCTATTTACCACACACTGTTGGAAAAAGGAGTAGTAGAAAAATACTTTGCAATGACAAAGAAGAAAATGCATTTATTATAAAACAACTCATATAAATTTAATAGCCCCCAAGTGACTTGGGTAGAAGAATTTTATGTATAGTGATTGTATGTACCGAAGTACTTATATCATATGTGTGCTCACCCGAACTTTAAACGCGTCTTAACCGACCGTCGGCTTCTCCCTCTTTGGCCAAGGGCCGAAAAGTGTTATCTACTACGCCATCCGAGGATATCGGAGATGTTTCGAATAACTAGGCAATCAGGCCATTAGGCTATAACAGACAAAGCACGCCTAGGGAACTTATGCTATATTACTATTTAACATAAGAAGCATCTTCAAAGAAAATAATTCCGCCAACGGTTCTTTTCTTTGGGTTCTGATGATTGCCATGAGGGGTGTGCAATAGATTTATGTATGCTTGTATTCCTCGTGATTGACCATAGTTGAAAACAGTAAGAGCGCTAGCTTTCGGCTTCACCCATCTGAGGTACGAGTTCGGATGACCCGATCATCACAATCGAAGAGGTGCTCCCTTTACTCCCTAGCCGAACAATCGGGAATGTAGGGGTAAGCACAGGAGAAAGGCAATCCAGCTTTGCAGAACACTTAAGTCAACATGATGCATATATTGACGTAAACACGAACAAGGAAGGGTGCGATACATTAGTAATCATATGCAAGAGGAATGGCTTCATAAAGGAAGCCCCTAAGTAAACGTGGTATTTGAATTTGTTTATAACAAACAAAGTTTTGACAAAGAAAGGTTTTCGCAAACAACTTTTTGTCAAAAAAATATAATGCTTGGTCGAACCAAACAAAATTTAAAACTGAAAGTTTTTGACCATGAAAGCGACTTAGGTGGTTAATTTGCTCGGTGTCGATGACGCGATCCAGGCATGTGGCGGGACGAGGATGCCCATCAAACTTTGACAGATCCAGTATGTAGTCTTCGGCATGACCGAGGTCCCAGCCCCCAAGCCCGTCCTGACATGACCGAATGAGCAGTTCAATACTCTAAAGTAGTGTCACGGATCGGCTGATGTGGCGAGGTGAAGCCCCTGGTCCAATCGAGGTGGTGGAGTAGGTCGGCAAGGTGACGCCGGGATGACCGCGTGACGACGGTCGAAGTCGATTTCCTGCACTCCTAAAATAGTGCAAGCCAAAAGTAATAACAAAGAAAGATAATATATATATATATTTAAAAAATATTCTACTTAGTTAATTTAAGTGAAGAAAATAAGTAAAGGAATATGGCCTGGGCGCCGAGGTGCCTGAACGAAGAGTTCGGCTTGACGAAGTGGCGACGTTTCACGGTCAATGTGATGAGATGAAGTCCTCGGTCTAGTTAACATGGTGAAGCTATGATCGGCGGACGCTGAAGTCTCATGCAGGTCGACTGGTGACGCCGAAGTCTCATGCCAGCCGAGGTGTTGAAGCAGGTCGGCTGGTGATGCCAAAGTCTCCTGAGCGAGTTGATGAGGAGATGATGAAGCCCCCAGTCTAGCCGAGGTGACGGAGAAGATCGGTAAGGTGACGCTAGAGCCCCATGCCAGCCGACGTGTCAAATCAGGTCTATGTGGTGGACGTCAGCTTGAAAAGTAACGACGTGGCGATGCCGACGCAGGTCGGAATTTGTGACGAGGTTGATGCTGGCTTGATGAAGAAACGGTCATCTTTGTGACATCATGTCATCTTTCTTAATGTGTTACTTTGCTCTTCATGAACTTAATTCTCTAGATGCAGGCAAGAGTCGATCGATGTGTGGAGTAATAGTAGTAGGTGCAGAATTGTTTTGGTCTATTTGACACGAACGTGATGCCTATATGCATGATCATTGCCTTGGATAACTACATGATTATTCGCTTTTCTATCAACTGCTTGATAGTAATTTGTTTATCCACCATGATATTTTCCTTCAAGAGAGAAGCCTCTAGTGAAACCTATGCCCCTCGGGTCTACTTTCCATAATATATTTTCAGATCTACAAACCAAAAATACCAAAAATACATTGCTGCAATTTATTTACCTTTTACTTCCCGTTCTCATTTACATCTATCTCAATCAGATCTAATCCTTGCGAATAATCGTGAAGGGATTGACAACCCCTTTATAGCGTTGGGTGCAAGCGTTTGATTGTTTGTGTAGGAGCATCCATTGGTGACTTGCTTGTTCCTCCTACTGGATTGATACCTTGGTTCTCAACTACTGAGGGAAATACTTATCTACTTCGCTGCATCACCCTTTCCTCTTCAAGGGAAAACCAACGCAAGCTCAAGAGGTAGCAAGAAGGATTTCTAGCACCATTGCCGAGGAGGATACACATCAAGCCTGCCAAGTACCCATCACAAACTCATCTCTTGCATTTGCACTATTTGCCATTTGCCTTTCGTTTTCCTCTCCCCCACTTCTAATTTTTTTCCAGAAAATACCAAAATAATTTGCCTTTTTATTCGCCCTTCTTTTGTTTGCCTTTCATTTGCTTGTGTGCTTGATTGCTTGCTTTGTCATGATGTCTGAGAATACCAAGTTGTGTGACTTTTCCAATACTAATAATAATGATTTTATTAGTACTCCGTTTCTCCTGCCACTAGTGTGGAATCTTATGAAATCAATGCTACCTTGCTTAATCTTGTTATGAAAGAACAATTTTTTGGCCTTCCTAGTGAAGATGTCGCATACCATCTAAATACATTCATTGAGTTGTGTGATATGCAAAAGAAGCAATATGTGGATAATGATATTGTTAAATTAAAGCTATTTCCGGTTTCACTATGAGATCGTGCTAAAACTTGTTTTCATCTTTGCCTAAAAATAGTATTGATACATGGAATAAGTGTAAAGATGCTTTTATCTCCAAGTACTTTCCGCCCGCTAAGATCATCTCCTTAGGAACGATATAATGAATTTTAGTTTGATCATGAGTATGTTGCACAATATTGGGAGAGGACGAAATTAATGATTATGAATTGCCCCACACATGGTTTGAGTTTATGGATGATTATACAAATTTTCTATGCGGGATTGAATTTTAAATCTAGGAATCTTTTAGATTCCGCCGTGAGTGGTACTTTTATGGAAATCACATTAGGAGAAGATACAAAACTCTTAGATAATATTTTTACAAACTACTCTCAATGGCATACCGAAAGATCTCCTAATAGTAAAAAGGTGCATGCTATTGAACAAATAAATACTGTGAGTGAAAAGATGGATGAACTGATGAAATTGTTTGCTAGTAAGAGTGCTCCTACTCATCCTAATGATATGCATTTGTCTTCTTTGATTGGAAATAATAATGAATCTATGGATGTGAATTTTGTTGGTAGGAACAATTTTGGTAATAACGCGTATAGAGGTAATTTCAACACTAGGCCGTTTCCTAGTAATTCCTCTAATAATTATGGTAATTCCTACAACAATTCTTATGGAAATTATAATAATATCCCCTATGATCTTGAGAATATTGTTAAAGAATTTATTGATTCGCAAAAAGTTTTTAATGCTACGATTGAAGAAAAAATGCTCAAGATTGATGATTTGGCTAGGAACGTTGATATAATTTCCCTTGAGATTGATTCTTTGAAAGTTAGATATACTCCACCCAAGCATGATATTAATGAGTCTTTAAAAGCTACGTGAATTTCTATTGATGAAAGTAAGGAAAGAACCGCTAGAATTCGTGCTAAGCGTGAATGGATTGAAAAAGTGTGTTCTCGTGGTAATAATGATGAAGATATCAAAGTGATTGATGTGACTCCTATTGAATCTTTGTTTTCCAATATAAATCTTGATAAATATGGGGCTGGAGCTAAGTCAACCTTAGTTAAACAGGGTCCCAATGATTCGGAGTCTATAGATCTTTATGCCAAAATTGATAAAAGTGGGATAGAAGAGGTCAAAACTTTAAATAGAAATGAACACACTCTTTTGGATTTCAAGGACTTTAATTATGATAGATGCTCTTTGATTTATTGTATTTCCTTGTTACAATCCATGATGAATTCTCCACATGCTTATAGTCAAAATAAGACTTTTACTAAACACATCGTTGATGCTATGATGAAATCTTTTGATGAAAAACTTGAGTTAGAAGTTTCTATTCCTAGAAAGCTTCATGATGAGTGGGAACCTACTATTAAGATTAAAATCAAAGATTATGAGTGCCATGCTCTATATGATTTGGGTGCTAGTGTTTCCATGATCTTGATGGTTGCTCTCTAAATTTGCATCTTGGGGATTCCACTATCAAGAAACCTGTGGGAAGGATTAATGATGTTCTTATTGTTGCAAATAGGAATTATGTCCGCGTAGATTTCATTGTTCTTGATATAGATTGCAATCCAACTTGTCCTATTATTCTTGGTAGACCTTTCCTTAGAACGATTGGTGCAATTATTGACATGAAAGAAGGAAACATTGGATTTCAATTTCCATTAAGGAAAGGCATGGAACACTTTCCTAGAAAGAAATAAGATTGCCTTATGAATCTATTATGAGAGATACTTTTGGATTACATACCAAAGATGACAATACCTAGATCTATTGTGTTTTGCCTAGCTAGGGGCGTTAAACAATAGCTCTTGTTGGGAGGCAACCCAATTTTATTTTTGTGTTCTATTTTTGCTTCTGTTTTTGAGTGTTTCCCACATTATTAATTCTGTATTAATTGTGTTTTGGTGTTTTAATTAGTGTCTGAGCAAAGTAAAACCTTTGGGGTGATCTATGGTAGTTGTTGATTTGATCTGCTGAAAAACAAAAACTTTTGCGCTTAGTCCAGGGATTTTGTTATTTTTTAGAGCATCTAATGAGTTTAAAATTTACACAAGATTGATATAGAAATTTATCAGGTTTTCCTAATGTTTCAAAATTTTATGAGTTATATAAGTATACGAAGTTTCAGATTGCTACAGAATGTTCTGTTTTTGACAGATTCTCTTTTCTTTGAGTTTATTGCCTATTTTACTGAATCTATGGGTTGTAACATGGGGTATGAACCATGGAGAAGTTAGAATACAGTAGGCATAACACCAATATAAATAAATAAGGAGTTCAAAACAGTACCTAAAGTGGTGATTTATTTTCTTATACCAACGAATCTCATGAGTTTTCTGTTAAGTTTTGTGTTGTGAAGTTTTCATGTTTTGGGTAAAGATTTGATGGACTATGGAATAAGAAGTGGCAAGAGCCAAAGATTGGGGATGCCCAAGGCACCTCAAGTCATATTCAAGGATGCCAAAGAGCCTAAGCTTGGGGATGCCCCAAAAGGCATCCCCTGTTTCGTTTTTAATCCATCGGTAAATTTACTTGAGGCTATATTTTTATTCACCACATGATATGTGTTTTGCTTGGAGCGTCTTGTATGATGTGAGTCTTTTCTTTTTAATTTGCCACAATCATACTTTATGCACACATGTTTTGGGAGAGACACGCTAAATCATGAATTTATTAGAGTACTCTATGTGCTTCACTTATATCTTTTGAGTTAGACAATTTTGCTCTATGTGCTTCACTTATATTTTTTAGAGCACGGTGGTGTTTGCATTTTTGAGAAATTATTGAACTCTCGTACATAACTTATATTATTTTGATAGTCTCTAAACAGCATGGTAATTGGTCTAGGTTATGAATTTAGTCCTAATATGATAGGCATCAAAGAGGCATATAATAAAAACTTCCATATTAAGTGCAATGAGTATTTATGAGAAGTTTGATTCCTTGCATATAGTTTTGAGATATAAAGTTGGTAATGTTAAGAGTCATGTTAGGAACTAATTGTGATTTGTTAAAAATACTTGTAGGTTCGTGATTCCTGTAGCATGCACGTATGGTGAATCGGTATGTAAGGAAGTCAGAGCATGATTTGTTTATAGATTGTCGGCCTTTGTGTGAGGGTCGGGAGCGCGCGCTGGTTAAGTCCTAACAACCTCTCCCCTATGATCATGCGTTTAATTCTTTGCTTCAATGACTAATAGACTTTTGCAATAAGTATGTGAGGTCTTTATGACTAATGTTGAGTCCATGGATTATACGCACTCTTACCCTTCCACCTTTGCAAGCCTCTCTAGTACCGCGCAACTTTCGCCGGCATAACAAACACCTTCCTCAAAACAGCCACCATATACCTTCCTCAAAATAGCCACCATATATATTTCCTCAAAACAGCCACCATACCTACCTATTATGGCATTTCCATAGCCATTCCGAGATATATTGCTTTTTTAACTTCCACCGTTTCCTTTTATGACTTGCACCATCACTTCCATATTCATATAGAGTCATATTTTGTCATAGGTATCAAGTTGTAATTTTCTTTTGAGTTGTAAGTAAATAAAAGTGTGATGATTATCATTATTAGAGCATGTCCCATGTGAGGAAAGGATGATAGAAGCTATGATTCTCTCACAAGTGTGGATGAGATTCCAGACTTTATGAAAAAAATAAAAGAAGCCAGCGAGGCCCAAATAAAAAAATAAATAAAAGAGGCCTTAGATGCCCACCTAAAAATGAGAGAAAAGAGAGAAGGGACATTGATACTATCTTTTTTCCACACTTGTGCTTAAAAGTAGCAACACGACCTTCAAGATAGAGAGTCTCCTATTTTGTCACTTTCATATACTAGTGGGATTTTTTTCTTTATATAACTTGACTTGTATATTACAATGACGGGCTTCCTCAAATTACCCTAGGTATTCATGAGCAAGCAAGTTGGATGCCCTCCCCCACTTAGTTTCCTCTTGACCTTTCATACACTTATAGCTCTTGTGCATCCGTTGCATGGCAATCCCTACTCACTCACATTGATATCTATTGATGGGCATCTCCATAGCCCATTGATACGCCTAGTTAATGTGAGACTATCTTCTCCCTTTCCTTGACAACCTCCACCATATTCTATTCCACCTATAGTGCTATATTCATGGCTCACGCTCATGTATTCGTGAGAGTTGAAAAAGTTTGAGAAAAAAAAGGTGTGAAAACAATTGCTTGACTTGTCATCGGGGTTGTGCATGATATAAATACTTTGTGTGGGGAAGATGGAGCATAGCCAGATCATATGATATTGTAGGGATAGCTTTCTTTTGCCATTATATTTTGAAGAGATACAGTTGGTTTGCTAGTATGCTTGAAACGTTATTGTTTTATATCAATATTAAGCTTTTGTTTTGACTCTTACGGATCTGAATATTCATGGCTCAATAGATAATATTACATGGATAAATATGTTAGGTAGCACTCCACATCAAAAATTCTATTTTTATCATTTACCTACTCGAGGACGAGCAGGAATTAAGCTTGGGGATGCTGATACGTCTCGAGTGTATCTATAATTTTTGGTGATGGCATGCTATTATATTATCTGTTTTGGATGTTTTATATGCATTAATATGCTATTTTATATTATTTTTGGGACTAACCTATTAATCTAGAGCCTAGTGCTAGTTTTTGTTTTTTCCTTTTTTTGAATTTTGCAGATATGGAATATTAAACGAAATAAAATCTTTGAAGTGTATTTTTTTGGAAGGAAACAAATCAACCAGGCTTGGAGTGCACGCCAGGGCACCTACCAGGTAGTCACAAGCTTGGTAGGCGCCCCCTGGCCGCGCCTAGCAGGCTTGCCATCTCTTGGCAGGTCTCCTAGCCTTATTCTTTGTGCTATAAATACCCAAATATTCCCCCAACATCAGAACGAGCCACTCAAATACTTTTCCGCTGCCAGAAGCCTTTGTTCCTGAGAAATACAATCTTGGAGCCTTTTCCGGTAAGCTGTCGGAGGGGGTCTCGATCACGAAGGGAATCTACATCAACTCCATTGCCACTCTGATGATGCGTGAGTAGTCCACTACAGACCTACAGGTCCATAGCTAGTAGATAGATGGCTTCTTCTCTCTCTTTGATCTTCAATACCATGTTCTTCATGATCTTCATGGGGATCTATCCGATGTAATACTCTTTTGTGGTATGTTTGTCAAGATCCGATGAATTGTGAGTTTATGTTTAGATTATCCGTGAATCTTATTTGAATCTTCTATGGATTCTTATATGCATGATTTCATATCCTTGCAAGTCTGTTCGAGTTATTGGTTTGGTTTGGCCAACTAGATTGGTAATTATTTCAACGGGAGAAGTGCTTGGTTTTGGGTTCAATCTTGCGATGTCCTCACCCAGTGACATAGTAGGGGTAGTGAGGCACATATTGTATTGTTGCCATCAAGGGTAACAAGATGGGGTTTTCATCATATTGCTTGAGTTTATCCCTCTACATCATGTTATCTTTCTTAATGCGTTACTCTGTTCTTCATGAACTTAATACTCTAGATGCAGGCAGGAGTCGGTCGATGTGTGGAGTAATAGTAGTAGATGAAGAATCGTTTTGGTCTACTTGACACGGACGTGATGCCTATATGCATGATCGTCGCCTGGGAAAACTACATGATTATTCGCTTTTCTATCAATTGCTTGATAGTAATTTGTTTACCCACCATGATATTTTCCTTCGAGAGAGAAGCCTCTAGTGAATCCTATGGCCCCTGGGTCTACTTTCCATAATATATTTTCAGCTCTATAAAATGAAAATACCAAAAATACTTTGCTGCAATTTATTTACCTTTTACTCTCTGTTCTCGTTTACATCTATCTCTATCTGATCTAATCCTTGCAAATAATCGTGAAGGGATTGACAACCCCTTTATATCGTTGGGTGCAAGAATTGATTGTTTGTGTAGGTGCATCCATTGGTGACTTGCTTGTTCCTCCTACTGGACTGATACCTTTGTTCTCAACAATTGAGGGAAATACTTATCTAGTTTGCTGCATCACTCTTTCCGCTTTAAGGGAAAACCAATGCAAGCTCAAGAGGTAGCAGGCGGCTTACTTCATCTCTTGCTCTCGCTCGCGGCTCGCGGGGCAGGTCGTGTGGGCATGCTTCATGCCTTGGCTCGGGGTCGACGTCACATTGCGAAGGAGGGGGTGGTGCATCATGGGCCCCGTCATCCGCTAGAGAGGGATGGGGCGAGAATGAGTAGGAGACCGCCGAGGCGTCACCCGTGACACTAACAAGCTGCGTGATGCACCCGAGCCAGTCGTCATGGCGATCGGGAGCAGGACTGCAGCGCAACAGCTCTCGCGCCATGGCGAGCATTCCTGATCCGTGCACCGGACTGGGACGAGCGTGGGACGACTACCTGGTAGTTGGAATGATCGACGGAGTGTGTGCGGCCGTCGCGCTGCGGGGTGACCGACTGAGAGGAATCTTTCTGCTCGTAGGCATCCGGGCCCGTTGCAGCATTGTCCATAGGAGAGGGAGACCGGCATGCGGTGGCGCGACCCACGAGCTTCGTCTAAGCGATGCGGGCAACCCGGCGCTCGACACGAGCCTGGCGAGCGTTAGACATCAGAGCAGCAAGGCGAAGGAAGAGCACGGCCCGAGGAAGACTTCGACACCCCCCCTACCTGGCGCCCCAAATTTCAGATTTTGGGCTCCACAAAACCCAAAGAAGTTCGAACACAGGGGCATGCACTAAGATCCCCTACAGCCTTGCCCCACCTAGCTCACTACTCTATGATTTCTACGGCAAACTCGCACGAAGATGAGGAAACAAAAGGCACGGTGATTTACCCAGGTTCGGGCCGTTGCGAAGCGTAATACCCTACTCCTGCTTTGGTGGATTGCCTCACGAGGAGGTTGGTGGATGAACTAGTATAGTGGTGTTTTGCCTCGCACGAGGGCTCTGGTGGTGTTGCCTCTCTTCGGCTACCTCTCTGTTTCATCGTACCCTTCTATGGTGTGATACGTCTCCAATGTATCTATAATTTTTGATTGATCCATGCTATTATATTATCTGTTTTGGATGTTTTATATGCATTAATATGCTATTTTATATTATTTTTGGTTCTAACTATTAATCTAGAGCCTAGTGCCAGTTTCTGTTTTTTCCTTGTTTTTGAGAATTGTAGATAAGGAATATTAAACGAAGTCCACACGGAATAAAACCTTCGGAATGGTTTTTTCTAGATTGGAAGGAAACCACCAAGCTTGGATACCAAGGCAAGAGAGCCACCTTGGGGCCACAAGCCCTAGGGGCACGCCCAGGGGGGTAGGGCGCACCCCATAGCCTTGTGGGCCCAGGGCAGCCCTCCTAACCATAATCTTCGGACTATAAATTCCCAAATATGCCATTATTATCAGAACAAGTCACGAAAACAATTTTCCGTCGCCACAAGCCTTCGTTCCCGAGAGATCCAATCTTGGAGCCTTTTCCGGTAATCTGTGAGAGGGGGATTCGATCATGGAGGGCATCTCCATCAAATCCATTGCCCCTCCGATGATGCGTGAGTAGTTCACCACAAACCTTCGGGTCCATAGCTAGTAGCAAAATGGCTTCTTGTCTCTCTTTGCTCTTAAATACCATGTTCTTCATGATCTTCATGGAGATCTATCCGATGTAATACTCTTTTGCGGTGTGTTTGTCAAGATCCGATGAATTGTGGGTTTATGTTCAGATTATCCATCAATATTATTTGAGTCTTTCCTGAATTCTTATATGCATGATTTCATATCTTTGCAAGTCTCTTCGAGTTATTGGTTTGGTTTGGCCAACTAGATTGGTAATTCTTGCAATGGGAGAAGTGCTTAGTTTTGGGTTCAATCTTGCGGTGTTCTCACCCAGTGACAAAGTAGGGGTAGCGAGGCACGTATTGTATTGTTGCCATCAAGGATAACAAGATGGGGTTTTCATCATATTGCTTGAGTTTATCCCGCTACATCATGTCATCTTACCTAGTGCGTTACTCTGTTCTTCATGAACTTAATACTCTAGATGCAAACAAGAGTCGGTCGATGTGTGGATGCCTATATGCATAATCATTGCCTTGGATATCTTCATAATTATTCGCTTTTCTATCAATTGCTCGATAGTAATTTGTTCACCCACCGTAATACTTCCTATCATGAGAGAAGCCTCTAGTGAAACCTATGGCCCCCGGGTCTATTTTCCATCTTATACTTTTAGATCTAAAACCAAAAATACCAAAAATACTTTGCTGCATTATTTTTATCTTTTGTTTTACTTTCTGTTCAAGCAATCTATCTCTATTAGATCTCATCCTTGCAAGTAACCTTAAATTGATTGACAACCCCTTTATAGCGTTGGGTGGAAGAGTTTCATTCTTCGTGTAGGTACACCTATTGGGGACTTGCTTGTATCTCCTACTGGATTGATACCTTGGTTCTATACAACTGAGGGAAATACTTATCTACTTTGCTGCATCACCCGATCCTCTTCATGGAAACCAACGCATGCTCGAGAAGTAGCAAGAAGGATTCCTGGCGCCGTTGCCGGGGAGATCTACATCAAGCCTACCAAGTACCCATCACAAACTCATCTCTTGCATTTACATTATTTTTCATTTGTCTCTCGTTTTCCTCTCCCCCACTGATAACCCACAAGTATAGGGGATCAATTGTAGCCTTTCTCGATAAGTAAGAGTGTCGAACCCAACGAGGAGCTAAAGGTAGAACAAATATTCCCTCAAGTTCTATCGACCACCAATACAACTCTACGCACGCTTAATGTTCGCTTTACCTAGAACAAGTATGAAACTAGAAGTACTTGGTAGGTGTGATAGGATAGGTTTGCAAGATAATAAACAACACAGGGAATAAAAAACTAGGGGCTGCCAAGATAAAGAAACAACTAAGTTAGTTTAACGAGTGTGGAAAAGTGGTGGTAGGAGTCGCGGAATTGTCCCTAGGCAATTGATAACTAGACCAGTAATCATTATTGCCATTTTATATGAGGGAGAGGCATAAGCTAACATACATTCTCTACTTCGATCATATGCACTTATGATTGGAACTCTAGCAAGAATCAGCAACTACTAAAGATCATTAAGGTAAAACCCAACCATAGCATTATAAGGTATCAAGTCCTCTTTACTCCCATATGCAACAACCTACCTACTCGGGTTTATGCTTCTGTAACTCAAGCAACCCACCATAGGCAAATCATGAACACATTGCAACACCCTACGACGAGGATCCCTCACACTTGCGCAACACGGAGGACACCATAGGACATCACCAATAACAAAACATGCAACTCAAACCAATCATGATCATCAATCAACCAATAGGACAACAAAAATCTACTCAAACATCATAGGATGGCAACACATCATTGGATAATAATATGGAGCATAAAGCACCATGTTGAAGTAGATGGTACAACGGGTTGCGGGAGAGTGGACCGCTATAGATAGATGGGGGAAGGTGATGAAGGTGTTGGTGAAGATGGCGGAGTTGTTGGAGTAGATTGTCATCACGATGATGGCCCCGACGGTGTTCCGATGCCACTAGGAGAGAGGGGGAGAGAGCCCCCCTCCTTCTTCTTCTTCCCTGACCTCCCCCTAGATGGGATAAGGATTTCCCCTCTGGTCCATGGCCTCCATGGCGACAGAGGGGCGAGAGCCCCTCCGAGATTGGATCTCTCTCTCTGTTTCCTTCTGTTTCCGCGCTCCCAGATTCTGTCCTTTCACCGTTTCTTAAATATTCGGCGATCCGTAACTCCGACCAGGCTGAAATTTTGAGGGCATCTTTATCCCAAAATTAGCTTTATTGCGCCCAGAGGACAACTCCAACTAACCTAAGGGGTGGCCACAAGCCCTCAGGGCGTGCCCGGCAGGCTTGTGGGCCCCTCAGGCACCGCCTTCTATTGATTCCACTTCCCAAAATTCACATATATTCCAAAAAAATCTCCGTAAGTTTTTATCCCGTTTGGACTTTGTTTAATATGGATTTTCTGCGAAACAAAAAACATGCAACAATCAGGAACTGGCATTGGGCAGTGGATCAATATGTTAGTCCCAAAAATAGTTTAAAAAGTTGCCAAAAGTATATGAAAGTTGTAGAATATTGACATGAAACAATCAAAAATTATAGATACGACGGAGACATATCAGCATCCCCAAGCTTAATTCCTACTCGTCCTCGAGTAGGTAAATGAAAAAAAAAGATAATTTTTGATGTGGAATGCTACCTAGCATAATCTTGATCATATAATCTAATCATGGCATGAATATTAAGACACGAGTGATTCAAAGCAATAGTCTATATGGACATAAAAACAATAATACTTTGAGCACACCAACAAGGCAATTGTGTCCTTTCAAAATAACATGGCCTTAGAAAGTTATCCCTACAAAATCATATGGTATGGCTATGCTCCATCTCCCCCACACAAAGTATCTAAATCATACACAACCTCGATGAACAAGTCAAGCAATTGTTTCACACTTCTATGTTCTCAAACCTTTTCTACTCTCACGCAATACATGAGCGTGAGCGATGGATATAGCACTATAGGTGGAATAGAATACGGTGGAGGTGATGAGGAAAAAGGAGAAGATAGTCTCACATCAACTAGGCGTATCAACGGGCTATGGAGATGCCCATCAATAGATATCAATGTGACTGAGTAGGGATTGCCATGCAACGGGTGCACTAGAGCTATAAGTGTATGAAATCTCAAAAAGAAAACTAAGTGATCATGCAAATGATGAAATTTCCACTAGCTACATGAAAGTGACAAAATAGGAGACTCTCTATCATGAAGATCATGGTGCTACTTCAAAGCACAAGTGTGGAAAAAGATAGTAGCAATTGTCCCTTCTCTCTTTCTCTCATTTTTTCATTTTTTCATTTTTAACTTTTGGTGGGCATCTTTGGCCTATCTTTTTATTTGGGCTTCCCAGGCCTCTTTTATTTTTTGTCAAGTTCGGGGACTCCTCCCAAGTTGTGAGGGAATCATAGCTTCCATCATCCTTTTCTCACCCAGGACAATGCTCTAATAATGAAAATCATCACACTTTTATTTACTTACAACTCGATACCTAGAACAAAAATATGACTCTATATGAATGCTTCTGGTAGGATACCGGGATGTGCAACGATCTAGCCTAGCAAATGACATAAAAAATGGACAAGCCATGAAAACATCATGCAAGTTATCTTACAATCATGCAAAGCAATATGAAAATGATGGTGCATGTCATACTAAATGGAACGGTGGAAGTTGCATGGCAATATATCTCGGAATGTCTATGGAAATGCCATAATAGGTAGGTATGGTGGATGTTTTGAGGAAAATATATGGTGGCTGTTTTGAGGAAGGTGGGTTTGGTGCATCGGCGAAAGGTGCATGGTACTATAGAGGCTAGCAAAGGTGGAAGGCTGAGAGTGTGTATAATCCATGGACTCAACATTAGTCATAAAGAACTCACATACTTATAGCAAAAGTCTATTAGTTATCAAACAAAGCATTAGACGCATGATCCTAGGGGAGAGGCTGGTAGGAGTTTACAATCGCGCGCTCCTGACCCTCACACAAAGTTTGACAATCATTAAACAAATCATGCTCCGACTTCGTTACATAACGGTTCACCATACGTGCATGCTACGGGAATCACAAACTTCAAGACATGTATTTCTCCAATTCACAACTAATCACTAGAATGACTCTCATATTACCACCTTCATATCGCAAAACTATTGCAAGGAATCAAACATATCATATTCAGTGATCTACTTTAACATCCCAAATTTTGGAATGTTATAATAAATATTAGAATGATTGTTTGTTTTCTTGAGTGATTGAATTGAGGGAAAATTTGAATCTTTTGAAAACTTTTGAATGAGAGGGAATAAAATGACTTTCCCCTTTGTGTTTGAATTCAGATTCCTACATTTCAAATCAGTGAGCGAAGATGACATGACTTCTTCAACATGAAAAGATTTAGAAAGGGAATTTGAAAACTATTTGAAAATTTCTCATATGGAGCTTCACTTTCATATTTGAATTCCCTATTTGAATTTGTAACCATTCAAACCCCTTGACAAAGTTTTTGAGAGGAGTAATATGACAATCCAAACCAGGGGTATTTTTGTGAAGTATTTGAACCATAAAACCCAAGGGGTTATTTGAAAAATATTTGCAAAAATAAATAAAGCCATTTAGGCATTTTCTGAAAATCGTTTTTTTAAAGTATTTATTTTGGCCGTGGAAAAATGTTCATTAAATGGTATTTATTTCCCTGACCATTATGGTATATAAAAGTTTGTTTTTTGGACAGGTTTTGAACGCCTTAATGTTATTTTAATGATCTATAAATTAATGTTAGGAAACTATTAAACGTGTGTTAAAGCCCACCGGCCCACCTGCCCCTGATCCCTCTCCCGAAAACCCTCCGCAACGGTCACCGACGCGCTGATCCTGCTCTCCCTCTCACTGAGCGCGTGACCCCACCATCCGATCCCACTAACACCGCGGTCAACCCCCTCCTCTCGCCCCGAACCTCGCCGGCGAGATCAATGGAGGCACAATCTCCTCTCTCTTCCTTCCCTGACCCTCCTGACCTCTCCTATAAATAGAGGAGCTCGGCCTCGTTCTATTCTTGCCCGAACCCCCAACTCTCATGCCCTCGTGCTCACCAAAACGCTCACCGGAGTTCGACCGAGCTGCCGCGCCATTGCCGCACCACCTCTCGCTCCCGACCTCCCCAACCACCACCGCCACCACCAACCACTTCGCCTCGCCTGTCCGCACCTCCCTGTGCACTCTCCCTTGCTCCAAAGCTGCCGGAGCGACCTCCCCATCGACCAACCGAACGCCATCGACGCCCCGGAGCTCGTCGCCAATGCCTCCGACCACCCGCGACGACGCCAGGACCACCGTCGTACTCGCCGTCCTCCCCTGCATCGACCGGTGCCAGCACCAACGCCGGAGGACCACCAAAACGCCATCCCCATCGACCTCGCCACCGTCGGACATCACCGGCGCTTCGCCGGAGACCACCCCCACCGCGATGAGCTTCTCCGTCCTCCTCCTCTGTTCGATCTCTTTCCAACGGTCAAGATTAGATCGCGTATTTTATTTTTAATTCCCAAACCGTTTTCTCCTAGCGTTTGGTTGTCCGCTCGCAAACCCCGCACGTACTAGGCCTCGGCCAACCACAACCCGCCACGTAGCCCCTGTCCGATAAGATCCATTTTTTCTTTTTCTGATTTTGTTTTAGAAAACAGAATGATTTCCAATTTTGTTTTGTTATACCTTTTCAAATATTTAGAGTTTTTGATTGATTCTTTTTGCATTGTGTCACAAATGTTATGTAGTTTTCGTAGATATCCAGTTTGACCAAATTTGAATAATTTAAAGTTGATTTCAAACAGATTTGATTCAAATCTTATTTTCTAAATATCTTGAGTTTAAAAATATATTTTGAGTTGATTCTTTTTGCTACTTGTCACTAGTGACCTTAGTTATCAGTAGGTAGAGTTTGGAAATTTTTAGAATATTTCAAATGGTATTTTCAACCAATACAGATTTTGTTTAGTTCTTGTTAGGCTTATCTATATTTCTTTTGTTTTAAATTGTTTCAATTTATTTTCTTTTATATTAATTGATAGATTATATAAATTTTTCTATTATTTAATAGTAACCCTTCAAAATAAATAATGTTTTATTAGATTATTGCATGATAATTCAATTCTAGTTCAATTATAACTTGCAATTGGATTTTCATTTGCTATGTTGATCTTCTATTTTGAAAATAGTGTCCAAAAGTTGTTTTATAATTTTGATTTGCTGTTAGTCAAGGTATAGACTAGAAACAATTTGTATTATAGTTGAGATTGTTTGTGGTTGAAGCCAAGGATGACCTTGTTTTATATCAAAAGAAGAATCTTTATAAAAGCTTTTCACTTAGTTCTTTTTGCAAAATAAAGACTTATGAGAAAATACTTTCTATTTGTTTTATAAACTTGTTTTTCATTTATTAACTTGGTATTTTCTGTTGATATGTTCTAGTAGTTAAAAATCCTATGTTGCTACAGTATTGTTTTCTAAATTATTAGTTGTTCTTCAAAAGTAATTCTTTTTGCTAAGTAAAATGTTTACTAAACTACTTTTATTATATTTTACTTTGTTTTTGTTTGCTACTTTTGAAAAATTAGGATGTACTTGTAGAGAAAAAAACCAACTTTGGTTGTGTGGATGAAGTTTTGTTGATTTTAACTTTTGTCTTAAGTATTTCCTTTCATCACCACCATGTTGATTTTGGTTTTGTGTTGCCTTTTTGATTGTTAGTATTGACTGCTAGTATGATTGCTTATTAGAATGCAATGTTTGATTATATAGATTTTCATCGGAGAGTGACGAATAGTCTATCAGTTATCTCTAAGAGCGATATTTTTCTTCATGAACAGTACAGGCAAGTCACTTTGACCATGTATACCTATGTTTTATTGCATTAGTTCTACCATCTCCCCAATTTCATGCAAATTAGGTAATTTGGAAACTTGGTTACTTGATGTAGTATCATGTGGTAGGCACCCCTCAACCATTTGACAAATTGGCGCCGGGAAACGTTGATTTAATTTTGCTATGCTATTAGTAGACGGGGTGGGTTGTGTGATTCATAAGAGTTGTGAGTTAATAATTTTCAAGACCTGCATTATGATCAATACTTCAAGACTCTGAGTTTTTCAACATACCTCTGGGTGGATGATGGTTGAACGGCACCCTAGAGAAACCAGTGGTTAGCCTAGGTGTTGCTGGGGAAGTGCCAGTATTCACGCGGAAAGGTCCACCCAAGCACAAAGAGATGGATGGATGCTTCAAGACCTAAGGCTTACCTGCACAGCCACAAGTCATTATGGGCTCTGGCTTGGTTGGATATCATGGTGACCCTGGACAGGCGATGCTACGAGATGTAGAAGAACAGTAGGAAAGGATGGGCACCGACAGAGTCTCAGGGAAACCCTTTAGAAGACCATGTTTTAGTCATCTGTTTCTCAAACACCCTGAAGTGCAAGAAATCAAACGGAGGCGATCAAATCTTGTGGGGAACGTGTGCAAAACTCTACAGAGTACTAAAACCTAATCGATTAGCCGTGTCCACGGTCATGGACAACTTGAGCCAAAGGAACTGAAACTATCTGGAACTCTCAACACAATTAATTGTATTGAGGTGGGTTTATTGATGACAACTTGGGTATGAGAATTGGTTGGTGGAAACATCTCATTAATCAACCAACATTGTAGTAATTATGCTTTTTGCCCTCTCTTGTTGTAGGAAAATTTTGGCTTTATGCAAAACCCACTACCCCACTTGCCATATATGCATGTAGAATAGATGATTACTTTACACCCCCTCTTTTGTGACTTGCCGGCATATTCAAAATGCTGACCTACACAGCTACAACGTCTTATGTTGCAGATAAGCTCTACGATGGGTAAGAGTACGATTCAGGGTTACATTTTACACTCAACCTACCGTTGGTGTTATTGGGACTCCACTCCCGTTGACTGTTTCCGCTGAGATTTTAAGGTATATATTATTTTTACGTTAATTACATGTGGTTGCACTTTGATATATACATTGATGTACTGTGTGTGCCAGCATATTGATCCAGGGATGGCACAAAACACACAGAGGCTTGACTCGTTTTGAGTCCGGTTGCTACATCTACAAGTTTTATGTAGGTTTATGACTAACCATGTGAATGACCAACTCATGTTAACTCTCTAAATAGATATAAGTGAAGCATGAGAGTTTTAATTCTTTCTAGAAAAGATATGACCACACTCTAAAAATTATAAGTGAAGCAAAAGAGCATTCTAGAAATGGCGGTTTTCTATGTGTGAGAAACAGGCAATCCAAACTTCAAATGATATAAGTGAAGCACATGAAGCATTCTATAAAGCCATACTCACAAGATATAAGTGAAGTGCAAAGAGCCTTCTATAAATCAACCAAGGACTTTCTCATACCAGCATGGTTCATTATTAAAATAAAAATAAAAATCACATGACGCTCCAAGATTTACGCATATCATGTGACGAATACAAATATAGCTCGAAGTAAAATTACCGATGGTTGTTACAAGAAAGAGGGGATGCCTTCCGGGGCATCCCCAAGCTTAGTTTCTTGGGAGTCCTTGAATATCACCTTGGGGTGCCTCGGGCATCCCCAAGCTTAGTTTCTTTCCACTCCTTATTCCTTCATCCATCGTGATCTCACCCAAAACTTGAAAACTTCAATCACACAAAACTTAACAAAACCCTCATGAGATCCGTTACTATAATAAAGCAAATCACAACTTTATGTACTGTTGCCAAGCAATTCATATTTCCTTTTTGCATTGTAGCTATTGTATTATAATTTTTCCAGGGCTTATACCACCGATACAATCAATAGTTTCATCAAAACGAGCAAGACAATGCATCAAAAACAGAATATGTCTTAAAGAGGACAGTTTGTAGCAATCTGAACATTCACCATAATTCTGTAAATCTAAAAATTCCGAAAATAGGACAAAATAAACAATTTGCATATCAGTACTGTGTAAAAATTTCAGAAAATTTTGACATTCCAGTAAAATGTAAATTCATGCACTATAGCCAAAGTTTCTGTTTTTGCACTTCACACACCAAACAAGCAATCTAATCATACTAAAGGCAAATCTTGGTGCATTATTTTTATAATACAATGGATTTATACATGGGGATAATTATTTTTGTTGAAAAGTTTCTGTAATCAAGATTTGCATAGTTTCCATGGGCATGAACAAAGTTCAAGGCTAGCTCCCACTTTCACAATGCTCGTCTCTCTAACTTTCACTTTTCTTTTTGAAAAAGTTTAAGGTTCCCCTCTTTATTTTTTTGTTATTAAACTATATAAAATAAAACATCAGAATTAAATGACTCTCTAAAACTTCCGGGTTATCTCCCTGGCAGCGCTTTCTTTAAAGCCATTAAGCTAGGCATAAAGTGCTCAAGTAATGGATCCACCCGGATCCCAAGGTATATCAAAGCCAATTTTAATTAACAATGATTTGTAATTTAGTATTGAGCACAAAGTAACATATATCATGCAACAACGAAGTGTAACTCTCTTAATATGCATCGGCATGTTATAAAAGAACAAATCATGCACAAAAAGTAAAGGCCAATGCACAGTATAAACAATTTCTTGCAATTTTATTATATTGGAAACATAGAGAGGTGGAGATGTAGTTCCTCTCTCATAATAGTTGCAAGTAGGAGCAGAAAGCACATGCATATTATATCTATCAAAATCATCATGTGTAATAGCAAAAGGCAACCCATCTATATAATCCTTAATAAGTGCAAACTTCTCCCATATAGTGTAGTTAGGAGAATTCAAAAGGATAATAGGACTATCATGTGTGGCTGCAATAGCAACAATTTCATGTTTAACATAAGGAGCTATAGCAAGTTCATCTCCATAAGCATCATTCATATTGTCATCATGGCCACAAGCATAGCACGCATCAAGTTCATCAAAAAGGGATATTTCAAATGAATCCAAGGGATCATAGCAATCAACATAGCATTCATCCTTCGGTAAGCATGAAGGGAAATTAAACAATGTATGAGTTGATGAGTTATTCTCATTAGAAGGTGGGCACGGGTAGCTAATCCGCTCTTCCTCCTTTTGTGCTTCGCTCTCCTCCTCATCTTTTTTATCCAATGAGCTCACAGTGACACCAATTTCTTCTTCCATAGATTCCTACAAAATATTAGTCTCTTCCAAAGCAGCGATCATTCTTTCAATAAAGTCTTTGACATAAGCATTACAAGCATAGTTTTCATAGAAATATTTAAGTATGGAAAATTTTTCAGATTCATAAAGAGTAACATCATACTTTTGAATGAAAGTAGCAACTTCATAGGCACCCTTAAAAGCGACAAATTCTTCAATTTGTTCAACATCATTATAGCAATAGGCTTCCTTGGCATAAGAGGATAATATTTCATTATCATTAAACACACATTGGTAGGGAAGGTGTCTTTTAGCTTCTTTATAACAACAAGTAAAATCATAAATTTCACATAGATTCCAAGCATAGCAACACAAAGTATTAATTTGATGCCACAAGAGTTTCCCTTTTTGAGATATGCGGTGTCGCACATAATGAGCATGCTCATTTAACGACTTTCCCTCAACTAAGCTAGTTGGGTTTTCAGCACGAGCACAAGTGGATCGAAGATGACCCAAGTAATATTCTTCGGTGGTACGGAACACTAGTGGTTCCTCAACTTTTGGATCAACAAGTACACCTATTTTTTGGTATTTTAAGTTTCCTACCCATATCTAAAGATAGAAAACAAGTTAAAACAGAAAATAAAAATTACTTAGTGATAAAGCAAACAAGCACACACAAGAATATTCACCCCACGATATTGCTCCCCGACAACGGCGCTAGAAAAAGGTCTTGATAACCCACAAGTATAGGGGATCAATTGTAGCCTTTCTCGATAAGTACAAGTGTCAAACCCAACGAGGATCTAAAGGTAGAACAAATATTTCCTCAAGTTCTATCGACCACCAATACAACTCTACGCACGCTTAACGTTCGCTTTACCTAGAACAAGTATGAAACTAGAAGTACTTTGTAGGTGTGATAGGATAGGTTTGCAAGATAATAAAGAGCATGGAAATAAAAACTAGGGAATGCTAAGATAAAGAAACAACTAAGTTAGTTTAACGAGTGTGGAAAATTGGTGGTAGGAGTTGTGGAATTGTCCCTAGGCAATTAATAACTAGACCGGTAATCATTATTGTAATTTTATATGAGGGAGAAGCATAAGCTAACATACTTTCTATACTTGGATCATATGCACTTATGATTGGAACTCTAGCAAGCATACGCAACTACTAAATATCATTAAGGTAAAACCCAACCATAGCATTATAAGGTATCAAGTCCTCTTTACTCCCATATGCAACAACCCACCTACTCGGGTTTATGCTTCTGTCACTCAAGCAACCCACCATAGGCAAATCATGAACACATTGCCACACCCTACAGCGAGGATCCCTCATGCTTGAGCGACACGGAGGGCAACATAGGACAGCACCAATAACAAAACATGCAACTCAAACCAATCATGATCATCAATCAACCAATAGGACAACAAAAATCTACTCAAACATCATAGGATGGCAACACATCATTGGATAATAATATGAAGCATAAAGCACCATGGTCAAGAAGAGGGTACAGCGGGTTGTGGGAGAGTGGACCACTGTAGATAGATGGGGGAAGGTGATGGAGGTGTTTGTCAAGATGGCAGAGTTGTTGGAAGAATGTCGTCACGATGATGGCCCCAGCGGCGTTCCGGTGCCACCGGGAGAGAGGGGTAGAGATCCCCCCATTCTTCTTCTTCCTTGACCTTCCCTCTAGATGGGAGAAGGGTTTCCCCTCTGGTCCATGGCCTCCATGGCAACGGGGGGGGGGGGGGGGGGGCGAGAGCCCCTCTGAGATTGGATCTCTCTGTCTCTCTCTCTCTGTTTCCTTTTGTTTCTGCGCTCCCAGATTCTGGCCTTACACCGTTTCTTAAATATCCGGAGATCGTAACTCTGATCAGGCTGAAAATTTGAGGGGATTTTTATCCAAAAATTATCTTTCTTGCGGAAAAAGGACAGCTCCAACCAACCTAAGGGATCGCCACAAGCCTCAGGGCGCGCCCTACCCCCGAGGGCGCGCCTGGCAGGCTTGTGGGCCCCTCGGGCACCGCCTTCTGTTGATTCCACTTCCCAAAATTCACATATATTCCAAAAAATATCCGTAAGTTTTTTTTCCGTTTGTACTTCATTTGATATGGATTTTCTACGAAACAAAAAACATGAAACAAACAGGAACTGGCTCTGGGCACTGGATCAATATGTTAGTCCCAAAAATAGTATAAAAAGTTGCCAAAAGTATATGAAAGTTGTAGAATATTGGCATGAAACAATCAAAAATTATAGATACGACGGAGACGTATCACCCACTTCTAAAATGATTTTCATAAAATACGAAAAAGATTTGCCTTTTTATTCGCCGTTTTTCGTTTGTCTTTTCGTTTGCTTTTTTGCTTGCTTGTGTGCTTGATTGCTTGCTTTGTCACGATGACTCAAGAGAATACCAAGTCGTGTGACTTTTCCAATACTACTAATAATGATTTTATTAGTACTCCGATTGCTCCCGCCACTAGTGCGTAATCTTATGAAATTAATGTTGCTTTGCTCAATCTTGTTATGAAAGAACAATTTTCCGGCCTTGCTAATGAAGATGTTGCATCCCATCTAAATACTTTCGTTGAGTTATGTGATATGCAAAAGAAGAAAGATGTGGATAATTATATTGTTAAATTGAATCTATTCCTGTTCTCACTATGAGATCGTACTAAAACTTGGTTTCATCTTTGCCTAAAAATAGTATTGATTCATGGAATAAGTGTAAAGATGCTTTTATTTCCATGTACTTTCTACCCACTAAAATCACCTCCCTTAGGAATGATATAATGAATTTTAAGCAACTTGATCATGAGCATGTTGCACAATCTTGGGAAAGGATGAAACTTATGATTAGGAATTGCCCCCCACATGGTTTGAGTGGATGATTATACAAATTTTCTATGCTGGATTGAATTTTGCTTCTAGGAATCTCTTATATTCCGCCACGGGTGGTACTTTTATGGAAATCACATTAGGAGAAGCTACTAAACTCCTAGATAATATTATGGCAAATTACTCTCAATGGCACACCGAAAGATCTCCTAGTAGTAAAAAAGTGCATGCTATTGAAGAGATTAATACTTTGAGTGAAAAGATGGATGAATTGATGAAATTGTTTGCTAATAAGAGGGCTCCTATTTATCCTAATGATATGCCTTTGTCTTCTTTGATTGAAAATAATAATGAACCTATGGATGTGAATTTTTTTGGTAGGAACAATTTTGGTAATAACGCTTGTAGAGGTAATTTCAATGCTAGGCTATTTCCTAGTATTTCCTCTAATAATTATGGTAATTCCTACAAAAATTCTTATGTAAATTATAATAAAATTCCCTCTGATATTGATAATAATATAAAATAATTCATTAGTACGCAAAAAGGTTTCAATGCTATGATTGAAGAAAAATTGCTCAAGATTGATGATTTGGCTAGGAACGTTGATAGAATTTCTCTTGAGATTGATTCTTTAAAAATTAGATCTATCCCACCCAAGCATGATATTAATGAGTCTTTAAAATCCATGATAATTTCTATTGATGAGCGTAAGGAAAGAACTGCTAGAATACGCGCTAAGCGTGAATGGCTTGAAAAAGTGTGTTCTCGTGATAATACTGATGAAGATCTTAAAGTGATTGATGTGACTCCTATTGAATCTTTGTTTTCCAAAGTTAATAGTGATAAGGATGGGACTTGAGATGAGTCAACTTTAGTTAAAAGCCGTCCCAATGATTCGGAGTTTATAGATCTTGATGCTAAGATTGATAAAAGTGGGATTAAAGAGGTCAAAACTTTAAATAGCAATGAACACACTATTTTGGATTTCAAGGACTTTAATCATTATATATGCTCTTTAATTGATGGTATTTCCTTGTTGCAATCCATGTTGAACTCTCCTCATGCTTATAATCAAAACAAAGATTTCAGTAAACATATTGTTGATGCTATGATGAAATCTTTTGAAGAAAAACTTGAGTTAGAAGTTTCTATACCTAGAAAGCCATATTATGAGTGGGAACCTACTATTAAGATTAATATTAAAGATTATGAGTGCCATGCTTTGTGTGATTTGGGTGCTAGCATTTCCACAATTCCAAAAACTTTATGTGATGTGTTAGGTTTCCGTGAATTTGATGATTGTTCCTTAAATTTGCATCTTGCGGATTCCACTATAAAGAAACCTATGGGAAGGATTAATGATGTTATTATTGTTGCAAATAGGAATTATGTGCCCACATATTTTGTTGTTCTTGATAAAGATTGCAATCCTACATGTCCTATTATTCTTGGTAGACCTTTCCTTATAACGATTGGTGCAATTATTGATATGAAGGAAGGGAATATTAGATTCCAATTTCCATTAAGGAAAGGCATGGAACACTTCCTAGAAACAAAATAAAATTACCTTATGAATCTATCATGATAGCTACTTATGTATTGCATACCAAAGATGACAATACCTAGATCTATTGTGTTTTGCCTAGCTAGGGGCGTTAAACAATAGCGCTTGTTAGGAGGCAACCCAATTTTATTTTGCTTTTTTGCCTTTTTCTTATGTTTTGGTGTGTTTTGCACATTATTAATTCTGTATTAATTGTGTTTTGGTGTTTTAATTAGTGTTTGAGCCAAGTAAAACCTTTGGGGTGATCTATGGTAGTTGTTGATTTGATCTTGCTGAAAAACAGAAACTTTTGCGCTTAGTCTAGGAATTTTCTAATATTTTCAGAGCGCCTAATTGATCTGAAATTGTTCCATAAGATTGATATACAAATTTCCCAGAGTTTCCTAATTTTTGAGAATTGTTAGAGTTCCATAAGTATTCGAAGTTTACAGATTTCTACAGACTGTTCTGTTTTTGACAGATTCTATTTTCTTTGTCTTGTTTGCTTATTTTGAAGTATCTATGGGTCGTATCGGGGGTATAAAACATGGAGAAGTTAGAATACAGTATTTATTATACAAATACAACTAAAAAATGAGTTCACAATAGTACCTAAAGTGGTGATTTATCTTTTTTATACTAACGGATCTCATGAGTTTTCTGTTGAGTTTTGTGTTGTGAAGTTTTCAAGTTTTGGGTGAAGATTTGATGGACTATGGAATAAAGAGTGGCAAGAGCCTAAGATTGGGGATGACCAACGCATCCCAAGTCATATTCAAGGATACCAAAAAGCCTAAGCTTGGGGATGCCCTGGAAGGCATCCCCTCTTTCGTCTTCAATCCATCGGTAAATTCACTTGAGGCTATATTTTTATTCACCACATGATATGTGTTTTGCTTGGAGCGTCTTGTATGATATGAGTCTTTGCTTTTTAGTTTTCCACAATCATCCTTTATGCACGGATCTTTTGAGAGAGACACGCTGAATCGTGAATTTATTAGAATACCTTATGTGCTTCACTTATATCTTTTGAGCTAGGCAATGTTGCTCTAGTGCTTCACTTTTATCTTTATAGAGCATGGTGGTGTTATATTTTATAGAAATTATTGAACTATCGTTCCTCACTTATATTATTTTGAGATTTTCTTAAAACATCATGGTAACTTGCTTAGGTTATGTATTTAGTCCTAATATAATGAGCATCCAAGAGGGATATAATAAAAACTTTCATATTAAGTGCATTGAATACTATGAGAAGTTTGATTCCTTGCATGTAGTTTTGAGATAATAGAGATGGTAATATGAGAGTCATGCTAGTGAGTAGTTGTGAATTGGAACAGATACTTTTGTTAAAGTTTGTGATTTCTGTAGCATGCACGTATGGTGAACTGTTATGTAACGAAGTCGGAGCATGATTTGTTTAATGGTTGTCAACCTTTGTGTGAGAGTCGGGAGCCCATGATGGTTAACTCCTACCAACCTCTCCCCTAGGAGCATGCAGCTAATGCTTTGTTTGATAACTAATAGACTTTTGCAATAAGTATGTGAGTTCTTTATGACTAATGTTGAGTCCATGGATTATACGCACTCTCACCCTTCCATCTTTGCTAGCCTCTCTAGTACTGCACAACTTTCACCGGTACATCAAACCCTCCATCCTCAAACCAGCCACCATATATTCCTCAAAACAGCCACCATACCTACCTATTATGGCATTTCCATATCCATTCCGATATATATTGCCATGCAACTTCCACCAAGTAGTTTTTGATGGCTTGCACCATGACTTCATATTGCATATAGAGTCATACTTTGTCCTAGGTATCGAGATGTAATTTCTTTTTTTTTGAGTTATAAGTAAATAAAAGTGTGATGATTTTTCATTAATAGAGCGTTGTCCCATGAGAGAAAAGGATGATGGAAGCCATGACTCCCTCACAAGTTGGGATGAGTATCCGGACTTTATAAAAAATATAAGAGGCCAGTGAAGCCCAAACAAATAAAATAAAATAAAAGAGGCCAAAGAAGCACACCAAAATAAAAAAGGGAAAAATGAGATAAAGAGAGAAGGGACAATTGCTACTACCTTTTCCACACTTGTGCTTCAAAGTATCACCATGATCTTCATGATAGAGAGTCTCCTATTTTGTCACTTTCATATAACTAGTGGATATTTTTGCATGGCCACTTAGTTTTATTTTTGAGCTTTCATACACTTATAGCTCTAAGTGCATTTGTTGCATGGCAATCCCTACTCACTCACATTGATATCTATTGATGGGCATCTCCATAGCCCATTGATACACCTAGTTGATGTGAGACTATCTTCTCCTTTTTCTCCTTGCACCTCCTCCATATTCTATTCCACCTATAATGCTATATCCATGGCTCACGCTCATGTATTGCGTGAGAGTTGAAAAGGTTTGAGAACACCAAAAGTGTGAAACAATTGCTTGACTTGTTCATCGGGGTTGTGCATGATTTAGATACTTTGTGTGGGGAAGATAGAGCATAGCCAGACCATATGATTTTGTAGGGATAACTTTCTAAGGCCATGTTATTTCGAAACGACATGACTGCCTTGTTGGTGTGCTCGAAGTATTATTTTTTTATGTCAATATTAGACTATTGTTTTGAATCTTACGGATCTGAATATTCATGCCACAATAAAGAATAATACATGGATAAATATGTTAGGTAGCATTCCACATCAAAAATTCTGCTTTTATCATTTAGCTACTCGAGGAAGAGCAGGAATTAAGCTTGGGGATGTTGATACGTCTCCAACGTATCTATAATTTTTGATTGTTCCATGCTATTGTATTATCTGTTTTGAATGTTCTATATGCATTAATATGCTATTTTATATTATTTTTGGGACTAACCTATTAATCTAGAGCCTAGTGCCAGTTTCTGGTTTTTCCTTGTTTTTGAGAATTGCAGATAAGGAATATTAAACGGAGTCCAAACAGAATAAAATCTTCGAAATGATTTTTCTGGCCCGGAAGGAAACCACCAAGCTTGGAGATCAAGGCAGGAGAGCCACCGTGGGGCCAGAAGCCCTAGGCGCGTTCCTAGGGGGGTAGGGCGCGCCCCGCAAGCTTGTGGGCCCACAGCAGCCCTCCTAACCCTAATTTTCGGCCTATAAATTACCAAATATTCCATTATTATCAGAACAATCCACAAAAACACTTTTCCGCCACGAGAAGCCTCCATTCCCAAGAGATCCAATCTTGGAGCCTTTTCCGGTAATCTGCCGGAGGGGGATTCGATCACGGAGGGCATCTACATCAACTCCATTGCCCCTCCGATGATGTGTGGGTAGTTCACCACAGACCTTCCGGTCCATTGCTAGTAGCTAGATGGCTTTTTCTCTCTCTTTGCTCTTCAATACCATGTTCTTCATGACCTTCATGGAGATCTATCCGATGTAATACTCTTTTGCGGTGTGTTTGTCGAGATCCGATGAATTGTGGGTTTATGTTAAGATTATCAATGAATATTATTTGAGTCTTTCCTGAATTATTATATGCATGATTTCATATATTTGCAAGTCTCTTCGAGTTATTGGTTTGGTTTGGCCAACTAGATTGGTAATTCTTGCAATGGGAGAAGTGCTTAGTTTTGGGTTCAATCTTGCGGTTTCCTCACCCAGTGACAAAGTAGGGTTAGCGAGGCACATATTGTATTGTTGCCATCAAGGATAACAAGATGGGGTTTTCATCATATTTCTTGAGTTTATCCCTCTACATCATGTTATCTTACCCAATGCGTTACTCTGTTCTTCATGAACGTAATACTCTAGATGCAGGCAGGAGTCGGTCGATGTGTGGAGTAATAGTAGTAGATGCAGAATCGTTTTGGTCTACTTGTCATGGACGTGATGCCTATATGTATAATCATTGCCTTGGATATCTTCATAATTATTCGCTTTTCTATCAATTGCTCGACAGTAATTTGTTTACCCACCATAATACTTCCTATCATGAGAGAAGCCTCTAGTGAAACCTATGGCCCCCGGGTCTATTTTCTATCTTATACTTTCATATATAAAACCAAAAATACCAAAAATACTTTGATGCATTATTTTTACGTTTTGTTTTACTTTCCTTCAAGCAATCTATCTCTATCAGATCTCATCCTTGGAAGTAATCTTAAAGGGATTGACAACCCCTTTATAGCGTTGGGTGCAAGAGTTTGATTCTTTGTGTAGGTACACCTATCGGGGACTTGCTTGTATCTCCTACTGGATTGATACCTTGGTTCTCAACAACTGAGGGAAATACTTATCTACTTTGCTGCATCACCCGTTCCTCTTCACGGAAACCAATGCATGCTCGAGAAGTAGCACGGTGCAGCCTATCCTATATTTATAGTGCCTGGGGTCCTCTTCCCTTATCTCTTTGGCAAGAAGGGATCCCACAACAACCAAATTCGAAGGCGGACTAGAGTATATCTTTACCCTCACGAAAGGTGGTCTTTGCCTGCAAAGTGGATGTCGATGATGTACGGGTGGGCCCGGCAATGACATCCTTCCTGCTGGCCTCGTGGTCATGTTCTCGTTGCACCGGAATGGAAACCTTTGTGGGACGCTTTGGGAACCCGCATCTGTCCTTGCCCCCCTTTGCACCAAAGGGGAAACTGTCCGCCTGGCGTGCTGGCACCCGCCTGTCCTGCCTTGCATCATCCTTGGACTCCTGAGGCTAGGAGCTTCATAGGGATCTCTGCCGCTTCGGAGGGGGCCTGAGGAGGCCCGTCCCTGCTGGCCTTGATGATGCTTCCCTCGTGAGTTCAGGTCCTCATGAGGGTCATGCCTTGAGTGTAGTCTCGCCTGGCAATGTCTGCCTAACGAGGTGGACCATGTCGTGGGCCGCAAGCAGGCAGTTTTGGGTACCCCCGTTCCCAGAACACCGACATATTCTTCTTTTATTAAAACATCACCTAACTTTTATTTCCACGTTCTTTATTATCTTGGAAAGTACTTCTAGTTTTATTCCCGCAAAGTAGTTTCATACTTGTTCTAGGTAAAGAAAGCATTAGCGTGCATAGAGTTGTATCGGCAGTCGATAGAACTTGAGGGAATATTTGTTCTACCTTTATCTCATCGTTGAGTTTGACACTCTTACTTATCGAAAAAGGCTACAAACGATCCCCTACACTTGTGGGTTATCAAGACCTTTTTCTGGCGCCGTTGCCGGGGAGCAATAGTGTGGGGTGAATATTCTCATGTGTACTTGTTTGCTTTATCACTAAGTAGTTTTTATTTTGTTCTCTTGTTTTCTATGTTTAGATATGGGTAGGAAACGAAAAATACCAAAAAAAGATCTACTTGCTTCTCCAAAAGTTGAGGAACCACTAGTGTTCCTTACTAGCGAAGAATGTGACTTTGTGCTCGTGTTGAAAACTAGTGCTTCAAAAGTTGAGGAACCACTAGTACTCCAAAATCCCTTTGTGCTCATCCTGAAAACCCAACTAGCTTAGTTGAGGGAAAATCTTTAAGTGAGCATGCTCATTATGTGCGACACCGCATATCTCAAAAAGGGAAACTCTTGTGGCATCAAATTAATAATTTGTGTTGCTATGCTTTGAATCTATGTGAAATTTATGATTTTACTTGCTATTCTGAAGAAACTAAAAAACACCTTGCCTACCAATGTGTGTTTAATGATAATGAAATACTATCTTCTTTTGCCAAGGAAACATATTGTTATTTTGATGTTGAGCAAATTGAAGAATTTGTTGCTTTTAATTGTACCTATGAAATTGCTTCTTTGATTGAAAATTATGCTGCTACTCCTTACAAATCTGATTTTTTTGCCATACTTGAATATTGCTATGAAAACTATGCTTCTAATGCTTATGTTAAAGAATTTAATGAAAGAATGACTGCTACCTTGGAGAAGACTAATATTTTGCATGAATATATGGACGAGGAAGTTGCTGAAATTGTGAGCTAATTTGATGAAAAAGAATAGGAGGAGAGTGAAGAACAAAAGGAGGAAGAGCGGATTAGCTACCCGTTCCCACCTTCTAATGAGAGTAACTCTTCAACTCATACACTGTTTAATTACCCTTCACACATACCGAAGGATGAATGCTATGAGGTTTGCCAGGATCCTCTAGATTCATTTCAATTATCCCTTTTTGATGAACTTGATGCTTCGATGGTTGTGGCCATGATGCCAATATGAATTATGCTTATGGAGATGAACTTTGTCGGGGCACAGATGCTCACGATCACATATGGGATCAGGGATCCCTTGTGTTTTGGTAGGGGGTCACATTGCATGAAGAGCGGAGATCATGAGACAGCACAATGATTAGGACGCATGCATTTTAACCAGGTTTGGGCCGCTACTAAGCGTGAAACCCTACTCCTGCTTTTGGTGGATTGATTGGGGAAGACAAAGAACACAGGGCCCCTAGCCCATTAAGGACTGCTGCCGGGGAAGGAGTGGCTGCGTTAGTACAAGTGTTCGGGGGTATGAATCACCAATCTTCATCTAGGTTACCTTGGGCCTCCTTTTATAGTGCAAGGGGTCACCACAATGGCAAAACAGACATTATCTATCGATTAGATAGCTAAGTAGAGCTATCATACCTAACTTTGGCATTTAGGACAAAATACCATGATTACCCGCCTAGGTGGCGCTTGGGGGTGCATCCCCGACAATCTCTAGCTACCGCTTGGCTGGTCATTACTTAAGAACTTGACACGCTGCAGGACGGGTGTCGATCGAGCATAACTTCCCTTCGATGTGTCGCCACGTGCTTAGCGAGAGCTGATTAGCTGTCTCAAGGCTCGACACCGCATCGATAAGTGACGGGCATAGCGATGCAATGGAGCGGTGACTGGCTGGCTCATGCCTGCCGGGGAATGGTCTACCAGGTCTTCTGGGAAGAGCGTCCATCTTGGGCCCCAGCAAGCGTCCGGGGTGTGCTCACAGCCCAAGCTTGGGGCTGCCGCGTTGAGCTTGGTGGAGTCTTGTCTTGATTACTGGTGGGGTTCTTTGCTTCTACCGCATGTGCATAAGTCAGGGGCACTGGGTACCCCTGTACTAGTGCACCGACAGGAGCCCCCGGGACTATCCCACACGTGCTTGCCAAGTGTTGTTGGGTCAGGCCCAAATTTCATGCATATGCGAGGGGGTAACAACTCATATATTGGTCAGGACTGACCTACCACCTCACGCAGTTTCCTCCACACGCGCCACATGCATAACAAGCAGTTAGCAACGGGCGCGCGTGACTTAAAGTACTGATCATGGCATGAAACCGCAACGCCTTGGATTGGAGCAACGGGGTGGTTACCTGTTCGCCCGTGACCGCGGGCGATGGAATTGGTGGAGATGGGCGGGGACCCTTGTTGTGGAGGAGAGCCAGCCCCTGTGCTCTCCCTATAAATAGGGAGGTTTGTGAGAAACGATGCTCATCCACCCTTTCTTCCTCCTTGAGTTCAAGCTCACAGAACTCGCCCTACTCCTCTTGTCCCCAGGTCGCCCCTCCTTCTCTGATGACCAGGGAGAAGGGTTTGGTAGGTGTGTTCTTTTTTCTCGAGCCCATGCCCATTCTCTGTCATGGGATAGCGGCGGAAGGGGCTTGAATTTTGGGAGCGGGCGATGTGGTAGTCACGCCCGGAGGGACTGTGGCAGAATACCTGCTGCTACGCCATCCGCTACCTCAATCTTGGGGGAATGCCGCATGGCTGATGCCATGCTTGGGTTTTTGATGAAGACGTAGTGCCACATCTCGCGGTCCTCGCACTCCCTTCTTATGGTGATAAAGAGAAGATGCTCGTACGGCATCCAATCGAATGCGGGAAGCTGCGACAATGGCTCATCTTGTATCACAGCGGAGCTCCACTTCCGTGGCGCTATGTGCACAGCGTGAGGGAGGGAACCTTTTGTCCGCGTGTTCTTCTCAAGGTGAGGAGGAATTCCCTGCCTTTGGCCACCGAGGACGACCATGCTCTCTGTAGGTTTTCCAGAGAGCATGGCGTCCGAAGGCTTGGATGATGAAGGAGCCCCCTCCGGTGATGGTGGAGAGGAAAACACTGGCGGTCAGCGCCTTTCGTCACTTCGGAACCATGGGTGACAGCATCAATGCATCGCCCTCGCCGACAACACCATCATCACCAGCCAGGCCCCGGCAGCGCCACCATCTGCACCTGCCCTCCGCCTTCTTTCCCCTTGTCGGTCTTGTTCACTTCATCGGCTTCGTCCACCCTTCCTAGGGGCAGGGTCCTTCCATCGGTCACGTCCCTCTGGTCCTGGCTGGGAAGCATCGAATCCTGGCCAGGCACTTCTTTTTCCCTCTACTCCCTTTCCATTTAATCCCTAAGAGGAGAGGGACAAGAAAGGGATTACGGGGCACTTATCTTTTTATGTTAAAAGATGTAGGCACTTACCAAGTTTTAATGAATCATAATGTAATGTCTACCCATTTTTGTATTGAAAATGAGTGAGAATAGAATGTTATTTTTCTCCCGCAAGTACTATCCCTTCCCTTTCCTTATTTGCTCTGTATTGGCATGTTTTGTCTTTGCCGCCCGGGGCTAATTGTCGGGTCTTCATTCAAACCACGAGTGCCAGAGGGGGGGGCCTACAACAGGTTGGTGTTGCTGCCCGGCAGAGCTCCTTGTTGGTGTCGGCGCTGTCAATCCTATATGCAAGGATAGGGGGGCGGCTCGTCTCGGCTAGGGTTCTCACCGCACGGATGACTCCACACCCCATAGTAAGGAAGATACTAAGGGTTTCCTCAAGAATTACTAAATTGGAAATATATGATACACTTATCTTTTCCAAGAAGTGTCTTGTTTTCGAGTGGGATGGATCACCATCTTTGTTCCCTTGTCTTCCTCCCCTATTCTCTTGATGATGAAACATGTAAGGTGAGGACAATAACAAAGATTACAGTGTCATCAAGCATTGTAGCAAATCTGTCATATCTAGAAGGCGTTAACATCGTAGTCATGAAACAAAATACATAACGAGCATGTAATGATGACTATATGATGCAATGCCTAGCTTTTATTACTGCTGCACAGGGTCTGTGCCTGGCTTTGTACAAAGGGTTACATACAACATCTGCAAGGCTTGTGCAAAAGGTGGCTGTCGGGGACTAAGCCAGGCAGCCGCTCCTTATGGGTAGAACTTACAAAGATGCTCAATGATCCATGAGTTCTGCACCTTGGTGCCATCTTTGGTCTCTAGACAGACTGTGCCATGTCAGGTGACTCGTACTACCCGGTAAGGGCCTTCCCAGATCGGCATCAACTTGTTTGAACCCTTGGCGGACTAAACGCACCGAAGGACAAGGTCGCGTTCCTCAAGGCTCCATGCATGAACTTTGCGGCTATGGTAGCGGTGCAGAGCTTGCTAGTAACATGTGGAATGCACAGCAACCCCGAGATGGTCTTCCTCCAGGAGTGCATCATCGTCATGCCGCAACTGCTATTGCTCTACTTCATCATAGGCAAGCACTCGAGGTGTCCCGTTTATGAGTTCTGTGGGGAGCACTACTTCTGCCCCGTACACTAGGGAGAAGGGCGTGTGGCCGGTAGCTCGATTAGGTGTCGTACTGAGGAACCAAAGAACCACCAGCAACTCATCTATCTAGCACCTGCCGCTCTTCTGCAGCTTATCGGAAGTCCTTGTCTTGATTCCTCGCATCACTTCTGCATTCATCCTCTCGACTTGCCCGTTGCTCCTTGGGTGAGCAACAAAGACGAAGGAGACCTTGCTTCCAAGGTTTTGGATATACTGCATGAAGGCGCGACTCATGAACTGGGTTCTGTTGTTGGCGATCACTCTATTAAGTACTCCAAAACGGCACACAAGTCCTTTCATGAACTTGATAGCTGCTTGTGCGGTCACCTTTATCATTGGTTCCACCTCTGGCCACTTTGTGAACTTGCCGGCTGCCACGAACAAGAACTTAAAGCCTCTGAGAACATGAGGGAAGGGGCCGAAGATATCGAGCCCCCAGGCCGGGAATGGCCAGGATAGAGGGATTGTTTGGAGGGCTTGCGCTGGTTGATGGATGTTATTGGAACGGAACTGGCAGGCTTCACACTTGGTGACCAGCTCAATTGCATCTTGGAGGCCATTGGGCCAATAGAAACCCTACCGGAAAGCTTTCCCGGCAAGGGCCCTTTATCTAATGTGGGAACCACATACTCCTCCGTGAATCTCTGCCATCAACTTTAATCCATCCTCCCAGCAGATACACCTCAATTTCACACCGTTCGGTTGTCTTCCATACAAGGTGTTGTCGACAAATTGGTACATACTTGACCGATGGGCTACTCTTTCGGCTTCCTCTTGCTCTTCGGGGAGTTCTCCTGTTTGTAGAAAATGGACTATATGTTGGGCTAGGTTGGAGCCTGTGGCTTGACAACAAGGACTAAAGGAATCTCCTCGGCTCCGGGAGCGCTTGACTCAACCGGTAGACCCTGAGGTCTCGTGGGAGGGAGCTGCTTGCCAACCAGAGTAGGATTTCCCCCGGCAGCCTCTCTACCAGCGGTGTCGGGAAGCCCTTCCAGGAAATGCTTACCGGAGTTCAACTTCCTTCTCTTCTTGGACATTGAAAATGGGGACAGCGATGGTTGGGTGAGGTGGAGAACAAAAGTCCCTGGTTCCATAGGAAGCTTCTGCGCAGCGCACTTTGATAGGTGATCAGCAATTTTGTTCTCTGCTCGTGGCACATGTTCTGCTCGCAACCCATCGAAGTGATCCTCCAATTTGGTCCCTTTGACGCGCTCACCGCCTGGGGCCACCACAACCGTTTTCATACGTGGCGATGGCTCCGCATGCTGGGTCTTGTTGGCCTCAACGAAGGAAATCAGACTCTGAATGGTGGCTCTCCATTCATCCATCTTGTCCGCCGTTGGCATGAAATTGAGCAGCATCTGGACCCACACCATGGCCTCCTCCATTGTGTCCAGCATGGCGAAAGAGGGGGACCGCGATGTTGCTTGACTCTTGGTAGGACCGCCGTGCCCCTGATGCCGTGCACCACTTGTTGGAGTTTTTTGGTGGGTAGCGGGCTAATCCGGCGGGGCTGTGGCTCCGCTGGTCGCTCCGTCTTGCTCCGAACGGGGTGCACGCCAAACGATCTCGATGGCGAAGGGCGCGGCTGGAGGGTCACGGCTCACAACGGATTGGATGCCGCTGGGGTGTCTTCGGCCATCCACGTGGAGAGGAGGTGATGAACGGATGTTCCCTCCGCCCATTGCATCGAGGCCAAGCCAGCCATGCTGCTGTTGCTGTTGCTCCTCTACGACGCCTGCTGCTTCATCCCCGGTTGTGATGGGGTGGGCGGGCGCGCCACTTGCGTCGATAGCATTGTGCACGACGCCCACCTCGCCCACAACCGTTGCGGTGCTTATGGCGCCAACGGTCGGGTGTGAGGGAGCCTTTGAAGAGGAAGGATGCATGGTCGCACTTGGCTTCTTCTTTGGAGCCATTGTTGAAGAAGATGATGATCAAGATCGAATCGTTGTTCACGAACTCGGGTTCATGCAAATGATGCACGCCCCCCTACCTGGCGCACAAAAGATGTCGGGCCATGAATGCTCACGATCACCTATGGGATCAAGAATCCCTTGTAGTTTGACACGGGGGTCATGTTGCACGAAGAGCGGAGATCATGAGATGGCGCAACGATCAGGACGCATGCATTTTACCCAGGTTCGGGCCGCTGCTAAGCGTAAAACCCTACTCCCGCTTTTGGTGGATTGATTGGGGGAACAAGAAGAACATAGGGCCCCTAGCCCGGCAAGGACTGCTTTCCGGGGAAGAAGTGGTTGCGTTAGTACAAGTGTTCGGGGGTATGAATCGCCAACCTTCATCTAGGTTGCCTTGGGCCTCCTTTTATAGTGCAAGGGGTTAGCACAATGACAAAATAGACATTATCTATCGATTAGATAGCTAAGGAGAGATATCATACCTAACTCTAGCATTTGGGACAAATACCACGATTACCTGCCTAGGTGGCGCTTGGGGGTGCATCCCCGGCATGCTCTAGCCACCGCTTGGTTGGTCGTTGCTTAAGAACTTGACATGCTGCAGGGCGGGTGTCGATCAAGCATAACTTCCCTTTGATGTGTCGCCACGTGCTTAGCGAGAGATGATTAGCTGCCTGAGGGCTCGACACTGCATCGATAAGTGACGGGAGTAGCAATGTGGTGGGGCGATGGCTAGCTGGCTCATGCCTGCTAGGGAATGGTCTGCCAGGTCTTCTGGGAAGAGCATGTGTCTTGTTCCCCGAGAAGCGTCGAGGGTGTGATTGGCGCATGGCAGCCCAGGCTTGGGGCTGCCTTGTTGAGCTGGCTGGAGTCTTGTCTTGATTGCTAGTGGGGTTCTTTGCTTCTACCGCCTGTGCATAAGTTAGGGCACTGGGTACCCCTATACTAGTGCACCGAAAAACTTGCTATAGTTCCTTATGTTAAGCAAGAAATTGTTGCTATTGCACCCACACATGATAGTCCTATTATCTTTTTGAATTCTCCCAACTTCACTATATCACAGAAGTTTGCTCTTATTAAGGATTATATTGATGGGTTGCGTTTTACTACTACAGATGATGATTTTTATGAATATAATATGCATGTGCTTGCTTCTCCTACTTGCAATTACTATGAGAGAGGAACCAAATCTTCACCCCTCTATGTTTCCAACACTATAAAATTGCAAGAAACTACTTATGCTATGTATTGGCCCTTACTCTGTGTGAATGAATTGTTCTTTTATGACATGCCAAAGCATAGGAAGATATTTAGACTTTGTTGTCACATGATATATATCACTTTGTGCTCACTACTAAATTAAAAATCATTGTTAATTAGAATTGGCTTTGATATACCTTGGGATCCAGGTGGATCCATTACTAGAGCACTTTATGCCTAGCTTGATGGCTTTAAAGAATGCGTTGCCAGGGAGACAACCCCGATGTTTTAGAGAGTCATTTATTTCTGTTGTGTGATTTTGTATTATATTGTGCCAAGATTTGCCTTTAGGATGATTCATAAGATTTGTAGAAACAATGCTGAATCCGTAACAAAACCTTTGACACAAGTGCACAAATTTTCATTTTTTACTGGAGCGTGAATGAGCTAAAATTTTAAAACATTATTGTCATACAAATTCTTTATGTTTTCCTATTTTTTCAGAATTTTTGGAGTTACAGAAGTATGGTCAAAGTTCAGATTACTACATACTTTCCTGTTTAAGACATATTCTGTTTTTGATGCATTGTTTTGCTTGTTTTGATGAAACTATCGATTTTATCATTGGTGTAAGCCATGGAAAAGCTATAACACAGCAGGGACAATGCAAATATAAAATACAAATGGGTTTGCAATAATACTTAAAGTAGTAGTTTGGTTTATTATACTAACGGATCTTACCAGTCTTTTGTTAAGTTTTGTGTGGATGAAGTGTTCGAAGATCGAGAAGGCCTCAATATGAGGAGAAGGAGGAGAGGAAAAAGTTCAAGATTGGGGATGACCAAGGCACCCCAACTAAATATCCCAGGACTCAGGCTTCTAAGCTTAGGGATGCCTCGCAAGGTATCCCATCTTTCTTCAACAAGTATCGGTATGTTTTCGAATTTATTTCATTCATGTGATATGCGTAAATCTTGGAGCGTCTTTTGCGTTTAGTTTTCACTTTTATTTTAGGCACCATGCTGGTATGTGATAGTCCATGTCTAATTTATATAATGCTCTACTTCACTTATATTTTTTGATTATTGCTTTATAGAATGCTTCATGTGCTCCACTTATATCATTTGAAGTTTGGATTGCCTATTTCTCTTCACATAGAAAACCATTATTTGTAGAATGCTCTTTTGCTTCACTTATATTTATTAGAGCATGATATTTTATAGAAATAATTAAACTCTCTTTATTCACTTATATCTATTTAGAGAGTCAACATGAATTGGTCATTTGCATGCTTAGTCATAAAATCCTACATAAAACTTATGGATCCTGCATATGATATGTTTGATTCCTTACAATAGTTTTGCCATATAGAAATGATAATATGTGGGATGTACTAGTGGATGATCGTGTTTAGTAAGATATTTGTGTTAAGGTTTGTGATTCCTGAAGCATGCATGTATAGTCTCCCGTTATGCTAGGAAGTTGGAGCACAACTTATCTTTGATTGTCTATCTTTGTGTGAAGGTCGGGGGCGCGTGATGGTTAACTCCTACCAACATCCCCCTAAGGGCATGCGTAGTAATACTTTTCTTCGAGGGCTAATAAACTTTTGCAATAAGTATGTTAGTTCTTTATGACTAATGCGAGTCCATGGATTATACACACTCTTACCTTTCCGCAATTTGGTAGCCTCTACGGTACCACGCATTGCCCTTTCTCACCTCCAGAGTCGGCGCAAACTTTGCCGGTGCATCCAAATCCCGTGATATGATACACTCTATCACACATAAGCCTTATTATATCTTCCTTAAAACAGCCACCATACCTACCTATTATGGCATTTCCATAGCCATTCTGAGATATATTGCCATGCAACTTCCACCGCTTCCATTTTGATGACTTGAGCATTCATTGTCTATTGCTTTACATGATCGTAAGATATCTAGCATGATGTTTCCATGGCTTATCTGTTTTTTGATATCTTTCTTATGCTAGATCATTGCACAACATTCATATAGAGTCATATTTTGTTCTAGGTATCGAGTTGTAATCTTGAGTTATAAGTAAATATAAGTGTGATGACCATCATTATTCATTATTAGAGCATGTCCTAGTGAGGAAAGAATGATGAAAACTTTGATTCCCCCACAAGTCGGGATGAGGCTCTAGATAATGAAAAAAATAAAAAATAGAAAAAATAGAAAAATGAAAAATTAAAAAATTAAAAAAATGAGAGATAAAGAGAGAAGGGGCATGCTAATTACACACTTGTGCTTTAAAGTAGCACGATGTTTTTCATGTAGAGAGACTCCTATGTTGCCACTTTCATATACTAGTGGGAATTTTTCATTATAGATTTAGATGCACACCCATTTAGTTTTCATTTTGAGCTTTCATACACTTATAGCTCTTAGTGCGTCCGTTGCATGGCGATCCCTACTCCTCACATTGATATCTATTGATGGGCATCTCCATAGCCTGTTGATACGTTGAGTTGATGCGAGACTTTCTTCTCCACTTTTACCCCTTGAAACCTACCACCACATTCTACTCCGCCCATAGTGCTATATCCATGGCTTGCGCTCATGTATTGCGTAAGAGTTGAAAATGCTGAAGCGCGTTAAAAAGTATGAACCAATTGCTTGGCTGACATCGGGGTAGTACATGATTTATACTTTGTGTTAAGAAGACATAGCATGACAAGGCTATATAATTTTGTCGGGATAGCATTCTTTAGCCTTGACATTTTGAAAGACATGATTGTTTGTTGGGATGCCTGAGTATTAATATCTTTATGCCAAAACTAGACTATTGCTTTGAATCACTCGTGTCTTAATATTCATGCCATCATTAGATATATGATCAAGATTATGCTAGGTAACATTCTACGTAAAAAAATATCTTTTTTATCACTTACCTACTTGAGGCTAGCAGGAATTAAGCTTGGGGATGCTGATACATCTCTGCCATATCTATAATTTTTGATTATTTCATGCCAATACTATACAACTTTCACATACTTTTGGCAACAATTTATATGATTTATTGGACTAACCTATTGATCAAGTGCCTTGCGCCAGTTCATCTTTTTGTGTGTTTTTTGTTTCGCAGAATATCCATATCAAACGATGTCCAAACGCGATTAAAATTACAGAGATTTTTTTGGAATATTTGTGAATTTTGAGAAGTGGAATCAACGCAAACAGAGGCCCACAGTGGACGCGGTCCACCAGGGCACGGACCGGGTCCCAAACACGGCCTGGTGGACCATGCTCACCTCGTATGTCAGTTGGAGCTATCCTACGGGATCAAGAAAGATAATTTTTGGATAAAAATCCGCTCAAAATTTCAGCCTGATCGGAGTTACAGATATCAAAGATTATTAGATACGGTTTTCGGCCAGAAAACAGGAACGAGAAACAGAAGAGAACGGAGAGGGAGATTCAATCTCGAAGGGGATCCCACCCCTCCGTCTCTATGGAGGCTATGGACCAGAGGGGGAACTCTCCTCCCATATAGGTGGGAGGCCAAGGAAGAAGAAGAAGGAGGGGGCTCTCTCCCCCTTTCTACCAGTGGCGCCGGATCACTGCTGGGGCAATCATCGTGACGGTGATCTACATCAACAATTTTGCCGCCATCAACACCAACTGTCTCCCCCTCAATGCAGCAGTGTAAAACCTATCTTCCCCGCTATAGTCTCTACTTAAATATGGTTCTCAACTCCATATATTATTCCGCAATGATATTTGGTTATCCTATGATGTTTTAGTAGATCTCTTTTGTCCAATGGGTTAATTGTGGTATGATGTTATGGATGTGAGTTGTATGTTGATATGGTGTTGTCCTATGGTTCCATCCATGTCGCGCAAGAATGAGGGATCCTTGCTATAGGGTGTTGCAATATGTTCATGATTTGCCTATGGTGGGTTGCTTGAGTGATAGAAGCATAAACCCAAGTAGGTGGGTTGTTGGGTATGGGAGGAAAGAGGACTTGATACTTCAGGCTATGGTTGGGTTTTACCTTAATGATATTTAGTAGTTGCGGATGCTTGCTAGAGTTCCAATCATAAGTGCATATGATCCGAGTACAGAAAGTGTGTTAGCTTCTGCCTCTCCCTCATTGCATATAACAAGTATTTATCGTATCATATTCAATTTCCTATGGACAATCTTTCTCTTGCGTTACACAAAAGGCTTTCTACTAAGCTATTTACTTTTATTACTCTTTTATTAAAATAGCACCTGGCTTTTATTTCCACCTTCTTTATTGTCTTGCAAAGTACTTTGTCGGCGTTCTGGGAACGGTGGTACCCAGACCTGCCTGCCTGCGGCCCAGGACATGGCCCACCTCGTCAGGCAGACACGGCCTGGCGCGACTCCGCTCAAGACAAGGCCCTCGTGAGACCCCCATGCTCGCGAGGAAGAACAAGACCAAGACCAGCAAGGATGGGCCACCTCAGGCCCCCTTCGGAGTGGAAGATATCTCTATGCAGGACCCGCCTTAGGAGTCAAAGATGACACATGGAAAGACACGCAGGCGCCAGTGCACCAGGTGGTGTAGTTTCCCCTTTGGTGCAAAGGGAGCAAGGACGTACGCGGGTTCCCGAAGAGCCTCCCAAAGGTTTCCATTCCAGTACAACAAGACCACGACCACGAGCCCCACAAGGTGAATATCATCACCGAGCCCACCTCTGCATCATCGACAACTACTTTGCAGGCAAAGACCACCTTTGGACAGGGTGCGAATGTACTCCTATCCCCCTTCAAATTTGGCCATTGTGGGATCCCTTCCCGCCATTGTGATAAGGGAAGACGACCCATGCCACTGCTATATATAGAGGCTAGGCCGCACCATAGAGGAGGGGCGGACGGAACCACTCGACGAACCACAAGGCAAGGCAGAAAGCCAAGAACACCACTAGTGCACCCTCGCAAGGCTTGAAACCAGTGTACTAGTTCATCCACCACACCTCCCTGAGAGGCAATCCACCAAAGCAAGAGTATGATATTATGATTCCCAGCGGCCTGAACCTGGGTAAACCACCGTGTTCATCTTCTTCCTCGTTATCGTGCGAGTTCGCCGTAGTTACCATCGAGTAGCAAGCCAAGTAGGGCGAGGCTACAGGGGATCTTCGCACACGCCCCTTTGTTCGAACCTTGAGGATTTTGTGGAGCCCGAAATCCAAATTTGGTGCACCTGGTAGGGGGCGTGTTGAAGCCTTCCTCGAGCCAAGCTCTTCACCCATCTCGCCACTCCAATGTCTGACGCCCGCCGAGCCCGCGCCGAGCGCAGAGCTGCCCGCATTGCCCAGACGGCATCCGTGGGCCACGCCAGCGCGCGCCAGCCCCCCTCGCCTGCAGCCAACGCCACCATGGTCCTAGATCACCGCCCCCTCGCCTGCGGCCAACACCACCATGTGCCCGGATGCCCACGAATAACGAGACTCCTCCCAGCCGGTCACCGAGCAACACGACGGCCACACCAACACTCTGTCGATTGTCCCAGCTACTAGGTCGTCCTTCCATATCTGGTCCAGGCCGGCGCGTGGCTCGGGCGCACTCTCCATGGTAAACGAGCTGCTCCACCCGCCCTCGACCGCTACGACGACTGGCTTCAGCGCATCGCTAGAGCTCGTCAGTGCTAATGGCGATGCTTCAGCGCTCTCCTACTCGCTTCGACCCTGACCTTCCCCGGCAGACGATGCACCCCCCCGATGCGCCGCCACCTCCTCCGCAACGCGACATCGACCCCGAGCCTAGGCTTGAAGCATGCCCGTGCGACCAGCCCCACGAGCCGCAGGCAAGGGCAAGAGCTGAAGTAAGCTGCCAGGTGGTGCACCGGTCGCGCGTCAACGCGCATGCGCTTCGACGCGCATGCGCTCCGCCGGACCAACATCGCGACCGGGCACCACTCGAGGCGGCCCCTCAGGAGCACCCACACCAGGCCCCGCCTGCACGTGCAATAGCACCCGTCGAGCCGGTGGGCTACCTTGCCATCGCGTCAGAGCTCCATCCAACTACGTGGCCTTCCAAGTTTAAACCCGATCTACCCCCTCGCTATGATGGCACCCCGGATCCCGCTGAATTCCTATAGCTCTACTCACTGAGCATCCGGGTGGCCGGTGGAGACGACAAGGTCATGGCGTGCTGGTTCCCATGGCACTGAAGGGCGGCGCACTCTCCTGGCTCCTTAACCTCCCGGAGGGGTCCATCACCTCCTGGGACAACCTGCACAAGCGCTTCGTTGCCAACTTCAAAGGTACCCGCGACCGCACGCTCACTATGAACGACCTACGACATGTGAAGCAACAGGATGGAGAGACCCTGCACAAGTTCATACCTTGCTTCACGACTATGTGCCTCAAGGTCTCGAAGGCGTCAGATGAGGCTATCATCTCCGCTTTCATCGATGGCGTCACAGATCTCAAGATGAAAGAAGAGCTCTTCATGAACAACGAAGTGTGCTCCGCCCTGGAGATGTGTAACCTGGCGAATAGGTGCGCCAAGGCCAAACAAGGTCGCCTGTCATTCTGCGAGCCTCCGGTGGTAGAGCCAGAGCAAAACAAAACCAAAGCCAAGGAGGCGAAGCGCAAGGCCCCGGTGGTACTCGCGGCCAAGCCTGAGGCGAAGCATAGCCGAGGCGATGAGCATCCCGCAGGGGGAGACCGGCCTGCATATTCCATGGCACCAACAACCTCGACACGCTGACTGCCAGGAACTCAGGCTTGTCTGCTCCGAGCACTTAGGTCGGTGCCCCGGATGCACTGACCGTGGCTTCAAAAGCAATGGAGGCCGCGGCGGAGGCCGTTGGGACAACCTTGAACTGCATCAGGGGTGGCGAGACCAGCCTGAGGAGGACCACTGGTGCGATCAAGCTTGGGAGCACCGCTGGCACGATCAGGCTCGGGAGGACCGCTGGCACGATGACCCTCTAGAGGGGTCATGCCGTGGCCAACCTCATGAGGTTCACCCTCGTGAGGCTGGCCTACCACCACTACCACCTCCACCTATAAGGAAGGAAGTGGACATGCAAGACAATGGGGTTGGGGGCTTCTAGGAGGTCAGGGCGGTAGCCTGTATCCTGGGCGGCGCCCAGGCCCGAGCAATGAACCGCGTCTTCAAGAAGTTCACGCGGGAGGAGAACGTGGCTCTCCCAAAGTCCGAGGCCATGCGTCCTCTCAAGTGGTCCCAGACTATCATCACCTTTGACTCGAGGGATCAGCTCAGGTGATTGTCCATGGCCGACAGGCTCCCCATGTTGTGCACTGCTACCATCAGCAACGTCCTTGTCACCAAGACCCTCATTGATAGTGGGGAGGGGCTCAATGTCCTCTCCATTGAGACCTTCGAGACTCTCCAAGTACTGTACGACCAGCTCATGCTGACCAAGACCTTCTCAGGAGTGACTGATGGGTCCACAGTTCCCATTGGGAAAGTGCGTCTGCCCGTCACCTTTGGCGGACGCAGGACCTACCACACCGAGATCATCGTCTTCGACGTCGCCCAGATCCACCTCCCGTACAACACGATCCTGGGGTACCCGGCTCTCTCCAAGTTCACGGTAGCGACTCACCATGGCTAGAACGTCCTCATTATGCCAGGGAGTGGCAGCCCATCACCGCCGCCTGTGATGAGAAGGATGCCATCTCCTCCCTCGAGCATGCTTACCGTGCTGCTGTGACCGAGCGCTCGGATGACGAGGAGGATGCCCTGCCTCATGAGGATGCACGCAACAAGAAGAAGGAGCTCACCCCCGCGGAGCGCTAGGGGGCTGGAACCTCCGGGGGCGGGGCCACACCTTCCATCACATAGAAAACTCGCTCGGCACCCCCCTTGGGTCGGGCTCGGGGGCTTCCACCCAGGAGGCCCCCGGCTTGGCCGTGAGACAAGGGGGCATTCGGGCACAACACGAAGGCAGGCCTGACGCACGACTACCAGGGCCAGGGGCACGGCGCGAGGCTCCGAGCTCGCAAGAGTCAGTCATCAAGGCGGTCGAGGAGCTTCATGAGGCACATGTCAAGCGAGGAAGGGACTGCCCTGCACCACCAATAGCAGCCGCCATCGTCGGCCCAGTCGACCAACTGCACCTCTGTGTCGACACACTCGAATTAAACAGGGCCTCGTCCCAGGGCCTCTTTTGGCTGACACGTGCCAACCACGGGTGGGTCTACCAACATAGCTACATTAGTGTCATGTTCCAGCGCCTCGCCCGGGCCATGCTTACACCTTGCCTGGCAAGGCACGGCGAGGGGTTGGAGGAGTTGCCCAGACTGAGCATGGGTCCCGAGCCTCGGGAGAGGACGGGCCCATGAGGGCCGCGCTTGTGGAGGTACAAGATCAGGCTAAAGCGGCAGCTTCGACTCGTCAGCGGCATGGCTGCTAGGTGACTTTTTGTTGGTCTGTGCCAGGTAACTTTTTGGCTTGTTCCATTTAAGGGTGCCCGCCGGGCTGCATTATCCTCAGGCAATTAGGGCATACCCCTACAGCCGTCGTGTTCACCCATATTTCAGCAGTTTTTCATGTATGTAATCTGTTTCCTGACGTTTCCCCTTTGCTTGCATGGCTCTTTGCCGGCGCGAATGTCATCACTCCCGAGTGATCCTATCTTTGGCCGCCCTATGAGAGGACTAGGCACGGCATCTGCGCTCGGGTCCGTCCCTGTAGCATTGATAAATCCAGTGGCTGAGCTTTGTGTGGCGGGCTAGCCCCATTCACGTCATCTCCTGGGGTCATTGGTGCTTTTCCCTCTCGTGCAATGGCCCTAGGGGGACATTCGGTGTAGGCTACTATAAAATTTGCAAGACCTCCGATGGCGCTATATGTAAGAATATCCACGCGCAAACCGCCTTTGAGGTAGGGACCTCGCGAGGCCAAAGCGCCCTCGTGAGCTCCAAGATACACCTCCCTGGTCTACCATGCCAGCCATGCGTATGAACTCACTGGGCTGTACATGCCCGGAGCCCCCAGAGGACGCAGAGGGTTTCCTTCCCACGCAATGTGGAAGCCACAACTCCGTGCTGGCGTACAAGTCAACACGGTCCACCAATGACTATGCCCATGCAATGTGGAAGCCACAACTACATGCTGGCGGACAACATGGTCCACCAATGACTATGCCCACGCAATGTGGAAGCCCTATACCCTGTGCTAGGGATAAACAACTGCGGGTGCCCCATTGGTTATAGCCAACCTCGGGAAAGCTCCTTGCGGCCCCGTATCTCAGCATTCCCTAGGATGTTCGCATGCGGGGGCTGCATGGGGCTACTACCAGGCCAGGCCTGGTACACGCCACCTTCCCAGGTTTGCCAAACCTAGTCTTCACGCGCCCCTCTCAGAAAAATCAGGCGAGGAAAGGTATGGGAGCCGCTTGTACGTCAAGGGGGACTCCTGAGCATTGCGACTCAGGAGACTCACTGGCCACGTAGGCCCTCACCCCTTGGAAACGTCCTTGGTGATCCGGACGGCCCAACGACGGCTGATTTATGCGCGGGGCCGGGCCTTGCCGACGCAGAGCTCAACGCGCTCAAAACCCTGAAGGAGGACACTGGAGCTCAAATGTCAAGGGGGACACCTGAGCATCGCGACTCAGGAGTCTCACTGGCCCGTGGCCCTCAACCCTTGGAATGCTTGGTGATCCGAACGACCCAATGGTGGCTGAGGTATGCGCGCGGGTCAGACCCTACCGATGCAGAGCGTAAGTTGGTCAAAATTTCCAAGTTAGGAGGACGCTGGAGCTCGTACATCAAGGGGGACTCCTGAGGATCGCGACTCGGGAGCCTCACGGTCCACGTAGCCCCTGACCCCTTGGAACCGTCCTTGGTGATCCGGACGGCCTAATGGCGGCTGAGGTATGCACGGAGCCGGGCCCTGCCGACGTAGAGCACAAGGTGTTCAAAATTTCCAAGTTAAACCTATCTTCACCATGTTCCCTTCATGAGGGCTGCTCGTACATCAAGCGGGACTCCTGAGCAATGCGACTCGGGAGCCACACTGGCCACGTAGCCCCTCACCCCTTGGAACCGTCCTCGGTGATTCAGACGGCCCAACGGTGGCTGAGGTATGCGCGGGGTTGGGCCCTGCCGATGCAGAGCATCTTAGCAAGCAAGAAGGAAATAAGGCAAAGATGGCAATCACACAGTTCAACAGTTATTACGAGCATTAAAAGTTTTTCACGAATACAAACAAGTTTAACACCTTCGCGAGGCACGCTGAATGTTGCAGGAAAGGAACAAGGAAGAGGAGTCAGGAGGAGCCCCCGCCACAACACATCCTGTCCGTAGGAAACTTGTCATCGACGTTGCCGGTGTCGTCTTCTTCACCACTGACCCCTGTAGCTTGAGGAGGCAGAGGAACGGTCATGCGGGTGAACCTCTTCACCAGCGCCTCCACGGCATCATTCACTGCCACTGCAGCGCTGCTGCAGACCTCGGGGGTGACCGGGCGGATCAAGGAGTCAAAGTCAAACTCTGGCTCGCGAAGGTGAAGGTGTATAAAGAAGCGTGTCGCAACCTCAGAAAAAGAGGTCGCGACACTCGCTCTCCAAGACCCCCTTCACCTTGGGAATGGTGCCCTCCGCCTCGGCAAGCTTCGAAGCAAGCTCCGCGAAGCCGGTCTTCAGAGCCACCAGGTGTTCCAAAACCATTCCCGACAGATGGAGTGGAGCACTTGGCGAAGCCTGAGCTCGATCGAGGGAAGGGCGCTGAGCTCCACAGCCTCTTTCTCTTCGGCCTCAGCTAGAGGCTTTTCCGTGGTTTTGAGTTGGGCCTTTTCCAGGGCTGCGTCCCTTTCCCGCGCATCCACGCGCTCTCGTGCCACGGTACGGTCGGTCGTCTCCTGGGACAACTCGAAGTACAGCCAGCGAGCTAGGCCTTGTAGGCCTTGAGGGCCTCCCGGTGATGCTGTAGTTGTTCCTCGAGTGTGGACTTCTCTTCCTTAAGAACTTTCAAGCGGGACTCCGCCTCGTCATGACGCCCTACAACACATGCGGCATCGGCTAGCACCGCCTCGAGGGCTGCTTTGGTCGACGCGGCCTCATTCTCTATCTTCACGATGGTGGTCTCAGCCTGGCCCCAAGCCGCCATGACAGAGGTGACGACTCGGAACCATCCGGGGAGGAGCCCTAGGCGATCGTCAGCATCCGTGAGGGCGTCCCAAACTTGACCCAGAGCGGTGAAGGCCCCGTCCAGGACATCAAGGCCTCCTCCGGAGGAGTCGCCTACGCAATCGCAGGTGATGTCCCCCGGGAGACGGCAGCACGAGGAGCGGGAGGCTCTAGAGGTTGCGCAATGACCAAGGGGAAGACGGATGTAGACGGATCAATGGGAGGCTGACCCTTTGGGGCTGGCCCTTCAGACAGCGCCACCGACACACCCTCAAGGGCAGGAGCGACCACGCCAATAGGCATCAAGGGCTCGGGGGGCTCCGTGGCGGTGACCAGGAGGGTTGCCTCGCGAGCCTCCATCCCCTCGCCCGCAAGCGCCTCGTCAGGGGACGCGACACGACAGGAGCGGGCGGAGCATCGAAAGACGCCTTCGGCTTGAAGCCAGCCTTCTTCTTCCTCTTCTTCAGCGTGGCGACATTCCTAGTTACCAATCAAAGGAAGAATCATTAGCACACAAGCTACCGGTAGGCGGGCAAGCCCGAACCGGGTTACTTACTCCTCAATGTCGACCCACTACCTCTTCCCCTCTACTATGACGATGATGGCGGCGCCCTCACCTCTCTCAGTGAGGGCACCACCACGCTGGGGGGCAGGGACAAGGTCCGGCAGAGCAACCGCTAGAAGGATCGCCCCGGCCCCGGCCTTGTCCGCCTAGCCCGCGGGCTGCGATCCGGGTGTGGGTGGCGCCGACACCTCAACCGCCATGCCTGTAGAGGCAAGGCACACTGGAGGAGACTCTGCTCCGCGCTTCCTGGGGGTTGCCAGGTAGGCGGACCGCGTGGCACGAGGGGCCGGCCCTATCCCCCTGGGAACCTTGGGGGGATGCGGAGAGCCTGCAGCAGAAGCTTCACCAGCACCGTCGTCATCCTCAATATAGCGCATGAGCATGCTCTGTGACGGGGGAGAAGCCCCCGCTGGGTCATCGTCCGCTGTCTTCTCCGAATCCTCCCCGCCCAAGTGTCGCTGGAGGACACCATCACCGGGGAGCCAAGGCCCTCAACTTGGGAGATCCCCAGTTCATTGAAGACATGCATCGTGGCGACCAAATCGGCCACTTTATTGTGGTGGTACATCGGGGCACACGCGTCAGGGAGATCTTCGGGGTCGCTGTTGACCAAGGTTGCCACAGCCCTGCTCTCGGGGGTTATGCGGGCAGATCGAAGCCTGAGGCTATCGCCGCTGCCCTAATAGTCCCATAGGGGCCTAGAGTGAGACTGGAGGGGCGCCAGACCCTCCGTCAAGAACTCCTTCACTATCATCCCCCCAGTCAGCCTTCTAGCGCTGATGTCGCGAGAAATCCGCTCCAGGACGGGTTTGGCCCGGGGGTCAGAAAGCTTGGCTGAGCTCCACGTGGAGATCCTCTCCGACAGCCCCTTCGACAACTCCAAGAGGGGATTGGAACTACTAAGATCCATGAAGACCCAACGGTGCCAGAAGTTCTCCACCTTCTTCCCGGCCTTTAAGAGCATGTTACCACTTTGGACCGCGACAAAGGAGATGCACGCCGACCGCTGAGCGCCGTCGTGCACGCGCAAGCTAAAGAAGTGTCGGAAGATGGCCACCGAAGGATTCACGCCCACGAAAGCCTCGCAGTAGAAGGCAAAGGCGGACAAGATCAGGCTGAAGATGAAGGGATTGAATCCCGTAGTGGTCAAGGATGGCGATGAAGAATGCGGAGAAAGGCGGGACAAGCCCATCAAAAACTCTATGAAGGAAGAAGGGATAGGCCGACCTGGACAAGGGCCGCTTCTCCGAGGAGCCACGCCATATCAAGGTCCGCCTGCACTCGTTGGTCCTGTTCGCCATCGACGGGAGCACTGGGATAAGGTCTCCGTACTTGGGAATGGTGGACTCAGAAAGCTCCTATGAAATGGGAGCGGAGGCCAAGCTCTGGGCCTCTCGCTTTGGCTTGCCGGTGGGAGCCATTGGGAATATCGCAGGGCCGATGTAGCTAGAAGAAGGACATAGCGACACCGGATCTAAAGAGATCTCAGCTAAGGCCGGGATCTAGGAGTAAGAGCAGGCACGCAAAAGAGGAAAGCAGTAATGGCTCGATAGTGGAAGTCAGGCTTTTGCCGATTCGAGCGGTGGCCGAGAGGACGCCCGACATCAGCCGCAGGACGTGCGCCAGTCCTAGCCCCTTAGGCATTTGGGGCCTACGGCACTTCGGGCCATCCTCAAGGCTTTGCCCTAAAGTCATCTCGAGTGCGCCTTGGGCCTGGGGGCTACTGTCGGTGTTATGGGAACAGGGGTACCCAGAACTGCCTGCCTACAGCCTAGGACATGGCCCACCTCGTCAGCCAGACACGGCCTGGCACGGTTCCGCTCAAGACAAGGCCCTCGCGAGACCCCCATGATCGTGAGGAAGAACGACACCAAGACCAGCAAGGATGAGCCACCTTAGGCCCCCTCCAGAGCGGCGGAGACCTCTATCCAGGACCCGGCCTTAGGAGTCAAAGATGACGCAGGGAAGGACAGGCGGGCACCAGTGCGCTAGGCGGTGCAGTTTCCCCTTTGGTGCAAAGGGAGCAAGAACGTACGCGGGTTCCCGAAGCGCCTCCCAAAGGTTCCCATTCCAGTACAACAAGACCACGACCACGAGCCTCGCAGGACGGATGTCATCGCGGAGCCCACCTCTGCATCATTGAAAACTACTTTGCAAGCGAAGACCACCTTTGGACAAGGCGCGGATGTACTCTAGTCCCCCTTCAAATTTGGCCATTGTGGGATCCCTTCCCGCCATTGTGATAAGGGAAGAGGACCCGGGCCACTGCTATATATTGAGGCTAGGCTACACTATAGAGGGGGGGCGGAACCACTCGACGAACCACAAGGCAAGGCATAAAGCCAAGAACACGACTAGAGCACCCTCGCGAGACTCGAAACCACTATACCAGTTCATCCACCACACCTCCCCGAGAGGCAATCCACCAAAGCAGGAGTAGGGTATTATGCTTCCCAGCGGCCAGAACCTGGGTAAACCACCATGTTCATCTTCTTCCTTTTCATCGTGCGTGTTCGCCGTAGTAACCATCGAGTAGCGAGCCAAGTAGGGCGAGGCTACAGGGGATGTTCGCACACGCCCCTATGTTCGAACCTTGAGGGTTTTGCAAAGCCCGAAATCCGACATACTTATAGTTTTATTCCCGTAGAGTAGTATCATATTGTTCTAGGTAAAGCAAGCATTAACATGCGTAGAGTTGTATCGGCGGTTAATAGAACTTGAGGGAATATTTGTTATACCTTTAGCTCCTTGTTGGGTTTGACACTCTTACTTATGGAAAAGGATACAAACGATCCCCTACACTTGTGGGTTATCAGACACATGTCAATTTCTGGGGAGATGTCTTGTATCTTGGTCATCATAGAGACAAAACTCGGTATCTCTATCTACCGCCAAAGTGAAGTACATTGCTATCGGATCATGTTGTGCACAATTGCTATGGATGACACAAATTCTGAAGGACTATGGTATACATGTGAAACATGTTCCTTTGCTTTGTAACAATGAAAGTGCCATTAAAATTTCTCATAATCTTGTGCAAAATTCTCGAATTAAACATATTTGAGTTCATCACCAGTTCATTCGTGATCATGTTGGCAAAGGGGATATTAATCTTAAGAATGTTCGCACTAACAAACAATTGGCCGATATATTTACTAAGTCACTTGATGAGGAAGTGTTTTTTCACTTGAGTAGTGAGTTGAACATAATTGATGCTTCAAACTTGAGCTAGACTCACTCGGATGCATGCAAGGGCATGAGTTTACTTAACTATTGCATGATACACTTGATATGACACTATCATATACCTTGGAAATCTATGCTCCCTTGTATTGCATCGAACCTTTTGTAGGTACTTGGAAGAATTACACTCCACGAGATTTCCGTCAACTCATATCACAAGCAATCTTGTCATGGCGAAGTATCAATAGACCCTCTTTGATGATGGTGGAAGAAAACAACGCAAACTATATCACTGACAAATATTTGATAAAAAACCTCACTATTGTCATTTGGAAATATATTGTTCTTCCTTGCATGACTAACCTATGTAGGTGAGAAAGTACAAAACAAGAAAGATTTCTCCCAAATCAAGATGAACTTAATAAACCTTGATCATCCACAACAAGTTCACATACATGCCACATCATCAACATCACTCAAACGTATGTACTCATATCTTTGAAATAACTTTACTCCAAGTCATGGGATAAAGCAACTCAAGAAATATGACGACATTAAAATGCTTAAACGAAAAATGGTAACCCCATTTTGAGCTTAAAAATGAGTATGGCCTATGATCAAGTATTCTTGCTTGTCTCCTTACGTCAATATACTCTAATATAAGTGACCTAGTCACTGCCCAACATCTAGTTATAAGAATTGAATGGAGATTTTCTCTTTTGTTGCCTATTTGTCATCCCATTCAACTCCAACCTAGATGAAAATTCATTGCAAGTCTCTTGAAAAGTTTCTAGTGAAAGGTATCAAGTCTTTCTGAAAATTTTATTTGACAAAAATGAACAAGCACATTTATGCCAAATTTGTGTTTGCAATTTCAGACTATCCAAGCTGGGGAAATGAATCCCACTTATAATGTAGATATACGGCCAAGAGGTTCTTAGGCACCACTGATATGAACCTCTTTGTTTGCATCGATTTCTCCTAGATCCCTAAGATCATTTTCGGCTTTATCGATACACTTTGCCTTGGAGTCACCAGCTTGTTGCCATAACTTGTGTTTATTGCCATTTTCTTGACACCTTTAGTCTATGACCTCAATGACCCTTACTCCCTAGGATCCCTTACCCTCTGAACTTTTTTGGAAATTTATGCCAAAGGGGGACATATATCAAAGCTTAGGCTTATAAAAGGGGGAGAAATATGAAAGCTTCTGTCCCACGAGGAAATATCTATCAAGGGGGAGAGAGATAAGACCAAATTCATTCTATCATTTAAGGAGAGAGAAAATATGTTTTAAATTTGATTTCTTAAGTCTTAGACTTACCTCACCCTACCTACTCCCAATATCTACATGCTAAAATTCAGGGGGGGACTTACAAATTCTTACTCAAGGGATATAAATGCTCTTGGAGACATATCAATCTTAAGAAATACTATTTCTATATGTCTTCCATATCCTGCTATTGTTGGTTTATTTTGCATTTGGATGAGAAGAATACTCTTGTGTTATCTAACATTGTTTTCTCAAGTGTGTTCCTACTGTTAAAATGTTCAAGAACACCAAGGAAAGTATATGCATCATATCCTTGGTCAAGATGATCTCTTGTTTCTTACACATATTGTTTACAAGAGTGAGTCTTGAACATGGATACACCTCATTCACATATATTCGATGCATATAGCCAAGATGCACATGACTCATAATGTCCCTTCTACTATGTGTGTGTCCATGCATTCCAAAGAAACTATCCTTTGAAAGGATTGCACACATTTAGTGGGAGCTTGTATTAGTCATGTATACTTTAAAGCTGTCACATATTTCTACATATGTTAAATTGAAGCGTTGATTGTATGTTGTAATCAATTACCAAAAAGGAGGGGGCTAAAAGCACATATGCTCCCTTGGTGGTTTTGATAATTCATGACAACATACATTGTCTCTTGGACTAATAGGTCTATCTATGTTATTTCGGATGTAGTCCACATAGAGAGTTGGCAAAGGAATGTGAGGAGAATCACAAATCAAAAAATAAGAAGGAGAAGGAATAGTATTGGCCAAGCTTCAAGATACAAGACTCTAGATGTTTCTTTTATGTGAGAAATCACAATTGCCATGCTTAGAAACAAGGCCTATGGTTCATACTTTCACTAGTGCAATTTCTCTCAACAATACTAACATAGTTGAATCATATGTAAATCTCTCACGCGCGACAAAGAGTTACAAATAGCGAAGAACGAACGAAGAAATTATTGTAGGGTACGAAACCACCTCAAAGTTATTTTTTCTGATCAATCTTATGAGCTATCCCTATAAGTGTCACAAACAGCCCTAGAGTTCGTACTAAAATAACACCTTAAGATACACATCAACCAAAACCATAATGTCACCTAGATACTCCAGTGTCACCATAAGTACCCATGGGCTTGATTATACGATATGCATCACATAATTTTAGATTCGTCATCTTCAATCCAACACAAAGAACTTCAAAGAGTGACCCAAAGTGTCTACCGGAGATTCAAGAGGAAAACATGTGCCAACCCCTATGCATAGATTCCATACTGTCACGAAACCCGCAAGTTCATCACCAAAACATACATCAAGTGGATCAATAGAACATCCCATTATCACCGTGGATATCCCATCGCAATACATACATCAAGTGTTCTCAAATCCTTAAAGACTCAATCCGATAAGAAAACTTCAAAGGGAAAACTCAATTCATCACAAGAAGATAGAGAGGGGAAAACTCCATATGATTCATCTATATCAATAAAGCTCGCGGTACATCAAGATCGTGCCATCTCAAGAACACGAGAGAGAGATCCAACACATAGCTACTAGTACATACCCTCAACCCCGAGGTGAAGTACTCCCTCCTCGTCATGGAGACCACCGGGATGATGAAGATGGCCTCTGGTGATGGTTTCCTCCTTCGGCAGGGTGCCAGAATGAGCTCCTAATTGTTTTTTTGCAGCTATAGAGGCTTGTGGTAGTGGAACTCCCGATCTAGGTTTCTTTCTGGGGGTTTCTTGATTTATAGGAGCACTTGGCGTTGGAATCACGTCAAGGGGACTCCCGAGGGGGCCACAAGCCTGCTAGGCGCGACCGGGGGTGGTCGCGCCCTAGTGGCTTGTGGCTCCCTCGGGACTCTTCTCCGATATCTTTTTGCTCTAGTATTTTTTATATTTCCCAAAAATATTGTCCGTAAATTTTCAGCCCATTCCGAGAACTTTTATTTCTGCACAAAAACAATACCATAGTAGTTCTGCTGAAAACAACATCAGTCCGGGTTAGTTCTAATAAAATCATACGAAAATCATATAGAATTAATGTAAACATGGCATAAATACTTCATAAATTATAGATACGTTGGATACGTATCAGCATCCCCAAGCTTAATTCCTACTCGTCCTCGAGTAGGTAAATGATAAGCGAAATAATTTATGAAGTGTGAATGCTAGCATAGTCCATAAATTTGATCAATGATAGTTCCAAACACTTTTTCTAGCATGAATATATATCATAAATAGTAGCTCATCTCATAAAACTTCTCATGATGAAGTAGCAAGCTATTCACATGTTAAAGTATACCATAAAGGTTCTTGAAAACTAACAAACTATGCTTTCAGTCACCAAACAATTGCAATTCATCTTATTTTCAGGAAGGGCCTATGTAAGAGCTTTCATTTAGCAAATTCCACATACTCAACTATCATATAGTCTTCCATGATTGCTAACACTCAAAGCATATTTTTGGAGCAAATGGCATCTGTCGAACACAGAGAAAGATAGGGTCTTAAAGTTTCACCTCCCAACTTATTTATCATATAGATAATTTTCAACAATAATAATTCATGATCAAATATATGTGAATGGCCATATATGCTTGGATCTTTCCCCACCACATGATGCTTGCCAAGAGAAAAAGGCGTAATATAGGAAGTGGTGAAGATCACCATGACTCTTGTATAAAGGTAAGTACTAGAAAGTAAAAGATAGGCCCTTTGCAGAGGGAAGCATTGATTTGCAGAGGTGCCAAAGCTCGAGCTTTTAAAACAGAGATGAATAATATTTCGAGCGGTATGCTTTCATTTTCAACATAACAACCGAGAGATCTCGGTATCTTCCATGCAAGATATATTATAGGCAGTTCCCAAACGGAATGGTAAAGTTGTTACTCTCCCTCCAACAATCAATCACACCCCATGGCGAGCCTAATCCATGGGTACCGTCCATATAAACAACAATCCTGGGGGAGTTTTGTTTCACTATATTTTGATTTGATTTTTGAGCATGGGACTGGGCATCCCGAATACTAGCCACTTTCTCGTGAATGATAGTGAATCAACACATATCGTGAGAATAGCCCACCTAGCATGGAAGATACTAACAGCCCCTAGTCACTATATGAGCGGTTCGAGCATACAAAATAGAATATTATTTGAAGGTTTAGAGTTTGGGACATGCAAATTTACTTGGAACGGCAGGTAAATACCGCATATAGGTTGGTATGGTGGACTCATATGGAACAACTTTGGGTTTAAGGGTGTTTGGATTCACAAGTAGTATTTCTACTTGGTGCGGAAGTTTTGGCTAGTATGAGGTGGAAGCAAGCACCACATGTTGGAGGATCCATAACAATATAACTTCTATACAAATATACACAAGCATAACTCATTACATTGTCTTCCTTGTGGAACTTCAACTAATTTTCTCAAGTTTAAAAATAATTAATGTGTATTCACAATAATAGAAGATGTCCAAGATAGTATATTTATATGCGAATTCTCTCTTCCTTTAATAGTCTTTCATGAATTGTTCAAGTGATCAGTGCGGTGTTTGCTAACTTTCAATAAATTTTACCACCTATACTTCTTATATGTGAAGTAATTACTCCCCATGGGATAATCATATAAAACATATATTATTACAGATTTATGATATTCAATTCATTCAACCATTTACTCATAGGATATAAGTGAAGCACGAGAGTAAATGACAAAACTACTCCAAAACATATAAGTGAAGATCAATGAGTAGTCAAACAATTAAGTAGCTATGTGAGGAATTTCTGTCTCTCTCTCAATAAATATTTGCAGATCTGAGTATTTTATTTAAATATCAAGAAAAACAAAAATATCACTCCAAGAATAGCACACATCATGTGAACGAATAAAAATTTAGGCTCAACATAGGCTAACCGATAGTTGACGAAGAGAGGTGGGATGCATACCAACCCTAAGATGAGATGCTTGAGAGTTCTTGAAATATTTACTTGGGGTCACTTGGGTGTCCCCAAGATTGAGCTTTGGTATCTTCTTCAATCCTCTCATATCCTGGTTTCACCTATTCTCAAAAACTTCATCCACACAAAACTCAAAAAGAACTCGTGAGATAGGTTAGTACACATAAGAACAAATCAACTCTTCATGTACTGCCAAGACAAGTTGCACAATAATTTTAAAACATTAGGTATTGTATACTATCATTTCCACAATTTATATCTACCAATATAGGCTATGGAAACTATAGGATAAGTAGATAACAAAACTATGACAGCAATCTGTCCAAACAGAACAGTCTGTAGCAATTTATGAAAACAGTGTACTTATGTAACTCAAACACTTATGAAACTTTAGTACGGTCTACAACATTTATATGAAAATTCTTTGTAAAAATTTCAGAAACTTTCCACGTTCCTGTAAAATATGAAAATTCAAACACTATAGCAGAAGTTTCTGTTTTTACACAGCAAACATCAAACATGCAATGATAACATCCTAAAGGAAATTCTTGGAAATTTTTATTGAAAAACAAGATTATAAATAACACCTAACAGATAAAAAAATAAAATAAAAATCCAAGCAAAACTCATATTATGTGACGAGTTGAAATATAGCTCCAAGTGAGATATACCAATAGTGTTGAAGACGAAAGAGGGGATGTCGTCCGGGGCATCCCGAAGCTTAGACGCTTGAGTATTCCTTGAATATTACATTTGGGTGCCTTGGAAATACCCAATATTAGGTTCTTGTCACTCCTTATTCTCCTCATATCGGTGTCTCACCCAAAACTTGAAAACTTCAATCACACAAAACTTAACGGAACTTCGTGAGAAGGGTTAGTGTAGTAAAGATAAATCATTCACTTAGGTACTCTCAAGACAAGATTCATAATTACTTCCACATGATACCTAATGTATTACATCATTCCCAAAATTTATATTACTCAACATAAGCTATAGGAACACTTGAAACAAGCAAACTATGCATGCAAAACAGAATTTGTCGAAAACAGAACAGTCTGTAAAGATCTGAATAACCACCATACTTTATTGACTCTCGAAATTATAAAAAATTGTGAAAAGTCAAGGAATTTGCATATGAATGGTTTGTAAAAATTTCAGATTTTTTTACGCTCCAGTAAAATCAAATAATTCCTATACTGGACGGAGAACTTTCTGTTTTTGCACAAAATCAAACAAGCAAGTATCCACACTATCCCAAAGGCTTTACTTGGCACTTTATTGAAATAAAAGGCACAAAACATGATTAATACAGTAGCTTAATCATGTGAACACATAAAGAAAGAAAGTAAAAGTGTTGGGTTGTCTCCTAACAAGCGCTTATCTTTCATGCCTTTTATCTAGGCATGATGATTTCAATGATGCTCGTATACGAATAATAATTAAAACATGCAAAAGAACATCCTGAATGTCATGAAAAGCACAGTTAAGTCTAATCCACTTCCTATGCATATGTATTTTTTTGAGCAAAAAATTTATGGGAGCAAGAATCAACTAGCATAGGAAGGCAAAACAAGTATAATTTCAAAACCTTGAACACATGGAGAGGAAACTTGATATTATTGCAATTCCTACAAGCATATGTTCCTCCCTCATAATAATTTTTAGTAGCATCATGAAGTAATTTCACAATATAACCAACACATAAAGCATTCTTTTCATGATCTACAAGCATAGAAATTTTACTACTCTCCACACAAGAAAATTTCTTCTCATGACTAACAGTGGGAGTATCATAAAAGAATTGAATACTACAAATTGGTTCCACACTAAAAGAGTGATATTAAGTAAAAGGATATTCATAATTATGACAAGGATCATAATAGTAATCATCACTCTTTTTCATCGCATAAGTATCATCACAATAAGCATCATAATCAGGAGGCATGCAATCATTATAATAAATTTGATCATTTAAAGTAGGGGGAATAAAAAGATCATCTTCATTAAGCATAGCATCCCCAAGCTTGGGACAAACGTTAATTGCGGCAAATAAATTCTCAAACACATCATTTTCATCAAACATAGCATCCCCAAGCTTGTGGCTTTGTATATCATAAACATAATCACTCTCATCATTAATAGTATGGATAGCACCAATAGTGTAGCAATTATTATAATCATCTTCCAAGTTGGTGTCATAAATATTTTCAAGATTATAAGAAGTGTCATTATCTTCCCAATCATAATTATCACAATAAGCAATAGGCATAACAAAATCATCCTCAAGTGTATCATCTTCCACAACTATTTTTGCTTCATTCTCATGAGGCATATCAATAAGGGGAGCAACATTATTTGGGAGATATACCTCTTTACCTTTAGTTTTCCTTCTTTTCTTATTCTTCACCACATTATGTGTGGGTTTATTGAATTATCCAAGCTTCTTTTTGAAGAGGTTGGTTGAATAAAAAGCCCATCCCCGTTACGTGATTCATCATAAGAAAAAAATAGGAGGATATTGGGAAACATCTTACCCTTCATTAGTATTCTCTTCATCTTCTATTTGTTTTCTTGTCTATAAGTAATTGGAAACATAAGGATTCTGAAAGAAATTTACCATGCAAAACATATGGATTTCATTTAGATCAAAATCAATCATTTTCATGAGAGACCAAGCTGGAACATCCTTAGTTTTATGTTTCATTTCTTCATACCCCAAAAATAGACTAAGTTCATTATGATGCTCAAGGGTAATGAGGTTATCAAAAAATTTGGACACAATTCGATCATGAAATAATTCACATTGCAAACTAAAGTGACCACTTTCATTGCAAAGTTCACAAGGACGGCGAGAAATATTAAGTCTTTCAGCACAAACATATAGTCTCTCTTCCAACCATTTAGTTTATAAATACGTATGCCTCTTACAAAATCTATCTTCCCTTTTAGGCATGTCTTCACAAACTCTATGTGTCATGGGAACAAACACCTATGGGATCACGGGAACCCCTTTCGGCTCGGCAGGGGGCGAGCTGGCACAAAGACCCGGTCTGGTAAACGGCACACAGGGACTTTTTACCCAGGTTCGGGCCACACGGATGCGTAAAACCCTACTCCTACTTGGTTATATTGATCGTATTCTAGGGTTCAAGCTACAAGAGCGCCATGAACGGCCGCTACGTGAGCTTGGTAATCTCTAGGTTTCTAACCGTTGGGCTGTCCGGTTGTCTAACTACCCAACTATCTGATTGTCTAACCTTCCAAAAGTCCTCTTCTGTAATGCCCTGGGCCTACTTTTATACTTAAGGGGATCCGAACAGTGGCGTATAGTGTGCACACGGGATGCACAGTGCTGCTACAGTGTTATCGTACCTAACTCTGGTGAAGTAGGTCAAGAGCATTCAATGCACCGTCACGCGCCTCAGTCCGTCATTGGGACAGGACGGGGGCCCGTCCCATCGGCGCCGCTTAGCTACCTCCAACGTCGACGCCGCAACACATGTCCAGGTGAATCGACACCTGGCCTGTGTGCTTGCGGTGCTTGTCGGGGCCTTGCCTTGCTGGGTCTTTGCCTTGCCGGGGGCCTCACTTCGCCTGGGGGCTCTACAGCCCTCCCGGCAAGGTCTTGCTGGTAGTCTTGGGTCTTTTGTGATGGTGTTTGATAAATCTTCCCTGGGCCCTGCCGCCGGGGTGGCTACTACTGCCCGTGCATGAGTAAAGGGGCACTAGATGGTCCAAAAACACTAGTGCATCAACAGGAGCCCCCGGGCATGGGCCATACACGTCGCGAGGCGTTGTTGGTCTAGGCCCAACCAGTGCATGGGCACGCGTGGCAGGGCCTTGCACTTGTGGTCATTGCGCTCGATGCGCTTCCCCGTGATGCCCATTGAATGCGGGTAGTGGGAATACGTGTGCGGCACACCCATCGAGTTTTCAATTACTGTGTCAGGTCTTTTCCGCGACGCGCGCCGCATGCATGGCAAGGAGCTAGCAATGGGCACCCGTGATTTAAAGTCATAGAGAAAAGCCAGTAACTGCAGCACCATGGATTGGGGCGATGGGGCGATTATTGTTTGCCCCGTGATCGAGAGCGTCGCTATTGGAGGAGGTGGGCGGCGTCCTTTGGAGTGAGGGGACAGCCAGCTCCCGCGCTTCCTCCAATAAATTGGGGATAGCGGGGGCGGAGCTCATCCATCCTTCTTCCGCCCTTCGAGTGGAAAACTCCACAGTCCGTCTCCCCCCTCGCCTTCTCAATCTTCAGTCCGCGCCTGCCCATCGCCATGTACGGGGGAGGCGACCACCTTCCTCGGCTGCGAGGAGGAGCTCTCGCCTGGTTCATGCCGCCCTTCAGCCGCGAGGGCGTAGGGAGGCATGAGTTTGCATGGTGGAGAAGGAGTGAGGGGTCGTGCCCGCCATGAAGGCCGAGGTCGCGGGAGGTGAAGCGCTGCCCCACCCCCTCCCCCGACGCCAGGCATCTCCATCAAAGAGGAACATGCCGAGGGGATGGCTCTGGACTTCGTCCTCGAGCTGGGAGGGCCCCTCCGGAGCTATCTATGTCTCCCATGCCTCTTCGCCAGGGCGACGGAGGATGACAAGCCGCCCTTCCTGTGGTTGTGTATGGCGGGGTGTTGCAATGGCGCGAGGCGGGTGGACGTTGAGTACCCACCATGCCGCGTCATGTCCCTCAGGCATGGTTGGAAGACCTTCGCCCATGCCCACAATCTCCAGGTGGGGCACGTTCTTTGTTTCAAAATGGTGGGGGCCGACATGCTCTCCCTCAAGATTTATGGGAGCTCTGGAATCCGCCTCAGCTGCTGCGAAGAGAGCGCGAGCAGCGTCGAAAGCCTGTCCTCCGGCGAGAGAGACGGGGAGGACAGTGGTGAAGACAATGACGATGAGTCCGGTCTTCGGGCGGTCAAGTCGGAGCCCAAAGATTCGAGCTCGGACTGACCGCCGGTCACGCCATCATCGCCAGCCTCACGCCTCTCCCCCTCTCGGCAAGACAGTCTTGCCGGGGGTCCTCGTCCTGGGCGTTGCCTCATCTTCCAGCTGGATCTTCCGGTAGGCCCGCAGACTTTAGCTTCTGGGGTCCTCCCTCATTTCTGCCCGCCCTGACCCTCTCCTCCGTGCAATGCTGGTACAGGAGGGGCCAGGTTCTTGCCTACCCATCTGGCAGCCCTGCTCGTCCTTGCAGTGCTGGTCCAGAGGGGTCAGACCGGGCTTCTGCCAGGGGCCTCTCACCATACTTTTCTTGTTGTATCCCGCCTCTCCTTTCCATCTTTTTCTTCTTGTAATATCCCCTGGGGGAGAAAGTCAAATAAAGATGTACATAGAAAAAGGCGATATCTTATGTAAATTTCACCCCATTTTGAATGAATGCGTATTATCTTCCTTGTTAGACTATTCCTATGTGTGAAAAATTCCCTACGCCCTTTCTGGAAGAATCTTGTCGGCGTGTGTAGACCTACCGCAAGTGCTTTGAGGAACGGGTCCTTAGCGGCCTGCTAGCGGTGCCACTGCCGGCAAGACACCTTGGCGTCCTTGGCGCGGCCGTTCAAGGCGTCGGCCTTACTCAAAAATGGGAGAACAGCGCGAGCGCTGTCACTTGGATCGTTGAGCGGACTCGAAACGAAACAAGGAGTACGGCCGAAGCCACTTAAGCCGTTGAGCGGTTCCGAACGCAGTAAGGGCACATCCAATCGCAGCAACGTTCCCACGCGTGCAGGTTTTCCATACAGAAGTCGAAGTTGCTCAAGGAAAATAACTTTATGGCAAGGATTCACATGGGGTTTTCACAACTTATCTTTTTGTTGCCTTTCTCCTTCGGGCAAGTTTTTTTTGAGATGCCGCGCTCATAGTTATCCGTACCATCATCCCCCCATGGCAAGGCTGCACGCGAGGGGTCCTTCTGTCCTTTGAGAAAAGGAAAGAAGATAAAATATGGATATGGAATCTTGGCGGTCCATTAGTCCTTGTCGGGATTAAGTACAATGCAACACTTCAGATAAACATGCACATAAGTAAACATGAGAATCGAACAAGATTGCAGAACACTTATCTTTATTTATCTATGCACAGGGTTTGAGCCTGGCTTTGTACCAAGGATTACATGCTTCATCTACAAGACTTGTACAAAAGGTGCTCGCCGGGACTGGCCCGGCAACCGCGCCTCATGGGTAGAACTTTCGAAGAAGTTCGATGTTCCAGGAGTTGCTCACCGGAATGCCATCCTGAGTCTCCAGGCGGACTGCGCTGTGCCTAGTGACTCATACTACCCGATAAGGGCCTTCCCACTTTGGTGTCAACTTGTTTGGATTCTTGGCGAACTGAACTCGCCGAAGAACAAGGTCGCCTTCCTTAAGACTTCTGGCATTGACTTTGTGGCTATGGTAGCGGTGCAAAGCTGCTGGTAGCGTGCAGCTCTTATAGCATCCTAAAGATGGTCTTCCTCAAGGAGCGTCGCATCGTCTTGCCGCAACTGCTCTTGCTCGAGCTCATCATAAGCGAGCACTCGAGGAGATCCGTATATGACTTCCGTGGGGAGAACTGCCTTCGCCCCATAGACAAGGGACAAGGGTGTCTGCCCAGTAGCTCGATTTGGTGTCGTCCTGATTAACCAAAGAACTACCTGCAACTCATCAATCCAGTTCCTTTTGAACTTGTGCAGCCTATCAAAAGTTCTTTTCTTGAGACCTTGCAGCACTTCAACATTAGCCCTCTCCGCTTAACCGTTGCTACTTGGGTGGGCAACAGAAGCAAAACAGATTTTGCTACCAAGGTCTTGGACATACTACATGAAGGTGAGGCTCGTGAACTGTGTGCCGTTATCAGTGGTGATCCTGTTAGGAACACCAAAGTGGCAAACTAGTCCTTTAAAGAACTTGACGACAGACTGTGTTGTCACCTTTCTCACTGCTTCCACTTTCGGCCACTTTGTGAACTTGTCGATTGCCACGTACAAGTACTCAAAGCTCCCAGCTGCGCGGGGTAAGGGGCCCAAGATGTCGAGCCCCCAGACCGAAAATGGCCAGGAGAGAGGGATTGTTTGAAGGGCTTGTGCTAGTTGATGTAGTTTCTTCGAATGAAACTGGCATGCTTCACACTTGGTTACTAATGCAGTTGCATCCTGGAGGGCAGTGGGCCAAAAGAAACCTTGCCAGAATGCCTTTCCGGCAAGTGCTCTTGATCCTATGTGGGATCCACATATGCAAACATCTCCAGTCAATCCTCCCAAGAAATGCACTTGAGTTTCACGCCATTTGGTCTCTTTTTGTACAGGATGTTGTCTATGAACTAGTACATATGAGACCGGCAGGCTACTTTCTCTGCTTCCTCTTGTTCCTCGGGGAGTTCTCCTGTTTGAAGGAATTGGACGATGTGTTGTGCCCATGATGGAGCCTGGGGCTCGACAACAAGGACTAAAGGCGTATCCTCTGTCGGGGTAGCATTTGCCTCAACGACAAGGGCCTGAGGGCCCGCTGGAGTCTGCTGCGCCTTGGCAAGCTTGGCGGGAGCATATGCTTCCACGACAAGAGCCTGGGGCTCTGCTAGAGCACGGTGCTCACTAACAAGCCTGCCGTTCTCTTCGTCAACTTCCTCGTCGGCGGCTCTACGGAGCTCTGCCGGAAAATACTTGCCTGAACTTAACTTTCTTCTCTTCTCTTGTCTAGTCGATGGTGTCACGGAGGGTTGAGTTAGTTGGAGCACGAAAGTCCCTGGTTCCCTAGGTAACTTAAGGTCAGCACACTTTGACAAGCCATCGACAACATTGTTCTCTGCACGTGGAACGTGCTCCATTTGCAGGCTATCAAAACATTCTTCCAACTTCCTGACTTCATCTACATAAGCTTCCATCAATGGACTCTGGTAATCTTTGTTCACTTGCCTGACGACAAGTTGAGAATCACCCCTGACAATAAGTTTCTTGATCTCGAGGTCCGCTGCGATCTTGAGATCGGCAAGCAGCCCTTCATACTCAGTAGTGTTGTTCGTTGATCTCTCCCGGGGAAAGTGCATCTGGACCACATATCCGAGGTACTCTCCGGTGGGTGCGACAAGCAACACTCTGGGACTAGCGCCTTGCAGCGAGATAGCTCCATCAAAATACATGATCCATTCGCAATACATCTCCTTACCAGGGAGAGTTGACTCTGGAATCTCTTCATCGGGCGTTGGGGTCCATTCTGCAATGAACTCCACCAAGGCCCTGCTCTGAATGGTCGAAGTGCTTTCAAACTTAAGACCAAAGCTTGATAGTTCCAAAGCCCACTCCATAATCCTGTCGTTAGCTTCTGGGTTTCGCAATATCCACTGTAGCGGGAAGCGGGTGACAACAGTGATCTCATGTGCTTGGAAGTAATGGTGCAGCTTCCTTGAGGCCATAAGAAGGCAGAAGAGCAATTTTTGCACTCCAGAATACCTTGATCTAGCCCCCTGCAACAAGGAGCTGACAAAATAGACTGGTCGTTGCACCACTTTCTTCTTCTGGACTATCTCTGTCAACTGTGCAGATCCTTCTTTGCTGGCACCAGACCCTGCCGGGGAACATCCTCGCTCATCGCTTGGCGTCCCTGCCGTTTCTGCTGCTTCTTCGTCAACCTCTCTTTCAGCCACCAGTGCATCACTCACCACTTGATTCGTTGCCGCCAGGTACAACAGCAATGGCCCTTGTGGTTTTGGCGCAACTAGGACTGGCGGAGAGAAAAGGTACTTCTTCAAATCCTGCAGCGCTGCCTTCGCTTCTAGAGTCCATTTCATTGGACATGCCTTCTTCAAGATTTTGAAAAAGGGGAGGGAATGCTCAGCAGATTTTGAGATGAACTTACTCAGAGCAGCAACACAACCGGCAAGGCGTCGCACGTCCTTGACTCGTCTTGGTGCCTCAATTTGCTCAATTTCCTTGATCTTGTCGGGATTTGCTTTGATTCCTCGTTGAGACACAAAGAACCCAAGAAGCTTGCCGGATGGGACGTCGAACACACATTTCTCGGGGCTGAGCTTCATGTTGATCTTGCACAGATTTGCAATTGTTTCTTCTAAGTCTGATATGAGCGTATCCTTGTCCTTGGTTTTGACCACTATATTGTCCATATATGCCTCCATATTTCTATACAGCTGGGGCTCAAAACCAATCTAGACTACTCTTGCAAAGGTAGAACCAGCGCTTTTCAACCCGAAAGGCATACGCAAAAAGAAGTACGTACCACATGGGGTGATGAACGCGATCTTCTCTTTGTCTTCCTTGGCCGTAAAGATCTTATGATAACCGGAATAGGCGTCAAGGAAGACAATAAGTCACAGCCAGCAGTGGAGTCCACAATCTGGTCCGCAGCAAGGGAAAAGGAACCTTGGGGCAGGCTTTGTTGATGTCTATGAAATCAATGCATAGCCTCCACTTCCCATTCTCCTTGTGCACTACGGCTGGATTGGCCAACCATGTAGGGTGGAGTGCTCCTATGATCAGGCCAGCTGCCTCTAACTTCTTGATTTCTTCGGCAATAAATAGTTGCCGCTCCAAAGCTTGCTTCCGAACCTTCTGCTTGACGGGTCACGCGTGTGGACAGATGGCAAGGTGGTGCTCGATCACCTTCTTGGGAACGCTGGGGATATCAGATGGTTGCCATGCAAAGACATCGACATTCACCCGCAAGAAGGCGACGAGCGCGCTTTCCTATTTGTTGTCAAGGGTGGAACTTATGGTGAAAGTTCCCCCCATGCCATCCTCCTTGGCATGCACCTTCTTTGTCTCTCGTGGGGCAGCCTTGGACTTATTGCTCTTGTCGGTGGAGCTCTCTGGCACATCGTCAATGGGAGCACAGCACCCCAAGGGGGCACGCTTGTCGGAATGTGCGCTAGAGGCCTTACCGGTCTTCTTCCCCCCGTGAGCTTCAGCGGTAGGAGCAAGTGCCCTGGTGGCAGGTGCTACAGCTGCCCCCCGATAGAGTTTGTCGGTGTAGATAAGCATGCTTTTCTTGTTGGAGTTGATGGTAATGACGCTCATTGGTCCGGGCATCTTCAGCATGTTGTAAGCGAAGTGGGTGGCCGCCATGAACTTGGCCAGTACCGGACAGCCGAGAATGCCGTTGTATGGCAGCGAGATCTCGGCAACATCAAAAACAATCTTCTCCGTTCTGAAACTGATGTCGCTGCCAAATGTCACCGGGAGCGTGACCTTGCCTTTCGGCCGAGTCCTTCCCGAGTTGACCCCTTGGAAAGCGCCTGTCGGCTCGAGATCTTCGTCAGGAATCTGCAGCCTCTGAATGACATCGGGCGAGATCAGGTTTAGGCTGGCCCCATTGTCGACTAACATCTTCGTCACCTTGAGGTTGCGGCTTATTGGTGAGACCAACAATGGCTCGCACCCGACCGCAGCTATGCGACCAGGGTGGTCCTCGGCATCGAAGATGATAGGAGTGTTGGACCATTTCAGAGGTTTCTGTGTGCCGATAGAGGGCTCTGCCGCATGAACCTCGCGCGCTCATTGTTTAAGTTGGTGCTGAGAGGAATACGACGAGGCTCCTCCTTCTATGCACATCATCTTCGTAGCCTTCTGAAACTCATGCTCACTGGACTCGTCGTCCTCTCCGACATCATCATCATCTCCTTCTTGCTAGTTGCGACCACGGGTTGGCCGATCTTTCTATTGCTTGGGCTTGCTGTGGCGACCTCCTCGGCCAACACACTTCTTGCCGGACCCCTTAGCACCATCCTGACCTTTCTTCTTGTCGCACCTTTCATATTCGGCCCTCTGCTTCTCGGCAAGCTGCTCAACTTGCTGGCAGTCTTGGAGGTCATGGCCTTTGGTGCAATGGATCTTGCAATACTACTTGTCGGAGTCTTCTGGCTTGCCAGCAGCCGCTAGGGCGTGGCAGGAGGCGCACCCGGCAACATCGTTGCCGGGGTCGTCGACCTTGCCTTTCTTGGCGGCACCGGGGTTGCCGGATCCCTCGATGGCAAGCACGCTCTTGTTCCGTCGCCGGCCCTTCTTTGCCGGTGTAGCGGTGTCTTCATCTTCAGAGTTGATCTCTGTGCTAGCGTCTTCGCTGGGGAGCCTCCTCCCTTCTTCAGCCCGAGCGCACTTGTGTGCCAAAGCATAAAGCTCAGCGACGTCCCTGGCTCTATTCATCGCCAGCTCTTCCCACATCCTGTGGTTGCGCATGTTCTAATGTAACGCGCTGATAACAACAGCAAGGTGAACGTGTGGGGTGTTGTGGTGCACGTGGCTAAACCTCTGGATGTACTTGCGCAGAGTTTTGCCTTCCTTCCGGGGGATGATGTGTAGTTTGATCTCCTGGCCAGGAGCTTGAGGAACTTCGGTAAAGGCGCCAATGAACTCGTGACACAAGTCCGCCCAAGAAGTGATGGACCCCTCTGGCAAGTGCATTAGCCATGACCTAACGTTGGGCTTAAGCACCAACGGGAAGTAGTTGGATAATATCTTGTCATCGTGGCCCCCGGCAGCCTGCATCGCAATGGTCTAGACGCTCAGGAACTCTAACGGATGGGTCTTGCCGTCATACTTCTCCGGGACTTCTGGTTTGAACGTGCGGGAGTTGGGCCACTGGACTTGCTGCAGCTCATGGGTAAACGCTGGATAGCCCACCTTGTAAGGTAGGCTAACAGGGTACCCCGACGCGGACTTGTCTACAGTGGGCCCCGCGCGTCTGTCTGATTGGAGGCGCACTTCTCGTCTACAGTTCGTCAATGGGACGGGACACTGTAGACATGCATCCAGGTGAATCGACACCTGGCCTGTGTGCTGGCGGTGCTTGATGGGGACTTGCCTTGCCATGGGCCTCACTTCGCCTGGGGCCTCTACAGTCATCCCGACAAGGTCTTGCCGGTAGTCTTGGGTCTTCAGTGCCGGTGTTTGATAAATCTTCGCTAGGCCCTGCCGTCGGGGTGGCTACTACTACCCGTGCACGAGTAAAGGGGCACTTGATGGCCCAAAAACTCAAGTGCACCGACACTATCCACTGCACAAAAATTGACATGCTTATAAGAAATATTTTTATCATGACTAATGCAGTCATCATTAGTACTATGGAGATTCAAAGAATTCATGCTAACAACATTTCAATCATGCTCATCACTCAAAGATTTAGTGCCAAACATTTTAATACCTTCTTCTAGAATACTTGAGCGCAATTTTCCTTTCCATCATCTCCACGAAAGACATTAAAAAGATGAAGCATATGAGGCAACCTCAATTCCATTTTTGTAGTTTTCTTTTATAAAAACAAACTAGTGAATAAACAAGAAATTAAAAGATTCAATTTTAATATCTAAAGATATACCTTCAAGCACTCACCTCCCCGGCAATGGAACCAGAAAAGAGCTTGATGTCTACTATGCAACCTTCTTCTTGTAGACTCGTGTTGGGCCTCCAAGCGTAGAGTTTGACAGTAGCAATTTCCCCTCAAGTGGATGACCTAAGGTTTATCAATCTGTGGGAGGTGTAGGATGAAGATGGTCTCTCTCGAACAACCCTGCATCCAAATAAAAAAGAGTCTCTTGTGTCCCTAGCACGCCCAGTACAATGGTAAATTGTATAGGTGCACTAGTTCGGCGAAGAGATGGTGATACAAGTGTAATATGGATGGTAGATATAGGTTGTTGCAATCTGAAAATATCAAAACAACAAGGTAACTAATGATAAAAGTGAGCACAAATGGTATTGCAATGCTTAGAAACAAGGCCTAGGGTTCATACTTTCACTAGTGCAATTTCTCTCAACAATACTAACATAGTTGAATCGTTTGTAAATTTCCCACGCGCGACAAAGAGTTCACTCCACTAGTAGAAGACAGGGCTTCGGTCCAGGATTGAAAAGCCATTAATCCTGGTTCACTCACGAACCGGGACCCATGGCGGCATCGGTCCCGGTTCGTGAGGCCAGGGCGTCAACGGGAACTCGTGGGCCATTGGTCCCGGTTCGTCTGACCCCTTTGGTCCCGGTTCCAGCCACGAAATGGGACCAATGGTCCTTGCTCCTGGCCCACAATCATTGGCCCCGGTTTGTGGCAGGAACCAGGACCAAATGGGGTCCTTTAGTCCCGTTTCCATCCACAAACCGATACCAAAGGTTGGCCTATATATACCCCCCCTGCGTGACTAGACCAGTGCACTGCTCTGTTTTTTTGGCCTGCCATGTGAGAGCTTTGTGGTGCTCTAGCTCACCTCCTATGCACATAAGGTGTTCGATGAAATCCCCAAGCCACAATTAAGCTTTCTCCTCTCGAAGCTCCTTGTCCAAGCTCCATTTTCCTCAAGATTTGTCTAGGTTTGGCGGTCCATCCTGTCCCGTCCCCGTGCTCACCGCCGTTGATTGCCCGCGCCCATCTCGGCGCCGGTAGCACCGTGGTTAGCCTCTTCTTCTTATCTTATTTTTAAAATAAAAAAGTTCTTACTTGTATTATATAGATAGATAGTTGTGTAATTTTCGTACTTTTATTATTGTTTGTTATTATATAGTGCGATGGTTTTGGTATCCGCCTCCGTCGGCCCTCGTCCTGTCTATTAATACACTTTATTATATAATGCACGCAGACGAACCAGCAATGGATGTACGGTGACTGATGCACCTCCAAGTATATTAAGGGTCTGCATAATTTTCTCGAAGCGGCTGAGGCAAACAAGCAGAATGGTTTTATGCATTGTCCATGTACTGTCTGTGAGAATACGAAGGCTTTCTCCAACTCTAAAACCCTATACTTCCACCTGCTTGAGAAGGGTCTTATGCCACACTGGCATATTTGGACCAAGCACGGAGAAAGAGGGGTTATGATGGAAGACAACGAAGCAGAAGAGGATGATGACAATTATGTGACTCGTGAATATGGTGATGCTGCAACAGGGAAAGATGGAGATCAAGAGGAACCAGACGATGTGCCCGATGATGATTTTCACTGGGTCACTGTTGATGCAAAGAGACAATGCGAAGTGAAAAGGAGAAGTTGAAGTTCAATCGCATGTTAGAGGATCACAAAAAAGGGTTGTACGCCAATTGCGAAGATGGCAACACAAAGCTCGGTACCACACTGTAATTGTTGGAGTGGAAGGAGGAGAATGGTATACCTGACAAAGGATCTGAGAAGCTACTGAAAATATTGAAGAAGAAGCTTCCAAAGGATAATGAATTGACCAATAGTACGAACGCAGCAAAGAAGGTTGTATGCCCTCTAGGATTGGAGGAGCAGAAGATACATGCATGCCCTAATGACTGCATCCTCTACTGTGGTGCATACTAGGATTTGAATGCATCCCCCGTATGCGGTGCATTGCGGTATAAGATCAGACGAGATGACCCTGGTGATGTTGACGGCGAGCGCCCTAGGAAAAGGGTTCCATCCAAGGTGATGTGGTATGCTCCTATAATACCATAGTTGAAACGTCTATTCAGAAACAAAGAGCATGCCAAGTCGATGCGATGGCACAAATAGGACCGAAAGAAAGACGGGGAGTTGAGAGCACCCGCTGACGAGTCGCAGTGGAGAAAGATCAAGAGAAAGTTGAGCGACTTTACAGTTGAGCCAAGGAACGTATGGTTTGGTTTAAGTGCAGATGGCGTTAATCCTTTTGGGGATCAGAGCAGCAAGCATATCACTTGGCCTGTGACTCTATGTATGTATAACCTTCCTCCTTGGTTGTGCATGAAGCGGAAGTTCATTATGATGCCGATGCTCATCCAAGGACCTAGAAAACCCGGCAATGACATTGATGTGTACCTAAGGCCATTAGTTGATGAGCTTTTATAACTATGGAATGGAAGAGGTGTACGTGTGTGGGATGAGGAAGAACAGGAGGAATTTGACCTACATGTGTTGCTGTTTGTAACAATCAATGATTGGCCTGCTCTCAGTACCTTTCAGGACAGACAAACAAGGGATACCACGCATGCACACACTGTTTAGATGACACCAACAGTATATATTTGGACAAATACAGGAAGAATGTGTAACCAGGGCATCGTCGATTTCTTCCGATGAACCACCAATGTCGGAAGAAAGGAAAGCATTTCAAAGGTGAGGCAGATCACTAGAAGAAGCCCGCCCTCCGTACTGGTGATCACATACTTGATATGGTCAATGATTTAAAAGTAATCTTTGGAAAGGGTCATGGCGGACTATTTGTTCTGACTCACGATGCAGGACGCGCACCCATGTGGAAGAAGAAATCTATATTTTGGGACCTACCCTATTGGAAAGACCTAGAGGTCCGCTCTACAATCGATGTGATGCACGTGACGAAGAATCTTTGTGTGAACCTGCTAGGATTCTTGGGCATGTATGGGAAGACAAATCATACACCGAAGGCACGGGAGGAACAACAACATATGCATAGAGAAGACACTATGGATCCAAAGCAGTTTCAGGGTCATGCCAGCTACGCTCTTACCAAAGAAGAGAAGGAAATCTTCTTCGAATGCCTGCTCAGTATGAAGGTCCCGTCTGGCTTCTCGACGAACATAAAGGGAATAATAAATGTGGCAGAGAAAAAGTTCCAGAACCTAAAGTCTCATCACTGTCACGTGATTATGACACAACTGTTTCCGGTTGCATTGAGGGGGCTTCTACCGGAAAACGTGTGATTAGCCATTGTGAAGCTATGTGCATTCCTCAATGCAATCTCTCAGGAGGTGATCGATCCAGAAATCCTGCCAAGGTTAAGGCGTGATTTTGTGCAATGTCTTGTTAGTTTCGAGCTGGTGTTCCTACCATCCTTCTTCAATATCATGACGCATGTGCTAGTTCATCTAGTCAACGAGATTGTCGTTCTGGGCCCTGTATTTCTACACAATATGTTCCCCTTTGAGAAGTTTATGGGAGTCTTAAAGAAATATGTTCATAAACACGCTAGGCCAGAAGGAAGCATCTCAATGGGCCATCAAATAGAGGATGTCATTGGGTTCTGTGTTGACTTCATTCATGACCTTAAGAATATTGGTCTCCCTCAATCACAGTATGAGGGGAGACTGACTGGAAAAGGCACGCTAGGAGCGGACTCAATAATATGTAGGGACGGGCATTCTTGGTCTCGAGCACACTACACTGTTCTACAGAATTCTACCTTGGTGACTCCGTATGTCGATGAACAAAAGAATATTCTACGCTCCAAACACCCTGAGCAGTGTGACGACTGGATTACATGTGAACACATCAGGACTTTCGGCAGTTGGTTGCAAACACGTCTCATGTGTGACAACACTGTTTCTGATGAGTTGTACTCATTTTCTAGGGGACCATCTTCGACTATATTGACTTACAAAGGGTACGAGATAAATGGGAATGCATTTTACACGATCGCCCAAGATCAAAAGAGCACCAAACAAAATAGTGGTGTTCGCTTTGATGCAGCAACCAAGAGGGGAAAGGACACATATTATGGTTACATAGTGGACATATGGGAAGTTGACTATGGACATGATTTTAAGGTCCCTTTGTTTTAGTGCAAATGGGTCAATCTCTCAGGAGGCAGGGTACAGGTAGCCCCACAGTATGGAATGACAATAGTGGATCAAAACAATCTTGGGTACACACATGAACCATTCGTCCTTGACAATGATGTGGCGCAGGTTTTCTATGTGAAGGACATGTCTACCAAACCGAGAAAAAGAAAAGATAAGGAAGCGAATACATCATACAATGAGCCAAAACGCCGCATAGTTCTTTCAGGAAAAAGAGACATCGTGGGATTGGAGGGCAAGATGGACATGTTTGAAGAATATGAAAAGTTTCATGAAATTCCCTCCTTCAGAGTCAAGGTTGACCTAAGTACCCTGTTAAACGATGAAGATTATCCATGGTTACGGCGCAATAAGCAAAGGACACAAGCGAATAAAAAGTGAAGACTTTCTCTCCACAACTATTATGATGATGCCTTTGATCGACAATATCACTACAGTTACATGAGTTCAAAAAAATGAAATCCCTTTGTAACTGATGAGATTTGTATACGAAGTGCATCCAGTTTTTTCTGTAACCCTCTAATCTTTTTAGCAGATGCTATGTGGGTGAAATGATGATACCATGCCAACTTTCATCCTATTCAGAGTTCATTTGTAGTGCTTTTCAATTTCATGGTCATTTAGCTCAAAATAATAAGTAAATGCATGAAAAATACCAAATGAAGCTAGAAAGGGTTGAAAATTGACGATGTGGCTTTGAATGGTGCATTTTGAACACACAAAAATTCTAGAGTTTAAATAAGTTCAAAAAAATGAAATCCATTTATAATAGATGAGTTTTCGTCCGAAACCGTCATACTTCGAAAGAGATTGTCCGTTTTGTACACGAAGTGCATCCAGTTTTTGCCGTAACCCTCTCAACTTTTTAGCACATGCTATGTAGGTGAAATGATGATATCATGTCAACTTTCAACCTTTTCAGAGTTCTTTTGTAGTGCTTTTCAATTTCATGGTCATTTACCTCAAAAAAGTCAGTAAATGCATGAAAAATACCAAATGAAGCCAGAAAGGGTTGAAAATTGATGATGTGGCTTTGAATGGTGCATTTTGAACACACAAAAAGTCTGGAGTTCAAATAAGTTCAAAAAAAATGAAATCCCTTTGTAACGGATGAGTTTTCGTCCGAAACCCTGATACTTCGACAGAGATTGTCCGTTTTGAACATGAAGTGCATCCAGTTTTTGAACTTTTTAGCACATGATATGTGGGTGAAATGATCATACCATGCCAACTTTCAACCTTTTCAGAGTCCATTTGTAGTGCTTTTCAATTTCACGGTCATTTAGGTCAAAGAATGAACTAAAAAGCTTTTAATAAAACTCTAATAGCAAAAGGAATCAACTAAAAAGCTTTTATAAACCTCTAGTATTTTTGGAACTAAAATTATATAAAATTTATGCAACTTTTATTATCAAAGTATATTTTGTTCGAAACATTAATAGCAAAACGAATTTTTATAAAGAATTTTTTTGTTAGAAACTTTAATAGCAACTAAAATAACCAAATCTGTTTTTGATTCAAACAGACATTGAAAATAACCTAAAACTTACCAAATAGCAGGAAAAAGAATCACTCAAAAATCTATTTTTTAGTAAAGTTATGCACAAACTAGTGGCTCACACAAATTTTAAAAAATTCAAATTTAAACTATTCAAATTTGAAAATTAATGGCACTAAGAGAAAGTTTATAATTTTTGTGACCAAAAAGCAAAAAAGAATCACTGGAAAACAGTAAATAGGAACAAAATAAAATAAATAAAGCAAAAAACAAAACAAAAAATGGTTTAAAAATCCACCTACTAGGCCACTACGACATGAATACGACTAGAAACCCAACCAGTTTGTTGGGCCAGGATTCAGACCTGTAGAAGGCCGAGTAGGCCCACAGGAAGTGACAGTGTAGGCCCGAAAGCCTACAGTTGAGAGGAGCTCGGGAGGGTGTCTGCAGCAGCGCTTATAAACCACTCCCGAGCTCCCTCGGCTAGCGAGGTGGGACTAAAAATTTGCCCCCGGGCAGAACCACCCCTTGGTCCCGGTTTGTGGCACAAACCGGGACCAATGCCCCTTTCGTCCCAGTTGGTGCCACCAACCGGGACCAAAGGTCCCTATTTCCCGCCCTTTGGGCTGTCGAAAACTGACCTTTGGTCCCGATTTGTGGCACCAACCGGGACCAAAGGTCCCTGTTTCTCGCCCTTTGGGCTGCCAAAAACTGATTTTTGGTCCTGGTTGGTGGCACCAACTGGGACTAAAGGTGGTCATTGGTCCCGGTTTGTGCCACCAACCGGGATCAATAGCCTGGCTATATAAGCCAACACTTAGGAAATTTTTGCCTCAGTTTCTTCGCGCTCTCTTCATGCTCTCCGCCAGGCTGCCCCAACGTCGTTGCCGCACCCCTACCATGTCGTCGCTGTTTCCATTGCCATCACCATCGCCATCGCTGCCCCCGAGCCCGCGTGCTGTCGCTCCTCCCGAGCCCTCAACGCGCCCCTGCCTCGCCGTCGCCGTTGCCGTCGCCATCGCCGTCATCGTCGCCGCCCCTGTCGTGGTTTTGTCACGGCATATGTCCGAGGACTTAGATTCGAGGCCATCACTAAGGTGATGGACTCAAAGGGGTTGATCGGGACGAAGGACACGAGTTTACCCAGGTTCGGCCCCTCAAGTAGAGGTAAAAGCCTACGTCCTGCTTGTGCTTGTATTGCTTGGGATCTCGATTACAAGGGAGCGGAACGCTTGACCTAGCTCTTGATTAGTTAGTTCCTGTCTAAGTCGCCCCGGGTCTCGTCTTTATATAGGAGGTCAAGACCACGGGTCATACAAGTCGTAACCGACTCTCACAACGTGTCCGAGTCTATCTCTACATTGTCTTGCCTTGCTAAGCAAGCTGTCTCCAAGCGGCTCTCCCACCCGGGTCTTCATACCTTCTCCGTCCGGGCCATGTCTTGGCCTATCTTGGCAAGCCGCCCAACATCTTGGGCTTGAGTCTTCAAGGCCCATCCTCGGTCTGGTGTATGAGCCGCCAGGTGTGTCCCAGAGCCTCTAGGGTGGGTCTCACCGCAGGGTTATATCCGCAACATTAGGCCCCAGGTTGATTTGAGCTTGCTCATTTCAGCCTCCTTCTTAACTGACGGCGAGTCTCGCTTATGTCACCTACAAGTAAGAAAAAATGACCTGCTGTGACGTCATATCAAATATGTCAGAAAGATCCTATGACAACCACAATGAATCTTTCCCTTATTAAATGGACGGCCCGAGAATCAAGGTGTCCGCCTCGGTCAATCAATATTCGTCGCCTGGATTCTCGCGCTCATTTCCACCTTTTGCCTATTAAATAGGACTGCGAGGAGCGGATTTCATTTCCTTCTCCACTCCGCACTTCTTCTTCCTCCCAATGCCACCGCTCCGGCGTATCTTGCTTCGGCGAAACCTCCACACCGATGTCGCGCTAGGCCGCTGCATCGACCTGATCGTACTAGAGATTCCCCTGCATCCGTCCCAACCCTTGCGGTAAGTTCTTCTCCTTCCATAGATCCGAAGTTTCGGTAGGGTTTCATGGAGTCCTCAGCCCGCCTAGAACAAGAGCTTCTTCGCAAAGGTAGATAATGCCTTCATCAGTGGACAATATATTGCCTCCCTTTCCATTGCGGCGCACCGTAGGAGAATGACAATAGCACTGTATGGATCTGTAGTTGCTCCATTCTCTATCTTCACGAACGTCACTGGTTCGATTGTTCATCATGTTGGGGAACGTCGCATGGGAAACAAAAAATATCCTACGTTCACGCAAGACCTATCCATGGTGATGAGCATCTATGAGAGGGAGAGTGGGTCTACATACCCTTGTAGATCCCTAAGAGGGAAGCGTTAAGAAACACGGTTGGTGTAGTCGAACGTCTTCACGATCCAAATCGCTGAGCTTCCCACGATCCAATCACGATCCGTCCCGATCAAGCACCGAACGGACGGCACCTCCGCGTTCAGCACACGTACAACTTGATGATGATCTCTGCCTTCTTGATACGGCAAGAGGGAGCGGAGAGGTAGACGATTTCTCCGGCAGCGTGGCGGCACCATGGCGATGGTGGTGGAGCAATTCCTGCAGGGCTTCGCCCAAGCACTGCAGAAAACCGATCTAGAGGAGAAACTATGCACTAGAGGAACGGGTAGCACGTGGCTGAAAATCTAGTGCAAAAACCCTAAAACCTCTAATATATATAAGAGGAGGAGAGGAGGAGGCTTGGCCCAAGGGCCAAGCCATCTAGGCGTCGGCCAAACCAAGAGGAGAGGAGGATTCCTCCTCCAATTCTAGTAGGACTACGACTCCTCCTTATTTTGGCATTTTTGCCTTTTTCCACCTTTATTCTCTTTGGGCTTTTCTTCCCATCCGCATGGGCCTTGTGTGGGACTTCCACCAGACCACTAAGGGCTGGTATTCACTCTCCCACAACCCATGTAGCCTCTTGGGTCAAAAAGCCCCTCCTGATGGTCTCCCGGTACACTACCAGCACTCCCGGTACACTACCGATGAGCCCGAAACTTTTCCAGTGACCAAAATAGGACTTCCTATATATCAATATTTACCTATGGACCATTCCGGAGATCCTCGTGACGTCCGGGATCTCATCCGTGACTCCGAACAACCTTCGGTCACGACCATACATAACTCTATTCTACCAAAATGTCACCAAACCTTAAGTGTGCAGACCCTGCGGGTTTGAGAACTATGTAGACATGACCGAGACTCCTCTATGGTCAATAAAAAATATCGGGTCCTAGATGCCCAGATTGGTTCCTACACATTCTACAAAGATCTTTATCGGGTGAACCTCTATGTCAAGGATTCAGTAAATCCCGTATGATGTTCCCTTTGTTCTTCGGTATGTTACTTGCCCCGAGATTCGATCATCGGTATCTCCATACGTAGTTCAACCTCGTTACCAGAAAGTCTCTTTACTCATTCCGTAATACAAGATCTCGTGATTAAAACTTAGTTACATTGCTTGCAAGGCTTATTATGATGTTGTATTACCGAGTGGGCCCTAAGATACCTCTCCGTCACACGGAGTAACAAATCCCACTCTTGATCCATGCCAACCCAACAGACACCCTCGGAGATACCTGTAGAGCACCTTTATAGTCACCCAGTTACATTGCGACGTTTGATACACACAAGACACTCTTCCGATGTCCATGAGTTGCATGATCTTATGGTCATAGAAACATATACCTGAGATTCAGAAAATAGTACAATAAACTAACACGATCATATGCTACGTTTGTAGTTTGGGTCTTGTCCATCACATCATTCTCCTAATGATGTGATCCCGTTATCAAATGACATCACATGTCAATGGCTAGGAAATCTTGACTATCTTTTACCAACGAGCTAGTTCCCTAGAGGCATACAAGGGACAAAGTGTTGTCTATTTACCCACACATGTAATGTGTTTCCAATCAATACAATTATAGCATGGATAATAAATGATTATCATGAACAAGGAAATATAATAATAAACACTTTATTTATTGCCCCTAGGGCATATTTCCAATAGTCTCCCACTTGCACTAGAGTCAATAATATAGTTCACATCACTATGTGATTTACATTGTAATGAATCGAACACCGATGCAATGCTGGTGTTGATCATGTTTAGCCCTTGGAAGAGGTTTAGTCAATGGGTCTACAACTTTCAGATCCGTGTGCACTTTGCAAATATTTATGTCCTTTTCCTCGATGTAATCACAGATGGAGTTGAAGCGTCGCTTTATGTGTCTGGTCCTCTTGTGAAACCTTGGTTCCTTGGCTAGAGCAATGGCACCAGTGTTGTCACAGAACAGGTTCATTGGATTCAGTGCACTGCGCACTACTCCAAGATCTGTCATGAACTGCTTCATCCACACACCTTCCTTCGCTGGCTCGGAGGTTGCGATGTACTCCGCTTCGCACGTAGAATAGGCTACCACGCTTTGCTTGGAACTGCACCAGCTTACCGCTCCCCCGTTGAGAATAAATACGTATTCGGTTTGTGACTTAGAGTCATCCGGATCAGTGTCAAAGCTTGCATCGATGTAACCCTTTACGACGAGCTCTTCATCACCTCCATAAACGAGAAACATTTCCTTAGTCCTTTTAAGGTACTTAAGGATATTCTTGACCGCTGCCCAGTGCTCCATTCCAAGATCAATTTGAAACCTTCCGGCCATACTTACGGCAAGGCTGACATCGGGTCTTGTGCACATCATTGCATACATGATAGAGCCTATGGCTGAAGCATAGGGGATGACACTCATCTTTTCTCTCTCTTCTGCAGTCACTAGGAATTGAGTCTTACTCAACTTCACACCTTGTAACACAGGTAAGAACCCCTTCTTGGACTGATCCATTTTGAACTTCTTCAAAACTTTATCAAGGTATGTGCTTTGTGAAAGTGCTATTAAGCATCTCGATCTATCTCTATAGATCTTAATGCCTAATATGAAAGCAGCTTCTCCTAGGTCCTTCATTGAAAAACTCTTGTTCAAATATTCCTTCACGCTTTCCAGCATTTTTATATTGTTTCCAATCAGCAATATGTCATCCACATATAATATTAGAAACGCTATAGAGCTCCCACTCACTTTCTTGTAAATACAAGCTTCTCCATAAACTTGTATGAACTCAAACGCTTTGATCACCTCATCAAAGCACTTATTCCAACTCCAAGATGCTTGCACCAGCCCATAAATGGATCGCTGGAGTTTGCAAACTTTGTCAGCATTCTCCGGATCGAAAAACCTTCTAGTTGCATCATATACAACTCTTCCTCAAGGAAACCGTTAAGGAACGCTGTTTCGACATCCATCTGCCAAATTTCATAGTCGAAATAAGCAGCTATTGCCAACATAATTTTGACAGACTTAAGCATCGCTACGGGTGAGAAGGTCTCATCGTAGTCAACTCCTTGAACTTGTGAAAAACCCTTTGCCACAAGTCGAGCTTTATAGATGGTGACATTACCGTCCGTGTCTGTCTTCTTCTTAAAGATCTGTTTGTTCTGAATGGCCTTTTGCCCTTCAGGTAATACTTCCAAAGTCCATACTTTGTTTTCATACATGGATCCCATCTCAGATTTCATGGCCTCTAACCATTTCTCAAAATCCAGGCCCATCACCGCTCCTCCATAGCTCGTAGGTTCATTGTTGGACAACAACATGACCTCCAAGACAGGGTTGCCGTACCACTCAGGAGTAGTACGCGCCCTTGTCGACCTACGAGGTTCAATAGCAGCTTGATCCGAAGCTTCATGATCATCATTAACTTCCTCTTCAACCGTCGTAGGTTCCACAGAAACATCTTTCTGCGCCGCACTACTTTCTGGTTGAAGTAAAGGTTCAATAACCTCATCAAGCTCTATTTTCCTCCACTCAATTCTTTCGAGAGAAACTCTTTCTCAAGAAATGTTTCATTCTTAGCGACAAACACTTTGCCTTCGGATCTGAGATAGAATCTATACCCGACTGTCTCTTTTGGGTATCCTATGAAGACGCATTTCTCCGCTTTGGGTTCCAGCTTTTCAGGCTGAAGCTTTTTGACATAAGCATCACATCCCCAAACTTTAAGAAACAACAACTTTGGCCTCTTGCCAAACCATAGTTCATATAGCATCGTCTCAACGGATTTCGATGGTGCCCTATTTAAAGTGAATGCAGTTGTCTCTAATGCATAACCCCAAAACGATAGTGGCAAATAATCAAGAGACATCATAGAACGCACCATATCTAATAAGGTTCGATTACGACGTTCGGACACACCATTATGCTGTGGTGTTCCAAGCGGTGTCAACTGTGAAACAATTCCACACTGTCTTAAGTGACTGCCAAACTCATAACTCAGATATTCACCTCCTCGATCAGATCGCAGGAATTTAATCTTGTTGTTATGATGATTCTCAACTTCACTCTGAATTTCTTGAACTTTTCAAACATTTCAGACTTGTGTTTCATTAAGTAAATATACCCGTATCTACTTAAGTCATTAGTAAAGGTGAGACAATAACGATATCCACCATGCGCTCTAAGATTCATTGGACCACACACATCAGTATGTATGATTTCCAATAAGTCACTTTCCCATTCCATTATTCCAGAGAACGGCGTTTTAGTCATCTTGCCCATGAGGCATGGTTCACATGTGTCAAGTGATTCAAAATCAAGTGACTCCAAAAGTCCATCAGCATGGAGCTTCCTCATGCGTTTTACACCAATATGACCTAAACGGCAGTGCCACAAGAAAGTGGTATTATCATTATCAACTCTACATCTTTTGGCATCAATGTTATGAACATGTGTATCATCACTATCAAGATTCAATCTGAATAAACCCCTCACATTGGGTGCATGACCATAAAAGATATTACTGATATAAATAGAACAACCTTTATTCTCTGATTTAAATGAGTAACCGTCTCGCAATAAACAAGATCCAGATATAATGTTCATGCTTAACGCAGGCACTAAACAACAATTATTCAGGTTCATCACTAATCCCGATGGTAATCGAAGAGAGAGCATGCCGACGGCGATCACATCAACCTTGGAACCATTTCCCACGCGCATCATCACTTCATCCTTTGCCAGCCTTCGTCTATTCTGTAGTTCCTGTTTTGAGTTGCAAATGTGAGCAACCGAACCGGTATCAAATACCCAGGAACTACAACAAGAGCTAGTAAGGTACACATCAATAACATGTATATCATATATACCTTGTTTGTCGTTGGCCACCTTCTTGTCAGCCAGGTACTTGGGGCAGTTCCGCTTCTAGTGACCAGTTCCCTTGCAATGAAAGCACTCAGTTTCTAGGTTGGGTCCATGCTTGGGCTTCTTTATAGGAGTAGCAACTTCTTTGCCATCCTTCTTGGTTTTACCCTTCTTGCCCTTGCCCTTGCCATTCTTCTTGAAACTAGTGGTTTTATTGACCATCAACACTTGATGTTCTTTCTGGATTTCAGACTCAGTGACTTTTAGCATCGCAAACAACTCGACGACTGACTTGTTCATCCCGTGCATGTTATAGTTCATCACAAAGCTCTTGTAACTAGGTTGCAGTGATTGAAGAACTCTGTCAGTGATCGCCTGTGGCGGAAGGGCAATTCCCAACTCCGGTAGATGAGTCGAATACCCAGACATTCTGAGTATATGTTCACTGATAGACCAGTTCTCCTCCATCTTGCAAGCATAGAACTTATCGGAGTTCTCATACCTCCCGATTCGGGCATTCTTCTGAAAGATAAACTTCAACTCCTAGAAAATCTCGTATGATCCATGACGTTCAAAACGTCTTTGAAGTCCCGGTTCTAAGCCATACCATATTGCACACTGAACTATTGAGTAATCTCCAGAACGTGCCTCCCAAGCGTTCTTAACGTCTTCGGATGACATGTCTTCTCGTTGGTCACCAAGCGGTGCATTAAGGACATATGATTTCTGGGAAGCCGTGAAGATAATCCTCAGATTATGGGCCCAGTCAACAAAGTTACTTCCATCATCTTTCAACTTAGCTCTCTCTAGGAACGCATTAAAATTCAGGGGTGCTACTACGCGATCCATTGATCTACAACATAAATATGCAAATGTTACTTAGACTACTGTTCAAGATAATGACTTTAGTTAATCAAATTACTAAAGCTCCCACTCAAATTGACATCCCTCAGGTCATCTGAGTGTCACATGATGCAAATTCACCAACTCAAGTCCGATCATCACATGAGTTGAGGTGGTTTCAATGGTGAACATCATCATGTTGATCATATCTACTATATGACTCATGTTCGACCTTTCGGTCTCTTGTGTTCCGAGGCCATGTCTGTACATGCTAGGCTCGTCAAGTTTAACCCGAGTGTTCTGCATGTGCAACACTATCTTGCACCCGTTGTATGTGAATGTAGATTCTATCACACCCGATCATCACGTGGTGTCTCGACACGACGAACTTTTGCAATGGTGCACACTCGGGGAGAACACAATTCATCTTGAAATTTAAGTGAGGGATCACCTTATAATGCTACCGTGGTCCTAAGAAAAACAAGGTGCATAAAAGGACTAAAATCACATGCAAATCATAAGTGACATGATATGGCCATGAACTTGTGCTTTTGATCTGCATCTTGAAAGCACCGGCATGATCTCCATCGTCACCGGCACGACACCATGATCTCCATCATCTTGATCTCCATCAACGTGTCGCCATCGGATTTGTCGCACCCATCATGCTTGTACTACTATTGCTACCGTTTGGCGGTAAAGTAAAGCATTACATAGCGCTTAATGATTGACATGCAGGTCATACAATAATTAAAGACAACCCTATGGCTCCTGCCGGTTGCCGTACTCATAGGCATGCAAGTCATGATATTCTATAAAACACATGATCATCTCATACATCACATATATCACATCATGTAATTGGCCATATCACATCACAACATACCCTGCAAAAACAAGTTAGACGTCCTCTAATTGTTGTTGCATGTTTTACGTGGCTGCTACGAGTATCTAGCAAGAACAATTCTCACCTACGCATAAACCACAACGGTGATACATAAGTTGCTTTTCAACCTTCTCAAGGACCGCCTTTGTCGAATCCGATCCAACTAAAGTAGGAGAAACTGTTACCCACCAGCCATCTTTTGCAACAAGTTGCAGTTGAGGGAACCGGTCTCTCGTAAGCGTACACGTAATGTTGGTCCGAGCCGCTTCATCCCACAATACCGCTGAACCAAAACACGACCAAGGGAGGAAGCAATCTAAGCATCAACACCCACAAACTCTTTGTGTTCTACTCGAGATCTCATCTACACATAGACCTAGCTCATGATGCCACTGTTGGGGAACGTCGCATGGGAAACAAAAATTTTCCTACGTTCACGCAAGACCTATCCATGGTGATGAGCATCTACGAGAGGGAGAGTGGATCTACATACCCTTCTAGATCGCTAAGCGGGAAGCGCTAAGACACGTGGTTGGTGTTGTCAAACGTCTTCGCGATCCAAATTGCCCAGCGTCCGGCGATCGAATCACGATCCGTCCCAACCAAGCACCAAACGGATGGCACCTCCGCGTTCAGCACACGTGCAGCTTGATGACGATCTCCGCCTTCTTGATCCAGCAAGAGGGAGCGGAAAGGTAGACGAGTTCTCTGGCAGCGTGACAGCGCCGCAGCGATGGTGGTGGAGCAATTCCGGCAAGGCTCCGCCCAAGCACTGTAGAAACCCGATCTAGAGGAGAAACTATGCACTAGAGGAACCGGTAGCACGTGGCTGAAAATCTAGTGCAAAAACCCTAAAACCTCTAGTATATATAAGAGGAAGAGAGGAGGAGGCTTGGCCCAAGGTCCAAGCCATCTAGGCGTCGGCCGAACCAAGAGGAGAGGAGGATTCCTCCTCCAATTCTAGTAGGACTACGACTCCTCCTTATTTTGGCCTTTTTGCCTTTTTCCACCTTTATTCTCTTTGGGCGTTTCTTCCCATCCGCATGGGCCTTGTGTGGGACTTCCACCAGCCCACTAAGGGCTGGTATTCACTCTCCCACAGCCCATGTAGCCTCATGGGTCAAAAAGCCCCTCCCGATGGTCTCCCGGTACACTACCAGCACTCCCGGTACACTACCGATGAGCCCAAAACTTTTCCGGTGACCAAAATAGGACTTCCTATATATCAATATTTACCTATGGACCATTCCGGAGATCCTCGTGACTTCCGGGATCTCATCCGTGACTCCGAACAACCTTCAGTCACGACCATACATAACTCTATACTACCGAAATGTCACCAAACCTTAAGTGTGCAGACCCTGCGGGTTTGAGAAGTATGTAGACATGACCGAGACTCCTCTATGGTCAATAAAAAATATCGGGACCTAGATGCCCATATTGGTTCCTACACATTCTACAAAGATCTTTATCGGGTGAACCTCTATGTCAAGGATTCAGTTAATCCCGTATGATGTTCCCTTTGTTCTTCGGTATGTTACTTGCCCCGAGATTCGATCATCGGTATCTCCATACGTAGTTCAACCTCGTTACCAGAAAGTCTCTTTACTCATTCCGTAATACAAGATCTCGTGATTAAAACTTAGTTACATTGCTTGCAAGGCTTATTGTGATGTTGTATTACCGAGTGGGCCCTAAGATACCTCTCCGTCACACAGAGTAAGAAATCCCAGTCTTGATCCATGCCAACCCAACAGACACCCTTGGAGATACCTGTAGAGCACCTTTATAGTCACCCAGTTACTTGTGATGTTTGATACACACAAGGCACTCTTCCGGTGTCCATGAGTTGCATGATCTCATGGTCATAGAAACATATACTTGACATTCAGAAAACATTAGCAATAAACTGACACGATCATATGCTACGTTTGTAGTTTGGGTCTTGTCCATCACACCATTCTCCTAATGATGTGATCCCGTTATCAAATGACATCACATGTAAATGGCTAGGAAACCTTGACCATCTTTGACCAACGAGCTAGTTCACTAGAGGCATACTAGGGACAAAGTGTTGTCTATTTACCCACACATGTAATGTGTTTCCAATCAATACAATTATAGCATAGATAATAAACGATTATCATGAACAAGGAAATATAATAATAAACACTTTACTTATTGCCTCTAGGGCATATTTCCAACACATCACTGAGTCTAAGTTAAACTTGATTCCTTTCTGTTTTGTAGATCTATAACTGCATAGATAGTTTGTAAAACTTGTTTTCCACACTCAGTGAAATTTTGCTTTGTCTTCTCGTAGACATGACCCACCAGCGAAATTCCGGTTCTCGCCAAACAACTTTGGCGGCTTAACTTTATAGAACCTTGAACTTTTTAGCCGCCCTTAGCTGACTGGCATCTTCTGACCCACCGCAGATTGTTACTTTGCGCATTATCGAGTTGCCGCCATGTATCGTGCATCCAACTCATGCAATTGGGTCGGCTCTGCTGTCACTGAAGAGTTCCTGATGGATTTTGTAAATGCGGGTACCTTACCCGCCAAGGATATCATCCATTGGCGGGTTCCGGGTAATGAACTAAAGTCCGTTCCTCACGAGGGTGAGGTAGTTATGTTTTCAGACCATCTCGAGCACGGGTTTTTTCCCCCAGACTCAAAATTCTTTCGGGACGTTCTTCACTTCTTCAAGCTGCACCCTCAAGACCTCGCTCCCAATTCCGTCTCCAACATATGCAACTTCCAAGTACTTAGTGAAGTCTACTTGCAAATAGAGCCATTCATTGGTCTATTTCGTGAGTTTTTTATGCAAACCGCCAGACAGAGGTGAAATCCAGTCCAAGCTTAGAGCTTGGCGGGATTTCTATTCAGAGGCACCGGGACATAACCTTTCCGGCTGTTCAGATGCCGAGTCATCCTAAAGACTGGAACAAGACTTGGTTTTACTGCAAAGACACCTCCCCAGATGGAGAGCATCCCCTGCCAGGTTATCGTCCATCCTGGCTCAAAACAACCTCTGAGCTTCCTGGCTGGCTGTCAGCCACTGAGAGGGTGAAGCACGCTCCGGCTCACGCAAAAATTAAAGCCCTTATGGTCAATGGACTGACGGGACTGGATTTGATCCACTGCTAGATTTCTTGGAGGATCATGCCTTTTAGCCGGCGCAGTCGCCTCATGTGCGAATATATAGGCCAGTCTGATGACCCCCTCTTCTTTAACCGGACAACATTATCAGAGGATGATATTGTGGCTACCATCAGGAGTCTTGTCCACGAATCTTCCAAAGCTTGCAGTGCCATTAGGCTGGCACCTTTCTGTGCCGCAAACCCGGCCCCAAATGTAAGGGCGATTCTCGATGTCCTTATCTCTATTTTAACTTACACTTTGTAACCTCTTAACCTTTTGACGGCTTATACTCTCAGGCAAGCTCCAGCTTCTGGAAAAAGAAACACGTTCCTCCTCCAAGAAGTCAAAGAAGAAAACTGACGGTTGGAAGAAGAAACCTGCACCTCAAGAATAGCCTGAGGAACAACCGGAAACTGATGACTCAGAGATAGAAACGAGCCTCATTCTTTTGGCCATCTCTTTATGCACCTTATTAAGAATAATTATTCACAGGACAAAATAGAAATGAGCCACGCCAACGTTCCTGAGGTAACTTATGTTTCATCCGACATAGAACATCTTGTTCCATAGAAGATACGGCGGGTCATCCGGAAAGTCCCACTTTCTCATCCTCTTGCTTACTTAGACCCCAATTTTCTTTTGAAAAAGCAATAGTAAACCTCCCGACGCCAGACCCGGAGCACCGGCTCTAACGATCTCATGGACGGATTATCTCCGACTCAATGGAAGCGGTCGGCTGAGGTACCCATTCAACCTGACTTACTTGTCCATCTTGTCTTTTACAATTCGACATTGTCTTATATTGTCTTAACTGTTTTTCAAGACTCACCCCATTCGTCCGGCGACTCTACCGGAACTGCTCTGCCGGCTCTTAAGATTAACCCAGAGTATGTGTCCTTTATACTTATGCTCAAACTTGTATATAAAGTTCTAACCACGACCTCCTGCATTTTTCAGGGCCCAAGCAAAACGAAGGAAGACCAGCGGGTCTATCCTTGGCCAAAAATCTCAAGAACCGGAGCCTGCCAAACTGGATTCTCTTGTGCCGCATGTTGACCCCTCAACAGCTTCCAAGGAGGCACCTGATGAAGCTCGTCATTCCACCGAACCGGCGGCCGATGATATGATCCCTGAGAGTCCTCCAGGGGCCCATTCCAAGCCGTCGAGCCCTTCAATGACTACCGATGAATCAACTATTCTGGATGTCTTTGTTACCAGCACCGGCTTCCAAACTCCTCCAACTCGTGTTTTGACAAAACATACTAAGAGGGCCGAAGCTTCAGAGAAGACGGACTTTGAATTCACTACGCTGGAAAACTTAACAGCTAACGAACTGCACGCCGGCTATTTAAATCGCCTCTCCATCAGCCAGGATATGGAACTCAAGTTTGTAAAGTTGATGAAGAAGAAATATGAGGTACTCATACTCTGCTACCTTCTACCCTTACTTAGCCCCTAAGGGCCGACTTAGTATTGGCTAATGATAAGCAGGGTCTTAAAATCTTGTTTAGAAGTAGAAATAGCAAGCCTGTAGGCCTATAAAGAGTCATCCGTAGCTCCCAAGGGCCGGCACAATTTTAATAATATTGAGTCGGAGATTCAAATGTAAACAACCTTAGAAGCCAATGTGTAGCCCCCAAGGACCGGCTCGATTTTGATGAAGTTGAGTAGGATCTTCAATAAAGATGTTTGAAAAGCCATATGTAGCTCCCAAGGGCCGGCTCTATCTGTAGTAAAGTTGGGTCAGAACTTCAATGTAGATAGTTTGACAAAGATGAGCTGGGACTGCAATGTAATGTTTGGAGAACTAATAGGCATTATCCCCCAAGTGTCAAACATATTGCTTGCAATCTGCTTGAGACTTGTATAACATAGTCTTAACTTTCCTCAACTTATGATATATTATTATGGCAAGTTAATCCTCATCTTGCTTTCAATATGTCACAGGAGGCTTTAACTGAGGCCAGCTCTGAATTAACCAGTCTGAAAGGCCAGGTAGCCACTCAAAAGCCTCCTGAAGCGAAGCCGATGAGAAGTGCCAGCTCCTTGCCGAAGTATTGACAAAGATTACGGCTGAATTTGACGCCTTCAAAAAATCGGCTGAAACGAAACAAGCTGCCCTGGCTCAGAGAGCAGACGACGTTGACCAGCGGCTCATGATTGTATTAGACAAGATGTAGTCTTTGAAGTGCCATATTGGGAAGATGTCAATCGCCATATTTGGTAAGTATTTGAATACTTAGCAAAAAAATTCGTATGAATACTTATAATGATGACTTATGATCAAAAATACGGCTTATGCAGGACCAAGGAGCCGTCAACTTGCCTCTGATAGTCTGCTACCTCTGAAGGTTGTCTATACTTTGATAGAGCAGCTATACTACGGAGCCGTCTACACGATCAAGGTGGTGCTTTTCAAGGATAATATCCCGCCGACTATGAAGGGGGTTATAGAACTTCTCTCCACCTTGCCGAAACAAATCGTAGAGCTGAAGAAATCAGTCGCTCGACAGGGAGCCATCGCAGCGATAAGCCAGGCATTGGCCTTTGCTCCGGAGTTCACCCGTGAAGACATGATGGACGGGTTCCCCTCCAAGAAATATGATGGCTCAGAGTTTACGGAAGCTAACTACGCACGGTTTGTGAAGGCTTCCAAAGTCCTTGCTTCCGTGTTGGCAGAGGAAGTAAACTTATCAACATACCAGGTGGCTTACAGCACCGATCAAAAGAGAATCCACGACCCCCTCTTTCAAGCTAAGGACCTGATGCCTGCCCGCAGTAAGCACCTCTCTGCTTCTGAACTTGACCCATCCCCCTTCTTTGAAGAGGGAAACTTTGCAGCTTTAACCCACTGGAACTGGGACATGGACAATCTTCAGATCATGGAGGCCAAAGACCCGGAGCAGGGTGACCCGCTAGCCAACTAATGAATTTGGTGATGCCGTGGATACGTCGGCTTTATGACCTGCCATGAGCGGTGTAAAAAAACTTTGAATCATTTTTGAGCTCTTCAAAGAGCATCTATAATCGGCTCGTAGTAAACAGTGCCTTTGCCTGAACTGTGCCATCGTGCACATGTTGAATTTGTCCGGCTTAATATACATCGTTTTCCTTGCACTTTCATACTGTATGCTTTACCGGCTCTTGGCGGTTTAATCAACCTGCAAGAATAGATGTATCTTCACATTTGTCAAGAGGGCGGCTTAAAATAGCATAACCCAAAGATGTTGTATTTTTTCTAACTTTTTTTTCAAAATTGCTCATGTACCGGTTCTACTGGGTTGACTCGCCACTTACAACTCCTTAACAGTATATGGTCTCTGTGGAGATTAGCCGTTAAGTTATTGGACCGGCTCAGGGTCTCTAAGCGAGATTAACTGAAAGGAAGTGTGACGACCCAAAAGAGACACGACTGGGCATGGGTACCCTGATAGCCCAAAAACTGGCTCTCATGTGACATAAATCCGTCGTTTTAACCTTAAACAGTACAGGGTCCTCAAGGATTAACTGTCTAAGAGTACGAACAGGACACATAGCAGAGAGTCGACGGTAAGTAGGAGAGTTTATCCTTGCTTTCCATAGGCCGGCCCTCACGTGACAACAGCCGCCACTTTGACCTTGACCAGTAGAGGGTCTCTATGGAGATTGGCCGTCAATTGCTTTGAACCGGCTCAGGGTCTCTAGGCGAGATTAACTAGTAAGAGTTCGGCGGGTCACCTAGCGGAGTAGCATCAGCTTACAGGCAGGTTTAACCCTGTTTGGCTTAAGAGCCTATCAAGAGGGTGTGTAAGCTACACCCGATGGGTGGGAAGCCCCAAAGTGACCTTTGTTGATGGAATCAACTGTTTGGCTGAAGAGCCGACCGATAGGGTTTGATAAGCTACACCCAGAGGGTGGTAAGCCCCCTGGACAATCATGTTGACGGAGTCAACTTGTTGGCTTGAGAATCGACCGATAGGGTTTGATAAGCTATACCCTAAGGGTGGGAAGCCCCCTGGACGATCATGTTGACAGAGTCAACTTTTTGGCTTAAGAGCCGACCGATAGGGTTATATAAGCTACACCCGGAGGATGGGAAGCCCCCTGGACGATCATGTGTTTGCACATATTGAGATATGTGAAACGGCAGAGGCCCCGACTTGCAGGGATGCCAAATTTTATTCATATATAAATATGATATGTACAGTGATAATGTACAATGTTGAGTCTCAACAACTTAGGTATAGTAGGGCCATAGATGCGCTATGTTCCACGACCGGCGGGTCTCCTGCCCCGAGGTATCTGAATCATCTCGGATGTCAATGAGGTAATATGACCCGTTGTTCAGATTTTTGCTGACCACGAAAGGTCCTTCCCATGGAGAAGACACCTTATGCATATTTTTATGGTCTTGGATTAGTCGCAACACTAAGTCGCCTTCTTGAAACGTCTGGGTCTTGACTCTGCAGCTATGATAGCGGCGGCGCAGGTCTTGCTGATATATCGCCGAACGAGCCGCTGTCTGATCATGTTCCTCCTCCAGGGCATCCAACGACGTGCCGTCTCATTGTCCGTCTCAACGTAAGCCACCACTCGTGGTGAGTCATGACGGATGTCACTTGGTAACACGGCCTTTGCACCGTAAACCATGAAGAAAGGTGTATAACCCGTTGATCTGTTGGGGGTAGTCCTGATGCTCCATAAGACGGACGTCAACTCCTCCACCCAACAACCCGGCATTCACTGTAAAGGAACCATAAGCCGGGACTTTATACCTCTTAGGATTTCTTGGTTAGCATGCTCCGCCTGACCATTGGACTGTGGATGAGCAACCATAGAAACATCAAGCCGGATGCGCTCAATGTCGCAGAACGTTTTCATAGCCCCCTGGGACAGGTTCGTACCATTCTCCGTGATGATACTATGAGGGTAACCAAAATGGTAGATCAGTTTTTTAACAAACTGAACCATCGTAACCACGTCGCACTTGGTGACCGGCTCAGCCTCTACCCATTTTGTAAACTTGTCAACCGCCACCAAGAGGTGGGTCTTTTTGTCCTTGGATCTCTTGAAAGGCCCGACCATATCGAGCCCCCAGACTACAAATGGCCAAGTGATTGGAATCATGCGCAATTCTTGAGCCGGAACATGAGCACGCCGGCCAAACTTTTTACAACCGTCGCACTTGCGGACCAGATCCTGTGTATCCTTGTGAGCCGTCAACCAGAAGAAACCGTGCCTAAAGGCCTTGGCCACCAGAGATTTTGAGCCGGCGTGATGTCCACAATCACCAGCATGAATTTCATTCAAGATTTCCTTACCCTCCTCCGGTGAAACACAACGTTGAAACACGCTGGTGACGCTACACTTATGTAACTCGCCATTGACTATCGTCAAGGACTTAGACTGTCTGGTGATCTGTCTGGCCAGATTTTCATCATCGGGTAACTCACCACGAGTCAAGTACGCCAAGTAGGGCACAGTCCAATCCGGAATAGCATGTAGAGCCGCCACCAGCTATCCCTCTGGGTCAGGAATAGCTAAGTCTTCCTCTGCAGGCAACTTAACTAACGGGTGATGTAAGATATCCAAAAAGACGTTAGGTGGCACCAGCTTTCGTTGAGAGCCTAACCTTGATAGGGCATCCGCCGCCTCAGTCCTATGACGATCAATATCCACCTGATAACCCTTAAAGTGACTGGCAATGACATCCACCGCCTGACGATAAGCCGCCATCCGCGGATCCTTGGAATCCCTAGTGCCTGAAACTTGCTGAGCCACAAGATCTGAGTCCCCAAAGCATCTTACCTGGCTTAAGTTCATCTCCTTAGCCACCTTGAGGCCATGAAGCAAGGCTTCATGCTCAGCTGCATTGTTAGTAGAAGGGAACATCAGTCGTAGCACATAACAGAACTTGTCACCTTTGGGGGAGGTTAAGACAACTCCTGCCCCTGATCCTTCCAGCTGCCTAGACCCATCAAAGTGTATTCTCCAGTACGTGTTATCCGGCTTTTCTTCGGGCGCCTGACACTCTGTCGAGTCGTTTACAAAATCCACAAGGGCGTGAGACTTGACAGCCGTACGGGGTACGTATTTTAGATTGAGAGGTCCCAACTCTAATGCCCATTTAGCAATCCTGCCCGTGGCTTCTTTATTTTGAATTATGTCCCCCATTGGGGCAGAGCTGACCACGGTGATCTGGTGCCCTAAGAAATAGTGCTTCAGCTTGCGGTTGGCCATGAACACCCCATATACTAGCTTCTGCCAATGTGGATATCTATGCTTGGACTCTGTTAGGACCTCACTGATATAATAAACTGGCCTCTGAACCGTATATTCCTTCCCTGCCTCCTTGTGCTCATCCATGATTGCAACACTGACAGCCCTATTGTTAGCCGCCACATACAAGAGCAAGGGTTCTTTCTCAACCGGAGCGGCTAAGACCGGCGGCTCGATGAGCTGCTTCTTGAGCGCCTCAAATGCTTCACCCGCCGCCGTACTCCAGACAAAATTGTCTGTCTTTTTCATCATTTGATATAGAGGGATGGCTATCTCACCAAGGCGGCTTATAAACCGGTCAACGCGGCGATCCGCCCTGTCAGGCATTGAACATCATTGATGCACGCAGGCTCAACCAAGGAGGTGATAGCCTTGATTTTATCTGGGCTAGCTTCAATGCCACGCTCAGAGACCAGAAATCCCATGAGTTTACCTGTCAGAACACCAAAAACACACTTCGCCCGGTTAAGCATCATCTTGTAGACTCGCAGATTGCCGAAGGTCTCCTTTAGGTTGTCAAGCAGAGTCTCCTTCTTCCTTGACTTGATCACAATGTCATCCACATATGCGTGAACATTGCGCCCAATCTGGCTCTGAAGATAATTCTGCACACAATGTTGGTAATTCACCTAGGCACTCTTGAGCCCGAAAGGCATAGACACATAGTAGAAGGCACGAAAAGGCATGATGAAAGCCGTCTTCTCTTGGTCATTGACTGCCATCTTGATTTGATGATATCCAGAATATGCATCCAGGAAACATAAACTCTCACAACCCGCCGTAGCATCAATGATCTGATCAATGTGAGGGAGAGCAAAGGGATCAGCCGGACAAGCCTTGTTCATATCCGTGTAATCTACGCACATACGCCATGTGCCGTTCTTCTTGAGCATGAGCACCGGGTTAGCAAGCCACTCCGGGTGAAAGACCTCGACGATGAAACCCGCCGCCAAGAGCCGGGCGACCTCTTCCCCGATGGCCTGACGCCTCTCCTCGTTGAACCGTCGTAGAAATTGCTTGATAGGTTTAAACTTAGGATCCACATTAAGGTGGTGCTCAGCGAATTCTCTCGGTACACCCGGCATGTCAGAAGGTTTCCATGCGAACATGTCCTGATTCTCACGGATGAATTCGATGAGCGCGTTTTCCTATTTGGGATCCATATTGGCCCCAATAGTGAACTGTTGAGATGAGTCGCCCGGAGTGAAATCCACCAACTTGGTATCATCCGCCAAAAATTTCAGGGGCGGCTCAACCTCTGTAGTAGGCTTTTTCAGCGGGGTCATGTCCTCCGGGTCAACATTTTCTTTATAGAACTTGAGCTCTGCCTCAGCACAACTTGATTCCGCATAAGCCACATCTCCTTCCTCGCACTCAATAGTCATATTCAAATCACCATGAATAGTAATCGTCCCTTTTAACCCGGGCATCTTGAGCTGCAATAGACATAGCAGGGCCTAGCCATGAACTTGGCGTAAGCCGGTCGCCCAAACAAAGCATGATAGGGGCTCTTGATTTTGACCACTTCAAACCACAAGGACTCTACCATGTAGTTGTACTCGTCACCGAAGGCAACTTCCAAGGAGATCCTACCCACGTGGTAAGCTCACTTGCCAGGCACCACACCATGAAAGACTGTTGAGGAGGGCTTAAGGTCTTTATCAAGCAACTTCATCCGCTAAAAGGTGTCATAGTACAGGATATTGATGCTACTGCCACCATCCATACGTACCTTATTCAACATATATCCTCCCACTTGGGGGGCGACCACAAGGGCTAGCCGCCTCGAGTCATCAACACGCGGCGGGTGATCCTCCCAGCTCCATGTGATGTCATACTCAGACCACCTCAAGTATTGCGGTAGAGCCGGCGCGATCGCATTAACCGCTCGTTTGCACACTTTCTGATCCCGCTTGTTAAGGCTAGTTGTAAAAACATGATACTGGCCCGAACTGAGCTTCTTTGGATTACTCTGATATCCAAAATTATTATTCTATTGCTGATGATGGCCACCAGAGTGCTGATGATGTCCTCCTTGATTGCCCTAGCCATGATGATCGGAACTTGAGCTGCCAAATCCAAACCCGGCTCCTGACCCGCCTGGTCCTGATCCGACGGGCGGGACACCACCATCGTTGTTATGTTGTCGCATGTTGTCGTCCTTGAACTTCTACATGATGTGGCAATTTCCCCACGTGTGACCCACCGGTCTGTCGGGCCGGTTGTGCTCCGGACAAGGTTTGTTGAGCTTCTCCTCTAAGTTGAAAGGAGTTTTACCCTTATTAAAAGGTGGTCTAAACTTCCCATTGCCCTTAGATTGATTGTGGCCGGTGCTGGTATTGGCCACCAATTCTGACCCGCCATCCGGGTTCATCCTCTTGCTCTGGTTACCGCTGCCTGCCGCACCCTTGCCATGGTTATTCTTTTTAGCCTGACCAGTTTCTCCTCATCAGAGTCCGTATCCTTCATGTTATCAGAGTCGGCATACTTTGTGAGAGCCACCATGAGTTCCCCCATGTCTTGACATGTGCGTTTGAGCCGGCGAGCTTTTGCTTCAGAGGAACAAAATGACAATTCTTCTCCAGGATCAGCACCGCTTGAGCCGACATGATCTGTTTAGACGAGTGGATGATAGTTGACACCCGTCGGACCCAATGATGAGCCGATTCATTCTCCTATTGAACACAATGATCGAGATCCACAATCGTCATAGGCTGCTTGCAAGTTCCTTGGAATTTTTTGATGAACCTTGCTTTTAGCTCAGCCCATGAGTTGATGGTATTGGGTGGCAAACCCTTCAACCACGTGCGAGCCGGACCTTCCAACATCATGATAAAGTATTTGGCGCAGACCGCGTCACTGACATCCAACATTTCCATAGCCAACTCTTAACTTTCAATCCAGGCCTTTGGGGGCAAGTTTGCAGTGTAATTTGGGACCTTAAGAGGGCCTTTGAAATCCTTCAGTAGACGCTCATTCCGTAGAGCCGACACCAGGCACAGGACTCCCACGGCCCTGGTGTCTACTCCTGCTCCAACTGAGACAGAATGCACGGGCTTTTGATGAGCCACCGCTGCCAGAGTCGCTGCTTCTTGCTGTACTCTCGCTCTGTCTGCTAATGCGTGCGCCTCCAGAGCCGTCTGATCATCTCACGGTAGCTCCTGATGTCTACCACTGCTGGAACCCGCCGGCGACTCATAGCACCGGCTGTAGCTGCGGCTGGGGAGGGGGGTTGAGTGCACGCGGCTCCGGCTGTAAGTATACTTCTCCTATTGGGCCATCGCCGTTTGAAGGTATCCAAGGGCGTTCCACACCTCCTCTGCAAAGGGCGCCTCATCAGGAATAGGGATTGTTTCAAGCTGGGTAGATGCGGCCATCATGTTCTCTGCTGGTTTTGAGTAGTGACCCGCCGGCGTCGGAAAAGCCGCTGGTGAGGCCTGGTTTCGTCGAGGCGGGTTAAGGTGTTGTCGAGCGGCTGGCCGACTTCCAGGCGCGTCCGCTATCTGTCCTGTTCCTGGCGAGTTAAAAAGATCCCTGGCCTCGTACTGTTCTGGTAAGCGAGACTGATGTCTCATCCGCTGCACCGCAGCTGCCGACTGTTGCTCTAGCTCAAGGCGGAAAGCATCTGTCCTAAGGCGCTCTGCCTCTACATCCATCTGAGCCTTTAACTTGCCAATCCCTTGTTGGACATCCGCCATCCGGTCCTTAAGCCTTGTGATCTCCAAGTTCCAGGCCGCTTGATTATCTGGCGTGACTTCACTTGCCATCAGGGCTGTGAGCTCGTTCATCAGGTCCAAAAGAACCTGAGCCGGCGGCGGCTGGTCAGCTCTCATGGCTGTGCTGCTCATGCCCGGCGCTGACCCTGCCATGAACACGACCGCATAGATAGGTAGCCTGTGATCCTCTGGCTCAGAACACTCCGACTCGAGGTAAAGCTCGTCGTAGCCCCCGAGCCTGCCGTTATGAAGCGGGTAGATTGATTTTGCTTCTTCGCTCGAAGACCCGTCCTCTGAATGGACGAGAGTCTCCCGTGACATCAAAGCCTCATGATCCATCCCTTGAGTGAACCCCACAAAGACGTGCTTCCGGCCCGGGTAAGCACGGGCGGGTCGCACGTGTTGGGCGGGTTGCGCGCGCCGAGCCGGCTCAATGACGTTGGTGCAGATGTCCAGCCCACGCATGGATCCGTCAACCTTGCCTATGAAGACATGGATTCCGCTGAAGGGAACCCAGAATCCGTACTCGACAGAGTCGACCTCAGGGCCCTAGCCAGCGTCGTCGATGTAGAGCCGGCCGCGGCGACTTTTGCTCATCCTTCCGACCATGTATCCCTCGAACCCTGGGAAAGAGCCCTTTGAGAACTCAACACCATCGAGCGCTGGCCCCATGGTGGGCGCCAACTGTCATGGTTTTGCCACGGCAGATGTCTGAGGACTTAGATTCGAGGCCATCGCTAAGGTGATGGACTCAAAGGGGTTGATCGGGACGAAGGACACAGTTTACCCAGGTTCGGCCCCTCAAGTAGAGGTAAAAGCCTACGTCCTGCTTGTGCTTGTATTGCTTGGGATCTGGCTTACAAAGGAGCGGAATCACTTGACCTACCTCTCGATTAGTTAGTTCCTGTCTAAGTCACCCCGGGTCTTGCCTTTATATAGGAGGTCCAGACCACGGGTCATACAAGTCGAATCGACTCTCACAACATGTCCGAGTCTATCTCTACATTGTCTTGCCTTCCTAAGGAAGCTGTCTCCGAGTGGCTCTCCCGCCCAGGTCTTCATACCTTCTCCGTCTGGGCCACGTCTTGGCCTATCTTGGCAAGCCGCCCAATGTCTTGGGCTTGAGTCTTCAAGGCCCATCCTCGGTCTGCTATATGAGTCGCCAGGTGTGACCCGGAGCCTCTAGGGCAGGTCTCACTGCGGGGTTATATCCCCAACAGACCCAGAGCCCGTACGCTCTCCCTCCTCCTCGAGCACTCTCCTCCCCCACGGTGAGCCGCCGCGGCCCCGGCCAACTTTACTTTTTTCCTAGATTTTTTTGTTCATATATGTAGATGTATAAATATGTAGATGTATGTATACTAATTAGTTGTCCTACGAAAAATTAGGAGTCCTAGGAAAAATTAGTTAATTAGGAGTCCTAGGAGATTAGTTTATTTTGTTTATGATGCTTTTTATGTTTTAGTTATTTTATGTTTTATTTAATTATTAGGAGTCCTAGGAAAATTTAGTATGTGTATGTTAGATTACAGAAAAATTCTTGGGTTTTGGAAAAATTAGTGATTGAACAATAAGAAAACGTTCTCATGGGAATTTGCCTCGACATCAACGATGCTCGACCCGTATCCTCGTCGTTGAGTGGTCTACGAGAGCCTGCTTGATAGGCGCCATGTCCGGGACTGGGCTCCGCTGCATTGGCACTGGGAGGTGCTACCTTCCGGGGCTCGAAGCTTGGCGAGGAATTCGGGTCTCGTCGTCGACCTAGAGCTTCTTTGGTGGCGGTCACGTAGGCCACTTTTGGTGCAGAGGGAGCGGGCCCCTGCGGAGTTCGTACGTCGCCGTGTCAGGGAGGAGGACGAGCATGTCCGTTGCTACATGGTGGCGTTGGATGCCAGGTTCAACAATACCTGGCAGATTCTTCAGGGATCTCACCCGAGTTATGATCCCGTGATGGTTCCTTATCTTTGGGTGTCCACCATCCGCGACTCAGGAACCGCTAGCGACTTAGATTATTCGATAGTATTTGATCTGTATTAGTGATCATATATGATAATATTCGAGATGTATTAGTTAATATGTGATGATGCATTAATAATTGCATTATTCGAGATGATGTATTAGTGATATTATATTCGAGTTCATTATAAATGTATTAGTGATATTTTATCCATATAATGCGTGTGTGACTTTCGGTCTATCGTTGCTCCTTGTGTGACTTTCATTTGTGTTCTTGATGGAGGAATCCCGACTATTGTCATGGGGGTGCCTCTTCTTTCTTCTCTTCTTTGCGATATACTCATCGGTATAATGCGCAAGAAGAGAAGAGGAGGGGCGTCCATCACCGATGGTCGAACTATTACTATGAGAGAGTGCCCACAAACATATATACACCACCATATCAGTGTGAGAGAGTGCACACCAACACACCATGAGATATGAGAGTTATTTAAGGAAAGCCTCGAGGAACCGAAAGTCACACACGCATTAGGATCCAAAGCATGCCATAATTCTTGAATTATGAACACAGGAAATGTCATCGTCATCAGACGACGATAGGATCCAAGCGTGTGAATTTTGTGGTGAAGATAAGGGTCTTTGTGACCAGCCTGGGCTGCGAGACGGCAGGTTCTTCACCATGAAGCTTTGCGAGGACTTTGATATTTCTATGGTACGCAACGATGACAACTGTTTTTTCGTAATTAAGCATGACTTCTGTTTCTTTCCTTCAACACGTAATTTTTGTTTTATACAATTCGACTAGTTCTTCCCCTGTCATGCAAGACGGTATTTCTTGGAGAGGCTCGGTTTCGAAGAGCACGAGAGTTTCGAGATGAGGACAACCAACCTGAGGAGTAAACATGGTCACACATTTCTTGTGAAAGTAATGAATGCACCTAATAACACATAATTAGGGTGCTCAGATTGGAAAGTTCTTTGCAAGGCATATGTATTTCAGGAGGATATGGAAATAACCTTCGATCTTCGTCCTGAAGATCATATTGAAGGAAACATCGACATTTGGGTGGATGTCGATATGCTTTCTGTTTTACCTCCATGTGAGTTTATCAACCATGCATATTTTCCAAGTAATTTGCATTCTATATATAAAAATATTTGGTGTTCATCCGTACTAAATTTGCTAATTTTTAATTTACAGCTTATTTCATTTCTTCGAGTGAAATACAGAACATAATCGACACGACACACTACACTTATGGATCACATCTAACTTGGGAGGAGAAGGATGATCTTATCTACTTTGTTATTGGTCTCATAGCTGGTAGGGACATCTTCCCGTATAATTTTGGAACTGGCCCAAATTATACACTGTACAAGACACTAGTGCATAGGTGGAGGGCGGATGACATTCGCACAAATATCTTGGTAAGAGTTGCTAATTAAGTACACTAGTACTATTGCATAAATGGTATGGATTACATTGCTAACTAGGCTACTATTATGTCTTCAACAGAAATTGCCATATGAAGTTGTGCCACCGTTGATGCAACCCGAAGGTAATATGACAATAAAAGCCCCTTCCATCCCGAGTTTTCTTTTGCATACTTGACTGAGCGCAAACCACCAAGAAGGCTCCAAATTGAAGCATGGGGACAAATAAAGAAGGATCTCAAGCCACAAGTTGGAGACCGTTGGATCTCTTGGCTTCATCATGGAGACATAGGTGTTATTCCTTTTTATGTCATTTTACCTAGTAGGGAGGAGTAGGTCCTATGAGGGAGGACTATGTCATTTTATCTTTTTTTGTTTTATGAGACTTTAACTTTGTATGATTAAGATGATGATGATGAGTTGTTAGATCTTGTGTAATTAATGGTTTCCTTCATTTGCTTATTAGCTAGCGTCGAGTTCTCTCTATATGTATAGTAGCTAGCAGCGTCGACCAAGCACAGAGAAAGAGAGATCACTACTCTCTATTAGCTACCTAACACAATATGAAACCCCTAAATTAACCATCCAAACCCCCCTAAACCATCCCTTCAAAAAAATCCAACTCCTGCCAGATGCTGACGCATGGAATCCATTTGGTCCCGGTTGGTGTTACCAACCGGGACTAAAGGTCCTCCTACCTGGGCTCCCTACAGATGCCACGTGGAGCCCCTTCTGTCCCGGTTCGTAAGAGAACCGAGACTAAAGGTTTGGGGCTTTAGTCCCGACCTTTTAGTCTCGGTTCTAGAACTAGGGCTAATGGGCCTCTAGAACCGGGACAAATGGGCCATTTTCTACTAGTTCTCCAAAGTCACAAATAGCGGAGAACGAATGAATAAATTATTGTAGGGTACGAAACCACCTCGAAGTTATCTTTTCCGATCAATCTTATGAGTTATCCCTATAAGTGTCACGAACAGCCCTAGAGTCTGTACTAAAATAACACCTTAAGATACCCATCAACCAAAACCCTAATGTCACCTAGATACTACAATGTCACCATGAGCACCCATGGGCTTGATTATATGATATGCATCACAAAATTTTAGATTCATCATGTTCAATCCAACACAAAGAACTTCAAAGATTGCCCCAAAGTTTCTACTAGATATTCAAGACGAAATCAAGTGCCAAACCCTATGCATAGATTCCCAATGTCACAGAACCCGCAAGTTGACCACCAAAACATACATCAAGTGGATCGATAGAACATCCCATTGTCACCATGGATATCCCATCGCAAGACATACATCAAGTGTTCTCAAATTCTTAAATACTCAATCTGATAAGAAAACTTCAAAGGGAAAACTCAACTCATCACAAGAAGATAGAGAGGGGAAAACTCCATATGATTCATCTATATCAATAAAGCTCGCGGTACATCAAGATTGTGCCATCTCAAGAACACGAGAAAGAGAGATCAACCACATAGATACTGGTACATACCCTCGACCCCGAGGGTGAACTAGCACCTCCTTGTCATGGAGACTATTGGGATGATGAAGATGGCCTCTGGTGATGGTTTCCCCCTCTGACAGGGTGCCGGAACAGGCTCCCGATTGGTTTTTCGTGCCTACAGAGGCTTGCGTTAGCAGAGCTCCCGATCTTCGTTTCTTTCTAGGGTATTTTTGATTTATAGGAGCACTTGGCGTTGGAATCACATCAAGGGGACTCCCGAGGGGCCAACAAGCCTACTAGGCGCGGCCAGGAGGTGGTCGTGCCCTGGTGGCTTGTGGCTCCCTCGGGACTCTTCTGCGGTATCCTTTTGCTCTAGCTATTTTTTCTATTTTCTAAAATAATCATCGTAAATTTTTAGCCCATTCCAAGAACTTTTATTTCTTCACGAAAACACCACCACAGTAGTTCTCCTGAAAATAGCGTCAGTCCGGGTTAGTTCTAATAAAATCATACCAAAATCATATAGAATTATTGTAAACATGGCATGAATACTTCATATATTATAGATACGTTGGATTCATATCACCTTGCAAGCAATCTGACTAAAGAGTTAGCCATGGGATCTTGTATTACAGAATGAGTAAAGAGACTTGATAGTAACAAGATTGAATTAGGTATAGAGATACCGATGATCGAATCTCGGGCAAGTAATATACCAAAGAACAAAGGGAACTGCATGCGGGATTAACTGAATCCTTGACATAGAGGTTCAGCCGATAAAGATCTTCGTAGAATATGTAGGAATCAATATGGGCATCCAGGTCTCTCGATTAGTTATTGGCAATAGAGGTGTCTCGGTCATGTCTACATAGTTCTCGAACTCGCATGGTCTCCACACTTAATGTTCAGTGGCATTTTGGTAGTATTGAATTACGTACGTTGGTGTTCAAAGGTTGTTTGGAGTCCTGGCTGAGATCCCATAAACGAAATGGTCCGGAGGTAAAGATTGATATATAGGAAGTCTAGTTTTGATCACCGAAATAGTTTCGGCTATTTCCGGAAGTATACCAGAGGTGCCGGGAGGTTTCCCGGGGTCCATCGGGAGGGGGCCACCCACTCCGCGGGGCACTTTGGCCTTAGGGGTGGCGCACTAATGGGCTGGGCAAGCCAACCCCTAAGGCCCATGCGAAAAGGAGGAAGGATGGCAAGTGCGGAGTCCTCCCAAGACTCCACCTCCCTTGTGGGAGGAGGAATCCGAGTGTGGGGAAGACTCATCCCCTGGTTCAGCCAACCCTAGGGGAAACCCTAGGGCGCCAGCCCCTTCCCTCCCTACTATATATATTGGAGGGGAGAGAGGGCAGCCGCACCCCAAGCCACGGTGCAGCCCTCTCCCCCCCCCCTCCCGTCTAAACCGTTTTTCCTCTAGATTGTTCGGCGGTGCTTGGCGACGCCCTGCCGGAATAGCTCCACCACCACCTTCGCCACGTCGTCGTGCTGCCGGAGTACTCATCTACCTCTCCGCCCCCTCTTGCTAGATAAAGAAGGCGGAAATCGTCATCGAGTTGTATGTGTGCTGAACACGGAGGTGTCGTCCGCTCGGTGCTAGACTCGGATGGATCGTGATCGGATCGCGGGACGGCTTGCAATTTGGATCACGAAGACGTTCGACTACATCAACCGCGTTTCTTAACGCTCCCCGCTTAGCGATCTACAAGGGTATGTAGATCTTATCTCCCTCTCATAGATGCTCATCACCATGGACAGATCTTGTGTGTGCGTAGGATTTGTTTTGTTTCCCATGCAACATTCCTCAATAGTGGCATCATGAGCTAGGTCTATGTGTAGATGAGATCACGAGTAGAACTCAAAGGATTTTGTGGGTGTTGATGCTTAGATTGCTTCCTCCCTTGGTTTTTTCTTGATTCAGCAGTATTGTGGGATGAAGCGGCCCGGACCAACCTTACTCGTCGATGTATGAGAGATCGGTTCCATCGATTGATATGTGACTTTGTTGCATAAAGATGGCTAGCGGGTGTTTGTCTCTCCCACCTTAGTTGGATCGGATTCGACAAAGGCGGTCTTGAGAAGGTTGAATAGCAATTTGTATATCAGTATTGTGGTTTTGTGTACGTAAGAATCATTCTTGCTAGATACCCACGTAAAACATGCAACAACAATTAGAGGACGTCTAACTTGTTTTTGCAGGGTTTGTTGTGATTTGATATGGAGAATCACATGATGAGATATATGTGATGTTTGATATGACCATGTTTTGTATAGAATATCACGACTTGCATGTCGATGAGTATGACAACCGGCAGGAGCCATAGGGTTGTCTTTAATTATTGTATGACCTGCGTGTCAATCATTAAGCTCTATGTAATGCTTTACTTTATCGCTAAGTGGTAGCAATAGTAGTAAAAGCATGGTGGGCGCGACAACCCCGACGGAGACACATGACGGAGATCATGATGATGGAGATCATGGTGTTATGCCGGTCACAATGAAGTGTTGGAAATATGCCCTAGAGGCAATAAGAAATTAGTTATCATCATATTTCCTTGTTCATGATAAATCATTTATTATGCATGCTATAATTGTATTGATCGGAGACTTAGATGCATGTGTGGATACATAGACAAAACCACGTCCCTAGTATGCCTCTAATGGACTAGCTCGTTGATCAAAGATGGTTAAGGTTTCCTAGCCATGGACATGAGATGTCATTTGATAACGGGATCACATCATTAGGAGAATGGTGTGATGGACAAGACCCAAACTACAAACGTAGCATATGATCGTGTCAGTTTATTGCTACTGTTTTCTGCATGTCAAGTATATGTTCCTATGACCATGAGATCATGCAACTCACGGACACCGGAAGAGTGCCTTGTGTGTATCAAACGTCGCAATGTAATTGGGTGAATATAAAGGTGCTCTACAGGTATCTCCGAGGGTGTCCATTGGGTTGGCATGAATCAAGACTGGGATTTGTTACTCCGTGTGACGGAGAGGTATCTCAAGGCCCACTCGGTAATACAACATCACAATAAGCCTTGCAAGCAATGTGACTAAGTGTTAGTCACGGGATCTTGTATTATGGTACGAGTAAAGAGACTTGCCGGTAACAAGGTTGAAGTAGGTATGGAGATACCGACGATCGAATCTCGGGCGAGTAACATACCGAAGAACAAAGGGAACATCATATGGGATTAACTCAATCCTTGATATAGAGGTTCAACTGATAAAGATCTTCATAGAATATATAGGAACCAATATGGGCATCCAGGTCCTGCTATTGGTTATTGACCGTAGAGGTGTCTCGGTCATGTCACATAGTTCTCGAACCCGCAGGGTCTGCACATTTAAGGTTTGGTGACGTTTCGGTAGTATAGAGTTATCCATGATGGTGACCGAAGGTTGTTCGAAGTCCCGGATGAGACCCCGGACTTCACGAGGAGCTCCGGAATGGTCCGTAGGTAAAGATTGATATATAGGAAGTCCTATTTTGGTTGCCAGAAAAGTTCCGGGCTTATCGGTAGTGTACCGGGAGTGCCGATAATGTACCAGGAGACCATCGGGAGGGGTATTTCGACCCAAGAGGCTACATGGGCTGTGGGAGAGTAAATACCAGCCCTTAGTGGGCTGGTAGAAGTCCCACACAAGTCTCATGCGGCTGGGACGAAAAGCCCAAAGAGAAAAAGGTGGAAAAAGGCAAAAAAGGCAACAATAAGGAGGAGTCCTAGTCCTACTAGGATTGGAGGAGGAATCCTCCAATCCCACTAGGTTCGGCCGACCCAAGGGCTGCCTCTTTGGAAGCCAAGCCTCCTCCTCCTCTCCTCCTATATATACTAGAGGATTTTAGGGTTTTAGCATAGAATTTTCATCCACGTGCTACTCGTTCCTCTAGTGCATAGTTTCTCCTCTAGATCGGTTTTCTGCAGTGCTTAGGCAAAGCCCTGCCGGAATAGCTCCACGACCATCTTCGGAGCGCCGTCACGCTGCCGGAGAACTCATCTACCTCTCCGCTCCCTCTTGCTAGATCAAGAAGGCGGAGATCGTCATCGAGCTGTACGTGTGCTGAACGAGGACGTGTCGTCCGTTCGGCGCTAGATCGGAAGGACCATGATTGGATCGCGGGACGGATCATGATGAGATTGTGGGATGCTCGGTGATTTGGATCACGAAGATGTTCGACTACACCAACCGCGTTTCTTAACGCTTCCCGCTTAGCGATCTAGAAGGGTACGTAGATCCACTCTCCCTCTCGTAGATGCTCATCACCATGGATAGATTTGCGTGTGCATAGCAAAATTTGTGTTTCCCATGCAACATTCCCAACAGTGGCATCATGAGCTAGGTCTATGTGTAGATGAGATCTCGAGTAGAACACAAAAGGTTTGTGGGTGTTGATGCTTAGATTCCTTCCTCCCTTGGTCGGATTTTGGTTCAACGGTATTGTGAGATGAAGCGGCCCGGACCAACATTACTCGTACGCTTACGAGAGACCGGTTCCCTCAACCGCAATTTGTTGCATAGATGGCTTGCGGGTGCCAGTTTCTCTCACTTTAGTTGGACCGGATTCGACAAAGGCGGTCCTTGAGAAGGTTGACAAGCAACTAGTGTATCACCGTTGTGGTTTTTGCGTAGATGAGAATTGTTCTTGCTAGATAACCGTAGCAGCCACGTAAAGCATGCAACAACAATTAGAGGACGTCTAACTTGTTTTTGCAGGGTATGTTGTGATATGATATGGCCAATTACATGATGTGATATATGTGATGTATGAGATGATCATGTGATGTATAGATTATCTCGACTTGCATGTCGATGAGTACGGCAACCGGCAGGGGCCATAAGGTTGTCTTTAATTATTGTATGACATGTGTGTCAATCATTAAGCGCTATGTAATGCTTTAATTTATCGCTAAACGGTAGCAATAGTAGTAGAAGCATGTTGGGCGTGACAACCCCGATGGCGACACATTGATGGAGATCAAGATGATGGAGATCATGGTGTCTTGCCGGTGAAGATGGAGATCATGCCGGTGCTTTCAAGATGGAGATCAAAAGCACAAGTTAATGGCCATATCATGTCACTTATGATTTGCATGTGATGTTAATCCTTTTATGCACCTTGTTTTGCTTAGGACGATGGTAGCATTATAAGGTGATCCCTCATTTAAATTTCAAGATGAATTGTGTTCTCCCCGAGTGTGCACCGTTGCGAAAGTTCGTCGTGTTGAGACACCACGTGATGATCGGGTGTGATAGACTCTACGTTCACATACAACGGGTGCAAGCCAGTGTTGCACATGCAGAACACTCGGGTTAAACTTGACGAGCCTAGCATATACAGACATGGCCTCGGAACACAAGAGACCGAAAGGTCGAACATGAGTCATATAGTAGATATGATCAACATGATGATGTTCACCATTGAAACCACCTCAACTCACGTGATGATCGCACTTGAGTTGGTGAATTTGGATCATGTATCACTCGAATGACTGGAGGGATGTCAATTTGAGTGGGAGTTCTTAAGTAATATGATTAATTGAACTCATTATCATGAACATAGTCAGTAGTGTCTTTGCAAACTGTGTTGTAGATTACTAGCTCACGCTATAGCTCCCTTGAATTTTATATGTTCCTAGAGAAATAGAGTTGAAAGATGATGGTAGCACTATTGTGGACTGGGTCCGTGATGTGAGGATTGTCCTCGTTGCTGCACAGAAGGCTTATGTCCTTAATGCACCGCTTGGTGCGCCAACCCCTCTAGCGTTGTTTGTAGATGTTGTGAACATCTGACAGCCACGTTCTGATGACTACTTGATAGTTTAGTGCGTCATGCATTACGGCTTAGAATTGAGGATCCAAAATGTTTTGAACGTCACGAAACATATGATATGTTCTAATAGATGAAATTAGGATCTCAGGATCATGCCCGTGTTGCGAGATATGAGATCTCCAACAAAATTCTTTGCCTGCAAGATGAAGGAGAATAGCTCAATCGTTGAGCATGTGCTCAGATTGTCTGGGTGCTACAATCGCTTGAATCGAGTGGGAGTTGATCTTCCAGATAGGATAGTGATTGATATAGTTCTCCAAGTCACTGTCACTAAACTACTAGAACTTGGTGATGAACTATAAAACGCCAGGGATAGAAATAATGATCCCTTAGCTGTTCGCGATGTTTGACACCGCGAAGGTAGAAATCAAGAAGGAGCGTCAAGTGTTGATGGTTAGTCAAAACCACTAGTTTCGAGAAGGGCAAGAGCAAGGAGGGAAACTCCATGGATAGCAAGTATGTTGCAGCTCTAGTGAAGCAACCCAAAGTCTAACCCAAACCCGAGACTAAGTGCTTCGATTATGAGGAGAACGGTCGCTGAAGCGGAACAACCCTAGATACTTGGTAGATAAGAAGGCTGGCAAAGTCGGCAGAAGTATATTTGATATACGTGTTATTGATGTGTAACTTGCTAGTACTCCTAGTAGCACCTGGGTATTGGATACCGGTTCGGTTGCTAAATGTTAGTAACTCGAAGTAAAAGCTACGGAAGAAACGGATACTAGCTAAGTGTGAGGTGACGATGTGTGTTGGAAATGTTTCCAGGTTTGATGTGATCAACATCGCACGCTCTCTCTACCTTAGAGATTAGTGACGAACCTAAATAAATGTTATTTGGTGTTTTTGCGTTGAGCATGAACGTGATTAGATCGTGTTCATTGCAACATGGTTATTCATTTAAGTTAGAGAATAATGGTTATTCTATTTACATGAATAATACCTTCAATAGTCATGCACCCAGTAAGAATGGTTTGTTGAAGCTTGATCATAGTAATACACATGTTCATGACATTGATGCCAAAAAGACACAAAGTTAATAATAATAGTACCACATACTTGTGGTACTGCCGCTAAATGTCATATTGGTGTAAAACGCATGAAGAAACTCCATGTTGATGGATCTTTGGACTCATTTGATTTCGAATCGGTTGAGACATGTGAACCATGCCTCTTGGTCAAGATGACTAAAGACCCCGTTTTCCGTTTTGATGAAGCGGGCAAGTGATTTATTGAAAATGATACATGTTGATGTATGCAATCCAATGAGTCTTGTAACGTGCGGTGGATATCGTTATTTTCTTACCTTCACTAATGATTTGAGTAGATATAGTGTATATTTACTTAATGAGACACAAGTCTGAACCGTTTGAAAGGTTCAAGCGATTTCAGAGTGAAGTTTAAGATCATCGTGACAAGAAGATAAAAATGTTTGCAATATGATCGTGTTGGTGAATATCTGAGTTATGAGTTTGGCATACAACTTTAGACGATGTGAAAGTTGTTTCACAACTCACGCCACCTGGAACACCATAGTGTGATGGTGTGTCCAAACGTCATAGTCGTGCTCTATTGGATATGGTGCGTGCTATGATGTCTATTATCATTTTGTTACTATAATTTTGGGGTTATGCATTAGAGACAACTACATTCACTTTAAATAGGGCACCATCTAAATCCGTTGAGATGACACCGTGTGAATTATGGTTTGATAGAAGCCTAAGCTATCATTTCTTAATGTTTGGGGCTGCGACGCTTGTGTGGAAAATGTTTTCACCTAATGAGCTCGAACCCAAAGCGGACAAATGCATCTTCATAGAATACCCTAAAGACAGTTGGGGTAAACCTTCTATCTCAGATCCAAGCATAAAATGTTTGTTGCTAAAACTGGGTCCTTTCTTGAGAAAGAGTTTCTCTGAAAAGAATTGAGTGGGAGGAAGATAGAACTATATGAGGTTGTTGAACCTTTGTTCAACCAGGGAGTAGTGCAGCGCAGGGAGATGTTTCTGTGAAGCCTACGTTAGTTGAAGAGGAAGTTAATGATGATGATCATGAAGCTTTGGATCAAGTTACTATCAAACCTCATAGGTCGACAAGGACGTGTACTGCTCCTGAGCGGTACGACAACCCTGTCTTGGAGGTCATGTTGTTGGGCAACGATGAACCTATGAGCTATGGAGAAGCGATGAAGGGCCTGGATTCCGACAAATGGTTAGAGGCCATGAAATACGAGAAAGGACCCATATATGAAAACCAAGTATAAACTTTGGTAGACTTGCTCGTTGGATGGCAGGTCATTGAGTACAAATGGATCTTTAAAATGAAGACAGACGCTGATGGTGAATGTCACCATTTATAAAGCTCGACTTTTCGCAAAGAAGTTTCCGGCAAGTTCAATGAGTTGACTACGATGAGACTTTCTCACTTGTAGTGATGCTAAAGTCTGTTGGAATCATGTTAGTAGTTGCTGCATTTTTCAATTATGAAATCTGGCAGATGGATGCCAAAACATCGTTTCCTTCCTTAAGGAAAGGTTGTATGAGATACAACCAGAAGGTTTTGTCAGTCCTAAGGATGCTAAAAGATGAGCAAGCTTCAGTGATCCTTCTATGGACTGAAGCAAGCATCTTGGAGTTGGAATATACACTTTGATAAGGTGATCAAAGTTTTTAAATCTATACAAAGTTTATGAGAAACTTGTATTTGCAATAAAGTGAGTGGGAGCACTATAGAGTTTCTGATAAGTATATGTGGATGACATATTGCTATTCGGAAATGATGTAGAATTTCTGGAGAGCGTAAACGGTTGTTTGAAAAGAGTTTTTCAAAGGAAGACCTGGATAAAGCTACCTAATTGTTGAGCATTAAGATATATAAAGATAGATCAAGATGTTTGATAAGACTTTCAATGAGTGCATACCTTGACAAGATTTTGAAAGAGTTCAAAATGGATTAGTCAGAGAGAAGTGTTCTCGCCTGCTTTGTAAGGTGTGAAGTTGAGTGAGACTCAAAACTCGACAACGGCAGAAGAAAGAGAAAGGACGAATGTCGTCCCCTGTGCCTTAGCCATAGGCTCTATATAGTATGACATGCTATGTACCGCACTTGTGTGTGCCTTGCCATGAGTCCGTCAAGGGGTACAAGAGTGATCCAGGAGTAGATCACTGGACAGCGGTCAAGATTATCCTTAGTAACTAAAAGACTAAGGAGTTGTTTCTCGATTATGGAGGTGATAAAGAGTTCGTCGTAAAGAGTTACGCTGATGCAAGCTTTAACACCAATCCGGATGACCCGTAGTAGCAATCTGGATACATATAGTGGAGCAGCCATTTGGAATAGTACCAAGTGGAGCGTGGTAGCAGTGTTTACAGTTTGACATAGAGATTTGCAAAGTACATACGGATATAAATGTCGTAGACCCGTTGACTATAAGACCTCTCTCACATGCATAGCAGGATCGAGCCCCAGAACTCATTGGGTGTTAGATTCATAACAATGTGTATCACATGGTGATGAGAACTAGATTATTGACTCTAGTGCAAGTGGGAGACTGTTGGAAATATGCCCTAGAGGCAATAATAAATTAGTTATTATCATATTTCCTTGTTCATGATAAATCGTTTATTATCCATGCTATAATTGTATTGATCGGAGACTTAGATGCATATGTGGATACATAGACAAAACCATGTCCCTAGTATGGCTCTAATGGACTAGCTCGTTGATCAAAGATGGTTAAGGTTTCCTACCCATGGACATGATATGTCATTTGATAAGGGATCACATCATTAGGAGAATGGTGTGATGGACAAGACCCAAACTACAAACGTAGCGTATGATCATGTGAGTTTATTGCTAATGTTTTCTGCATGTCAAGTATATGTTCCTATGACCATGAGATCATGCAACTCACGGACACCGGAAGAGTGCCTTGTGTGTATCAAACGTCGCATCATAACTGGGTGACTATAAAGGTGCTCTACAGGTATCTTCGAGGGTGTCCGTTGAGTTGGCATGGATCAAGACTGGGATTTGTTACTCCGTGTGACGGAGAGGTATCTCAGGACCCACTCGGTAATACAACATCACAGTAAGCCTTGCAAGCAATGTGACTAAGTGTTAGTCACGGGATCTTGTATTATGGAACGAGTAAAGAGACTTGCCGGTAACGAGGTTGAACTAGGTATGGAGATACCGACGATCGAATCTTGGGCAAGTAACATACCGAATAACAAAGGGAACATCATACGGGATTAACTGAATCCTTGACATAGAGGTTCGACCGATAAAGATCTTCGTAGAATATGTAGGAACCAATATGGGCATCCAGGTCCCGCTATTGGTTATTGACCGTAGAGGTGTCTCGGTCATGTCTACATAGTTCTCGAACCCGCAGGGTCTGCACACTTAAGGTTTGGTGACGTTTCGGTAGTATAGAGTTATGCATGATGGTGACTGAAGGTTATTTAGAGTCCCAGATGTGATCCCGGACGTCACGAGGAGCTCTGGAATGGTCTGGAGGTAAAGATTGATATATAGGAAGTCCTATTTTGGTCGCCGAAAAAGTTTCGGGCTTATCGGTAGTGTACCGGGAGTGCCGGTAGTGTACCGGGAGACCATTGGGAGGGGTATTTCGACCCAAGAGGCTACATGGGCTGTGGGAGAGTAAATACCAGCCCTTAGTGGGCTGGTAGAAGTCCCACACAAGGCCCATGCGGCTGGGAAGAAAAGCCCAAATAGAAAAAGATGGAAAAAGGCAAAAATAAGGAGGAGTCCTAGTCCTAATAGGATTGGAGGAGGAATCCTCCAATCCCACTAGGTTCGGCTGACCCAAGGGCTGTCTCTTTGGCAGCCAAGCCTCCTCCTCTCCTCCTATATATACTAGAGGATTTTAGGGTTTTGGCATAGAATTTTCAGCCACGTGCTACCCGTTCCTCTAGTGCATAGTTTCTCCTCTAGATCGGTTTTCTGCAGTGCTTAGCCGAAGCCCTGCCGGAATAGCTCCATCACCATCTCCGGAGCGCCATCACGCTGCCAGAGAACTTTTCTACCTCTCCGCTCCCTCTTGCTGGATCAAGAAGGCGGAGATCGTCATCGAGCTGTACGTGTGCTGAACGCGGAGGTGCCGTTCGTTCGGCGCTAGATCGGAAGGACCGTGATGAGATCGCGGGACGGATCGTGATGAGTTCGCGGGACGGATCGTGATTGGATCGCGGGACAGATCGTGATGAGATCATAGGACGCTCGATGATTTGGATTGCGAAGACGTTTGACTACACCAACCACGTTTCTTAACGCTTCCCGCTTAGCGATCTACAAGGGTACGTAGATCCACTCTCCCTCTCGTAGATGCTCATAACCATGGATAGATCTGCGTGTGCGTAGGAAATTTTTTGTTTCCCATGCAACGTTCCCCAACATGAAGATCATGGCGGTGCTTTGGAGATGGAGATCAAAAGCACAAGTTCATGGCCATATGATGTCACTTATGATTTGCATGTGATGTTAATCCTTTTATGCATCCTATTTTGCTTAGGACGACGGTAGCATTATAAGGTGATCCCTCACTAAAATTTCAAGATAAAATTGTGTTCTCACCGAGTGTGCACTATTGCGAAAGTTCATCGTTTCTTAGCACCACATGATGGTCGGGTGTGATAGACTCTATGTTCACATACAACGGGTGCAAGCCAATGTTGCACATGCGGAACACTCAGGTTAAACTTGACGAGCCTAGGCCTCGGAACACAACAGATCGAAAGGTCGAACATGAGTCATATAGTAGATATGATCAACATGGAGATGTTCACCATTCAAACCACCTCATCTCAAGTGATGATTAGACTTGGGTTGGTGAATTTGGATCATGTATCACTCCGATGACCGGATGGATGTCAATTTGAGTTGGAATTTTTAAGTAATTAACTAAACTCATTATGTTGAACAATAGTCTTAGTAACCTTTGCAAATTTATGTTGTATATCAATGGCTCACGCAGTAGTTCCCCTGAATTTCAATGCGTTCCTAGAGAAAGCCAAGTTGAAATATGATGGAAGTAACTTTGTATACTGGCTCCGTAATCTGCGGATTATCCTCACGGCATCCCAAAAGGCTTATGTCCTCGATGCACCGCTCGGTGAAGCACCCGCTCCAGTGTCGTTTGAAGACGTTGTGAACGCTTGGGAGGCACGTTCTGGAGATTACTCAATAGTTCAATGTGCAATGTTATATGTCTTAGAACCGGGACTTCAAAGACATTTTGAACATCTTGGAGCATATGAGATGTTCCAGGAGTTGAAGTTTATCTTTTAGAAGAATGCCCGGATCGAGAGGTATGAGACCTCCGATAAGTTCTATGCTTGCAAGATGGAGGAGAACAGGTCTGTCAGTGAACTCAAAATGTTTGGGAATTCGAACCGTCTAGCTGAGTTAGGGATGCCCCTTCCACCAGAGGCGATCACTGACAAAGTTCTTCAATTGCTTCCACCTAGATACAAAACCTTCATGATGAACTATAACATGCAAGGGATGAACAAGTCAGTCGTCGAGCTATTTGTGATGCTGAAAGTTGCTGAGTCTGAAATCCAGAAGGGGCATCAAGTGTTAATGGTCAATAAAACCACTAGTTTCAAGAAAAATGCCAAGGTCAAGAAGGGTAACTCCAAGAAGAGTGGCCAAGCAGTTGCCCCTCCCGTGAAGAAACCCCAGGATGGACCCAAGCCAGAAACTAAGTGCTTTCATTACAAGGGAACTAGTCACTTGAAGCAGGACTACCGCAAGTATCTGGCCGACAAGAAGGCTGTCTACACCAAACAAGGTATATATGATATACATTTTATTGATGTGTACCTTACCAACACTTGTTGTAGTGCCTGAGTATTTGATATCGGTTCCATTGCTCACATTTGCAACTCAAAGCAGAGGCTACAGAATAGCTGAAGGCTGGCAAAGGAAGAAGTGACGATGCACATGGGAAATGGTTCCAAGCTTGATGTGATCGCCATCGGTACGCTCTCTCTTCGAATACCATCGGGATTAGTTATGAACCTGAATAATTGTTACTTAGTGCATGCGTTAAGCATGAACATTATATCTGGATCTTGTTTATTGCGAGACAGATACTCATTTAAATCAAAGAATAATGTTTGTTCTATTTGTATGAGTAATATTTTTTATGGTCATGCACCCAATGTGAGGGGTTTGTTCTATTTAATCTCGATAGTGATGATACACATGTTCATAACATTGCTGCCAAAAGATGTAGAGTTGATAATGATAGTGCCACTTTCTTGTGGCACTGTCGCTTAGGTCATATTGGTGTAAAATGCAAGAAGAAGCTCCATGCTGACGAATTTTTGGAGTCACTTGATTTGAATCACTTGACACATGTGAACCACACCTCATGGGAAAGATGACTAAAAACCCGTTCTCTGGAACAATGGAATGGGCAAGTGACTTGTTGGAAATCATACACACTGGTGTGTGTGGTTCCATGAGCATTGAGGCGCACGGTGGATATCATTACTTTCTCACCTTCACTGATGACTTGTGTAGATATGGGTATATTTACTTAATGAAACACAAGTCTGAAACGTTTGAAAAGTTCAAGTAACTTCAGAGTGAAGTTGAGAATCATTGTAAGAAGATGATTAAATTCCTACGATTTGATCGAGGAGGAGAATATCTGAGTTATGAGTTTGGCAGTCACTTAAGACAATGTGGAATTGTTTCACAATTGATACCACCTAGAACAACACAACGCAATGGTGTGTTCGAATGTCGTAATCGAACCTTATTGGATATGGTGCGTTCTATGATGTCTCTTGCCGATTTGCCACTATCGTTTTGGGGTTATGCATTAGAGACAGATGTATTCAATTTAAATAGGGAAGCATCGAAATCTGTTGAGACAACGTCGTATGGACTGTGGTGAGGCAATAAACCAAAGTTGTTGTTTCTTAAAGTTTGGGGATGTGATGCTTATGTCAAAAAGCTTCAGCCTGAAAAGTTGGACCCAAAGGGGAGAAATGTGTCTTCATAGGATACCCAAAAGAGATGGTTGGGTATACCTTCTATCTCTGATCTTAAGGCAAAGTGTTTGTCGCTAAGAACGAGTCATTTATCGAGAAAGAGTTTCTCTCGACAGAATTGAGTGGGAGGATGATAGAACTTGACGAGGTTGTTGAACCTTTGTTTCAACCAGAGAGTAGCGCATCATAGAAAGATGTTTCTATGGAGCCTACATCAGTTGAAGAGGAAGTTAATGATGATGATCATGAAGCTTTGGATCAAGTTACTATCAAACGTCATAGGTCGACAAGGGCACGTACTGCTCCTGAGTGGTACCGTAACCCTGTCTTAGAGGTCATGTTGTTGGACAACGAGGAACCTACGAGCTATGGAGAAGCAATGATTGGCTCGCATTCCAACCTATGGTTAGAGGCCATGAAATTCGAGATGGGATCCATGTATGAAAACAAAGTATGGACTTTGGAAGTATTACTTGAAGGGCGAAAGACCATTCAGAACAAATGGATCTTTAAGAAGAAGACGGACGTGGACGGTAATGTCACCATATATAAAGCTCAACTTGTGGAAAATGGTTTTTTCACAAGTTCTAGGAGTTAACTATGATGAGATCTTCTCACCTGTAGCAATGCTTAAGTCCATCAGAATCATGTTAGCAATAGCTACACTTTTCGATTATGAAATTTGGCAGATGGATGTCAAAACAACGTTCCTTAATGGTTTCCTTAAGGAAGAGTTGCATATGATACAATCAGAAGGTTTTGTTGATCCAGAGAATGCTGACAAAGTTTGCAAACTCCAGCTATCCATTTATGGAGTGGTGCAAGAATCTCGAAGTTGGAATCTTCGCTTTGATGAGGTGATCAAGGCGTTCGGGATCATACAAGTTTACGGAGAAGCTTGTATTTACAAGAAAGTGAGTGGGCACTCTATAGTGTTTCTAATATTATATGTGGATGCCATATTACTAATTGGAAACAATATATAAATGTTGGAAAGCGTGAAGGAAATTTGAACAAGAGTTTTTCAATGAAGGACCTAGGATAATCTGCTTTCATATTAGGCATCAAGATCTATAGAGATAGATCGAGATGCTTAATAGTACTTTCACAGAGCACATACCTTGACAAAGTTCTGAAGAAGTTCAAAATGGATCAGTCTAAGAAGGGGTTCTTGCCTGTATTGCAAGGTGTGAAGTTGAGTAAGACTTAATGCCCAGTGACTGTAGAGGATAGAGAGAAGATGAGTGTCATCCCCTATGCTTCAGCATAGGCTCTATCATGTATGAAATGTTGTGCACAAGACCCGATGTCAACCTTGCCATAAGTATGGCTAGAAGGTTTCAAACTGATCCGAGAATGGAACACTGGACGACGATCAAGAATATCCTTAAGTACATGAAAAGGACTAAGGAAATGTTTCTCATTTATGCAGGTGATCAAGAGCTCTTCGTAAAGGTTACGTCGATGCAAGATTTGACACTGATCCGGATGACTGTAAGTCTCAAACCGGATACATATACATTCTCAATGGGGCAGCAGTAATCTGGTGCAATTCCAAGTAGAGTGTTGTAGCTGATTCTACATCCGAAGTGGAGTACATCTCTGCCTCGAAGGCAGCGAAGGAAGGTGTCTGGATGAAGGAGTTCATGACAGATCTTGGAGTAGTGCCCAATGCACTGAACCCAATGACTCTGTTCTGTGACAACACTGGTGCCATTGCTCTGGAGAAGGAACCAAGGTTTCACCAGAGGACCATACACATAAAGAGACACTTCAATTCCATCCGTGATTACATCAAGGAGGAGCACATAAATATTTACAAAGGGCACACGGCTCTGAATGTTGCAGAACCGTTGACTAAACCTCTTCCAAGGGCTAAACTTGATAAACACCAGAACTGTATGGGTGTTAGATTCATTACAATTTAAATCACATAGTGATGTGAGCTAAATTATTGACTCTAGTGCAAGTGGGAGACTATTGGAAATATACCGTAGAGGCAATAATAAAGGGGTTATTATTATATTTCCTTGTTCATGATAATCATTTATTATCCATGCTATAATTGTATTGATTGGAAACTCAAATACATGTGTGCATACATAGACAACACAGTGTCCCTAGTAGGCCTCTAGTAGACTAGCTCGTTGATCAAAGGTGTTTAAGGTTTCCTAGACATAGACATGAGATGTCATTTGATAATGGGATAACATCATTAGGATAATGATTTGATGGAGAAGACCCAAACTATGGAACGTAGCATATGATCGAGTTAGTTTATTACTATAGTTTTCTTCATGTCAAGTATCTATTCCTATGACCATGAGATCATGCAACTCACTGACACCGGAGGCATACCTTGTGTGTATCAAACGTCGCTACGTAACTCGGTGACTATAAAGATGCTCTACAGGTATCTTTGAGGGTGTTTGTTGAGTGAGCATGGATCAAGACTGGGATTTGTTACTCCATGTAACGGAGAGGTATCTCAGGGCCCACTCGGTAATACAACATCACAATGAGCCTTGCAAGCAATGTGACTAAAGAGTTAGAGACGGGATCTTGTATTACAGAACGAGTAAAGATACTTGCCAGTAACGAGATTGAACTAGGTATAGAGATACCGACGATCGAATATCAGGCAAGTAACATATCAACGAACAAAGGGAGCCGCATGCGAGATTAACTAAATCCTTGACATAGAGGTTCAACCTATAAAGATCTTCATAGAATATGAAGGAACCAATATGGGCATCTTGGCCCCGCTATTGGTTATTGACTGTAGAGGTGTCTCGGTCATGTCTACATAGTCCTCGAACCCGTAGGGTCTGCACACTTAAGGTTGTTTGGAGTCCTGGACGCCATGAGGAGCCCCGGAATGGTCCGGAGATAAAGATTGAAATATAGGAAGTCTCGTTTTGATCACCAGAAAAGTTTCGGGTATTTCTAGTAGTGTACCGAAGTTGCCGGTGGGTTCCTATGGTTCATCGGGAGGGGGCCACCCACTCCTGGGGGCACTTGGGCCTTAGGGGTGCCGCACTAGCCCTTAGTGGGGTGGGAAAGCCAGCCCTAAGGGCCCATGCAAAGAGGAGGAAGGAGGGTAAGTGGGGAGTCCTCCCAGGACTCCACCTCCCTTGTGGGAGGAGGAATCCGAGTGGGGGGAGGACTCCTCTCCCTGGTTCGACCAAGCCTAGGGGAAACCCTAGGGTGCCAACCCCTCCCCTCCCTCCTATATATATTGGAGGGGAGGGAGGGCAGCCGCACCCCAAGCCACGGTGCAGGACTATCCCCCCATCTAGACCGTTTTTCCTCTAGATCGTTTCGGCGATGCTTGGCGAAGCCCTGCGGGAACAGCTCCACCACCACTGTTGCCATGTCGTCGTGCTGATAGAGTACTCATCAACCTCTCCACCCCCCTCTTGCTGGATCAAGAAGGCGGAGATCGTCATCGAGTTGTACATGTGCTGATCACGAAGGTGCCATCCATTCGATGCTAGATCAGGACGGATCATGATCAGATCATGGGACGGCTTGGGATCTAGATCACGAAGACGTTCAACTACATCAACCACGTTTCTTAATGCTTCCCACTTAGCGATCTACAAGGGTATGTAGATCCACTCTTCCTCTCGTAGATGCTCATCAGCATGGATAGATCTTGTGTGTGCGTAGGATTTTTTTCTTTCCCATGCAACGTTCCCCAACACACCAAAACACCAAAGTTGCCACATTTTGCACTAGTCGGTACGACCCTGTTTTCACTTTGGTTTCACCGAGTTGGGCAATAATGTTGTAACGGTTGGATTTTCGGAGATGCCTATATATACCCCTCCACCAGCCTCTCACTCATAGAGGAAGCACACAGAACAAACCAACACTTGCGCCATCCATTTTTCTGAGAAAACCACCTACTCATGTGTTGAGATCGATATGTTTCATTCCTACCATACGAATATTGGTTTCTAGCCTCCCTGTCGGTGTTAAAACTTGTAGATCTCGGGTAGGGGGTACCGAACTATGGATCTTGGATTGATAGGTTACAAGAGACAAGGGAGACTATGTTTACCCAGATTCAGGATTTTTTTCCAAAACTATGATGTATTTTATAGCAAATTCAAAAACTATAGGGACGAATGCAAAAAAATCACAAATATGACCCCGTTGGCCTGCGGTGGGCCGAAGAGTGGCCCGTCGGCCTGCGGTGGGCCGAAGAGAGGCCCGTTGGCCTACAGTAGGCCGAAGAGGGGCCCGTCGGCCTCCAGGCGACCAAAGAGCACTCTTCGGCTTCCCGTTGGCCGAAGACTGTCAGGGGGGCAAAACGTAATTAATATGGCCTCGAATGGAAAAGTTATCAACATTAGAAATCTTCGTCTCGTCAAAACGGTTGATTATGGTATAAAGATCGTCTTAATCCAGGGTTGTATGTAACCTGTATAGCCAAAACAAGGTCAGGGGGAGAAGCTATAGAGTTACTTCAGATAGACCGAATGGATGTCAGAATGTTTGTCACGGGACACCTGGTGCACTCGGTGAGACCGTGTGAAATATATAACAGTACACAAGTTTGGTCATGTTCATTCGGTGATACTGAACCAAACCACTCGGAGGCTCTGAATGGATCCGAAAAATTGCCAAAGATTTCAAGGCCGCTCACTAATCTCTTGCAAAAGGATGTTCCATTCGTTTTTATGATGATTGTGTAGAAGCTTTTGAAATTTTTAAGAATGCCTTGATTTCTGCACCTGTTGTGCAACCACCTGATTGGAACTTTGTAACAGCCCGGGGCCGAAGCTCTAGAAGATTCCCTTTTTATTCCATTGTCATCTTGTGTTTCGTTTGGTTGTTGCATTCATCATCAGATGATTCGCATGATCTGCATAGTATCGACAGTTTGTTAACATGAGTTTTCAAGCATGTATCCGTTCGTAGTCACCGGTTCTCTCCGATCTTGTCGTTGCTCGTTTCAAGACCAACCACACACGCACGCGCCCACGACATCATTTAAAAAACTATTTTTAAAGCGCGTGAAAAATATTCTCGGATTGGGTCGATACTCGGCGTGCAGTCTTGTTATATTATAGGTAGACCACTTGCCAAATTTTGTCGCAATCGGAGGTCGTTTGATACCTGAACGGTTAACCATAGCAGTGCGGTCATCGGTTATTCGTCGGATGTTTTCGGTGTTTCAAATTCTTGTCACGGGCTGCCACCTTCCCTCTCATCTCAGACCAAGGCCCACTACAGAGCCCACTAGCCCACCTAGCTAGCCCCCCTTCGTTTTCGGACGTTCGATCGAGATCGAACTGTGCAAAAACAGATGAAATCCCCCTAAACTAGCCCTCCTTCCCTATATAACCCCCTCCCCTTCCTGATTTGGGCCTAACCCTAATCCCCTCATTTTCTGCACCGAGTCAACAGCCAGCCGCCACCATAGCACCCTGCCTCCCACATCCAGCCATAGGGACTGCCAAGCCCAGATCATGGACCGGGGAAGCCCATCTGGGCCCGACCCGAGATCCAAGCGGGAGCTCTGCCCATGACGCCTCCAGGAGCCCAGGTCCTCTACCTGCCACCGCCCTTCAAGCCTCCGGCCGCCGGCCAGGGAGTCGCCGCGTCACCGGCGATCTCCAGGCCCAACCCCGCGCCCTTCCTCTCGTCCCTCTCCTCCTTCTCCCACTCTAACCTCTTTGCTCCCTCCCTGTCTTCACGCAAGGCTACCTTGGAGGTCGCTTGAGCCCTTGTCTCATTGGCACGCCCGGATCCGGCGGGGAACTACCAGATTCGGAGGAGAGCCACCGTCGTGACCCGTTCCCGCCTCCGCCAAACGTCCCCGCTCACAGCCGGAGTCAGCCCCGCTGTCGTGCGCCCCTACCTCCCCGATCCATTCGAGAGGAGGTGGACGAGCGGTTCGCTCACTCGCCCTGCGACCGCCCCGTGGGCCGCGCCTCCCAAGGCCCAGGCCGGCCCAAATCTGTAGCCCAGCCGCCCACCAACGGGCCCGAGGCCCATGGGTGAACACACCCGCTGCCCTTGCTATCTTTCACCTGCGGGGGTTATTTTGTATGTTGTGTCCATATGCAGTGTTGGGCCTCTATTTAGTCTCAGCCCAGTAGTGTTTTTTTAGTTCCGATGAGTTTGTCAATTTCCAGGGATTAACAGAATTGCAGAAAAACCCCAATCTTCATGCATTTAATATCTCACAAACCGTGCATCGTATGTAAAAACTTAATATATGTAAAATGACTAGAATTTCGTGTAGATTCACAATATCCAACTCTCACATGTATTTAACATGTTTAAGTTGTTGTTATCATGTATTTGCATAAATGCCATGCTAAAATGATTTATTTAATAACTATTGAACCATAGCCCCGATTAAAATGTTTTATATATGTAACTTGACTAGAAAAATGTGTAAAATCTCATGGTGACCTTTATTTTGCTATTTAACAACTCTACATATGCTTAGGACAGATCTGGTCCAATTTCGAAATTAACATATGGGGTTATTTCGGAAATGCTATAAGTTATTTCCGACCTCATTTAAGATGCCTAGATAGATAGTTTACTTATGCTTCACCTCTTCTCATGTTTAACAACATTTAATATTCTCGTGTACCTTAACAAGAGTGAACTAAATATTTGAATGTGGAGTTTCGTTAATATGCAACTCATTGCATATTGAGCTTCACTTAATGTGTAGAAGTTGCTTGTTGTGCTTTGCCATGTCATGCATGACTTGCATCATATTTGATTGTGCATCATGTCATGCATATGTTGTGGTGTATCGTGTGTTGATTGTTTGTTCTGGATTGTTTCTTCTCGATAGAGTTCCGAAAGCGTTCGGAGTGTGAGGATTCGTTCGACTATGTTGGCTCGTCTTCTTCATGGGATCGTTCTTCTTCCAAGCGGGATCTCAGGCAAGATGACACATTTCCCTGGATACCACTACTATCATTGCCATGCTAGATGTCTCGTTTTCTATCGCTATGTCATGCTACCTACCACTTGTTTGACAAGACTCCCAACATTGCCATGAAAAGCCTCTAACCCCTCCACATCCCAGCAAAACCTTTGTTTGGCTATGTTACCGCTTGCTTAGCCCTTCTTATAGCGTTTCTAGCTGCAGGTGCAATTGCTTCCATGTGACAACATGGACATTCTTTTGTTATCACAATATTATTTCTATTTATGTTAATGCACATATATACATGGAAAAGGTGTAAGGCTTGGCCTTTTGCTCGGTGTTTTGTTCCACTTTTGCCGCCCCTAGTTACTTGTGAACCGGTGTTATGTTCCATAATTGAGCGCTCCTAACATGCTCCGGGTTGTTATGGGGACCCCCTTGATTTTCATTTTAGGATAAAGCTTGTCTGGCAAGGCCCAACATTGGTACTAGATTTGCCTAATAACTAATAAAATGGATAGGGACCCGCTGGCACCCGCGGATAATTTAGTCAATCACCGGGCCAATGCTCCTCATGAGTGTTGGTCCAAACTAGAGTCATGTGCGGGGCCAACCCGGGGCAACTTGGGTGATTTCTATTAGGCCACTGTACGCTGCGCTCATCTAGTCGTGTCCTGAGAACAAGATACATGGCTCCTATCGGGTTCGTCGACACATCGGGCGGCCTTGCTGGATTTGTTTTACCTTTCTCGAATGTCTTGCGTGAGGAAGTCCGATTTTCTTCGGGCTATCTCAAGGTGGTGGATTTCTTGTGGAATTGCCTAGGAAGATCACGAGATCCGTGATCGAGGTTATTCCTGCTGCGTGTGGTTAATTTGTGATGGATGGGTTAGAGCACCCCTGCAGGGTTAAATCTTTCGGAAAGTCATGCCCGCGGTTATGTGGCAAACTTGGAAACTTTGTTTAACACCCGGTCATAGCAAACTTGAAGTAAACTATAATAAAATACACCAACTATGTGCGTAACCGTGACTGTCTCTTCTCGTGAGTCCTTATCCAAGAGAGAACACAGTGGGGTTATGTTTGATGTAAGCAGGTGTTCAGGATCAGTTAGTGATCATTACTAGTTCATGTCTGTTATGCGTAGACCACCATACTTTACTTTCTGTATTCGTAAGTTAGTAACTCAAACAAATGCTTTGTCACTTGCTGCAGCCTCACCACTTAACCATACCTTACACATTAAGCTTTAATAGTCTTGGTACCCTTGGAAATGAGATTGTTGAGTCCCTATGGCTCACAGATTACTACAACAACAGTTGCAGGTACAGGTAATGCGATGCTTTGACGTGAGCGCGGTGCTTGTTTAGATTTGGAGTTCTTCTTATTATTATTATTCATCAATCTAGGATGGGTTCTAGGCGGCAGCCTAGGATAGCAAGGATGGATGTCATTTTATCGTTTGATTTCGTCTGTAGTTGAACCCTGCTCTTCTGTATGATGTTTGAAGATGTTGTTGTATTGATGTGACTCTGATGTTGCTTGTAGCGAGTGTAAGCCAATTCCATGTACTCATCTCTTATGTAAATGTACTTGTAATGATATCCATCCTAGCAACACGACGAGATGCGCTTCTATCCCTGTCGAGGCCCTCCTACCAAAATAAGGATAGGATCGCATCCTGGGCATGACAAACTTACCCTTTGAAATCATGTGTGATGCTAGTGATTATGTCGTTGGTGCTGTTCTAGGGCAAAGAGTTGATAGGAAATTAAATGTTATTCATTATGCTAAAAAAAACTCTAGACAGTGCTCAAAGAAACTATGGTACCACTGAAAAAGAATTTTTAGCAGTTGTGTTCGCTTGTGATAAGTTTAGACCTTATATTGTTGATTCTAAAGTAACTGTTCACACTAATCATGTTGCTATTAAATATCTTATGGAAAAGAAAGATGCTAAACCTAGACTTATCAGGTGGGTTCTTCTGCTACAAGAATTTGATTTGCATATTGTTGATATAAAGGGGGTTGATAACCCCATAGCAGACAACTTGTCTAGGTTAGAGAATGTTCTTGATGACCCACTACCTATTGATGATAGCTTTCCTGATGAACAATTAGCTGTCATAAATGCTTCTCGTAATGCTCCTTGGTATGCTGATTATGCTAGTTACATTATCGCTAAATTTATACCGCCTAGTTTCACATACCAGTAAAAGAAAAGGTTCTTCTACGATTTAAGACATTACTTTTGGGATGACCCACACCTTTATAAAGAAGGAGTAGATGGTGTTATTAGACATTGTGTACCTGAGAATGAACAAGAACATATCCTACGCAAGTGTCATTCCGAGGCCTACGGAGGACACCACGTTGGAGACAGAACTACACATAAGTATTACAATCTGGTTTTTATTGGCCTACTCTCTTCAAGGATGCACGTAAGTTTGTCTTGTCATGTGATGAATGTCAAAGAATTGGCAATATTAGTAGACATCAGGAAATGCCTATGAATTAATCTCTTGTTATTTAACCATTTGATGTTTGGGGTTTTGATTTTATGGGACTTTTCCAACGTCCAACGGGTACACTCATATTTTAGTTGCTGTTGATTATGTTACTAAGTGGGTGGAAGCTATTCCAACTAGTAGTGCTGATCATAACACCTCTATTAATATGCTTAAATAAGTTATTTTCCCTAGATTTGGAGTCCCTAGATATTTAATGACTGATGGTGGTTCAAATTTTATTCATGGTGCTTTCCGTAAATTGCTTGCTAAGTATGATATTAATTATAGATTGCATCTCCTTATCGTCCTCAGTCTAGTGGTCAAGTAGAATTAAGCAATAGAGAAATTAAATTGATCTTGCAAAAGACGGTTAATAGATCTAGGAAGAATTGGTGTAAGAAACTTGACAATGCATTATGGGCTTATAGAACAGCTTACGAAAACCCTATGGGTATGTCTCCGTATAAAATGGTTTATGGTAAAGCATGTCGCTTACCTCTAGAGCTAGATAATAAAGCTTATTGGGCAATGAAAGAGCTCAACTATGATTTCAAACTTGCTGGTGAGAAGAGGTTATTTGACATTAGCTCACTTTATGAATGGAGAACCCAGAGCTATGAGAATGCCATGTTGTTTAAAGAGAAAGTTAAGAGATGGCATGATAAAAGGATACAAAAGCATGAATTCAACGTAGGTGAACATGTCTTGCTATACAATTCTCGGTTAAGATTTTTTGCAGGAAACTTCTCTCTAAATGGGAAGGGCCTTAGATTGTCGAGAAAGTATATCGTTCTGGTGCCATCAAAATCAACAACGCTGAAGGAACAAATCCGAATGTGGTAAACACGCAAAGAATCAAGCATTATATCTCAGGTACTTCCTTAAATGTTGAAACCAATGTTATCTATACCATAACTCCGGAAGAGTATATTCGGGAGACCTACCGGAATGTTTCAGACTCCGAAAAGTAATAGGTATGTGGTACGGTAAGTAAACCAACTCCAAAACTTTCCGAATATCAATTTTACTCAGTTTTGGAATATTTAAAAAATTAGGAAAATCAAAAGTAGTCTGAAAGATGCACGAGGAGGTGACAAGCTTGCTAGGCGCGGCCACCCCCTGGCCGTGCCTAGGGGGCTTGCCACCACCCCGTGTGCCCTCCGTACTTCGTTTTCTTGTGGAATACCCCTTCGGGTCGGCAAAAGTTCATTATATAATCTCCCGAAGGTTTGTGCTTTCGTATCACGACAATACCTCTTGTTTTCATTTTGAGCTGTTTCTATTACAGATTTAGATCGTCATGGCATCCCCAAGTGCTCCGAAGGACAAATTTTTTGAGAAGGTCATCAACCCTTATCTTGCGGAGGTGCTACAACACCCTCAAACCATGAGATGCGTGAGGGGGTTCTACGCATCCGCTGTGTTGAGGGGCCAAAGAAGACCAGAAGCGTGGAAACAGGGCTCGAAGCTATGGAGCAGCAAGTTTTCAAGTGCCAAGGGATGTTGGAACATGGACTCAATGCCAATCATATGATGATCTCGGAGTTTACCCATAAGCACAAGCTGGACACCAAGGACATCAGGGAGCACATCTTCAAGATCTATGAGAAAATTGAGCATCTCCAAGCCAAGATCTATGATCTGCAAAACCAAAATTGTGAGTATGAATACGGATTTAAGAGAATGAGTTTGGCTACAGATTTGAGGATTTCGGAGACTCGTTCATCTTTTTACGATGGTGATCCTATGCCTTGGAATATGGAGGACAAGCTTCCAACCTCATCAACAACTCGACCATTATCACCTCCGAAGAAGGACATCTAAGCACCTGGGCATGGGCACTCCCCTTGGCTTGTGCCAATCTTGGGGGAGGTGCCCCGGTATCGTATCACCATCACACCTTTTCCCCTCTTGTTTTTTCTTGTTTTTCTTAGTTCGATCCCTTTTTATTTTATTTTTGATCTAGTAGAATAAATTTTTAGTATGATCTAGCTTTTAGTTTTTTCTTTTTGCTCCCCTTATGTAAGCAAGTCCGAGAGTTATATAATAAAAAGTAGTCCTGATGTGAAGGCTCTACTAGCTTACTATGCTCATGAGAGTAATAAATAAAAAATAATAGAATTAAAGCAAAGATTATACATAATGATCTTGTGGGGCGTGATGACTTCACATATAAGAAGTGTGTCGATTGAAATTTGTTGGGGGTTAACAAACATAGTGATTAGTCATTGGTGCAATTGAAAAGGAAGTGATAAAGAAAGAGATATTCACATATAAATATATTATCTTGGAAATATTTTGTGATTGTGACCACTCATTATAATATTATGTGCTAAGATGCTGATGTTGGACAAGGAAGACAACATAATGGGTTATGCTTGCTTGCTTGCGAATAGAAGTTATATGGTTATAGATCCTTCAACATGTAGTGCTTGCTTCCACCTCATATTAGCCAAAACTTCCGCACCAAGTAGAGATACTACTTGTGCATCCAAACACCTCAACCTAGTTTGGCCATGAGAGTCCACCATACCTACCTATGGATTCAATAAGATCCCTTAAGTAAGTTGTCATCAGTGCAAAAGGCAATAAAAATTGCTCCTAAATATGTGTGATCTTTTATTGTAAGGGAGATAAGTGTTGTACGAACTTGTGATAGTAAAGAAATAAAAGCGACGGACTGCATAATAAAGGTTGCTATCACAAAGGGCAATACAACATGGAGTTCCTTTGCACTAAGGGTTTGTGCATCCCAACACAAAAAGCGCATCACAACCTCTGCTTCCCTTTGCGAAGGGCCTATCTGTTACCTTTTACCTTTTTAGTACTTATCCTTATGCAAGAGTCATGGTGGTCTTCACCACTTCCTATATTTCGCCTTTCTCTCTTGGCAAGCATTATGTGTTGGGGAATGATCTAGACACATATATCCACTCAGATGTGGGTGATCATGAGTTATTATTGTTGACATCACCCTTCAGGTGAATAGTTGGGTGGCAGAATTATAAGCCCCTATCTTTGTCTGTGTCCGATTGAAACTTTGATCCCATGAGTATCGCGTGAGTGTTAGCAATTATCAAAGACTAAAAGATGATTGAGTATGTGGGTTTGCTTTACAAGCTCTTATATTGACTCCTTCTAATGTTATGATAAATTGCCAATTGCTTCAATGACTGAGAGCATAGTTTGTTAGTTGTCAATATAGTTCTTGGTTCATACTTTACCTTGTGAATGAATTGTTACTCTAGCATGAGAAATCATATACCTATAAGTATTGTTGTTCTAAAGATGATCATGATGCCCTCATGTCCATATTGTATTTTATTGACACCTCTATCTCTAAACATGTGGATATATTTATCGATCTCGGCTTTCGCTTGAGGGCAAGCGAGGTCTAAGCTTGGGGGAGTTGATAGGTCCATTTTACATCATGCTTTTATATTGATATTTATTGCATTATGGGCTGTTATTACATGTTATGGTACAATACTTATGTCTTTTCTCTCTTATTTTACAAGGGTTACATGAAGAGGGCGAATGCCTGCAGTTTGAATTCTAGACCAGAAAAGGAGCAAATCTGAGATACCTATTCTGCACGACTCCAAAAGTCCTGAAAAGTTACGGAGATTTATTTTGGAATATATAAAAAATACTAGGCGAAACAGATACCAGAGGGGGCCCACCAGGAGGTGGCAAGCCTGTAAGGCGCGGCCACCACCCCTAGCCACGCCTAGCAGGCTTGTGACCCACCTGGCAGGTCCCCGATGCCCATCTTCTGCTATATGGAGGGTTTTGACTTGGAAAAATCATAGGGAACCTTTTGGGACGAAGCATCGCCGTCTCGAGGCGGAACTTGGACAGAACCAATCTAGAGCTCCGGCGGGGCTGTTCTGCCGGGGACACTTCCCTCCCAGAGGGGCAAATCGAAGCCATTGTCATCACCAACGATCCTCTCATCGAGAGGGGGTCAATCTCCATCAACATCTTAACCGGCACCATCTCCTCTGCAAACCCTAGTTCATCTTGTGTATCTGATCTTTGTCCCATACCTCAGATTGGTACATGTGGGTTGCTAGTAGTGTTGATTACTCCTTGTAGTTGATGCTAGTTGGTTTATTTGGTGGAAGATCATATGTTCAGATCCTTAATGATAATTAATACCCCTCTGATCTTGAACATTAATATGCTTTGTGAGTAGTTCCGTTTGTTCCCGAGGACATGGGATGAGTCTTGTTATAAGTAATCATGTGAATTTGGTATTCGTTCGATATTTTGATGCGATGTATGTTGTCTCTCCTCTAGTGGTGTTATGTGAACGTCGACCACATAACACTTCACCATTATTTGGGCCTAGGGGAAGGCATTAGGAATTAATAAGTAGATGATGGGTTGCTAGAGTGACAGAAGCTTAAACCCTAGTTTATGCGTTGCTTCGTAAGGGGCTGATTTGGATCCATATGTTTCATGCTATGGTTAGATTTATCTTAATTCTTCTTTCGTAGTTGGAGATGCTTGCGAGAGGGGTTAATCATAAGTGGGGTGTTTTTCCCAAGTAAGGGCAGCACCCAAGCACCGGTCACCCACATGTCAAATTATCAAAGTAACAAACGTGAATCAAATGAGCATGATGAAAACTAGCTTGACCAAAATTCCCATGTGTCCTCGGGAGCGCTTTGCTTTATATAAGAGTTTGTCCAGGCCTGTCCTTTGCTACAAAAAGGATTGGGATACATTTCTGCACCTTTGTTACACTTGTTACTTGCTATTCATTACGAACTATCTTTTCACCAAACTATCTGTTACCGATAATTTTAGTGCTTGCAAAGAATACCTTACTGGAAACTGCTTGTCATTTCCTTCTACTCCTCGTTGGGTTCGACACTCTTACTTATCGAAAGGACTACGATAGATCCCCTATACTTTTGGGCCATCACTGTTGGGGAACATTGCATGGGAAACAAAAATATTCCTATGCACACGCAAGATCTATCCATGGTGATGAGCATCTACGAGAGGGAGAGTGGACCTACATACCCTTTTAGATCGCCAAGCGGGAAGCGTTAAGAAACGCGGTTGATGTAGTCAAACGTCTTCGTGATCCAAATTCCAGAGCGTCCCACGATCCAATCACGATCCATCTCGTGATCCAATCACGATCCGTCCCGTGATCCCATCATGATCTGTCCCGCGATCAAATCATGAATCGTCTCGTGATTCTGGTCATGGTCCTTCCGATCTAGCGCCGAACGGACGGAACCTCCACGTTCAGCACCGTACAACTCGATTTCTACACAAAGTCATCTGGATTGGTGTTAAAGCTTGCATCGACGTAACCCTTTACGGTAAACTCTTTATCACCTCCATAATCGAGAAATATATCCTTAGTCTTCTAGTTCCTAAGGATAATTTTGACTGTTGTCCAGTAATCCACTCCTGGATCACTCTTGTACCCCTTGATAGTCTCATGGCAAGGCACACACAGGTGCGGTACACAGCATGGCATACTATATAGAGCCTATGGATAAAGCATAGGAGACGACCTTCCACCTTTCTCTTTATTCTGCCGTGGTCGAGCTTTGAGTCTCACTCAACTCCACACCTTATAAATAAGGCTAGAACTCCTTCTTTGACTTGTCCAATTTGAACTCTTTCAAAATCTTGTCTAGGTACGTACTCATTGAAAGTCTCATCAAGCATCTTGATCTATCTCTATATATCTTGATGCCCTACAATTAGGTAGCTTTATCTAGGTCTTCCTTTGAAAAACTCTTTTCAAACAACCATTTATGCTTTCCAAAAATTCTACATCATTTCCTATCACTAATATGTCAACCACATATACTTATCAGAAATTCTATAGTGCTCCCACTCACTTTCTTGTAAATACAATTTTCTCGTGAACTTTGTATAAACCCAAAAACTTTGATCACCTCATCAAAGCGTATATTCCAACTCCGAGATGCTTGCTTCAGCCCATAGAAGGATTGTTGGAGCTTGCACACCTTTTAGCATCCTTAGGACTGACAAAACCTTCTAGTTGTATCACATACAACCTTTCCTCAAGGAAACCGCTAAGGAAACGATGATTTTGACATCCATCTGCCAGATTTCATAATTGAAAAAATGCAACAATTTCTAACATAATTCCAACAGACTTTTAGCATCGCTACAGGTGAAAAAGTCTCATCGTAGTCAACTCCTTGAACTTGGCGGAAACTTCTTTGTGACAAGTCGAGCTTTATAAATGGTGACATTCACCATCAGCGTCTGTCTTCATCTTAAAGGTCCATTTGTACTCAACGACCTGTCGTTTAACGGGCAAGTCTACCAAAGTCCATACTTGGTTTTCATACATGGATTCTTTCTTGGACTTCATAGCCTCTAACCATTTATTGGAATCTGGGCCCATCATCGCTTCTCCATAGTTCGTAGGTTCACCATTGTCCAACAACATGACCTCTGAGACAAGGTTGTTGTACCACTCACGAGCAGTACGTGTCCTTGTCGACCTACGAGATTCGATAGTAACTTGATCCGAAGCTTCATGATCATAATAATTAACATCCTCTTCACCTGATGTAGGCTCTACAGAAACATCTTTCTGCGTTGTGCTACTCTCTGGTTGAAACAAAGGTTCAACAACCTGATCAAGTTCTATCTTCCTCCCACTCAATTCTTTCGCGAGAAACTCTTTCTCGAGAAAGGACCCGTTTTAGCAACAAACACTTTGTGCTTGGATCTAAGATAGAAGGTTTACCCAACTGTTACGTTAGGGTATTCTATGAAGATGCATTTTTCCACTTTGGGTTCGAGCTCATTAGGTGAAAACCCTTTTTCACATAAGCGTTTCAGCCCCAAACATTAAGAAATGACAGCTTAGGTTTCCGCCAAACCAAATTTCATACGGTGTCATCTCAATGGATTTAGATGGTGCCCTATTTAAAGTTAATGCAGTTGTCTCTAATGCATAACCCCAAAACGATAGTGGCAAAATGATAAGAGACATCATAGTACGCACCATATCCAAGAGAGCACGACTATGACGTTCTGACACACCATCACACTATGGTGTTCCAAGTGGCGTGAGTTGTGAAACAACTTTCATATTGTTGTAAGTTGTATACCAAACTCGTAACTCAGATATTCACCTCCACGATCGTATTGTAGAAAGTTTTATCTTCTTGTCATGATGATCTTAAACTTCACTCTGAATTTGTTTCAACTTTTCAAACATTTCAGACTTGTGTTTCATTAAGTAAATATACTCATATATACTCAAATAATCAGTGAAGGTAAGAAAATAATGATATCCACTGCACCCTACAACACTCATTTGACTGCATACATCAACATGTATTATTTCCAATAAGTTACTAGCCCGCTCCATCATACCGAAAATGGGGTCTTTTGTCATCTTGCCCATGAGGCATGGTCCAGATGTCCCAACCGATTTGAAATCGAATTAGTCCAAAGATCCATGAGCATCAGTTTCTTCATGTGATTTATACCAATATGACATTTAGCGGCAGTGCCACAAGTATGTTGTACTATCATTGTTAACTTTGTATCTTTTGGCACCAAAGTTATGAACATGTGTATTACTACTATCAAGATTCAATAAACCATTCCCATTGGGTGCATGACCATTGAAGGTATTATTCATGTAAACAAAATAACCATTATTCTCTAACTTAAATTCATAACCATATTGCAATAAACACGATCTAATCGCGTTCATGCTCAACGCAAACACCAAATAACATTTATTTAGGTTTATCACTAATCCCAAAGGTAGAGAGAGCGTGCGATGGTGATCACATCAACCATGGAAACACTCTCAACACACATCGTCACCTCACCTTTAGCTAGCCTCAGTTTATGACGTAGCTTTCATTTCGAGTTACTAACATTTAGAAACCGAACCGGTATCTAATACCCAGGTGCTACTAGGAGTAATAGCAAGGTACACATCAATAACACGTATATCAAATATACTTCTATTGATGTTGCCAGCCTTCTTATCTACCAAGTATCTAGGGTTGTTCCGCTTCAGCGATCGTTCTCCTCATAATAGAAGCACTTAGTCTCGGGTTTGGGTTCAACCTTGGGTTTCTTCACTAGAGCGGCAACTGTCTTGCCATTCCTAAAGTTTTTCCCTTCTTGCCCTTGCCCTTCTTGAAACTAGTGCTTTTACTTAACCATCAACACTTGATGCTCCTTCTTGATTTCTTCCTTCGTGATGTCAAACATTGTGAACAACTCAGGGATCATTATTTCCATCCCTGGCAGGTTTATAGTTCATCACAAAGCTCTAGCAGCTTGGTGACAGTGACTTAGAGAACTATATCAATCACTATCTTATCTGGAAGATCAACTCCCACTTGATTCAAGCGATTGGCGTGCCTAGACAATCTATGCACATGCTCACCAATTGAGCTATTCTCCTTCATCTTGCAAGCAAATAATTTTGTTGGAGGTCCTATACCTCTCAACACGGGCACGGGCCTGAAATCCAATTTCAGCTCTTGGAACATCACATATGCTCCGTGACGTTCAAAACGTATTTGGAGCCTGAATTCTAAGACGTAATGCAAAACACACTGAACTATCAAGTAGTCATCAGAACGTGACTGTCAGATGTTCACAACAACCACAGTCGCCATTTGAGGGGGTGTCGCACCGAGCAGTGCATTAAGGACATAAGCATTATGTGCAACAATGAGGACAATCCTCAGATTACTGATCCACTCTGCACTATTGCTACCATCATCTTTCAACTCTATTTCTCGAGGAACATATGAAAAATTCAAGGGAGCTACAACGCGAGCTAGTAATCTACAACATAATTTGCAAAGACATTTTGACTATGTTCATGATAATGAGTTTAGTTAATCATGTTACTTAAAAACTCCCACTCAAATTGACATCCCCGGGTCATTCGAGTGTCACATGATCCAAATCCACCAACTCGAGTCCGATCATGACGTGAGTTGAGGTGGTTTCAATGGTGAACATCTTCATGTTGATCATATCTACTATATGACTCATGTTCGACCTTTCGGTCTCTTGTGTTCCGAGGCCATGTATGTACATGCTAGGCTCGTCAAGTTTAACCCGAGTGTTCTGCATGTGCAACACTGTCTTGCACCCTATGTATGTGAACGTAGAGTCTATCACACCCGATCATAATGTGGTGTCTCAACACGATGAACTTTCACAATGGTGCACACTCAAGGAGTACACAATTCATCTTGAAATTTAAGTGAGGGGTCACCTTTTAATGCTACTGTCGTCCTAAGCAAAACAAGGTGCATAAAAGGATTAACATCGCATGCAAATCATAATTGACATGATATGGCCATGAACTTGTGCTTTTGATATTCATCTTCAAAGCACCGGCATGATCTACATCGTCACCGGCATGACACCATGATCTCCATCATCTTGATCTCCATCAACGTGTCGCCATCGGGGTTGTCGCGCCGACTGTTGCTTCCATGACTATTGCTAACTCATAGCGATAAACTAAAGCAAAAACGACGAAAATAATTAAAGACAACCCTATGGCTCTTGTCGGTTGCCGTACTAATCGACATGCAAGTCGTGATATTCTATACAAAACATGATCATCTCATACATCACATATATCTCATCATGTAATTGCCCATATCAGATCACAGCATACCCTAAAAAAACAAGTTAGGCGTCCTCTAATTTTTGTTGCAAGGTTTACATGGCTGCTATGGGTATCTAGCAAGAACAATTCTCACCTACGCATAAACCACAACGGTGATACACAAATTGCTATTCAACCTTCTCAAGGACCGCCTTTGTCAAGTCCAATCCAACTAGAGTAGGAGAGAGACACACCTGCCAGCCATCTTTGTGCAACAAAGTTACATGTCCGTCGATGGAACCGGTCTCTCGTAAGCGTATGAGTAAGGTTGGTCCGGGCCCCTTCATCCCACAGTACCGCTGAATCAAAACACAACCAAGGGAGGAAGCAATCTAAGCATCAACGCCCACAAACTCCTATGTGTTCTACTCGTGATCTCATCTACATATAGACCTAGCTCATGATGCCACTGTTGGGGAACGTTGCATGGGAAACAAAAAAATTCCTACACACACGCAAGATCTATCCATGGTGATGAGCATCTACGAGAGGGAGAGTGGATCTGCATACCCTTGTAGATCGCTAAGCGGGAAGTGTTAAGAAACGCGGTTGATGTAGTCAAACATCTTCGCAATCCAAATCACCGAGCGTCTCGCAATCCAATCATGGTCCATCTCGCGATCCAATCATGATCCGTCCCATGATCCCATCATGATCCGTCCCATGATCAAATCATGAATCGTCTCGCGATCCTGATCATGGTCCTTCCGATCTAGCGCCGATCGGGCGGCACCTCCGCGTTCAGCACACGTACAGCTCGATGATGATCTCCGCCTTCTTGATCCAGCATGAGGGAGTGGAGAGGTAGACGAGTTCTCCGGCAGCACGACGACGTGGCGGCAATGGTGGTGGAACTATTCCGGTAGGGCTTCTCCTAAGCACCGCTAAACTAGACTAGAGGAGAAAGACGATCTAGATGAAGTAGAGGGATCACATGGCAATTAGGGTTAGCTCTCCCTATAAATCCTATGGCGATCTAGATAAAGTAGACGATCTAGATGAAGTAGAGGGATCACATGGCAATTAGGATCAAATGTCCATGGCTAGGAAACCTTAACCATCTTTGATCAACGAGCCAGTCTATTAGAGGCACACTAGGGACATAGTGTTATCTATATACCCACACATGTATTTAGTTTCCAATCAATACAATTATAGCATGGATAATAAATGATTATCATGAACAAGGAAATATGATAATAACCAATTTATTATTGCCTCTAGGGCATATTTCCAACAACCCCCCCCCCAATTCTTTTATGCACATATCTGCTTCCATTACTGTCTACGAGGCCTTCCTTTGGGTCCACCCCCACTTCGGCTTGTGGTTGAAAGTATTCAACATCAAACTAAAGGTAGTTAGCGGCGAGAAGGCGGAATGCGGGGGAGTGATGATTAGCAACCTTCCCCTTGTACAACATCCGGACGGTTCTTTCATAGACACCATCAAGGTCTAGCAGAAGGAGTGGTTCTCCATCACTGAACCACGTGGCATAGGATGGACAGCTTCCCCCGGATTCAGATCTAGTCTCCCGACCAGACAGACGTCCTGGATAAGGAAGGGACTCGATTGGGGGGGAAGATGTGGAAGTGAAGGTGCTCTAAAGGTGCATCTCCATACTATGGAAAAAGAAGGTTGAGCTGACCAACCTAGTTTAGATCATGTTGCACCGCCGCCTCCTCCCATGTCAACCTCGGGCTGCCCCTATGTGGGACTCGGTCTGGATGACCCGGTCACTGCACAACACTTATTTCGCATCGAGCATGACAAGTTTTGGAAGGTTTTGTGCAAGACCTGGTATGCCTAGGAGGAGGACCTGGGCATCGAAACCTCGAACCCTCCATGATCGGTAAATTTTATTTTTTGTGTTCGGATCCTATTCCTTTGATAGGGTTCTTGCACCTATCTCCTTCTATTTGCAGATCTGGTTGGAGAATCCAAGCAGATCAATTGCCCGGCACTGCCACCTGAAGGCCCCAGGACGGCTTTATTAACAGCCATGCTGGTCGAAAAGCCGTACTCGATGTCGAAGAAGAAATAAGAGAAGAAAGACGAGAAGAAGGGGACTCAAGGTCTCCGTTCAAAAGGTGCTTCGGACATCGGGTCCGAGGATACACATGCCCCTTCTACTCTTGACGGAGAGCAGGAAGAGGATGGTGAGGAGAGTGACTCATCCCATATGAAGAAGAGGGTGGCGTCCAAAGACGACAAGGGAGATCTAGCTCCCACCGCCCCAAAAAGATAGTACAGGGCCAAAGTGGCCCTGTTTGATGATATTCCGGACTCCGACAGGGATTCCAAGGACTTTTAAAGGGTTCCCCAAAGGACCCTCGGAGTCAAGCCCTGGGCGCAAAATTATAAATCCGAACATTATATCGGCTTTCCGCTTCGAAGGTTTCATTATGAACCATATATGTTTTTCCATTGCAGCCTACCACGCGAATTTCCCACTAACCAAGCCTCAAAAGGGGAATCTCCGCCAGCCGAACTAGAGGAGAGTGGGACCGCATCGCACGACTCCCTTTGTCCAGCCATCGAGGAGGTGGCGGCCGAAAAGACCCTCCCTGAGCCGGATGCGAGGGGAGGGGAAAGTTATGGTCGAGGTTAACAGCACAGCTCCCGAAGACTAGGAGGGATAGTGAGTCCCTCCTAGCAAGCAAAATGGGAGTGCTCGGTCAACCTGAGCTCTCTTCAGAGGTAGCTCTGAAGGCTTCAGGGCCTCTGGAGCCATATACTCCGGCTTCTCCAAAGAGAGAAGCTACAATGCCGCACCCGGAGCCGCCTATGACAAAGCGGTCCCAAATCAGGTGGGCGGCCATGATGGAGGAGGGCTTAAATGACTCCTCCATCACCGAAGAGCACCGCACTCTTTTGAGTGCGGTCTTACAAGGTATTCGATCCGTTGACAACAGATTGAAAGAAGCCTTCGGGGGCCTACTAACAAGCTTTAAGGTAATTTACGAAATACTCGTTTTACGAAGTAATTTTAATCTATGGGTTTATATGCAATTCCCATAGCCAATATCCCCCGAGCCTTGTGTGAGCTTGAAAAACTCATGAGGGGGTCAATTTGTGCAAGAAAACGCACTTATAACATCATTTTCAAAAATGAGCCACAACCCCCAAGACTCTGGCAGGATGAAAGGAAAACTCTCGCGGAGGGTTGAAAATCTGATAACTTGGGAGTCTAATGCATATAAACTGTCTATGCAGGCCTCTTAATCGACAGCAGTTCCCAGCACCATGGAGTGGGCGGAGATAAATCGGAAGGTGAAGAGCTCCGAGGACAAGCTCGGTCATCTCAACAAGCGGTTTGATGATGCACAAGGTAAATCTGAATTAGACTACTTATCTGTATTTCCCTCATTTAGGCGAGGTATTGTTGCCTATATCCTTAAGTGTGGATTTGTTTTTATGTCAACTGTAGTTGTCGCCGCAGACATCAAGAAGTTCAAGGCCAAGCTGAGCAAGGCAAGGCAAGAGGTTGTCGATCAAAAAGCGACATCCGAACAAGAAGTGGCCGTACTGTTGTTGTCCAAGTCTTCTAGAGAAAATCATGAGGCCACGGTGGCGGAAGTGCATCAAGAGCACAAGGATGCCATCACTCAATGTGAGGCCCTTGAGAAGAAAATCAATGATCTATATTTCTAACTGTCCTCCTCCACCTAGTCTATCAATGAGGAGAGGAAGGAAACTCAAGGCCTCCAGCAGTAGCTCCACCAGATCACTCGTATTGCAGAGGGTAAGAGATATTTACTGCAATGTCCCTTTGATGGTAAAAGGTTCTTATTGCTTACCCGGATTTGGCATTCACCAGGCGCGTTTGCGGACCCCCCCCCCCGAAGAGTGTGGCGGATGCGGCACTACACTATGCAACCTAGGAAGGAGATGCCGAACTGAGGTTGTTCTGGGAATGATTTCAAGCCCCTGAACAACCTCTCCTCGTCTTTGATCACCTGAAACAACTGATGGAGTTGCACCGGTTGGCGGAGCCAGCCATGAAGGATATCTGCATCAGGTTTTGTCCTGTAGAGCCATTGTCGAGCAGTTACTTTGGTTTCATGCAGAGGCTGATCGCTATCGCGCCCCAGATTGATTCGCTGGTGCATTCTGCATGTATTGAGGGAGCTCGGATGGCATTCTCGAAGACCATGGTGCGCTAGCCGAAGCTAAAGCCCGTCGAGATGGCCACCGCTCCTTCGCCACCCGGGAAAGAGCATAGGCGCCCCGAGCTGTACTTCCCTACTGTTATGGACGATGCTCAGGCAATAGAAGCCTTGTGTCCGAAGGATGTAATTTTTGAGTGAAAATACTATCTTGTGTTGATAGTGAAACTTCGGTATATGTTAATTTGCACGGTATATATCATGTCTTCTCTTATTTTAATTTTGACTCCCGTGTGGCCGTTTTCAAACTAAAAGTTACCAGTCGTCGGCTTCCGCCCCCTTGTAGATACTAGAAGAGATGTTTTCAATGTCCGTACTATTACCCTTAGCCAAGTCTTGGTGCCCGGAGGGAGTAGTGCGGAAGAGAACAAGGCAATCAGTCTATGTGGTTTTAATGCTTTCACTTCGCCGTAGGAGCTTTAGTGCGGGGACTAAATACTAGCCTCTGTATTTTGTGATATTTAGACAGTTAAAAAAATTTCATCACATGGTTTGGGTAACTTCAAACCCTTCGTATGACATGGTGAACTTCTACCAATTCGTAGTTTAATAATTGTCATTGGATCACAGACTGGTTCATGCTTATTATGCCGGTCAGTTTTCGGCTTTCTCCACTAAGGTACTTAATGAGACGAACTAGAAGTATAATCAAAGAAGTTCTCCCTTTACCCTTTTAGCCAAACAAGCGAAACATAAAGGGGTAATAACGGGAGCCGGGCAACCTAACTTTTAACCTAAGACATAATTCGGAACCAATGCATATAACACAATATCCAAGACGCCAAACACACGAAAACAGAAAAACAATGTGGTGTCAGAATGAATCTTGGGGCAAGCTTAATGGCCGAGCCCCCAGTCTATTAGCTGGTCGCATCTAAAATATGCATCGAACTGGCTTGTTTTGATACCGGAGAGTGATGAAGAAAAGAAGGGATACAGAAAAGGCTTGTACGAGATAAATGACTGTTGTGGGACCATAAAAGTTGGTCTTTATTTCCGATAAACTTTTCATCCATACACTCCGATCTGTCCAAGCGACTATTACACATATGTAAAAATAAATTTTACAGAGATAAAATTTTTACACAGGACTTTTACTAATGGCTTGATGTCCTTTACTATATCCTATTGCAACTCTATGCCTTTGTTCTCGAGAGGATTTTCCTTTAGAGGATGTTGTAGGCGGCGATCAGGCCTTTGAAAGAGGACTTGAGAAGTCATTGAATCACGATAGCTTAATGCTCGTTTGTAGGTCCTTGATGGTGTCGGTGCCAAAACCGGCGGATCTCGGGTAGGGGGTCCCGAACTGTGACACTAGAAACGATGGTAATAGGAGACGAAGGGGACAAGGTTTTACCCAGGTTCGGTCCCTCCTATGGAGGTAATACCCTACGTCCTGCTTGATCGTATTGATGATATGAGGGTTATAGAGTTGATCTACCTTGAGATCAAATAGCTAACCCAAGATGAGTTGTTCTCTGCCCACAGCCTAAAACCCTCCGTCTTATTTAGACGTCGAGGGTATCTAGGGTTCACACATGGTTGGTTACACGCTGAAGAGATAAACGTGCCTATTTGCTAAATTAAACGTTGACGATAATCCACGGTTCCCAAAGCTTCCTTTCTAGGTGACAGGGCCTTCTATCGATCCAATATTACGCAAGCGGCCCATACAGTCCGGCCCATAAGATACAAGTCAGCTTCCCGAGAACCCCTTAATCTAGGACTCCCTCAGTAGCCCCCAAACTTGCCTCCAACACCAAGGGTCTTAGCTTCAGTCTATTCGTGTAATCAGAGTCTTCGGCTTGGGAGGTGGGTTCTTCCCACCAAATTTAGTTCGGCCTCCGATGACGTGTAGTTTTCCGAATAGTGGCATGTCTAGAGACCGTGAATAGGTCGGCCTTAAAGGCCAATCTTCAAGGGGTAAAATAATGTTCCCTGATGACCTTTCTAACGAAAGTTCACGTCCCACCACGACCGCTAGGCCAGTCGCAAAAACTTGATTCGCGGTTCGAGGCTATTTTAATCAACACGATCCATCAATGCATAGATCATGTCCCATTTTATATGGGATACGTTTAATCACGCGCGTGCAACGACATGCATGTCTCGGGAAGCGGAGGGATTCATGGCACAATAGAGGGAGGCCAAATAGTGATAAGCCCCATAAAAGGGAAAGAAAAACCCCAAGGCCTAACCACACCTTCCATTCCCCTCCTCTACTTCCCCATTCCACTGAATCTCTGAAGCGTACATCTAGGTTTTCCACCCTCCCTCTTTAAGCTCATCCATGGCGGGCTCCAATGGCAAGTGGGAGGCTTCCACGGTCAGCGATCGGGACATCTAAGACCTCAAGAAGGCTGGCTACCACCCCGCAAACATTCCTCACCACACGCCGGAGACGGGTCAAGTGATCCCCACTCCCAAGCCAGGGGAAAGGATGGTCTTCCTCCCCCACTTCATCCGGGGTTGAGCTTCCCGCTCCACCCTTTCGTTAGGGGGCTTATGTTTTCTACGACCTCGACTTCCACGACCTCCCACTGAACTCTTTCATGCACATATCGGCCTTCATCCTCGTATGCGAGGCCTTTCGGTGGGTCGAGCCACACTTCAGGCTTTGGCTCAAAGTGTTCAACGTCAAGCCGAAGTGCGTCGGAGGCAAGCATACAGATTGCAGCGGGGCTGTCATCAGCAAGCTCACCCGCGTCGTACGGCCGTCGGGTACCTTCATCGACACCATCAAGGTGTGGCAGAAGGAGTGGTTTTATATCATTGGGCCAAGAGAAGAGGGTTAAATTGCCCCCGCCGGATTCAGATCCGGTCCCCTCACCAGGTTAGCTTCATGGCTCCACAAGGGCCTCAGCTGGGGACCGAGCAAGGAACTGAGCGACCTGCAGAAGCGCATCGGCTCCATGATCGATTACGACATCACTCTGACCAACGTGGTCCAGGTTATGCTTCAGCGGCACATCCTCCCCTGCCAGCGCTGGGATACTCCCCTATGGGCTCGTCAGGTCGACGATGCGCCCAAGATTATGCACCTCTTCTACACTATGCGAGAGAAGCTGTGGAAGGCGCTTTTCAAGCCGTAAGAGATTGGCCAGCCGAGGAGGAAGATCGGTGTCTGCACGCTGCCAAGCCCGCTTCCAAGGTATAATTTTGCTTGATCGGCTCTGTCCTTCATAGAGAAGACCTATAACACCCTTTTCGATCACTCTTTGCAGAAACGGCTAAGCAAAGCCACGGGCATCGATTGCTCGGAGCCTCAGCCCGAAGACCCCAGGTCCGGGCTGTTAGCGGAGATGCTCGTCAAGGCGCCTTATGAGGCGCCCGTGAAGAAAGAGAAGAATAAGAAACCAGGCCAAGAAGGTCTGCGCATCAGGGACTAGCTAAAGGCTCTGTCTGATGAAACCCATGCCTCCTCAAATCAATAGGAGCATGAGGACGAGGATGAAGACGAGGGGGAGGGTGATCCCTCATCACAAGAAAGAGAGCGGCCTCATCGAACATCGCGGAGGCGGTACCCCCTCCTACCCCGAAGAGAGCGCGTCGGTCACAGGTAATCCTGTCTGACAACAGTTCGGACTCGGATATCGAGTAAGATGACTTTAAGAGGGTTCCATGAACAAGCCTAAGGGTCAAGCCCCCTGCTCGAAGGTGAGAATCTGAAGACTCCTTTAGTTGTCATTGATAAGTTCATAGTTTAATAACATGCGGGCATTTATCGACTTTGCAGCCCATCGTGTGTGCTCCCCATCGACCAAGTTTTGGATGGGGAGACCCTGCCCGCCGAACTGGCGGAGAGCGGGAATGCATCGCATCCCGCCACTCCGGGCGCCATGAAGGACACCATGGAGGTGTTGTCCCAGCATGCTCCTATGGAGCCGCACACCAGCGGCGGGGGAGACGACATCATGGCCGAGGCTAATGCCTCGGCCGCCGAAGAGCGGGGGGTGGAACCCCACCCGGGTAATGAGGAGGTCGAACGAGCAGCTGCTCAGTCCCCTCCGAGGACATCTTCGGAGTGCACCATGCCTCCAGAGGTAATGATTCAAACCCCGGTTGGTGATCAGGTTATCCGATCACCACCGGCGCCACCGACCAATGAGTGGCCGATCATGGGGGAGGCTTTATCGAGCGCCTCCATCTCCGAGGAGCACTGCACCCTTATGGGTGCGGTATTGCAGAGCATTCAGTCTGTCGACAATGGACATAAGGAGGCCTTCAAGGGTCTCCTGACGGGTTTTCAAGTACGCCACACGACACTCTTATTTGCAAAATGTTTACTTATTTTTATGATTATATACATGGCAACCCCGAGCCCTAGGTGAGTTTGAAAAAAAACTTAACTATGGTTCAATTATAGATCCGATTTCGAACTATATACAAACTGTGTGTTCGGAACGTTAGAATGGTCCCTAAGAGGGTCGGACATATGATCGGATTGATGGCGGTTCGGAAGTAATGAATCCATGTAACCTGAAGAGGATTTGTGTGTTACAGGCTTCATCATCGGCGGTGGCTGTGAATGGTGCTAAGCTAGACGAGCTGAATTGGAATCTCAAAAGCTCCGAAGACGAGCTTGATGCTCTCAACAAAAGATTCGACGAGGTGTAAGGTAAGTCTGAATCAACATCCGGACACTTTTGTCAGAATACTGTCAATGCAGTTTTTCATAGTGTTAATTGATCAAAATCCTCGACGAAATAGGTAGAAAATCTCAAGGCCGAGCTGCGGCAAGCGAAGGATGAGGTGGCGGATGGACAAGCAGCCACCGCGCTTTCGGCTTTGAGAGCCACCAGCGACAAACACGACGCGTAGGTGCAGGAGATCTACCAGGAGCTTAAGGAGGCCAGTCACAAGTGCAAGGTCCTTCAGCAAGAAGGCAAAGAGCACATGACCGAACTCTCCACCCTAAAAGACGATCTCCAAAAGGAGCGGGTGGATAGGGATTCTTTGAGGAGCAGGTCTGCCAAGTGAAGGACATAACGGGTGGTAAGCCATACTTCTTGAAGTGTGTCTTCAGGGGTAGCAAGTTCAAGTTGCTTACCCAGGTGTGGCATTCCTCAAGCACCTCCTCCAACCTCAAGAAGAACGCAGCAGACGCCAATCATATGTATGCATCACGGGAAGAAGGAGATGAATCTCGTCTATTCTGGGCACAGTTCGAAGCCCCCGAGTGCTCTCCTCTTCTTGTCGAGCAACTGAAACAGCTCATGGAGCTGCACCAGATGGCGGAGCCAGACATGAAGGTGTTGGGGAATGTCGCAAGGGAAACAAAAAAATTCCTACGCACACGCAAGATCTATCCATGGTGATGAGCATCTACGAGAGGGAGAGTGGATCTACATACCCTTGTAGATCGCTAAGCGGGAAGCGTTAAGAAACGCGGTTGGTGTAGTCGAACGTCTTCGCGATCCAAATCGTCGAGCGTCCCGCGATCTCATCACGATCTGTCCCGCGATCCAATCACGATCCATCCCACAAACTCATCACAATCTTTCCCGTGATCTCATCACGATCTGTCTCGCAATCTTGATCACGGTCCTTCCGATCTAGCGCCGAACGGACGGCACCTCCGCGTTCAGCACACGTACAGCTCGATGACGATCTCCGCCTTCTTGATCCAGCAAGAGGGAGCGGAGAGGTAGGCAATTTCTCTGGCAGCGCGACGGCGCTGCGGCGATGGTGGTGGAGCTATTCCGGCAGGGCTTCGCCTAAGCACTACAGAAAACCGATCTAGAGGAGACACTATGCACTAGAGGAACGGATAGCACGTGGCTGAAAATCTGTGCCGAAACCCTAAAACCTCTAGTATATATAAGAGGAAGAGAGGAGGCTAGGTGCAAGGGCAAATCCCACTAGGAGTCTTCGGCCGAAGCTAGGGAGGAGAGTCCTCCTCCTCCTCCAATCCTAGTAGGATTAGGACTCTTCCTTTTTTTGCCTTTTTGCCTTTTTTCCACGTTTTCTCTTTGGGCTTTTCTTCCCTAACCGCATGGGCCTTGTGTGGGACTTCCACCAGCCCACAAAAGGCTGGTATTTATTTTCCCACAGCCCATGAAGCCTCTTGGGTCGAAATATCCCTCCCGATGGTCTCCCGGTACACTACCGGCACTCCCGGTACACTACCAATGAGCCCGAAACTTTACCGGCGACCAAAATAGGAATTCCTATATATCAATCTTTACCTACGGACCATTCCGGAGATCCTCGTGACGTAAGGGATCTCATCCGAGACTCCGAACAACCTTCGGTCACCACCATACATAACTCTATACTATCGAAAGGTCACCGAACCTTAAGTGTGCAGACCCTGCGGGTTCGAGAACTATGTAGACATGACCAAGACACCTCTATGGCCAATAACCAATAGCGGGACCTGGATGCCCATATTGGTTCCTACATATTCTACAAAGATCTTTATCGGTCAAACCTCTATGTCAAGGATTCAGTTAATCCCGTATGATGTTCCCTTTGTTCTTCGGTATGTTACTTGCCCGAGATTCGATCGTCAGTATCTCCATACCTAGTTCAACCTCGTTACTGGCAAGTCTCTTTACTCGTTGCATGATACAAGATCCCGTGACTAACACTTAGTCACATTGCTTGCAAGGCCTATTGTGATCTTGTATTACCGAGTGAGCCCTGAGATACCTCTCCGTCACACGGAGTAACAAATCCCAGTCTTGATCCATGCCAACCCAACAAACACCCTCGGAGATAACTGTAGAGCACCTTTATAGTCACCCAGTTACGCTGCGATGTTTGATACACACAAGGTACTCCTCGGGTGTCAGTGAGTTGCGTGATCTCATGGTCATAGGAACATATACTTGACATGTAGAAAACAGTAGCAATAAACTGACACGATCATATGCTACGTTTGTAGTTTGGGTCTTGTCCATCACATCATTATCCTAATGATGTGATCTCGTTACCAAATGACATCTCATATCCATGACTAGGAAACCATAGCCATCTTTGATCAACAAGCTAGTCTATTAGAGGCATACTAGGGACATGGTTTTGTCTATGTATCCACACATGCATCTAAGTTTCCGATCAACAAAATTATAGCATGGATAATAAACGATTATCATGAACAAGGAAATATGATAATAACTAATTTATTATTGCCTCTAGGGCATATTTCCAACAGAAGGATCTTTGAATCCACTTATGGCCTGACGAGCCGCTGCCAGACAGCTACTTTGGCCTGGTGCACAAGTTGATTGTCGCTTTGCCCCGCCTCCACACTGTGAAGCATTCCTCCTGCATCGAGGGAGCCCGGATGGCCTTTGCAAAGGCCAAGGTGCACTTGCCAAGGCTAGATCCGATGAAAATAGCCACCGCCCCGCCGCCTCCTGGGAAGGAACATAGGCGCCCCGAGCTATACTTCGCCAGAGTAATGGAAGGTGCTCGGGCGATAGCATCACAATGTTCGAAAGATAACATGCATGAATAAGTTGTAATGTGTCCAAAGACATTTTAAAGCTTTAATGTTATAATTTATCATGCTTTCAATGTTTTGCATTCCTTTATAACTCTTCTGTGGCCGTTTGAAACTGACAGATGCGAGTCGTCGGCTTCAGCCCCATGTAGATACTACATGAGGTGTCTCTGCCAACGCACTCTATCCCATAGCCGATTTATTGGAACCTAAAGGCTGTAGAGTGCGGAGGACTAGGAAATCAAACTATAGTGCTTTATTTATTTCACTTAACCGTAGGGGTGCAAAAAGGACTATGAGGGCTGATGACCAGCCCTCAGAGTGTTGTGATGTTCTGATGAACCACGACTAAGGCCAGCATCACGTGGTTTGTATGAAGAACAAACCCCTCGTATAACACGGAATATCCTATGATGAGGATTTAAGTATATCACCTTAAGTTCGGATTCACAGACTGGCTCTCGCACACTATGACAGTCGGTTTTTTGGCTTTCTCCCCTAAGGTGCTTGACCAGACTATCCGGACACACAATCGCAGGGGTTCTGCCTTTGCCCTTTTAGCCGAACGGGCAGAATGTAAAGGGGCAAGCACAGGAGCCGGGCAACCCAACTATTGACCCAAGACATAGTTCAGAACCAATGCATATAAATTGAATTCCAAGATGTCAAACGCATAATAAGTTATATGTAAGGCGATTTGTTTTTAAACTCGAGCCCCGGTCTATTAGCCGGTTGCGTCGTAACATAGCAAATGTTTCAGGAAAAGAGGGGAAAAAGGAAAGTATGAGCCAAAAAGGACAACAAGACAAACATATATAATGATGTTGTATTTTTCTCAACTACTCTTATTATTCATATTGCCGAAGCAATTGCTTACAGGTATGTGAAAAAAGAAATTTTACAGGAGTGGCTGTACTAGGGGTCTTCGATTGATGACCTTAAGTCATCGGTGTACCCTGCCGCTTACATACTCCTGCGTCTTGGTGCACCTTAATGGATGGTATTGTTCGGTGAACGGATCTTGCAAACAAGGTCTTGAGAAGTCGCCGAAGTGTAGATGAGCTTTACGCCTTGAGCAGGCTCGTTGATACTGACTGCATTGTGTCCGAAGACATCGTAATGGTAATAGTTCAGTCCAGCCGAATCACTTATCGTTTTTCCCCACCGCCGCCCATGGAATTTTGAGCACGAAGTTGTGCATCCTTGGCATGTACTTTGCTGGTCATAGGGTTGTGCGATGGGGGGTGAATCTCTATTTAAGGGGCGGGGAAGGTTCTGAGAGTTCGTACTAAACCCGTGCTCGCTTCCCAACTTTGCAGGCCTTTACGGCAGGTGTCAGAGCTTGTCGATCGTCTTTGTAGTTAAATTCGGCCGCCAAGGCCATCACATGTTCCTTAGTTCGGAGAGAGTGCTCTGTGTTGCCATTAACAGTGATGATCCCCTTGGCGCCAGGCATCTTGAGCTTGAGGTACACATAATGCGGGATGACATTGAAGCGAGCGAACACTGTCCGGCCGAGTAGGGCATGATAGCCGCTATGGAAGGGAACAATGTCGAAGATCAAGTCTTCGTTGTGAAAGTTATCGGGTGAGCTGAATGCTACTTCCATGCTAACGTAGCATATGCACTGGACCTCGACGCTTGGAATCACTCCTTTGAAAGTAGTGTTACAGGTTTTGATCCGTGATGGATCTATGCCCTTCTTTTTCATCGTGTCTGAGTAAATCAGGTTGAGGCTACTTCCTCCATCCATTAGGACTTTTGTGAGGTGTTACCCTCCATAATTGGGTCTAGGATGAGGGCAGCCAAACCCCCATGACGGATACTGGTCAGGTCATCACGCCGATCGAAAGTGATCGGATATGCTAACCATGGGTCATACTTCGGGCCACGGGCTCTAACGCATAGACCTCTCGAAGAGCGTGCTTCCTCTCCTTCTTAGGTATATGGGTGGCATATATCATGTTTACCGTTTTGACTTCTGAGGGAATTTGTTTTGTCCGCCACCAATCGGACCTCGAGGCTCATCCTCATCCTCGTTCCGAGGGCTCTTGCCTTGATCCTCGGGCGGGAGCTTGTCGGCCTGTTTGAACACCCAATAGTTACGGTGTGTGTGGTTGGCGGGCTTCTATTGGGTCTCGTGGATTTGGCAAGGCCTTTCCATGATTTTCTCCAGCGGGGTCGGTCCGTCACGATTGCCTTTAGGAGGCCTCTTCCGCTGCCCAGGTCGGGAATTGCGGAAGCCGGCGTTAACAGCCATGTCATCGGCATCACTATTATTGTGCCGGTGCTTGTTCTTGTTGCGCTTGGGTTTCCCATTGCCGTCCCAAACATCGGAGGTTCTGGGTACTTCGGAGTTGTGGTTGCGTCTCGCTAGCCAATTATCTTCGCCCGTGCAAAAGCGGGTCATGAGGGATGTAAGGGCGGACATAGTCCGAGGTTTATCCTGACCGAGCTAGCGAGCCAGCCATTCATCCCGAATATTATGCCGGAAAGAGGCTATTGCCTCAGCGTACGGGCAGTCGACAATCTGGTTCTTCTTGGTCAAGAATTGATTCTAGAATTGCCCCGCAGGCTCTCCGGGCTTCTGAACGACGTTTCTTAGGTTGGAGGATTCCGGCGGCCGAACATAGGTGCCCTGGAAGTTAGATCCGAATGCGTCTTCCATGTCTTCCCAACATCCAATGGAGTTTTCGGGGAGGCTTTTTAACAAGTGTCGAGCTTGCCCCTTGAGTTTTAGGGGGAGATATCTTATGGCATGGAGATCATCTCCTCGTGCCATGTGGATATGGAGGAGGAAGTCCTCAATCCATACAGTTGTATCAGTTGTCCCATCGTACTGTTCGATGTTCATGGGTTTAAACCCCTCTGGGAACTGATGCTGCATCACCTCATCCGTGAAGCATAGAGGGCGGGCGGCGCCTCAAACCCGAGCTATGTCGCGCCTGTATTCGGCGTCTGTTCTAGTTCGGTTATGTTCCCGGCCTCTGTTATGGCTTCAGTCGAGCCATGGTCTGTACCCATCCCGTCTATCGGGTGAGTAGTCTCTGGATTCGTAGATGGATCTTGTGCGACCTGCTCTGTAGTCTAGGTCGTCTTGCAGGTCGAACGTGTCACTGGGCTCTAGTGTCTTGTTTCCCCATCTTCGAGGCCTATCCAGTCTATACCCGATGTCGTCAGCCGTCCTGTCACGCGCGCGAGGAGGGCAGTCTAGCTTGTCGTATGGGGTATGTTTGGGAGACGGGGTATCACGCTCGTCGTCAAATTGCAGCAGCAGCCTTCTGCGTGGATAACTCTTAGGTTGGTCCAACAGACCGGTACCATATCCCTCCTCAACTCAGAGGACTCTTGTTCATTGATCGTTGAGGTCATCTTGTTCGGCTTTAAGTTGCCGTTCCTTTGCTTTCAGGCTGCGGTCCATTGCTATGAGTTTTTGTTTGAACAGTTCGTGGTCTTCAGGGTTATCAGGAATGTCTAGGTCATCGGTTTCTAGGATTTCCTCCTCCTCGACGGGAGGGAGGTAGTTGTCATCCTCAGAATCGTTGAAGTCATCGAGGTTGCTATGGTCTTCAGGCCTTTCCTGACCCTCTAACGGGTGCTCGGGGATATCGGGATCACCAAGGTCCTCAGCGGTATCTCCATCCCCGGTGCCAATAATAGCTTTCCTACCCTTTTTGCCTTTTGACCGCTTATGCAGTTTTCGGTGCCTTGACGGCGCGACGCCCGATTTTTCACCGTCGTTCTTCGGCGTGTTTTCGCCATTAGGGCCAGGGGTGTCTACCATGTAGACATCGTATGTGGAGGTGGCATCCCATCGCCCATCGTATGAGGGTGGGGGCGCAATCCTCTTCATCCATGTATTCTTCCTTGTCGGAGGCATAGTCTAACATGCTAGTTAAGTCTTCGACTGTGTCTATGAAGTGGGTGGTGGGTGGGATGAAAAAATCGTCCTGGCCCACTTTTTGGCCGATCCGAGCGCAAATTGGGGTAGGATCGTCGATAATTTTCATCGATGAGATTTGATCTAGGGCCTCGTTCAACATCGAGAGCCCGATCGGGTCAAACTGCATAGAGCCGTTGGAGTTAATTCCTGACGTGTCCAGATGAGTGGAGTGTTGGGCAAGAGCAAGTATCCGGTCCTCTGGCGCTATGGATGGATCCGTACTAAGAATCGTGCCGACGCCAGAGTTAACCCCATGGGCATGGCCAAAAAAGGAGCTCGAGGTTAAAGCCTTGGAGTCTTCAGGTGTGGGAGGAAAGACTGCGATCCCAGTTAATGACAAGTCGCCCCTAGGATCCATGGATAACTCTAGGTTCCCGAATCTGACCTCTTGAACGGGGGCAAAGCTTTCGACACGGCCTAGATGGACGATCTGGTCAGCGTGCAGCATAACGCTGCCAAAGGCAAAGATCTGTCTAGGGACGACAGTGTCCATGTTGTGGACCTCCTCATCGATTACAAGGCGAGACATCGATTCCTTGGGTGCTCACAGCGGAACTCTCAATGAAAGCACCAATGTCGGTGTCAAAACCGGAGCATCTCGGGTAGGGGGTCCCAAACTATGAGACTAGAAGCGATGGTAACAGGAGGCGAAGGGGACAAGGTTTTACCCAGGTTCGGGCCCTCCTATGGAGGTAATACCCTACGTCCTGCTTGATTGTATTGATGATATGGGGGTTACAGAGTTGATCTACCTCGAGATCGAATAGGTAACCCTAGATGAGTTGTTCTCTGCCTACAGCCTAAAACCCTCCGGCTTATATAGACGCCAAGGGTATCTAGGGTTCACACATGGTCGGTTACACGCTAAAGAGATAAACATGCCTATTCGTTACATTAAACATGGAGGGCAAGCCATGATTCCCGAAGCTTCCTTTCCTGAAGACAGGGCCTTCAATCGATCCAATATTCGGCAAGTAGCCCATATAGTTCGGCCCATAAGATACAGGTCGGCTTCCCCAGGACCCCTTAATCCAGGACTCCCTCATAGGGTATCGAGTGACGTCTGAAGACGTGTTTTCCCATAGTTCGGTCAAGTCGAACACTAGTCCTTTGGATGGATGGGCCCCATAGCTGCCCATGGCATTTTAAGCGCGAAACTGTGCCTCCGAGGTACATACCTTATGGGTGGCTGAGCCGTACTACGGGAAGCGTATTCCTATTTATTTGGAGTGTGAGGCTCTGGGATCTGAAACAGAGCTCGATCTCACTTATTTACCCTTCATGCCTTGTCGGTGGATTGGGGGTTCAACGTTTCATTGCCGAGCTAAACCTCGGCTACTAGAGCCACCGTGTGTTCATCTTTTCGTAGCGAATGCTCCGTGTTGCCACTGAAGGTTATGACCCCCTTAGGTCCAGGCATCTTGAGCTTCATATAAGCATAGTGGGGTACAACTTTGAAGCATGCAGATGTTGTTTGGCCAAGAAGCGTGTGATAGTTGCTGCGAAAAGGGACGATGTCAAAGATCAAGACCTCATTGCGGAAGTCCAGCACATCGGTTAAATCTTCGATGGTGGCTACCAAGTGGCTGGTGGGAAACAAAATTCCCTATGACCGACCTTGAGATCAATCTGAGCATGGATCGATGTCAAGTCTTCTATGATTTCCTAAGTCTGAATCTGCGCCAATGTATCATATAATGATGAGTGATTGGCCGAACTAGTCTTCGAAAACTTGGTTGAGTTGAGTTCCAACGTGTCGGCACGGTAGGTGTGCCCGACCAGGGCTAACCCTTGATCTCCAAACGCCCTGCCCGAATACGTCCTCGAGGTTGGATCCGGAGTGAGTATCATCCCGAACACGAGGTCGGGGTGAGGACCCGAAGTCAAGGCTTTGGATTTTCAGGGCTCATTGGACAGAACCGAGAACCCAGTGAGGACCAGATCTCCTTGGGTATCTATGATGTAATCCAGGTCACCAAACTTGATTCCCTAACCTGGGGCGAACCCAGCGATCTTAACAAGTTGACCAGCCATCTCGACGTGCGGAACAATGCTGCCAAACACGAAAGGCTGGACCGGGACTAACATGTCCCTAGCACCAATGCCATCACTGGTGACCAAGCGAGCCATTGATCCTTCTTGCAATCCTGTTGTGGAACTCTCAATGAAAGCACCAATTTCGGTGTTAAAACCAGCAGATCTCGGGTTGGGGGTCCCAAATTGTGGATCTTCGATCGATAGGTTACAAGACACAACAGATACTATATTTACCCAGGTTTGGTCCTCTCTATGGAGGTAATACCCTACATCCTTCTTTGTTTGTATTGATGATGGTGTAGCGAGTACAGAGTTGATCTACCTCGAGATCGTATGTAGTGGTCTAAACCCTAAGAGATATGATCGTAAATCTACCTTACGGACTAAAACCCTCTGGCTTATGTAGATACCAGGGATGCCTAGGGTTACATAATGTCGATTACATCAAGGAAGGAACATGCCAAATCTCTCCTTTTTGCGTGGAGTATATGCCATGTCTTGGGAAGTGCCCATCCTGGATACGGCAGTTCCATAGTCTTCGATTCATCAACGACAGTCGTAGATCGGCCCACTGTCTGGCACAATAGATAGGCCGGCGGCATGAGGACCCCTTAGTCCATGACTCGCTCATTCCCCAAGTTTCTTTCCACCCAATCAACCTCTTGTACCAAGCCAAATTTGTGAGAGAGTTATTGAGTGTTGAGGAGACTATCTTTTGAAGCACAAGAGCAAGGAGTTCATCATTGTTACCACATCTATTACCTTTTGGAGAGTAATGTCTCCTAGATTGGTTACGTGTCGCTTGGGAGCCTCCGACTGCGTGTGGACTTGAACCAAGAAGTTTGTACGGGCAAGGAGATCGCCTACTTTGTGAAGATTAACCCCGGGTGAGGCTAGTCCATCGTGGACGTAAGCCATGATGAAATAGACAAGGTTTCTTCTTTGTGAACCCCTTGTGTGTGGAGCCATCAGTGGACTCGCACAGCCATTACCCTCGGTGGGTTGAAGTCTCCATCAGCATGGACGCACGATAGCACCACCTATCGGAACCACGGGAAAAATCTTCGTGTCCCTAATTGCGTTTGATCTTCCTATCTCAACTCTTGACTTACACGTGGATCTCTTTACTTTCTGCTTCCATACTTGTTGACTTTCATGTGTAGGGTGTGCTAGACTTGTTAGAATTGCTAAAATCTGCCAACCAATAAATTTGGGAAAACGTTAGGTTTTATTTTGTCAAGTAATCTATTCACCCCCCCCCTCTAGACAAACCTTCTAGTGATCCCACACATGTGTAGACGGACGAAGGCAATGTTGACGATGCGCCGCTCCAGGTTTGCCAGCCTTGGGAACACATTGGGGACGAAGGCATGCATCGTGTTGCCAGCATTGGGCATGCATAGATGGGAACCTGCACAAGCTGGTGCACCATGTCGAAGATGCTAGCAGAGAAAGACTTGACGACGGTTGCTACACAAATAGGCAAGGGGGTGACGTCGCTCGCGGTGGCCGGAGTAGATGAAGTGGTATGGGGTAGGTGATGGTGACGCTAGCGATGAGCTGGTGCTGGACGAAAAAAAGTGGGTGGACGGGCGGTGCGACTCAGGTGAGTGAGCGGCAGTGGCACCAAGGAAGTGGAGCAGCGACCATGTCTTGAGGAGGAGGAGGCGACGGCTAGGTTAGGAGAGCGAAGGCAGCGACTAGGTTAGGAGAGCGGCAATGATGCTCAAAGTAGGAGAGGAAGAACCCGATGGCGTGACGAAGGCCAGCGCAGGCGATCGCGTTCCCGTGCCAAGGAAGGTGGCACGACGCATACCATGTGGAAATCGACGTGCAGGGACAGCGGAGTGGACTGCATGTCACGGTGCTACATACCCAAGGGGGCGACACAATGACTGTGTGTGAGTCAGTGCGATGATGGTGAAGACCCCAAGACGGTGGCGTTGATCCCGAGCCGCAGCGCGTGAGTCGGTGCAACCGTGGGGACGTCATCGAGGCAGCATCGAGGACCGCGTGCCGTGTTGCTACAACACGAAGGGGCGGTGTAGCGATGGCTTGCGGGTCGGAGCAGACGCGGGGAGAACCACTAGCCGGTGGCGGCAGTCCGACGGGCGACAACGTGTAAAGTGTGCTGCCGCGTGATACGTCTCCAACGTATCTATAATTTTTTATGATGGCATGCTATTATATTATTTTTTTTGGATGTTTTATATGCATTAATATGCTACTTTATATTAATTTTTGGACTAACCTATTAATCTAGCGCCAAGTGTTAGTTTCTGCTTTTTTCCTAGTTTTTGAGTTTTGCAGATATGGAATATTAAACGGAGTCCAAACGGAATAAAATCTTCGAAAGGAATTTTTCTGGAAGGAAACAAGTCATCCAAGCTTGGAGTGCACGTAAGGGGAGGTGCCAGGGCGCCACAAGCCCGCTAGGCACGCCCCCCTGGCCACGCCTAGTAGGCTTGTCGCGTCCTGGCAGGTCTCTGAACCCTAATTCTTGGCATATAAATACCCAAATATTCCCCCAACATCAGAACGAGCGACGAAAATACTTTTCCACCGCAGGAAGCCTCCATTCCTGAGAGATCCAATCTTGGAGCCTTTTCCGGTAATCTGCTGGAGGGGGTTCGATCATGGAGGGCATCTACATCAACTCCATTGCCCCTCCGATGATGCATGAGTAGTCCACCACAGACCTATGGGTCCATAGCTAGTAGCTAGATGGCTTCTTCTCTCTCTTTGATCTTCAATACCATGTTCTTCATGATCTTCATGGAGATCTATCCGATGTAATCCTATTTTGTGGCATGTTTGTCAAGATCCAATGGATTGTGGGTTTATGTTCGGATTATCCATGAATCTTTGAATCTCCTCTGATTTTTTATCTGCACGATTTCATATCCTTGCAAGTCTCTTCGAGTTATTGGTTTGGTTTGGCCAACTAGATTGGTAATTCTTGCAATGGGAGAAGTGCTTGGTTTTCGGTTCAATCTTGCGGTGTCCTCACCCAGTGACAAAGCAGGGGTAGCGAGGCACGTATTGTATTGTTGCCATAAAAGGTAACAAGATGAGGTTTTCATCATATTTCTTGATTTTATCCCTCTACATCGTGTCATCTTTCTTAATATGTTACTCTATTCTTCATGAACTTAATACTCTAGATGCAGGCAGGAGTCGGTCGATGTGTGGAGTAATAGTAGTAGATGCAGAATCGTTTCGGTCTACTTGTCACATACATGATACCTATATGCATGATCATTGCCTTGGATAACTACATGATTATTCACTTTTCTATCAATTGCTTGGCAGTAAATTGTTTACCCACCATGATATTTGCCTTCAAGAGAGAAGCCTCTAGTGAAACCTATGGCCCCCGGGTCTATTTTCCATCATATATTTTCAGATCTATACTTGCTCCAATTTATTTAACTTTTACTTTCCACACTCGTTACATCTATCTCTATCGTATCTAATCCTTGCAAATAACCGTGAAGGGATTGACAACCCCTTTATAGCGTTGGGTGCAAGAGTTTGATTATTTGTGTAGGTGCATCCATTGGTGACTTGCTTGTTCCTCCTACTGGATTGATACCTTGGTTCTTAAAAACTGAGGGAAATACTTATCTACTTCTCTGCATCACCATTTCCTCTTCAAGGGAAAACGAACGCATGCTCAAGAGGTAGCAAGAAGGATTTATGGCGCCATTGCCGGGGAGGATACATAGCAAGTCAAGACAAGATTTCTCCCATCAACTTGCCATTTTTTGGTTTCGTTGCCAAGGAGATCTACATCAAGCATACCAAGTGCATATCACAAACTCATGTCTTGCATTTACATTATTTACCATTTGCCTCTCGTTTTCCTCTCCCCCACTTCTAAAACGATTTTCAAAAAATACCAAAAAGATTTGCCTTTTTATTCACTATTTTTCCGTTCGCCTTTTCGTTGCTATGTTTGCTTCTGTTGCCATGTGCATTCTATTTTCTTGCATCTTCTCATGCTAAAAATCTATTGATATGGATCCTCATCCACTTGCTAATCTTTTCAAAATACCAAATTATCATGAATCAATTGCTAGTGAGTTGAGTGCACTTGATTATCTCTATGAAGTTTTGCTTGAAAATCATGAAAATTTTGATGAAGTGTTGAAAGAAGAAATTATAACATGATTCATGATATCTCCTTGAATGAAAAGCATGATTTCCATGTTGTTATTATGAATTCTATGAATATCCATGATGCTAATTATTTGCAAAACCAAAAGCTTGGGGATGCTATGCTTGATGAAGATGATATTTTTTGTATGCCTCTAATAGACTAGCTCGTTGATCAAAGATGGCTATGGTTTCCTAGTCATGGACATGAGATGTCATTTGGTAACGGGATCACATCATTAGGAGAATGATGTGATGGACAAGACCCAAACTGTAAATATAGCATATGATCGTGTCAGTTTATTGCTACTGTTTTCTGCATGTCAAGTATGTGTTCCTATGACCATGAGATCATGCAATCACTAACATCGGAGGAGTACCTTGTGTGTATCAAACGTCGCAACGTAACTGGGTGACTATAAAGATGCTCTATAGGTATCTCCGAGGGTGTCTGTTGGGTTGGCATGGATCAAGACTGGGATTTGTTACTCTGTGTGACGGAGAGGTATCTCAGGGCCCACTCGATAATACAACATCACAATAAGCCTTGCAAGCAATGTGACTAAGTGTTAGTCACGAGATCTGGTATTACGGAACGAGTAAAGAGACTTGCCGGTAACGAGGTTGAACTAGGTATGGAGATACCGACGATCGAATCTCGGGCAAGTAACATACCGAAGAACAAAGGGAACATCATACGGGATTAACTGAATCCTTGACATAGAGGTTCGACCGATAAAGATCTTCGTAGAATATGTAGGAACCAATATGGTCATCTAGGTTCCGCTGTTGGTTATCGACTGTAGAGGTGTCTCGGTCATGTCTACATAGTTCTCGAACCCGCAGGGTCTGCACACTTAAGGTTTGGTGACGTTTTGGTAGTATAGAGTTATGCATGGTGGTGACCGAAGGTTGTTTGGAGTCCCGTATGAGATCCCGGACGTCATGAGGAGCTCCGGAATGGTCCGGAGGTAAAGATTGATATATAGGAAGTCCTATTTCGGTCGCCGGAAAAGTTTCGGGCTCATTGGTAGTGTACCGGGAGTGCCGGGAGTGTACCGGGAGACCATCGGGAGGGGTATTTCGACCCAAGAGGCTACACGGGCTGTGGGAGAGTGAATACCAGCCCTTGGTGGGATGGTTGAAGTCCCAGAAAGGGCCCATGCGGCTGGGAAGAAAAGCCCAAGGAGAAAAAGGTGGAAAAAGGCAAAAAGTCTAAATAAGGAAGGAGTCCTAATCCTAATAGGATTGGAGTAGGACTCCTCCACCTCCAATTTCGGGCAGATCTTGAGGGTTTGAGGCTGCCTCCTCCCCTCCCTCCCTCCTATATATACTAGATGATTTAGAGGGAAAAGCTGACCCTAATAGCCACGTGCTACCTCTCCTCTAGATCGCAGTTTCTCCTCTAGATCGGTTTTCAGCTGTGCTTAGGCGAAGCCCTGCTGGAATAGCTCCACCACCATCGCCGCAACACCGTCGCGCTGTCAGAGAACTCATCTACCTCTCCGCTCCCTCTTGCTGGATCAAGAAGGAGGAGATCGTCATCGAGCTGTACATGTGCTGAACGCGGAGGTGTCATCCGTTCGGCGCTAGATCGGAAGGACCGTGATCAAGATCGTGAGACATCTCGTGATTGGATTGCGGGACGGATCATGATGAGATCGCGGGATGGATCGTTATGGGATCGCGGGACGCTCGGCTATTTGGATCGCGAAGACGTTCGACTACATCAACCGCGTTTCTTAACGCTTCCTGCTTAGCGATCTACAAGGGTATGTAGATCCACTCTCCCTCTCGTAGATGCTCATCACCATGGATAGATCTTGCGTGTGCGTACGAAAATTTTTGTTTCCCATGCAACGTTCCCCAACAGTGGTATGAGACATGGAGAAGTTATATTACAGTAGGTATAACACCAATATAAATAAATAATGAGTTCACAACAGTACCTAAAGTGGTGTTTTATTTTCTTATACTAACGGATCTCATGAGTTTTCTGTTAAGTTTTGTGTTGTGAAGTTTTCAAGTTTTGGGTAAAGATTGGATGGACTATGGAATAAGGAGTGGCAAGAGCCTAAGCTTGGGGATGCCCAAGGCACCCCAAGTCATATTCAAGGATGCCAAAGAGCCTAAGCTTGGGGATGCCCCATAAGGCATCCCCTCTTTCGTCTTCAATCTATCGGTAAATTTACTTGAGGCTATATTTTTATTTGCCACATGATATGTGTTTTCCTTGGAGTGTCTTGTATGATATGAATCTTTGCTTGTTAGTTTGCCACCATCATCCTTGTTGCACACATCTTTTGAGAGGGACACGCTGAATCTTGAATTTTTAGAATACTCTATGTGCTTCGCTTATATCTTTTGAGTTGGGCAATTTTGCTCTATATGCTTCACTTATATCTTCTAGAGCACGGTGGTGTTTTAGTTTATAGAAATACTTGAACTCTCGTGCCTCACTTATATTATTTTGAGAGTTTCTAAAAACAGCATGGTAATTGGTCTAGGTTATGAATTTATTCCTAATATGATAGGCATCAAAAAGGGATATAATAAAAACTTCCATATTAAGTGCATTGAGTATTTATGAGAAGTTTGATTCCTTGCATAAAGTTTTGAGATGTAAAGATGGTAATGTTAATAGACATGGTAGGAAGTAAATTGTGATCTGGTAAAAATACTTGTGTAAAGGTTTGTAATTCCCTTAGCATGCACATATGGTGAACCGCTTTGTAAGGAAGTCGGAGCATGACTTGTTTATAGATTGTCAACCTTTGTGTGAGGGTCGGCGGCGCGCGATGGTTAACTCCTATCAGCCTCCCCCCTAGGAGCATGCATTTAATGCTTTGCTTCAATGACTAATAGACTTTTGCAATAATTATGTGAGTTCTTCATGACTAATGTTGAGTCCATGGATTATACGCACTCTCACCCTTCCACTTTTGCTAGCCTTTCTAGTACCGCGCAACTTTTGCCGCTGCAACAAACACCTTCCTCAAAACAGCCACCATATAACTTCCTCAAAACAGCCACAATATATCTTTCCTCAAAACAGCCACCATACCTACCTATTATGGCATTTCCATAGCCATTCGGAGATATATTGCCATGCAACTTCCACTGTTTCCTTTTATGACATGCACCCCATCACTTCCATATTGCATATAGAGTCATATTTTGTCATAGGTATCGAGTTGTAATTTTAGTTTTGAGTTGTAAGTAAATAAAAGTGTGATGATTTTCATTATAGAGCATGTCCCATGTGAGGAAAGGATGATGGAAGCTATGATTCCCTTACTAGTAGGGATGAGAGTTCGGAGTTTATGAAAAATAAAAGAGGCCAGCGAAGCCCAAATAAAAAAATGAATAAAAGAGGCCTTACATGCCCAATAAAAAATGAGAGAAAAGAGAGAAGGGACATTGCTAATACCTTTTGCCACACTTGTGCTTCAAATTAGCACCATGATCTTCATGATAGAGAGTCTCCTATTTTGTCACTTTCATATAGCTAGTGGAATATTTTTCATGATGCACGTCCACCTAGTTTCTTTTTGAGCTTTCATACACTTATAACTCTAGTGCATCGGTTGCATGGCAATCCATTCTCACTCACATTGATATCTATTGAAGGGCAACTCCATAGCCCATTGATACGCCTAGTTGATGTGAGACTATCTTCTCCCTTTTCCTTGACAACCTCCACCGTATTCTATTCCATCGATAGTGCTATATCCATGGCTCACGCTCATGTATTGCATGAGAGTTGAAAAAGTTTGAGAAAATAAAGGTGTGAAAACAATTGCTTGACTTTTCATCGGGGTTGTGCATGATGTAAATACTTTGTGTGGGGAAGATGGAACATAGCCAGACCATATGATATTGTAGGGATAACTTTATCTTGCCATTATATTTTGAAGAGATACAATTGCTTTGCTAGTATGCTTGAAATGTTATTGTTTCTATATCAATATTAAGCTTTTGTTTTGAGTCTTACGGATCTGAATATTCATGCCACAATAAAGAATATTACTTGGATAAATATGTTAGGAAGCACTCCACATCAAAAAATTCTGTTTTTATCATTTACCTACTCGAGGACGAGCAGGAATTAATATTGGGGATGCTGATACCTCTCCAACATATCTATTATTTTTTATGATGGCATGCTATTACATTATCTGTTTTGGATGTTTTATATGCATTAATATGACATTTCGTATTATTTTTGGGACTAACCTATTAATCTAGAGCCAAGTGCCAGTTTCTGCTTTTTTCCTTGTTTTTGAGTTTTGCAGATATGGAATATTAAACGGAGTCCAAACGGAATAAAACCTTTGGAAGGAATTTTTCTGGAAGGAAACAAGTCATCCAAGCTTGGAGTACACGTCAGGAGAGGTGCTAGGGCGCCACAAGCCTGCTAGGCGTGGGCCCCCCTGGCCGTGCCTAGCAGGCTTGTCGACTCCTGGCAGGTCTCCTAACCCTAATTCTTGGCCTATAAATACCCAAATATTCCCCCAACATCAGAACGAGCCACGAAAATACTTTTCCGCCGCCGGAAGCCTCCGTTCCCGAGAGATCCAATCTTGGAGCCTTTTTCGGTAATCTTCCAGAGGGGGTTTCGATCATGGAGGGCATCTACATCAACTCCATTGCCCCTCCGATGATGTGTGAGTAATCCACCACAGACCTACGGGTCCATAGCTAGTAGCTAGATGTCTTCTTCTCTCTCTTTGATGTTCAATACCATGTTCTTCATGATCTTCATGGAGATCTATCCGATGTAATCCTCTTTTGTGGTGTGTTTGTCAAGATCCGATGAATTGTGAGTTTATGTTCAGATTATCCATGAATCTTATTTGAATCTCCTCTGATTTTTTATCTACATGATTTCATATCCTTGCAAGTCTCTTGGCGTTATTGGTTTGGTTTGGCCAACTAGATTGGTAATTCTTGCAATGGGAGAAGTGCTTGGCTTTCGGTTCAATCTTGCGGTTTCCTCACCCAGTGACAAAGTAGGGGTAGCAAGGCACGTATTGTATTGTTACCATCAAGGGTAACAAGATGGGGTTTTCATCATATTGCTTGAGTTTATCCCTCTACATCATGTCATCTTTCATCTTTCTTAATACGTTACTCTGTTCTTCATGAACTTAATACTCTAGATGCAGGCAGGAGTCGGTCAATGTGTGGAGTAATAGTAGTAGATGCAGAATCGTTTTGGTCTACTTGTCACGGACGTGATGCCTATATGCATGATCATTGCCTTGGATAACTACATGATTATTAGCTTTTCTATCAATTGCTTGATATTAAATTGTTTACCCACCATGATATTTGCCTTCAAGAGAGAAGCCTCTAGTGAAACCTATGGCCCCCAGGTCTATTTTCCATCATATATTTTCAGATGTATACTTGCTGCAATTTATTTACCTTTTACTTTACGCACTCGTTACATCTATCTCTATCGTATCTAATCCTTGCAATTAACCTTGAAGGGATTGACAACCCCTTTATAGCGTTGGGTGCAAGAGTTTGATTATTTGTGTAGGTGCATCCCTCCTACTGGATTGATACATTGGTTCTCAAAAACTGAGGGAAATACTTATCTACTTCGTTGCATCACTCTTTCCTCTTCAAGGGAAAACCAACACATGCTCAAGAGGTAGCACCGCGTGACAGCCCGAAGGGGCAACGCAATGGTGACAGCCGTCTACGTGGGTAGCCGTTCGGAGGATTCTAGGGTGGCAGTGTGGACCGCATTGCGCAACGCGATGACCCGATGGGGCATCGGCGGACGCGACATGCGGGTCTAGGCAGCCAATGGGAGGACCTCGGGGCGACGATGCAGCGGTTCTAAGGGACGACGCCTGGCAACCTGTGGCTCAATCGGCGATAGGCACGTGCTCGATGACAGGCTTGGCAAAGACATGCATGTGATCGGTTCATCAGACCAACGGTGGCGCTACACGTGCCATGACATGGACGACGCGCAGATAGGAGTCGATGGCAACGTTGTCGGTGATGTCCCGCGCGATGACGACGAAGATGGACCGGTAATGGAGACCACATGGACGAGTGGCCAGTAGCGACGCACGAAGGCGTCCCTTGGGCGGCTCGGCCAGCCTTGCTGTGCATTCATGGGGAAGTGGCCGATGTAGAGTCGACGCCGATGTCGGAGTAGAGGCGCGGTGTCGACGATGGCGACGGGCGACGCAAACCGATCTTAGATCGGAAAACCAAAAAGAAAATGTCGATCAAGATGACATGCGGGAGAAAAAAGTCTGGATCAAGAGATTGAGAAAAATACTCTCTAGGGCAGCCGGTTAACACGACCGACGGATGAACCCTAGGTATGGACGGCGCCCCCGAGGCGGTTATGGAGGCCGACCGCACCGAGGGCGGAGTGCGGGGCGGAAGCGACGGGCGGTGGCTAGGGTTGGACCGGATAGGCTCATACTATATAGAGGGGAATAGAAAGGGATTGGTGGAATTGTTGTTGTATTGATTCAGCCTCGTGTGCATATATATAAGAATACATGATCTTCTTACTATACAAGACAAGGCAGAATACATTTTAGTCTATCATGTGTTTTCAATCTAATCATGATACTCAACATTAACTTTGGTTGTACATTTCCTTGTTTTCTCTTTTTTTTCTCCTATTCTCTTTTCTGATTTCATTTTTGTTGATTTTTCCTATTTGCACATTTATTTATTTTATAGTTTTTATGTACAAGGCAAACATTTTTTAAATATATGTTGATTTTTCTCAAATACATGCTATTTTTTTATATACACTAAACATTTTAAATAAAATTGAATATTTTAAGATGCCTTGAACATATTTTATGTACATTTTTAATATATGTTGAACTTATTTTAATTATAGAATGACTTTTCTTTAATACTACACTGAATATTTTTGGGAATATACAGTGAACTATTTTTCCAACACATGCTGATTTTTTATAAATATATCTTTCATTTTTATTTCTTAAATATCTGGTTTCGAAAAACAACAACAGCGTTTGTTGTTGAAAACCAAAGGAAAAAATGTGAAAAACTTGCTCAGAGGTGAAACTGCCGTCAATTGCAGGTATGTAAATGGCAAATAAGCTTTTTTTAGAAAAGGAGGATTTTCCTCCGGTCTCTACATCAGCACGATGCATACGGCCTCTTTTATTAAAACAAAGTTCAACAAACAACGGTTCACAATGTCTCCGATACAAACATGAAAAGCCAAAGGAAAGCAAACAGTGCCACAACCGGCAATAATAGGCCTAGATGCCTACCCATCTATCCTATTAGTGGACTGTCATCCAAACTGGTTGTAGATATCCCGCGCTACCATCTCCTATCGGGTAGACCAGGTAACCAAAGGCTCCCTGGTTTCCGCAGTAGTGAGTAATGACCACATACGGATCAACGCCGTAGCCCTGTGAAGTACCTGCAAAAAATGTATATGTGTATGTCTGTTAAAAATCACATCATTCCTACATTTCCATATAGCCCAGAGAAGTGCACATGCTCTTATGCGAATGTGTCGGGCAAAATGTATATCGACTCCATCTAGCCACGTTCCAAACAACGTTTCGATGCTATCCGGAAGCATAATATTAAATGCTATATGAATCGTCTGCCAAAGGATTTTAGCCATTGGACATTGGAGAAAGAGGTGCTGAATATTTTCCTCGGTGTCACAAAAGCTACAACGCGTAATTCCACCCCGGTTACGTTTAGCCAGGTTAACCTTAGTGAGAATCACCTTCTTGTGCACAAACCACATGAATATCTTGATCCTTAAGGGCACCTTCACTCTCTAAATATGAATCGGTTTTGGGATTATTATTGTATCAATCAGACTAAGGTACATTGATTTCACCGTAAATATCCCGCTAGTCGTGAGATTCCATTGAAGACTATCTGATTCTTCTATTAGCCGTACCTCCATGAGTCGCCTCACAAGGTGTAGCCAACTATCCCATCGATGTCCTAACAATGCACGTCAGAATTGGATATTTAGAGGGTTAGATCGTAGAATTGTGGTCACATATGCATCCTTGCGTTGCACAATGTTGTAGAGAGCTAGATATTAAATGGCCAAGGGCGTCTCCCCCAACCACGTATCCTCCCAGAATCGCGTTTCCTCACCATTTCCCACAATAAATTTAGTTCTATGGAAAAAGGCTGACCTCGCTCTCATCAACCCTTTCCAAAATGGTGAACCATTGGGTCTGACATTTACCTGGGCTAAGGTTTTAGATTGTAGGTACTTATTACGCAGAATTTGTACCCACATACCTTCCGTCTCTACAGATAATCAGAACAACCACTTGCTCATCAAACATTGATTTTTTACCTCCAAATTCTCAATCCCCAGACCTCCTTGGTCCTTGGGTCTACAAATGATATCCCATTTAGCTAGCCTATATTTCTGCCTATCATCATCACTCTGCCAAAAAAATCAGGATCTGTAAAAATCCAACCTTTTGCGTACCCCAACTGGTACCTCAAAGAAGGATAGTAGAAACATAGGCATACTCGTAAGCACCGAGTTTATCAGAATGAGCCTACCTCCATATGAAAGCAGCCTGCCCTTTCCAGCAACTTAGCTTTTTCTCAAATCGATCCTCAATGCATTTCCACTCACTATTGGAGAGCTTCCAATGATGAATAGGTATGCCTGAGTAGCTGAACGGTAGACTCCCCAGTTCACAACCAAACAATTGTTTATAAGCGTTTTGTTCATCCTTGGCTTTCCCAAAGTAGAACAACTCGCTTTTATGAAAAGTAATTTTCAAGCCCGACAATTGTTCAAATAGACATAATATAAGCTTCATATTTCTGACTTTTGCTAAGTCATGTTCCATGAATAAAATGGTATCATCCGCGTACTGCAGGATGGACACACCACCATCAACAAGGTGTGGCACTAGTCCTCCGACCTGGCCTTCCTGCTTAGCCCTCCCTATTAAAATTGCCAACATATCAACAACAATGTTGAATAGGATGGGTGACATGGGATCTCCCTGTCTGAGACCTTTGAGCATTTGAAAGAAGTGGCCAATGTCATCATTGACTTTAATACCAACACTACCTTTTTGTACGAATGATTCGATATGCCGTCCCCATAATTCATCGAATCCCTTCATACATAAAGGCCATTTGACCTTATCATATGCCTTCTCAAAATCCACCTTGAAGATAACCCCATCTAGTTTCTTCGAATGGATCTCATGGAGAGTTTCATGTAGTACCACTACACCATCCAAAATGTTCCTGCCCGGCATGAAAGCCGTCTGACTAGGTTGCACCACCTCATGTGCAATCTATGTTAGCCTATTCGTTCCTACCTTCGTAAATATTTTGAAGCTGACATTCAGAAGGCAAATAGGTCTAAATTGTTCAATGCGCACCGCCTCCTCCTTTCTCGGCAACAGTGTCACTGTTCCGAAATTTAGATGGAAAAGCTGTAAGCGACCATCAAACAAGTCTTGGAACATGGGGAATATGTCTCCTTTGATAATATGCCAGCATTTCTTGTAAAACTCAACCGGGAACCCATCCGGGCCTGGTGCCTTGTTATTCTTCATTTGTGATATAGCCTCAAACACCTCTTTCTCCGTAAATGGCGCGGTCAATAACTCATTCTCGTCCGTCCCGAGTTGAGGTATGTCCCCGACTTTGTGCTCATCCATGGATACAAAATTATCCTCTGGAGCATTGAATAGTTTTTTTGTAGTACTCAGAAATGTACAACTTTAGATTCTCGTGTCGGACGATTGTACCCTCATCCTACTCAAGCTGATAAATTCTTTTCTTTCTATGTTTTCCATTCGCAATCAGATGGAAAAACTAAGTGATGTCGTCCCCTTGTACCACCTGGTGTACTTTCGTTCTTAGCGTCCACTTCATTTCCTCCTCTCTGAGCAATACTTTTAGCTTTAATTCTGCTTCCGTTTTCAATGACCTTTCATTGTCATCTAGTAACGAATTTTCAGCTTTTAAATCTAACTCGTTGATAAGATCGAGTAGCCTTTGCTTCTCTTTCTTATAAATAAGCTGAATCGGCAAGTCCCATTTAGTTAGCTTTACCTAGATGCGTGTGGGCACTGGCCTCACCGGTGTTGGTGGAGAAGATGGCAACTACTACTGATCCCCATGCAAAACAATGGTTGTTCACACTGTTAAATGCGTTATCGCACGTGGAGAGCACGAAGATGGTTATGACATTGTGGGCGGTTTGGTATGCTCGGAGGAAGGTCATATGTGAGCACGAATTTCAGTCACCATATGCTATTGTTGGCTTTGTTAAGAAGTACATTGATGAACTGGACTCCCTGCCCAAAACTAAGCTAATAACTACTTGAATATTACCAAGGGCTTCACGACAAGCATGATTGCTGCCAGCCCCGGGATAGCAAAAATGAATGTTGATGGCGCGGTGGCGGTATATGCTAACAGAGGTGCGGTGATGGTGGTTTGCAGGGATGTCAATGGACATTATCTTGGTTCATCTCCAGTTACCTATGATGGTATTACCGCAGCCCCAACGCTTGAGGCACTTGCTTGCAGGGAAGGCTTGACACTGGCGAATGACCTTCTCTTGCAAAGGATAATCATCTCTTCGAATTGTCAAGTGGTGGTAGGCGATATTGAACACGGTATTGGAGGGTTGTATGCGGCAATTATCGAAGAAATTAGAGTCAGCGTTGCTGAGTTTGAAATGTGTAATTTTATTTTTGAGAGTAGAAACTTGAATAAGGAAGCGGATAGTTTACCTAAGTTTTCTGTAAACCTTGCTAGTGGTCGGCATGTTTGTCTACTGCAGCCACATGATCTTGTAGTTATACCTTGGAATTTTGTTAATCAATAAAAAAACATAGTTCCCCTAAAAAATCCTAGGTCGTTAGTTCATTTTTACTAAAAGAACAATTATTGAACTGTTAGATATAAGTGGGTTTAAATGGGATTAAATGGGACATGGTTTATGGGGCTGTTTGGATGGGTGCCCACGACTATCCTCCCAATTCTTTTGCGTTGACTGATGAGGTGAGCGGGCGTTTGGATCGCAACCAAATTTTAAAATTCCTACTAACTTTTTGGTCACCTGCCGCGATCTGCAGTGATTCTGGCACCCATACGGTGACAAATACATGGCGACCAATTTGTTCATAAAAAAACTGACATGCAGCCGTTTTGGTAGGGCTCTTGTGGGCATCAACCAAACAAGCCCTATATCCCTGATCAATTTGCCCTACCTTCACGCTGAACCTCCCTTCTTTGACAGCGACCATCCATGCAATTGGAGCTCCTCTTTTCCATAAGTTCGTTGTTGGCACTACACTACGGGAGCTCCTGTTCGACGCCTTAAGCACCTAAACAGGGCTTTGTGCCCACACACCTCTGTTCTTGGCCCGGCCCAAGAAGAAGGCATTCGCTCCCTTGCTCGCTCGATCGCCTTTATTTTCTTGGTCTGCTCGTGTTTAACCGGTCAACCATTGACTTAATATAAAAAGTAATAAAATCATGAAATTGAAAATTGTTCGTGATTTTGAAAAAAAAGTTCACAACCATAAAAAAAGTTCACAAATTTGACAAAAAATACTTTATTTTTAAAAACGTTCACAACCATAAAAAACGTTCATAGAATTGGGAAAAAATCACCGTTTCTTCAAAAAATCATCATATTTGAAGAAAATACATGTACCCTAAAATAAGTTCAGTGTTTATCATGAAATTTCACTGAATATGATAAAATGTTTACACATTCAAATAAAGTTCATCAATGTTGCAAAAAATCTCATCAAATTTGCAAAATTTCATTGATTTTTAAAATAAAGTTCACCAATTTTGAAAAACGTTCATCGAATTTGGTAAAAGTTCATCGGTTTTTAAACAAAAATCATTACATTTGGACAAAATTCTTCAAATTTGAAAAAGGTTTGTCTATTTTTAAAAAGGTTTGTTGATTTTGAAATATGTTCATTGAATTTGAAAAAGTTCAAGCATTCTAAACAAAGTAATATCGAAATAGAATAAGGAAAAAGGAGCAAACAAAGGAAAACAAGATAAAAGAAAAGAAAAAATCAAACTAAAATCGGTCCACAAACCAGGGGCTTCTCGCGAACTAAAAATAATAAAAGTTTAAAAGGATGCTAGATATCATGAGCTCTGAGTTGTCCGAGTGGTTGGCGCGGTTTATACAAGAGGAAGAGATCGTGAGTTCGATTCGCGCAGATTGTAAAAGCAACTAAAACGGGCGCTCGTAGCGCCAAATAGGAAATGCCCTACATTTAACTAGTAGGCAGCGCAAAAGGCTTGGGCTTGATGACCCATTCAACTTTTACATCGTTCTCTATCTATGCCACGCCTCTGCGTTCTGTTTGGCCAGTCCACGTAGTTTTTTCTTTACCCATTTTAGGAACATTCTAGAAGACTCCAACTATTTTTGATGGAGCGTGTTTTCCTTAGATTTTCTAGGATGAGTTTTGCATGGCTTTTCTTTGTCCTTTTCCTTTTTTTTCCGTACTTTTGGAAACTCATGCACTTTTCTTAGACCCACAAAGATTTTTTTTCAAATTCGTAAACAATCATGAAACTTTTGAACCTTTTAAAATACGTGAACATTTTCTGAAATGCATGAACGTTTTGCAAACATGTGTATTTGTTTCCAGTCCATGAAGTTTTATTTTCAGATTCGCAATTGTTTTTCCAATCCATGAAGTTTTATAATATTAGTGAACATGTTTTCAAACTAATGGGGTTATTTCAAATCTATGGCTTTTCCTAAATTCTTGAAAGTTTTTGAATTTTACAACTTTTTCAAAGTCATGACTTCATTTCAAAATTTCTGACTTTTTTATACATTCATGAACATTTTCCAAATTCGCCAACTTTATTAAAACTAATCCATGATTTCTTTCCAGAGACGTGAGCTTTTTCAACTATGTGACTTTTTATATCAATGTTAATGTTCAGCAGTCAGCGGTCAACAGGGCAATGTTCAACTAGTTAGTAGTCAATATTCAATCAATCAGCTGGTTTGCGAATGAAGAAAGCCGACCTATCGACCGAATTCAAACAATTCATAAAAATCATAAAATATTAGTAAATTTTAAAATGTTCATCTATTAAAACAACAGGCACCATATTAAAAACAATTCATAAATTACAGAAAATGTGAATTCAAAATGGTAATGATTTGTTTTGCAAATTCAATTGATTGTTAACAAAAATTGGTAAAAATCTTCACATATGCCGAAAAAATCACGAATTTGTGCAAATTTCTTGATTGGAAAAAGTTTGAGTAGTTTGAAAACTATTTTTGATCTGAACAATTATCATAAATTCAAAAATATAATCAAGAATTCAAAAAAATACAAAAAATGTATGTGAAAGTTCAACAAAGGGCACGAATTTGGAAAAGAGTGACCAGGAAAGGAAAAGTTTGAATTACAGCGAAAAGAAACAGAAATGATAGGACAAAAAATAAAAAAGAATAGAAAGAAAAAGAAAACCTGGTGGAAAAAAAACATAAAAAGTGGCTGGATTTTCTTTTTGAGGGATCCCCACACTTTATTAATTAGAAGCAACATTCATAGAGATACAAAGGGGTTCAGGTGGATGTAGAAGCCACAAGTGGTGACCCTGCGAAAGCAAAAAAAAAAAAAAAAAAGACAAGATTGTGTGCCTCATGTTCGAAGCTAGACTTTCGAACTTAAAATCACAGCTAAAAAAACTTGCCCTCATTATATATGTCTCCTTCATAATTGTGATACGTGGTCTTCCTAATTCTTTTTTGATATCGTCCAATCGCATGCAATCATCAGATGACTCAAAGACGAATCAGCAGCTAGCACCAAGGCCTCATGACGTGCTATGGCTTCAAGACTTGTTGGATATTCACTCTGGGTAGAACGATCGCTGAAAGTCCGAGGTAATTACCTTGTTCATCTTTGCACACTGCCGCAGCTGCACCCACAGAACCGTCGTGAGACATTCCATGATCTACATAAATCTTTGCTTGGCCGGTGGAAAAACTACCAGGAAAAAACCCGGTTGGATAGGTTCTCAATACCGGCTACGAATCTCTTGGAAACTTTGAAAACACGATTGAGAAAAATGCTTTGTGACCCTTTGATGGGCGGTCCACGCCTGAGATCAGGTGGGCGATCACGGTCATCGGGGCTATATATTGCATGTACTTTTTCCTAATAAGAATGGTTTACACGGCGAACCAACGTGATTGGATGGTTAGAGGGACAATGATATTTTCAACCCAATAGGGTTCAAGTCCTGATGCTCGTATTATTTCTTAATTTATCTCAATGGGAGAGGACATTCCCGACGACGACGAGGCACCTACGATGATTTCGTAAATCTCAAGATGATATGCCAGGTCAGTCTCTCGAAGGTGCTTATAGAAATATGATATGCATATGTACGTTCATAAAGGGATGTGAATGCGCGTATACATAAATGATTGTGTTTGTGCTGTGTTTACATAAAGGAATGGTTTACGCGCAACAACTGGTGGGACAGACCATTTCCTTTTGCTTGTTGCAAGCTGTATATTCGATCAGCTTCGGTTTTCTTAAGTTTTTTAATTTCTCATTTTCCTTTTGTTGTTATTATTGTTTTCATCATTTTTTTCATCCTACCTTCGTTTTCTTTGCTTTCTCATTGGTATTACTCAGTTTTCTTTCTTTCTTCATTATACTTTGGTTTTATTTTTGTTTATTTATTGGTTTTCTTCATCATATTTTATATCTTTCTTTGCCTTCTTGTTAAAAAAATCAAATGCATGATTTTTTTTAACATATACTTTGGTATCAATGTTTTGTCATACATGTCTTACGTTTTTCATATACACCAGGAACATTATTTTATATACATGTTTAATAGTTTTCAAAATACGCCACAATTTTGAAAACGTATTTTTTTATGTCTACTTTTTTTATAAAAACTGTATAATTTTTGTGTACACTAGAAATAATTTTTATATATATGTTTAACATTTTAAAAAACATGATTAACCATGTTTAAAACATATATTTTCTGTCTACTTTTTCCCATACAGTATGTTTTTTGTGTACAAAAAATATATATTATACATACATGTTTTAACATTTTTGAAATACATGATTAATATTTTTTCATATGATCTCTTCATTTTTGCATTGACACTGTTCAATTTTCACATACATTATAAACATTTTTCTATTCATCTTTATCACTTTTTAAATGTGTGATTAATATTTTTCAAATGTAAAGTTCTTTATATAATAAACATATTTATAATATTTTTAAAATAAGGAGAAATGAAAAACAAAGCAAACATGTGAAATAAAAACAGATGAAAAATGAGTGCCGAAGTCCTTTGGTCTGCGCTAGACTGGCCCATTCTGGTGGCAAGACGTACTACTGTCACACGTCAAGGGAGACATAGTCGCACCCGTCTCATGTATCCCTTAAAAAAGACTCTTATCTGGCAAACGTTTGTTGGGAGGAATAGCATTTGCGAACGTTTAGATGATAGATTTTATTTTTGGAAAGAAGAAAAATTTAAGAAAAAACGAGCCAAAATTGTCATTGTTGATCTCGCGTCGCAACTAAAACTGACTGCAAACAATGTTTGTTTGCCCTCTCCTTCCCATAGAACAACAACCAGATAGCATTACCGGAAAAAAAGATAGCGTCATCGCCTTGAAATCTACTCGTCGCCACGAAATCTACACGTCGCCGGACGATGGGTAGACGGGGCTTGCTGTTCTGCCGCTAGAGACCCAGGGCGGCCATCCCGGCTCGCCACTGTGGTGGATCCGTCACGAAGACAATTTCGCATTTTTTCAGCCGATTCTCTGAAATCAGTTGCTTCCGTCCCACTTTGTTCAAACCCTAAGCTATATATGTGTCCCTTGCATATATATGTGCCTTTTTTTTTGCGAATGCATATATATGTGGCTTTAACTACATCATCCATCCAATCAATATATATCGATCACCTCATCCATCAATCAGATGAATACTGCCACCAACTAACCTTTGACACCCGACATTGTGAGAGAATTCCCTCAGGTTTGGTTGTCCAAGAAGATTGGTTGGTGCGGTTGCGCCATACAAACTGGCTGTGGCGCCGCCTACATTTGTAAAATCGCATACACGCATGCAGTGGAGAAGATGATGTTCTTGTCAATATTCTGAAATTAATCATGCAAACTCCTTCATGGGCGCAGGTGTACTAGCTTGGAGTCCAGAGTTCACCGAACAGTCTGGATATAATTGTTCTTGTTGACTTGACTCATATGTGAGAGTTTGGGAAAAGTCTATTCTTGAGTGAGAAGATCAACATTGGTTAGGTCTTTCTTTGCAAAAAGGTTTATAAACCTCGCAAGTAATGAATGAGCACGATGCTTTTACATTTCCCGGTGGGTCGGGTGAGCTTATCAGTTTGATGAAAGCAATCTCGCCAGCCAATACATTTCACAAGATATTGTCAAATCTGTTAGTACCATAAAGCACCTAGCTAATATATAGTATCTCTTTCATCAGATTAATTGTCAGGTTGTTATGATCTCCTTTTCCTTTTTGTGGCACTAGATTTTTCTTTAGCAATGATATGATTTTATTAATAAAATGCAAACACGTTTTTTTGGAAAAGGAGGATATCTCCCGGCCTATGCATCAGAATGATGCGTACAACCATATTATTAAGTAAAGAAAATCAACAATCTATGTGTTCAAATACAAGCTCTAATCAAGCTAAATGAAATCAAATGAAACATAAAGACGTAAAATGCCACAACAGGTAAAAATAGGACGAGATGACTAAACATCTAACTTATTATTGGACCACCATCCAAATGGGTTGTAAATACCTGAGCTACCATCTTTCATCGGATAGATTCAGTAACCAAATGCTCATTGGCTTTCGCAGGAGTGAGTAATAACCACATATGGATCCAAATAGTGGCACTATAGATTACTTACAAAAAATTAATCCGAGTTTGTCTATTGGAAACCATATCACTTCTACGGTTTCATATAGCCCAAAGTAACACGCATAATCCTATCCGGATATTTGTCGCAATAGTTGGATCAACCCCATTTAGCCACGTCTTGAATAATGTGTGAATACTATTTGGAGGGGTAATATAAAAGGCTATATGAACTGAACGCCATAATAATGTAGCCATTAGACACTCGAGAAAGAGGTGTTTAATTGTTTCATCATGATCACAAAAGCAACATCGTTTACTACCCCCCCCCCCCAAAACTACGCTTTGCCAAGTTATTCTTAGTCAGAATCACCTCCTTGTGAACAAATCACATGAACACTTTGATACGTAAGGGGACATTAATTGTCCAAATATGTATCGATTTCAGGATTAGACCATAGTTGATTAGATCGACATACATAGATTTAACCGAAAACAAACCATTCATTGATAGCTTCCACTGAAAGGTATCTGGCTAATCCGAGAGGTGCACCTCCATCAACCTCCTCACGAGATGTATCCATGCGTTTCATCGCTCTCCTATTACTGATCTCCGGAACTGAATGTTGAGAGGTGAAGACTGTAATACCATAGCAACATATGCGTCCTTATGCTGCATAATATTATACAAGGGCGGATATTGTGTGGCTAGTGGTTCCTCTCCAAGCCACGTATCCTCCCAGAATCTAGTGGAATTATTGTTTCCAATGATAAATTTGTTGGAAATATACCCAAGAGGCAATAATAAATTAGTTATTATCATATTTCCTTGTTCATGATAATCGTTTATTATCGATGCTATAATTGTATTGATCGGAGACTTAGATGCATGTGTGGATACATAGACAAAACCTTGTCCCTAGTATGTCTCTAATAGACTAGCTCGTTGATCAAAGATGGTTAAGATTTCCTAGCCATGGACATGAGATATCATTTGATAACAGGATCACATCATTAGGAGAATGGTGTGATGAGACAAGATCCAAACTACAAACGCAGCATATGATCGTGTCAGTATATTGCTACTGTTTTTTGCATGTCAAGTATCTGTTCCTATGACCATGAGATCATGCAACTCACTGATACCGGAGGAGTGCCTTGTGTGTATCAAACGTCGCAACGTAACTGGGTGACTATAAAGGTACTCTACAGGTATCTCTGAGGGTGTTTGTTGGATTGGCATGGATCAAGACTGGGATTTTTTACTCCATGTGACGGAGAGGTATCTCAGGGCCCACTCGGTACAACATCACAACAAGCCTTGCAAGCAATGTGACTAAGTGTTAGTCACGGGATCTTGTATTACGGAACGAGTAAAGAGACTTGCCGGTAACGAGGTTGAACTAGGTATGGAGATACCGATGATCGAATCTCGGGCAAGTAACATACCAAAGAACAAAAGGAACATCATACGGGATTAACTGAATCCTTGACATAGAGGTTCGACCGATAAAGATCTTCGTAGAATATGTAGGAACCAATATGGGCATCCAGGTCCCACTATTGGTTATTGACCATAGAGGTGTCTCGGTCATGTCTACATAGTTCTCGAACCTGCAAGGTCTGCACACTTAAGGTTTGGTGACATTTCGGTAGTATAGAGTTATGCATGGTGGTGACCGAAGGTTGTTCGGAGTCCCGGATGAGATCCCGGACGTCACAAGGAGCTCCGGAATGGTCCTTGAGAAGGTTGAAAAGAAACTTATGTATCACCATTGTGGTTTATGCGTAGATGAGAATTGTTCTTGCTAGATACCACGTAAAACATGCAACAACAATTAGAGGACGTATAACTTGTTTTTGCAGGGTATGTTGTGATGTGATATGGCTAATTACATGATGTGATATATGTGATGTATGAGATGATCATGTGTTGTATAAAATATCACGACTTGCATGTCGATGAGTGTGGCAACTGGCAGGAGCCATAGGGTTGTCTTTAATTATTGTATGACCTGCATGTCAAGCATTAAGCGCTATGTAATGCTTTACTTTATCGCTAAACGATAGCAATAGTAGTAGAAGCATGATGGGCGCGACAACCCCAATGGCGACAATATGATGAAGATCAAGATGATGGAGATCATGGTGTCATGCCGGTGATGATGGAAATCATGCCAGTGCTTTCAAGATGGAAATCAAAAGCACAAGTTCATGGCCATATCATGTCACTTATGATTTGCATGTGATGTTAATCCTTTTATGCACCTTGTTTTGATTAGGACGACGGTAGCATTATAAGGTGACCCCTAACTTAATTTCAAGATAAATTGTGTTCTCCCCGAGTGTGCACCGTTGCGAAAGTTTGTCGTGTCGAGACACCACGTGATGATCAGGTGTGATAGACTCTACGTTCACATACAACGGGTGCAAGCCTGTGTTGCACATGCAGAACACTCGGGTTAAACTAGACGAGCCTAGCATGTACAGACATGGCCTCGGAACACAAGAGACCGAAAGGTCGAACATGAGTCATATAGAAGATATGATCAACATGATGATGTTCACCATTGAAACCACCTCAACTCACATGATGATCGGACTTGAGTTGGTGAATTTGGATCATGTATCACTCGAATGATCGGAGGGATGTCAATATGAGTGGGAGTTCTTCAGTAATATGATTAATTGAACTCATTATCATGAACATAGTCAGTAGTGTCTTTGCAAATTATGTTGTAGATTACTTGCTCGCATTGTAGCTCCCTTGAATTTTTATATGTTCCTAGAGAAATAGAGTTGAAAGATGATGGTAGCAATATTGCGGACTGGGTCCGTGATGTGAGGATTGTCCTCATTGCTGCATAGAAGGCTTATGTTCTTAATGCACTGCTCGGTGCGCCAACCCCTCTAGCGTCGTTTGTAGATGTTGTGAACATATGACAGGCATGTTCTGATGACTACTTGATAGTTTAGTGCATCATGCATTACGGCTTAGAATTGAGGCTCCGAAATGTTTTGAACGTCACGGAACATATGAGATGTTCTAAGAGCTGAAATTAGGATCTCAGGCTCGTGCCCGTGTTGCGAGATATGAGATCTCCAACAAGATTCTTTGCTTGCAAGATGAAAGAGAATAGCTCAATCGTTGAGCATGTGCTCAGATTGTCTGGGTGCTACAATCGCTTGAATCGAGTGGGAGTTGATCTTCCAGATAAGATAGTGATTGATATAGTTCTCCAAGTCACTGTCACTAAGCTACTAGAACTTGGTGATGAACTATAAAATGCCAGGGATAGAAATAATGATACCTGAGCTGTTCGCGATGTTTGACACCGCGAAGGTATAAATCAAGAAGGAGCGTCAAGTGTTGATGGTTAGTCAAACCACTAGTTTCGAGAAGGGCAAGAGCAAGGAGGGAAACTTCATGGATAGCAAGTCAGTTGTTGCTCCAGTGAAGCAACCCAAAGTTGAATCCAAACCCGAGACTAAGTGCTTCGATTATGAGGAGAGCGGTCGCTGAAGCGGAACAACCCTAGATACTTGGTAGATAAGAAGGCTGGCAACGTCGACAGAAGTATATTTGATATACGTGTTAATGATGTGTACCTTGCGAGTACTCCTAGTAGCACATGGGTATTGGATACCGGTTCGGTTGCTAAATGTTAGTAACTCGAAATAAAAGCTACGGAATAAACAGAGAACTAGCTATGGGTGAGGTGACGATGTGTGTTGGAAATGTTTCCGAGGTTGATGTGATGAACATCGCATGCTCTCTCTACCTTCGGGATTAGTGACGAACCTAAATAAATGTTATTTGGTGTTTTGCATTGAGCATGAACATGATTAGATCATGTTTATTGCAACACAGTTATTCATTTAAGTTAGAGAATAATGGTTATTCGGTTTACATGAATGATACCTTCAATGGTCATGCACCCAGTGAGAATGGTTTGTTGAATCTTGATCGTAGTAATACACATGTTCATAACATTGACGCCAAAAGATACAAAGTTAATAATGATAGTACCACATACTTGTGGCACTGCCGCTAAATGTCATATTGGTATAGAGCGCATGAAGAAACTCCATGCTTATGGATCTTTGGATTCGCTCGATTTTGAATCGGTTGAGACATGCGAACCATGCCTCTTGGGTAAGATGACAAGGACCCCGTTTTCCAGATGGATGGAGCGCGCAAGTGATTTATTGGAAATTATACATGTTGATGTATGCAATCCAATGAGTCTTGTAGCGTGCGGTGGATATCGTTATTTTCTTACCTTCACTGATGATTTGAGTAGATATAGTGTATATTTACTTAATGAAACACAAGTCTGAATCGTTTGAAAGGTTCAAGCAAATTCAGAGTGAAGTTTAAGATCATCATGACAAGAAGATAAAAATGTCTATGATATGATCATCGAGATGAATATCTGAGTTGCGAGTTTGGCATACAACTTTAGCCAATGTGAAAATTGTTTCACAACTCACACCACCTGGAACACCATAGTGTGATGGTGTGTCCGAACGTCATAGTAGTGCTCTATTGGATATGGTGCATGCTATGATGTCTCTTATCGTTTTGCTACTATAGTTTTGGGGTTATGCGTTAGAGACAACTACATTCACTTTAAATAGGGCACCATCTAAATTCGTTGAGATGACACCGTCTGAACTATGGTTTGATAGAAACCTAAGCTGTCATTTCTTATTGTTTGGGGCCGCGACACTTATGTGGAAAAAGGTTTTTACCTAATGAGCTCGAACCCAAAGCGAACAAATGCATCTTCATAGAATACCCTAAGAACAGTTGGGTATACCTTCTATCTTAGATCCAAGTGCAAAGTGTTTATTGCTAAAACGGGTCCTTTCCCAAGAAAAAGTTTCTCTTGAAAGAATTGAGTGGGAGGAAGATAGAACTTGATGAGGTTGTTGAACGTTTGTTTCAACTAGAGAGTAGCGCAGCGCAGAAAAATGTTTCTGTGGAACCTACGTCAGTTGAAGAGGAAATAAATGATGATGATCATGAAGCTTCGAATAAAGTTACTATCAAACCTCGTAGGTCGACAGGGATGCATACTGCTCCTGAGTGGTACGACAACCCTGTCTTGGAGGTCGTGTTTTTGGACAACGATGAACCTACGACATATGGAGAAGCGATGATGGGCCCGGATTCCGACAAATGGTTGGAGGCCATGAAATCCGAGAACGGATCCATGTATGAAACCAAGTATAGACTTTGGTACACTTGCTCGTTGGACGGCAGGTCATCGAGTACAAATGGACCTTTAAAATGAAGACAGACGCTGATGGTAAATGTCACCATTTATAAAGCTCGACTTGTCACAAAGAAGTTTCCGACAAAGTTCAAGGAGTTGACTGCGATGAGACTTTCTCACTCATAGCAATGCTAAAGTCTGTTGGAATTATGTTAGCAGTTGCTGCATTTTTTAATTATGAAATCTGGCAGATGGATGACAAAACATTGTTTCCTTAAAAGTTTACTTGAGGAAAGGTTGTATGTGATACAACCAGAAGGTTTTGTCAGTCCTAAGGATGCTAAAAGGTGTGCGAGCTCCATCAATCCATCTAAGGGCCGAAGCAAGCATCTCGGAGTTGGAATATACACTTTGATGAGGTGATCAAAGTTTTGTAGTTTATACAAAGTTTACGAGAAACTTGTATTTACAATAAAGTGAGTGGGAGCACTATAGAATTTCTGATAAGTATATGTGGATGACATATTGTTGATCAGAAATAATGTAGAATTTCTGGAAAGCATAAACAGTTATTTGAAAAGTGATTTTCAAAGGAAGACCTGGATAAAGCTACCTAATTGTTGAGCATCAAGATCTATAGAGATAGATCAAGCTGCTTGATGAGATTTTTAATGAGTACATACCTTGACAAGATTTTGAAAGAGTTCAAAATGGATCAGTCAGATAAAGAGTTCTCGCCTGATTTGTAAGGTGTGAAGTTGAGTGAGACTCAAAGCTCGACAACGGCAGAAGAAATAGAAAGGACGAACGTCGTCCCCTATGCCTTAGCCATAGGATCTGTATAGTATGCCATGCTATGTACCGCACCTGTGTGTGCCTTGCCATGAGTCCGTCAAGGGGTACAAGAGTGATCCAGGAGTGGATCACTGGACAACGGTCAATATTATCCTTAGTGACTAAAATCCTAAGGAAATGTTTCTCGATTATGGAGGTGATAAAGGGTTCGTCATAAAGAGTTACGTCAATGCAAGCTTTAACACTAATCCGGATGACTCTTAGTAGCAATCCGGATACGTATAGTGGAGCAGCCATTTGGAATAGTACCAAGTGGAGTGTGGTAGCTGTGTTTACAGTTTGACATAGAGATTTGCAAAGTACACTCGGATCTGAATGTCGCAGACCCGTTGACTATAAGACCTCTCTCACATGCAAAGCATGATCGAGCCCCAGAACTCATTGGGTGTTAGATTCATAACAATGCGAATCACATGGTGATGTGAACTAGATTATTGACTCTAGTGCAAGTGGGAGACTATTGGAAATATGCCCTAGAGGCAATAATAAATTAGTTATTATCATATTTCCTTGTTCATGATAATCGTTTATTATCCATGCTATAATTGTATTGATCGGAGACTTAGATGCATGTGTGGATACATAGACAAAACCTTGTCCCTAGTATGCCTCTAATGGACTAGCTCGTTGATCAAAGATGGTTAAGGTTTCCTAGCCATGGACATGAGATGTCATTTGATAATGGGATCACATCATTAGGAGAATGGTGTGATGGACAAGATCCAAACTACAAACGTACCATATGATCGTGTCAGTTTATTGCTACTGTTTTCTGCATCTCAAGTATCTGTTCCTATGACCATGAGATCATGCAACTCACTGACACCGGAGGAGTGCCTTGTGTGTATCAAATGTCGCAATATAACTGGCTGACTATAAAGATACTCTATAGGTATCTCTGAGGGTGTCTATTGGATTGGCATGGATCAAGACTGGGATTTGTTACTCCTTGTGACGGAGAGGTATCTCAGGGCCCACTCGGTAATACAACATCACAACAAGCCTTGCAAGCAATGTGACTAAGTGTTAGTCACGGGATCTTGTATTACGGAACGAGTAAAGAGACTTGTCGATAACAAGGTTGAACTTGGTATGGAGATACCGACGATCGAATCTCGAGCAAGTAACATACCGAAGAACAAAAGGAACATCATACGGGATTAACTGGATCCTTGACATAGAGGTTCGACCGATAAAGATCTTCGTAGAATATGTATGAACCAATATGGGTATCCAGGTCCCGCTATTGGTTATTGACCGTAGAGGTGTCTCGGTCATGTCTACATAGTTCTCGAACCCATAGGGTCTGCACACTTAAGGTTTGGTGACGTTTCGGTAGTATAGAGTTATGCATGGTGGTGACCGAAGGTTGTTCGGAGTCCCGGATGAGATCCTGGAAGTCATGAGGATCTCCAGAATGGTCCGGAGGTAAAGATTGATATATAGGAAGTCCTATTTTGGTCACCGGAAAAGTTTCGGGCTCAGCGGTAGTGTACCGGGAGTGTCGGTACTGTACCGGGAGACCATCAGGAGGGGTATTTCGACCCAAGAGGGTACATGGGCTGTGGGAGAGTTAATACCATCCCTTAGTGGTCTGGTGGAAGTCCCACACAAGTCCCATGTGGCTGGGAAAGAAAATCCCAAAGAGAAAAGGTGGAAAAAGGCAAAATAGGAAGGAATCCTAGTCCTACTAGGATTGGAGGAGGATTCCTCCTCTCCTCCCACTTCGGCCGAAGCCTAGAGGGCTTGGCCCTTGCGCCAAGCCTCCTCCTCTATTCCTCTTATATATACTAGAGGTTTTAGGGTTTTTGCACAGATTTTTCAGCCATGTGCTACCCTCTCCTCTAGTGCATAGTTTCTCCTCAAGATCGGTTTTCTGCAGTGCTTAGGCAAAGCCCTGCCGGAATAGCTCCACCACCATCGTGCAACGCCGTCACGCTGCCGGAGAACTCGTCTACCTCTCCACTCCCTCTTGCTGGATCAAGAAGGCAGAGATCATCATCGAGCTGTACGTGTGCTGAACTTGGAGGTGTCGTCCGTTCGGCGCTAGATCGGAAGGATCGTGATCCAAATCGCGAGACGGATCATGATGAGTTCGCGGGACGGATCGTGATGAGTTCGCAGGACAGATCGTGATTGGATCGCGGGACGGATCGTGATGAGATGGCGGGACGCTCGGCGATTTGGATCCTGAAGACGTTCGACTACACCAACCGCGTTTCTTAACGCTTCCCGCTTAGCGATCTACAAGGGTATGTAGATCCACTCTCCCTCTCGTAGATGCTCATCACCATGGATAGATCTTGCTTGTGCGTAGGATTTTTTTTGTTTCCCATGCAACATTCCCCCAACAGAATTTTGTCCTATGGAAGAAGGTCACTTTTACTCTCATCAACCCCTTCCAGAAAGGTGAATCATTGCATCTAACAGTTGCATGGGCCAAAGTTTTAGACTGTAGGTAGTTGTTACATACTAACTGTACCCACGTGCCTTCAGTCTCGACAGAAAGCATATATAGCCACTTGCTTAGTATGCATATGTTTTACACCTCCAAATTCTCAATGCCTAGCCCCGCTGGTCCTTGGGTCTACAAATGATCTAGCCTTTTTCGTACCTCAGGTATTTCAAGAAAGATAGGAGGAACATTGGCATGCTCGTGAGTATTGAGTTTATCAGTACCAAACGTCCTCCATAGGACATAAGCTTACCCTTCCAACAACGTATTTTTTTCAAATCGATTTTCAATACACTTCCATTCTTTATTAGAGAGTTCGCGATGGTGAATTGGTATAACCGTAGGGTAACAAGTTCACACCTGAATAATTGTCTATAGGAATCTTGTTCATCCTTGGCTCTCCCAAAGCACAACCATTCACTTTTATTAAAATTAATCTTTAGGCCCAACAATTTTTCAAATAAGCATAACACAAGCTTCATGTTTCTAGCCTTTGCCATGTCATGTTCCATGAAGATGATTGTATCATTCGCGTATTGTAGGATGGACACCCCACCATCAACAAGATGTGGAACTAGTCCTCCTACTTTTCCATCCTCCTTACATCTACCTATGAGAATGGCCAACATATCTGCCACTATGTTGAAAAAGATAGGTGACATGGGGTCCCCCTACCTGAGACCCTTTTGCGTCTAGAAGTAGTGACCTATGTCATCATTTACTTTAGTTCTGATGTTGTCTTTTTGTACAAAAGAATTGACCTACTTCCTCCATGAATCATCGAATCCCTTCATAAACAAGGATTGTTGGAGAAACACCATTTAACCTTATCATACACTTTTTTAAAATCCACCTTAAAAACCACTCCATCTAGTTTCTTCGAGTGAATCTCATATAGTGTTTCATGGAGGACCACCACACCCTCAAGTATGTGTCTTCCCGAGATGAAAATTGACTGAGTTGGTTGCACCACACCCTGTGCAATCCGAGTCAGTCGGTTTGTGGCAACTTTTGTAAAAATCTTAAAGCTCCATTAAGCAGTCATATCGATCTGAACTGCTCAATGTGCGTTGCCTCTGCCTTCTCTGGCAACAATGTAATTTTCCCAAAGTTTAGGCGGAATAGCTGAAGTAGACCATTAAATAAGTCATGGAACATTGGTGAGGTCATCCTTAATAATATGCCAACATTTCTTATACAACTCTAAGGGAATCCATTCAGGCCTGGTGACTTATTATTCTTCATTTGACATACTGCCTCAAACACCTCTTTCTCCGTAAATGGCGCGGATAAAACCCCTTTCCCGTTGGTCCCGGATTGAGAGATATCCTCTACCCTTTGTTCACGGAGAGACACAAAATTGTGCCGAGTAGCACCAAAAAGTTGTTTGTAATAGTTAGCAATATACAATTTCATATCATCATGTTCTAGTTGGTATATTTTCTTCTTCCCGTGTTTTCCATTTGTGATCAAATGAAAAAACTAAGTATTGTCATCCCTTTGGACAACTTGCCTCACATTTGCTCTGAGTGCCCATTTCATCTCCTCTTTTGTGAGAAATGCTCATAATTTATGCCCGGCCTCCCTCTTAGGTGCCCATTTGGCCGCGTCTAGTAAGGTGGATTCGGCCTTCAAGTCAAGTTCATTTATGAGACTGAGAAGTCTATCTTTTTCCGCATTATATATTCCGCTTTTAGTTTTAGTCCATCCCCTTAGGAACTACCGCAAATGCCTAATTTTATTGTGCCATCGCTTGACATTAGGTGCCCCTCCTGCGGCTATAGCCCATTACCAGGCAATTAGGTCAATAAATCCCTCTCTCTCAAACCATGCTAGTTCGAAAGAGAAAACATTTTTGTTTCCCACATGGGTCGCATCCTCAGAGTCAACAAGCAATGGAGTGTGATATGAAATGCCTCTGTTCAGAGATTGCACCGTTACTAAGGGAAACTTCTATTCCCATTCAATACTTGTTAGAATTCGATCCAACTTTTTGTTGGTTGGATTATGTAACATGTTCGCCCAGGTGAATTGCATGCCTATTAGGTATATGTCCCTTAGGTCCAGACTTTTCAATAATGGTATTAAACATAAATGACCATTCTCCATCAAAGTAATCATTGTTCTTCTCGTCTCTTCTTCTCATGATGTTGAAATCACCTCCAACCAAGATTGGAAGCCTTTCGTCACCACATACCCGCACAAGGTCGGCTAGGAAATCCAACTTAAATTCCGGTTGAGCAGATCCATACAAGAAAACAAGCGTCCATCGGAACCCATCCGTTTTGGAGCATGCCATGAATTTGACGGCAAAGTCCCCAAACACCACATTCTGAACTTCGAGCGTTGACCCCAAGTAAAATCTAACCAAATCTTCCTCTTGGGGGTAAGCAGTGCCAATCAAAGTCAACCCCATGAGCGATAATGTTGAGAAATTGTGATGTGAAATTATCCTTACCTGCCTCTAGTAAGGCAATAAAGTCCAAATCATGTTTGAGAGACGCTTCCGCGAGGAACATTATTTTAGCCAAGTCACTCAGACCTCTACTATTCCAAAAAATTACTTTCATTTGTCATCATGAAATTTTCATTTGAACCGTAATATTGCACTTCTATGCACTGTCGATGTGGGATAAACCTTCCGCTTCCCAGCTCTTTTTGGCTTATCCTGCACAACTTCTTGGTTCCAATAACTGAGACCTATGTGCTTTTTTGTTTTTGGTTGCAGAGGGGTCATATACCCCTCTGAAAGCGACTCCTTGTCCTGCTCATTTAACACACTAGTGGGCACTGTGCCCTCACAGAGGCACTCAAGTGCCCCCACCCCTAGTGCGTTAATGTCATCATCATTCATTGGTTCTACCACCACTATCTTGCGTAACATCTCCTTAGCTCTATCTGCTTCTGAGTCAAGCAAGTCATTTACAGATTTAGCAATTTCTTTCCTGTTGTTACCTGGTGAAATACCCAAGTTCTTAGCATTGTGAATAGTTTCATCATGAGTGACATGTAGAATATAACAACTCGTGTTAACCGACATATCTGTAGTGGCCTCAATGTTACAAAGCTTGGCCGCCCTCATGGAGCGCCCCATCCATAGATGGTCAGCATCTAGTTGAGCCTGAATCCAGCGCTAGTCCGCCTGTCACTGGATGTCAGGTGTGGAATCCTGCCAAAAGTGATGATGTCGTCAATGGTGGGCGAAACTGGGGACTGGTTGCCTCTTGTGCACCCATCTTGGCGCAACACCGCCGGGCCCTTCGCGATCATCCTAGCTTGTGACTGTGTGATCGTCATGCGTGGACTGTGAGGTGACACCGATAGTCCATTAGTAGCCGTCATAGGAGATCCCCCATTAGTGGGGTTGGCTGTCTTCATCGTTGCACCTCTGCCACCGGTCGAATCGATGGTAGGGGTTCTAACTGGTCTCGACATCCGCGGGCTAGCAGGGTAAACCAGAGCCTCCTGCCAGTGTCCCCCGCAACCCCAACCTAAAGTGGCTACATATAGGCTCTCTGCTCATGCCACATGCCTGAAGTTAGTGAATGAGAAGCTATAACCTTGAGGTCGAGGCTCCCTACTCACGGCCCGTGCCCGATAGTGGTGGAAGTGTTGCGAGCAGGGAGCCTCAACCTCAAGGTCATAGCTTCTTACCATCATAGGTCCATCTAACTAGATCTGGAACATGCTCTATGCTCATCACACTGACAAGATGATGAGCCATGCCCTGAGCATGAGTAAATGGCATATCCACCCGCTCCGTCTTTCCTATCAGTGAGCCCAGACTCCAGGTCACAAGAAAGTCATTCTGTGGCGTATGCGGTGCCTGTGAGAATTTAGCCCAAATCTATGGAAGTGGTGTCCCCTTTGGTTCCTTCTTAGTCCATGCATCAAACTCAAGAATACACATGATGTTAGGAACCCTGCTCATCCAAAACTTCATAAGGTGAGCTAGATCCTCCTTTGTGGAAAAGTCCACCGTGTAAACCTGATGCTCGAGTCTCACTAGAGACCACTCGTAACTGTTTGAGACTAGTTCCCGAAGTTGTTGCACAACCCGCTCCATCGTCATCGATCAATGGGTCACCTTCACCACACTAGTCTTGGAACTCTCCAACCTAGGTGCATCCGAGGTGGTGCGAGGTGACCCAAAGAACATCAACTCAGGGCAACACACCCCATAGATCGTGACCACCCGATTCGATCCCAAAAGAAGGGGGCACTCTCCCGTACCACATTTTGGCTTTAGGCATAGATCAGAAAGTTCCACATTGCACCCAGCCACAAAATGTCCTGGTCCACCGCATCTATAACAAGTCATTTTTTCTTTCTTGCGTGCCCACTTCATAGCTCTTTAACTTGTCACTGGATCTATCACTGCCCGTGTCATGACATGCAACCATCCTCGCAGTTGATACATTCACCTCAACGAGAGCATGAACGACCTCCATCACCGCTCCCGAGAGTACCGACGTGGTTGTTGCCATGACCATGCCCGTATGAGTCGTCTACCACGAGAGCGTCAGTATAGGTGCAGTCTGCACCACAGTAGCAACCATGCCCGTCTTGTCCACCGCCTAGGGAGGGAGGCCAACCTGGGGTGGGGGAGGGTCACATCGACGTGGAGGTGGGCACCAGTCACCCATCCACTACCCTCATGTTTACCATGGTATCTTCCACAATAACGATAGCTAGGACCCATGGCACCCTTGATGAAAGTTCCGGGCGGGGCGTTGAAACCCGTACCACCATTGCCGTCGTACCCCCTGCCTCCTCCCTCGAAGGAAGACCCACGGTAGCAACTATCTCCGTATGCATCATAGCTGCCGTCGCCCCAAGAACAGCCAGCATGGGGCTCATAGTAATTCCAGCTGCCCAAGTATGCGCTTCCGTCGAAGCAACCAATGTTGTCACCACTTCAACCGACATTGACCCTTGTCCTCCAGCGTCCGCTGGCGCTACACGACCATCACACGTGCGGGCAGCACCTACATTGGTGCATGCGAGTCCGCCTTGGACGCCAGAGGGTTCGCGGGCCTATCCGGTAACCTGCCATGGTTGCTGGAGCCGTCGGTATATGTACCGTGCACCCTGGCCAAAGAGAAGGAAAACTAGGCAAAACGATGATGGCCAGACCTAGTAATTCCCGATTTTCTTTTGTCATGGGTGCGCACGTATAGTCAACGATCAATCTGGATGTGCATGTGATCGTGGTTGTTGGCCTGGACTCGCACTGGGCCAAATACCCAGTGCTCGTTGAGTCCAGATCAATCCTAGCCACAACCATCCCAACCTGGCACAATAGCGTTTTGAATCGAGCCGGTCCAGCTGCCCACAACGCATCGATCCGAACCGCGGCCATCGTTAATGTTGACCCGCAAATTCCCACCAACATCTATTCGCGGATAGGGGGATCAATCCGCGGACACTGATGCCGGAGGCCGCCATCCAAATCTAGCCATGCATTTCAACAACTATTGGAACTAAACAGGCAAAAATCATGCAAACTGGTTGGAATTTCCAATAAACCGGAAGAGATTCGTGGAAACACAACACGTTCATATAAACATCACAAAATTCATTACATTTCGGACATGCTTCAACTAAAAGGGGAACTCTTCCGGGTCTGCAGGTATAATATTCGGTGTCGCTGCTGTTATTCCTATTCGCCATGGAGATCTTGAACGCTATGCTACGGAAGGCCGAGGCTGTGGGCCCGTTGTCGCCGCTACCTTGCCACGGCGTTCGCTTCCACACGTCCATGTACACGGATGATGTGGTCATCTTCCTCAAGCTGCTCCCTCAAGATCTTGCGACTGTCTGCGCCACTTTGGAGTGCTTTGGGGACGCCTCCAGGTTGCGCACTAACCTCGAGAAGTGCTCCCTTTCGCCCATCAGGTGCACCGACGCCCACATCATCGCGGCCGCCCCAGCAGTTCCCCTACGCAATTGCAAACTTCCCCTGCACCTACCTCGGGTTGCCGCTGTCTTACAAACATGTGCCCCGTGCCCACCTGCAGCCCATCATTGACAAGGTCCTCCACCGCCTGCAGCCTTGGATCGTCGGCATGCTCACTTCAGTCGACTGTCTTTCACTGATCTGGACGGTCCTCTCCTCAATACCGGTATACCACTCCATTGCCATGCAACTCCCCGACTGGCTCATCCAAGGCTTTGATAAGCGTATCCGTGCCTTCTTCTGGAAGGGATCCGAGATGGTGAAGGGCGGCCATTGCCTCGTCGCATGGGATTGTGTGTGCCGACCGGTGGAATACAGCGGTCTCGGGGTCCTGAATTTAAAGCTCCTTGGATTCGCGTTTCGAGCTCATTGGTTGTGGCTACAACGCACTTCGGACTGCTGTTGGGTCAACCTCCCTGCTATGGTGGAGCCTGAGGTGCAGGCCATCTTCGACTCGTCCGTGCGTATTCAGCTTGGCGATGGACGCCGAGCGCTCTTCTAGACGGATTTCCGGCTAAACGGACAATCGATCGAGCACTCTGCCCCCGCCATGTTCGCTTCCATCGACAGTCGTGCACGCCGCACTCGTACTGCGCACAAGGCCCTCACCGACCGCACCTGGATATGGGAAATCACTGGAGCCCTCACCGTGCACGTGCTTTCGCAGTTCCTTGCCCTCCTAGACAACTTGCAAGAGGTCATGCTCCATCTTGGCGTCCGAGACCGCTTCATCTGGAAGTGGACAGACTCGGGAGCCTACTCTGCCCGCTCTGCCTATCATCTCTTCTTTGCTGGCTTGGAGCGCCTCCCCTACGGGCAGGTCATCTGGCGCACCTGGGATCCGGCAAAGTGCAAGATGCACATTTGGCTCGCCATGCATCGGCGCATTTGGACCGCCGATCAGAGGCTACACCATGGCATGGAATTGCATGTCGTTTGCCCATTATGTGATCAGGACAACGAGACCGCATATCATCTTGCTGTCCGGTGCGTCCTTGCCCGTGAAGTCTAGCACTCCATCCTCTCCTGTTGCGGCCTCGCCAACTTCATCTCGACCCAGGAGTCCACCCTAATCGACTGGTGGCCGTCATCACGCGTGGTGGTGCCACCACAAGCTAGGAAAGGTTTTGACTCCATTGTGCTGCTCACCATATGGATGCTTTGGAAGGAGAGGAACAACCGCGTCTTCGAGCGTTCCGCCGTAGTCGCAAGTGAGCTATGCCGGCTGGTCGCTGCCAAGGTAGAGCTGTGGATGTTGGGCATCAGGTTGAGTTGTATCTTGTGCTAGATAGCTTAGTCTCACTCCTGGCGTTGTTTTCTAGTGTACATTGATCATGCGAGTCCGGACATGAGCGTCCAGGGCATCGATTGCTGCTGTTTGTAATTCTTTTGTATTGTACTCCCCCCTATCTTAATACATCGACACGCAAGCCTTTTGCATGTTTGCAAAAAAAAATTAGATGATCGACGATGCCCATTCCCCATTGGACCGTGATGTCTATTGCGTAACTTTATTCTTGTAGAGTCGTGTTGGGCCTCCAAGCGTAGAGTTTTGTAGGATAGTAGCAAATTTCCCTCAAGTGGATGACCTAAGGTTTATCAATCTGTGGGAGGTGTAGGATGAATATGGTCTCCCTCGAACAACCCTACAATCAAATACAAGAAGTCTCTTGTGTCCCCAACACACCCAATAGAATGGCAAATTGTATATGCGCATTAGTTTGGCGAAGAGATGGTGATACAAGTGCAATATGTATAATAGATATAGGTTTTTATAATATGAAATTATAAAAACAACAAGGTAGAAAGTAACAAAAGTGAGTGCAAACGGTATTGCAATGCTTGAAAACAAGGCCTACTGTATGTACTTTCGCTAGTGCAATCTCTCAACAATGGTAATATAATTGGATCACATAACCATCCCTCAACGTGCAACGAAGAATCACTCCAAAGTTTTTATCTAGCGGAAAGCATAAGAAGAAATTGTTTGTAGGGTACGAAACCACCTTAAAGCTATCCTTTCCGATCAATCTATCCAAGAGTTCATACTATAATAACCAAGTTATCCTTTCCGATCAATCTGTCTAAGAGTTCGTACTAGAATAATACCATATGATACGCATCAACCAACTCTAACGTCACCTAGATACGCCAATGTCACCCCAAGTATCCATGAGTTAATTATACGGTACATATCAAACAATTTTAGATTCATAATACTCAATCCAACACAAAGAACCTCAAAGAGTACGCCAAGATTCTATCGGAGAAAGTAGGATAAGAATGTGTATCAACCCCTATGCATAGGTTACCCCAATGTCACCGTGGGAATACACAAGTTGAGTACCAAAACATATATCAAGTGAATCAATAGAATACCCCATTATCACTATGGGTATCCACATGCAAGACATATATCAAGTGTTCTCAAATCCAATATTCAATCCAACATAAAGATATCTCAAAGGGAAAGATTCAATTCATCACAATGGGATAGCAAGGCAATAACATCATGTGATCCGACTATATTAACAAAGCCCGTGATACATCAAGATCATGCCATCTCAAGAACACGAGAGAGAGAAAGAGAGAGAGAGAGAGATTGAACACATAGCTATTGGTACAAACCGTCATCCCCAAGGGTGTACTACTCCCTCCTCATCATGGACTCCGCCGAGATGATGAAGATGGCCACCGGAGATGATCTACCCTCTCTGGTAGGGTACTGTTTTCTCTCCCGGTTGGTTTTTCGTCGATACGGAGGCCTTGCGGCGGCGTAATAAGGATTCTAGGGTTATTTATGATGGTTTCTATATTTATAGGAATTTTTGGCGTTGGTTTCATGCGGAGATGGGCCACAAGGTGAGCACGATAGAACAAGGCACGGTTTGGGGGCCTAGCGCACCCTAGTGGGTTGTGCCCACCTCATTGCTCTTCTGGCCCTCCCACGAAGCGTCTAGTGTCTCATTTGTTCCAAAAAAACCATCAAAAAGTTTCGGGTGATTCCCAGAACTTTCATTTTCTGCACAAAAACAACACCACGGTAGTTCTGCTGAAAACATCATTAGTCCGGGTTAGTTCTAAATAAAGCATATAAAGTGCATCAAAACCATATAAAAGTATTGTAAACATAGGTGAATATGGCATGAATCCTTCATAAATTATCGATGCGTTGGAGATGTATCAGACCGCCATGAGTCCCGAGAACTAACGCTCCAACCCTTTCCTTCGCCTTCTCCAGGTCTGCCTCTGTGCCCTCCACCATGGCAACTTGAGTGGCTAATCGTTCGACGATTATCAACCCGCCAAGTTTGGCTTCAGGCGGAGGGGAAGAGCGGTGACCTTCCTAGGACCCAAGCAATGACGACCTATCATGCACTACTCTTTCTCGCTGTCAGTGGCGCCGCGGACATGCCAGCTTCATGGTCGTGGCGACGGGGAGTGGCCTTGGCCGAGAAGGTTATGTCCTACTCATCGTCGCTCTTTCCCCACACCTCAACCTCCACCTCGTCAAACTCCTTGCAGGTGGCCTCCAATCCCGCCTGACGCTAGAGGTACCGCCAGCGGTCAAGGTGGATCTCCTAGGCAGAGAAATTGGACTCGAGCAGCATCACGTGCTCCATCGCACCCGCGTCTCATGTGATCGCCCTGTCGCTGTCGAGCCGCTCCTCCGCCTGCTGGTGCTCCTCTAGGAGCTAAGGTTGTAGGCCGCATTAGCCCATGCCTCCTGGAATCGTTCCTCCCACTATTCCCGCACCATGTCCATGTAATGGGCATGGGCCTCGCTGATGGTCATGATGCAATGCATCGGCAAGGAGGCTGGTGTCGTCTCATCCTTGATCGTGTTTTCCATTATGATGTCGGCGGCCTCAGGCTATGCCGGCCTGCCGGCCGGTAGCAATGGCATCCATCTCTTTCTTCTGCTCTGGTGACAGCTCATCCTAGAGATCTTTGTAGCAAGAGGAGGACATGATGGAAATAGTGAGAAGAGGAGAAATGGACTGGATGAGTATGAACGCTGACTTTGACTAGGGCTAGAGTTTATATAGCGACTGAATGGCAATGGTGGATGACAGTTGGATGGACGGGTGGCGCCCGAGTATTTGTGGGGACCCCGACTCATAAAGTCGAAGCCCCCGATTGTGCGTGCATAGTGATCCTAAGATCATCGCTGACTAAACAAAACAAACTGGACATCAAGAGTTTACATCCATTACATAACATCTTACACAAATAGGACAATTATGGTCAAGTCTTACATAGATAGAACAATCCAGGCTAAAGACCAAATAAAACACTTGCGCTGGGTTTGTCGCACAAGGTTTATTTTGTCCACTAGACATGGTTGGTCTGTTTTTTAGGATGCAGTTGTGTTGTTGCCATGGCCATACCCTACCCGACGACATGTCATTGGCAGTTTTTGGATGAAAGCTCTTATGCTCGACGGTGTCTATGTCGGCAACACCCATTAGCATTGTATTTCCTTCTTAGTGTCTTCTTCAAAGATTCCCCTCACTTATCTTTGGGTAGTGGGCATTTTGGCGATAGAAGTCAAGACAGGGTGACATCGTTATTATTGTTTCCTTTTTTGTGTGTTTCTAGTTGGGTTTTTACTTTCCCATTTCCTCATGAATTAAACCGCTATGTGGTTTTTCGGACTAGTATTCCGTATAAATTGGATGAACTCAATTCTTTTTTATGAAATCAAGCACACTCTTCTCTTACAAGTTCCCGTAAAAAGGGTTTGCTAAAGGACATCTAAGTATACCCTGATAATCCACAAGTGTAGGGGATCGCAATAGTCTTCACTAGTAGTATTTCACCTACTTTATTGGTTCGACACATGGGGAGCCAAAGAATATTTACTGGCCTTGGCAGTTGAGTTTTCAATTCAACCGCACCGAGGATATCTCTCTTCAACAAAGATTTAGTAGCACGACAAATAGTAGTGTCAAAAGTAACAATAGTAGTGACATTAGCAGTTTTGTATCTGGTGTGACAGTAGAAATAATAATAGTAACTTGGCAAGATTCAGTATATGTAATGGGTAGGAACATGGATTGGTGATGGATAATGATTTATATGACATTGTCATACAACAGTTACGCACTAGGGCGACACAGAACTAGCTCCAATTAATCAATGTAATGTGGGCATGTATTCCGTATATAGTCATACGTGCTCGCGATATGAACTTGCATGACATATTTTGTCCTACCCTCCCGTGGCAGTGGGGTCCTATTGGAAACTAAGGGATATTAAGGCCTCCTTTCAATAGAGAATCGGAACAAAGCATTAACACATGGTGAATACATGAACTCCTCAAACTAAGGCAATCACCGAAAAGAATCCCAATTATTGTCATCTTGGGGTATGCGGATCATGACACGTAATAGGTACATAAAACTTGCAAGATAGGATCCAAATCACTCTTATATTCATGAAAACATAATAGGTTCAGATTTGAAACATGGCACTCGGACCCTAGTTACAAGCATTAAGCATAGCAAAGTCATAGCAACATCAGTCTCAGAACATAGTGGATACTAGGGATCAAGCTCTATCAAACATAACTCGATTACGTGATCAATCTCATCAGATTACACCACTGTCTAGCACACCTACAAAGGAATTACTCACTCCCGGCAGTGAGCATCATGGCGGTGTTGATGGACAAGGGTTGGTGATGACGCCGGTGATGATTTCCCCTCTCTGGAGCCCAAAACAGGCTCTAGATCAGTGCTCTGGAGGAAGAACAGGAGGTGGCGGCGGCCCCGTCTCATGAAATGCGATGAAATCTTCTCCATGATTTTTCTCTCTACGAAATCGAATTTATAGGACTTGAATTAGGGTCGGAGGGGCCACCAAGGCCCCACAAGCCAATAGGGCGCCCCACTAGTGGGCACGCCCTGTTGTGTGTTGGGCCCTGGCAAACCCCCTGTGGTAGGTCTTTGCTCCATAATTCTTCATATATTCTAGAAAAAATTCACAAAAAGTTTCATCCAATTCCGAGTACTTTTATTTCTGCACAAAAATAACACCAAGGTAGTTCTCCTGAAAATAACATCAGTCCGGATTAGTTTCATTCAAATCATGCAAATTAGAGGTCAAAACCAGAGCACAAGTGCTTGGAGAAGTAGATACGTTTGAGACCTATCAACTCCCCCAAGCTTAACTCATTGCTTGTCCTCAAGCAATTCAATTGATAAACTGAAAGTGATAAAGAAAGCATTTACAAACTCTTTTGTTCTCGTTATTATACACATGCTTAGCTAGTGCTCAAGTTTTCAACCTAAATCATAAATAAGCACATTCATGACAGCACCAAGTTATTATGTTAACTCATGGCAATATAACCGACTAGCAAGCAATGATAAAATATCTCACATGCCAACAATTTTTTTCAAAACATTCATAATATAATATGGTGACATCGTATTTCACTAGCCCTTTTTGAGACCGCAAAATATAAATGCAGAGCACCTCTGAGATCCAAGCATTGACTAAACATTATAATTCATGGTAGAAAAGATCCAGTCATGCTCATATCCAACATTAACTAGACTCAATGCATAAGGATGGCAACAACGCTTTTGGGTCTGGTGCTTTAATAAGAGGATGACGACTTAGTATAAAAAGTAAATAGATAGGCCCTTCGCAGACGGAAGCATTGCTTTGTAGTGGTGTCAGAGCTCGAAGCTTAAAACAATAGTGAAAATATGATTTTTGAGTGGTGCACTTTTCTTGTCAACGTTGCGACAAAGGTTTTCAACATTTTCCATGCTAAACTCATTATTGGCGGTTCCCAAACTGAATAGTAAAGTTTACTCCAATACACCATTCAAACACATTCCTTGGCTAGCCGAGTCCATGGTTGCCCTCCAAACAATCAACTGTCCCAAGGAGTTTGTTTAATTTATTTAGATTATGTGGGACTGGGCATCCCTCTTACCAGCCTCTCTCGTGCAATGACGGCGAATAAACGACCATCGTAAGAATAACTTTCTTAGCACGGAATATATTGATTGCCTCGTTGCTCTATGAGCGGGACGAGTGCACAAAATAGATGTCTATTTGAATAGTTAGAGATGGCACATGCAAATTTACTTGGAATGATAGGGTCATACCGCATATAGGTAGATATGGTGGACTCATGTGGAATAACTTGGTTTAAGAATTTTGGATGCACAAGCAGCATTCCCGCTTAGTGCAGGTGAAGCCTAGCAATAGGTTGAGAAGTGACCAGCTAGAGAGCAACAACGGTCATAAACATGCACTTTGAATAATTAACATTAGACGTAGCATGAGTATGATATGAGCACTATAAATTTAAACATCATGAAGTCTATATTGGTTTTGATTCAACTACATGTTTGCACATGGGCCAAGTCAAACCGCTTGAATTCCTTAGAGGAAAATACCATACTACCATATCATATTATAACCATTTTAATGCATGTTGACACACAAGATAAATCATTATTAACTCCTAGCTATTTAAGCATGGCATGAGAAGCTATAATCTCTAATTTTGATCACGAACATGTTTACTCATGATATACTGAATCAGGATCAAACTAGCTAAATATATTTACAAAAATGGAAAACAAGAAGAGTTCATACTAGCTTCATTTGCCACGATCACCTCATCAAATACCGTCATTATTGCCTTTTCACTTGCATGGTCGAACGATGTGATAATAATAATAGTGCAAGAATGTAGTGGACTAAGCTGGAATCTGTAGGGTAGTTTATGACAAACGAGAAGACAAGGTAAAATTGGCTCTCTGTTGGATCATCAATAAGGCATATGAGAGCCACTCGACATTTTCATCGTGGTCTTCTCCTTTCAAGGGCTCAACAAAAAGAAAAAAATCAGAAGAACACACTCAAATATATTTTTAGTTTTTTTTGTTTTTCATGAACAAGGAAACAATACTAAGTGAAAACAAGAACGAGAAAAACTATTTACACGGGAAAGATCTCAACAAGCAAAGGAAATCTTTTTGGGTTTTTCTTTTAGTTCTACAACTAAAGAAACGAGGAAATCAAAAACCGAAAAGAAGCAAGAAATATTTTTGGATTTTCAAAGTTTTACAAACACACGGGAATAAAGCAAGAAAAATGAAGCTAATATGGATATACAATGAAAGAGGATAAACACCGACAATTTATATGAAGTGTGAGAACATTAATGTAATGTCGATGAGAAATACGTACTCCCCCAAGCATAGGCATCTTCCTAGCTTGGTAATCGCCACTAGTAGTAGTTTTCAGGTTCGGGAAAGTACTTCTACCGAGGTACCAGAGTGTCCCATGCCTGGTCCTCGTCCTTTGCAGTAGAAAGCTCGTTCCGATAAGCAATGATGTCCTCTGGCATTATGTTGTATCTGTTCCTAGCATGATAATTAAACAAAGAATGTACAAGCAACGGAATAATATAGCAAGTCTTTTTTCTAAACACTAAGCTGTAACGAAGGGATTGCAGTGGTTCGGTTTTCCAAAGAAACTGAACAATAAATAATTAGTAGGGCGTGTGGCCATCTCAAAGCGCTTGGCCAAGCGCGTGGCATAAATACCACGATGGATCTTGCCTTTAGTTCGGTTAAGATGTAATGGGCATGCAACAATAGCTCCTAAATTGTAAGTATTATCATCATAAAGTGCACTGCGTAAAATGGCAAGGATGGGGGCACTAAGGCCACCACTTGCTCCATAGCAGTTATGCATTTTCCTATGAATAGAGAAAAATAGTGCACAGACGGAAAATGCAGACTAGTGGCTCTAGCGTGTGATACGCCCCTGGTTTCTCCCACAATTAAGGTTTGGAGGAAGTCCTAGAACTCCTCAGGCTTAGGTTCACGCACTCCCCCTGCAGAGGGAAGAAAACATATTTCATAGAAATCATGTAGAGGTAACTCATAGTTTGTGGCATAAAGAGAAAACTGCACCATGGGAGCACCAGGCATGTTTATGAAGTAAAAGTTTTGCATGAAGGAATTAGTGAGGAGATGGTATTGGTCACACTCATCTGTGAGCAAGTTGGTTAACCCGACGTTTGTAATGAATTGCATGAATTCTTCGTAGAAACCCGCTTTTTTCATGAAGGGTGTATGTGGTCATTCACATTGCCTAACTTACGTATTGCGAGGGAGGTTGATATCGCTATCCTGAATCCTCCTAGAAACTCCCTTGGGGCTCTGGCTTGAAGAACCCTTCCTTAGAAAGTTTATTCTCCTAAGAACAAATTTCTAAAAAAATTGAGTCAGAAATTCACGTTAATAAAACTTTGTAATAATGGTAGCAACTACTCATAAGGGTTCCTAGAGGCCATATCAAGCATTCATATTACTTGGAACTCAAAGAATTCAACATGCAAGCTCATTTTCTGTAGTACCAAGTGCGGCAACATATGCAAATTATAAACCACTAAAACAAAAACTAATTGGAGGAATGGGAGAGTCACATACCAAGGAACAATTCCGTAAAAAAGTTTCAGAAATGGAGTTCCGAGCAAAGAGATCGAAAATTTCACTTTCTAGGTGAAGAACATGGGAGAGAGATGGATAGGGATTTTTTGCTGGAGGTAGGAGAAGGAATGGGAGGAAGAGATAAGGCATGGGGCCCTGTGGGCCCCATGATGTTGGAAATATGCCCTAGAGGCAATAATAAATTGGTTATTACCATATTTCCTTGTTCATGATAATCGTTTATTATCCATGATATAATTGTGTTGATCGGAAACTCGGATACATGTGTGGATACATAGACAAGCTCGTTGATCGAAGATGGCTATGGTTTCCTAGTCATGGACATGAGATGTCATTTGGTAAAGGGATCACATCATTAGGAGAATGATGTGATGGACAAGACCCAAACTACAAATGTAGCATATGATCGTGTTAGTTTATTGCTACTGTTTTCTACATGTCAAGTATATGTTCCTACGACCATGAGATCATGCAACTCACTGACATCGGAGGAGTACCTTGTGTGTATCAAACGTCGCAATGTAACTGGGTGACTATAAAGGTGCTCTATAGGTATCTCCGAGGGTGTCTGTTGGGTTGGCATGGATCAAGACTGGGATTTGTTACTCCGTGTGACGGAGAGGTATCTCAGGGCCCACTCGGTAATACAACATAACAATAAGCCTTGCAAGCAATGTGACTAAGTGTTAGTCACGGGATCTTGTATTACGGAACGAGTAAAGAGACTCGCCAGTAACAAGGTTGAACTAGGTATGGAGATACCGACGATCGAATCTCGGGCAAGTAACATACGAAGAACAAAGGGAACATCATACGGGATTAACTGAATCCTTGACATAAAGGTTTGACCGATAAAGATCTTCGTAGAATATGTAGGAACCAATATGGGCATCCAGGTCCCTCTATTGGTTATCGACCGTAGAGGTGTCTCGGTCATGTCTACATAGTTGTCGAACCCGCAGGGTCTGCACACTTAAGGTTCGGTGACGTTTCGGTAGTATAGAGTTATGTACGGTGGTGATCGAAGGTTGTTCGGAGTCTTGGATGAGATCCTGGATGTCACGAGGAGCTCCTGAATGGTCCGGAGGTAAAGATTGATATATAGGAAGTCCTATTTTGGTCGCCGAAAAGGTTTCAGGCTCATCGGTAGTGTACCAGGAGTGTCGGTAGTATACCGGGAGACCATCGGGAGGGGTATTTCGACCCAAGAGGCTACATGGGCTGTGGGAGAGTAAATACCAGCCCTTATAGGGCTGGTGGAAGTCCCACACAAGGCCCATGCGGCTGGGAAGAAAATCCCAAAGAGAAAAAGGTGGAAAAAGGCAAAAAAGGCAAAAATAAGGAGGAGTCCTAGTCCTACTAAGATTGGAGGAGAAATCCTCCAATCCTCCTTGGTTCGGCCGACCCAAGGGCTGTCTCCTTGGGAGCCAAGCCTCCTCCTCTCTTCCTCTTGTATATATACTAGAGGTTTTAGGGGTTTTGGCACTAGTTTTTCAGCCACGTGCTACCCGTTCCTCCAGTGCGTAGTTTCTCCTCTAGATCGGATTTCTGCAGTGCTTAGGGGAAGCCCTGCTGGAATAGCTCCACCACCATCGCCGCAACGCCGTCGTTCTGCTGGAGAACTCATCTACCTCTCCACTCCCTCTTGCTGGATCAAGAAGACGGAGATCGTCATCGAGCTGTACGTGTGCTGAATGCGGAGGTGCCGTCCGTTCGGCGCTAGATTGGAAGGACCGTGATCAAGATCGCGAGATGGATCGTGATGAGATCGCGGGATGGATCATGATGAGTTCACGGGACGGATTGTGATGAGATCGCGGGACGGATCATGATGAGTTCGCGGGATGGATCGTGATTGGATCGCGGGACGGATCGTGATGAGATCGGGGGATGCTCGGCGATTTGGATCGCGAAGATGTTCGACTACACCAACCGCGTTTCTTAACGCTTCCCTCTTAGCGATCTACAAGGGTATGTAGATCCACTCTCCCTCTCGTAGATGCTCATCACCATGGATAGATCTTGCGTGTGCGTAGGAATTTTTTTGTTTCCCATGCAACATTACCCAACACTTGATTGCTTTAAATTCGTAGTTCTTCTTTCAAGTTATGATTTTCATTCTCTATTAGTTTTATTATATTGATGGTTTTCACATTGCCTTTTATGATGTAATTCATAGACCATACACAGTGGAATCCTATATCTTATTTATTTCCTCTTCCTTCTTTTTATCATCCCTCCCTTTATCCACATCCCTATAGTTTTGCTTCACAACCAAGAATCCAATTTCTTTTTTAGATAAAAATTGCAGTTGCTACAACTATATGACACATCGTATGATAGAGGTATTTATTCATATAGTGAATGTTTCCTAGTTAGGATCTCAAAAATACGAAGCAATAGGTTGGTTATCAGTATTAGTTAAATTTCTATAATTACTAAGTTTTTTCTTTAAAAAATAAAAAAAGGCAACAGGGCGTGTGATACGTCTCCAACGTATCTATAATTTTTGATGAGGTCATGCTATTATATTATCTGTTTTAGATTGTTTCTGCATTAATATGTTGTTTTCTATTATTTTTGAGACTAACCAATTAATCTAGAGCCTAGTGCCAGTTTCTGTTTTTTTCCTTGTTTTTGAGTTTTGCAGATATGAAATATTAAACGGAGTCCAAACGGAATTAAACCTTCGGAAGGAATTTTTCTGGAAGGAAACAAATCAACCAGGCTTGGAGTGCATACCAGGGAACCTGCCAGGGAATCACAAGCCTGGTAGGCGCCCCCTGGCCATGCCTAGTAGGCTTGCCGTCTCCCGACAGGTCTCCTAACCCTATTCTTCGCCCAGTAGATTCCCAAATATTCCCCCAACATCAAAAGAAGCCACACAAATACTTTTCCACCGCTAGAAGCCTCCGTTCCCGATAGATCCAATCTTGGACCCTTTTCCGGTAATCTGTCGGAGGGGGTTTCGATCACGGAGGGCATCTACAACAAATCCATTGCCCCTCCGATGATGCATGAGTAGTCCACCACAGACAACCAGGTCCATAGCTAGTATCTAGATGGCTTCTTCTCTCTCTTTGATCTTCAATACCATGTTCTTTATGATCTTCATGGGGATCTATCCGATGTAATCCTCTTTTGTGGTGTGTTTGTCAAGATCCGATGAATTGTGAGTTTATGTTCAGATTATCCATGAATCTTATTTGAATCTCCTCTGAATTCTTATATGCATGATTTCATATCCTTGTAAGTCTCTTCGAGTTATTGGTTTGGTTTGGCCAACTAGATTGGTAATTCTTGCAATGGGAGAAGTGCTTGGTCTTGCAATGCAGAATCGTTTTGGTCTACTTGATATGGACATGATGCTTACATGCATGATCATTGCCTTGGATAACTACATGATTATCCGCCTTTCTATCAATTGCTTGACAGTAATTTGATCACCCACCATGATATTTTCCTTCGAGAGAGAAGGCTCTAGTGAAACCTATGGCCTCTAGGTCTACTTTCCCTAATATATTTTCAGATCTATAAACCAAAAATACTTTGCTGCAATTTTATTTACCATTTACTTTCTGTTCTCGTTTACATCTATCTCTATCGGATCTAATCCTTGCAAATAATCATGAAGGGATTGACAACCCCTTTATAGCATTGGGTGCAAGAGTTTGATTGTTTGTGTAGGTGCATCCATTGGTGACTTGCTTGTTCCTCCTACTGGATTGATACCTTGGTTCTCAACAACTAAGTGAAATATTTAAATACTTCGCTGCATCACTCATTCCTCTTCACAGGAAAACCAACACAAGCTCAAGAGGTAGCAAGAAGGATCTCTGGCGCCGTTGCTGGGGAGGATACACATGAAGCCTACCAAGTACCCATCACAAACTCTTCCTCTCCCCCACTTCTAAAACGATTTTCAGAAAATACCAAAAATATTTGCCTTTTTATTCGCCCTTCTTTCGTTTGCTTGTGTGCTTGATTGCTTGCTTTATCACGATGTCTTAGAATACCAAGGTGTGTGATTTTTCCAATAGTAATAACAATGATTTTATTAGTACTCCGATTGCTCCCGCCACTAGTGTGGAATCTTATGAAATCAATGCTGCCTTGCTTAATCGTGTTATGAAAGAACAATTTTCTGGCCTTCCTAGTGAAGATGCCGCATCCCATCTAAATACTTTCATTGACTTGTGTGATATGCAAAAGAAGAAAGATGTGGATAATGATATTGTGAAATTGAAGCTATGATGAAATCTTTTGAAGAAAAACTTGAGTTAGAAGTTTCTATCCCTAGAAAGTTTCATGATGAGTGGGAACCTACTATTAAGATTGAAATCAAATATTATGAGTGCCATGCTTTGTGTGATTTGGGTTCTAGTGTTTCCACGATTCCGAAAACTTTATGCGATGTGCTAGGTTACCATGATCTTGATGATTGCTCTCTGAATTTGCATCTTGCGGATTCCCCTATTAAGAAACCTATGGGAAGGATTAATGATGTTCTTATTGTTGAAAATAGGAATTATGTGACCGTAGATTTCATTGTTCTTGATATAGATTGCAATCCTACATGTCCTATTATTCTTGGTAGACCTTTCCATAGAACGATTGGTGCGATTATTGACATGAAAGAAGGAAACATTAGATTTCAATTTCCATTAAGGAAAGGCATGGAACACTTTCCTAGAAAGAAAATAAGATTGCCTTATGAATCTATTATGATAGCTACTTTTGGATTGCATACCAAAGATTACAATACCTAGATCTATTATGTTTTGCCTAGCTAGGGGTGTTAAACAATAGCGCTTGTTGGGAGGCAACCCAATTTTATTTTCGTGTTCTTTTTTTGCTTCTCTTTTTGAGTGTTTAACACTTTATTACTTCTTTATTAATTGTGTTTTGGTGTTTTAATTAGTGCTTGAGCCAAGTAAAACCTTTGGGGTGATCTATGGTAGTTGTTGATTTGATCCTGCTGAAAAACAAAAACTTTTGCGCTCAATCCAGGAATTTTCAAAAAAAATCAGAGCATCGAATAAGTCTGAAATTTTTACACAAGATTGATATATAAATTTATAAGTCTATACTAATGTTTAGTAATTTTTTGAGTTACAGAATTATATGAAGTTTTCAGATTGCTATAGATTTTTCTGTTTTTGACAGATTCTGTTTTCTTTAAGTTGTTTGCCTATTTTGATGAATATATGGGTTGTATCATGGGGTATGAACCATGGAGAAGTTATAATATAGTAGGTATAACACCAATATAAATAAAAAGTGAGTTCACAACAGTACCTAAAGTGGTTATTTATTTTCTTATACTAACAGGTCTCACGAGTTTTCTGTTAAGTTTTGTGTTGTGAAGTTTCAAGTTTTGGGTAAAGATTTGATGGACCATGGAATAAGGAGTGGAAAGAGACTCATCTTGTGAATGCCCAAGGCAACCCAAGTCATATTCAAGGATGCCAAAGAGACTAAGCTTGGGGATGCCCCGGAAGGCATCCCTTCTTTCGTCTTCAATCCATCAGTAAAATTACTTGAGGCTATTTTTTTATTCACCACATGATATGTGTTTTGCTTGGAGAGTCTTGTATGATATGAGTCTTTGATTGTTAGTTTACCACAATCATCCTTTATGCATACAAATTTTGAGAGAGACACACTGAATCGTGAATTTGTTAGAATGCTCTATGTGCTTCACTTATATCTTTTGAGTTAGGCAATTTTGCTCTATGTGCTTCACTTATATTTTTTAGAGCATGGTGGTGTTTGCGTTTTATAGAAACACTTGAACTCTCGTACCTCAATTATATTATTTTGAGAGTCTCTAAACATCATGGTAATCAGTCTAGGTTATGAATTTGGTCCTAATATGATAGGCATCCAAGAGGAATATAATAAAAACTTCCATATTAAGTGCATTGAGTATTTATGAGAAGTTTTATTCCTTGCATAAAGTTTTGAGATATAAAGATGGTAATATTAAGAGACATGTTAGGAAGTAATTGTGATTTGGTAAAAATACTTGTGTAAAGGTTTGTGATTCCCGTAGCATGCACGTATGGTGAACCGTTATATAAGGAAGTCGGAGCATGATTTGTTTATAGATTGTCAACCTTTGTGTGAGGGTCGGGAGCGCACGATGGTTAACTCATACCAACCTCTCCCCTAGGAGCATGCATTTAATACTTTGCTTCAATGACTAATATACTTTTACAATAAGTATGTAAGTTCTTTATGACTAATGTTGAGTCCATGGATTATACGCACTCTCACCCTTCCACCTTTGCTAGCCTCTCTAGTACCGCGCAACTTTTGCCGGTATAACAAACACCTTCCTCAAAATAGACACCATATACCTTCCTCAAAACAGACACCATATATCTATCCTCAAAACATCCACCATACATACCTATTATGGCATTTCCATAGCCATTCCGAGATATATTGCCATGCAACTTCAACCGTTTCCTTTTATGACATGCACCATCACTTCCATATTGCATATAGAGTCATGTTTTGTCATGGGTATCGAGCTGTAATTTTATTTTGAGTTGTAAGTAAATAAAATTGTGATGATTATCATTATTAGAGCATGTCCCATGTGAGGAAAGGATGATGGAAACTATGATTCCCTCACAAGTGGGGATGAGATTCCGGACTTTATGAAAAAAATAAAAGACGCCAGCGAAGCCCAAATAAAAATAAATAATAAAATAGGTCTTAGATGCGCACCAATACAAAACTGAGAGAAAAGGGAGAAGGGACATTGCTACTATCTTTTTCCACACTTGTGCTTCAAAGTAGCACCATGATCTTCATGATAGAGAGTCTCCTATTTTGTCACTTTCATATAACTAGTGGAATTTTTCTTCATGATGCACGTCCACTTAGTTCCTTTTTGAGCTTTCATACACTTATAGCTCTAGTGCATCCATTGCATGGCAATCCCAACTCACTCACATTGATATCTATTAATGGGCATATCCATAGCCTGTTGATATGCCTAGTTGACGTGAGCCTATCTTCTCCCTTTCCTTGACAACCTCCACCATATTCTATTCCACCTATAGTGCTATATCCATGGCTCACGCTCATGTATTGCGTGAGAGTTGAAAAAGTTTGAGAAAATAAAGGTGTGAAAACAATTGCTTGGCTTTTCATCGGGGTTGCGCATTATATAAATACTTTGTGTGGGCAAGATGGAGCATAGCCAAACCAATATGATATTGTAGGGATAACCTTTTGTTCCCATTATATTTTGAAGAGATAAAATTGCTTTACTAGTATGCTTGAAACGTTATTGTTTTTATATCAATATTAATCTTTTGTTTGGAGTCTTACGGATCTGAATATTCATGCCACAATAAAGAATATTACATGGATAAATATGTTAGGTAGCACTCCACATCAAAAATTCTCTTTTTATCATTTACCTACTCGAAGACGAGCATGAATTAAGCTTGGGGATGCTGATACATCTCCAACGTATCTATAATTTTTGATGATGTCATGCTATTATATTATCTGTTGTGGATGTTTTATATGCATTAATATGCTATTTTATATTATTTTTGGGACTAACCTATTAATCTAGAGCCTAGTGTCGGTTTTTGTTTTTTCCTTGTTTTTGAGTTTCACAGATGTGGAATATTAAACGGAGTCCAAACGGAATAAAACCTTCGGAAGGAAATTTTCCAGAAGGAAACAAATCAACCAGGCTTGGAGTGCATGCGAGGGCACCTGCCAGGGAATCACAAGCCTGGTAGGCACGGGCCTCCCCTGGTCGCGCCTAGTAGGCTTGCCGTCTCCCGGCAGGTCTCCTAACCCTATTCTTTGCCCTATACATTCCCAAATATTCCCCAACATCAAAAAGAGCCATGCCAATACTTTTCTGCTGCCAGAAGCCTCCGTACCCGATAGATCCAATCTTGGAGCCTTTTCTGGTAATCTTCCGAAGGGGGTTTCGAGCACGGAGGGCATCTACATCAACTCCATTGCCCCTCCGATGATGCGTGAGTAGTCCACCATAGACCTACGGGTCCATAGCTAGTATCTATATGGCTTCTTCTCTCTCTTTGATCTTCAATACCACGTTCTTTATGATCTTCATGGGGATCTATTCGATGTAATCCTCTTTTGTGGTGTGTTTGTCAAGATCCGATGAATTGTGAGTTTATGTTCAGATTATCCATGAATCTTATTTGAATCTTCTCTAATTCTTATATGCATGATTTCATAAGTCTCTTCAAGTTATTGGTTTGATTTGGCCAACTATATTGGTAATTCTTGCAATGGGAGAAGTACTTGGTTTTGGGTTCAATCTTGCGGTGTCCTCACCCAGTGACATAGTAGGGGTAGCGAGGCACGTATTGTATTGTTTCCATCAAGGGTAAAAAGATGGGGTTTTCACCGTATTGCTTGAGTTTATCCCTCTACATCATGTCATCTTTCTTAATGTGTTACTCTGTTCTTCATGAACTTAATACTCTAGATGTAGGCAGGAGTCGGTCGATGTGTGCAGTAATAGTAGTAGATGCAGAATCATTCCGGTCTACTTGATACGGACGTGATGCCTATATGCATGATCATTGCCTTGGATAACTACATGATTATTCGCTTTTCTATCAATTGCTTGACAGTAATTTGTTTACCCACCATGATATTTTCCTTTGAGAGAGAAGCCTCTAGTGAAACCTATGGCCCCCGGGTCTACTTTCCATAATATATTTTCAGATCTATAAACCAAAAATACTTTGCTGCAATTTATTTACCTTTTACTTTCCGTTCTTGTTTACATCTATCTCTATCGGATCTAATCCTTGCAAATAATCGTGAAGGGATTGCCAACCCCTTTATAGCGTTGGGTGCAAGAGTTTGATTGTTTGTGTAGGTGCATCCATTGGTGACTTGCTTGTTCCTCCTACTGGATTGATACCTTGGTTCTCAACAATTGAGGGAAATATTTATCTAATTCGCTGCATCACCCTTTCCTCTTCAAGGCAAAACCAACGCAAGCTCAAGAGGTAGCAGCGTGCCACTAGGGGGCGCCCTGTTGTGTGGTGGCCCACTGGCACACCCATTGCACTAATTTTTGCACCAATTTTTTATTTATTCCAGAAAAATTCATGTTAAAATGTCGTGGCAATCTGAGAACTTTTTTTGAGGTATGCACGGGAAAAACAGGAAACATAAATTTCATGATATTTATTTTTATTTCACTAAGAAAACAGAGAATATATTTGTGATACACAGAGATGTAGATACTCAATTCATCAATCGCATGTCATTCGAAAAGTATTCATTAATAAGGTTGATCAAGTCTTATTAACAACCGTTTCCCAGCAACATGAAACTGAAGAATTTTGTGTATACCACTAGGTTAACTCAATAGGGTTATGTATTTCCCCAACAATGAGATTATAATATTTCTTGTTCTTGGAAGTAGGTAGAGGAATTGTAATATCTCCAATGATAACTGTTGGGGATATAATACCGCAATATGACCCGCCTAAAGGGATCTGGGTTATACCTGACGGCTCGTGAGCCGGCCCAAGAATGAGCCATGAGACTTACGGCCCAGGAAGATAGGTGGCTCATGGCGTGGGACGCCAGGTGGCCCGGACAGAGAAGACCCGGGTGCGTGAGCCGCCCGGAGGCAACTTGGCAGGGAAGATAGAGGAAGACTCGGATAGACAATGAGAGTCGGTTACAACTTGTATGACCCGGAGTCTTTACCTCCTATATAAAGGTAGACCCGGGGCGACTTAGAGATCAGGTTATCGAGAACTAGTTCAAGCTTTAGCTCCCTTGTAATTGATACAACAAGCAATACAAACACAAGCAGGACGTAGTCTATTACCTCACCTTGAGGGGCCGAACCTGGGGAAACTTGTGTCCTTCGTCCCAGCCAACCCCTTTGAGTCCATCACATTAGCGATGGCCTTGAATCCAAGTCCGTTCACCCGGACATCTGCCGTGATAAATCCACGATAGTTGGCGCCCACCGTGGGGCACTCACTTGGTGGTGTTGAGTTCTCAAAGGGCTCTCTCCCAGGGCTCGAAGGATACGTGGTCGGAAGGGTCAGCAAGAGTCACTGTGGACGGCTCTACATTGACGATGCCGGCTGGGGGCTTGATGCTGAGTTCATGGAGTATGGATTCCGGGTTCCATTCGCGGGATCCACGTCTTCATCGGAAAGGTTCATGGATCTACACCCGGGCCGGACGTCTGCACCGACATCATCGAGCCGGGTCGGCGTCTGCACCCTGCACGTAACATGCATCCTGCTCGTGCTAATCCGGGTCAGAAGCATGTCTTCGTAGGCTTCACTCAAGGTACGGATCTGGAAGCTTCCGGATCACAGGAAACTCTCGTCTATTCAGAGGACGAATCTTCAAGTGGAGAAACGGAGTCGGTGTACTAGCTCCACAACGGTGGCCTTGGGGGCTACGGTGACGTCTGCCCTGAGTCAGATCGCTCTGAGTCGGATGATCTTGGGCTTCCAGTTCATGCTGCCGTGTTCATGGCGGGATCAACCCCAGGCACGAGTAGTACAGCCGCGGGAGCCGCCACCTCGGGTGGTAACCCGCCGCCACCGGCTCAAGTTCTTGTGGAGCTGATGGACGAGCTCATGGCTTTAATGGCCACTGAGGTCACACTAGATAATCAAGCAGCTCGGAATTTAGAGATCGCAAGGATCAAGGGCCGGATGACAGAGGAACGGCAAAGGATGGCTGAGCTAAAGATCTAGCTGGAAGAAGAGGCGGAACGTATCAAGGCAGATGCTTTCCGTCTAGGGCTGGAGCAAATATCAGCAGCAGCGGTACATCGAAACAGGCATCAATCCTGTCTACCAGAGCGCTATGAAGCAAGGAATCTCTTCAATACTCCTGGCGCGGGGCGAGTAACAGACGCGCCCGAAAGCCGCCCGACGGAGCGGCTAGTGACTCATCTGGCCCGGCGTAACCAAGCTTCACCTCGGGGCTTTCCAACGCCGGTGGGTCATTATTCTAACCCGGCCGAGAATAAGGTGGCAGTGGCCGCCCGGCTTGAGACAATTCCTATCCCGGATGAAGCACCCTTTGCGGAGTATGTGCGGAACGCCATCGGGTACCTGCAGATGGTCGTGGCCCAGTAGGAGAAATATACTCACAGCCGGGGCCATATTCATTCAACCCCTCTCCCCAGCCGCAGCTTTAGCCGACGCTATGAGTCACCAGCAGGTTCCAGTAGCAACCGGCACAGAGAGATTCCGACGGGTCACCGGCCGGGTAGAGACACGCCACCATTTGTAAACTGTTCGGGAAGCCCGCAAGAGGCGCCAGCTAGGCCGGCTTACCAGGAGCCCGTGCCTTCCGTTTCGGTAGGGGCAGGAGTAAACTCCAGGACGGTAGGGCTGCCGTGTTTGTCACCGGCTCTGCGGGGCGAACAGTTGCCGAAAGACTTCAAAGGGCCTCGCAAGGTCCCAAATTATACCGCTAATTTACCCCCGGAGGCCTGGGTGGAAAGTTATGAACTGGCCATGGAGATGCTAGATGTCAGTGAGGCGGTTTGTGCCAAGTATTTTGTCATGATGCTTGAAGGCCCGACACACACGTGGCTAAAGGGGTTACCACCTAATACCATCAATTCATGGGCGGAGCTCAGTGCCCGGTTCATTAAAAAAATTCAAGGGACGTGCAAGCATCCTATGACCATTGTGGATCTTGATCACTATGTCCAACAAGAGAACGAGTCGGCCCATCATTGGGTACGGCGGGTCTCGACAATCATCCACTCATCAGAGCAGATCACGGCGGCCCAAGTGGTGCTGATCTTGGAGAAGAACTGCCACTTTGTTCTTGTGAAGCAGAAACTTGGCCGACTCAAACGTACGTGTCAGGACATGGGAGAGCTCATGACGGCTCTCATGAAATATGCCGACTCTGACAGCACGAAGGATCCGGGTTCTGATGATGAGAAGGCTGGCCAAGGTTAGAAGAGCAATCAAGGCAAGGGTGCAGAAACCAATGGTAGCCAGAGCAAGCGTAAGAATCCAGAGGCTGGGTCAGAGCTGGTGGCTAATACAAACACCCAGCAGAATTACCCCAAAGGCAATAGGAGGTCCAGATCGCCCTTTGGCAAGGATAACTCTTCCTCGAACATGGAGGAGTTACTTAAGCGACCTTGTCCAAATCACAGTATGCCTGATTAGCCGGCAAACCACACATGGGAGAATTGCAATTTCATGCAAAAGTACAAGCGGTATTTCACACAACCTAACAATCGAGATGGTGGCCCATCGAGCGGCTCAGGACATGGTGGGTAAGGAGCTGGGTTTGGTTCCGGCGGCTCAGGATCCAGTCATCCGGGTCAGGATAATCAGGGGGGACACCAGCCGCATTCTGGTAACAATAATCAACAACAACAGCAACAGCGTAATCAGTCTGGTTACCAGAGTAATCCGAAGCAGCTCAGCTCCGGGCAGTCCCACGTTTTCATGACCAGTCTTAATAAACGGGACCAGAAGTTGCATAAGCGGGCAGTTAATGTTGTTGCACTGGCTCTTCCGCAGTACTTAAAGTGGTCTGAATATGACATAACATGGAGCTGAGAAGATCACCCGTCGCGTGTCGATGACCCGGGGCGGCTGGCTTTGGTTGTGGCCCCCCAGGTAGGCGGATATATGGTGAACAAGGTGCTTATGGATGGCGGCACCAGCATAAACATCCCTTATTATGACACTTTCCGGTGGATGAAGTTGCTTGACAAGGATTTAAAACCTTCATCCATCGTCTTTCATGGTGTGGTGTCGGGTAAGTCGGCGTATCCGGTGGGCAGGGTTTCGTTGGAAGTGGCTTTTGGCGATGAGTACAATTACAGGGTGGTCAAGATCAAGAGTCCTTATCATGCGTTATTTGGACAGCCGGCTTATGCTAAGTTCATGGCTAGACCCTGCTATGTTTACTTGCAGCTCAAGATGCCCGGCTTAAACGGTACCATTACCGTTCATGGTGACCAAAATATGGCTACTGAATGTGAAGAAGGAGATGCGGCTTATGCAGAGTCCAGTTGCGCCCAGGAGGAACTTAAGTTCTATAAGGAGAATGTTGATCCGGAGGATATGACCCCGCTGAAAAAGCCCACCACGGAGGTTGGGCCGCCCCTCAAGTTTTCAGTGGATGATACCAAGACAGTAGATTTCACTCCGGGCGACTCATCAAAGCAGTTCATCATTGGAGCTCACATGGATCCCAAATAGGAAAGTGCGCTCATCGAATTCATCCATGAGAATCGGGACATCTTCGCATGGAAACCTTCTGACATGCCGGGTGTACCGAGAGAGTTCGCTGAGCACAACCTTAATGTGGATCCAAAGTTTAAGCCGATTAAACAGTTTTTGCGGCGGTTCAATAAGGAGAGGCGCAAGGCTATTGGGGAAGAAGTTGCCCAGCTTTTGGCAGCGGGTTTTATCGTTGAAGTTTTTCACCCGGAATGGTTGGCTAACCCGGTGCTGGTGCTCAAAAAGAATGGCACATGACGTATGTGTGTGGACTACACGGACCTTAACAAAGCTTGTCCGGCTGATCCATTTGCCCTCCCTCGTATTGATCAGATCATTGATGCTATAACGGGGTGTGAAAGTTTGTGTGTCCTAGATGCTTACTCAGGTTATCATCAGATCAAGATGGCGGTTAAAGACTAGGAGAAGACGGCTTTTATTACACCCTTTGGGGTGTTCTGTGATGTCTCTATGCCTTTCGGGCTCAAGAGTGCCAAGGCGACTTATCAGTGATGCGTGCAGAATTGCCTTCACAGTCAGATTGGCGTAATGTTCATGCTTATGTAGATGACATCGTGGTCAAATCCAGAAAGAAGGAGACTCCCTTGGAGGATTTAAAGGAAACTTTTGATAATCTCCGGGTCTACAAGATGATGCTTAACCCGACCAAGTGTGTCTTTGGTGTTCCGGCGGGCAAGCTTTTGGGTTTCCTGGTCTCTGAGCATGGTATCGAGGCTAACCCGGATAAAATCAAGGCTATTACCTCTCTAGGAGAGCCGGCTTGCATTAATGATGTTCAGCGCTTGGCAGGGCGGATTGCTGCGTTGAGCCGGTTCATAAGTCGTCTTGGAGAGAAGGTTATTCCTTTATATCAAATGATGAAGAAGACAGACAAATTTGTCTGGAGCAAAGCGGCGGGAGAAGCACCTGAGGCGCTTAAAAAACAGCTCACTGAGCCGCCAGTTCTGGCCGCTCCGGCTAAGAAAGAACCGTTACTCCTTTATGTGGCGGCTAATAACCGGGCAGTGAGTGTCGCAATTGTGGTCGAGCGCAAGGAGGCCGGGAAGGAGTATCCAGTGCAAAGACCGGTTTATTATATCAGTGAGGTCCTGACAGAGTCTAAGCAAAGGTATCCGCATTGGCAGAAGCTAGTATATGGGGTCTTCATGGCCAACCACAAGTTAAAACACTACTTCTTAGGGCACCAGGTAACTGTGGTTAGTTCTGCTCCGCTAGGGGATATTGTCCAGAACAGAGAAGCCACGGGAAGGATTGCTAAGTGGGCATTGGAGCTGGGACCTCTCAATTTATAATATGTGCCTCGCACGGCTATCAAGTCCCAAGCCCTTGTGGATTTCATAAATGATTGGACGGAGTGTCAAGCTCCTGAGGAAAAGCCAGATGACACATACTGGAGTATACACTTATATGGATCCAAGCAGTTAGAGGGATCAGGGGCAGGAGTTGTTCTGACATCCCCCAAGGGTGATAAGTTTTGTTATGTGCTCCGGCTGATGTTCCCCTGCACTAACAATGCGGCTGAGTATGAAGCTTTGCTTCATGGTCTTAGGTTAGCCAAGGAGATGAATTTGAGCCGAGTCAGGTGTTTGGGCGACTCAGATCTGGTGGCTCAGCAAGTTTCTGGCACCTAGGATTCCAAAGACCCGCGAATGGCGGCTTATCGTAAGACGGTTGATATTATTGCGGGTCACTTCAAAGGATATCAGGTAGATCATATTGATCGTCGCAGGAATGAGGCGGCTTATGCCTTATCACGGTTAGGTTCTCAACGAAAGCTGGTGCCACCCAATGTCTTTCTAGATGTCTTACACCATCCGACTGTCAAGATACCTTTAGAAGAAGATTTGGTTGTTCCTAACCCGGAGGCAGAATTGGTGGCGGCTCTGCATGCTATCCCAGATTGGACTATTCCCTATTTGGCCTATTTGACCCGGGGCGAGTTACCTGAGGATGAAGACCTAGCCAGAAAGATCACCCGGCGTTCTAAGTCCATGACAATAGTTAATGGTGAGTTGCATAAATGCAGTGTGACGGGAGTTTTCCAACGTTATGTTTAACCAGAGGAGGGTCGGTAGATCTTGAATGAAATCCATGCTGGCGATTGTAGACACCACACCGGCTCGAAATCTTTGGTGGCCAAGGCTTTCCGGCACAGGTTTTTCTGGTTGACGGCTCATAAAGATGCAGAGGACCTAGTCCGTAAGTGCGACGACTGTCAGAAGTTTGGCTGGCATGCTCATATTCCGGCTCAGGAGTTAAGGATGATACCAATTACTTGGCTGTTTGCGGTCTGGGGGCTTGACATGGTGAGACCTTTCAAGAGATCCAAGGATAAGAAAATACACCTCCTGGTGACGGTGGACAAGTTTACCAAGTGGGTAGAGGTAGAGCCGGTCAGCAAATGTAACGCGGTTACAGCGGTCTTATTTATTAAAAAGTTGATCTACTGTTTTGGTTACCCACACAACATCATCACTGATAATGGTACAAATCTATCCAAGGGGGCTATGAAAAAATTCTGTGATGAAGAGCATATCCGGCTTGATGTTTCAGCAGGAGCGCATCCACAATCCAACGGTCAGGTGGAGCGTGCCAATCAGGAAATTCTAAGAGGGATTAAACCGCGGCTTATGGTTCCTTTGCAGCGAACGCCCGGGTGTTGGGTAGAAGAATTACCCTCCGTCTTATGGAGCATCAGGATCACCCCTAACAGATCCACGGGTTTCACGCCTTTCTTTATGGTGTACGGGGCCGAGGCAGTTTTGCCCAGTGACATACGACATGACTCGCCAAGGGTGGCGGCTTATGTTGAGGCAGACAATGAGACGGCATGTCAAGACGCATTGGATGCTCTGGAAGAGGCTCGAGAGCTAGCAGCAGCCCAGTCGGCGATTTATCAACAAGACCTGCGTCGCTATCATAGCCGCAGGGTCAAGACCCGGACGTTCGAGGAAGGCGACTTAGTGCTCCGGCTAATTCAGGACCAGACAAATATGCATAAGCTCTCTCCTCCATGGGAAGGACCTTTTGTAGTTAGCAGAAATCTCAACAACGGGTCATATTACCTCATCGATATCCGAGATGACTCAGATACGGCGGGTCAAGAGACCCGCCGGCCATGGAACATCGCGCATCTCCAGCCTTATTTCACTTAAGGGTGTAGAGACCCTTCATGTTACACTATCATTGTACATGTCATAGTTATATAAATAAATAAAGAAGTATCACTGCAAAAGTGAAGTCCCTGCTGTTTTGCACATCCTCATATGAGAGAAGGTTAAACAATGTTCCGGTTGATGTATCAACTGGGATTGGCGAACGGCGGCTTTTTACCTTTGGGTATAGCTTATAATGCTTATTAGCTAGGCGCTATGCCACAAAACCCCGGCTCAGGAAAATGAGTCATGGCGCCAGGCGTTATGCCACAAAAGCCTGGCTCAGGAAAATGAGTCGCGGCGCCAGGCGTTATGCTACAAAAGCCCGGCTCAGGAAAATGAGTCGCAGCACCAGGCGTTATGCCACAAAAAACCGGCTCAAGAAAATGAGTCGTGGCGAGGGCGGTTTCTTACCTTTGGGTACAACTTCTAACGCCTATCCACCAGTGTTTTACGCCGTACTGCTGAAGGGGGCTTCTTACCAACGGGTATCGCTTCTAACACCCTATTGGCCGGCTTTATGCCAAATTTCCGGCTAACACGTTTAGCCGCGGTTGTGAGGTTTTTTTACCAACGGGTAGCTAACACCTAATAACCCGCGAACGGCGGCTTCTTACCTTCGGGTATAGCTTATAATGCCTATTAGCCGTCTTCATGCCACGTAAAACCGGCTAAGAAAAATTAGCCGTGGCAAATGGCGGCTTCTTACCTTCGGGTATAGCTTATAATGCCTATTAGCCGGCCTTATGGCACAAAAATCCGGCTAAGGAAAATTAGCCGCGGCAAGGGCGGCTTCTTACCTTCGGGTACAACTTCTAACGCTTATCCTCCGGCATTTACGCTGTATTATTACCTTTGGGTACAGCTTATAATGCTTGTTAACTGGCTTTATGCTACAAAACTCCGGTTAACATGATTAGCCGCGGATGGAAATTATTAAGTCTTTTCGGCCGACTTCGACCCAAGAAGAGGAGACAAACGACGACAAGTCAGGAGTGCATACGAGGAAGATGGCACTTTGGAAGCCAGATTTTTTTCTCATTTAAAAATATCAGCAGGGCAAATGTCACAGGAAATATATTACAAACGCTCTGTGTAGAGCCCAAAAGTGTTGATAAAGTCTTTCAAGTCCCCTACGACGAGTTAAGGACAGCCGGCTATTACAAAGTGGAGTTAATCAACTGGTCGGCGGCTCATCCTGCTCCGGTTCTTCGGGTGCCTGGATCTGAAGGTTGTCCAAGTTCCAGTTGCAGTCAGCTAGAGCTGCAAAAGTCCCTTCTTCAAAGAAGGGGGATAGGTCAAGATCAGAAGCGAAGAGGTCCTTACTGCGGGTGGGCGTCAAGTCCTTCCATTCATAGAGTGGGCCACGAACTCTCTTTTGGTCAGCATCATAAGCCGCTTGGTAAGTGTCCAGGTCAGCTTCTTCTGCTAAGACGGAAGCCAGAAACCTAGAGTCCTTGACGCACCGGATGTAGTCGGTTTCTGTGAACTCGAAACCATCATCCTTCTTGGAGGAGAAGCCTTCCATCATATCAGCCGGAGTAAGCTCCGGAGCGAAGGCCAGAGCCCAGCTTATGCCTGCGATTGCTCCCTGGCGGGCGGCTGATTTCTTCAATTCAGCGATCTGCTTCGGCATGGTGGAGAAAAGTTCCAAGACCCCTTTGAGAGTTGAAGGGATCTTGTCCTTGTAGTGAACAGACTTGATGGTGAACATCGTGCCGCAGTAGAGCTGCTCTGCTACGGTGTAGATAGCCTTCGGAGGCAGTAAGCTGTCGGACGCCAGTTGACAGCTTCTAGGACCTGTATAAGCCGAAGGTTTTCATGATAAGTCGCTAGTTCAGATGTTATAATAGCAATTAAGGAAAAGTTGTCAAGAGCTCACCAAAGAGGGCGGCTTTCATCTTTGTGATATGGCGTTTCAAGGATTGCAACTCGTCAGAGACAGTCATCAACCGCTGATCAGCGTCGTCCGCCCGTTGGGTCAGCGTGGCCTTCTCAGACACGGCAGACTCTCTGAAAGCGGAGAACTCCGCCTTGACTTTAATCAGCACTTCGGTCAAGAGCCGGCATTTCTCTTCGGTGGCACTCCGGGCAGCCTGTTGATCAGCCAGGTTGGTCTTTAAGCCGGCCAACTGTGACCCGGCTTCAGTCAAGGATTCCTGCAAACATTTCAAAGCAGAGAGTAAAACGGACAAGTCTCAAACAGATTCCAAGCAATATGCATGACACTTGGGGGCTAATGTCTATTTTTCAGAAGTTCATTATGAAGAGTCCCGGTTCAGCTTTGAACAAGTTTGAGCCGGCCCTTGGGGGCTATTATTAGCTCTTTTAAATTGTCTTCTAAGAAGTCCCGACTCAACTTTGAACAAGTTTGAGCCGGACCTTGGGGGCTACTATCGGCTCTTGGGATTATCTTCTACAGAATAATTTTATCTAAAAGATAACTATGCAAAGTCTCGGCTCAATATAACGAGAGATTAAGCCGGCACTTGGGGGCTACGTAGGGATACCTCATACTTCCTCTTCATGAGGTTAACCAGTTGGAGCTCCAGGTCCCGGCTGGTGGATAGGCGGGTCATGTAGCCAGCATGAAGCTCCTCAGCTGTCATCTTCTCCAAGGCAGAAAGCTCAAATTCTAGCTTCCTAGAAGCGTCAATTGTTTCACCCCACTTGGTCAGCACGTGAGCCGGGGAGAATGCAAATCAACGCCAGTGATTTCAACTTCTGGGACAGTCGTGTCCTTAGCCGCCTGGGCAGGGCTCGGCGGCTTAGAAGGATTCTTTGGTGGACTATCTGGGACAATGTCATCAACGGTCGGCTCTGCAGAAGTTGTTGGGATATCTTCAGCCGGCCGTGAGTCATCCGGCTTTGAATGCTCTGGCTCTTGGGCAGCAGGGCCGGGGGAGGACTTGTTGGTTTTCTGACGCTTGGCTTGAGCACTGTGAAACGTGAGGATCAGAATCCAAAGGATACTATTACCACATAAAGAGCCGGATGTCATAGCGGGAAATACTTACAGCGGGTTGATCTTGGGAGGTGGTAGAGCGGTCGCCGAAGAGTCGCCGGAAGAGGGTGATTTATGAGAGGCAATTCAAGAAATATGAGACAACGTCGAGGTCGCAAAGTAAAATTAATTAAACGGAGATACATACCTCTGCGGGGCATTTCTTTGGAGCTGGCGAGTTTGGCAAGCCGGACATAAGATCAGTGGAACCAACGCTCCGGGTCTGGCGACGCTCGGCCTATTGTTGCTTTTTCAAAAGAAAGTCGGGAGCCAGATAAGCAAGAGGATGAGAAAGAGGAACTTTTCCAATAACCCACCACGGCTTCCGGGGGACAAAATATTCTAAGCCAGAAGAAGTATAGATTACCTCATGGGCGTTGGCGCGGCTTGTTTCAATATCATCTTGTGAGTAAAACAAGTGTAAGTAAAATAAGATAATAAAATGGCAGAAAGCAGCCAAGGTTTACCTCTGAGTTGGACGATTGCGGCGGGTCAAACCATCCTTCTTGTGGGGCGGTCTTCTTGGACTTCTTAGCCAGAGCTTTCTTCTTGAGCTTCTCAAGGGAGGAACATATTCTTTCTTCCAGAAATCGGAGTTGGCCTGGAAAGGTAAACCGGTTAAACGGTAATGAGTCAGAAAGGTATGAGTGGCAAGGAGAAAAAGGGGTAGAGTCGCCTTACATCTGGGGCTGGATTTTTGGTGTTAAAAGGCGCCAGGCCAATGGCGCTGCATGATCCGGATGCTTCATGGACAAGGCTCCGGATGACGGTGGTGATATCATCCTCTGTTAGTGTTGATTGGCTGAAGCATAATGAACTATCATACTTGCCTTCGTATTCACACATGAGCCGACTTCTATGACTTAAGGGCATAATCCGCCAGGAAATCCAGCAGCGGATCAAGTCCAGTCCGGTTAAACCATTGGCCATGAGGGCCTTGATCTTGGCGTGAGCCGGCTCGTACCTTGCACGTTCTGAAGCTGATAGCCGGCCAGGAAGCTCTGAAGTTGTCTTGAGCCGGGAGGGACGATAACCCGGCAGTGGACGCTCTTTCTTAGGAGAGGTATCCTTGCAGTAGAACCAAGTCTTGTTCCAGTCCTTTGGATGACTCGGTATCTGCATGGCCGGAAAAGTAATATCCCTATGCCGTTGGATGGAGATCCCGCCAAGCTCTAGATTCGGACCAGCTTTCATCTCAGTTTGCCGGTTGGCATAGAAGAATTCTCGAAATAACCCCACAGACGGCTTGGCTTGCAGATAGACTTCACAGAGCACTTGAAAATTGCATATATTTGAGACGGAGTTGGGGGCCAAGTCCCGGGGGTGAAGCTTGTAGAAGTGAAGGACATCACGAAAGAACTTCGAGGCGGGAGGCACGAATCCTCGCTTGATATGGTCAGAGAAAACCACTACTTCGCCTTCTTGAGGAGTGGGTCGCGTTTCATCACCCGGGGTCTACCAATTAAGGACCTCCTTGGAAGGAAGGGTACCCGCGTGAACAAAATCCAGTAAGAATTCCTCCATGATGCAAGACCCGACCCAGTTGCATGAGTTGGAGGCGCGAGACATGCTGGCGGCTTAAAGACTGTGCAAGTTAAAAGTATGGCGAGTCAAGAGCAAACAAATATCTGTGATGGCTTATAATTTTAAGGGCTCTACAAATAATATGCCATGGTCCGACTGATGAGAGCCGGAGAGGCCTGGTGGGTCAACAAAGAAAGGAGGAGGAGCGAAAATCGGCTAAGTCCCAGGAAACAGATTTTGTAAAGTTCAGCTAAAATGACGGATCTACAAAAACAGGGTAAATGCTTTTATTTTCAAACCTAAGGATGAACAGGCGAAGCGGACGAAATCCAAAATGGCAAGCGGAGCAAGGATCAATCTATGTGTTCTTGTTTACCGCCTCTTACACAGTGGCGCCGTGAAGACGAGCGACGGTCCGGAGTTCGTACGCTAAAGCACGGCCGGCGGCAATGGAGTTCGAGCTCTAAAACGATGGTGGCGGCGAAGTTCTATAGAAACCCTACCGGAGACGGCTATGGATCTACGGAAAGAAGACTTACCGGCGATGGCGTGACAATCACAAGATGAACTCTGGTCCGCAACAGGTTCATGCAGCGGTTGGTCGACGGCGAGACAAAGACGGCGCCGGAGCAGGAGCGGAATCGTCGGAGAGAAAGAAGATGGAAGCACGAGCGGGGGAAAGGAAATGCCACCCGCAGTGATTCTATTTAAAAGGAAAACAGGCAGGCGCAAAAATCCAGGCGACAGAAATCATTCGACCGAGGCGGACGCCTCGATTTTTGGGCTGACCATTTAATAAGAGATTTGTTGGTATGTCACGGCGGGTCATCACTGGGCGACTCGCCGAGGAGCAGAAGAAAAGGATGAAGTGAGCAAGCTCAAATCAACCTGGGGGCTAATGTTGGGGATACAATCCTACAGTATGACCCGCCTAAAGGGGTCCGGGTTATACCTGACGACTCATGAGCCGGCCCAAGAATGAGCCATGAGACTTACGGCCCAAGAAGATAGGCGGCTCATGGCGTGGGCCGCCAGGTGGCCCGGACAGAGAAGACCCGGGTGCGTGAGCCACGCGGAGGTAACTTGGCAGGGAAGATAGAGGAAGACTCAGATAGACAATGAGAGTCGGTTACAACTTGTATGATCCGGAATCTTTACCTCCTATATAAAGGTAGACCCGGGGCGACTTAGAGATCAGGTTATCAAGAACTAGGTCAAGCTTTAGCTCCCTTGTAATCGATACAACAAGCAATACAAACACAAGCAGGACGTAGGCTATTACCTCGCCTTGAGGGGCCGAACCTGGGTAAACTTGTGTCCTTCGTCCTAGCCAACCCCTTTGAGTCCATCACGTTAGCGATGGCCTCGAATCCAAGTCCATTCACCCGGACATCTGCCGTGATAAATCCACGACAATAACCATGGGAATAGGATCAATATGTAATATCTCCAATGATAACCGTGGGAATACGATCAATGACCCTAATATTATTAGCAAAAGTTTGCTTCTTCAGAAAATGCATGGTATGTTGCTTGCCATTGATATGAAAGGTAACCTTGCTTTTATTGCAATCTATAACAGCCCCTGCAATATTTATAAAAGGTCTACCAAGGATGGTCGTTGTCTTCCTTAGGCATATCAAGAATAACAAAGTCTGTTAAGATAGTAATATTTGCAACTACAACGGGAACGTCTTCGCAAATTCCAATATGTAAAGAAGTGGATTTATCATCCATTTGCAAAGATATATTAGTACATGTGAGCAAACTCAATTCAAGTCTTTTATAAAGGGAGAAATGCATAAGACAAACACCGTCTCCTAAATCACATAAAGCGGTTTTGACATAGTTCCTTTTAATAGAGCAAGGTATTGTGGGTATACTCGGGTCTCCCAACTTTTTAGGCACTCCACCATCAAAAGAATAACTAGCAAGCATGGTGGCAATTTCAGTTTTAGGTATCTTTGTTTTGTTAGTAATAATATCTTTCATACACTTAGCATACAGAGGCATTTTCAATATATCAGTCAAATGAGTGCGCAAATGGACAGGTCTAATCATTTCAGCAAAGCGCTCAAAATCTTCATCGTCCTTACTTTTAGTGGCCTTATGAGGGAATGGCATAGGTTTTTGAACCCATGGCTCTCTTTCCCTTATATGTTTCCTAGCAACAAAGTCCCTCTTATCATAACGTTTATTTTTAGAAGGTGGGTTATCAAGATCCTCAGCGGGCTCAATTTCCACATCATTATCATTTTCTTTGTTATCATCCGGTTGAGCATCTACGTGAGCATCATCATTATTATCATTTTGATTATCACTAGGTGTATGCTCACTACCAGACTGTCTCTCGGCATCAGATACAGAAACTTCATTATTTTTCTCAACATGTTTTTCTATAACAGGTTCTGTCGTAGATTTATCACGGCAGATGTCTAGGTGAATGGACTTGGATTCGAGGCCATCGCTAACGTGATGGACTCAAAGGGGTTTATTGGGACGAAGGACATGAGTTTACCCAAGTTCGGCCCCTCAAGTCGAGGTAATAGCCTACGTCCTGCTTGTTCTTGTATTGCTTGTTGTATCGATTACAGGGGAGCTAAAGCTTGACCTAGTTCTCGATAACTCGATATCTAAGTCGCCCTGGGTCTGCCTTTATATAGGAGGTCAGGACCACGGGTCTTTACAATTGTCTAACCGAGTCTCATTGTCTATCCGAGTCTTCCTCTATCTTCTTGTCCAAGCTGTCCCTGAGCGGCTTACATGCCCGGGTCGTCTCCGTTCTAGCTACCTTACGGCCCACACCATGAGCCGCCTATCTTCCCGGGCCATAGGCTTTACGGGTCACCCTCGGGCCGGCTCACGAGCCATGAATATGACCCGGAGCCTTAAGGGCGGGTCATATTGCAGGGTTATATCCCCAACATTAGGCCCCAGGTTGAAATGAGCTTGCTCACTTCATCCCTTTCTTCTGCTCTTCGGCGAGTCGCCTGGTGATGACCCAGCGTGACGTCACGTGGTCCCTGCAAGAAAGATCCGCTGACGTACCACCGAATCTTTTATTAAATGGTCAACCCGAAAATCGAGGCGTCCGCCTCGATCAAATGGTTTCCGTCGCCTAGATTTTCGCGCCCGCCTTGTCTTCTCTTTAAATAAGACCTGTTGCGGGTGGAAACTTTCCTTCTCTCGCTCACCCTTCATTGTCATCCTCTCGTCGTCTCCGCTCCAGCACTCCCTGCTCCGGCGCCATCTTCGCATCTTCATCAACCAGGCCGCTGCATCAACCTGTGTTGATCCAGAGTTTCTTCCGCGTCCGTCGCTCCATCATCAGTAAGCCCAAGATCCTCCTTAGATCCATAGCCGCCATAGTAGGGTTTGTGGGAGCTTCGCCGGCGCTGCTCGGGCTTCGCCAGCACCATCGTCGGTGTACTCCCGATGTTGTTGACGCCTTTAACGCGTGTCCCTGCCATGCCGCCGCATACGGGGCGGCCGTACGCAATGTGCGGATCCGTCGCGGCTCTATTTTCTTTCTTCTGCTTCACCTATTCATCGCTAGGTCGAAAATAAGAACATTTCTTCCTGCTTTTTTCGATCCGTAATTGCAGCGGTAGTTTGTGAAACCTGTTTCAGGACTTAGCCAATTTTCATCCTCCTTTCCTTGTTGATCTGCCATGCCTTTCCGGCTCTCATCAGCCGGATCATGGCACATTATTCGTAGAGCCCTTAAATTTGTAAGCCGTCACAGATATCTGCTTGCTCTTAACTCGCCGCGTATTTAATTTTTGCATAGTCTTTAAGCCGCCAGTATGTCTCGCGCCTCCAACTCATGGAACTAGGTCGGGTCTTGCATCACGGAAGAGTACTTAACGGATTTTGTTTGCGCGGGCACTCTTCCTTCAAAGGAGGTCCTTCATTGGCGGGTTCCAGGTGACGAAACACAGCCCTCTCCCCAAAAAGGAGAGGTAGTAGTTTTCTCTGACCATATTGAGCGAGGATTCATGCCACCCGGCTCAAAATTCTTCCGTGATGTTCTCCACTTATACAAGCTTCACCCTCAAGACTTGGCCCCCAACTCCGTTTCAAACATATGCAATTTCCAAGTGCTCTGCGAAGTCTACCTACAAATCAAGCCATTTGTGGGTTTGTTTCGAGAGTTTTTCTACGCCAACCGCCAAACCGAAATGAAAGGCGGTCCGAGTCTGGAGCTTGGTGGTATTTCCATTCAACAACGCAGAGACATCATCTTTCTGGCTGCACAGATGCCGAGTCATCTGAAGGATTGGAACAAAACTTGATTCTACTACAAGGACACCTCTCCTGAAAATGAGCGCCCATTGCCGGGTTATCGTCCCTCCCGGCTCAGAACAGATTCACAACTTTCTGGCCGGCTCTCAGCTTCAGAACGTGCCTGGTATGAGCCAGCTCATGCGAAGATCAAGGCACTCATGGCCAATGGCCTGACCGGATTAGATTTGATCCGCTGCTGGATTTCTTGGCGGATTATGCCCTTGAGCCGTAGAAGCCGGCTTATGTGTGAATATGAAGGCAAGTATGACAGCTCTGTATGCTTCAGTCAATCAACCTTGACAGAGGATGACATCACCACTGTCATCCGGAGCCTTGTCCATGAAGCCTCCAGCTCATGCAACACTATTGGCATGACGCCTTTTAGCGTCAACAATCCGGCTCCAGATGTAAGTCAATTTCTTCCCATCCGTCTCTTGGATTTTTGTTTGTACCTTGATGATCTATTACTCTTCTCCATTTTATTTTCGCAGGCCGACTCTGATTTCTGGAAGAAGGAATACGTCCCTCCTCCGAAGAAGCTCAAGAAGAAGGCTCCGGCCAAGAAGCCAAAGAAAGACGCCCCGTGAGAGGAATGGTTCGAACCGCCACCATCATCTAGCTCAGAGGTAAAATTATAGTTGTCTATTTGATACTTTGCCTTCCTGTTTTACCAATGCTTGTTTTACTCATGATGACGTGGAGACCAGTCATGCCAACGCCCTTGAGGTAAACTATGTTTCTTCCGGCTCAGAGTATTTTGTCCCCCTAAAGTCGCGGCGGGTTACTAGAAAAGTTCCTCTTTCTCATCCTCTCGCTTATCTGGCTCTTGACTTTCTTTTGAAAAAGCAACAACAGGCTGAACATCACCAGACCCGGAGCGTCGGCTCCACTGAACTTATGTCCGGCTTGCCGAACTCGCCGGCTCCAAAGAAATGCCCTGCAGAGGTATGTGTTCCTGTTTGATTCATTTCTCTTTATAACTTTGGTGTTGTCCCATCTTTCTTGATTTTCATCTCAGAAGTCGCCCTCTTCTGGCGACTCTTCGGCGCCCGCTCTGCCGCCTCCCAAGATCAATCCGTTGTAAGTGTCTTTCCACTATAACATCCGGCTCTTTGTATGGTAGTAATATCCTTTGGATTCTAATCTTTCTATCTTGCAGTGCTCAAGCCAAGCGTCGGAAGACCAACAAGCCCTCCCCCGGCCCTGCTGCTCAAGAACCGGAGAAAGAACAACTGGAGGAGCCACAAACTGGATGTAGCTCCGCCAATTGCCTCCACTGAGCCGGCTGCTGAAGATATCATCCCGGAGAGCCCTCTAAGGGGTTCTTCGAAACCGCCAAGTCCTGCCAAGACCACTGCAACTCCAGAAGTCGTGATCACCGGTTCTGCTCCTCAGTCTCCTCCGGCTCACGTGCTGACCAAGCATAAAGAGTCGACCGAGGCCTCCAAGATGGTGGACTTCGACTCTTCTGTTGAGAAGATGACGGCCGAAGAACTCCACGTCGGGTATACGAACCGGCTTTCCACCAGCCGAGATCTAGAACTTCGGCTGGTCAATTTGATGAAGATAAAATATGAGGTACTCCTCCTCTTGCTATAACCTTACTTAGCCCCAAGGGCCAGTTCAATTCTAGCTTAAGAGTTGAACCGGGTCTTTTCTGATCCTTTGTAGAAAATCCAAATCCATTGCCCCCAAGGGCCGACTCAAACTTGATAAAGTTGAGTCGGAGCTTTAATGTAGATAGCCTGAAGAACCACTTGTAGCCCCCAAGGGCCAACTCAAACTTGATAACGTTGAGTCGGAGCTTTTATTATAAGTCAATTTGAAGAGCCATATTGTATCCCCCAAGTTCCGGATTAACTTTGATGAAGATGAGCCGGAACTGTATTGATTTCTCGAAGATCAAATATACATTAGCCCCCAAGTGTCAAACATATTGCTTGCAATCTGCTTGAGACTTGTATAACTTTGTCTTTAACCTTCATCATTTGATACGATTTCCATTCTGGCGACTTATTCTGTATTTTGATATGTCACAAGAAGCCTTAAAAGAAGCCGGGTCGCAGTTGATGGACCTGAAGACCAACCTGGCGGCTCAACAAGAGGCCCGCAGCATCGCCGATGAAAAGTGTCGGCTTCTCTTTGAGGAGCTGGCCAAAATCAAGGCCGTTTTTTCTACTCTTAAGGAGTCAGCTGAATCTGAGAAGACTACTTTGACCCAACGGGCGGATGACGTCGACCAGCGGCTGATAGTTGTGGCGGATGAACTCCAAGGCTTGAAGCGCCACATAAGCAAGATGTCAGCCTCCCTCTTTGGTAAGCTTCTGACAACTTTGTGTTTCCAATGGCTACATCTTTACTTAGACTGGCGACTCATCTAAATTGTTTGGTTTATACAGGTCCTAGGAGTCGGCAGTTGGCTTATGATAGCCTGCTGCCATTGAAGGCCATATATACCTTAACTGAGAAGTTGTACTGTGGTGCAATCTGCACTATCAAGGCCGTGCAATATAAGGATAAAATTCCGGCGAATCTCAAGGGTGTCTTAGAGCTCTTCTCCACCATGCCGAAGCAGATCGCCGAGCTCAAGAAGCCAGCCGCCCGCCAAGGGGCCATTGCGGGCATCAGCCGGGCTTTGGCCTTTGCTCCGGGCCTAACAGTCGCCGAGATGATGGAGGGCTTCCCTTAAAGAAAAGATGACGGCTCAGAGTTTACTAACGCTGACTACAGCCGGTGCATGAAGGAGTCCCGGGTGTTAGCTTCTGTCTTGGCGGAGGAGGTTGATCTGTCAACTTATCAAGCAGCTTACGACCCGGAGCAGAAGAGAGTCTATGGTCCTCTGTACGAGTGCAAAGATTTGACGCCTGCTCAGAGTAAGGACCTCTTTGCTCCAGATCTTGACCCGTCACCTTATTTCGAAGGCTCTTTTGCGGCTCTAACGAACTGCAACTGGGATTTGGACAACCTCTAGATCAGGGCCATAGAAGAGCCGGTGCAGGATGACCCGTCAGCTAATTAGCTTCTACTTTAAGAACTTGTATCAGCTTAACCCGCCGTGTGACAGCTGAAAAACTTGTCTGAAATTTTGATCTCCTCTGGGAGTGTAATAGCTAGATGAAACTTGTCAGAAACTTGTCATGATGTTTCTATAAGATGATCCGGCTTTTGGCTGCCACTTGTCTCTATATGCTTTGAATCATTTAGACTTGCCTTGTCATCATAGAACACACCTGTAGCTGAGAGTAGGTAAACTACACCCGGAGGCGGTGACTCCCTTTTGGTGATTGCGGCTAATCTGGTCAACCGAATATGGCATAAAGCCTGGCCGATAAAGCATTTAGAAGATACACCCGGAGGTAATAATATGGCGTAGACGCCGGCGGATAAGCATTAGAAGCTGACCCGAAGGTAAGAAGCCGCCCTCACCACGGCTAATTTTCCTTAGCCGGATTTTTATAAGAACAACTAATAGGCGTTAGAAGCTATACCCGAAGGTAAGAAGCCGCCGTTCACCGCAGCTAAGTTACCTTAGCTGTTTTTACAAGAACAACTAATAGGCGTTAGAAGCTGTACCCAAAGGTAAGAAGCCGCCGTTCACTGTAGCTAATTTACCTTAGCTATTTTTACATGGCCTTAGGCCGGCTAATAGGCATTAGAAGCTATACCCGAAGGTAAGAAGTCGCCGTTCGCGGGTCATGAGATGTTAGCTACCCGTCGGTAAAAAACCTCTCATAACCGCGCCTAAAGTGGTTAGCCGGAGATGGCATAAAGCCGGATGATAGGGTGTTAGAAGCGATACCCGTCGGTAAGAATCCCCCTCAGCAATACGGCGTGACCCGCCGGCGGATAGGCGTTAGAAGTTGTACCCGAAGGTAAGAAGCCGCCCTCGCCATGACTAATTTACCTTAGTCGATCTTTTTGTGGAAAAATGTCGGCTTAATAGGTGTCTACCACCGTTCAGCAATACGACGCAAAGCGCCGGCGGATAGGCGTTAGAAGCTGTACCGGCTAAAGGTAGGAAGCCGCCCTCACCGCGACTCATTTTTCTGAGCCGGATTTTGTGGCATAACGCCTGGCTAATAGGCATCTACTGCCGTTCGCCGACCTCAGTTGATGTATCAACCGGAATATTGTTTAATCTTCTCTCATACGAGGATATGTGAAACAGCAGAGGCTTCTCTGTTTATTTATATAAATGTGATATGTAAAATGATGGTGTACAATGGTAGGTCTTCACACCCTTATGTGAAATAAGGCCGGAGATGCGCGATGTTCCATGGCCGACGGGTCTCCTGACCCGCCGTACCTGAGTCGTCTCGGATATCGATGAGGTAATATGACCCGTTGTTGAGATTTCTACTGACCACAAAGGGTCCTTCCCATGGAGGTGACAACTTATGCATATTTGTCTGGTCTTGGATCAGCCGGAGCACCAAGTCGCCCTCCTGGAATGTCCGGGTCCTGACCCTGCGGCTATGATAGTGGTGCAGGTCTTGTTGATAAATCGTCGATCGGGCCGCCGCTAACTCTCGCGCCTCTTCCAAAGCATCCAATGCGTCTTGGCGTGACGTCTCATTGTCTGTCTCAACATAAGCCGCCACCCTTGGCGAGTCATGCCGGATGTCACTGGGTAAGACGGCCTCGACGCCGTACACCATAAACAAGGGCGTGAAACCCGTGGACCTGTTAGGGGTGGTTATGATGCTCCATAAGATGGATGGTAATTCTTCGACCCAACACCCGGGCATTCGCTGCAAAGGAACCATAAGCCATGGTTTAATCCCTCTTAGAATTTCCTGATTGGCACGCTTTGCCTGACCATTGGACTGTGGATGTGCCACGGCTGAAATATCAAGCCGGATATGCTCTTCGTCATAGAATTTCTTCATGGCCCCCTTGGATAGATTTGTACCATTGTCAGTAATGATGCTGTGCGGGTAACCAAAATGGTAGATCAGCTTCTTAATAAATAGAACCACTATAGCCGCATCACATTTGCTGACCGGCTCTGCCTCTACCCACTTGGTAAATTTGTCAATCGCCACCAGGAGGTGCATTTTCTTGTCCTTGGATCTCTTGAAGGGCCCTACCATGTCCAGCCCCCAGACCGCAAGCGACCAAGTGATTGGTATCATCCTCGGTTCTTGAGCCGGAACATGAGCACGCCGGCCAAATTTCTGGCAGCCGTCGCACTTGCGGACTGAATCCTCTACATCCTTGTGAGCCGTTAACCAGAAGAACCCGTGTCGGAAAGCCTTGGCCACTAAAGATTTCGAGTCGGCATGGTGTCCACAATCACCAGCATGAATTTCATTCAAGATCTACCGGGCCTCCTCTGGTGAAACACAACGTTGAAAACCCCCTGTTACACTACATTTATGCAACTCACCATTAACTACTGTCATGGACTTAGAGCGTCGGGTGATCTCTCTGGACAGGTCTTCATCCTCAGGTAACTCACCCCGGGTCAAATAGGCCAAATAAGGAATCGTCCAATCGGGGATAGCGTGCAGAGCCGCCGCCAATTCTGCCTCCGAGTCAGGAACAGCCAAATCTTCCTCTGAAGGTATCATGACAGTCGGTGGTGTAAGAAGTCCAGAAAGACATTAGGCGGCATCGGCTTACATTGGGAACCTAGCCGTGACAAAGCATCAGCCGCCTCGTTCTTGCGACGATCAATGTGATCTACCTGATATCCTTTGAAGTGACCCGCAATAATATCAACCGCCTGCCTATAAGCCGCCATCCGCGGGTCTTTGGAGTCCCAAGTGCCAGAAACTTGCTGAGCCACTAGATCTGAGTCGCCCAAACACCTGACCTGGCTCAAATTCATCTCCTTGGCTAATCTGAGACCATGAAGCAAAGCCTCGTACTCAGCCGCATTGTTAGTGCAGGGGAACATTAGCCGGAGCACATAACAAAACTTATCACCCTTGGGGGATGTCAAAACAACCCCCGCTCCGGACCCCTCTAACTGCTTGGATCCATCAAAGTGTATAGTCCAGTATGTGTTATCCGGCTTTTCTTCGGGAGCTTGACACTCTGTCCAATCATTTATGAAATCCACCAAAGCTTGGGATTTGATCGCAGTGCGAGGAACATACTTTAAATTAAGAGGTCCCAGCTCTAAGGCCCACTTAGCAATCCTCCCTGTGGCTTCTCTGTTGTGGATAATATCCCCCAACGGAGCAGAACTGACCACAGTTATCTGATGCCCTAGAAAGTAGTGCTTTAACTTGTGGTTAGCCATAAAAAACCGTATACCAACTTCTGCCAATGCAGATATCTTTGCTTAGATTCTGCTAGGACCTCACTGATATAATAAACCATCCTTTGCACGGGACACTCCTTCCCAGCCTCCTTGCGCTCGACCACAATTGCAACGCTGACTGCCCTGTTGTTAGCCGCCACATAAAGGAGCAACGGTTCTTTCTCAGTCGGAGTGGCTAACACTAGCGGCCCAGTGAGCTGTTTCTTAAGCGCCTCAAGTGCTTCACCCGCCGCTTTGCTCCAGACAAACTTGTCTGTCTTTTTCATCATCTGATATAAAGGAATAGCCTTCTCTCCAAGACGGCTTATGAACCAACTCAACGCAGCAATCCGCCCTGCCAAGCGCTGAACGTCATTAATGCAAGCCGGCCCTCCAAGCGAAATAATAGCCTTGATTTTATCCGGGTTAGCCTCGATACCATACTCAGAGACCAAGAAACCCAAAAGCTTTCCCGCTGGAACACCGAAACACACTTGGTTGGGTTAAGCATCATCTTGTAGATCCGGAGATTGTCAAAGGTTTCCTTTAGATCCTCCAAAAGAGTCTCCTTCTTTCTGGATTTGACCACGATGTCATCTACGTAAGCATGAACATTATGGCCAATTTGACTATGAAGGCAGTTCTGCACGCATCGTTGATAAGTCGCCTGGGCACTCTTGAGCCCGAAAGGCATAGAGACATAACAGAACGCCCCAAAGGGTGTAATGAACACCGTCTTCTCTTGGTCTTTCACCACCATCTTGATTTGATGATAACCGGAATAAGCATCCAGGAAGCATAAGCTTTCACATCCTGTTGTAGCATCAATGATCTGATCAATACGTGGGAGGGCAAAGGGATCAGCCGGACAAGCCTTGTTAAGGTCTATGTAATCCACACACATACGCCATGTGCTGTTCTTTTTGAGCACCAGCACTGGGTTAGCCAACCATTCTAGGTGAAAAACTTCAACAATAAAACCTGCAGCCAAGAGCCGGGCAACTTCTTCCCAATAGCCTTGTGTCTCTCCTCATTGAACCGCCACAGAAACTGGTTGATCGGCTTAAACTTTGGATCCACATTAAGGTTGTGCTCAACGAATTCTCTCGGTACACCTGGCATGTTAGAGGGCTTCCATGCAAAGATGTCCCGATTCTCATGGATGAATTCGATGAGCGTGCTTTCCTATTTGGGATCCATATGAGCTCCAATGATGAATTGCTTAGATGAGTCGCCCGGATTGAAATCTACTGCCTTGGTATCATCTGCTGAAAACTTGAGGGGTGGCTCAACCTCCGTGGTTGGCTTTTTCAGGGGGGTCATATCCTCCGGATCAACATTATCCTTACAAAACTTAAGCTCCTCCTGGGCGCAACTGGACTCTGCGTAAGCCGCATCTCCTTCTTCACACTCAATAGCCATGTTTTGGTTACCATGAATGGTGATGGTACCATTTAAGCCGGGCATCTTGAGCTGTAAGTAAACATAGCAGGGCCAAGCCATGAACTTAGCATAAGCCGGCCGTCCAAACAAGGCATGATAAGGGTTCTTGATCTTAACCACCTCAAACCATAAGGACTCCACTCTGTAGTTGTATTCATCGCCGAAAGCCACTTCCAAAGAAATCCTGCCCACCGGATGCGCCGATTTACCCGGCACCACACCATGAAAAACAATGGACGAAGGTTTTAAGTCTTTGCCAAGCAACTTCATCCGTCTGAAGGTGTCATAATAAAGGATGTTTATGCTGCTGCCGCCGTCCATGAGCACCTTATTCAACATATATCCACCCACTTGGGGGGCCACGACCAAAGCCAGCCGCCCCGGGTCATCAACACGTGGCGGGTGATCTTCATGGCTCCATGTTATGTCATATTCGGACCACTTTAGATACCATGGAAGAGTCGGCGTAACCGCATTGACTACCCGTTTTCGCAACTTTTGGTCCCGTCTGTTGAGACTAGTCGTGAAGACGTGGTACTGCCCGAAGCTGAGCTGCTTCGGGTTACTCTGAAAACAGGACTGATTCCGCTGTTGCTGTTGTTATTGATTATTATTATCAGAGTGCGGCTACTGTCCCCCGTGATTATCCTGACCTGGATGACCGGATGCTGAACCGCCAAAACCAAATCCGGCTCCTGACCCGCCATGTCCTGGGCCGCCTGGCGGGCCGCCACCGCGATGGTTAGGTTGTGTGACATACCGCTTGAACTTCTGCATAAAAGAACAACTCTCCCATGTATGATTTGCCAGCCTATCAGGAAAACTATGATTCGGACAAGGTCGCTTAAGCAACTCTTCCATGTTCGAGGAAAAATTATCCCTGCCCGAGGGCGGTCCAAACCTCCTGTTGCCCTTGGGATGATTCTGTTGGGCATTTGTGTTGGCCACCAGCTCTGATCCTGCTTCTGGATTCTTGCACTTACTCTGGCTACCATTGTTCACCGCACCCTTGCCTTGGTTGCCCTTCTTGCCTTGACTAGCCGTTTCCTCATCAGAACCCGGATCCTTCGTGTTGTCTGAGTCGGCGTACTTCGTGAGAGCCGTCATGAGCTCTCCCATGTCTTGACACGTACGCTTGAGCCGGCCAAGTTTCTGCTTTAGAGGAATAAAGTGGCAGTTCTTCTCTAAGATCAACACCGCTTGAGCCACCATGATCTGCTCTGATGAGTGAATAATTGTCGAGACCCGTCGTACCCAATGATGAGCCGACTCGCTCTCCTGTTGGACACAGTGATCAAGATCCACAATAGTCATAGGCTGCTTGCATGTCCCTTGAAAGTTTTTAATGAATCGAGCCCTGAGCTCTGCCCATGAATTGATGGTATTAGCTGGTAACCCCTTTAGCCATGTACGAGTCAGGCCTTCAAGCATCATGACGAAATACTTGGCACAAACCGCCTCACTAACATCCAGCATCTCCATGGCCAGTTCATAGCTTTCCACCCAGGCCTCTGGGGGTAAATCAGCGGTGTAATTTGGGACCTTGCGGGGACCTTTGAAGTCCTTCGGCAACCGCTCCCTCCGGAGGGCCGACGATAGACACGGCAGCCCTCCCGTCCTGGGGGTTACTCCTGCCCCTACGGAAACAGAAGGTCCGGGCTCTTGGTAAGACGGCCTAGCTGGCGCCTCTCGCGGGCTTCCTGCATGGTTTACACATGCCTGTGTATCTTTTCGCAGTCGGTGACCCGTTGGAATCTCTCAGTGACGGTTGCTGCTGGAACCTGCTGGTGACTCATAGCGCCAGCTAAAACTACGGCTAGGAAGAGGGGTTGAATGGATGTGCCGGCTATGAGCGTATCTCTCCTGCTGGGCCATGGCCGTCTGCAAGTACCCAATGGCGTTCCGCACATCCTCTGCAAAGGGTGCTTCATCTGGGATAGGGATCCTCTCAAGCCGGGTGGCAGCTGCTACCATATTCTCGGCCGGGTTAGAATAATGACCCGCCGGCGTTGGAAAGCCCCCAGGTGAAGCTTGGTTACATTGGGCCGGATGAGTCGCCGGCCATTCCGTTGGGCGGCTCTCGGGCGTGCCCGCAGCTCGCCCCGCGCCAGGGGTATTAAAGAGGTCCCTCGCTTCATAACGCTCTGGTAGACGGGACTGATGCCTCCTCTGGTGTACCGCCGCTACTGACATTTTCTCCAGCCCTAGACGGAAAGCATGTATCTTGATACGTTCTGCCTCTTCTTCCATCTGGACCTTCAGCTCAGCCATCCTTTGTCGTTCCTATGCCATCCGGCCCTTGATCCTTGCAATCTATAGATTCTGAGCTGCTTTATTATCCGGTGTGACTTCAGTGGCCATGAGAGCCGCGAGTTCATCCATCAGCTCCACAAGAACTTGAGCCGGCAACGGCGGGTTATCACCCGAAGTGGCGGCTCCCGCGGCTGCGTTACTTGCAGCTGGGGCTGATCCCGCCATGACCACCGCCGCATGAACCGGAGGTTTCATAACATCCGACTCAAAGCCATCCGATTGTCATAGCCCCCAAGGCCACTGTTGCGGAGCTGGTACACTGATTCTGTTTCTCCACTTGAAGATTCATCTTCTGAATAAACAAGGGTTTCATGTGACCCGAATGCTTCCAGATCCATACCTTGAGTGAAGCCTACAAAGACATGCCTTTGACCCGGATTGGCACGGGCAGGCCGCACGTTACTTGCATATTGGAGACGCCGAGCCGGCTCGACGATGTTGGTGCAGACGTCCGGCCCAGGTGTAGATCCATCAGGCTTTCCGATGAAAACGTGGATCCCGCCGATCGGAACCCGGAATCCATACTCCACGGATTCGGCGTCAAGCCCCCAGCCAGCATCGTCGATGTAGAACCGGCCACGGCGACTCTTGCTCATCCTTCCGACCACGTATCCTTCGAGCCCTGGGAGAGAGCCCTTTGAGAACTCAACACCACCAAGCGCAAGCCCCACGGTGGGCGCCAACTGTCGTGGATTTATCACGGCAGATGTCCGGGTGAACGGACATGGATTCGAGGCCATCGCTAACGTGATGGACTCAAAGGGGTTGATTGGGACGAAGGACACGAGTTTACCCAGGTTTGGCCCCTCAAGTCGAGGTAATAGCCTACGTCCTGCTTGTTCTTGTATTGCTTGTTGTATCGATTACGGGGGAGCTAAAGCTTGACCTAGTTCTCCATAACCCGATCTCTAAGTCGCCCCGGGTCTACCTTTATATAGGAGGTCAGGACCACGGGTCTTTACAATTGTCTAACCGAGTCTCATTGTCTATCCGAGTCTTCCTCTATCTTCTTGTCCAAGTTGTCCCCGAGCGGCTTACCCACCCGGGTCGTCTCCGTCTGGGCTACCTTATGGCCCACACCATGAGCCGCCTATCTTCCCGGGCCGTAGGCTTTACGGGTCACCCTCGGGCCGGCTCACGAGACATGAATATGACCCGGAGCCTTAAGGGCGGGTCATATTGCGGGGTTATATCCCCAACAGGTTCACTAGAAGCATGCAAGTTCCTATCATGTTTCTTTTGTTCTTCTTCTTAAATGAACTAGGTGCATCTTCGTTAATTTTCTCAGAATCTTATTCAATTCTTTTAGGGTGACCTTTAGGATAAAGAGGTTCTTGAGTCATTCTACCTACTCTAGTCACTACTCTAATAGGATGATCATTTATATTATTCATTTTAGCAAGCAAATCATTTTTTCATTTAGCAACTTGATCTAATTGGGTGTGAACCATAGAAGCATGTTTTCCTAAGCCTTTCACATCATTTGTACTAAACATCAAGTCACTTAAGCGATCTATCATCATAGCATTACATTGCAATTGATTCTTAACATAATTATTGAAGTGTTCTTGCTTAACAACGTAATTTTCAAATTCATCCAAGCATTGTTCAGGAGTCTTAGTATAAGGTATATCGCTTTTGTTAAAGGAAAGGAGAGAGTTACCTCTACTACCTGTGTCGGGGTGTCAAGTCCATGCATTTATTCAATAGGCGGTAATTGCTTGACATCATCAGTTTTAATACCTTTCTCTTTCATAGATGTTTTTGCTTCTTGCATGTCTATGGGACTAAGGAATAGAATGCATATCTTCTTTTGAATAGGTTCTAGAGGTGGTTCAGGAAGTGTACAATCATCAGCATTTTGCATTATGTTATTCAATATTTCTCCAGCTTGTCCAACAGTTATTTCCCTGAAATCACAACCAGCACAACTATCTAGGAAATCCCTAGAAGCGTCAGTTAGTCCATTATAAAAAATATCAAGTATTTCATTCTTCTCAAGAGGACAATCAGGCAAAGCTTGTCACAACCAGAGAAGCCTCCCCCAACCTTGAGGGAGATTCTCTTTTTCAATTTGAGCAAAGTTAAATATTTCCTGTAAGGCATCTTGTTTCTTATGAGTAGAAAAATATTTTGCAGATAAGTGGTGAAGCATATCAACTTTTCTTCATTGGTAAACAGAGCAACAATAACATTTAGTTTCATAAGGTGTTCAACAACAGTTTTATTTTCATAACAATGGAAAGGATTAGACTCTATTATAGGAATTAACTCAAGGTCTACTGAGAAATCATAATCCTTATCAGTAACAAATATAGGAGAAGTAGCAAATTTAGCATCACGTTTCATCTTCTCCATCATAGATTTTTATTTTAGTTTGCATAATAGTTTCTTCACGTCATCTCTATTTTCACAAGCAAGAAAGTCCCTAGCTACCTCACCATCCATAACATAACCTTCAGGTACAAAAGGCAATTCATATCTATTAGGTGAGCAAGGGGTAATAGGTGATTCAAAGTCTTCCTCAGTTTCATCATTCTCAAGTTCTCTAGATTTAGCAATATGAGCATCAAGTAATTCATTCAGTGGCACAGGTTTAGTTTCAACATGTGCAGCAATGGTTTCATCATTAATTTCAGAAGTAGCATCATAATGTTCATGTGAGATATGAGGTCAGACAATAGGTGATGTTGTAGCAAGTTGATACAAAACAGTAGGTGAATCTAAAGTAGATCTAGATGACTCCTTACCTCCTCTCATGTGAGAGGGGACGATCTTAGTTCAATTGTATTACAGATTCTTCATAGTATCAATTGGATATCATTTAGTTAACATAATAAATATAGCTATGCTCCCCGACAACAGCGCCGGAAAAAGGTCTTGATAACCCACAAGTGTTGGGGATCGCAAAAGTCTTCACGGGTAGTATTTCACCCTAATTTATTGGTTCGACACAAGGGGAGCCAAAGAATATTTATTGGTCTTCACAGTTGAGTTGTCAATTCAACCACATCCAGGATATTTCTCTTCAACAAAGATTTTGTAGCATGACAAATAGTAGTGGCAAAAGTAACAGTAGTAGTGACAGTACCAGTTTTGTATCGGGTGGTACAATAGCAATAGCACTAGTAACTTGGCAAGATTCTGTATATGTAACACGTAGGCACGTGGATCGGCAATGGATAATGATTTGTATGACATTGATCATATAACAGTTACACACTAGGGCGACACAGAACTAGCTCCAATTCATCAATGTAATGTAGGCATGTATTCCGTATATAGTCATGCGTGCTTGCGATAAGAACTTGCATGACATCTTTTGTCCTACCCTCCCATGGCAGCGGGGTCCTATTGGAAACTAAGGGATATTATGGCCTCCTTTTAATCAAGAACCGGAACAAAGCATTAACACATGGTGAATACATGGACTGCTCAAACTACGACAAACACCACAAAGAATTCTAATTATTGTGATTGGGGTATGTGGATCATAAAACGTAATAGGTACATTCAACTTGCAAGATAGGATCCAAATCACTCTTATATTCATGAAAACATAATAGGTTCAGATCTGAAATCATGGCACTCGTGCCCTAGCATTAAGCATAGCAAACTCATACCAACATCAATCTCAAAACATAGTGGATACTAGGGATCAAGCCCTATCAAACTTAACTCAGTTACATGATCAATATCATCCAATCCCACCACCGTCTAGCAAGCCAACAAAGGAATTACTCATTCCCGGTGGTGGAGAAGGGTTGGTGATGACGACGACAATGATTTCCCCTCTCCAGAGCCCAAAACAGGCTCTAGATCATCCCTCCGGAGGAAGAACAGGAGGTGGCGGCGGCTCCGTCTCGTGAAACGCGATGAAATCTTCTCCCTGATTTTTTTCTCCGCGGATGTGAATTTATACGACTGGAATAATGGAGGGGCCACAAGGGCCCCACAGGCCAACAGGGCGCGCCACTAGGAGGGCTGTTGTGTGATGGGCTCCTGGCACACCCCCTCCGGTAGGTCTTCGCTCCATAATTCATCATATATTTCAGAAAAAATCCACAAAAAGTTTTGTCCAATTCTGAGAACTTATATTTCCGCACCAAAATAACAAGGTAGTTCTCCTGAAAACAACGTCAGTCTGGGTTAGTTTCATTAAAATCATGCAAATTAGAGGTCAAAACCAGAGCAAACGTGTTTGGAAAAGTTGATATGTGTGAGACATATCATACCCTAAGTATTGTACATATAAGTCTTATGTCATTGATTTTACACCGATATTCATGTACTTTTCTTCTTCTTTTTACATTCAATTGATCACTTATATGTGCAATAACTAGGGCACATCCAGATATGCCCTAGATAGAGACACCCCCCCCCTACATGTGCATGTAAAATTATGCATGCACATTGCCAAAAGGCAAACACACATGTACGCAGAGGAATTACCCTTTAGCTCGTATGCAAGGACAACCACCGCAAGGGGTTTCTCATGCCTCCCGTTGACGCGGTCATTAGTATGCCTTGTCGCTTATGTTCTTGGGGCCATGGAAGCATGGTGAATCCCGGCCCTTGTCGGTGCGAGAACTCCATTTTTGATGCTTTTAAAACTTTGGTTAGGTTTATGTCCTCCTTAGAGAGTTAAGGCAGTGACGTCTCTCTAAAGATGGAATAAGGTTCTCCCCGCCTAGTACCCGTTCTGGCGGTGCTTCTAGCATTGTGTAGAGTGTGTGGAGGTTTGTATCCAATGGATCTCGTGGGATTCGATCAACGTTTGTCTTTGATCGATCTATATGGATCTGGTCTTTGTTAGTCTGCATTTATATATCTACAGGTTGGATTCTTCTGACCTATGCTTCTCTTCATCAGTGACGATTACTATCACGATGTCTTGATATTTTAGGGCCTTAACACGATGACTTCCCGACTGTCTATTACAACAATAGTTGTCCGGCTCTGGTGAGAGAGTGTCGATGATAGCGGAGTGATTTTGGCTCTCTCTAGTGTGTGTAGTCACTGATAGGTGGTCCATAGACGTGGATGTAATTTTTAGTTTTGTTGCTCTTTGTATTAACTTGACAATTGATGAATGAAAAAAATTCAGAAGAAAAAAAGGTCACGCGAATGATTGGTATCACTGCCACCGTGCAATCCAGCCAACGTAAATGCATGTCTACATGTACTCCCTCCATAATAGAATATAAGAGTTGTTAGATCACTAAAGTATCGGGGCATCTTCAACGCTGACACGCAAATGCCCTCCGGCATCTGCTTGCGGATAGGAGGGGGCCTTCTCGGACACTGATGCCGGAGGCCACCATCCAAATCTAATCGCATACATTTCAACAAACTAAACGGGCAAAAATCATGCAGACCGACCGTATTTTCCAATAAAATAGAAGAGATTCATTCAAATACGGTGGTTTCATATAAACATCACGAAATTCATTACGTTTCGGACATACGTCAACTAAAAGCAGAAGTCTTTCGGGTATGGAGGTATAATTCCTAAACTAAATCATCGATGACGCCCGTTCCTCACCAGACTGCCATGAGCCCCAACAACAAAAGCTTTGACACTTGCCTTATCGTTCTTCAACTCTGCCTCCGTACCCTCCACCATTGAAACTTGAGTGGCTAACCGACGGATGATTATCAGCCGACAAGTTTGGCTTCAGGCATAGAGAAAGAGCGGTGGACTTCCTAGGACCCGAGCAATGGTGAACTATCATGCACTACTCTTCCTTGCTGTTGGTGGCACCCGTGGACGTGCTGACTTCGTGGTCGTGGTGGGGAGTGGCCTTGGTGGAGCAGGAGATGTCCTCCTCCTCGTCACCCTGCCCCACACCTCAACAGCCGCCTCGTCGAACTCCTTGGAGGTGGCCTCCAATCTCGCCTAATGTGGTCGAGGCAGATCTCGTGGGCAGAGCGATAGGACTCGACCAGCTCCGCTGCACCCGCGTCTGGCGCGACCGCCCTATCACCGTCGAGCTGCTACTCCGCCCGTCGGTGCTCCTCCAGGAGCTGGAGGTTGCAGGCCGCGTCAGCCCGCGTCTCCCGAAACCGTTCCTCCCGCTATTCCCGCACCATGTCCATGTAATGGGCATGGGCCTCGCTGATGGTCATGATGTAATGCACTGGTGAGGAGGGTGGCATCGGCTCGTCCTTGATAGTGTCTTCCATTGTGATGTCGGTGGCCTCAGGCTGCCTGTCGTCCTGCCAGACAGTAGAATGGCGTCCATCTCCTTCTTCCGCTCCGGTGATAGCCCGTATGAGAGACCTTTGGAGCACGAGGAGGCCATGGTGGAAATGGTGAGGAGAGGGTAAAGGCGGATAAGGATGACTGCTGGCTATGACTGGGATTGGAGTATATATAGCGGGCAAATGGCAATGATGGACGACAGACAGATGGAAGGGTGGCACCAGAGTAGGTGTGGGGACCTCGACTCATAAAGTCGAAGCCTCTGATTGTGCATGCACCTTGATCCTAACATCAATGCTCACTAAACAAAACAAACTGAATATCAAGTGTTTACATCCATTACATAACGTCTTGCACAGGTTGGACCATTATGGTCAAGTCTTACATAGTTAGAGCCATGTAGGCTAAACACCAAATAAAATACTTGTAGCAGAAATCTTCAATGATAACTTGGACCCATGCCATCCGCCTTACCCCTACAGGCATTCTGACCGGGAAAGTGTCCTAGTTCACATGTTCGTCATCAAAGAACCCTTCCTCAAATGCATGTTCTTCCATGCCTGTCCAAGTAAATAGCCAGGGACAAGTGAATGAGTACTTTGAATGTACTCGCGAGCGGCCCATGGTTGATGGTAGAATAAACATGCATGGTTTAACACTAAGTTGGCATTTTTGCGGAAAGCTAGTTTTTGAGTGCAGTGACATGTACTATCACTTTGGAAATCATGCATCATGAGGTTATAGATATCAATATAAACAATATCTATATAAACATAGTTAGCTCAACTCTAGTTCATCACCTCGACATATATTTTAAACAGACCAAAGGTTCTTCCGGTTCCCAAAGTTTGTTAAACAATGGACATAATTCAGGCAGAAGGACCCAAATGTCCTTGACCATGGACATGTCTATTTAAATAGTTTGACACTCTACAGAGGTTTTATATTTTACCCACAAGACTCGGGGAACTCCCGTGTCAATCCACGGCTCGCGGTACACTAAGTATCCAAGGTAAGCATCCAAACAATACCTTTCCCTAGACGATACTAACATAGATTCCACTCATTGGTACACCGCCCTCATGTTAAATCGTCACATTAAACAAGTTCAACACTTCATTTCCATGAGGGGACTCAACGGTGTGCACGGTGTCTGTAAAAACAAGCATAGTCGACCATTCAGGAACGACCCCGTATTGAGAATGAATAAGTCACTCCCACAACTAGTGAAGCGGGCTCTTTGCTAGTACCGAGCAAGGTAATCAATAAAGCCTCGTCCCATAAGGGGTAGTGTGGTGTTTTGTTGGGACGGTACATAAGTTTTATATCTAATCAATTTTCGAAAACAACACACTCAGCTTGCCTCGATACACCACTTCTTTATCAAGAAGTGACCTAGCTAAATATCTCCCAAGGGTATTAATGGCACCCATTGGAGTTTTCGAAAGTGTTTGTTAAAGCACACTTGTCCCTTCCAATGCATGACCCTGCCCCAATTTGCATAGCCAAGCTTCTAAACGCATCTAACTACTTCCAACCAACACAACTCTAAGAAATGATAGAGTTATGAACAATTCAAGTATCAACAAAAATATGCAATCAGAGGTAGGCCTAGCAAGTTTTCCATCACTATAATACCATGATTTTGGTGCGAAAAGGAAATACTATGATGACATAAAAGGGGGTTTTAGTATCATGGTCAAAGGGCATCTTGCCTTCCTTGGTTGTCTTGATCTTCGAAGTCTTCAAGTCGTTCTCCTTCAACTCCTTCGCTGTAAACGGGATCTAACATCGAAAATTAACAGAACACAATAAGGCAATAGCATAAACAGAAAAACTAAATTGCTAACAAAAATTTGAACCATCTTTATTAAATACCTAGAGGGAAACTAAACATACCAATATTCTTATTTGAGTTGGACATGTAGAAATCAAGATATGGATTTTTAAAGGTGGATATGCATGTCCAAATTTGAACAGTGCAGTAAAGTGTGATGGGAACAATATGCCAATAAAGAGGTTGAATTTCTAGAAGAATTTAGGAACTGGAATTAATTCATTTTTACACATATTTATTTAGATATGATTTTTAGAAGTTCCTCGCAAAAGAAAAAGAAAAAATGGTATGGTTGAAGTGGGCCAAAACGGGCACAGCCGAGCCGGCTCATAGTCAAATTGGCCCAAGCAAACGGTACGCGCACACACGACAGATTTAAACCTAACGGGTGGGACCCACCCACCAAAGAGAGAGAGGGTGTGTTAGGCTAACAGGCCGGGCCCACAGGGTCGTCATCTACCTCCGACCATTGAGGGCGGCGAGCTCAGCGACGGTGATTCCGGCGGCCATTCGATGTGTAGATGGTATAGGGGATTCAGCATGGAGCCATGCGTCGGGTTGAAGTGGAGTTGGTCTCCTGGGTGGAGCGGTACGCCATCGAGGAGGAACCCGCACGACAAAGCTTCAGGAGGTGCTTGCTCCGATCTATTCCGACTGCAAACAAAGGGGAAAATGACGGAGATGAGGTCAGTGTGGAGCCGTGATTCCAAATCTGAAGAGAACATTGGCAAAGGTGGGCTGTATGACACGGTGGCCGAACGACCGATGCAGCAAAGCTCGAGTTCTATCTTGAGCTCAGGGGCTCTTGGGGTGAACCGATGGTGTAGGCGGTCGATTGAGAGGGAGATATGGGAAGAGATAGAGGTTCGGGGAGGCCTCTTTATAGGCGGATGACGGTGCACCGCGGACGGTGTCCACGACCACGACTAGGGAAACCTCCATAGGCCATAACGGCGCTCTAGGGCATGTCTGGGATCTTTGTGGGCATGGTTCGGTGCCAGGGGAAGAGCGAGGGGGCAGGGGCACTCTCTAGTGGTCCCCAAGCGCGAGCATTCACTGGCTGACCTGGGCGGCCTCGGGTATGCATGGACATCGATAGAGAGGGGGAGGGGACGGCATGTTGGCATGTAGTGGACGCCGAGGGTCCTCGATAGGCATGAGGGGAGGCTCGAGGTGACCAGGAGGTTGGAATGGGCACCAACTACAATGTGTTGGTGCACTATAGCGCGCTCCAGAGCATGCAATGGCCGTCATGGCCATTTTATACGTGCTCTGGCTTGTCCTCTTGCTCCTCGGGGCGTTAGAGATGCTCTAGGGTGTTCATGAGCTAGAGGGGGAGGTTGGATAAAATAATGGATGGAGATAGGGTGTTATCCATGGTGAACAAAGATATGAACTTGAGGTTTTACCCCCTAAATAATTGAGTTGTGGAAGAGAGGGAGTTACTGGAGGTAGAAGATGACTAGGGAGAGCTCTGGTAAAAAATTGAGCAGAAATGGAGTAGTGGAAGTGGTCCAAATAGTAACTTTGGCAAACTTACAAAAGGTGTTTGATGATGACATAGGGTAGCTAGAGGAATCCAATAGCTTTAAAAATTAACAGGAATGTGATACATGACCAAATGAGATTGTCGTAAAAAATTCATCTCAAATGAAGAAACTTGCCAATGCAATTATTTCAAACCCTAGAAACGAACAAAATAGGTTTTGGGGGTGATTTGGCTGACAAAATCAATTATGATGGAAATAACTTTCTAGAATTTTCCTGGATTTATTAGATAATATTTCTTATAGAAATATTTCAAATACTTGAAACATCCAGAAAGGGTATTTGAGGGTTTTGTCCAATATGTTGAACATGCCATGTGTTTAAACTCTTATATATGGAAAATATATGCCCTTAAAGTTTCTCAAAATTTTCTGAAACATAAAAATAATTTTCTTTTGTAAAAGACCATTTCTCGCCTTAGAAAAAAGCATTTAAATAAAATACAAAAATATCTTTTAAAATATTATTTTAGAGGTTTTGAGAAGTCTTATACATAATGGGTTTCAAATATAAATTTTAAATATTTTATATAGCCTAAATTATGCACTTGTAGTTCAAGTCTTAACTCAGGGTTTTTTGAAAACCTAAATTTTAGAAATACTTTTTGATCAAGATATTTTTTTATAAAAATAGTTTTATGACCTATACACATGACATGATCATTGGGAAAAAATTGGCTCAAGAAAATGAGTTATGGGAGTAGGGGAATTTCTCTGAACTAATGGCACATCGAAACAACAAGCAAATAGCAAATCAACAAAAAAATCTTGGTCTAATTTATTGAGCTTTATTAATCATAGTGTTGTGATAGAAAACACCGAGTGTGACAGTAGGTTCATCAGCAAACGCATGTCATTAATGTAGGCGGCAGAGGGATGGACAGGTGGTCATGGTGTCATTTGAACGCGGGGCGGACGCGTGCATCGGGAAGCGGCGCGGGCAGCGCTCTGCCTCGATGTGGATGCCAATGAGAGGTCGTGTCCGTTCTGACCTGGCATGAATGTGTCCACTAATGATCTTGGACGGTGTTGATCGTTTTAGGCGCGAAGCGTGCGTAGGTGAGGGAGGAGTTTTCTGTGGGCCAGAGCGGTCAGGAGCGTTCATGCTAGTGGTCTGAATGCCCGCAAGTGTCGGATTCAGGGCCCCGCAAAACCCTTAAGGTTCGAACTCTGAGGCGTGTGCGAGGATCTAAACCGACTCAGAGTCTCAAGCCCGTCACCCTACGGCCTAGCTACCACGAACGAGTGCGAGTGAGGGAGAAAGTAGACTCAGAGATTTACCTAGGTTCGGGCCACCTTGCGGTGTAAAACCCTACTCCTGCTTTGTGGTGGATTGGCCTCACGAGGAGGATAAGGATGAACAAGTACAGTGTGGAGTGGCCTCGTGAGGGCCTTTGGTGGTGATGAACTAGCTCTACTCAACCTCACTTCTACGATGGGAGTGGGTAGCTATTTATAGGGGCCACAGTCCTCTTCCCTCATTGCACAGGCGGGAAGGGATCCACAATGGCCAAATTTGAAAGGGGACCGTAGGTACATCTTACCCTGACTAAAGGTGGTCTTCGTTTGCAAAGCTTCGGGGGTGATGCGGTGGTGGGCTCGGCGATGACATCCGTCTTGCCGAGCTCGTGGTCTCGGTCCTGTTGCACCAGGAAGGAAACCTTTATGGGATTCCTTGGGAACCCACAGATGTCCTTGTCTCCTTAGCACCAAAAAGAAAACTGTCATCCCTCTGCGTCTGTTGGCGCCCGCCTGGCTCCGTCATCAAAACTCACGTCATCCCGTCCTCGGGAGGTTGGGCGCTTGCATAGGAATCTCCGCTCCTTCAGAGGCAGCCTGGGGGGATGCTACTCTCCGGAGGCCTTGATGTCATCTTCCTCGCGAGGCGCGGGGGGGGGGGGGGGGGGCTCGCGAGGGTCCATATATCAGATTCTATGGTTCTGTTGAAGCAGAGTTATCCTGAAGTCCAGTACTTGCTCCACTTGTGGTTGAGGCAAAGAACACATTATTGAGAGTACGAGCAAATCACACCAAAAGAGACTCACCAAATCCACTTTTAGAGACCGTTCACCGATTTGGGCTGCATGGACTGTTTATCAAAATTAGGTGCGCTGGACGTATATGACATGAATGCATCAAGTCGATCACCCAAAGCATGCCACGCCACTTCTGCTGAAGCTTCATCTCCGCAAAGGGAAAAGGAGCTACGAGGCTACCAAGTTTTCGTCAGTTTCGTCAAACAGCTTCGATTGCTCGTCAGCACGAGAAGTGAACAATGTGTCAATTATGACCGGATCATTACCAGTTCCTTGACTTGAGCAACGCTAACTCCGTTTCACTGCATGGACCATAATAACGGGAGCAGGCTCAGTGTGAGTTTGGGTACGTGCATGCAATTATTTTTGGGCCCCGAATAATATGTTAACAAGCTCTTTAGGTTAGACAGACACTGGAGATCTCCATGATTACCTGTTTGTTTTGTGCCTCCCAAAATTAAACTATGAGTAGTGTAGTAAGTGGACTGAAATTTGCATGGGCCTAGTGGATCAGCTATACTGTGTACCTACCTTCCCCTCGTTCTTTTGGGATAGGCTCCTTCCACAGGGAACATTCTGCATCGCCGTCAGAAGTAGAAACGAATGGAGTAGCAACTAATGGAACATACCCCAACACTTATCTTGATCAAGTGCAACCTTGGGATGTCAGCTCCAAAGGCCAGACGCAGATCACGTGGAAATGCCAAGGAGCTGGAGAAACAAAACAGAGGAGCTGGAGCTGGATCCAAGAAGGTGTTTTGGCCTGAACAAAAGCATCATTTGACAGTATCACAATAATAAGCATGCAAAGATGTTCAGAAATGGTATTTTTGGTGAGACCTGCAAGTGGGAAGAAACGGCCCATCAGGTATACAATAGACGGGGATGTCAAGTTATCAGTTGGTGCGCGTACTAATAACCAAGATCATCAGCCGTGAGAAGATGGTTGTCCTTCTTCCAATTAATGAAAAGCTGCCCCGTGAAAAAAGAGAAGATGGGATGTTATATATCTGTAAACATTCAAGAAAGGCTGAGGTATGTGTTACTCCACAGAAACAGGACAACGATCCATGAGTGATACATCACATCTTGGTTATCTTTTGCATAGCTATTCCCGCGACCTCGCCTTTCTCCCTGGCATTACCAATTCCTGCCATTCCAAGTGGTTGAGGAACGAACAACCCAAACTGAGCAATTTTTCTTATTATTATTTTGATAATTAAACAAAGTAGTGGCGTAGTTCCATTTTATGCAGCGCCGCTGCCGACTGAACTTGTGATGTGTGCAATTTCTTAGCTTGCGGTTTTCGGTGCATGGCTACAGCTGAAGATTCTGAACTCTGAATCCTAAAAAACTTGAGCCAACAGTCTGATTCATTCCATCACGGTTGAAGCGTGGATTAAACAAGTCGACGGGACACGTCAGAAAACACCAAGAAAGGAAGGAAGGATCTTGTGCAAGAACACAAAATGGAGTAGCGACGAAGCCGGCCCTGGACGCCCCGTCTCTACGCTCGCTCGCCATTGCTTGCTTCGCTATCTCGCCACCACCCCAGGCGACCGAGACAGACAGTCTAACCACTCCATGTCACAAACGAACATACTCGCGACCATACAACCATCTGCATCTCGCACCAAAAACGAAAAGCGCAAAAGGAGGAATATCAATTAACAAGCAACATTTAAATACACTACCCCAGAATACGCATGCACGCCAGCAAGACCAGTAACGGAGGATGGGTATGTTTGGCAATGTCAATGTAACCTCCGAATTAAACCCCCAGTCCCAGTGGAAGCTTTACAAGCTTGCGTGTTTCTCATTTGACCAACCCCATGTATACCTTTTTCGAGAGAAAAAAAAACTCAAATTCAAAAGAATGGAAGGAATTGAAGAGAATTAAGTCGGTACCAAATATGGAGTGGGAGTAGTAATTAGGAAGGAGGGAGTGAGGGAGTGTTGGTGGAGAGGAGAGATCCCGCAACAATAAAAGAAGAAAGCAGGCGAACCAAACCAAACATACCAAAGGGAAGCAAGCAAAGGAAATCACCCAACAAAAGGCACCAAACTCGTAAGTGATAGCCTCGTATATAGCCAGGCGACACAGCCAGACGAGAAGGACAGCCACCGCCAGAACGCGGGAGCAGCAGCAGCTCTCCATTTCGTTTCGTTTCATTTCATTTCATACAGGGAGAGAGCTAGATAGATAGACAGTGGTAGGAGCTAGCAAAGCGGAGAGCTAAAGCAGTTTTTGTTTACTCCATCCATCTTCCCTAGCTGGGCTTGCAAGCAAAGGCCGGCCGGCCGGGGTGGTCGATCGCGGGGGTAAGTTCCTTTAAAGCGCGGGAGCGGGAGCGGGAGGCCGCCCAACATGCAGCAGCGGCGCAAGTCGGTGTTCGGGTCGGCGCCGTACGCGATGAAGCAGGCCGCGCTGGGGGCGGGCGTGGCGGCGCGCAAGAACGGCACGCCGCTGTCCATGGCGGCGGTGGTGTTCTCGCTCTTCGTCTTCGCCACCTTCCTGTACAACGAGGACATCAAGTCCATCGCCGACTTCCCCTTCGGCGCCGGCGCCGGCGCGTTGCGCGCCAAGTCCCCCGACCTCCACCTCCTGCAGGAGGCCGAGGCCGCCGCGCACCAGGCCGTCACCACCCTCGCCAAGCGCGGGGAGGAGGCCATCGTGCGTGTCCTCGACGCGCCGGCCGCCGGGGCCCTTGCGGTCGGAGCGGGCGCCGGTAACGGCAAGAACGCCACCGGGACCGGGGCGGTGGCCAAGACCAGCGCCGTCTCCATCGCCAACGCCCACGCCAACACGAACGGCGCCAATGCCGGCAAGGAGGAGGAGGGGCAGGAGAAGGACAGGGACGTGACGCTCCCGAACGTGACGGGAGGCGGCGGCGCGGAGGAGGCGAAGCGGCGGGAGGACGAGGAGGCGGCCGAGCGGGCGTCGACGGCGAAGGCCGCGGCGGCGACGGCGGCGCTGCGGACGGTGGTGAGCGTGCCGGAGACGTGCGACCTGTACCGCGGCAGCTGGGTGTACGACGAGGTGAACGCGCCGGTGTACAAGGAGACGCAGTGCGAGTTCCTGACGGAGCAGGTCACCTGCATGCGCAACGGCCGCCGCGACGACTCGTATCAGAAGTGGCGGTGGCAGCCGACCGACTGCGACCTGCCCCGGTACGCCTTTTTTCTTTTCTTCTTCCCGTGTGACCGTTTTACGCCGGTTTTTCTGAGCGGTTTGTGGGGTTGCAACCTGAGATTCGGGGTCCACGCCGGAATGTGAGGCCGAATGGCCGCTCTCCGCGCGTTGTCAGCCGGAGATCATCATCGATTTCCGGAAACTTAGGCTAGCTGTTTTTCACTACTCTCTCCGTTCCAAAATATAGTGCGTTTTCGGTCTTCATGCTTCAATTTCGACCATAAATTTAACTAACGAGACCGACTGCGGCGGGAGCAAAAATTATACTGGTGAATTCGTATTCGAAAAAAGTTTTCAATTATATAATTTTTGCTTCCGTCGTAATCGGTCTCGTTGGTTAAATTTATGGTCAAAATTAAACATCGAGAAACGCGGACACACTATATTTTGGAACGGAGGGAGTACTCCTGTTAATCTGGAGCACCGTTTTCTGCATTTGTCCGAGTATATGAAACAAACAAACATCACTAGGTGGTCAGCGTGTAAGGGGCACTAAAATAGTACAGTAGAATGTTCGAAATTTGTATAGGAGACTATGATTAACTATGGGACAAACACCCCTAGCCCTAGGAGCGTTGTTCTCATACGTGTCGAGTTTAGTATCCGACAGCTTCGACTTCCCATACGGGGAACGGCTAGGGACGTGGAGCTGAAAAGTGTTGAACACTCTGAACTGCAGGTTCGACGCTCGGCTGCTGCTGGAGAGGCTGCGCAACAAGCGGCTGATGTTCGTGGGGGATTCGCTGAACCGGAACCAGTGGGAGTCGATGGTGTGCCTGGTCCAGTCGGTGATCCCCAAGGGCCACAAGACCCTCACCAAGTTCGTCAACAACGGATCCAGCAACGTCTTCTACGCACACGTACGTGCCTAATCCCTCTTGTGCTGCCTGTTATTACGAGATCTAGCCTAAGAGAGAGGAGCTCATGGTCATGGATGGATGGTGACGGTGCATGGTGCGTGATGCAGGATTACAACGCGACGGTGGAGTTCTACTGGGCGCCGTTCCTGGTGGAGTCCAACTCGGACAACCCCAAGGTGCACAGCGTCCCGGACCGCGTCATACAGTGGCACTCCATCGCCAAGCACGCCAAGAACTGGCTCGGCGTCGACTACCTCGTCTTCAACACCTACATCTGGTGGCTCAGCGCGCTCGACATGAAAGTCCTGTAAGTTGCTACTGTAAAAAACGTTTTTATATCATGAGACGAAGCGAGTACATACTAGCAAGCAACATCGGTAGCAACATGCACGTATCAGTTGCTCGATAACTCCACTACTCGTGGCACTGACACTGACACACGTACATACGATGACAGGAAAGGGTCGTTCGACGAGGGGGCTACCGAGTACGAGGAGGTGGACCGGCCCGTGGCGTACAGCGAGGTGCTCAAGACGTGGGCCAAATGGGTCGACCTCAACATCGACCCCAACAGCACCACTGTCTTCTTCATGGGCATGTCACCCAACCACATCACGTAAGCCACTTCTTTCTTCCACTCCTACATATATATATACGTCTCACCTCTTATTTTTTGTTTGCATTGTACTTCTTGCGTTTCAAAATAAGTGACTCAAAAATGACTTAACTTCGTATTAACTTTAATATAAAGTTGAGTCATTTTTAAGTCACTTATTTTGAGACGGAGGAAATACGTACGTGCTACATGTTCAGAACTTCAGAAAAATATGCATGTGCAGTGTGTGCTACAAACATATCATATGTGTTTTCCTTGAGGATTGGTTTATCAAGAGAGGGACCCCCGCGCAGCGCAGTGAGATCTCTCTTTCAATTAGGTGTTGAGTTGAGCTTGAGCATTGCCTTAATTCGCAAAAAAGGGAAAACAGTGACAGGGATTCTTAGATGTTAACTAAGAAGTCACACTTGCTTTACAATACAAATTAAGTTGGTGGCGAGAGAGGACCCCTCCCCTAACCTTCGGAGACGCGCATGTGCGACCTATTCTCGTGCTAATTAGACTTTCATGTCAACAAACACAGGCCGGAGGCATGGGGCAACCAGGGCGGCATCAAGTGCGCAATGGAGACGCAGCCGATCGCCAACCGGAGCGCGACGCTGGACGTGGGCACGGACTGGCGCCTCTACGCCGGCGCCCAGGACGTGCTCAAGACGTTCCGGCGCGTGCCGGTGCACTTCGTGGACATCACGGCGCTGTCGGAGCTCCGCAAGGACGCGCACACGTCGGTGCACACGCTCCGGCAGGGGAAGCTGCTCACGCCGGAGCAGCAGGCCAACCCCAAGACGTTCGCCGACTGCATCCACTGGTGCCTGCCGGGCCTGCCCGACACCTGGAACGAGTTCCTCTACGCCCGCATCGTGTCCAGCCCCCGGACCCAGCAGTAGAGGCTCCCTCCCATAGGCAACGGACGGAGCTCCAAAGAGGCTCCAGTGAGCGTTGCATACAGATACATACAGAAGAGTAAAGGGCAGTTGAAAGAACACAAAGGATGGATGCCCGCCATCTCTCTTTTTTTCAACATTTTTCTGCTGGTTGCGTAAAGCTGTCATGTGCTGTTAACCTGTGATTCTTTTTGTTCAAAAGAAATGGAAGATTAGGATGATGAAATATGTGGTGGGCTGTGTTGACTGGCTCATTTCTTCTCCTGCAAAAAAGGTTGTGATATGTATGGATCAAGTTTTGAGCATTACACCGTACTGGTGCACTGGTGATTAAGGGAGATATAAAGGCCGGACGTGCATCTGTCCTTCACTCATGCTGAATCGTATGCTCCTTCCCTTTTTCTTCTTCTTTTTGTTCGCTTTTGTTTCATCCGGCGAATAGCCTTCGACGACTACTGTGCACACGTACTATAATGCTAAGTAAAGATGTGCAGGAGAATCACCTGGCCTGCACTCCTCCTTAGGTGGAATAAAGTTCTTAGCTCTAGGGCATACCTGGCCATGGACAGCTCGGCCTGGATGGTCTGAAAATCCCGGCCGGGCCGGGCCTAATCATGCCATCCGGCTAGGCTCGGGCTTGGAAATTGAGCCCATGTGACGGGCTAGGCAGGGCTTGGGCCTACGAAAACCAGATTTCGGTTGTGGTGGGGCCGGGCTGATCGGGCCGTGTCGGGATTTTTTGGGCTTGGGCCGGGCTCGGACCCGATTTATTAGGACTGGCAATCGGGTCAGGCCGTGCTCGGGTCTGGGTTTTCAACATCAGGCTTTGTTTGGTCCGAATTGAAACCCGACCCAGCCCGACATATGGCCAGGTATACTCTAGGGCCATGTTGGGTCTCTTTTCTCTTTACCCTCAAATCAAATTGAGTTAATTGCAGAAAACCACTATATTAAAGGCGTTATTTGCAGGAAAAAACCATGTTTCATTTTCGTTGCAAAAACATCGTGTCTACGGGAAAATTGTTGCAGCAATCACTCATGGGTAGGTTAGAGAGTTTTGATGACGATTAATACAGACGAGTCACTGGATAGAGTGATGTGGAAATTTTTGTTGCCATGTCATCACTTTGACTAGTCCAGTCGAGGTCCAAACATTTCAGTGACACCGAGCGCATGGATATCATAGAGGGGTCGTACCTTCGATCCTAGATCGGAAGAAATTCCCATTGCTAGAAGGTTTAACCAAGTTGCAAGAATTTGCACATCTTCATCAACCTCTTCTTTGTGCTGATTTTGTTGGTAAAGATGAATTTACTAATTGTTGCATCTTGATATTTGTTCCTCGGGATTTGATCATAGGCGTGACTTAATTTTTTTACTATGTTCCACAACATGACTATGCCGGCCCAACTCGTCTTGCCAATGAGTGTCACATCACCTGTTTGCCGCCACGGCTTGAAGACATGGGCCAAGAAGGACCCTAACACATGAGGCATCATTGTCAAATAAAAACTAGCCATGAGGCACCACAAACTATACTTGGCGTTATAGCGCCGGCTACTACTTATTTCTATACCGAGGGCCACGTTGGCTTCGTTGCTGTTTAGATGGACCGACCCTTGTCGATTTTCCTTTCCTAGTTTTAGCAAGCTTCCAAACAGGCTCTTTTTGTTTCTTGTTCTTTTGCTTTTTTTGCTCCGTTTTGTTTTTATTCTTTTATTTGTCTTTCATTTCTATTTTCATTTTTTCCTTCATTTTCGAAATTCATGATAAAAAATTTCAAATTATTTAACCTTTTCAAATTCATGATTTTTAATGTATAAACATTTAGAAAATAAATCATGACCAATATTTTAATTTTTGTGAACTTTTTTGTCGAATTCATGAGAATAACGGATCCACTAATGTTTTTTGAATATCCAACTTTTTTTCAAATTTATGATTTTTTCTTCATACGCGCTAACATTATCCCACATTCGTGAAAGTTTTTGTACTCGTGGTTTTTTTAATTTGTGGAAAAAATAAAAGTGATATTTTTTTTAAATCCACGCATATTTTTTTCAAATTTGAGAAAAAAATTCAAATCGACAAATATTTTTTCAATTTGTCAACACTTTTAGTATTTCATGAAAAAATAATAAAACTCAGGAACATTTTTGAGATTCATGAACATTTTTCAGATCCACGCACCAATTTTCTAAGTCATATAGATTTTTCAAATTCCTAACTTTTAAATGCATGAACATTTTTTGGTTTCACAAAAAATTAGAAAAACAGTCATTTTCTTAAATTGCAAAAGCAAATATAGGAAAAACTTACGAACTTACCAAGGACGAAGCGGGAACAAGCTACGCGAGCAGTATTGGTGGGCCGCGACCCATCTGACGCGAGCGCCAACATGCATTTATGCCGCGTGAAACACTAATGAGGTCTCATGGGGCACTTGCATGCCCAAACCCAGTTCTGAATTTGTCACGAGTGTCTGATGCATTTAGTTTCTTTAAACTGAGGCAAAGATTTGCATCATATATTAATTATCAGATAAAAAAGTTTGTTACAAGTCCCCAAGCACGTTATTCTCTTGGTAAAGTTTTTTCTAGTTTTTTTCTTGCGCCGGTGGTGATCCATAGCTGGACCTGACCCTTAATGTTGTTGAGCAAGATGGTCGGTTGCGTGCTCTTGTGACGAAAGATCTGTTGGGAAACGTCGCATGGGAAACAAAAAATTTCCTACACACACGCAAGATCTATCCATGGTGATGAGCATCTACGAGAGGGAGAGTGGATCTACATACCCTTGTAGATCGCTAAGCGAGAAGCGTTAAGAAACGCGGTTGGTGTAGTCGAACGTCTTCGCGATCCAAATCGCCGAGCGTCTCACGATCTCATCACGATCCGTCCCGCGATCCAATCACGATCCGTCCCGCGAACTCATCACGATCCGTCCCGCGATCCAATCACGATCCGTCCCGCGATCCAATCACGATCCGTCCCGCGAACTCATCACGATCCGTCCCGCGAACTCATCACGATCCATCTCGCGATCTTGATCACGGTCCTTCCGATCTAGCATCGAATGGACGGCACCTCCGCGTTCAGCACACGTACAGCTCGATGACGATCTCCGCCTTTTTGATCCAACAAGAGGGAGCGGAAAGGTAGACGAGTTCACCGGCAGCGTGACGGGGCCGCGGTGATGGTGGTGGAGCAATTTCGGCAGGGCTTCACCTAAGCACTGCAGAAATCCGATCTAGAGGAGAAACTATGCACTGGAGGAACGGGCAGCACGTGGCTAACAATTCTGTGCAAAAAACCCTAAAACCTCCGGTATATATAAGAGGGAGGGAGGAGAGAACTTGGCGCAAGGGCCAAGCCTCCTTGGGTCGGCCGAAGTGGGGAGGAGAGGAGGACTCCTCCTCCAATCCTAATAGGACTAGGATTCCTCCCTTTTTTGACCTTTTTCCACCTTTTTCCCTTTGGGCTTTTCTTCCCAGCCACATGGGCCTTGTGCGGAACTTCCACCAGCCCAAAAAGGGCTGGTATTTACTCTCCCACAACCCATGTAGCCTCTTGGGTCGAAATACCCCTCCCGATGGTCTCCCGGTACACTACCGGCACTCCCGGTACACTACCGATGAGCCCGAAACTTTTCCGGCGACCAAAATAGGACTTCCTATATATGAATCTTTACCTCCGGACCATTCCGGAGCTCCTCGGGACGTCCGAGATCTCATCCGGGACTCCGAAAAACCTTCGGTCACCACCATACATAACTCTATACTACCGAAACGTCACCAAACCTTAAGTGTGCAGACCCTGCGGGTTCGAGAACTATGTAGACATGACCGAGACACCTCTACGGTCAATAACCAATAGCGTGACCTGGATGCCCATATTGGTTCCTACATATTCTACGAAGATCTTTATCGGTCGAACCTATATGTCAAGGATTCAATTAATTCCGTAAGATGTTCCCTTTGTTCTTCGGTATGTGACTTGCCCGAGATTCGATCGTCGGTATCTCCATACCTAGTTCAACCTCGTTACCGGCAAGTCTCTTTACTCGTTCCGTAATACAAGATACCGTGACTAACACTTAGTCATATTGCTTGCAAGGCTTGTTGTGATGTTGTATTACCGAGTGGGCCCTGAGATACCTCTCCGTCACACGGAGTAACAAATCTCAGTCTTGATCCATGCCAACTCAACAGACACCCTCGGACATACCTGTAGAGTACCTTTATAGTCACCCAGTTACGTTGCGACGTTTGATACACACAAGTCACTCCTCCGGTGTCAGTGAGTTGCATGATCTCATGGGCATAGGAACATATACTTGACATGCAGAAAACAGAAGCAATAAACTGACACGATCATATGCTACGTTTGTAGTTTGGGTCTTGTCCATCACACCATTCTCCTAATGATGTGATCCTGTTATAAAATGACATCTCATGTCCATGTCTAGGAAACCTTAACCATCTTTGATCAACGAGCTTGTCTATTAGAGGCATACTAGGGACATGGTTTTGTCTATGTATCCACACATGCATCTAAGTCTCCGATCAATAAAATTATAGCATGGATAATAAACGATTATCATGAACAAGGAAATATGACAATAACTAATTTATTATTGCCTCTAGGGCTTATTTCCAACAGTCTCCCACTTGCACTAGAGTCAATAATCTAATTCACATCACCATGTGATACACATTGTTATGAATCTAACACCCAATGAGTTCTGGGGCTCGATCATGCTTTGCATGTGAGAGAGGTCTTATAGTCAACGGGTCTGCGACATTCACATCCGAGTGTACTTTGCAAATCTCTATGTCAAACCATAAACACTGCTACCACACTCCACTTGGTACTATTCCAAATGACTGCTCCACTATAAGTATCCAGATTGCTACTACGAGTCATCCGGACTGGTGTTAAAGCTTGCATCGATGTAACTCTTTACGACGAACTCTTTATCACCTCCATAATCGAGAAACATATCCTTAGTCTTTTAGTCACTAAGGATAATCTTGACCGCTGTCCAGTGATCCACTCCTGGATCACTTTTGTACCCCTTGACTGACTCATGGCAAGGCACACACAAGGTGCGGTACATAGCATGGCATAATATAGAGCCTATGGATAAGGCATAAGGGACGACGTTCGTCCTTTCTCTTTCTTCTGCCGTTGTCGAGCTTTGAGTCTCACTCAACTTCACACCTTACAAATCAGGCGAGAAATCTTTCTCTGACTGATCCATTTTGAACTCTTTCAAAATCTTGTCAAGGTATGTACTCATTGAAAGTCTCATCTAGCATCTTGATCTATCTCTATAGATCTTGATGTTCAACAATTAGGTAGCTTTATCCAGGTCTTCCTTTGAAAAACTCTTTTCAAACAACCGTTTATGCTTTCCAGAAATTCTACATCATTTCCGAATAGCAATATGTCATCCACATATACTTATCAGAAACTCTATAGTGCTCCCACTCACTTTATTGCAAATACAAGTTTCTCATAAACTTTGTATAGATTTAAAAACTTTGATCACCTTATCAAAGTGTATATTCCAACTCCGAGATGCTTGCTTCAGTCCATAGAAGGATCACTGAAGCTTGCTCACGTTTTAGCATCCTTAGGACTGACAAAACCTTCTGGTTGTATCTCATACAACCTTTCCTTAAGGAAGGAAACAATGTGTTGGCATCCATCTGCCAGATTTCATAATTGAAAAATGCAGCAACTGCTAACATAATTCGAACAGACTTTAGCATCGCTATGAGTGAGAAAGTCTCATCGTAGTAAACTCCTTGAACTTGCCGGATAATTCTTAGCGACAAGTCGAGCTTTATAAAAGGTGACATTCACCATCAGCGTCTGTCTTCATTTTAAAGATCCATTTGTACTGAACAACCTGCCGTCCAACGAGCAAGTCTACCAAAGTCTATACTATTGGAAATATGCCCTATAGGTAATAAATAAAGTGTTTATTATTGTATTTCCTTATTCGTGATAATCTTTTATTATCCATGCTATAATTGTATTAATTGGAAACATGGATACATGTGTGGATACATAGACAAACACAATGTCCCTACTATGTCTCTAGTGAACTAGCTTGTTGATCGAAAGATGGTTAAGGTTTCCTAGCCATGGACATGAGATGTCATTTGATAACGGGATCACATCATTAGGAGAATGATGTGATGGACAAGACCCAAACTACAAACGTAGCTTATGATCGTGTCAGTTTATTGCTACTGTTTTCTGCATGTCAAGTATATGTTCCTATGACCATGAGATCATGCAACTCACAGATATCGGAGGAGCACCTTGTGTGTATCAAACGTCGCAACGTAACTGCGTGACTATAAAGGTACTCTACAGGTGTCTCCGAGGGTGTCTGTTGAGTTGGCATGGATCAAGACTGGGATTTGTTACTCCGTGTGACGGATAAGTATCTCAGGGCCCACTCGGTAATACAACATCACAATAAGCCTTGCAAGCAATGTGACTAAGTGTTGGTCACGGGATCTTGTATTACGGAACGAGTAAAGAGACTTGCCAGTAACGAGGTTGAACTAGGTATGGAGATACCGACGATCGAATCTCGGGCAAGTAACATACCGAAGAACAAAGGGAACATCATACGGGATTAACTGAATCCTTGACATAGAGGTTCGACCGATAAAGATCTTCGTAGAATATTTAGGAACCAATGTGGACATCCAGGTCCCGCCATTGGTTATTGACCGTAGAGGTGTCTCAGTCATGTCTACATAGTTCTCGAACCCGCAGGGTCTGCACACTTAAGGTTTGGTGACGTTTCGGTAGTATAGAGTTATGTATGGTGGTGATCGAAGTTTGTTTGGAGTCCCGGATGAGATCTTGGACATCACGAGGAGCTCCGGAATGGTCCGGAGGTAAAGATTCATATATAGGAAGTCCTGTTTTGGTCGCGAGAAAAGTTCTGGGCTTATCGGTAGTGTACCGGGAGTGCCGGTAGTGTACGGGAGACCTCCGGGAGGGGTATTTCGACTCAAGAGGCTTCATGGGCTGTGAGAGAGTGAATATCAGCCCTTAGTGGGCTGGAGGAAACTCCCACACAAGGCCCATGTGGCTGGAGAAGAAAACCCAAAAGGAAAAAGGTGGAAAAAGGCAAAAAAAAAATGAATGAATCCTAATCCTACTAGGAGTGGAGGAGGTGGACTCCTCCTCTCCTAGTTCGGTTGAAGCCTAGAAGGCTTGGAGGCCAAGCTGCCTCCTCTCCTCCTCTCCTCCTATATATACTGGTGGTATTGAGGGTTTTTGCACTAGATTTTCAGCCACGTGCTACCCGTTCCTCTAGTGCATAGTTTCTCCTCTAGATCGGTTTTCTGCAGTGCTTAGGCGAAGCCCTGCCGGAATTGCTCCACCACCATCGCTGAAGCGCCGTTAGGCTGCCAGAGAACTCTTCTTCCTCTCCACTCCTTCTTGCTGGATCAAGATGGTGGAGATCGTCATCAAGTTGTACGTGTGCTGAACGCGGAGGTGCCGTCCGTTCGGCGCTAGATCGGAAGGATCATGATCAAGTTCGTGGGACGGATCGTGATCGGATCGCGGGACGGATTGTGATTGGATCGCGGGACGGATCGTGATTGGATCGCGGGACGCACGGCGATTTGGATCGCGAAGACGTTCGACTACACCAACCGCGTTTCTTAACGCTTCCCGCTTAGTGATCTACAAGGGTATGTAGATCCACTCTCCCTCTCGTAGATGCTCATCACCATGGATAGATCTTCGTGTGCGTAGGAAATTTTTTGTTTCCCATGCAACGTTCCCGAACAGTGGCATCATGAGCTAGGTCTATGTGTAGATGAGATCTCGAGTAGAACACAACAGATTTATGGGCGTTGATGCTTAGATTGCTTCGTCCCTTGGTCAGATTTTGGTTCAGCGGTATTGTGAGATGAAGCGGCCCGGACCAACATTACTCGTACGCTTACGAGAGACCGGTTCCCTCGACGCAACTTGTTGCCTAGATGGCTTGCGGGTGGCAGTTTCTCTCACTTTAGTTGGATCGGATTCGACAAAGGCGGTCCTTGAGAAGGTTGAAAAGCGAATTATGTATCACCGTTGTGGTTTATGCGTAGGTGAGAATTGTTCTTGCTAGAAACCCGTAGCAGCCACGGAAAACATGCAACAACAATTAGAGGACGTCTAACTTGTTTTTGCAGGGTATGTTGTGATGTGATATGGCCAATTACATGATGTGATATATGTGATGTATGAGATGATCATGTGATGTATAGAATTTCACGACTTGCATGTCGATGAGTACGGCAACCGGCAGGAGCCATAGGGTTGTCTTTAATTATTGTATGACCTGCATGTCAATCATTAAGCGCTATGTAATGCTTTACTTTGTCGCTAAACGGTAGCAATAGTAGTAGAAGCATGCAGGGCGTGAAAACCTCGATGGCGACACGTTGATGGAGATCAAGATGATGAAGATCATGGTGTCGTGCCGGTGACGATGAAGATCATGCTGGTGCTTTCAAGATGGAGATCTAAAGCACAAGTTCATGGCCATATCATGTCACTTATGAATTGCATGTGATGTTAATCCTTTGATGCACCTTGTTATGCTTAGTACGATGGTAGCATTATAAGTTGATCCCTCACTTCAATTTCAAGATAAAATTGTGTTCTCCCCGAGTGTGCACCGTTGCGAAAGTTTGTCGTGTTGAGACACTACATGATGATCGGGTGTGATAGACTCTACATTCACATACAACGGGTGAAAGCCAGTGTAGCATGTGCAGAACACTCGGGTTAAACTTGACGAGCCTAGCATGCACAGACATGGCCTTGGAACACACGAGACCGAAAGGTCGAACATGAGTCATATAGTAGATATGATCAACATAATGATGTTCACCATTGAAGCCACCTCAACTCACGTGATGATCAGACTTGAGTTGGTGGATTTGGATCATGTGATACTCAGATGACCTGAGGGATGTCAATTTGAGTGGGAGCTTTAGTAATTTGATTAACTAAACTCATTATCTTGAATAATAGTCTAAGTGAACTTTGCATATTTATGTTGTAGATCAATGGCTCGTGCAGTAGCACCCTTGAATTTTAATGCATTCCTAGAGAAAGCTAAACTGAAAGATGATGGAAGTAACTTTGTTGACTAGGCCCGTAATCTGAGGATTACCCTCATGGCTTCCCAGAAATCATATGTCCTTGATGCACCGCTTGGTGACCAACCAGAAGACATGACCTCCGAAGACGTTAAGAACGCTTGGGAGGCACGTACTGGAGATTACTCAATAGTTCAGTGTGCAATATTGTATGGCTTAGAACCGGGACTTCAAAGACGTTTTGAACGTCATGGAGCATATGAGATGTTCCAGGAGTTGAAGTTTATCTTTTAGAAGAACGCCCGGATCGAGAGGTACGAAACCTCCGATAAGTTCTATGCTTGCAAGATGGAGGAGAACGGGTCTATCAGTGAACATATACTCAGAATGTCTGGGTATTCAACTCGTCTAGCGGAGTTGGGAAGTGCCCTTCCGCCAGAGGCGATCACTGACAGAGTTCTTCAATTGTTGCCACCTAGTTACAAGAGCTTTGTGATGAACTATAACATGCACGGGATGAACAAGTCAGTCGCCGAGCTGTTTGCGATGCTAAAAGTCGCTGAGTCTGAAACCCAGAAAGAACATCAAGTGTTGATGGTCAATAAAACCACTAGTTTCAAGAAAAATGGCAAAGTCAAGGGCAAGGGCAAGAAGGGTAAAACCAAGAAGGATGGCAAAGCAGTTGCTACTCCTACATAGAAGCCCAAGCATGGACCCAAGCCAAAAACTGAGTGCTTTCATTGCAAAGGAACTGGTCACTGGAAGCGGAACTGCCCCAAGTACCTGGCTGACAAGAAGGCGGCCAACGACAAACAAGGTATATATGATATACATGTTATTGATGTGTACCTTACTAGCTCTCGTAGTAGTGCTTGGGTATTTGATACCGGTTCGGTTGCTCACATTTGCAACTCAAAGCAGGAACTACGGAATAAATGAAGGCTGGCAAAGGACGAAGTGATGATGCGCGTGGGAAATGGTTCCAAGGTTGATGTGATCGCCGTCGGCACGCTCTCTCTTTGATTACCATCAGGATTAGTGATGAACCTGAATAATTGTTATTTAGTGCCTGCGTCAAGCATGAACATTATATATGGATCTTGTTTATTGTGAGACGGTTACTCATTTAAATCAGAGAATAAAGGTTGTTCTATTTATATGAGTAATATCTTTTATGGTCATGCACCAAATGTTAGGGGTTTATTCATGTTGAATCTTGATAGTGATGACACACATGTTCATAACATTGATGCCAAAAGATGTAGAATTGATAATGATAGTACCACTTTCTTGTGGCACCGCCGTTTAGGTCATATTGGTGTAAAACGCATGAGGAAGCTCCATGCTGATGGACTTTTGGAGTCACTTGATTTTGAATCACTTGACACATGTGAACCATGCCTCATGGGCAAGATGACTAAAACGCCGTTCTCTGGAACAATGAAACGGGAGAGTGACTTATTGGAAATCATACACACTGATGTGTGCGGTCCAATGAATGTTACAGCGCATGGTGGATATCGTTATTTTCTCACCTTCACTGATGACTTAAGTAGATATGGGTATATTTACTTGATGAAACACAAGTCTGAAATGTTTGAAAAGTTCAAGCAATTTCAGAGTGAAGTTGAGAATCATCGTAACAAGAAGATTAAGTTCCTGCGATCTGATCGAGGAGGTGAATATCTGAGTTATGAGTTTGGCAGTCACTTAAGACAATGTGGAATTGTTTCACAGTTGATACTGCCCGGAACACCACAGCGTAATGGTGTGTCTGAACGTCGTAACCGAACCTTATTTGATATGGTGCGTTCTATGATGTCTCTTGCTGATTTGCCACTATCGTTTTGGGGTTATGCATTAGAGACAGCTGCATTCACTTTAAATAGGGCACCATCAAAATCCGTTGAGACGACGCCATATGAACTGTGGTTTGGCAAGAAGCCAAAGTTGTCGTTTCTTAAAGTTTGGGGATGTGATGCTTATGTCAAAAAGCTTCAGCCTGAAAAGCTGGAACCCAAAGCGGAGAAATGCGTCTTCATAGGATACCTGAAAGAGACAGTCGGGTATACCTTCTATCTCAGATCCGAAGGCAAAGTGTTTGTCGCTAAAAACGGAACATTTCTTGAGAAAGAGTTTTTCTCGAAAGAATTGAGTGGGAGGAAAATAGAGCTTGATGAGGTTATTGAACCTTTACTTCAACCAGAAAGTAACGCAGCGCAGAAAGATGTTTCTGTGGAACCTACGACGGTAGAAGAGGAAGTTAATGATGATGCTCATGAAGCTTCGGATCAAGCAGCTATTGAACCTCGTAGGTCGACAAGGCCGCGTACTACCCCTGAGTGGTACGACAACCCTGTTTTGGAGGTTATGTTGTTGGACAACAATGAACCTATAAGCTATGGAGGAGCAGTGATAGGCTCGGATTCCGAGAAATGGTTAGAGGCCATGAAATCCGAGATGGGATCCATGTATGAAAACAAAGTATGGACTTTGGAAGTATTACCTGGAGGGCGAAAGGCCATTCAGAACAAATGGATCTTTAAGAAGAAAACAGACGCGGACGGTAATGTCACCGTCTATAAAGCTCGACTTGTGGCAAAGGGTTTTTCACAAGTTCAAGGAGTTGACTACGATGAGACTTTCTCACCCGTAGGGATGCTTAAGTCTTTCGGAATCATGTTAGCAATAGCTGCTTATTTCGACTATGAAATTTGGCAGATGGATGTCAAAACAGCGTTCCTTAACGGTTTCCTTGAGGAAGAGTTGTATATGATGCAGCCCGAAGGTTTTGTCGATCCAGAGAATGCTGACAAAGTTTGCAAACTCCAGCGATCCATTTATGGACTGGTGCAAGCATCTCGGAGTTGGAATAAGCGCTTTGATGAGGTGATCAAAGCGTTTGAGTTTATACAAGTTTACGGAGAAGCTTGTATTTACAAGAAAGTGAGTGGGAGCTCTATAGCGTTTCTAGTATTATATGGGGATGACATATTGCTGATTGGAAACAATATAGAAATGCTGGAAAGCGTGAAGGGATATTTGAACAAGAGTTTTTTAATGAAGGACCTAGGAGAAGCTGCTTTCATATTAGGCATTAAGATCTATAGAGATAGATCGAGACGCTTGATATCACTTTCACAGAGCACATACCTTGATAAAGTTTTGAAGAAGTTCAAAATGGAACAGTCCAAGAAGGGGTTCTTGCCTGTGTTACAAGGTGTGAAGTTGAGTAAGACTCAATGCCCAGTAACTTCAGAAGATAGAGAAAAGATGAGTGTCATCCCCTATGCTTCAGCCATAGGCTCTATCATTTATGCAATGCTGTGCACAAGACCCGATGTCAGCCTTGCCATAAGTATGGTCGGAAGGTTTCAAAGTGATCCTGGAATGGAGTACTGGCAAGCGGTCAAGAATATCCTTAAGTACCTGAAAAGGACTAAGGAAATGTTTCTCGTTTATGGAGGTGATGAAGAGCTCGTCGTAAAGGGTTAAGTCGATGCAAGCTTTGACACTGATCCGGACGACTCTGAGTCGCAAACCGGATATGTATTTATTCTTAACGGGGGAGCGGTAAGCTTGTGCAGTTCCAAGCAAAGCGTGGTAGCTGATTCTACGTGCGAAGCGAAATACATCGCAACCTCGGAGGCGGCGAAGGAAGGTGTCTGGATGAAGAAGTTCATGACACATCTTGGAGTAGTGCCCAGTGCACTGAATCCAATGAACCTGTTCTATGACAACACTGGTGCCATTGCTCTGGCCAAGGAACCAAGGTTTCACAAGAGGACCAGACACATAAAGCGACGCTTCGACTCCATCCGCGATTACATCTTGGAGAAAGACATAAATATTTGCAAAGTGCACACGGATCTAAATGTTGCAGACCCGTTGACTAAACCTCTTTCAAGGGCTAAACATGATCAACACCAGAACTGCATGGGTGTTCGATTCATTACAATGTAAATCACATAGTGGTGTGAACTAGATTATTGACTCTAGTGCAAGTGGGAGACTGTTGGAAATATGACCTAGAGGCAATAAATAAAGTGTTTATTATTGTATTTCCTTGTTCATGATAATCGTTTATTATCCATGCTATAATTGTATTAATTGGAAACATGGATACATGTGTGGATACATAGACAAACACAATGTCCCTAGTATGCCTCTAGTGAACTAGCTCGTTGATTGAAAGATGGTTAAGGTTTCCTAGCCATGGACATGAGATGTCATTTGATAACGGGATCACATCATTAGGAGAATGATGTGATGGACAAGACCCAAACTACAAACGTAGCTTATGATCATGTCAGTTTATTGCTACTATTTTGTGCATGTCAAGTATATGTTGCTATGACCATGAGATCATGCAACTCACAGATATCGGAGGAGCACCTTGTTTGTATCAAACGTCGCAATGTAACTGGATGACTATAAAGGTGCTCTACAGGTGTCTCCGAGGGTGTCTGTTGAGTTGGCATGGATCAAGACTGGGATTTGTTACTCCGTGTGACGGAGAGGTATCTCAGGGCCCACTCGGTAATACAACATCAAAATAAGCCTTGCAAGCAATGTGACTAAGTGTTGGTCATGGGATCTTGTATTACGGAACGAGTAAAGAGACTTGCCAGTAATGAGGTTGAACTAGGTATGAAGATACCGACGATCGAATCTCGGGCAAGTAACATACCAAAGAACAAAGGGAACATCATACGGGATTAACTGAATCCTTGACATAGAGGTTCGACCGATAAAGATCTTCATAGAATATGTAGGAACCAATGTGGACATCCAGGTCCTGCCATTGGTTATTGACCGTAGAGGTGTCTCGGTCTGTCTACATAGTTCTCGAACCCGCAGGGTCTGCACACTTAAGGTTTGGTGACGTTTCAGTAGTACAAAGTTATGTATGGTGGTGACCGAAGTTTGTTCGGAGTCCCGGATGAGATCTTGGACGTCACGAGGAGCTCCGGAATGGTCTGGAGGTAAAGATTCATATATAGGAATTCCTGTTTTGGTCGCCGAAAAAGTTTCGGGCTTATCGGTAGTGTACCGGGAGTGCCGGTAGTGTACCGGGAGACCTCCGGGAGGGGTATTTCGACCCAAGAGGCTTCATGGGCTGTGAGAGAGTGAATATCAGCCCTTAGTGGGCTGGTGGAAACTCCCACACAAGGCCCATGTGGCTGGAGAAGAAAACCCAAAAGGAAAAAGGTGGAAAAAGGCAAAAAGAAAAAAAAGAATGAATCCTAATGCTACTAGGAGTGGAGGAGGTGGACTCCTCCTCTCCTAGTTCGGCCGAAGCCTAGATGGCTTGGAGGCCAAGCTGCCTCCTCTCCTCCTATCCTCCTATATATACTGGTGGTATTGAGGGTTTTTGCACTAGATTTTCAGCCACGTGCTACCTGTTCCTCCAGTGCATAGTTTCTCCTCTAGATCGGTTTTCTGCAGTGCTTAGGCGAAGCCCTGCCGGAATTGCTCCACCACCATCGCCGGAGCGCCATCAGGCTGCCGGAGAACTCTTCTTCCTCTCCACTCCTTCTTGCTGGATCAAGACGGTGGAGATCGTCATCAAGCTGTACGTGTGCTGAACGCGGAGGTGCCGTCCGTTCGGCGCTAGATCGGAAGGATCGTGATCAAGTTCGTGGGACGGATCGTGATCGGATCACGGGACGGATCATGATTGGATCGCGGGACGGATCGTGATTGGATAGCGGGACGCACAGCGATTTGGATCGCGAAGACGTTCGACTACACCAACCGCGTTTCTTAACGCTTCCCGCTTAGCGATCTACAAGGCTATGTAGATCCACTCTCCCTCTCATAGATGCTCATCACCATGGATAGATCTTCGTGTGCGTAGGAAATTTTTTGTTTCCCATGCAACGTTCCCCAACATATACTTGGTTTTCATATATGGATCCTTTCTCGGATTTCATGGCCTCTAACCATTTGTCGGAATCCGGGCCCATCATCGCTTCTCCATAGCTCGTAGGTTCATCGTTGTCCAACAACATGACCTTCAAGACAGGGTTGTCATACCACTCAGGAGCTATACACGTGCTTGTCGACCTACGTGGTTTGATAGTAACTTGATCCGAAGCTTCATGATCATCATCATTAACTTCCTCTTTAACTAACATACTCTTCATAGAAACATCTTCCTGCGCTGTGCTACTCTCTGGTTGAACAAAGGTTCAACAACCTCATCAAGTTCTATCTCCCTCCCACTCAATTATTTCGAGAGAAACTCTTTCTCGAGAAAGGACCCAGTTTTAGCAACAAACATTTTATGCTTGGATCTGAGATAGAAGGTTTACCCAACTGTCTTTAGGGTATTCTATGAAGATGCATTTGTCCGCTTTGGGTTCGGGCTCATTAGGTGAAAACCCTTTTTCACATAAGTGTTGCAGCCCCAAACATTAAGAAATGATAGCTTAGGTTTCTATCAAACCATAATTCACACGGTGTCATCTCAACGGATTTAGATGGTGCCCTATGTAAAGTGAATGTAGTTGTCTCTAATGCATAACCCCAAAACGATAGTGGTAAAAGGATAAGAGACATCATAATTCGCACCATATCCAATAGAGCACGACTATGACGTTCGGACACACCATCACACTATGGTGTTCCAGGTGGCGTGAGTTGTGAAACAACTTTCACATTGTCTTAAGTTGTATACCAAACTCGTAACTCAGATATTCACCTCCACGATCATATCGCGGACATTTTATCTTCTTGTCACGATGATCTTAAACTTCACTCTGAATTTCCTTGAATTTTTTCAAACGATTCAGACTTGCATTTCATTAAGTAAATATACACTATTATCTACTCAAATCATCAGTGAAGGTAAGAAAATAACGATATCCACCGCATGCTACAAGGCTCATTGGATTGCATACATCAACATGTATCATTTCCAATAAATCACTTGCCCACTCCATCAAACCAGAAAACGGGGTCCTTAGTCATCTTGCCCAGGAGGCATGGTTCGCATGTCTCAACCGATTCGAAATCGAATGAGTCCAAAGATCCATCAGCATGGAGTTTATTCATGCGCTTTATACCAATATGACATTTAGCGGCAGTGCCACAAGTATGTGGTACTATCATTATTAACTTTGTGTCTTTTGGCATCAATGTTATGAACATGTGTATTACTACGTTCAAGATTCAACAAACCATTCTCACTGGGTGCATAACCATTGAAGGTATTATTCATGTAAACAGAATAACCATTATTCTTTAACTTAAATGAATAACCATGTTGCAATAAACACGATCTAATCACGTTCATGCTCAACGCAAAACACCAAATAACATTTATTTAGGTTCGTCACTAATCCCTAAGGTAGAGAGAGCGTGAGATGTTGATCACATCAACCTTGGAAACATTTCCAACACACATCGTCACCTCACCCTTAGCTAGTGCTCCGTTTATTCCGTAGCTTTTATTTCGAGTTACTAACATTTAGCAACCGAACTGGTATCCAATACCTAGGTGCTACTAGGAGTACTAGCAAGGTACACATAAATAACACGTATATCAAATATACTTCTGTCGACGTTGCCAGCCTTCTTATCTACCAAGTATCTAGGGTTGTTCCGCTTCAGCGTCCGCTCTCATAATCGAAGCACTTAGTCTCGGGTTTGGGTTCAACTTTGGGTTGCTTCACTGGAGCAGCAATTGACTTGTTATCCATGAAGTTTTCCCTCCTTGCTCCTGCCCTTCTCGAAACTAGTGGTTTGACTAACCATCAACACTTGACGCTCCTTCTTGATTTCTACCTTCACGGTGTCAAACATCGCGAACAGCTCATGGATCATTATTTCTATCCCTAGCATTTTATAGTTCATCACCAAGTTCTAGTAGCTTAGTGACAGTGACTTGGAGAACTATATCAGTCACTCTTATCTGGAAGATCAACTCCCACTCGATTCAAGCGATTGTATCACCCAGGCAATCTGATCACATGCTCAACGATTGAGTTATTCTCTTTCATATTACAGGCAAAGAATCTTGTTGGAGATCTCATATCTCGCAACACGGGCATGAGCCTGAGATCCTAATTTCAGCTCTTAGAACATTTCATATGTTGTGTGATGTTCAAAACATTTCGGAGCCTCAATTCTAAGCCGTAATACATGACGCACTAAACTATCAAGTAGTTATCAGACGTGCCTGTCAGATGTTCACAACATCTACAAACAACGCTAGAGGGGTTGGCGCATCGAGTGGTGCATTAAGGACACAAGCCTTCTATGCAACAATGAGGACAATCCTCAGATCATGGAGCCAGTAAGCAATATTACTACCATCATCTTTAAACTCTATTTCTCTAGGAACATATAAAAATTCAAGGGAGCTACAGCGTGAGCTAGTAATCTACAACACAGTTTGCAAAGACACTACTGACTATGTTCATGATAATGAGTTCAATTAATCATATTACTTAAGAACTCCCACTCAAATTGACATCCCTCCAGTCATTCGAGTGATACATGATCCAAATTCACCAACTCACGTCCGATCATCACGAGAGTTGAGGTGGTTTCAATGGTGAACATCATCATGTTGATCATATCTACTATATGACTCATGTTCGACCTTTCGGTCTCTTGTGCTCTGAGGCCATGTCTGTACATGCTAGGCTCGTCAAGTTTAACCCGAGTGTTCTGCATGTGCAACACTGGCTTGCACCCGTTGTATGTGAACGTAGAGTCTATCACACCCGATCATCACGTGGTGTCTCAACATGACGAACTTTCACAATGGTGCACACTCGGGGAGAACACAATTCATCTTGAAATTTAAGTGAGGGATCACCTTATAATGCTACCGTCGTCCTAAGCAAAACAAGGTGCATAAAAGGATTAACATCACATGCAAATCATAAGTGACATGATATGGCCATGAACTTGTGCTTTTGATCTCCATCTTGAAAGCACCGGCATGATCTCCATCGTCACCAGCAAGACACCATGATCTCCATCATCTTGATCTCCATCAGCGTGTCACCATCAGGGTTGTCGCGCCCAACATGCTTCTACTACTATTGCTACCGTTTAGCGATAAAGTAAAGCATTACATAGCGCTTAATTATTGACACGCAGGTCATAGAATAATTAAAGACAACCCTATGGCTCCTGCCGTTTGCCGTACTCATTGACATGCAAGTCCTGATAATCTATACATCACATGATCATCTCATACATCACATATATCACATCATGTAATTGGCCATATCATATCACAACATACCCTGCAAAAACAAGTTAGATGTCCTCTAATTGTTGTTGCATGTTTTACGTGGCTGCTACGGGTATCTAGCAAGAACAATTCTCGTCTGCGCAAAAACCACAACGGTGATACACTAGTTGCTTTTCAACCTTCTCAAGGACCGCCTTTGTCAAATCCGATCCAACTAAAGTGAGAGAAACTGGCACCTGCAAGCCATTTATGCAACAAGTTGCGGTTGAGGGAACCGGTCTCTCGTAAGCGTACGAGTAATGTTGGTCCGGGTCGCTTGATCTCACAATACCGCTGAACCAAAACACGACCAAGGAAGGAAGCAATCTAAGCATCAAAGCCCACAAACTCTTTGTGTTCTACTCGAGATCTCATCTACACATGGACCTAGCTCATGATGCCACTGTTGGGGAACGTCGCTTGGGAAACAAAAAATTTCCTACGCACACGCAAGATCTATCCATGGTGATGAGCATCTACGAGAGGGAGAGTGGATCTACATACCCTTGTAGATCGCGAAGCGGGAAGCATTAAGAAACACGGTTGGTGTAGTCGAACGTCTTCGCGATCCAAATCGCCGAGCGTCCCACGATCTCATCACGATCCGTCCCGCGATCCAATCACGATCCGTCCCGCGAACTCATCACGATCCGTCCCGCGAACTCATCACGATCCGTCTCGCGATCCATCTCACGAACTTGATCACGATCCGTCTCACGAACTTGATCACGATCCGTCTCACGAACTTGATCATGATCCTTCCGATCTAGCACCGAACGGACGGCACCTCCGCGTTCAGCACACGTACAGCTTGATGACGATCTCCACCGTATTGATCCAGCAAGAAGGAGTGGAGAGGAAGAAGAGTTCTCGGGCATCATGACGGTGCTCCGGCGATGGTGGTGGAGCAATTCCGGTAGGGCTTCGCCTAAGCACTGCAGAAAACCGATCTAGAGAAGAAACCATGCACTAGAGATTAGGATTTGCACATGGCTGAAAAATCAAGTGAAAAACCCTATAAATCCACTAGTATATATAGGAGGAAGGGAGGAGGAGAGGCAGCTTGGCCTCCAAGGCTTGGAGGCTTTGGACGAACCAAGTGGTGACCTCCACTCCTAGTAGGACTAGGATTCACCCAATTTTGCCTTTTTTCCACCTTTTCCTATTGGGTTTTCTTCTCCAGCTACATGGGCCTTGTGTGGGAGTTTCCACCAGCCCACTAAGGGCTGATATTCAGTCTACCACAGCGCATGAAGCCTCTTGGGTCGAAATACCCCTCCCGGAGTTCTCCCGGTACACTACCGGCACTCCCGGTACACTACCGATGAGCTCGAGACTTTTCCGGTGACCAAAATAGGACTTCCTGTATATGAATCTTTACCTCCGGACCATTCCGGGGCTCCTCGTGACATCTGGGATCTCATCCGAGACTCCGAACAAACTTCGGTCACCACCATACATAACTCTATACTACCGAAACGTCACCAAACCTTAAGTGTGTAGACCCTACGGTTCGAGAACTATGTAGACATGACCGAGACACCTCTATGGTCAATAACCAATGGCGGGACCTGGATGTCCACATTGGATCCTACATGTCCTACGAAGATCTTTATCGGTCAAACCTCTATGTCAAGGATTCAGTTAATCCCGTATGATGTTCCCTTTGTTCTTCGGTATGTTACTTGCCCGAGATTCGATCGTTGATATCTCCATACCTAGTTCAACCTCGTTACTAGCAAGTATCTTTACTCGTTCCGTAATACAAGATCCTGTAACTAACACTTAGTCACATTGCTTGCAAGGCTTATTGTGATGTTGTATTACCGAGTGGGCCCTGAGATACCTCTCCGTCACACGGAGTAACAAATCCCAGTCTTGATCCATGCCACCTCAACAGACACCCTCGGAGACACCTATAGAGCACCTTTATAGTCACCCAGTTATGTTGCGACGTTTGATACACACAAGGTACTCCTCCGATATCTGTGAGTTGCATGATCTCATGGTCATAGGAACATATACTTGACATGCAGAAAACAGTAGCAATAAACTGACACGATCATAAGCTACGTTTGTAGTTTGGATCTTGTCCATCACATCATTCTCCTAATGATGTGATCCCGTTATCAAATGACATCTCATGTCCATGGCTAGGAAACCTTAACCATCTTTCGATCAACGAGCTAGTTCACTAGAGGTATACTAGGGACATTGTGTTTGTCTATGTATCCACACATGTATCCATGTTTCCAATTAATACAATTATAGCATGGATAATAAACGATTATCATGAACAAGGAAATACAATAATAAACACTTTATTTATTGCCTCTAGGGCATATTTCCAACAGTCTCCTACTTGCACTAGAGTCAATAATCTAGTTCACATCACTATGTGATTTACATTGTAATGAATCGAACACCCATGCACTTCTGGTGTTGATCATGTTTAGCCCTTGAAAGAGGTTTAGTCCACGGGTCTGCAACATTCAGATCGGTGTGCACTTTGCAAATATTTATATCTTTCTCCATGATGTAATCGCGGATGGAGTTGAAGTGTCGCTTTATGTGTCTGGTCCTCTTGTGAAACCTTGGTTCCTTGGCGGGAGCAATGGCACCAGTGTTGTCACAGAATAGGTTCATTGGATTCAGTGCACTGGGCACTACTCCAAGATCTGTCATGAACTGCTTCATCCAGACACCTTCCTTCGCCGCCTTCGAGGCTGTGATGTATTCCTCTTCGCACGTAGAATCAGCTACCACGCTTTGCTTGGAACTGCACAAGCTTACCGCTCCCTCGTTAAGAATAAATACGTATCCGGTTTGCGACTTAGAGTCGTCCGGATCAGTGTCAAAGCTTGCATCGACTTAACCCTTTACGACGAGCTCTTCATCACCTCCATAAACGAGAAACATTTCCTTAGTCCTTTTTAGGTACTTAAGGATATTCTTGACCGCTTGCCAGTGCTCCATTCCAGGATCACTTTGAAACCTTCCGGCCATACTTATGGCAAGGCTGACGTTGGGTCTTCTGCGTAGCATTGCATACATGATAGAGCCTATGGCTGAAGCATAGGGGATGACACTCATCTTTTCTCTATCTTCTACAGTTACTAGGCATTGAGTCTTACTCAACTTCACACCTTGTAACACAAGCAAGAACCCCTTCTTGGACTGTTCCATTTTGAACTTCTTCAAAACTTTATCAAGGTATGTGCTCTGTGAAAGTGCTATCAAGCGTCTCGATCTATCTCTATAGATCTTAATGCCTAATATGAAAGCAGCTTCTCCTAGGTCCTTCATTGAAAAACTCTTGTTCAAATATCCCTTCATGCTTTCCAGCATTTCTATATTGTTTCCAATCAGCAATATGTCATCCCCATATAATACTAGAAACGCTATAGAGCTCCCACTCACTTTCTTGTAAATACAAGCTTCTCCGTAAACTTGTATAAACTCAAACGCTTTGATCACCTCATCAAAGCGCTTATTCCAACTCCGAGATGCTTGCACCAGTCCATAAATGGATCGCTGGAGTTTGCAAACTTTGTCAGCATTCTCTGGATCGACAAAACCTTCGGGCTGCATCATATACAACTCTTCCTCAAGGAAACCGTTAAGGAACGCTGTTTTGACATCCATCTGCCAAATTTCATAGTCGAAATAAGCAGCTATTGCTAACATGATTCCGAAAGACTTAAGCATCCCTACGGGTGAGAAAGTCTCATCGTAGTCAACTCCTTGAACTTGTGAAAAACCCTTTGCCACAAGTCGAGCTTTATAGACGGTAACATTACCGTCCGCGTCTGTCTTCTTCTTAAAGATCCATTTGTTCTGAATGGCCTTTCGCCCTTCAGGTAATACTTCCAAAGTCCATACTTTGTTTTCATACATGGATCCCATCTCGGATTTCATGGCCTCTAACCATTTCTCAGAATCCGGGCCCATCACTGCTCCTCCATAGCTCGTAGATTCATTGTTGTCCAACAACATTACCTCCAAAACAGGGTTGCCGTACCACTCAGGGGTAGTACGTGGCCTTGTCGACCTAATTGGTTCAATAGCAGCTTGATACGAAGCTTCATGATCATCATCATTAACTTCCTCTTCTAACGTCGTAGGTTCCACAGAAACATCTTTCTGTGTTGCGCTAGTTTCTGGTTGAAGTAAAGGTTCAATAACCTCATCAAGCTCTATCTTCCTCCCACTCAATTCTTTCGAGAGAAACTCTTTCTCAAGAAATGTTCCGTTCTTAGCGACAAACACTTTGCCTTCGGATCTGAGATAGAAGGTATACTCGACTGTCTATTTCGGGTATCCTATGAAGACACATTTTTCCGTTTTGGGTTCCAGCATTTCAGGCTGAAGCTTTTTGACATAAGCATCACATCCCCAAACTTTAAGAAACGACAACTTTGGCCTCTTGCCAAACGACAAATCATATGGCGTCGTCTCAACGGATTTCGATGGTGCCCTATTTAAAGTGAATGCAACTGTCTCTAATGCATAACCCCAAAACGATAGTGGCAAATCAGCAAGAGACATCATAGAACGCACCATATCTAATAAGGTTCGATTACGATGTTTGACACACCATTACGCTATGGTGTTCCGGGCGGTGTCAACTGTGAAACAATTCCACACTGTCTTAAGTGACTGCCAAACTCATAACTCAGATATTCACCTCCTCGATCAGATCGCAGGAATTTAATCTTCTTGTTACGATGATTTTCAACTTCACTCTGAAATTGCTTGAACTTTTCAAACGTTTCAAACTTGTGTTTCATTAAGTAAATATACCCATATCTACTTAAGTCATCAGTGAAGGTGAGTAAATAACGATATCCACCATGCGCTGTAACATTCATTGGACCGCACACATCAGTGTCTATGATTTCCAATAAGTCACTCGCCCGTTCCATTGTTCCAGAGAACGGCGTTTTAGTCATCTTACCCATGAGGCATGGTTCACATGTGTCAAGTGATTCATAATCAAGTGACTCCAAAAGTCCATGAGCATGGAGCTTCCTCATGCGTTTTACACCAATATGACCTAAACGGCAGTGCCATAAGAAAGTGGTACTATCATTATCAATTCTACATCTTTTGGCATCAATGTTATGAACATGTGTGTCATCACTATCAAGATTCAATATGAATAAACCCCTAACATTGGGTGCATGACCATAAAAGATATTACTCATATAAATGGAACAACCTTTATTCTCTGATTTAAATGTGTAACCGTCTCGCACTAAACAAGATCCAGATATAATGTTCATGCTTAACGCAGGCACTAAATAACAATTATTCACGTTCATCACTAATCCTGATGGTAATCGAAGAGAGAGCGTGCCCACGGCGATCACATCAACCTTGGAACCATTTCCCACGCGCATCGTCACTTTGTCCTTTGCCAGCCTTCATTTATTCCGTAGTTCCTGTTTTGAGTTGCAAATGTGAGCAACCGAACCGGTATCAAATACCCAGGCACTACTACGAGAGCTAGTAAGGTACACATTAATAACATGTATATCATATATACCTTGCTTGTCGTTGGCCGCCTTCTTGTCAGCAAGGTACTTGGGGCAGTTTCGCTTCCAGTGACCAGTTCCTTTGCAATGAAAGCACTCAATTTCTGGCTTGGGTCCATGCTTTGGCTTCTTTGCAGGAGTAGCAACTGCTTTGCCATCCTTCTTGGTTTTACCCTTCTTGCCCTTGCCCTTGACTTTGCCATTTTTCTTGAAACTAGTGGTTTTATTGACCATCAACACTTGATGTTCTTTTTGGATTTCAGACTCAGCGACTTTTAGGATCGCAAATAGCTCGGCGACTGACTTGTTCATCCCGTGCATGTTATAGTTCATCACAAAGCTCTTGTAACTAGGTGGCAGTGATTGAAGAACTCTGTCAGTGATCGCCTCTGGCGGAAGGGAAATTCCCAACTCCGCTAGATGAGTTGAATACCCAGACATTCTGAGTATATGTTCACTGATAGACCCGTTCTCCTCCATCTTGCAAGCATAGAACTTATCGGAGGTTTCATACCTCGCGATCCGGGTGTTCTTCTGAAAGATAAACTTCAACTCCTGGGACATCTCATATGCTCCATGACGTTCAAAACGTCTTTGAAGTCCCGGTTCTAAGCCATACAATATTGCACACTGAACTATTGAGTAATCTCCAGTATGTGCCTCCCAAGCGTTCTTAATGTCTTCGGAGGTCATGTCTTCTGGTTGGTCACCAAGCGTTGCATCAAGGACATATGATTTCTGGGAAGCCGTGAGGATAATACTCGGATTACGGGCCCAGTCAACAAAGTAACTTCCATCATCTTTCAGTTTAGGTTTCTCTAGGAACGCATTAAAATTCAGGGGTGCTACTGCGTGAGCCATTGATCTACAACATAAATATGCAAAGTTCACTTAGACTATTGTTCAAGATAATGAGTTTAGTTAATCAAATTACTAAAGCTCCCACTCAAATTGACATCCCTCAGTTCATCTGAGTGTCACATGATCCAAATCCACCAACTCAAGTCCGATCATCACGTGAGTTGAGGTGGCTTCAATGGTGAACATCATTATGTTGATCATATATACTATATGAGTCATGTTCGACATTTCAGACTCTTGTGTTCCGAGGCCATGTCTGTACATGCTAGGCTCATCAAGTTTAACCCGAGTGTTCTGCGCGTGCAACACTGGCTTGCATCCGTTGTATGTGAACGTAGAGTCTATCACACCCGATCATCACGTGGTGTCTCAAGACGACGAACTTTCGCAACGATGCACACTCGGGGAGAACACAATTTTATCTTGAAATTTAAGTGAGGGATCACCTTATAATGCTATCGTCGTACTAAGCATAACAAGGTGCATAAAAGGATTAACATCACATGCAATTCATAAGTGACATGATATGGCCATGAACTTGTGCTTTAGATCTCCAACTTGAAAGCACCGACATGATCTTCATCATCACCGGCATGACACCATGATCTCCATTATCTTGATCTCCATCAACGTGTCGCCATCGAGGTTGTCACACCCTGCATGCTTCTACTACTATTGCTACCGTTTAGCGATAAAGTAAAGCATTACATAGCGCTTAATGATTGACACGCAGGTCATACAATAATTAAAGACAACCCTATGGCTCCGGTTGCCGTACTCATCGACATGCAAGCCGTGAAATTCTATACATCACATGATCATCTCATACATCACATATATCACATCATGTAATTGGCCATATCACATCACAACATACCCTGCAAAAACAAGTTAGATGTCCTCTAATTGTTGTTGCATGTTTTATGTGGCTGCTACAGGTTTCTAGCAAGAACGATTCTCACCTACGCATAAACCACAACGGTGATACATAATTTGCTTTTCAACCTTCTCAAGGACCGCCTTTGTCGAATCCGATCCAACTAAAGTGATGGAAACTGCCACCCGCAAGCCATCTAGGCAACAAGTTGCGTCGAGGGAACCGGTCTCTCGTAAGCGTACGAGTAATGTTGGTCCGAGCCGCTTCATCTCACAATACCGCTGAACCAAAATCCGACCAAGGGAGGAAGCAATCTAAGCATCAACGCCCACAAACCTTTTGTGTTCTACTCGAGATCTCATCTACACATAGACCTAGCTCATGATGCCACTATTGGGGAACGTTGCATGGGAAACAAAAATTTTCCTACGCACACGAAGAGATATCCATGGTGATGAGCATCTACGAGAGGGAGAGTGGATCTACATACCCTTATAGATCGCTAAGCTGGAAGCGTTAAGAAACGCAGTTGGTGTAGTCGAACGTCTTCGCGATCCAAATCGCCGTGCGTCCTGCGATCCAATGACGATCCGTCCCGCGATCCAATCATGATCCGTCCTGCGATCCGATCACGATCCGTCCCATGAACTTGATCACGATCCATCTCACGAACTTGATCACGATCCTTCCGATCTAGCACCGAACGAACGGCACCTCCGCGTTTAGCACACGTACAGCTTGATGACGATCTCCACCGTCTTGATCCAGCAAGAAGGAGTGGAGAGGAAGAAGAGTTCTCCGGCAGCCTGACGGCGCTCCAGCGATGGTGGTGGAGCAATTCCGGCAGGGCTTCGCCTAAGCACTGCAGAAAACTGATCTAGAAATCCACTAAACCCTAAACACTCGAGAAACTATGAACTAGAGATTAGGGTTTGCACGTGGCTGAAAAATCAAGTGCAAAAGCCTAGAAATCCACTAGTATATATAGGAGGGAGGGAGGAGGATAGGAAGCTTGGCCTCCAAGCCTTGGAGGCTTCGGCCAAACCAAGTGGTGGAGGTGGAGTCCACCTCCACTCCTAGTAGGCCTAGGATTCACCCAATATTGCCTTTTTTCCACCTTTTCCTATTGGGTTTTCCTCTCCAGATACATGGGCCTTGTGTGGGAGTTTCCACCAGACCACTAAGGGCTGATATTCACTCTCCCACAGCCCATGAAGCCTCTTGGGTCGAAATACCCCTCCCGAAGGTCTCCCGGTACACTACCGATGAGCCCGAAACTTTTCCGGTGACCAAAATAGGACTTCCTATATATGAATCTTTACCTCCGGACCATTACGGGGCTCCTCGTGACATCTGGGATCTCATCCGAGACTCCGAACAAACTTCGGTCACCACCATACATAACTCTATACTACCGAAACGTCACCAAACCTTAAGTGTGTAGACCCTACGGTTCGAGAACTATGTAGACATGACCGAGACACCTCTATGGTCAATAACCAATGGCGGGACCTGGATGTCCACATTGGATCCTACATGTCCTACGAAGATCTTTATCGGTCAAACCTCTATGTCAAGGATTCAGTTAATCCCGTATGATGTTCCCTTTGTTCTTCGGTATGTTACTTGCCCGAGATTCGATCGTTGATATCTCCATACCTAGTTCAACCTCGTTACTAGCAAGTATCTTTACTCGTTCCGTAATACAAGATCCTGTAACTAACACTTAGTCACATTGCTTGCAAGGCTTATTGTGATGTTGTATTACCGAGTGGGCCCTGAGATACCTCTCCGTCACACGGAGTAACAAATCCCAGTCTTGATCCATGCCAACTCAACAGACATCCTTGGAGACACCTGTAGAGCACCTTTATAGTCACCCAGTTACGTTGCGACGTTTGATACACACAAGGTACTCCTCCGATATCTGTGAGTTGCATGATCTCATGGTCATAGGAACATATACTTGACATGCAGAAAACAGTAGCAATAAACTGACACGATCATAAGCTACGTTTGTAGTTTGGGTCTTGTCCATCACATCATTCTCCGAATGATGTGATCCCGTTATCAAATGACATCTCATGTCCATGGCTAGGAAACCTTAAGCATCTTTCGATCAACGAGCTAGTTCACTAGAGGTATACTAGGGACATTGTGTTTGTCTATGTATCCATGTTTCCAATTAATACAATTACAGCATGGATAATAAACGATTATCATGAACAAGGAAATACAATAATAAACAGTTTATTTATTGCCTCTAGGGCATATTTCCAACAAGTTCCGGGCGTAATTTTCATTCCAATTGGTCCAACTAATGAGCATTGCGAGGGATGACATGGCCTTCCTATTGGGGGTATTTAGGTCAGACCACTTGATCCACCAATCATGGAAGGATCGTTCGAGATGCCAAATGTAGTGTCAAAGCCTTCGTGATGTAGCAAATCATTTATCAACTTCCGGTAACAGATGGTATGGCAGCACTTGAAGAAGAGATGCGCTACTAATTCTTGCACATGCTTGCATAGGGGGCCAAGATCGCAATCTGGCAATCCTCGTTTGGCCAATCTGTCCTTTGGTCCATATCATATCTTGAGTGGACAACCATGCAAAGAATCAACCTTGGGAGGGACCAAGTTCTTCGCACATTGTGTTCCACAGGAGAGTAGAATGTTCCCATAAATTGCTCTATGTACTCGGTTGCCGTGGAGTGGTGGAAGCCATGAAGGATGGTCCAAAGGTCCATAAATTGGCGGATGTGCTCTAAGGAGAAGTTCCTGGTGATCTTAATTCTAGAAATCGAGGCATCCGCATTGAGAGCTTCCTTTTAGCTTCATTTTTTCTTGTGGATTCTTAAAAATGAGCGGTGGATCTCCTTTGGTCTTTGGTTATTGATCCACAGAGCCTCCTAGAAAGAAGTTTTTACTCCATCTCCAATGGTGATAGTGTTGGGGGCATAGAAGAGGCCGAGGTCATGTTCATCATGCGGGTTGCCCATGCCAACACAGTTCGCAAAGACACTACTGACTATGTTAATGATAATGAGTTCAATTAATCATATTACTTAAGAACTCCCACTCAAATTGACATCCCTCCAGTCATTCGAGTGATACATGATCCAAATTCACCAACTCAAGTCCGATCATCACGTGAGTTGAGGTGGTTTCAATGGTGAACATCATCATTTTGATCATATCTACCATATGACTCATGTTCGACCTTTCGGTCTCTTGTGTTCCGAGGCCATGTATGTACATGCTAGGCTCGTCAAGTTTAACCCGAGTGTTCTCCATGTGCAACACTTGCTTGCACCCGTTGTATGTGAACGTAGAGTCTATCACACCCGATCATCACGTGGTGTCTCAACACGACGAACTTTCGCAACGGTGCACACTCGGGGAGAACACAATTCATCTTGAAATTTAAGTGAGGGATCACCTTATAATGCTACCGTCGTCCTAAGCAAAACAAGGTGCATAAAAGGATTAACATCACATGCAAATCATAAGTGACATGATATGGCCATGAACTTGTGATTTTGATCTCCATCTTGAAAGCGCCGGCATGATCTCCATCGTCACCGGCAAGACACCATGATCTCCATCATCTTGATCTCCATCAATGTGTCGCCATCGGGGTTGTCGCGCCCAACATGCTTCTACTACTATTGCTACCGTTTAGCGATAAAGTAAAGCATTACATAGCGCTTAATGATTGACACGCAGGTAATACAATAATTAAAGACAACCCTATGGCTCCTGCCGGTTGCCGTACTCATTGACATGCAAGTCGTGATAATCTATACATCACATGATCATCTCATACATCACATATATCACATCATGTAATTGGCCATATCATATCACAACATACCCTGCAAAAACAAGTCAGATGTCCTCTAATTGTTGTTGCATGTTTTACGTGTCTGCTACGGGTATCTAGCAAGAAAAATTCTCTTCTACGCAAAAACCAAAACGGTGATACACTAGTTGCTTTTCAACCTTCTCAAGGACCGCCTTTGTCAAATCCGATCCAACTAAAGTGAGAGAAACTGGCACCCGCAAGCCATCTATGCAACAAGTTGCGGTTGGGGGAACCGGTCTCTCGTAAGTGTACGAGTAATGTTGGTCTGGGCGCTTCACCTCACAATACCGCTGAACCAAAACACGACCAAGGAAGGAAGCAATCTAAGCATCAACGCCCACAAACTCTTTGTGTTCTACTTGAGATCTCATCTACACATAGACCTGGCTCATGATGTCACCGTTGGGGAACGTCGCATGGGAAACAAAAAAATTCCTACGCACACGCAAGATCTATCCATGGTGATGAGCATCTACGAGAGGGAGAGTGGATCTACATACCCTTGTAGATCGCTAAGCGGGAAGCATTAAGAAACGCGGTTGGTGTAGTCGAACGTCTTCGCGATCCAAATCGCCGAGCGTCCCGCGATCTCATCATGATTCGTCCCGCGATCCAATCACGATCCGTCCCGCGAACTCATCACGATCCGTCCCGCGATCCAATCACAATCTGTCCCGTGAACTCATCACGATCCGTCTCGCGAACTCATCACGATCCGTCTCGCGATCTTGATCACGGTCCTTCCGATCTAGCGCCGAACGGACGGCACCTCCGCGTTCAGCACACGTATAGCTCGATGACAATCTCCGCCTTCTTGATCTAGCAAGAGGGAGCAGAGAGGTAGACGAGTTCACCGGCAGCGTGACGACGCTGGAGTGATGGTGGTGGAGCAATTCTGGCAGGGCTTCGCCTAAGCACTGCAGAAATCCGATCTAGAGGAGAAACTATGCACTGGAGGAACGGGCAGCACGTGGCTAAAAATTCTGTGCAAAAAACCCTAAAACCTCCAGTATATATAATATAAGAGGGAGGGAGGGGAGGACTTTGCGCAAGGGCCAAGCCTCCTTGGGTCGGCCGAAGTGGGGAGGAGAGGAAGACTCCTCCTCCAATCCTAGTAGGACTAGGATTCCTCCCTTTTTTGGCCTTTTTCCACCTTTTTCCTTTTGGGCTTTTATTCCCAGTCACATGGGCCTTGTGTGGGACTTCCACCAGCCCACAAAGGGCTGGTATTTACTCTCCCACAGCGCATGTAGCCTCTTGGGTCGAAATACCCCTCCCGATGGTCTCCCGGTACACTACCGATGAGCCCGAAACTTTTCCGGCGACCAAAATAGGACTTCCTATATATGAATCTTTACCTCTGGACCATTCCGGAGCTCCTCGTGACGTTCGAGATCTCATCCTGGACTCTAAACAACCTTTGGTCACCACCATACATAACTCTATACTACCGAAACGTCACCAAACCTTAAGTGTGTAGACCCTGCGGGTTCGAGAACTATGTAGACATGACCGAGACACCTCTAGAGTCAACAACCAATAGCGGGACCTGGATGCCCATATTGGCTCCTACATATTCTACGAAGATCTTTATCGGTCGAACCTCTATGTCAAGGATTCAGTTAATCTCGTAAGATGTTTCCTTTGTTCTTCGGTATGTTACTTGCCCGAGATTCGATCGTCGGTATCTCCATACCTAGTTCAACCTCGTTACCGGCAAGTCTCTTTACTCGTTCTGTAATACAAGATCCCGTGACTAACACTTAGTCACATTGCTTGCAAGTCTTGTTGTGATGTTGTATTACCGAGTGGGCCCTGAGATACCTCTCCATCACACGGAGTAACAAATCCCGATCCATGCCAACTTTACAGACACCCTCGGAGATACCTGTAGAGTACGTTTATAGTCACCCAGTTACGCTGTTACATTTGATACACACAAGGCACTCCTCCGGTGTCAGTGAGTTGCATGATCTCATGGTCATAGGAACATATACTTGACATGCAGAAAATAGTAGCAATAAACTGACACAATCATATGCTACGTTTGTAGTTTGGGTGTTGTCCATCACACCATTCTCCTAATGATGTGATCCCGCTATCAAATGACATCTCATGTCCATGGCTAGGAAACCTTAACCATCTTTGATCAACGAGCTAGTCTATTAGAGGCATACTAGGGACATGGTTTTGTCTATGTATCCACACATGCATCTAAGTCCCCGATCAATACAATTATAGCATGGATAATAAACGATTATCATGAATAAGGAAATATGACAATAACTAATTTATTATTGCCTCTAGGGCATATTTCCAACAAGATCCGGGCATAATTTTCATTCCAATTGGTCCAACTAATGAGCATTGTGAGGGATGACATGGCCTTTCTATTGGGGGTATTTAGGTCAGACCACTTGATCCACCAATCATGGAAGGATCGTTCGAGATGCCAAATGTAGTGTCAAAGCCTTCGTGATGTAGCAAATCATTTATCAACTTCCGGTAACAGATGGTATGGCGGCACTTGAAGAAGGGATGCGCTACTAATTCTTGCACGTGCTTGCATAGTGGGCCAAGATCGCAATCTGGCAATCCTCGTTTGGCCAATCTGTCTCTGGTCCATATCATATCTTGAGTGGCCAACCATGCAAAGAATCAACCTTGGGAGGGACCAAGTTCTTCGCACCTTGTGTTCCACAGGAGAGTAGAATGTTCCCATAAATTGCTCTGTGTACTCGGTTGCCGTGGGGTGGTGGAAGCCATGAAGGACGGTCCAAAGGTCGATAAATTGGCGGATGTGCTCTAAGGAGAAGTTCGTGGTGATCTTAATGCTAGAAATCAAGGCATCCACATTGAGAGCTTCCTTTCAGCTTCATTTTTTCTTGTGGATTCTTAAAAATGAGCGGTGGATCTCCTTTGGTTTTTGGTTATTGATCCACAGAGCCTCCTAGAAAGAAGTTTTTACTCCATCTCCAATGGTGATAGTGTTGGGGGCATAGAAGAGGTCGAGGTCATGTTCATCATGTGGGTTGCTCATGCCAACCCAAAGTTTTGTAGGCTCTTTCCATGCAAACCACAACCATCTAAAAACCTAAAAGCATGCGCGGACTTTGCTGTGTTGAGCACTCCAAAGACACCACCCTCCTAAGGCCGACACACAATATCCCAATTTTTTTGCATTGCGTGTGGTGGTCTTGTCTGACCGGGAGCAAAGAAAAGCCCGCTCAATCTTATTGCTGTTGCTAAGAGTGCTAGGATGCACAATAAGGGAGGTAATATAGTATGTCATTTTGTGAGAAGAGAACTGACTCGACATGGGCGCTGCAACCGATAGTGGTGATGTTGCTACCATCCAAAGGAGTAGCTTTGCCGCCACCTTGTCCTCAAGAAACGAAAAATGCACCTTTTAAGTTGCCACAACGAGAGGCAACCCCAAGTACCTCATGGTGAAGGAAGCCCCTTTAGCTTGCAAGTTGTTGAGATGCATTCAAGGTTAAGGTAGTCGCATCTAATGGGCATAGCCAAGCTCTTGTGGAAGCTAGTAGTGATGCATGTGACCTCCCAAAGCACATTAAGTTGTCCGTGAGCTTGTCAATATCCCTCTTGATGGGTGCCATGAACACCACAACATCGTCTAGATATAAGGAGGTCCAAACAATGGGCACTGTGACTTCTAATCTTGTGCAACAGTCCTCTTGTTGTGGCAAGATTAGGTAGTAGTTGAACAGGGCCGATGGAAAAACATATATGAGTGGCAAGAGGGGGTCTCCTTGACGGAGGTCGCAACCATGCTTAATCGGAGAGCCTGCCACCCCATTGAGGAGAAACCATGACAATGAGGTGGCAAGGTGGACAGGGAGCCAATCTCCGAATTTGCTCAGAAGTCTCTTCTTTGGAGAAGGTCCATCATATATTCCTATCTCTTCGAATCAAAAGCTTTGCAGATATCAATCTTGAATAGAAGATATGGTGTTTTTATGTTGTGACACCTCCAGGCGACGCTTTGGACATACATGAAGGTTGGCCCCATGAAGGTCCTCGAAGAGCCGGATTACCCGCGGAGTGTGAAACTTGAAAATATGCAAACATTTCTTGAAGAAGAGCCTGGTGAAATCGTCTGCTTCCAAAGCTTCAAACTTAGTGAAAATCTGGGATGCAAAACAGTTAGTTGATGATGATATATTTTGATGCTCAAAACAGTAACTTAAGAAATTTTAATAAGTATGAAAATGATATATGCCAGAAGTAGACATGACAATCTTCAAATTACTCCATTGGCACAAATTCATAGGATGCATGGATCTTTTACTATGATTTTTGCAAAACGGTACTTTTTGTTAACAACAAAACAATTTTATCATGAAGGCCACTTAAGTGCAACAAATTGAGATGATAGAGATACTTTGTATTGCAATCAATGTCATGGCATACTAGAGCACATCATAGAGAACAAATCGCATGAACACATCATATGCATATGAGCTATAGATTAGATGCAATCATCCTCAAAGTTGGCATGTTTCAGAAGTTTCACAATGCACTTTTGTAACACAATTTACAACAAGTAGACGAAACCTTATATGGGTGCAAATGACACCATAATGTAGAGGACAACTTGTAGATCAATTTTCATACAAAGTTTGTTTCAAACGGACACTCATACACAAAGTTGTGGCACTCCAAACATGCATACATGATGAATTTGACAAGCACGAAAAGACTTGGCGAAATTATACCCTCGGCAAATCGGAATAGAGCAGAACCGGGACGGAGGCATACGATACGAATCCAGGTGTTTGATGGGGATCCTGTGGATCTGGGATGGGGCCATACCGATCTGGCAGGGCAGAGGAGGCCGGCCAGAGATGGTGAGCGACCGGCGGCGCATTGCAAGACCGAGGGAAGTGGAGACCAGATCTGGGGCGAGGCGGCCCGGATCTGGCCGGAGAGGGGACCGGCGATGAGCTTCATGATACTTCTCCAATGTATCAATAATTTTTTATTGTTCCATGCTACTATATTATCATTCCAGGATACTTTTTAAGCATTTACTTGTTGATTTATATTACTTGTGAGCACTAACATATTAACTCAGTACCCAATGCGAGTTGCTGTTTTTTGCTTGTATTGGCCTTTCAAGAATATTGTACCAAACGAAGTCCAAATACCCCGAAACTTTTTGATGATTTTGTGTGGACAAAAATTAAGACTTGGAAGCTTCATAGGGAGACCGGAGGCCACACGGGGTGATGCCAAGCCAACAGGGTGCCCCATGGGGAGCGTGCCCTGATGTCTTGGGGCCACTGATACGTCTCAAACGTATCTACTTTTCCAAATGCTTTTGCTCTCGTTTTGACCTCTAATTTGCATGATATGAATGAAACTAACCCGGACTGACGCTGTTTTCAACATTTTCAACATAACTACCTTGGTGTTATTTTTGTGTAGAAATTAAAGTTCTCGGAATTGGACAAAAAAATTTGTGAATTATTTCTAGAATATATGATCAATTATGGAGCGAAGACCTATCGGAGGGGGTGTGCCAGGGGGCCACCACATATCAGGGCGCCCACCTAGTGTCGCGTCCTGATAGCTTGTGGGGCCCTCGTGTCCCCTCCGACCCTAATTCCAGTTCTATAAAATCACATCCGCAGAGAAAAATATGAGAGAGAAGTCTTCATCGTGTTTCACGAGACGGAGCCGCTGCCACCTCCTGTTCTTCCTCTGGAGGGCTGATCTTGAGCCTGTTTTGGGCTCTAGAGAGGGGAAATTGTCGACACCATCATCATCAACCCTTCACCATCAACACCGCCATGATGCTCACCACCGGGAGTGAGTAATTCCTTTGTAGGCTTGCTAGACGGTGGTGGGATTGGATGTGATTGATCATGTAATCGAGTTAAGTTTGATCGGGCTTTGTCGTGGTTTTATCACGGCAGATGTCCAGGTGAACGGACTTCGGTTCGAGGCCATCGCCAATGGGGTGGACTCAAAGGGGTTAGTCGGGAAGAAAGACACGGATTTACCCACGTTCGGCCCCTCGAATCGAGGTAACAGCCTACGTCCTGCTTGTGTTTGTATTGCTTGCGTATCGGTTACAAGGAGCTAAAAGCTTGACCTAGTTCTCGATTGCCTCTCCTCTAAGTCGCCTCGGGTCTGCCTTTATAAAAGAGGTCAGAACATCCGGGTTGTTACAATTTCTAACCGAGTCTCTCTCTATCTTCTTGTCCAAGCCGTCTGTGAGTCAGCTTGCACGCCCGGATCTTTTTGGTCCGGGCCGTCATACGGCCCACACCGTGAGCCGCCTATCCTCTTGGGCCACTTAATCTTACGGCTCACCTTTGGGCCGATTCATGAGCTAATAACATGACCCGGAGCCTCTTTGTTGGGTCATATCCCCAACATTAGGCCCCAGGTTGAACTGAGCTTGCTCACTTCATCCTTCTCTTTGACTTTTGGCGAGCCGCCCGGAAATGACCCGGTGTGACGTCATGAGATCTGCTGACGTGTCACCAAATCTTTCACTTTAATTGTCATCCTGAGAATCGAGGCGTCCGCCTCAGTCAAACGGTTTCATCGCTTGGATTTTCGCGCCTTCCTTAACCCCCTTTTAAATATGACCCGTGCGGGAAGGAGTTTCCCATTCTCCCGCTCGTGCCTCTTCTTTTCGTCTTCTTCTCGTCGCCGCCCCAGTGTCTTCTAGCTTTGCTCCGGCGCCGTCCGAACGTCGTCCCCAACCTTGGCCGCTGCATCGCCCTAAACGTACCAGAGATCCGTCCGCCTCTGCCGCACCATCTTCGGTAAGCTTTCCTGCTCCCTATACTGCCGCTGTCGTAGTAGGGTTTTCACCGGTGCTCCGCCACCGCCGTTCGGGCTCCAGCACTGCCTTCGCTAGTGTATCTCGACGCCGCTAACGCCTTTAGAATGCGCTCTTGCACCGCCACCACACGCGGGCCGACTGCGCGTAATGCACGGGCCACGATGGCCCCAATCCGTTTCTTTTTCCTCTGCTGTTCATCGCTAGGTTAGAATAAAATTTATTTTCTCTGCTTTTGTAGATCCGTAGATATAGTAACATCTTGCGGAATCTGTTTTTAGGACTTCGCCGATTTTTCGATCTTCCCTTTCCCTGTTGAGTCGCCAAGCTTCTCCGGCTCTTATCAGCCGGGTCTTCCACTTTATCCGTAGATCCCTTAAACTTTTTAAGCCGTCAAAAATATTTGCTTGCACTTCGACTCATCACGCCTTTTATCTTGCACAGCACTTAAGCCGCCAACATGTCTCGTGCGATATTCCATTGTTGTAACGTATCTTGACCCGCGGTTTCCGACTCATCTCTGACATCAATGAGGTAATATGACCCATTGTTAAGGTTCCTGCTGACCACAAAGGCCCCTCCCATGGTGGAGATAACTTATGCATTCCAGATTGGTCTTGAATCAACCGGAGCACTAGGTCACCTTCCTGGAATGTCCGGATCTTTACCCTGTGGCTATGATAGCGTCGTAGGTCTTGTTGATAAATTGCCTACCTGGCTGCTGGTAACTCTCGTGCTTCATCCAAGGCGTCCAACGCATCTTGACGGGCTACCTCATTGTCCGTCTCAACATAAGCCGCCACCCTTGGTGAGTCGTGCCAGATGTCACTGGGTAGAACCGCCTCAGCACCGTACACCATGAAGAAAGGTGTAAAACCTATAGATCTATTAGGTGTAGTTCTGATGCTCCATAATACGGAAGGCAACTCCTCAACCCAACATCCGGGTGTTCGTTTCAAAGGAACCATGAGTCGTGGCTTGACACCTCTTAAAATTTCCTGATTGGCTCGCTCTGCCTGACCATTAGACTGTGGATGTGCCACGGCTGAAACATCAAGCCGGATATGCTCCTTCTCACATAACGTTTTCATAGATCCTTTGGATAAATTTGTTCCATTGTCTGTAATAATACTGTGTGGGTAACCAAAGCGATAAATCAGCTTTTTAACAAATTGAACCGCCGTAGCCGCGTCACATTTACTGATCGGCTCTGCCTCTACCCACTTGGTAAATTTATCAACCGCCACCAGAAGGTGCGTTTTCTTATCCTTGGATCGCTTGAAAGGTCCTACCATATCGAGCCCCCAGACCGCAAACGGCCAAGTGATTGGTATCATCCTCAACTCTTGGCCGAACTTCTGACAGCCGTCACACTTACGCACTAAGTATTCTGCATCCTTGTGAGCCGTCAACCAGAAAAACCCATGTCGAAAGGCTTTAGCCACCAAAGATTTTGACCCGGCGTGATGCCCACAGTCGCTAGCATGAATTTCACTCAATATTTGCTGGCCCTCCTCTGGTGAGATGCAACGCTGAAAGACACCCGTCACACTACACTTATGTAACTCACCATTGACAATCGTCATAGACTTAGAATACTGAGTGATCTTCCTAGCCAGATCCTTCTCTTGAGGCAACTCGCCGCATGACAGATACGCCAAATAAGGAATAGTCCAGTCTGGGGTAGCATGCAGAGCCGCCACTAATTCCGCCTCCGGGTCAGGAACAGCCAGATCCTCCTCCGAAGGTGTCTTGACAGTCGGATGATGCAATACATCTAGAAAAACATTAGGTGGTACCGGCTTTCGTTGAGAACCTAACCGTGATAAGGCATCAGCCGCCTCATTCCTACGGTGATCAATGTGATCCACCTGGTACCCCTTGAAGTGACCGGCAATGATATCAACCGCCTATCGATAAGCCGCCATCCGCGGATCCTTGGAGTCCCAAGTGCCTAAAACTTGCTGAGCCACCAGATCTGAGTCGCCTAAACACCTGACCCGGCTTAAATTCATCTCTTTAGCGACTCTAAGACCATGGAGCAGTGCTTCATACTCACTTGCATTATTAGTACAAGGGAACATTAACCGGAGCACATAACAAAACTTGTCACCCTTGGGGGAGGTGAGAACAACTCCTGCCCCCGACCCTTCTTGCTGCTTGGATCCATCAAAGTGTATAGTCCAATACATGTTATCCGGCTTCTCTTTAGGGGCTTGACATTCAGTCCAATCATTTATGAAATCCACCAAAGCTTGAGACTTAATTGCTATACGAGGAACATACTTGATGCCAAGAGGACTCAGCTCTAAGGCCCACTTGGCAATCCTCCCTGTAGCCTCTCTATTTTGAATGATATCCCCCAACGGGGCAGAACTGACCACTGTTATTTGGTGCCCCAAAAAGTAATGTTTTAACTTGCGATTGGCCATGAAAACTCCGTATACTAACTTCTGCTAGTGCGGATACCTCTATTTAGACTCTGTCAAAACATCACTAATGTAATAAACCGGCCTTTGCACAGGATACTCCTTCCCTACCTCCTTGCGCTCAACCACAATTGCTACACTGACCGCTCTGTTGTTAGCCGCCACATAAAGGAGCAAAGGCTCTTTCTCAACTGGAGCAGCTAACACTGGCGGCTCAGTCAACTGTTTTTTAAGAGCTTCAAGTGCTTCAGCCGCTGCTGCGCTCCATTTAAACGGGTCTGTCTTCTTCATCATCTGGTATAAGGGAATAGCTTTCTCTCCAAGCCGGCTTATGAAGCGGCTCAACGCAGCAATCCATCCCGCAATGCGTTGAACGTCATTAATGCATGTCAGCTCACCCAAAGAAGTGATGGCCTTAATCTTATCTGGGTTAGCCTCGATGTCCCGCTCAGAGACCAAGAAACCCAAAAGCTTTCCTGCTTGAACACCAAAGACACACTTCATCGGATTAAGCATCATCTTGTAGACCTGGAGATTGTCAAAGGTTTCTTTCAAATCCTCTAAAAGAGTTTCCTTCTTTCTGGACTTAACCACGATGTCGTCTACGTAAGCATGGACATTTCGGCCAATCTGACTGTGGAGGCAATTCTGCACACAACGTTGGTAAGTCGCCTGGGCACTCTTGAGCCCGAAAGGCATGGAGACGTAGCAAAACGCCCCAAAAGGTGTAATAAACGTCGTCTTCTCCTGATCTTTTGTTGCCATCTTGATCTGATGATACCCTGAATAAGCATCCAGGAAGCATAAACTTTCGCATCCGGCTGTTGCATGAATAATTTGATCGATACGAGGGAGCGCAAAAGGGTCAGCTGGGCAAGCCTTGTTAAGGTCCGTGTATTCTATGCACATACGCCATGTGCCGTTCTTTTTTAGTACTAGCACCGGGTTAGCCAACCACTCCGGGTGAAAAACTTCCACTATAAAGCCTGTGGCCAGGAGCCGAGCAACTTCCTCCCCAATAGCTTTACGTCTCTCTTCGTTGAACCGCCGTAGAAACTGTTTGATCGGCTTAAACTTTGGATCCACATTAAGATTGTGCTCAGCGAACTCTCTCGATACACCCGGCATGTCAGAAGGCTTCCATGCAAAGATGTCCCGATTCTCACGGATGAATTCGATGAGCGCGCTTTCCTATTTGGGATCCATGTGAGCCCCAATGATGATTTGCTTGGATGAGTCACCCGGATTGAAATCTACTGTCTTGGTATCATCCGCTGAAAACTTGAGTGGCGGCTCAACTTGTGTCGTAGGCTTCTTGAGCGGGGTCATATCCTCCGGATCAACGTTCTCTTTGTAAAATTTCAGCTCCTCCTGAGCACAACTAGACTCTGCATAAGCCGCATCTCCTTCTTCACACTCATGAGCCGTTTTCCTATTACCGTGAACGGTAATTGTGCCATTTAAGCCGGGCATTTTGAGTTGCAGATAAACATAACAAGGCCTAGCCATAAATTTGGCATAAGCCGGCCTCCCCAATAGCGCATTATAGGGACTTTTGATTTTGACCACTTCGAACCACAAAGACTCCACCCTGTAATTATGCTCATCACCAAAAGCTACTTCCAATGATATCCGGCCCACTGGGTATGCTGATTTACCCGAGACCACTCCATGAAAGACGGTGGAGGAAGGTTTAAGATCCTTGTCAAGGAACTTCATCCGCCAGAAAGTGTCATAGTAAAGGATGTTGATGCTGCTACCTCCGTCCATGAGCACTTTATTCACTATATAGCCATTCACCTGAGGGGCCACAACTAGAGCCAGCCGGCCCGGGTCATCCACCCGCGGCGGGTGATCCTCACGGCTCCACATTATATCATATTCAGACCACGGCAAATATCGCGGGAGAGCCGGAGCAACCGTATTAACCGCTCGCCTCCGCAACTTCTCGTCTCGTTTACTATGACCGGTCGTGAATACGTGATACTGCCCAGAACTGAGCTGCTTCGGGTTACTCTGAAACCCAGACTAATTGTGCTGCTGCTGATTGTTATTATTGCCGTTGTTGCCAGGATGCTGTTGGTGTCCCCCTTGGTTATTCTGACCCGGATGCCCGTTTCCTGAACCGCCGACGCCGAATCCAGCCCCTGACCCGCCGTGCCCTGAGCCGTCGAGCGGGCCACCGCCCTGGTTATTATGCAGTTGGGAATGCTGGTTTTTGAATCTCTGCATGATAAAGCAATCACCCCACGCATGCAACGCCGGCTTGTCAAGCATGTTGTGCTCCGGACAAGGCTTCCTAAGCGCCTCCTCTAAATTAAAAGGGCCCCTGTTCCTTGGCCTGAATTTTCCACCCCCTTGGGATGACTCTGTCTTGTGTTGGTATTTGCTACTAACTCGGATCCGCCATCAGCGTTCTTCCGCTTATTCGGATTCCCATTGTTCACAAAACCTTTTCCTTGATTGTTTTTCTTCCCTTGATTGGCTTTCTCATCATCCGAACCCGAATCCTTGGTGTTATCTGAGTCGGCATACTTCGTCAAGGCCGTCATGAGCTCTCCCATGTCCTGACATGTGCGCTTGAGCCGGCAGAGCTTCTGCTTCAATGGAATAAAATGACAATTCTTCTCTAAGATAAGCACCACTTGAGCCGCTGTGATCTGCTCTGAAGAGTGAATAATGGTCGACACCCGCCGGACCCAATGATGGGCCGACTCATTCTCCTGTTGAACACAATGGTCCAGATCGACAATAGTCATAGGCTGCTTACAGGTCCCCTGGAAATTCTTAATAAACTTTGCTCTCAGCTCCGCCCATGAGCTTATCGTGTTAGGCGGCAAACCTTTCAGCCATGTATGGGCCAGACCCTCAAGCATCATGATGAAGTATTTTGCGCATACCGCCTCACTGACATCCAGCATCTCCATGGCCAGTTCATAACTTTCAACCCACGCCTGCGGGGGTAGATCAGCTGTGTAATTCGAAACCTTTTGAGGCCCCTTAAAGTCTTTGGGCAGCCGTTCACTCCTTAGAGCCGGGGTTAAACATGGCACCCCTACGACTCTGGTACTAACTACTCCCATTGACATGGAAAGCGCCGGCTCTGGACGGGCTGCAGCTATCTCCGCCTCTCGCCTGTCTCCCGCCTGGTCCATGATGGCTTGTGCATCCAGAGCCGCCCTATTGTCCTCCGGTGGTCCACGGCATGGGTGACTACTGGAACACGCCGGCGACTCATAACGCTGGCTGAAACTTCGACTAGGGAGGGGGGTAGAGTGAACCCGGCTCCGGCTGTGAGTATACTTCTCTTGCTGGGCCATGGCCGTCTGTAAATATCCAATGGCGTTCCGCACCTCCTCCGCAAAGGGTGCCTCATCTGGGATGGGGATCGTCTCAAGCCGGGTGGCCGCTGCTACCATGTTCTCGGGCAGGTTAGAATAATGACCCGCCGGTGTTGGAAAAGCCCTAGGTGAGATTTGGTTATGCTGGGGTGGATGAGTCGCCGGGCGCTCCATCAGGCGGCTCTCCGGCGCACCCATAACCCGCCCCGCACCAGGGGTGTTAAAAAGGTTCCTTGCTTCATAACGTTCTAGTAGACGGGGTTGATGCCTCCTCCGGTGCACCGCGGCCGCTGACCTCTGCTCTAGCTCCAGTCAGAAAGCGTCTGCCTTGATACGCTCCGCTTCTTCCTCCATCTGGGCTTTCAGCTCGGCCATCCTTTGTCGTTCCTCTGCCATCCGGCCCTTGATCCGTGCCACCTCTAGATTCCTAGGTGCTTGATTATCCGGGGTTACCTCTGTGGCCATGAGAGCTGTGAGTTCGTCCATCAATTCCACTAGAACCTGAGCCGGCGACGGCGGGCTATCACCTGCTGCGGCGGCTCCTGCAGCCGTGTCACCGGCGGCTGAAGTCGATCCTGCCATGAACACCGCCGCGTGAACCGAGGGGCTCAGAGCATCCGTCTCAATGCCCTCTACCTCAGAATAATTGTCGTAGTAGCCCCCAAGGCCACCGTTGCTGAGCCGATACACTGATTCTGTCTCCCCACTGGAAGACTCATCTTTTGAGCAAACGAGAGTTCCCTGTGACCCAGACGCTTCTAGGTCCATGCCCTGAGTGAAGCCCACGAGAACGTGCTTTTGACCCAGACGGGCACGGGCCGATTGCATAACACGCGTAGATTGGAGACGCCGAGCCGGCTCGACGATGTTGGTGCAGACGTCTGGCCCGGATGTAGATCCATCAACATTTCCGATGAAAACCTGGATCCCATCGAACGGAGCCCGAAATCCATACTCCACAGAACCAGCATCAAGCCCCCAGCCGGCGTCATCGATGTAGAGCCGGCCGCGAAGACTCTTGCTCATCCTTCCAACCACGTATCCTTCGAGCCCTGGGAGAGAGCCCTTTGAGAACTCAACACCACCAAGCGCTAGCCCCACGGTGGGCGCCAACTATCGTGGTTTTATCACGGCAGATGTCCGGGTGAACGAACTTTGGTTCGAGGCCATTGCCAATGGGGTGGACTCAAAGGGGTTAGTCGGGACGAAAGACATGGATTTACCCAGGTTCGGCCCCTCGAATCGAGGTAACAGCCTGCGTCCTACTTGTGTTTGTATTGCTTGCGTATCGATTACAAGGAGCTAAAAGCTTGACCTAGTTCTCGATTGCCTCTCCTCTAAGTCGCCCTGGGTCTGCCTTTATATAAGAGGTCAGAACATCCGGGTTGTTACAATTGCTAACCGAGTCTCTCTCTATCTTCTTGTCCAAGCCGTCTATGAGTCAGCTTGCACGCCCGGGTCTTTTCGGTCCGGGCCGTCATACGGCCCACACCGTGAGCCGCCTATCCTCTTGGTCCACTTAATCTTACGGCTCACCTTTGGGCCGGTTCACGAGCTAATAACATGACCCGGAGCCTCTTCGGCGGGTCATTTCCCCAACAGGCTTGATCCCTAGTATCCCGTCGGGGGCTTGCGTGGGACGGCGCCCTCGGGTGGCGGCGCTAGGCTACAACGGGGCCCAAAAGCGCGATGGCGGGTCTATAGTGCGGTGGCATGGCCTAATGGTGGCGGAGGGCCGACGTCATGCGTTCGCGCACGATGCAGTGGTTGCGGCGTTCCCATCACGGGAGGTGGCGCGTGGACGGGTCCCTGGTCGGATTCAAACGGATCTGGCATTGGGGCTTGGTTGGTGGTGCGGGGCTTCGGATCTATGGTGGTGACGTGTCCCCTGGGTGTTGGTCCTTGCGGGGCTGGTGCGGGGGGCAGGCGTGGATGTCCTGGGTGGACCGGTCAGTCCTACGCGCAACCTTGGGCATCGAGCGCGGGCTGGATCTGGTGGATGGCATGAGATTCGACGGGCAGTGGCCTGAGGTGTGACTTCGGTTCCTTCCCGTGGGCGAGGAGTTGGGGCACAAGGGGGATGGAGATCTTGGTTTTGGGACGGGGTGGTGGAGCTAGTCTGAGGAGCCAGTGGGGTCAGGACGCCAGAGTGGCTGCTCGGTGGTCGGAGTTGCTGGCTGCCTTAACTGGCTCTTGTCGGTGTAGTCCACTTCTTGTGGGTGCATATGTTGGCAGGAGGTTGGCAGTGCGGTCTTGTCACCGCGGCAAGAGTTTGACATGGTCCTCATGCCCGAGATAGGATTCTCCTTGGACGGCTTTGGTTTCCATTCGCTCTAGCCAAGGTGGTTGTTTGCGAATTGTTGGGGAAGCGACCTCATGTTATGGTGTCAGTGGAGGTCCATGCTTGTGGTGGTGGGGGGACTTCCTGATGCCGGCAGGCGGATCTTTGCATCAAACCGTGAACTTGGTGTTGTCGGAGATGGTTCTCCGCGATTGCCGTGAGCTGTCACTGAGTTATGTCCCCCGGTACACCAGTATTGGGGGGTCTGTATGCGTGGGCGTCCCTACGGTGGTAGTACCAACCCTGACTTGGTGGCTGATGTCAGGCTTTTTCGTTTGTGGTTTTTTCTTTGTGAAGTGGGATGTTGGTGGGGTCTCAGGGTTTGGATGCCGGGGTAGCGACCCTGGGAGGTGGTCTGCATGGTTGGTTTTCCGGCAGGCACGTGGTGGTGGTGGTGGCTGTGTGTCACACCCTTTGATTTGCCTCATGACTAAGTTATCATGACTCAAAAATCAGGGCCAATTGAAACTTTTTCTGTGCTTGTGATGCTTGACTTGATTGTTGATTTCTTGTTTGCTTTCATGTGCTCTATATTCATAAAATCCCTCCTACTCTCAAAACTCTTTTCCTTGATCCCAACTCTTGTCCAATGATCATGCCATGTGAATAGGACTTAAAAATATTTTTTTACAAAATTTTATTTTGGTCAAAAAGCATTTATTTAAATTAGGTTTTCAAAACCCCCTGATTTGAGGTTTGCACTGCAAGTCCCAAATTGTGTGGATACGTTTTCCCCAAATGCTTTATTTGGAACCTACTATATATAACTTTCCAAAACCACAAAATATTATTTTAAACTATTATTTTCATATTTTATGTAAAGGATTTTTCTTAAGGCTAGAAATGGTTTTTCATAGGGAAAAATTATTTAAATGATTTACCTAAAGCCATTCCTGTCCAGAGCCAAACTTGATCAACTTTACATTGTGAAGTATCTTCTATTGATCCCAAACTTTGTGGGCATTCTCTATTATCCAAATGATGATGCTACATCAAGTGGTGCATCAAGGGGAATAGAATTGCAAGATTAGATCTATAGAGATCCATTTCTTTCCATTTCTAGGGTTTACCAAGTTTACATTATCAACTTTTTTCAACTGAGCTGAAAACTTGTGAGCACGAACAAATGGACTTACCATTTACCCCTGGTAATCTCAAGGTCATAGGATTCCCCTGCCTAGCCCAATCATAGCACAAGCACCTTCAGCCATAAACTTGTGGACAGGCTATGTGGGCCCAAAAAGATTTTTCTTGCCTCCAACTTTTTACCAAAACATATTCTAACCACATTTTACCTCCAGTAACTTTGCCTTGGCCTCTGGTCAATTATTTGGGGGATAACTCTCTCTTATTCCCTCTCTTTTTACCATAACAGCACCTCTCCCACCCTTTTGATCATGCTAAAGACGAAAACTTTTCCGCAACCTCAAATGCATACCTATTCATCAAACCAAACCCAAATATGACAGGCTCATTGTGACAGCCCAAGTGTTGTCCCTACCTTATTTGGCATGTAACCCCATGTATGAACCTTGTGTCATGAGCTTATGAGATGTATGTTTGCTCTGTGCCATTCATGTGTGGTTGCATTCATACATCATTTCATCATGCATCATTCTCATTTCATCTTCTTGCCATGTTGGTTTTCTTGTGCTTGCTATGATGTGTTGGTAGAGAGGTGTTGTTTTGTGATGTGGGAGATGCTTATGTGTGGTTGGTTCCATGTGTGCAACATATTCTTTCCCCCTCTCTTTTGCTTTGTAACATCCCCTCCAAAACCCTTTTATTCTCATTATTATTTATCTTCAGATTTAAGTTGTTTTAAAATTGTTTTAAAAAATGTTCATCTGGTGGACCCATATGTTTTATGAAATGTGAGCATGTTGGATTTATTGTTTGGGGTTTGTTTGATTTGTGTTTTAAATTAACAGGAGCTATCATTTTAAATGTTAAATAAAATACTTGGTTTATAATTCAACTTAATATTTTTAATAATAAGTGCACCTTATTTCCTTCTCAAATTATTTTTGTTTTGCTCAGAACTCTTTTAATTTGCTCTGGGAATTAACTTGATGGTGGCTGGTTTTGTTAAATGGAAAACCCATTTTATTTCTCTGTTTTATTGAGAGTGCGTGAGAGGGAGGCTAGTGGGCCACGGCCCAGCCCAGCTGGACACAATGGCCACCTGCTCCGTCTCCCACCTCCGTCAGTCGCAGAGAGAGCAGAGAGCAGAGAGCGTCGTCGCCGTCGCCGTTAGTCGTCACAGACGTCGAAGCCCCCCTTCTATTTATGCCTGGGCATCCGTGCCTCCCTCTAGGGTTTCCCTCCGCCACCGCAACTCCTCTCTTCCTCTCCTTTCTTCCTCCTTCCCCTTCTCTGTCGAGGTGCAGGTGAGTTCAGAGAGTTCAGAGGAGCGGTGCTCATCGTCGTCGTCGCCTCCGACGACCTCGTCCCCGCTGGTGATGGCGTGCAGTTCGCCGCTGCCGTCCGCATCTCGTTCCCGGCTCTAGGAGGCCTCGGGAGGCCTTCTTCTTCCTCCTCCTTGTCGCCAGAGCATCGCCGGACCTTCTTCCTCTCCGCACGCGTCGTCCCCACCTTTCCTTCCCCTTCATCGTCGCCGCTCGCGTCCCCGTGTCTCCGTTAGACCCTTGGTGAGCAGCCCGTCCTCGCCATCCTCTCTCGTCACCGTAATTCATAGTCACGTCGCCGTAGTGCGACGCCGCCGCTCGAAAGCTCCGGGCTTGAGCTCACCTCCGGTCCCCCTCTTCGCGAGATGAGGTGAGGGATGGAGCCCCTGTAGTTTCCTCTTTCGATTTCGCCGCTCCCCGTCGCCGGAGACCCCTTGCATCGTCGGGGATCGCCGTCGCCCTGCCGCTGTCGCCGCTGCTGTTGCTCTGCAATCATGTGCATGTGTATGATTTCAGTTTCGTTAGGCTGTATGTGCGCGTGTGTGTACTAGAGCTGCGGATACCCCTCTCTGTTACGAGCCGGCTCGCTAGCGTAGTGGTGTGGGCGCGTGTGTTCGACCCAGAGGTCAGGGGTTCGACCCCCTGAACCTCCCCTTTTCTTTTTTTATCGTTTTGTTTTATTTTCTTTTTTCTTTCTTTTCTCCTTTCTCTTGCTTATATATACATGTGTGTGTATGCCCTGTGTGTATGTGTTTTTTTGCCATGATCTGTGTGTGTATGTGTAGTGCATATGCACATGTTTGTGTGTGTGTGCTTGGGCATACACATATGTGTGTAGGTGGCATGGTGAGAGGTGTGTGTCTCCATGTGGTTGTGTGGGTGTTCTTGTGGTGTTTGTGTGTTAGAGTGTAGGTGCATGTGAGTAGATGTGTGTGTATGCTATGCATACAACATGCGTAGGTGGGTGTGCCTTGTGTGTAGGTGAGTGTGTATGTATGTTTGTGTGTGTGAGCCACTTAGGTGGTACATACACATGCATTTGTGCTAGTGCATGTGTGTGAGTGAGTGTGTAGGGGGTGTATGTGTATGTGGGCATACATGTATGAAAGTGCATGTGTGCCTATATACACACATGCTTGAGTGGGAGGTGTGTGTATGTTATACATACACACACATGTGCATGTGAGTAGATGGTCATGTGTAGATATGCATGTGTAGGTTGTGGGGTTTTTCTTCTTGCATATTTTTGCCATGATTATCAAACATGGGTAATTGAGTGGATGCTAAACCTTGTGCATGAGTAGATATCCATGTGTAGGTGTTCTCTCTTTTGTGCATATGAGCATAGTTTCTCTTCTAGCTAGTTTTATCCTTTCTATTGTTCCTATGCCATGATATCATGTTCCTAGGATTCTATGTTGCCATTTCCAACATGTGTCAATAGAGTTCATGCCATTTTGGTCCATTTCCATTCATGTACATAAGTGACTTAAGTTCCCATGACTTATAGGGGTCAATTTCGACCTAGGGTTTCTCCCTCTTTCTCCAAGCAATTATAGGGGTATGAGTAATGCATTTGGGGTAGAATCAACCCATGAATGCACCTACGAAGTCAGATTTGACTTTGGGGCAACATCACAAAAGTGCATTTTTATGGTGTGATGCCCTTTTGTCCATTTTATATGATTTAATCTAGACATGATTTTAAGTTCTTGCCAACATGATATTGCTAGTTAAAGTTGTTGGGAATGTCCCAGTATTTTTTTTATTTGTGATAAGTCACCAGATAATTGGTAACCATGCTGTTTAGAGAGCAACTTTATGTTTCTGTCCAGCTGCTTAAAAATGACTAGTCTGGGAGAACTGTTGTTATTGTTTTGCCATGTAGAGTTGGTTGTAGCTAGTGATGTGTTTGGAATTTGGGCATGATCAGTGCTATTTATTTGTAGTAAATATTGCCTTCTACCATCTTGTTAATTTTCATGTCAATAGGAGCTATCTAGCATATGTAGCTATTGCTGTCAACTTGCTACTTTATAATCACAGATTCCAGAAAACTGGAATTTTCACTAAGTCCCAGAAAACTGTTTCATCTTGCCAACTTGATTGCTTCTTGCTTATTGATGTGTGGCTCCTTTGCTGGTGGTGTAATTGGATGAATTGATGTGTATGTTGAGTAGATTCTTTCCATATCTTGTTTGTGGCTGTAGGATTGATGTAGCTCTAGTTGTGATCTGTAGAAGTTGCTATGTTGCTATTTTGTGGCAGAATTGGTGTTTTATTATTTTGTGACTTGTGGGAGCTATGCTCCATGGAGTTGATTGATTCTTGAGTCTATTGTGATTGATTTTTCATCACCTGTCCAGTGACTGCCTTGGAATGCCAAGAATCAGCCCATGGCTTGGTGATCTTGTGATATTGCCTCTGTACCTTGTCGTGAGCGTATCGTGAGAACCGTAACTCCGGTTCTTGCGATCTTTATATGCATTTCTATAAATTTTGCATGCTGCATCCATAATTGCCATGTACATGCATGTATAAATAACTTAACATGAGGTTCTGTCTAGATTCATTAATAAACAACTTTGCACGTGAAACATGACTAGTTTTGGATTGCCATGTTAGAACTCTTCATAAATGGTCATGCATCATTTTGATTGTGCATTGCACCTTGATGGGATGTTTATTGTTGCTGTTTATCTTGGGTAGACGCGAGTGTTGATACTGAGTACGAGGAACCAGGAGAGTACCACTATGAGGATCCCGCTACTTGTTCTGCTAAAGAACCAACAGGCAAGATGATCGTTCCCGGATCCCGATACTATTTTTGCTTGCTAGTTTCTCGCTCTTATCGTTACAATTGAGCTACCTACCACTTGATATCAGCCCCCATGTTGCCAAGTCAGCCTCTAACCTCCACATCCTAGCAAACCTTTGATTGGCTAAGTTACTGCTGCTCAGCCCCTCTTATAGCATTCTTAGTTGCAGGTGCATGTTGTTCCATGTGATAACATGGATTTGGATATCATAATAAATTCTGTTATTTAATTTAATGCACATATATATCTTGGCATTGGTGGAAGGATTGGTCTTTTGCTAAGTGATTTGTTCCATTATTACCGCCATTAGTTCCTTGTTACCGGTGTTATGTTTTCCATACTTTGCGCTCCTAACATGCTCGGGGTTGTTATGGGGACCCCCTTGTTCATTCGGTTGAGATTAAACTTGTCTGGCAAGACCCAACATTGGTACTACATTTGCTTAACAACTTAATAAAATTGCATAGGGTCTTGCAAACCCGTGGATAACTTAATCAACCCTCGGGCCAGTGCTCCTCATGAGTGTTGGTCCAAAATGGGCTGCCTGCGGGGACGCCTCGAGGCAACTTGAGGATTGGTTTTTCCCCATAGCTAGTCCCATCCGTCGTGTCCTGAGAAGAGATACGCGGCTCTTATCGGGTTCGTCGACATGTCAGGTGGTCTTGCTGGATTTGTTTTACCTTTATCGAGTGTCACACGTGTGGAGTCTGACTTTCTTCGGGTTTACTCGAGGTGTTGGAATTCCTTTGGAATTACCTATGATGACCGCGAGATCCACGATCGAGGCAATCCCATAGAGTGTGGTTATTTGTGATGGACTAGTTGGAGCACCCCTGCAGGGTTAAATCTTTCAGAAAGCCATGCCCGCGGTTATGTGGCAACTTGGATATTTGTTTAACACCCGATTATAGCAAACTTGAAGTAAACTCTAATTAAAATATACCAACTATGTGAGTAACCATGATCGTCTCTGCTCGTGAACATGATCCGAGAGAGAACATGGTGGGGTTATGGTTGACGTAAGTAAGTGCTTAGGATCTCATAGAGATTAACTAGATTCGATCGTTCTTCGTAGGCCACTCATATTATTCATGTTGCGTAAGCTAGCCACCATATATGCTTAGTGCTGCTGCAGACTAAACACTACCCTTCCAAACCTTTAAGCTTGAATAGTCTCGATACCCGGGCACATGATAGTTGAGTCCTCTGTGGCTCACAGTTTACTACAACAATCCAGGTACAGGTTCAGATGAGTACGTGCAGGATGATCTTACCCAGCTCCAGTGGGAGTATGATGAGGAGAGAGGCAGGATGTACGTGACGTATCCGGATGAGTAGAGGACCTGGTCGTGATCTTTGGGGCAACGAGATAGTTTCATTTGCATCTGTTTATCGTTTGATTTCGTCCGTAGTCGGACCCTGTGTTCAACTTGATGTTATGATTTGAGTGACATTGTAAGTTAGCATGTGGCGAGTGTAAGCCAACTTGTATACTCTTCTCATTTAGTATTGTATGTTGTGATGATACTATTCTTGCTAACAGCAAGATGCGCATCTATCCCTTGCGAGGCCCTCGTGCCTTAAATGGATAGGCGCGCATCTTGGGCGTGACAAGTTGGTATTCAGAGCCATACGACCATAGGAGCCTCTGCTTGATCGAACTTGGCCGAGTCATGTCTAGTAAAAACTATTTTGAGTCTAGTTATATCGGAGAGTAGGATTCTTTTTACCCCTCTTCTATGCTCTGGTGAGGTTTCCGACTTAGGAATTTTGTTTCTACTCCTCTTCTCGCTCAAAATTTTTTTTAGGATCACGCGGGTATTTTGGAGTCTATATGATGCCGATGTGATAGGGTTCTGTCTTGGTGCCTCCTGTCTGACTTGATTTCTTCCGGGGAGTCGAGCTCCAGGGAATGTTGGCACATCATTATCATTCAGCTTACTTGATATCTCAGGACGGAGAATGTTCGAAATTACAATACTTATCGTGGTGAGATAAGGTCGGAGTCACCCAGTACTGGGGAGGCGTCCGGGGTACCACCATGGTTTAGTATCGTTGTGAGTTCGAGGATTCGAGATTAGACGAGTTTGCGGAATTTCTTGAATTATGGTGTGGAAGGTTGCGGATGCAGTTGCAGCTGATTGCCTAGGGCAGGTTCCTGATTCCGCAACCCGAATCGCATAAACAAGAAAGTATTCGGAAGTTCATAGGTGGGAAATCTTGTAGTCATCTAGGATTATCTTCTCCAGATGTATTGGGCATGTACATTTGTTCCGAGCGCTTAGCTCAATACTTTCGTGTTATTGCAAGTGGCTTCTAATTTCTGATGATGTCATCATAACCGAAGAAGCATTCTTACTAATTTTTCAGTAGGAAGGCTATGTTGTTATTTGTTCAATTTCTTTCAAGCATTTGATTCAGCTTATGATTCATCTTATCAATGAGGTGCTCATGCGTTTTGTCCATCTTCAGGATGGCTTCACCAACTCGCAACAATCCGGGTCGTGGTGAGGAGCAGACTGATGTTCCACCGCCACCCCCGCCACCGCCTCGTCTGCCTCCTCCTCCAGAAGCTTGGCAAGCCGTGATGGCCGCGATCAATGCGAACACCGAGATGTTGCTCAGGATGTTGCAAGAAAGGGAGCAGGGTCAACAAGGTTTTCAAGGCAATTTTCAGAATCAACTGCAGTTTGCGACTCTCAATCAGTTCCTTGCCAACCAGCCCAAAACTTTCACCTGTTGTGAGCAGCCTCTAGATGCTGATGATTGGCTTCGTGATATGAGTAAGCATTTTGAGTGCAGCAATGTTAGGCCAGAGGACTTTGTCAGGTTTGCATCGTTGCAGCTAAAGGGTCAAGCAGCTGATTGGTGGCAGCAGTACAAGGATTCCAGGGGTGATCGTGTTGTTACTTGGGACGATTTCCGTCGTGACTTCAGGGCTCATTACATTCTGACAAGCTTAGTCGAGGAAATGCGTGAGAAGTTCAGGCAACTGAAGCAGGCAAGTAAGTTAGTCTATCAGTACAACGTAGAGTTCCAGAATCTAGCCTGTTATGCCAAGGAAGATGTTCCAGATGACAAAGCTATGATCTATCAGTTCAGAGGTGGTCTCAAGGACGAGCTTCTGCCAGGCTTAGTTCTTCAAGAGCCTCGTGAGTTTGATCAGTTATACAACATGACTTTGAAGATTGAAGCAGCTCAGCTCAAGTTGGAGAACTCTAAGAATCATTGAAGGGATTCATATTCTTCTTCCATCTCTCAGATGGTTCCTAAGCAGCAGAAGTATTGGGCGCCAAATCCTCTTCCGTTTCGTCCTCCTCAGCAGCAGAAGCGGTTTGGTGGTCGTGGTTCTTCCCACCACCCAACCCAGGGTTCCAGCAGAAGACCCAGGCGTCCAAGGCTGTTCTTGTTCCTCCTCCAGGCAATGTTCGTCCACTTTCTGAGGTGACTTGTCACAAGTGTGGTCAGAAGGGCCACTATGCAAACAAGTGCAACCAGCGGCGTCTTCCGCCTCCTCCTCCTATCAAGCCTCCAGGCAATGCTATGGTGAAGCATAATCCCAAGACCGCAAGAGTGAATATGGTGAATGAAGCTGAAGCAGAGCAGGCCAATGATGTGATCATCGGTAATCTCTCACTTAATTCTATTCTTGCAAAAGTGTTATTTGATTCTGGTGCATCGCATTGTTTCATGTCATATCCTTTTGCGGCAAAACATGGTTTTTCCACGGAGTTTTTGCCAAATGCATTGCAAGTTGTGTCTCCCGGGAAGCATCTCAGTTCAAAGTTGGTGGTTCGGGATGCTTCTATCAAGATGGGAAATTATTCTTTTCTAGCTTCCCCAATTGTTCTCGGTAATTCCGATATTGATCTCATTCTGGGCATGGACTTCCTGCCTATGAATAAGGCTCATATTGATTGTCAAGCAAAAGAAGTCAAGCTGACTCATCCTTCAGAAGACGTGATTATTTTCGCAGCTCGCGATGACACAATCCATCTCTTTGCTCTTAATGAGAAGGGTGAAATCTCGGCGATTTCTCAAATTCCGGTGGTTTGTGAGTATGAAGATGTCTTTCCAAAAGAATTGCTAGGAATGCCTCCGCACCGGCCAGTTGAGTTCGTGATTGATCTCGAGCGTGGAACTGAACTGGTAGACAAGGTTTTGCCACAAGAGTACAACAACAAACTTCCCAGTTGTGTAAAACCCATCTAACCAGCTCCATTTACCATGAGATTTTACCACTACTCTACTGCATGCATGCCTCACAACCTAGACAACTTTAGCCGCCCAAAAAGATGCGATGGACAAGGGTTGGTGTGGTGACCACGCAACGAGCATGCAAAACCGGCGCTCTGCCGCTTGTCCTCGTCCTTTAGCTCGCAGCAAGCTTCGGCAGGGCATCTTCTCTCGCCAATAGCCTCCCCTCGACCTCCCACGCCCCTCCCCGACACTTAGAAACCTCCAGGGCGCCTCTGGCATGCGTGCTCACCGCACCCTAGGCACGTCCGAGGGCACCCGAGCTCCCCCCTGGTCGCCCCCGCCTTTAAGACCCCTCCCCGAGCTCCCTCTCGCGCCCTTGGCTCTCCCCATCTCCCTTGTACTTCCCCAGACTGAGCCCCCTTGCTCCCGACGACCTCTCCTCCTTCTATGTCCGGAGCTCTCCCGCCATGGCTCCGCTCGGATTCGAGCTCCCCCTCTCCTTGGAGCTTCGCCAGCACCTCCCCTCACATCACCACAAAGCTTCCTGCCACCCCATTCCCTCCTCTCCATAGCTATGGCGTCGTGCCCATCGCCGCTGTCGGCTTCCTCCGCCTTGACCAATGCCGCGGTCGACCCCGACCTCCCCAGGGCCCGGGGACAGCCCAAGCGGAAGCGGCTCACCGCCCCGAGCTCGCCGGTGGTCGGAGCACCACCGGAAACGGTCGGTGCCACCAGGGGCGGGCATGCAGAGCCGGTCAGCTCTGCCTCCCCCGCTTCTCCTCTGCTCGAGCGGGAGGAAGAAAGAGGGCCTGACAGGCAGGGCCCGCACGTCGGCGACCCAGATTGTCGGGCCCGCTGGTTTAAGTGGAGGCGGGTCACCGGTGGCCGCGTCCCCACTGGGAAGGCGTACTCCGCAAGAGTACGCTTCCAACGTGGCGTGCGCGCGCTGAGCCGGACGGCTCGGCCAGCCCAATATCAACCCTGCGTCGCGTGCGCTATATAGCGCACTAGGTATACCCTTTTTCCAATTTCTATCTTTTTACAGAATTTGCAAAATAGATATTAAATTCATATTAACTCCAAATCTGGTGATTCAAAATCCTAGAGATTCCTAAAATCTTCCTTTATCCAAAAATATATCCTACCTATTTTTACCACAAACTTCTCTCTACTATTCAAATTTAAATTTAAATTTGAACTATTGGAGAACCACTTTGTAAATTCCTAGGGCACTCATATCAACTCCAAATGGGGTGATGCAAATTCCCAGAGGCTCTAAATATCATGACCTATTTGTCTGGCCAAGTTTAACATTTTATCATGCACCTATCATGCTTGGCCAAATAAATAGCTCCCTTTTTCCATTATTCCATCTTAGGAAAATCATAGGTAAATACACACAACTCCAAATCCAGTGAACCACTTTCCACATGTTTCTAAAATCATGCCCTATTTGTTGGTCCATCCCCTCATTTTTATAAAAATGTTTTCTATTGACATCTTAAAGGAGTATCATTTCCATCTTTCCCTCCATTCAGAAACTCCTCCTTGATCCACATCCAATGAAACCTTCCTGATTATTTTTCCTGTGACCCGAGGTGTCCTAGAAAATTAAAACTCCTATTTATAGAGCACTTTTATTTTCTGCTTGTTGTGTTGCTTATTGCGGTTGTTTCCGGCGATAGTTAACAAAGTAGAGGAAATACTCGGAGTGGACAAGAAGCGGGTGTAGACCTCGAAGACATTGGTACGCCAGGCAAGCAACCCTTTGACCATGTTTAGAAACTTTTCATTGCATGACATATAGCACTTTACTTTTGTCATATTTGATCATGTGGAGTAGTGACCCCTCCGGTGGGTTGCTTCCGATATTCTTGCCGTTGACACTTGCATCGTGCATGACCCTACCACCTAATGAGGGTTATGCGAGTGGGTGTAGATAGGATGCTAGTAGATGCTACACAAGTGGGATGGGACTTATGGATCGTGATGGAAAGGAAGAAATGATTCCAAAGACTTTTCGAAAACCACGTCGGGTGCCACTAGTGCCTGAGTGAGATGATGATGAGTTGGGTAACCACTTGAGAAAGAAGTGGTATGCCGGAGCATGTGAGTGTGTGTTTTTGAAAACGGAGAGTTCTAAGGTCTGATGACCGTCCCAACCTTACATGCGCAACCACGATAACCCTTATGGGACAGGGCTTTGTTGATTACCTTGGTGGGTACCGGCAAGGAGCCCGCATTACTAGTGGCGGGAGTGGCGTGGTCACTCTTGATACGGGCTCATACCGGTATGTACGATCATGCATTGTCTTCACAGGCACCCGGCACACCGTTGGTCCCCTCATGGATGGTACGATTAGAGCGAGGCTCGTGTGATGTACATCATGAGGGCTGGATACCAATCGAGTGGAATCTTTGTCTAGTATCGCTAGGGGAAAGGCATTGTTCAGGTGCTTACCTCGGGTATGTTAAATACCACGATTCGTGGATGACACGGAAGTTCCGCGAGTCTTGTGGGTAAAGTGTGCAACCTGTGCAGAGTGTAAAACTATTCGAATAGCCGCGTTCGTGGTCATGGACAGTTGGAGGTCCTTCTTAGACTACGTCCGGATGTTTTCATGAAACTTGGTGTGAGTATGGATGTGATGGTGACAAAGAGGTCACATGATCTAAGTTCGATGACTTAGCGTGGGAATTGAACTATGTCCGACGACTTAACACGATGAATGAACATGAGATGTTCAACCCCCACTTATGATGATATATGTAACTTGTTCATATGGATATCTGCCTATTGTTGACGCATGCTTACTGATTACTTGACCATGTCATTGCATCTAAAATTAGCTTTCCACAAATTACCTACTTAGTGCTATATCATGCATCATTGTTACCTTGTTCCACAACTTGGGTTGCTTGCGAGTACATTCAAAGTACTCATTGGCTTGCCACTGGTTATTTAATTGGCCAGGCATGAGAGAACATGAGTATGTTGAAGAGTTCATTGGTGACGAACATGCGAACTACTACGCTTCCGAGTCAGAATGCCTATAGGTTAAGGCAGATGGCTTGGGTTCACGCTATCGACCAAGATTTCCGCTGCTTGTTCTATTTAAGTGTTTCGCCCTTGTGTCCCTGTCTATGTAAGACTTGACCTTCATGGTCTTTATTTGTGTAAGACGCTAAATGTGGATGTAAGACTCTTGTTATTCGGCTTCTGTGTGTTCAGTGAGTATTGATCTCTGGGATCACTGTACACGTGCATTCGGTGACCACAACTTATGAGTCGGGGTCCCCACAGAGCTGGTATTAGAGCCATCCTAACTGTAGGAAGCCCTTAGTTAGCATGGACATTAGTTAGGACAAAATTGTTTTCCCAGACCCTTCAAAACACTTGCAAAGGCTACCATATTTCTTAGCTCTATTAAGCTTTCAAATGAACTGAAGGATTGTGCCTAGCACTTCCACCATTTCTCTTTTTGGCTCTCCTCGTCTAATTTTCAAAACTTTGCAAATGGTCGCTACTACCCTCATGCCCCTGACCACGGGATTCCTTGTACTCCTCGTGGGTAACCTGAGAAGCCACCTTGCCAGACGATTTCCGACATATCTTGGACCCAAGTTGGCGACACTAGACAAGGAGGCATTGTCACAATTACGAAGATACAAGAAGATCCTGTCTACAACAGCTGTGAGCAATCGCCTTCGTCCTCAACTCACTAGACCCAAGGTCGTCTAAGACTCTTCAAGCGCAACCAGGATCATTTCGACAAGCAACAACCGGAGACATAGCAACACCCGAAGAAGACCCAGAAGACTAAGCAGACTCCTCCCCAAGACACGAAGCAAGCACGACTAATGAGTCCAAGAACCCCTAGGGTAGGATAGGTCATGTGTCCCCTGACGAGGATATGTACCTAGGGTAGGGTCCTAGGCAAGGCCCACATACCCTACCTAAGGGCACCACATGGGAGGACTTGAAGATCAAGCATGAACTTCCGAGTGGATCCCTGGAGACATTCAAAGTCACTCGACAGTAATCCACTCGGAGACTCCCGCTCTCACTCGGCAGTCGCGTGTCACTCGGAAGACCTCGCTTTCACTCGACGCCAGAAGACTAGGAGCCATCATCAAGAGCCCAATGGGCAGACACTGGTTCAATGGTCATTAGTAGCTTTTATTACGTACGTTACCTATAACGACAAACTTTAAACCCCACGACCAAGCCCTTAGATGCGGGATAATTATGAGGGGCAGCAAACTCTATATAAGCCGCCCTCCCCTCCTGCACAAGGGTTCACAACTCTTATAATCTCAACAGTCGACACGACATAAAGCTCTGAGACGTAGGGCTGTTACCTCCACACGAGGGGCCTCAACTCATACATCCATGTGTACATCCTCGCCGTAGCTAGGACTCTGCCCTCTCCCTTCGTACCCCTACCATCTACTGTCAGGCTCGTTCCCACGACAGTTGGCGCCCACCGTGGGGCAGGCATCTAATTGACTTCCGGCGAGGTTGCGATTTTCATCCTTCGACATGTCTTTCGACGGTGTTTTTGCTCCGGGCCACGAGATCCGTTTCGGAACGCTCACCTTCATCGCTGACGATTTGGCATGGCTCCAAGAGGCGCCTCTCGATGTCGAAGCACTCCCGGTCCGCGGGGCCACGCACTTCCACGTGAGTCTCTGTGGCGTGTTGCTGCATCAGCCGTCGACTCCTTATGCGTCGGCCCCTCTCGTTGTTCGTAGTCGCAAGCGGTCCGGCTGCCCACGACTTCAGCGTTGGGTTGAACACGCAGCGGCGTGCCAAACTTCTCCGCAGATTGTAGCGCTCGAGTCCGCCGAGTCCCTTCACGGCATGTTCGAGTCGGATTCCGATCTGTCGGACGTGCCTTCCGAGTGCGAAAGTTGCGGTCCTGCAGCGGAGGTCTTGATGGTGGGCTCTCATCAGAGTTCACCGCCTGGCTTCGGCCGTGGCAAGCGCGAGGCTGGAGGTCCGTCGAAAGAGCAGCCAAGTCGCGATGAGGAGGTTCTTCATACTCCCATCATCAGTGCGACTTCCGAGGCCCAAGCTTTGGAGGCCGCGCGTGTTTGTCTGGAAGAGCTCCAGGCAGAGATTGATGAGCACGCTCGCCAACGCCCGCCACGCCCTAGTCGACGTCATCGACAACTGTTTCCGTCTGGATCTCATGACGACGTTGAGGCATACCGAACTCCTGTGCTACATTTTGTTGTTGCTGCTAGGATAGCAGATTCCATTCAGTCATCCCGGTGGCCGGTAGAGGGCTGTTGCAGATCAGAGCAATGTTGGATGCAGCGCAGCGTCAGAATTCAGTAGTTTCTCAGTCCCGTAATATGATATACAACAATTCACCCAAGGCGAAGACCGTTCAGTCGACACACAACCCTGGATCACCCTTGCGTCTTCGAGGCGGCGGTTTTCGTGAAGGGCAAGACAGAGATCAGCATCACCACGAAGACCACCGTCGAGTGCCCACTCCTCCGCGGAATGGTCCGTATGTGCCCCGGCGCCAGGACAACAGGTGCTCCTTCGGTGCTGAGCGAGACACGGACTTTGACGCCCGCGCCTATCTTGTTTAGAAGCGGATCGACAAGAGTAGAGCCTACAGAGAAGGACTCGACAGAGATGTTCCGAGTGGAAGCTCAGCTATGGTGTCTGGTCCCGAGTGTTTTAGCAGAGTTATACGTTCTATAGAGATTCCCCCCAACTTCAAAATGGCGGCGGGGATCGGAAAGTTTTCTGGTGAAACAAAGCTAGAGACTTGGTTAGATGATTACCGAGTGGCTGTGCAGATTGGCGGCGGAAATGACAATGTTGCAATGAAGCACCTTCCCCTCATGTTGGACAGTTCAGCTCGAACTTGGTTGAACCGTTTGGCTCCTTCCAGCATACATTGTTGGGAAGATCTTGCCCGAGTGTTTGTCTGGACCTTTGAAGGCACATGCAAGCGCTCGACAGGTCTGATCTACTTACAGCACTACGTCCAAAAGCCCAATGAAACCTTCAGGGATTATATTCAGCGATGGTCCACCCTGCATCATACGGTGGAGAATGTGTCGGAACACCAGGCTGTTTGTGCTTTGAAGGCCGGTGTGAGATACAGGGAGTTGTACCTGAAGTTCGGGCGCACTAGTGATATTTCACTCGGCAAGATGATGGAAATTGCCACCCGGCATGCCAATGGTGAATAAGAAGACCGCCTCTGTAGCGGCAAAGGAAAAACAGTCGCCAACGAGTCTAGCGGCGGCAACAATCGGAAACAGAAGCGGAAGGCTGCAGACCCGGCTCTGGCAGAGGCAGCGGCGCTGGCGACTCGGTCGAAGAACAAGGGCAAAGCCAAGGCTCAGTATGCCCCCAAGAAGTGGAAAGGTCAGTCAGGAACTGATATCATGGATCAACCATGTGTGATTCACACAAGGAAAGATGCAGAAGGCAACCTGATTTTGCCCAAGCACACCACTCGACAGTGTCGAACCCTTATCCAGCAATTCAAGGGAGACCAGTCGAGTGAGAAACCTCCTTAAAAGGGAGATGAAGATGAGGAAAAGGAAACATTCCCGGATGTCACTGCTACACTAGTGATCTTTGCTGATGTCGAGAGCAAGAGTCATCTGAAAGTCATCAACAGAGAAATCAACATGGTTGTGCCAGACACCCCCACCTACCTCAAATGGTCCCAATATGCTATCACATTTGACTAGACAGACCATCCTGCTTGTGTGCCACTCCCGGTCGACAAGCTCTGGTAGTTGATCCGGTGGTGCAGGGGACTTGACTCAGAAAGGTCCTCATGGACGGCGGCGGCCTGAACATTCTTTATGCGGATACCCTGAAAGGGATGGGCATTCCGATGTCCCATCCGAGTGAGAGCTGCATGCAATTTCATGGGGTCATCCCAGGAAAGAAGGCCAAGTCGCTCGACCAGATAGCATTGGATGTGACATTCGGGAATGACAAAAATTTCCGAAAAGAAAAGTTAACATTTGAAGTCGTGGATTTCAAGAGTGCTTACCACGCCATTTTGGGTCGACCCGCTTATGCACGTTTCATGGCCCGACCATGTTACATGTATCTCAAGTTGAAAATGCAATGCCCTAAGGGCGTGATCACGATCACTGGTAATCGACAGCAGGCCGAAGAGTGTCTCCAGCAAGCCTCCAAGATCGCCGATCAACAGATGGCCATGGTCGAGCTAGAGGAATACAAGAAAACCGCTGACCCTGCTGATTTGCTCCGCGCAAAGAAGCCGGCTTCCGAGTCGGCATTTCAGTCGGCAGGGGAAGTGAAGAAGGTGCACATCCACCCGACAGATACAGCTGCTGCCCCGACAAATATCTCAACAACACTCGACAGTAAATAGGAAGCCGAGCTCATCTAGTTCTTTCGTGAGAACTAGGATATCTTTGCATGGAAGCCTTCTGACATGCCGGGGATTCCCAAGGAGCTGGCTGAGCACCGTCTGCGAGTGGATCCGAAAGCCAAGCCCGTTAGGGAGCATTTGCGTCGACCAGCGGTGGAGAAGCGCAAGGCAATCGGAGAAGAAGTGACCCGTCTCTTGCAAGCCAAGTTCATTCGGGAGATTTACCACTCCGAGTGGCTCTCGAATGTTGTGATGGTGCCAAAGAAAGATAAGTCGTTGTGCATGTGCATTGACTTCAAACATCTCAATAAGGTGTGCCCAAAAGACCATTTTCCGCTCCCTCGCATAGATCAAATTGTTGGCTCGACAGCGGGGTGCGAACGTTTATCCTTTTTGGACGCTTATTCTGGGTACCATTAGATCCGTCTGTATGGCCCGAACGAAATAAAGACAGCCTTCGTCACCCCATTCGGGTGCTTTTGCTACATCGCCATGCCTTTTGGTCTTAAGAAGGCTGACGCTACTTTTATGCGCATGATTCAGAAATGTTTAGTCGACCAGATCCCTCGGAATGTCGAGGCGTACATGGACGATATAGTGGTCAAGTCCCGCAAAGGTTTCGACCAGCTAGCTGACTTGGCCGAGACATTCGCCAATCTGAGATGATTCGACATAAAGCTGAATCCAACCAAATGTACCTTCGGTGTCCCTAGCGGCAAGTTGCTCGGCTTTCTCGTTTCCGAGCGAGGAATTGATGTCAATCCCGAGAAGATTAGCACAATTACCCGTATGAAGACTCCCATGCGAGTGCACGATGTTCAGAAGCTCACAGGTTGCTTGGCAGCATTGAGTCGATTCATTTCTCGTCTTGGTGAGAAGGCTCTGCCCTTATATCAGTTAATGAAGAAGTCCGACACATTCGAATGGACTCCCGAAGCCGAAGCAGGGTTTGTTGAGCTCAAAGCCCTGCTCTCCACCCAGCCGGTGCTTGCCGCTCCTGCCAGCAAAGAGCCCTTGCTCCTGTACATCGCGGCCACAAATTAGGTCATCAGTATAGTGTTGACTGTCGAGCGAGAAGAGGAGGGTAAAACCTATAAAGTCCGGCGGCCAGTTTATTATGTCTCGGAAGTATTGTCCCCCTCAAAGCAAAGATATCCACACTATCACAAGCTGGTGTATGGTATTTACCTGTCAGCGAAGAAGGTGGCTCATTATTTCCAGGACCATTCGATTTCAGTCGTTAGTGATGCTCCTTTGTCCGAGATTTTCAATAATCGCAACGCATCAGGTCGAGTGGCTAAATGGGCAATTGACCTTGGACACTTTGACATCAGATTCGAGGCCAAGAAAGCAATCAAGTCCCAAGCATTGGCAGATTTCATGGTCGAGTGGACTGAATAGCAACAGCCCGTCCAAGTTCACTCGGCGCATTGGACAATGTTCTTCGACGGCTCCAAAATGTTGAATGGGTCTGGTGCTGGTGTTGTCTTGATATCCCCCAGAGGTGACAAGCTCAGCTATGTCTTGCAAATTCACTTTGATTCCTCCAACAATGAGGCAGAGTATGAGGCACTTTTGTATGGGTTACGCATGGCTATCTCACTCGGCGTCAAGCGCCTGATGGTTTATGGCGACTCAGATTTGGTGGTGAATCAAGTGATGAAAGAGTGGGATGTTAGAAACCCCGCTATGACCGGATACTGCAATGCAGTCCGGAAGTTGGAGAAGAAATTTGAAGGTCTGGACCTTCATCATGTTCCCCGACTGAAAAATCAAGCGGCCGATGAGCTGTCCAAGATTGGTTCCACTCGACGGCCTGTCCCCAGGGGTGTGTTCCTGGAGCACTTGCACACTCCTTCGGTTCAAGAGGATCCCTTCACCGAAGAGCCCCCACAAGCTTTGAGCTCATCTGACTCGACTAAAGTCGATGTTCCTGCTGTGATTGACCTGGTCATGGAGATTCTGGTTATCATTCCCGACTAGACTGTGCCATAGATTGCCTATATCCTCAGACAAGAGCTCCCTGAAGATGAAGCGGAGGCTCGACAGATTGTGCGTAGGTCCAAGACTTTCACTGTGATGGGAGATCAGCTATTTAGAGAGAGTGTGACTGGTGTCACCCAGCGCTGCATTCCCCCGAGGAAGGTCGGATGATTCTAGACGAAATCCACTCGGGAACTTGCGGCCACCATGCGTCTTCGAGGGCGATCGTCGCTAAAGCATACCGAGCTGGTTTTTACTGGCCACGAGCTAATGAGATGGCTAAGGACATCATTGATCACTGCGAGGGCTGCCAGTTCTATGCGAATCTGTCGCACAAGCCGGCGTCTGCTCCGAAGACAATTCCTCTTGCCTGGCCGTTTGCGGTTTGGGGAATCGACATGGTTGGTCCCTTCCGACCCGGAAAAGGAGGATTCACCCACCTGTTGGTAGCAGTCGACAAATTCACCAAGTGGATTGAAGCCAAGCCCATCAAGAAGCTGAATTCCCGTACGGCGGTCACATTCATGAGGGAGATCATTATCCGATACGGCATTCCGCACAACATCATCATGGACAACGACACTTATTTTGCCTCAGAAGAATTCAGGATATTATGTAACTCCCAAGGCACCCAAGTGGATTATGCTTCTGTTGCACATCCTCAAACCAATGGGCAAGTTGAGTGGGCTAATGGTCTCATTCTGCAAGGTCTGAAGCCTCGTCTCATGCGCGATTTGGATCATGCCGCCGGTGTGTGGGTAACTGAGCCACCGTCTGTTTTGTGGGGATTGAGGATAACGCCTAATCGATCGATCGGACAAACTCCTTTCTTCCTTGTCTATGGTGCTGAAGCCATGTTGTCGAGTGACTTGGCCCACAATTCTCCTCGAGTGGAGCTATATTCTGAGGCTGAAGCTGAACAAGCCAGACAGGATGGGGTAGATCTTCTGGAGGAGGAGCGAGAGATGGCTCTAATCCGGACCACTGCCTATCAGCAAGACCTACAGCGCTTCCATGCAAGGAATCTCAAGAGTCGGGCGTTCCATGAGGGAGATTTGGTGCTCTGGGTGAATCAACACCGACCTCACAAGCTTGCTCCTGCATGGGAAGGCCCTTTTGTCGTCACTAAGGTGCTAAACAATGGAGCCTATCACCTGTACAATCTCATGAAACAGATAGATGAGCCAAGAGCCTGGAATGCAGATCTGCTCCGGCGTTTTTACACTTGAGACAAGAGTTTTCTGATGTAATAAGAATACTTCATCAATGCAATTCACGTTTCTGCAATATATACTTCGTCGATTCCAACCGTGCAGTTACATTCTTGGGGATACTCCGAGTGATGAGCAATCCTCACACTCGGGGGCTTAGCTACGAAACATGTTTCGCCTAAGTTAAAAACCCTGTTGGGTGGATAGCAGTCCATTCACTCGACGGCCTATTTGCGAATCTGTCTTCGCTTAGGTTCAAAAAAAAACTCCGAGTGATGAGCAATCCTCACACTCGGGGGCTTAGCTGCAAAACACGTTTCGCCTAAGTTAAAAACCACGTCGAGTGGATAGTAATCCATTCACTCAACAACTTAGCTGCGAATCGACATTCGCCTAAGTTCAAAAATACTCCGAGTGATGAGCAATCCTCACACTCGGGGGCTTAGCTACGAAACACGTTTCGCCTAAGTTAAAAACCTCATCGAGTGGATAGTAATCCATTCACTTGATAACTTAGCCGCGAATCGACATTCGCCTAAGTTCAAAAATACTCCGAGTGATGAGCAATCCTCACACTCGGGGGCTTAGCTGAAAACACGTTTTGCCTAAGTTAAAAACCTCGTCAAGTGGATAGTAATCCATTCACTCAACAACTTAGCTGCGAATCGACATTCGCCTAAGTTCAAAAATACTCCGAGTGATGAGCAATCCTCACACTCGGGGCTTAGCTGCGAAACATGTTTCGCCTAAGTTAAAAACCTCATCGAGTGGATAGTAATCCATTCACTCGACAACTTAGCTATGAATTGACATTCGCCTAAGTTCAAAAATACTCCGGGTGATGAGCAATCCTCACGCTCGGGGACTTAGCTGCGAAACACGTTTCATCTAAGTTAAAAACCTCGTCGGGTGGATAGTAATCCATTCACTCGACAACTTAGCTGCGAATCGACATTTGCTTAAGATCAATAATACTCCGAGCGATGAGTAATCCTCACACTCGAAGGCTTAGCTGCGAAAGCATTTTTCCTAAGTTAAAAATAAAATCAGTCGAACAAATGATTGAAAGCCAAAGCATGAGTAAAATCCGAAAGGTAAAACCGCGGATAAACGTCTCGTGTAGAAGCAAATGTGCTCAAGCCTAAGGCCTGAATGAAGTTTTAGGGGATACAGTTCCACTCAGCATACCGAGGCAAATTTAACTGTTTTTTCCAAAGACTCAAGTTTTTTAAGCAGGGGACGGACTGGCAGGCTCGAGGAAGTGTCCAGGTCGATGCCGTCAACGATTCTGGTAGCTGCCTCGATGAAGGTTTCCATGAAGTCCTCGAACTGGTGTTTCTTCATGTTTACCACCTAGAGCTCCTTCAGCATCTCCTACCTCACGTCCCTACAGTGGACCCTGACGAGTGACAACGCCACATCGGCCCCGCAGCGAGCTGGAAATTTTTTCCAAGCTTGCGCTCGACTGGGAAGTTCGTTCAGGCGAACCATCATGGAGTTGAGGTCGAGCTGAAGAGTGTCCTCAGGCCATAGCTCCTTATCGATTCTTTCCATGGCAGATTTCAGTCGAGTGATGTAGGCCTGGGCACCCTGGAGCCGAAAGTTAAGCCGCAGCATGTTCATCGCCACCACATCAGCAACCGGTGACTTGGTAGGGTCAAGCATGGGCTCAATCTCTTCTGTTTCCTTTTCCAAGTCCTAGCAGAATTCTGTTGAAGAAGGGGAAATAGGAAGAGAATCGGTGAACTGTGACCCTTAAATTTTTTGCAAATGACAGTCAACAAGAAATACTCACCGTCGAGCAGAAGATACATCTTCCTCGAGAATTCGCCCAGATGCTTCTCCAGGCCATTACCCCTCTTGGTTAGTTGCTCGGCCTTCTTGACAAGGTCCGCACGCTCCTGCTTCAGCTTGGTGTTCTCGTCCTCTAGCTCCTTGGCGGTCGCCAACTTTTGTTCCGTGGCTTCAGTCTTCTCCTTGGCCGCTTGTTAAGCGTCAGCAAGCGCCTTGTCCTTCTCCTCTAGTGCCTTCTTCATGGAATTAAAGAAATAACATTGTTGAGACGCACTCGGAGTCGACGGTTTTCATTGCGTACGTCTGTTTGAGTGAGAGCACTCGGTTCAAAACATGGAGAGTGAAGAGGAGAATGCAGAAAATCAGCAGTAATTACCTCCCAAAGTCTTCATCTCAGCACGCACTCACTCCAGAGCGTTGTTGGAGACCGCCAGATCGACTTGCAGCCGGTTCCTTTCATCCTCCACGTCCTTGTACTCTGCCCCAAGCTCACAAGCCCTCTCGAATCAACACAAGACAAGAATTCAATCAACGAGTGACGCTTGGGACAGTCGACTGGGTATCGAACGCCGGTGAATGACCATCTTAGAAGAATTCAAGCAGAAAGTCCACTCGACATGTCGAGTGGCTCTGGCGCTCCACGCGCCATAAACAAATTCAAAAGATGTCTCTATTAAGACCCCTGCCGATGCAAGCACTCGATAGTGGTCTCGAGGACTACACCCAGTGGGTGCGCTATGAGCGCCCCCACTAAGACGGTTAACTCTCGATCCGTAGAGTAACTCGTTAGAAAAAAAACTCGACATGTCTAGTACCATGCGTACGACAAGTTTTCAAGCCTACTGTTTATCGTCTATGATGAATAGTAGCCTCGGGGACTACACCCAGTGGGTGCACTTAGCGTGCCCCACTGGTTATTCAAACATTCGACAAGGTCAGCCATGTCACGACACTCAACCCGTCGAGTGACGCGCCTCCCTACTCTATGAAGTGCAGTCTATCCTTATGCAGCGTCATATCATGGTGCCAATAATATCCATGAAACCTGCAAGGTAGCTACAAAGTGATGTGATTCAAGGCGAAGTGTATCTTGTACACAATAGACTCTAAGACCCCTGCCGATGCAAGCACTCGACAGCGGTCTCGAGGACTACACCCAGTGGGTGTAGCCCCCGCGGACCCACTGAGACGGTTAACTCTCGATCCATCGAGTAACTCATCAGAAAAAATATACACTCGACAAGGTCAGCCTTGTCACGACACTCGACCCGTCGAGTGATGCACCTCCCTACTCTATGAAGTGTAGTCTGTCCTTATGCAGCGTCATATCAAGGTATGCCAATAATATCCATGAAACCTGCAAGGTAGCTACGGAGTGGTTTGATTCAAGGTGAAGTGTATCCTATATACAAAAGACTCTAAGACCCCTGTCGATGCAAGCACTCGATAGTGGTCTCGGGGACTACACCCAGTGGGTGCGCTAACAACGCCCCCACTGAGACGGTTAACTCTCGATCCATCGAGCAACTCGTCAGAAAATACACTCGACATGTCGAGTGACCCTAGTACCACGCGTACTATCAATCCCAGTCCTACTCGACTACGATCCGGTCTATTCAAGTGGAGAAAGTTCAAACATTCTACTGTTGGAAATATGCCCTAGAGGCAATAATAAAATGGTTATTATTGTATTTCCTAGTTCATGATAATTGTCTATTGTTCATGCTATAATTGTGTTAACCGGAAACCGTAATACATGTGTGAATACATAGACCACAACGTGTCCCTAGTGAGCCTCTAGTTGGCTAGCTCGTTGATCAATAGATGGTCTCGGTTTCATGACCATGGACATTGGATGTCGTTGATAACGGGATCACATCATTAGGAGAATGATGTGATGGACAAGACCCAATCCTAAGCATAGCACAAAGATCGTGTAGTTCGTTTGCTAAAGCTTTTCAATGTCAAGTGTCATTTCCTTAGACCATGAGATTGTGTAACTCCCGGATACCGTAGGAATACTTTGGGTGTGCCAAACGTCACAACGTAACTGGGTGGCTATAAAGGTACGCTACGGGTATCTCCGAAAGTATCTGTTGGGTTGACACGAATCGAGACTGGGATTTGTCACTCCGTGTTACGGAGAGGTATCTCTGGGCCCACTCGGTAAGACATCATCATTATGAGCTCAATGTGACTAAGGAGTTAGTCACGGGATGATGTATTACGGAACGAGTAAAGAGACTTGCCGGTAACGAGATTGAACAAGGTATGGGGATACCGACGATCGAATCTCGGGCAAGTACCATACCGATAGACAAAGGGAATTGTATACGGGATTGATTGAATCCCTGACATCGTGGTTCATCCGATGAGATCATCGTGGAGTACGTGGGAGCCAACATGGGTATCCAGATCCCGCTGTTGGTTATTGGCCGGAGAGGTGTCTCGGTCATGTCTACGTGTCTCCCGAACCCGTAGGGTCTACACACTTAAGGTTCGATGACGCTAGGGTTATAGGGAAATAGTGTACGTGGTTACCGAAGGTTGTTCGGAGTCCCGGATGAGATCCCGGACGTCACGAGGAGTCCCGGAATGGTCCGGAGACGAAGATTGATATATAGGAAGTGAGGATTTGGTTACCGGAAGTGTTCCGGGTGTCACCGGTAGTGTACCGGGACCACCGAAAGGGTTCCGGGGGTCCACCAAGTGGGCCCACCTGCCCCGGAAGGTTCCATGGGCTAAGAGTGGGAGGGAGCCAGCCCCTAGGTGGGCTGGTGCGCCTCCCACCCCAGCCCAAGGCGTGGCAAAGGTGGAGGGGGGCAAACCCTAGGCTTAGATGGGCCTTAAGGCCCACCCTAGGGCGCCCCACCTCTCCCTTGCCCTAGCCGCCGGCCAGATGGCATCTGGTGGCTGCCGCCACCCCTAGGGTGGAACCCTAGGGCGCAGCCACCCCTCCTCCCTCTCTCCTATATATAGTGGAGGTATTTGGGGCTGCACAACACGCGGTTCTCCCTCTCTCTCTGGTGCAGCCCTACCTCCTCCTCCCCTCGTTCTCCGTAGCGCTTAGCGAAGCTCTGTCGGAGTACCACGCAGCTCCACCGCCACCACGCCGTCGTGCTGCCGGAGCTCTCCCTCAACCTCTCCTCCCTCCTTGCTGGATCAAGGCGTAGGAGACGTCACCGGGCTGCACGTGTGTTGAACGCGGAGGTGCCGTCCGTTCGGCACTTGATCGGATCCACCGCGATCTGAATCGCTGCGAGTACGACTCCATCAACCGCGTTCTTGTAACGCTTCCGCTTAGCGATCTTCAAAGGTATGAAGATCCACTCTCCCCTTGCTCGTTGCTGGTTTCTCCATAGATGGATCTTGGTGAACGCGTAGGAAAATTTTTGATTTACTACTACGTTCCCCAACAGTGGCATCATGAGCTAGGTCTATGCGTAGAATCTATGCACGAGTAGAACACAAAGTAGTTGTGGGCGTCGATTTTGTTAATATGCTTGCCGTTACTAGTCTTATCTTGATTCGACGGTATTGTGGGATGAAGCAGCCCGGACCAACCTTACACGTACGCTTACGTGAGACCGGTTCCACCGCCTGACATGCACTAGTTGCATAAGGTGGCTAGCGGGTGTCTGTCTCTCCCACCTTAGTCGGATTGGATTCGATGAAAAGGGTCCGTATGAAGGGTAAATAGCAATTGGCATATCACGTTGTGGTTTTGGCGTAGGTAAGAAACGTTCTTGCTAGAAACCTATAGCAACCACGTAAAAACTTGCAACTACAAATTAGAGGACGTCTAACTTGTTTTTGCAGCATATGCCTTGTGATGTGATATGGCCAGAAGGATGTGATGTGATGCATTGTGATGTATGAGATTGATCATGTTCTTGTAATAGGGTTCACGACTTGCATGTCGATGACTATGACAACCGGCAGGAGCCATAGGAGTTGTCTTACATTATTGTATGACCTGCGTGTCAATCATAAACGCCATGTAATTACTTTACTTTATTGCTAAGCGTTAGCCATAGTAGTAGAAGTAATAGTTGGCGAGACAACTTCATGAAGACACAATGATGGAGATCATGATGATGGAGATCATGGTGTCGTGCCGGTGACAATGATGATCATCGTGCCCCGAAGATGGAGATCATAGGAGCAAGATGATATTGGCCATATCATGTCACTATATTGATTGCATGTGATGTTTATCATGTTTACATCTTATTTGCTTAGAACGACGGTAGTAAATAAGATGATCTCTCAATAAAATTTCAAGAGAAGTGTTCACCCTAACTGTGCACCGTTGCTAAGGATCGTTGTTCCGAAGCACCACGTGATGATCGGGTGTGATAGGTTCTAACGTTCGCATACAACGGGTGTAAGCCAGATTTACACACGCGAAACACTTAGGTTGACTTGACGAGCCTAGCATGTACAGACATGGCCTCGGAACACGGAAGACCGAAAGGTCGAACATGAGTCGTATAGAAGATACGATCAACATGAAGATGTTCACCATGGATGACTAGTCCGTCTCACGTGATGATCGGACACGGGCTAGTTGACATGGATCATGTATCACTTGGATGACTAGAGAGATGTCTATCTAAGTGGGAGTTCATTGAATAATATGATTATGTGAACTCAATTATCATGAACTTAGTCTAAAATTGCCTTTAATATCTATATTGTAGATCCAATGGCCAACGCATATGTCAACCTCAATTTCAACGCGTTCCTAGAGAAAACCAAGCTGAAAGATGATGGAAGCAACTATGCGGACTGGGTCCGTGGCTTGAGGATCATCCTCATAGCTTCCAAGAAACTATATGTCCTTGATGCACCGCTAGGTGACCCACCCCTTCTCCCAGCAGAACAAGACGTTGCGAACGCTTGGCATTCTCGCTGCGATGATTACTCCCTTGTTCAGTGCGGCATGCTTTACAGTTTAGAACCGGGGCTCCAAAAGCGTTTTGAGCAACACAGAGCATATGAGATGTTCCAAGAGCTGAAACTGGTTTTCCAAGCTCATGCCCGGGTCGAGAGATATGACATCTCCGATAAGTTCTTTAGCTGTAAGATGGAGGAGAATAGTTCTGTTAGTGAGCACATCCTCAAGATGTCGGGGCTTCACAACCGCTTGACTCAGCTAGGAGTTAATCTCCCGGATGACTCGGTCATTGACAGAATCCTCCAGTCGCTTCCACCTAGCTTCAAGAGCTTTGTGATGAACTACAACATGCAAGGGATGGAGAAGTCCATTCCTGAGTTGTACTCGATGCTGAAATCAGCGGAGGTCGAGATCAAAAGGAGCATCAAGTGTTGATGGTAAATAAGACCACTAGTTTCAAGAAAGGCAAGGGTAAGAAGAACTTCAAGAAAGACGGCAAAGCTGTTGCCGCGCTCGGTAAGCAAGTTGCCGGGAAGAAGAAGAACAAGAATGGACCCAAGCCTGAGACTGAGTGCTTTTATTGCAAGGGTACCGGTCACTGGAAGCGGAACTGCCCCAAGTATTTAGCGGATAAGAAGGACGGCAACGTTAAAGGTATATGTGATATACTTGTTATTGATGTGTACTTGACCAGCGCTCGTAGTAGCTCCTGGGTATTTGATACCGGTGCAGTTGCTCACATTTGTAACTCGAAGCAGGAGCTGCGGAATAAGCGGAGGCTGGCCAAGGATGAGGTGACGATGCGCGTCGGGAATGGTTCCAAGGTCGATGTGATCGCCGTCGGCACGCTACCTCTACATCTACCTTCGGGATTAGTTTTAAACCTTAATAATTGTTATTTAGTACCAGCTTTGAGCATGAACATTGTATCTGGATCTCGCTTGATGCGAGATGGCTACTCATTTAAATCCGAGAATAATGGTTGTTCTGTTTATATGAGAGAAATGTTTTATGCTCATGCCCCGCTGGTCAATGGTTTATTTTTGATGAATCTCGAACGTAATGTTACACATATCCATAGTGTGAGTACCAAAAAGTGTAAAGTTGATAACGATAGTCCCACTTACATGTGGCATTGCCGTCTTGGCCATATTGGTGTCAAACGCATGAAGAAGCTCCATGCTGATGGACTTTTGGAGTCACTTGATTTCGAATCATTTGACACATGCGAACCATGCCTCTTGGGCAAGATGACCAAGACTCCATTCTCCGGAACAATGGAGTGAGCAACTGACTTGTTGGAGATAATACATACCGATGTATGCGGTCCAATGAGTGTCGAGGCTCGCGGTGGCTACCGTTATGTTCTCACCCTCACTGATGACTTGAGCAGATATGGGTATGTCTACTTAATGAAACACAAGTCTGAAACCTTTGAAAGGTTCAAGGAATTTCAGAGTGAGGTCGAGAATCAACGTGACAGGAAAATAAAATGCCTACGATCTGATCGTGGCGGAGAATATTTAAGTCACGAGTTTGGCACGCACCTTAGGAAATGTGGAATTGTTTCACAACTCACGTCGCCCGGCACACCTCAGCGAAATGGTGTGTCTGAACGTCGTAATCGCACTCTATTGGATATGGTGCGATCTATGATGTCTCTTACCGACTTACCGCTATCATTTTGGGGATATGCATTAGAGACTGCCGCATTCACTTTAAATAGGGCACCGTCTAAATCCGTAGAGACGACACCGTATGAATTATGGTTTGGAAAGAAACCTAAGCTGTCGTTTCTAAAAGTTTGGGGATGCGATGCTTATGTGAAGAAACTTCAACCTGAGAAGCTCGAACCCAAAGCGGAAAAGTGCGTCTTCATAGGATATCCCAAGGAGACTATTGGGTATACCTTCTACCTACGATCCGAAGGCAAAGTCTTTGTTGCCAAGAATGGATCCTTTCTCGAGAAAGAGTTTCTCTCGAAAGAAGTAAGTGGGAGGAAAATAGAGCTTGATGAGGTAATTGTACCTCCACTCGAACCGGAGAGTAGCGCAGCACAGGAAGTTGTTTCTGTGGAGCCTACACCGGGTAGAGAGGAAGTTAATGATGATGATCATGAAACTTCAGATCAAGTTGCTATTCGAAGGTCCACTAGGACACGTTCCGTACCAGAGTGGTACGGCAATCCTGTCCTAGAGATCATGTTGTTGGACAACGGTGAACCTTCGAACTATGAAGAAGCGATGGCGGGCCCGGATTCCAACAAATGGCTTGATGCCATGAAATCCGAGATAGGATCCATGTATGAGAACAAAGTATGGACTTTGGTGGACTTGCCTAATGATAAGCGAGCCATTGAAAACAAATGGATCTTTAAGAAGAAGACTGACGCAGACGGTAATGTCACCGCCTATAAAGCTCGGCTTGTCGCTAAGGGTTATCGACAAGTTCAAGGAGTTGACTACGATGAGACTTTCTCACCCGTAGCGATGCTAAAGTCTGTCCGAATCATGTTAGCAGTTGCCGCATTTTATGATTATGAGATCTGGCAAATGGACGTCAAAATGGCATTCCTTAATGGCTTCCTCAAGGAAGAACTGTATATGATGCAGCCGGAAGGTTTTGTCGATCCTAAAGATGCTAACAAGGTATGCAAGCTCCAGCGCTCCATCTATGGGCTGGTGCAAGCATCTCGGAGTTGGAACATTCGCTTTAATGAGGTGATTAAAGCGTTTGGGTTTGTACAGGTTTATGGAGAACCCTGTATTTACAAGAAAGTGAGTGGGAGCTCTATAGCGTTCCTTATACTGTATGTGGATGACATGCTGATAATGGGAAATAATATAGAACTCTTGGAAAGTATAAAGGCCTACTTGAATAAGTGTTTTTCAATGAAGGACCTTGGAGAAGCTGCTTACATATTAGGTATTAAGATCTATAGAGATAGATCGAAACGCCTCATTGGTCTTTCACAAAGCACATACCTTGAAAAGATATTGAAGAAGTTCAATATGGATCAGTCCAAGAAGGGGTTCTTGCCTGTGTTGCAAGGTGTGAGATTGAGTACGACTCAATGCCCGACCACGGCAAAGGATAGAGAAGAGATGAGTGTCATCCCCTATGCTTCAGCCATAGGCTCTATCATGTATGCCATGCTGTGTACCAGGCCTGATGTGAACCTTGCCATAAGTTTGGTAGGGAGGTACCAAAGTGATCCCGGAGCGGAACACTGGACAGCGGTCAAGAATATCCTGAAGTACCTGAAAAGGACAAAGGACATGTTTCTCGTTTATGAAGGTGCCGAAGAGCTCGTCGTAAAGGGTTACGTCGATGCTAGCTTCGACATAGATCCGAACGACTCCAAGTCGCAAACCGGATACGTGTATATTTTGAATGGAGGGGCAGTGAGCTGGAGCAGCAGCAAGCAAAGCGTCGTGGCAGCATCTACATGTGAAGCGGAGTACATAGCTGCTTCGGAAGCAGCAAAGGAGGGAGTCTGGATGAAGGAGTTCATCACCGACCTAGGAGTGATTCCGAATGCGTCGGGCCCGATGACTCTACTCTGTGACAACACTGGAGCTATTGCCCTTGCGAAGGAGCCCAGGTTTCACAAGAAGACAAGACATATCAAGCGCCGCTTCAACTCCATCCGAGATTACATTCAGGAGGGAGATGTAGATATTTGTAAAGTGCATACGGATCTGAATGTCGCAGATCCGTTGACTAAACCTCTCTCACGAGCAAAACATGATCAGCACCAGAATGCTATGGGTGTTCGATTCATCACAATGTAACTAGATTATTGACTCTAGTGCAAGTGGGAGACTGTTGGAAATATGCCCTAGAGGCAATAATAAAATGGTTATTATTGTATTTCCTAGTTCATGATAATTGTCTATTGTTCATGCTATAATTGTGTTAACCGGAAACCGTAATACATGTGTGAATACATAGACCACAACGTGTCCCTAGTGAGCCTCTAGTTGGCTAGCTCGTTGATCAATAGATGGTCTCGGTTTCATGACCATGGACATTGGATGTCGTTGATAACGGGATCACATCATTAGGAGAATGATGTGATGGACAAGACCCAATCCTAAGCATAGCACAAAGATCGTGTAGTTCGTTTGCTAAAGCTTTTCAATGTCAAGTGTCATTTCCTTAGACCATGAGATTGTGTAACTCCCGGATACCGTAGGAATACTTTGGGTGTGCCAAACGTCACAACGTAACTGGGTGGCTATAAAGGTACGCTACGGGTATCTCCGAAAGTATCTGTTGGGTTGACACGAATCGAGACTGGGATTTGTCACTCCGTGTTACGGAGAGGTATCTCTGGGCCCACTCGGTAAGACATCATCATTATGAGCTCAATGTGACTAAGGAGTTAGTCATAGGATGATGTATTACGGAACGAGTAAAGAGACTTGCCGGTAACGAGATTGAACAAGGTATGGGGATACCGACGATCGAATCTCGGGCAAGTACCATACCGATAGACAAAGGGAATTGTATACGGGATTGATTGAATCCCTGACATCGTGGTTCATCCGATGAGATCATCGTGGAGTACGTGGGAGCCAACATGGGTATCCAGATCCCGCTGTTGGTTATTGGCCGGAGAGGTGTCTCGGTCATGTCTACGTGTCTCCCGAACCCGTAGGGTCTACACACTTAAGGTTCGATGACGCTAGGGTTATAGGGAAATAGTGTACGTGGTTACCGAAGGTTTTTCGGAGTCCCGGATGAGATCCCGGACGTCACGAGGAGTCCCGGAATGGTCCGGAGACGAAGATTGATATATAGGAAGTGAGGATTTGGTTACCGGAAGTGTTCCGGGTGTCACCGGTAGTGTACCGGGACCACCGAAAGGGTTCCGGGGGTCCACCAAGTGGGCCCACCTGCCCCGGAAGGTTCCGTGGGCTAAGAGTGGGAGGGAGCCAGCCCCTAGGTGGGCTGGTGCGCCTCCCACCCCAGCCCAAGGCGTGGCAAAGGTGGAGGGGGGCAAACCCTAGGCTTAGATGGGCCTTAAGGCCCACCCTAGGGCGCCCCACCTCTCCCTTGCCCTAGCCGCCGGCCAGATGGCATCTGGTGGCTGCCGCCACCCCTAGGGTGGAACCCTAGGGCGCAGCCACCCCTCCTCCCTCTCTCCTATATATAGTGGAGGTATTTGGGGCTGCACAACACGCGGTTCTCCCTCTCTCTCTGGTGCAGCCCTACCTCCTCCTCCCCTCATTCTCCGTAGCGCTTAGCGAAGCTCTGTCGGAGTACCACGCAGCTCCACCGCCACCACGCCGTCGTGCTGCCGGAGCTCTCCCTCAACCTCTCCTCCCTCCTTGCTGGATCAAGGCGTAGGAGACGTCACCGGGCTGCACGTGTGTTGAACGCGGAGGTGCCGTCCGTTCGGCACTTGATCGGATCCACCGCGATCTGAATCGCTGCGAGTACGACTCCATCAACCGCGTTCTTGTAACGCTTCCGCTTAGCGATCTTCAAAGGTATGAAGATCCACTCTCCCCTTGCTCGTTGCTGGTTTCTCCATAGATGGATCTTGGTGAACGCGTAGGAAATTTTTTGATTTACTACTACGTTCCCCAACATCTACAGCAACCACCCACTGGGTGTACAGCAGCCAAGAGAAGACAGGAATTCAATCGACAATGGATTTACAATTGAACTTACTCGGACATTGGTACGGAGGCCTGCGCTGACGTCAAAAGCTAGTTTGCTGGCCTCGAACGCCTCCTTGGTTCTCAGCATGAGCTGCTCCGCCTGAATCATGGCTTCCTTTGCATCTCCGATATGATCTTCCGGGGTGCGATGCAGAGAGAAGGCCATCACAGGTGGGGTCGGCGTGATCGCTTGGGCAGCTGAAGCAGTCTGAGGGGGTCCAGTTGGAGTCGATGTCACAATGGTCGAGACGGCTAAAGGAGCATGCGACAGAGGTGCTGCGGGTTCAGCCCTGGGTTGTGTCGAGCCACCTCTCCCCTGGGAAGACTCTGCAGTCGAGCGCTGAAGCGCTTGCACCGATGATGCCCTCCGGGTACGAGCGCGCGAAGTGTCCAGTTGCTCCTTGTCGTCCTCCACCTGAATGACCTTTGCAATGAAAACCGACAGTGTTAACATCTACATGTGTCGAGTCCCATCTGGACGAACCAACAACTTTCTTACCTCTATGAGAAGTGGCAGCATCAGCAGTGTCAACATCCATCGCTTCCCCTCCATCCCGATGAGGTGAGGTCATAGATGTAGCAGCTCTGACGGATTGAGTGGCATTCGGTCAGATACAACTCCAGACTTCAGTCGACAGAAAAAATTCGGAAATAAACACTTACGTGGAGACGACAGGTACGGCCACCCTCATGCGAGGTAGAGCTTTGCGAGGCTTGGTGACGGCTTGCTTGGGTTGCTTGGTTAGTCTTTCACTCGACTCAATGGTCGAAGGGCGGCTCCGTTTTGGTTTCTTCTCACTAGGGCCCGGAGCCCTGTCCTCAACAGCTACCAGATCCTAGCGGGCCTTGGTGCGACCTTCGTGCCGGGGAGGCGACTCAACCTCTTCCTCTTTGCCGGAGTCTTCATATTCGTCCTCGGTGTCGGAAAGACCGTTGCCGTCCACGCTACCGCCCTCGCTCACCACACCATCTTCCACATGGTTCCCGTTGGGAACGGGCGAGTGCATGTTCGTCCACTCCTGCATGATTCAAGGGAGTAACTTAGTTTATAAGTCAAAGTATCACTCGACAGTACAACATCAGTCGACTCACCAGATTCTTCGGCGGGTTTTTGGCCGAGTAAGGTCGGACCCTCTTGGCTCCCAGAGGATTGTTGCATGCTCTAGTGATGCTACGAAGCCACTGCTCGACAATTTTTTGTGGAACCTCCTCTGGATGCGTCCTGGTCGTGTCCTCTGGGCCCACGTAGTGCCACATGGTGTTGTCTCTGGCTTGGAGCGGCTGAATGCGTCGGCCGAGGAACGTCTCCAGCAAATCCATTCCTATCACTCCGCCCCGGATCAGTTGCACCACCGCTTCAACTAAGATACCCACTTGGACATGCTCCTCTTTGGTCACCCTCAGAGATTTGGGAATAGCGGGGCGGTTGGGTGTAAAGGGGGGAAGTCGAGTCGACATATTGGGTGATGCTACGTCTTTGCAGTAGAACCAAGTCTACTGCCAGCCTCTGACGGACTCGAGAAAAGTCATGGCAGGGAAGGAACTACAGGCTCTTTTCTAAACCCCCAAACCTCCACACAGCTGGAGCACATGCGTCTTCCCATCGGCGGGGAGGGCTTTCTTCACAGTCTAGGATCTGACTATGAAGAGGTGCTTGAACAACCCCCAATGGGGAGAGCAACCCAGGAAGCACTCGCATAAAGTGACGAATGCAGACAGATAGGCGATGGTATTTGGCGAGAGGTGGTGCAGTTGAGCACCGAAAAAGTTTAGAAATCCCCTAAAGAATGGGTGGGGAGGCATGGAAAAACCCTCTTTCAACATGGGAGAGAAGAAGAATCCGCTCCCCGTCGCATGGCTCCGGCTCGCGCTCCTCCCCCGGCAACCGCCAAGCGCCATCCGCCACGAGCCCGTCGGAGACGAGGCCCTCCATGTCCTCGCGAGTGACTACAGAGGAGAGAAAATCCGCCTGCATCCGACCCGCCGGCACAGTGAATCGGGGGGTTGAGGGTTTCTTGCCCTTGAGCTTCATCGCCCCCTTCTTCGCCCGCTCCAGCTTCTCCGTTGTGTTCTTCATCATCGACATGGCGGCTCTCGTTGAGGAGGATCATAGTGGGGCACCGGGAGCAGAGGAGGCGGAGGAAAAGAGAGAAAGAACTGGCGGAAGTACTGTGCGAACCGCAGGGTGGAAAGCTTTATATGCTACCGAGTGTCTCACTGAACAGTGGACCCGCGAGGTTACCGCGCACGCCAACCGCTAACAGCGCCCGGTACGTGGCGATATGACTGGCATGAGAATCGAGGCGTCGTGCCTCCACTTGCCCTGATCGTGGCGTCATCATCGCACGCACGCGCGCTTCCCAAATTTTCGTATCCCAGAAAATCCGGTCTGTCAGACCGACCCATCGCCTCCCAAGATACTGTCAGCTCACTCGAAGCAAAACAAATGCTAAACATCCACTCGAGCACTTTTAAGGCTGAATGGATCCGGGCGAGCAGAGAAGAATTCAATCGACGCAAGTTTCATTGAAGCCCCGAATATCATTCGAAAGATTTTGCATGTCGATCCTGAATGAATGCTAATGCTCAGAGTTCAATCGACGCAAGTTCCATGGAAATCCCAAATATCATTCAGAGGATTTGATGCACTAACTCAAGGTCTACATTGATACCTACTTCCACCACCCAAACCCCTATCCATTCGGGGGCTAATGACGAGGATATGTACCTAGGGTAGGGTCCTAGGCAAGGCCCACATACCCTACCTAAGGAAACCACATGGGAGGACTTGAAGATCAAGAATGAACTTCCGAGTGTATCCTTGGAGACGTTCAAAGTCACTCGACAGTAATCCACTCGAAGACTCCCGCTCTCACTCGACAGTCGCGTGTCACTCGGAAGACCTCGCTTTCACTCGACACTAGAAGACCAGGAGCCATCATCAAGAGCCCAAAGGGCAGACGCTGGTTCAATGGTCATTAGTAGCTATTATTACGTACGTTACCTGTAACGACAGACTTTAAACCCCATGACCAGGCCCTTAGATGCGGGATAATTATGAGGGGCAGTGAACTCTATATAAGCCGCCCCTCCCCTCCTGCACAAGGGTTCGCAACCATTGTAATCTCAATATTCCACACGACATAAAGCTCCTGAGCACTGAGACGTAGGGTTGTTACCTCCACGAGAGGGGCCTGAACTCATACATCCGTGTGTACACCCTCGCCGTAGCTAGGACTCTGCCCTCTCCCTTCGTACCCCTACCATCTACTGTCAGGCTCGTTCCCACGACATCCCCTATGTGAAGTCAAGTCCATGTGATGGTTCGAATGGAACCATGATGTGTGTTGATTGTTTTGCCTGGTTGTGCTTTGGTGTAAGTCACACTTTTGCCCTAGGCAACAAGTGCGCGACTATATCACCTACCTTACCTTGATGTTTGTGTTTGGCCTTCTCGGCACTTGCTTGATCGCACTTGCACTATACCACCCCCTTAGGCATTCTCCCCTATGCTCCTTTCCCTCTCCCCAATCTCATCAACTGAAGACCAGCAAGACCGGATACACCAAGGATCCACCTCGACAAACAACTGACACCGAAGACTTTGACTACAAACGTACTCAACGGAATGCAACCCCGTAGAGTTATGCTTTTCCCTCAGGATTGGAATCCCTTCCCTTGCCCAGCCTAGACCTCATAAGCTCCCCAGCACAAGTCTCTGATCACGTGTTTAATACACAGATTTGCCAGAGCACTTATTGAGCTTCAATAACCCCTCCTTTGCACTGGGTTCATTATGGAGCTAGTGATCATAGTAAACAAACATCCTTCATTCCTACTCTAGCACAAGAACCTTGATTCCATAGGAAGGATCGTTCTAAGGGTATACTATTTGTGGGCAATGATTTGATTTAACCCTAATAGATGTCTTGAGGAAGCAGTTGGGACCCTTTGGTGTATTATGAGGCTTAATGTTGGAAGAGAACTTGGTGGATCAAGATTGATAGAGTAGCATAGCTTACTTGTCCCTTGAGCAATTTGGATTAGTAGGGAAAATATGATCACAGGCTGAAATTCTTGCTGGATTAATGACTTGACTTTGGCAAGTAATGTAGATAGTGGAGTGATGGTGACTCGCATAACTAGTAGGAAGCTCTTACTATGTGTAAAACTTGGATTTAAATAGGTGATCCTACTAGGTGCTCGAGATCAATTAAACCACATGGTTTGGAGTAACTTGGATTTAGTCCAATGATCTTGATCATGATACCAAGTTTCTCGATGGATGATAGTAGAAGCAATCGGATGATGTTAGGGATAAATTAGGGATCTATATAAGCTCGACCTTGGAGTTTAGTTGACCATGAGACTGGAAGTTCATGGATATATTGTGGTAATAGTCCCTGCAATGATATGTGGAGTATGCGAACTCGAGGAGATTATGTTGGACACCATCGATGCCGGATTTGTAGCAGTAATGGATCACGTAATGGTGGATGATATGCGTGGATCAATTAAACTGGATTCGTAGGAAGGAAACAAGATCTTGGAGTGGTTGGTCCTTAGCATAGTAATGTAATACCTTAGACCTTGGATAGGTCAGAAGGACACTTGTATTGGTAGTATCGTGATCAAGCTTAGAGGCTTGTAAATTATCCTGAGGATTTTTATATAAGGATATAGGTGAGTTAGCTATATTATACATATGAGATTTTTTCCAGCATAGCCCTTCTCTCAAAACCTTGGAGATATGAGTATCATGTGTAATATTGGAGTTGACTTATATGAGATGATACCTTCGAGGATATAGGGTGATTTTGTTTGAAGTAATAGGCGGTACTATTGGCATCTAATAGTTGTGCTTAGGATAAGATGTTAGACGTTCACTCACATCCTAAGCTCCTTGAAAATCCCTAAGCTTTGCTAAGCCGTAACATGGTCGGATCATGACCATAGGCCTTGTACCATAAGTCCTTAGACCATGGTCGATACTCCACCTTGACCACCACCCACCCCTTTTCATAAGGAAGGTGGACGCGCAGAACTAGTTTTCGATGGACTACAAACCCTTGATACTAGTGACCACCCAGAACAGACAACTGCCTCTCTCACAAATCCCATGAGCAATGTGTTTATGTGGTATTGGGGGAATATGATGTTATCCTCATGGATAATGTGCTTATTTACCCAATGAGAGGAAGGAACGCCTTAGTCCTGTTTGGACCAGCCCCAGGAACACTAACTACCATGCCTCCCAAGTATAAGGTCTCACCTTGAAGAAGTTGGACTCCGCAAAGCACCTTCCCTACAGAAGAATACTTTCTTGACCAATCAAGATGAAGGACCACTACGATCACGGAGCTGCGACAACGATGAAGAAGTAGTCAACCTCCATTCCTCTGCTAGCCACATCAACTAGACTATATCAAGCACCGACGTCCAAGCATGATGAAGCCCTTGCACAGCAAGAGGGTTGAGGAACCCTTGTCATGACTGGTCACCCATCAGTTCCTGACTAAGAAGGAACCGAGGAGCTGATAACACCCCTCACTCCACCACCTTGGTAGTGTATGTTGAGCATGACATCCCTACTCCCTTCAGATGCATGGGACGGAGTGGAACGACCGTCATGACCTCATTACTAGCCCCTTATTGGTTCAATCAAGGGCGTGAACCAGACTCGACCATGGTAAACCACCTGTCAAGGGTAGTTCACCCCACTTGCCAAGTGTCGGACCTTGGGGGTTAGATGACTGACCTATACTCTGAATAGTCAGCTTATCCAAAACCCCACTAAAACTTTCCCACATGGTAGAACCCGTTTTAACACCAAGTCTCTAAGCTCAGTCTTAGGGGCGAGACCCAACACAGACCTTGCCATGAAGTGACAAATAGACCAAACACTCTAAGACCCTCCAGAAACGTGCGTCCATGACAATGATGGAAAACGACCAAAGAAGGACGAAGAATCTACCTGGTAAGCTTACTCAAGCAGAAGATCTCGACGATAAGCCCACGATGACGCACCTCAGCACTCTCAAGGATGGAGACCACCTACGACTGAAGACCTACTGCTTTAAGGAAGGTAAGGACTTCCCCATCAACGAGGAGCTACACCAAGACTCAACCCTTCTATTCTAACGCGAGACATCTAGATGTCACTAACCAACATAAGCAATCCTAGGACCAGCACACAGAAACACCCCTTGGCTAGGTATTCCGACTTTGGGATACCTATGCAAGCCAGGCCTTGCCAAGACCTCGTCCACCAAGCCCTTAACCATTAGGAAAGCCTAGCAGGTTGCTAGAACCATGTTCACCTTGAGACAAAGTCAACGATTCACTCGAAAACATATCATCAAGCACTTCAATACCCAGGAGGACAACCATGCCAGAGCAGAGCAGCATGGAACGTGAAGACCACCTCACCTCTGAATTTCCGCATCCTTCCCACGCCTAGCCTAGGAATCTCGGGGACGAGATTCTTGTAAGGGGGGTAGGTATGTCACACCTTGTGATTTGCCTCCTGACTAAGTTATCATGACTCAAAAATTAGGGCCAATTGAAACTTTTTTGTGCTTATGATGCTTGACTTGATTGTTGATTTCTTGTTTGCTTTCATGTGCTCTATATTCATAAAATCCCCCCTACTCTCAAAACTCTTTTCCTTGATCCCAACTCTTGTCCAATGATCATGCCATGTGAATAGGACTTAAAAATATTTTTTACAAAATTTTATTTTGGTCAAAAAGCATTTATTTAAATTAGGTTTTCAAAACCCCTAGATTTGAGGTTTGCACTACAAGTCCCCAAATTATGTGGATCCTTTTTCTCCAAATGAATATATAACTTTCCAAAACCACAAAATATTATTTTAAAAGATTATTTTCATATTTTATTTAAAGGCTTTTTCTTAAGGCCAGAAATGGCTTTTCATAGGGAAAAATATTTAAATTATTTAAGAATATTTTATAAAATTTAGGAAAACTTAGTGGACATATATTATCCATGTATAAGAGTTTCAACACATGGTCATGTTCAAAATACTGGAAAAAAACCTTCAAAGCCATATCTGTCTGTTTCAAGGTTTTGAAATATTTCTATAAGAAATATTCTCAATTAAATCCTAGAAAATTCTAGCATGTCACATATGTTATATGTGGTCATCTTGCCAAGTTTCATATCAATACAGATTGTTTTGGTTCACCAAAATACCCTAAAGCCATTCCTATCCAGAGCCAAACTTGATCAACTTTACATTGTGAAGTATCTTCTATTGATCCTAAACTTTGTGGGCATTCTCTATTACCCAAATGATGATGCTACATCAAGTGGTGCATCAAGGGGAATAGAATTGCAAGATCAGATCTATAGAGATCCATTTCTGTTGATTTCTAGGGTTTACCAAGTTTACATTATTAACTTTCCTCAACTGAGCTGAAAACTTGTGATCATGACCAAATGGACTTACCACTTACCCATGGTAAATCTCAAGGTCATAGGATTCCCCTGCCTAGCCCAATCATAGCACAAGCACCTTCAGCCATAAACTTGTGGACAAGCTAAGTGGGCCCAAAAAGATTCCTGTTGCCTCCAACTTTTTACCAAAACATATTCTAACCTCATTTTACCTCTAGTAACTTTTCCTTGGCCTCTGGTCAATTATTTGGGGGATAACTCTCTCTTATTCCCTCTCTTTTTACCATAACAGCACCTCTCCCACCCTTCTGATCATGCTAAAGACCCAAAACTTTTCCACAACCTCACTTGCATACCTATTCATCAAACCAAACCCAAATATGACAGGCTCATGTGGAAAATATGAGTAGTTCATCTAAACCTTCATTATGGCAGCAATAGAGCCTTTGTACTGCAAGTACTCTGTAGAATTATCTTCCTGAGCTACAAATTGGTGGATGCATAGTCCTTCCTTTCCTTTAACCAATAGACAAGGTTTTGCCACAAGAGTACAACAGTAACAACACTTTGGGTGAGCCCCAAGTTTGTTGTTGCAAACTTCCCAACTGTTTAAGACCCATCTAACCAGCTCCATTTACAATGAGATTTTACCACTACTCTACTTCATGCATGCCTCACAACCTAGACAACTTTGGCCGACACAAAAGATGCCATGGACAAGGGTTGGCATGGTGACCATGCAGCCAACATGCAAAGCCGGCGCTCTACCGCTTGTCCTCGTCCTTTAGCTCGCAGCAAGCTTCGGCAGGGCATCTTCTCTCACCAATAGCCTCCCCTCGACCTCCCACGCCCCTCCCCGACACTCAGAAACCTCCAGGGCACCTCTGGCGCGCGTGCTCACCGCCCCCTAGGCGCGTCCGAGGGCACCCGAGCTCCCCCCTGGTCGCCCCACCTTTAAGACCCCTCCTCGAGCTCCCTCTCGCGCCCTTGGCTCTCCCCCTCTCCCTTGTACTTCCCCGGACCGAGCCCCTTGCTCCTGAGGCCCTCTTCTCCTTCTATGGCCGGAGCTCTCCCGCCATGGCTCCGCTCGGATTCGAGCTCCCCCGAGCTCCCCCTCTCCTTGGAGCTTCGCCAGCACTCCCCCTGCATCACCGCTAAGCTTCCTGCCACCCCATTCCCTCTTCCTCGCAGCTTCGCGTCGCGCCTGTCGCCGCCGTCGGCTACCTCCGCCTTGACCAATACCGCGGTCGACCCCGACCTCCCCAGGGCCCGGGGACGGTCCAGGCGGAAGCAGCTCGCCGCCCCGAGCTCGCCGGTGGTCGGAGCATCGCCGAAGACAGTCGGTGCCGCTAGGGGCGGGCGCATGGAGCCGCTCGGCTCTGCCTCCCCCTCTCCTCCTCTGCTCGAGCGGGAGGAGGAAGGAGGGCCTAACGGGCGGGGCCCGCGCGTCGGCGACCCAGATGGCCGGGCCCGTCGGTTTAAGTGGAGGCGGGTCACCGGTGGCCACCTCCCCACTGGGAAGGCGTACTCCGCAGGAGTACGCTTCCGACGTGGCGTGAGCGCGCTGGGCCGGCCGGCTCGGCCGGCTCAATACCAACCCTACGTCGCGTGCGATATATAGCGCACTAGGTATAGCCCTTTTCTAATTTATGTCTTTTTATAGAATTTGTAAAATAGATATTAAATTCATATTAACTCCAAATCTGGTGATTCAAAATCCTAGAGGTTCCTAAAATCTTCCTCTATCCAAAAGTATATCCTACATATTTTTCCCAAAAACTTCTCTCTACTATTCAAATTTAAATTTAAATTTGAACTATTGGAGAACCACTTTGTAAATTCCTAGGGCACTCATATCAACTCCAAATGGGGTGATTCAAATTCCCAAAGGCTCCAAATATCATGACCTATTTGTCTGGCCAAGTTTAACATTTTATCATGCACCTATCATGCTTGGCCAAATAAATAGCTCCCTTTTTTCCATTATTCCATCTTAGGAAAATCATAGGTAAATCCTCACAACTCCAAATCCAGTGAAACCAATTTCCACATGTTTCTAAAATCAAGCCCTATTTTTTTGTTCCATCCACTCATTTTTATAAAAATGTTTTCTGTTGACATCTTAAAGGATTATCATTTCCATCTTTCCCTCCATTTAGAAACTTCTCCTTGATCCACATCCAATGAAACCTTCCGGATTATTTTTCTCATGACCCAAGGTGTCCAAGAAAAATAAAACTCCTATTTATAGAGCACTTTTATTTTCTTCTTGTCGTGTTGCTTATTGCGGTTGTTTCCGGTGATAGTTGACGAAGTAGAGGAAATACTCGGAGTGGACAAGAAGCGGGTGTAAACCTCGAAGACATTGCTACGCCACGCAAGCAGCCTTTTGACAATGTTAAGAAACTTTTCATTGCATGACATATAGCACTTTACTTTTGTCATATTTGATCATGTGGAGTTGTGACCCCTCAGGTGGGTTGCTTCCGATACTCTTGCAGTTGACACTTGCATCGTGCATGACCCTACCACCTTATGATGGTTATGCGGGTGGGTGTAGATAGGATGCTAGTAGATGCTACGGAAGTGGGATGGGACTTATGCATCATGATGGAAACGAAGAAATGATTTCAAAGACTTTTCGAAAACCCCGTCGGGTGCCACTAATGCCCAAGGGAGATGATGATGAGTTGGGTAACCACTTGAGAAAGAAGTGGTATGTCGGAGCAAGTGAGTGTGTGTTTTCGAAAACGGAGAGTTTTAAGGTCTGTTGACCGTCCCAACCTTACATGCGCAACCACGATACCCCTTATGGGACGGGGCTTTGTTGTTTACCTTGGTGGGTACTCGCAAGGAGCCCGCACTACTAGTGGCGGGAGTGGCATGGTCACTCTCGATACGGGGTCATACCGGTATGTACGATCATGCGTTGTCTTTACAGGCACCGGGCACACCGTTGGTCCCCTCATGGATGGTACGATTAGAGCGAGACTCGTGTGATGTACATCGTGAGGGCTGGGTACCAATCAAGTGGACTCTTTGTCTAGTATCGCTAGGGGAAAGGCATTGTTCGGGTGCTTACCTCGGGTATGTTAAATACCGCGAGTCGTGGATGACACGGAAGTTCCGCGAGTCTTGTGGGTAAAGTGTGCAACCTCTACAGAGTGTAAAACTATTCGAATAGCCGCGTCCGCGGTCATGGACAATTGGAGGTCCTTCTTCGACTACGTCCGGATGCTTTCATGAAACTTGGTGTGAGTATGGATGTGATGATGACAAAGAAGTCACATGAGCTAAGTCCGATGACTTAGCATGCAAATTGAACTATGTCCGACGACTTAACATGATGAATGAACATGAGATGTTCAACCCCCACTTATGATGATATATGTAACTTGTTCATATGGATATCTGCCTATTGTTGACCCATGCTTACTGATTACTTGACCATGTCATTGCATCTAAAATTAGCTTTCCGCAAATTACCTACTTAGTGCTATATCATGCATCATTGTTACCTTGTTTCACAACTTGGGTTGCTTGCGAGTATATTCAAAGTACTCATTGGCTTGTCACTGGTTATTTAATTGGCCAAGCATGAAAGAACAGAAATATATTGAAGAGTTCGTTGGTGACGAACATGCGAACTAGGACGCTTCCCAGTCAGAATGCCATTAGGTTAGGGCAGATGGCATGGGTTCACGCTTTTGACCAAGATTTCCGTTGCTTGTTCTATTTAAGTGTTTGACCCTCGTGGCCCTATCTATATAAGACTTGACCTTCATGGTCTTTATTTACGTAAGACGCTAAATGTGGATGTAAGACTCTTGTTATTCAGCTTCTGTGTGTTCAGTGAGTATTGATCTCTGGGATCACTGTACACGTGCATTCGGTGACCACGACTTATGAGTCGGGGGCCTCACACTGTGTCTCTTGGCCGTGCGGGGGCAAGAGCTATGACGGTGGGTGTTTTGGGCGTGCTCTATCGCTGACAGTCGCAGCGCCCGATCTGGACTTGGGACCTGTTCTCGTCTTACCCTCAAGACCTTGCGGTGGCATGGATGGGTGGCTGAGTGAAAACTTTGCGCTTGATCGCCGACAATGGCGACGCCTGTCGGCACCGCTCTTTTCATGAAGACGTCGTCTTGGAGCTCCTCTTCGTGTCCGGTTCTGAGTGAAAATCTTTGTCCATCTTGGACTCGGCAACAGCGGCGCTTGGCGTCGTGTTCCCTCTTGGAGTGTTGCTGTGGAGCGTAAGTGTTGTAGGTGTAGGGTGGCGGTGTTATCAGTTCTTCCTGTATTCTTTGTCAGTCGCGTATTCGCGTTGTTTGAGGGTTTTTCATCACTTTGTATCGTTCGGCCATGTATTTTTGTATGGTTGCGTTATATATAAAGCGGGGCGAAAGCCTATTTCGAGAGTCTTTGCTCTTATAGAAGGTTTGTCTATGGCACAATATCATGGCCTAAATAGATACATTATACAATCGGATGATTTCCAATTTGCTGATACAATGCTTAAATGTGGAGTTTCGGCAACCTCATCAGCGGCTATTGAGGATTACAGATTGCTCTAATCAGGTTTTGCAAATGTGAAGTTCGAGCACTGTCAAGGGAGGCCAATTCAGCAGCACATGAGCTGGCTAGGCATAGTTTTTTTCCACGAATCATATTAGCGATGTTTGTGAGGTCGACCTCCCTAGCCTTTTATACTTAACTTTTTTGAAAGTCGATTAAGCTCGCCGAATGGCATCCCCTAAAAAATTGCGGCATCATGTGCCAGGATAAGAAAAGAACGCGGGGGGGCGGGGGGGGGGGGGGGGGGGGGGAGGAGGGATTTGAGGAAATAGGAAATATAAGGCGGGTCGATGAATACTACATCACAGTTCACTTGATTCACGGTCTTGTTGTACAGGCGATCCATAACCCCCGCCACATGCTCCATCCCACTCACACGCACACACAACAACACTGAAGAAAAGTACTACAACACGTACACAACAACAGCACCGGCCGCGGCGCCAATGGCGTATGGGCCATCAGTCCGAGGACACGCGCGCGCGCACGCACGCTCCAACTAGTCATACCAGCTAGTGCACACACCACGGCCGAACCAGCTAGCGACGGCTAGCACGGGACCAGAGTCCCGTTGGCGTTCCCGTTCCCGTTGGCCGTGCCGTTCCCGTTGGCCTTCCCGTTGGCCACCGCCCCGTTGCCGTTGCCGTTGCCGTTCGCGTGGGCATGAGCGGGGGTGGCGTCGTTGTGGGAGGCGATGAGCCGGCCAGAGGGGTCGTTGGAGGCCTTCCACTGCGCCACCCACTCGATGGCCGCCGGCGTGCTGCACGCGATGCTCGGGCCCCACGGCACCGTCTCCCTCGCCGACTCCTGCATCAGTTCAGATTTTTGTCTTGCACGTCAGTAAATAAATCCTTCCAAAGGAGCGTCAGTTAAACTGCTTGGTATCTGTCTGAATTAATCGACCACCTGAGGGTAGAGCCTCTCGAAGATCATCCGGTAGTAGTAGGCCTCCTTGTTGATGGGCGTGTTGTATGGGTACACCTCTGCGGCGTTCTTCATCATCTCGTCAGTCACCTGCTGCTCGGTAAAAGCCTTGAGGCCGTCGATCCAGTTGTAGCCCACGCCGTCGCTGAACTGCTCCTTCTGCCTGTACAAAATATGCTGTGCAGGGGAACATTGCAGTTGCAGAGAGCATTAGTTCAGAACGCTCCCCCCCTGTGCATACTTACTATGCTGGATATCTGATCTTCTGAAAACCTCAAGGTGGTGTCTGTACTGTACCTTTGGCAGGTATGGCTCCTTCTCGTCATCGAACGCCTTCCTCAGCACCCACTTCTCGATGCGGCCCAGATCGGCATCGTACTGCGTCGCAGCAACAGCAAGAAAACGTCAGAGAATTCAGAGCCAAAACAAATCAGACATGCGCTTAGCACACCATTTCTCCTTCATGGCAGAGATGAGTGAGCCTGTACCAGTTTCCACTCGGGGTCCATGCTCATGGCGACGTCGATGAACTCCTTGTCGAGGAACGGCACGCGGACTTCCAGCCCCCAGGCGGAAGTGGCCTTGTTGGCGCGCAGGCAGTCATACTGGTGGAGCGCTTTCACCTGCGGGTTTCACATCAGTTTCGCGTTAGACCCGAGAGAATCTGACCAGTGTATCTTGGCTGTTTGCTTGTGCAGTATTATTAATTAGGTATGTAGTTTTAGTTCAACAATGCTACACTTACGGGCAAAAGGTTACGGGATATTCTTACGGGCTGATGTGTCACGCATGGATTTCACGGGGATGGGCTGATAGGAGATATTTCCGGAACTGCAGCCAATGGCCTCAATGCACGATCAGCCCGTAAGCAAAACCCGTAGCTTTTTTCCGTAAGTGTAGCATTTTCGGTTTTAGTTTCAGTTAGCACCTTGCGGCAGGTCTCCTTGTGGAACTCCTCCTTGTTAGGGGCGAAGTGGAAGTAGAGGTAGCCGCCAAGGAGCTCGTCGGAGCCTTCCCCTGAGAGCACCATCTTAACCCCGAGCGCCTTGATCTTACGCGCCATCAGGAACATCGGCGTGCTCGCACGTATCGTCGTCACGTCGTACGTCTCGTTGTGGTAGATCACCTCCTCGATGGCGTCGATACCATCCTAAACAGGACAAAATGACTCATCAGTACCTCTGAATCTCTGATCCCCCGCTGTCTCTAGTGAGCAGTGTTTTCTTTTATTATGCCGAGATGTCTTAAGGCTCAAGGTTTTAATCTCAAATTTCTGGGGTTGTCGGTGTGAGCGTTCTGTTGGGTTTTAATCTCAAATTTATCATGCCAAGCAACAAACATCAAGATGTCCTGAGGCTTGTGGTTTTATTTGTTTTTCTTTACCTGGACAGTGAAATGGAACTCGTGATGGATGGTTCCCAGATAGTCAGCTACCTCTCTCGCGGCCTTCAGGTCAGGCGAGCCCTGCAATGTGCATCAACATGTTAGAATCGTGTGATTCCCGTGGTTCTTGAAGAAGAAACAGTAGGACAAAAACATGTGAAGAAAAATAAACCTCTAGGCCAACGACAAAGGAGTGGAGCTCAGTTCCAAACTTCTTGGCAGCTTCAGTCTCGATGAGATGACGCTTGGTCACCGAGGCGACGAGGGAGGAGTCGAGGCCGCCGGAGAGCAGAACGCCGAAGGGCACGTCAGTCATGAGCCTCTTGATGACGGCCTACAAAACAAAACAAGACAGCACACATGGTCGATCCCACTGTCAGTCACCGTCACACCACCTATCGTACACAAAAGCAAGTATCACGTGGTGCTACGGTCAGCGTGGTATATGCCATGCACCTTCTCGAATGCCTCCCTGAGGACGAGGGGCTGGTACGTCATCGCCGGGACGCGCTCGGCGAACCACTGCGGGTTGTACCACCGCCGGAACTCGCCGGCGGCGCTCGAGTACAGGTTCCCCGGAGGGAAGAGCTCGAACTTTGGGCAGTCCTCGTGGAGCGCCTTCATCTCGGACGCAATCCAGACGGAGCCTGCGAGAGCACAGCACCCAAATAAGTCGGAATCCAGACGCGAAGAATTTGTGGTGACAGGCGTTGAGCGGTTTGGCAGTTGACATGCGTACCGTCTCTGCCCCGGCCGATGTAGAGGGGGTTGACGCCGACGGCGTCGCGGGCGGCCATGTACGTCTTGTTGCGGGTGTCGTAGAGTACGAAGGAGAAGACGCCGTCCAGCATGTTGACGAAGTTCTCGCCGTACTCCTCATACTTGAGACAGCAGCAGGAGCAGGGATGGTCGGCGTCAGTATTCCGTTTTGTTCTCTTGCTATTTTGTTTGCAATTTCGAAGCTAAATTCGGCCGCTGGAAACCGGAACCATCTCGCTTACCAGAGGGATGATGACCTCGCAGTCGCTGCCAGTGGTGAAGGTGTGCTTGGCGGCGAACTGCTTCCGGATCTTTTTGTGGTTGTAGATCTCTCCATTGGCCTTTTCATCAACGAACAGTTAGAAAACGATAGGTGATGGGGAAGAGAAGAGCCTACTCGCACGACGTGGCGAACACACGACGCGTACAAGGAAGAGCACACAAGTATGCATACCACGACGACGACGGTCCGGTCCTCGTTGTAGAGGGGCTGGTCACCGGAGAGCGGGGAGACGACGGCGAGCCGCTGCTGCGCCAGGAAGTTGCCCTCGCACTGGAACAGCCCGGACCAGTCCGGTCCGCGGTGCTTCAGCCTGCATCATCATCATACCGACTCCCACAAGTCAAAATCCACAGGCCGTGCCACGAACAGAGCAATTCATCAAATAACAGTAAACGCAGGGGGGCTTAGGCTTAAGGAAGAGGAAGATTCCGGTGTTGTTTTTCAGATCTGCCCTTACTGCTCGATTCTTTCCGGGCTCATGTCATATGCAACAAAACGACGAGAAAGGCCTAACAAGGACAAAACAGAAACTAAAAGCCTCTTGGACGATCCTGCTTTAGTTCTTTCGGGCAAGTTGAAGCACAATTGGTATATCAACGGCATTTTATTTTATGATCTACACACAAGAAGCTCAAGATCATGCCAACGATACGGGCGCTAGGGATTTGAAGGGGGGAGATGCATGGATATGATGGTGCAGGGGCGGGTGCTTGCCTGCGGGAGCAGGAGAGGACCCGAGCCCGCTTGGCCTGCGACCAGTCGGCGCAGCCGAGGACGGCCAAAATCCCACACATGGTGGACGCGGCGACAGACGGCGCGGGTTTCGGGGGCGTATGAGGTTGAAGAAGAAGGTGAAGGAGGAGTGAACGATGCTGGTGTTGAGAGAGAGGAGGGGAGAGGAGATGCGGGAATTAGCGGATGCGCGCGCCGTATTTATAGCCGATCCGCGCGGCTCCGGGGCCTCGCGTCTGCGACCGGGGAAGCTCTCCTCGCCTCCCTGCTGGGACACGTGGCGGCTGCCGGTTGGGACGGTTCCGTGCGCCGCGGGAGTTTATCCCCTCCGGATGCAGCGTCGTCCAGTCAGCGTGGGCCCGCCAGCCCGCGTCAGCGCCGCTGGCTGCCGTTGGATCTACGATCCACGGCGGCGGCGAGGCCTGGGGGTGGGCCCCGGATGCCGGATTCACCAACGGCCGGCTGTGCTTTGCTGCGGTCTGCCTGGTTTAGGCATTTTTTTCCCTCGTGTGATGGATGATGCGTACAACGCCATTATTGGGAGCATCTTGGATATGACTAACATATTCGGGGATGTTCGTTTCTATTTCTGATGCTGGCAAGATTCGATGAATCCGCCCCTGTTTTTTTTTGTTTTACTCCTAGCAATCATCAATTTCTACAGTGATTACCCAAGTTCTAATGCTAAAATGGGAATTCGGTTTCAAGAAAATGGTACTAATACGGTAACTGATGATGCTAAAGCCGTACGTGCCGACGAGGATATATAAATCTAGATTCTGATAACCAGCAAACGTTCGCTTGGATGGCAAATCCATCCAGTTCAGTTTTTGGTGTGGATTTGTCGTGTTTGCGGAAGAATTTTATCATCCTCGTAGTAACATAAGTTGTTATGAAAATCTTCGAATGTCAGCACAATGGCGCTTCCCTAAATCTACTCGTAGCTACTTTATTATTTCTGTTTATTTCCTTATTTAGGGCAACTGGCATTTTTATCTTAGAACTGTAAGCTTCTATCTGGCTTTATTTATGTTTTACACAAGCCCCTTTGTCCTCTCAAGCTTAATAGATGGTGATTGGCATGATTACACAATCCTGTTTTACCTCGCCTTTATCTAGCTAGATTATGTGGAATGGCCAATGAGCAACTTAATTTGGTTGTGACCAGGTTTACTCATGTCGTTAGGCCCAAGCCAAAACCGGAGTGGAAGTGCAAAGGAATCAGAAACAGAAACAAACTGTTCTCTTGGTGTAAAAAACAAGAGTTTTCGTTCTCTCTCAATTTAAAAATGACAGAAGAAACTGTATTGTACTCGTGCAATGACGCCACAACTATTGATATCCTCTCCTCTTTTGAGTTTTCTCTCCTGTCAGGTATCAACGCGAGGTGATACATTGCCGCATAGGAACTCTGGAACTAAGGCCGCGTTTGGATGCGATGTAATTACATACAAACGTATTAATTTTACAGGTTATTTTACCGGCCGCTAGAAGATTTCCAGCCGGAAACAAAACGATGGGAGAGATCTGTATTCTTTCTATGGAGGTATTTCAGGCGAAAAGGTAATCCAAACAAGGCATAAAGATAAATCTAGCTCATAAAAGCGGGATCGTACTCGGAAATTGCCTTTGATGACCGAGCTCCCTGGAGGCCTTAAAATTCAAAATTCAAATTTTATCATAATTCATATTTTTATTTTAAAAAATTCTGAAATAAAGTACAAATATACATGAAGGCATAACGCACATGTGTGTAAATTTTCGGGCAAAATACGTTAAAATGAGGTCTGTGTAAAAAAGACAAATCTGGAGTTGTTTAACACATGATACTATTGATCCTTTCAGGCCATCAATTTGTCTTTTTTGTACAGGTCGCATTTTAACGTATTTCAACATGAAATTTTACACGCATATGGATTACATCCGTACATGCACGTATATTTTTTTCAGATTTTTTTGAAACATAAAAGTTTAAATTTGATATTTTTTAAATAAAGGTCTTCATGAAGCTCGGCCTCCAAAACACCATTCTCGATCATACTACCTTACAAATTTGTCACTTGCTTTTGTTGATTTAGGAAGCCTATGCGCCATCAGAAATCTGATATATTAGGATATCTTTAACGCTCACCTTCCAATCGCGCACCATGCGGACACTGCTCTGGCAGGTGAGTATCCAAAGCTCTTTGCATACATTCCACAATAAAGTTAAATTAGTTAATGCTATCAAACAAGACGAACTTCACCATAGTAAAACATAATATACATAGAACAAACAATATTTTCGACCGTTTAACAAATAACTAAAAAATTAGGAGGCTAGCATGTAGCGAACCATGACCTCTTATGCGTGGCCGTCCTGACCGATCGCGCCACCATCGCTGTCCATGTTGTCATCGTTGTCATGCTTCCAGCTGTGGATGGGCGCGGGGCCGTGACATACTTGCCCGGCTGTCGTCTGGCACTTGCGGAGGAGCCCTTCCGCTTCCTCTTGCATCGTGTGGAGGGCCGCCGAGGCCAATGCCGACCCTGAACGTTGTTCCCTAGAAGCAGCCTTGACCCTGTCGACATTGGTGGGGGTGTCACTTAGCGACCATTACTCGCCAATCTTGGCTAGCTCCACATTGAGGCGGTAGTGGTGCCGCGTGGCCGCCTCTATGGTGCTGATGGGTTGGACGAGATCCTAGGACGCCGCCAGGTCTGGGTCGTTGCACACCTAGGAGACGAGTTCAATTTATGTGATGATTTTACCCAGTATTCTATGCCTACATCGTAGGCTTTGTGGAGTTTTACCGCGTCCGCGCACTTCTTTTTTTTGATAATCCTCGGATAACACATTTTGGATCGATTGACACAATATGGAGAAGATCCCCACAAATGATAATGAAATCATGTATTTAAAGTGATAATAACCTCCCATAAAAGAATCAAGCAAGGATGCCAAAGCAGAAAACGTCGTAGAGGACGTTACAGACGACAGCGCCCCTCGTATGGGCGATCGTATGGAGTGTTGCCACCATCGTCTGATCCAGTATTTCCACCCGTGAAATCGGATCATGGATCAGACACCCAGAGAGACCCGAAACTCGTCCAGAAGAAAAACCCTAGCCTCTGGAGTTCATTCGAAGGAGGGATTCATAAGGAGGGCCATCTTCCTCATCACGCGTACGGGGGCTTCAACATCACCACCACCGTCATCGTCATCATCATCACCACGTCATCATCATCATCATCATCATCATCATCATTATCATCATCATCATCATCATCATCATCATCATCATCCTCTCATTTTAACATCAAGAACCCTAGTGGATCGCCTTGTGTGTTATATGAATCATCCATCCATATATTCCACCGCTATGGTTATGATGTCTGTTTTTCCCATGTGTGAGTAGAACGCTAGTTCTCAGGGATATGGAAGAACCTTAGTATGTGTAGGATCTGAAACGTTATTTTGGATATGAGATTCCCTATTGAATGCTTAGTTTACTAACTTCGTGAATGTTTTGAAGAGTCCCCAGTCAACATTTGTGCCTTATGGCCAAGAAGTATACCATTGTCATTTAAATAGCTAGGATGTGGGGGTAAGTCGAGGTGATAGTAAAAGCCTCTTGCTCTTAACCTTTGGAGTTGACCGGGGAATTACATAGAACCGTTAGAGAGGTCACGTCCATGGGGTAACCCTTAATAATCATGAGTTGTAACCCTCTAGGGAGACTATGATGGTGGTGTGTGTGGCATGATGTATACTTCTATCATAGGGAGACTATGATAGATCAACCCCCATCTAGAGGATAAATATCCTAGTAGACCAACCCCCTGGGATAGAAAAGATCGCCACTATGTTTCCGCCCTGAAGATGGTGGCGGAGAAATCTTGTAAAATATATCTAGATATTTTTGGGAAAATAGGGTCATGGGCACCAGCGAGCAGCCGAGGGGAGCCATCTCGGCCCATGAACCCCTTGCCTCATGACCTATGGCCAAGTAGCATTGGACCCACATGCACTTCTGTGACGTGGGTCAAGTCCCTTGTTTCTCTCATCCCATGAGATTATATAAATATGAATTTTGACAATTTTTTGAGCTTTTGAAAAATACTTTCTCCACTAAAATTCATGTTGGTGCTTTTCTGCAGCTTGTTGACAATTTATCCTTTTCTGGTGCAACATGCAAGTAAGAGGAAAAGGTACAAGACTAACGTTATAATATGCAAAACAAGGATAATTGTGAGTAATTTATAATAAGAATTAGTGATGAAAAATGGATGTATGAGAAATGTACCTAGATTTTTGATTATAGTTATGGATGGGAGTTGATCTATCATAGGCTATATATTTTTCTTGGAGGTAAATCATGTATCTAGTGGCAAAATAGCAATCATTTCTTAGGAGAAGCATATTCATCATTTGTCAAGTGATCTCTCACTAGCATGCATGCCATATTAAACTCTCTAACCATATCTACACATTTCAGAATATACTCATTAGAAAAACAATATGTTACCAATATTAGATTAAGATTAAATGGCAAACGAACATGCTTCATGACTAAATCACCTGGTGGCAAAACTAAAGCCCGACACTTGCGCAAACATCTAGCATTATGAGTACATGGAATCTCATTCCACACTAAGTATGGTTCAAGTAATGCATGAGTAATCATTACAAAACACAAATTACATGGATAAGCTGTACAATATGAAAGTCCGCACACAATAGTATCATTGTTTCTAAGTAGCATGGTTACAGTGGAGCCTAACTTATTGGAACAACTTGACAGGTGAAAGTATCTTTACTATCTTTAGTTGTACCAGATTTAGAAATCACATGTTGGGTTTGTACTCACCTCTTGGACAATTAACAACTTGCAACACAAGAGAAAGACGTAAAACTATTAGATTATCTATATCAAAATGTAATTTTGTAATATTGTAGAACCACCAATTTTGCAGGTAGGAGGAGGTGAGCATAGTTGTGAGTATATCTATACATACAGAAAAAAAAATACATACAATAATATTGTACAAATAAAACAAACACATGTGAAATCATGAGTGTCAAATATACATAGTCCAAGGTTTGGTAAGCTTGCACTGCCCTAGGTGTCCGAGGGAATGATGCATATGAAATTCAACACATCCAGATGTGCAAGCCAAAAAAAACAATAGCACGATAGAAGATATAGATTAATGAGTGAAATAAAAATAAATAAAATCAACACAAATAAGATAAAGGTAAGTCGGTATCAGTTCTCAACCATCTTTTCTAACAAAACCAATCAATTTTTAGTTTATTCGAATGCACTCAATCAGTTATTCTACACATCTTGTCTATCTTTCTAGTTTTTTTTTCCGTTGTCTTGTCTAAATCTTCCCATGAGCACCAAAGCCAAGACATTCATCCAACCATTCCCTGTTTTCCAATAAGGTTGCCCTTAAACATAAGCATATTTAATCCTGACTAATATTAGATGACTAGCTAACTGCAATAGTGGAAGTAGCCACGTTGTTTGATCGATTGGTAAAATTCGAATAACATTACATCAAGCATTAAATCATTTGGAGCATAACCACTTAAATAATAGGGATACACTAACATCACCATTCAAACTTCATTGTAGTAGAGTCTTAGTCACAAAATGGCTAAACAAAGATGTAGGCAACTCGATTCTGTACAATTTGGCTGCCTACCTCAAGGATTAAATATCTAGTTTCCACTACTTCTCCAATCTTAGCAAGAAAAATGGACAGTAGCCTGATTTACTCCACACGTTGCATAAACATAGAGACAAGGAGGTGAGACATCACATGGGTGGTTGTGCTATGGCTATCCATGAATTTCCCAAGCAAGTATCATATCCAAGCATTATGTCCACATGCATAGCGTTCAACATGGCCTACCCATTAGAAGATCACTAGGTACACGATCATGCAACTAAAGCGTGTCGCTTGGCTGAATCGTCTACATCCATCTAGGGTCTGGTTGGGGGAGGAGGGAGGCAACATATTTGTTCTGACTCATGCAAGCAAAGCTCGGTGGGGGTGAATTGGGGGAATTTATGAGGATAGCATTGATGGAGTAGCCATACCATGAGGCGTCGACAAAGGGTGACAGCTGGAGAAGCTTACGGTCAGGGAGAACGACACCTCTGCTTGGAGTAACCGTGGAAGGGTAGGACACCCAGTGGTGGGAAAGAAGGAGGATGTTTTGATTCGCCTTGTTTTTGCTTCCCTTGATGACCAAACCACCCACCCCGACCATCCACTTCCACATTGGCAACAAAGCAACTCGTGTCGACCCACAAGGCCACGAGACGACCACAAATATATTCCCAACATTTTACATGACTCGTCCGGAGACATGTGTCATCAAGTCAAAGCACCCCTATCCAACGGGACCCACTCAATGCCCCAGCTCTAATTCACCCAGAGAGCCCCATTTCCAGGGAGCATAGTAATTTAGTAGATGTCTAGGGTTTGACGAATAGCAGCAGCTGCCGTTATACCTTCGGTTCCATCGCCTTCGGCTGCCATCTTGGTGCTGAGAGGTGAGATGATCTCACATTGTCACAATTTTATGGTTTCCTCAACATGTACTCATGCTTGTGGGTGTTTATTCGATTTTTTTAACAGTCATGAGTGGGAGACTTCCCCACCTAAATATTACTCAAAATAGGGCCCGTAGGCTAGAGTTACATCATAGGTTACATTGGGATGATAGAAAGTGGCGCCAGGCCATGGCAGCCTTCCTAGCGACCGGGTATTTAAAACTAAAGACTCAGAGAGTGAAATCAGATGTTATATTACGAATAGTTTTCATAGCAGAGTGAGTCACATTTCGAAACACCTGGGCATTACGAGAGTCCCAGAGTTTCCAAAGAACGGCGAGGGCCACCGTGGGCCAAACGTTGATGTCGAGGCCGATCGAGGTGGCAGTGGTCCAGATGAGACCGATGCCAGACGGGGGCTGAAGTCCGAGAAGACCCCACACCTGGACTGCCCTAGGGCAATGAAGGGCCAGATGTGATGCATCCTCGTGGTGGTGTGCACACCTGGGGCAGGAGGAGTCAGGTGCGATAGTCTTGCGGTGGAGTTTGGCCTTGGTATTTAGCCTATCCCTGAAAAGCAGCGAGACAAAAATCTTGACCTTGATGGTGGCCCTCGAGCTCCAAATGCGATCGGACTTACGGTCGATCTCGTCGGCGGGCGAGAGCAGCGAGTAGGCGCACCGAGCGGAGAACGTGACGCAGTGGGTAAGGAACCCGTCATTGGGTAGAACCGAGGAAGTGACGTCCTGCAAGAAAGATAGAACATTAGCTAGCTGTGCGGAAGCCGCATTAGTTAGGCAATTCCACAGGGTCGCAAGTAAGCCATCATCCATAACCTCAGAGACCATGACATATGGTTTGGTGGAGTGGGAGAAGGGGAAGGCATATTTAAGGACTGACGGTGAATCAGTGAGTGAGGTGTCATACCAGAAAAAGGTGGAGTTATCACTATTTGTAAGGACAAAGGAGGTGGATAGTAGGCTGTGAAGTTTTTTTTGACCGTCTTTCATAGGAAGGACTCGTAGGACAGAGGGACGGAAAAATCTAGCGAGTACAGTTGTAGGAACCACTTTGTCCAAGGGACATTTTGGTTCTGGAGCAGCTTGTAAGCAAATTTTTGAAGGAGGCAGTAATTTGAAGTTTAAGGTTTTTGATGCCTAGACCACAGTGCATTTTATCCTCGCAAACATTTTTTCAAGCGATCAGGCATTTTGCCCGAGAGCACGTCTCCTTAGCAGCCCAAAAGAAAGAACGCCTAATTGCGTCTAGTCGCTTAATTATTTGGCGAGGAGTTTGAAGACGGACATGAAGTGCGTGGCAAGGGCATCGAGGGTAGCCGAGATGAGCGTTAATCCCTCCCCCTCCCCCCTAGACAACACCCAGATAGGTACTTTAGGAAGCGTTGCACTAGCGGTTCGAAGGCAGTGGTGGGAAGTTTGTAGGGAGACAAAGGAAGGCCGATGCAAGAGAGTATGTGCAATAGCCTGAGTGAGAAGGGGGTAGGAGGCCTGGATGAGAACAAAGGTCGTTTTATGGAAGTTGATAGCTAGGTCTGTGGCGAAAAAATTACTATCGTTCTTTCTTTGATGGTGCCATTGAGCTAGAAAGGTTTGTATCATCGCAAGTAAATTATTTGGATTTGATGGATTTATGTTAGTGTGCCATATTACTTTTGCTGGTTTGGTTTTTTATTTGGATTTGGTGGGTTTATGTTAGTGTGCCTTATTACTTTTGCTGGTTTGGTTTTTTGTGAAGATAGAATCTTTCCTCGACAAGGCGAAGATTCCTAGCCCAAGTACGTTTATCGGCCATGGCTTCCCATAGTTTAGCTGGGTGACTCAATGGTCTTCCACAAAACTTTACTCGTAATCATGTTCGTGCTGGTAAACAAGTCCTGATATCGCTAATCTGCCCCAATTGCAGTCTCTTTACTTAAGACTTGACGGGTAGTTTGTCTTGCAAAGATTGATGCCACAGAAAAATGCCTCCAAGATATTTCATTGGAATTATGAGTTGTAAGAGTTAATTTGAAGTTTTCAGAGTCTTGGATCCAAGCATTGTACCTATAGCATTTACGAGCATGAATAGAGTCACCGGTATTCCTTAAAAAAAGTAATTTAGCAGATGCAATGCAAGTGCAATCATTTTTTTTTCCATAGCGACGTAGGGCAATTATGCCAGTATTATACCATATTCCGGGCAGGCCATCGCCATCACATGCAGTACTAGTGTACGTGTACCACTGTGAACCGTGGTATGAAACTTGAGCTCCGCTCTAGCCTTCTGTGCATCGACAGGGTCTGCGCATCACAAGGCACAAGCTAGCCATTGACAAGGGTTAACTGCCTGCCTGGCAACTCGATGACGGGGTCAAGCATGTGCGCTCTCCGTCAGCATCGACGGCGACGTCCCATGACACGCCCACGTCGCGCCCAACGACAAGAAGGTTTACATGCCAATAGGAGTGAAGAGGACAGGATGGATGCGTACGCGCGCATCGGAGAAGTTTGCCAAGCTATTCCCGTGGTTACATCGAAGCTGGCACTGGAGCTAGCAAAGATAGACAGACAGTACCCCAGTAGGACGGCACAAATGAGAGCGGGCCGATCGAACGTGCATGTACGCACGTACGTGCGTGCTGTGCTGCACCGCAAGAACAAGGAGAGTGGCAAGTGGGATCCATGACTAGCTTGCTAGATTGCCAAAATGTGTGGTTTATTTCAAGGCGTACATAATTTTACATACATGCACTATGCGTCCTCTTTCCGGTGAAACGGATGCCTGTTTGCGCAATTCCGCTACCTGTTGGGTTTCCATTGGCTCGACATGCTTCGATTTAAAAGGTTTCCCGTTCTTGTGTTTTTTCAGTAGTAACAAGAAACAACTGTGCAAGGAACATTGGGAGTAGTTAAAGCTGTGCGCAACAGACATCTTTGATGAAACCCGTTTTTGGGGACATAGGAATCTCACGGCCGGGAGCAATAGTAAATCCCTTCCAGGCCCTAATTTGTTGCGTGGCCAGTCATGGTTTTCTTCCAACTAATTGGATATGGGTGTGTTTGGAGATAGTTGAACACCGCTTCCCTTAATTTCTCTCATTAAATTCTTGCAAAGCACAGCTACGTAACTTCTCCCAATTCTACTTTTTTAATTATGAACCCTTCCCTTACAATTCAAAGCACGCAACTACAAGTGTCAACATCAGAGAAACTTCATATGAGCATCTTTCTCTTTCGTGCGAAAAGTAGGCACGTTGCACATTTCGACTAACTATCGAAACTTGACTCCGCTGGAGTTTAATTGGCTTGTTGAGATGAGCATATATAGATCAAATTGATGACACACCCACACGTCTATAGTAGAGGACCCATACTAATATGTACATTTCTAGCTTCCCTAGCTTAGACATCTACAACCAGACTTAGCAACTCCGATACCCTATACGTCTCTGGACGCGTCCGGACATGCCCGCGGACAATGTCTGCCGGCCCTTTATATGTTATGTCGCACATTCACATACCCCAAATGTCAAATCTTAAATCCATGCAATCCATGTACGTTGATCATTCGATACAAAATTGTCCGAATTCAACAGTTTGAAACAAAGAAAATGAAATCATAGTTTAACAAACTGGGCATGTCAAAATGAAATCAATGTCCGAGCGAGAAGAGATGCTTGTCGGATCACTGGTCGGAGGCGGCCATCCATGCCGTCTGCTCGTCCTGCTCCGCCTGGGAAACCAGCTCCGCCTACATCCGGGCTGTCTGCTCCGCGTGCATCTGGGCCGCATGATCCGCTGCCACAACCGCCCTCGCCGCCTCGTGCGCCCTATGATCCTTGATCTCCTACTTCTTCTCCGCAAGCCACTTTTTTGCATGCTCGTCTGTATGGGTGTCGTCTGCCAACATGGTCTTGGTATCCTCCGCATCCTTGCGAGTTGCAACATCTCTCCTTTTTGAGCTCAATCTCTCCAAATGTCTTGGCCTTTAGTTCTATTTGATCGCCGCCTCTTGATTCTCCAACTCGATCTTCTCCCTCTCAATTTCCAGCTTCTTCTCCGCCCTCCTTCGGTCCCAATCCGTCCTCTCCTTTTGCGCATCCAACATGAGCTTGTACCTCTCCTCCTTGTTCTCCCTCACCGAAAAAATGCCCGTCCATTTGAATGACATCTATGCCTTCTCCCACTTGTTTCCCATGATTTGTCAGTTATCCTTTGGCACTTGGCTATTTCATTCGTGATGACAACATTGTCCTCTTCATCGTCCAACCCAATGGATTGGTGGGACCTTGAGCCATCATTCCTCTTCTTGCCGTACTTGAGATCGGCCACAACTTGTCTCCACTTTGGCTTGCCATTCAATATGATCCAACAACTACTAAACGCAAACGACTTTTTCTCCACCTCGTGATACAAAGAGGCCGCCACCACCGTCTACCAAAGAACATATTCAAATGAGCACAAGAATGCAAACACGAAAAACATTTTGAAATGACAACAAAATGATGCAATTGAGCCTACGTGAGTTGCCACTTCCATCCCACTTTGTCGGCTTTGGTCACTTGTGCGTGGTAGCCGACGTCTAGTTCACTTCCCCTTGAATGACCCCCCATCGATGTTGGATAGATGCCACATAGCGGGTGGTTGAGATAGGATGCGGCTCCACACACTCCTTTTGTTCATGATACTTCTTCCAAATCTTCTTTCAATATGTGTTCCCATTTTTTCTCGGTGCCGCATATTGGATCCATGGTTGTGCCCAACCAAGCTTTGACCAACAAGATGTCCTCAAATCTTGAGAAAGCTAGACCTCTTGCTTTCTTTGTCTTGTCCTTCTTATTCCTCTTGCTCGGAATGGGATCAGATGTTGTCCCAACTTCAAATGCGGTGGTGGCCTCCAGTTCATCCTCCATTTCGTTCGTATCTTCATTGTCATTGATCATGCTTGACAAGTACGCCTCCTAGATGATCATGGTTTGCAAGCATTCATCATGTGTGAACTAGTGGATGCAAAACAATTAACACTTGACCGGACAGGAACAAATAAAACATACTCGGTCTTGTTTTGTCATTCCGTTGAACATGTCGAGTGCAGCCCGGGAAGCGTTGTCGGTGCACGTGCTCATCCGCTCTCGAACGAGTGGCGGCAACTCACATTTGTTGACTATCGTTGTCTTCTGCATGGGCGGAGAGCTAACCGGAATGGTCCAGCCAGCCATCGAATCATCCTCCATCCCAAGGGTGTTGGATGGCGTAATACGCGTAGCCTCTCGGATGGATGGGGTACCGGGAGCCGGGCGTGGCGGAGGAGACAACTCCTCGACCATGTCCACACCTCCCTACGACGCTGCCACCACCTCCCTCTCATTGTCGGCAACTCGCAGATTCTGGGCGACGTTCTTCACCATGCAAGAAGCAGCGAAGGAAGGGACACCTACGAACGAGGCGGACCATGTATCCGTCGCGATGGTTGGGGACGGGCTGGAAGACATCACGGCGGCGGATCGGGACCGATGGTGAGAACTGTGAGCAAGGGTGGTAGGCGGGAGGGCTCGGACGCGGGAAAGGTTGGAGGGCGTCGGGAGGAGATGGAAGGGTTTAAAGAATTTGATGCAATTTATGGTGGGCTCGACGTGTCGGGGCCGACGTGGCGGGTGTTCCCGGGCGCGTCCAGGCACCATGTCGAGGGAAATAGCCTGACAATACTACCAGGGGTACGAATGGAGGGGTGAAGTCTAGCTACGGTGCCGGTGTTCACTCGGATGTGTACGAATTTAGGCCCCACTCGGATGTGGTAAAAGCCCTACGTCTCGAGCCCGGAGGTTTTGGTGTTTGCTTATGGAGAGTGAAGATTATAGAAGGTCGGAACCCTTGCTATGGCGCCCGGTGGTGGTTTATATAGAGTGGGCCACCACCGGCCAAGCGCCACCATTAATTCCAATTAATGCTATGTTACAAAAACTGTAGATTAAGTGGAGCGTTACTGATAGCGCATAATGAACTACACCGTGAGTGTCATTTCAAATCCTTTGGACGTTACGTCTGCTAAACCGTCGAACTTCTACCATTTGAGTGAAGCCATGGGCGTCCGAATGACTTGAAGGATCCGAGTGAAGCTCCTCTTGGATACGAATGCACTTTTACTTTAAGAGCTTTAATGATAATAAGGGACCTCAGGTGGGCCCTAGATGTAAGTCCTGTGACCCTACCCATGGTAGGTGACCTCATCAGTAGCCCCTGAATCCATGAGGAATTAGTGGTCGAGTGATCGACACTCGAAAGCATCCACGACACCTCGGAGGCGTTCAAGAAATGACATGCGGCATTACTCACTCGACTCCAAACCACGGCGGATTCAAGATTATCTTTTTTGACCAAATGAGTTAGCTTGAATATGTGATATTGTTACTTGAAAATGAAACATGTCCCTAAAGAAATGGTCTGAATGCCTGGTTGTTTCATCCGAGTGATTAGCTGGAAACAAGTTGACCATTCGGCTTGTAGAAACGAACCGTCGGGCGCTCCGGAGCGTCGAACTCGTTCCGTTTAAGGTATGAAGAGATTCCCGCACGTTCAAAATCGTGACAGACGCGTGGAGACATGCGATAGAACAGTCACGTCACGGGAATTGGGGGTAATGGGCACGACCCCTCGATTTCCATGCCGAGATTTTTGCTAGGTGTCCCCGAGGCTCTGAACACTGGATCCGTGGATCTCGCTTCGTTTGTGGATTGACGGCCAGAGATTTCACCCGATCTTTTGATATAAAAGATGTGGGAACTATTGGGAACGAAGTAGATCTCACTTTTCTGCCTCTTCCCTCGTCTTCTCCGATGCCCACTCACAAACCACTCACCGAGCCCTCGCTGCGGCCTAGGTTCGAGTTCTTCGGAGATGACGAAAGGAGCGACCGCGAAGGCCGAGCGGGCGAAGAAGAGTTCACGCGGCTTATCCTCGAGCATCGGCATGCCGGCGGGATGGACCCAGCACGATTGGCTGCCCCCGCGAGTCACCAAGGCTCGGATAATCGAGTTGGAGGGCGAAGGACTCCTGTCTGAGGGGAGCTGGCAGTTGCCGGAGGCGGACGAGGACGAGCCCTTGCCGTAGGGGAATGAGCGTGTCCTCCTGGTTACACACCTCGAGCGAGGTTTCTCTCTTCTGCCTCATCCGTTTTTCCGCAGATTCTTAGATTTCTTTCGCGCTCAACTCCATCACATTCCTCCCAATGCTGCCATATACTTAGTTGCATTCATTTCCCTCTACGGAAAGCTCTTAGGCTGTCATCCCCACTGGGATTTATTCAAACATCTTTTCACCTACCGAGTGATGACTGTGAAGAAGTCCACTCGGTCAGAGGATAAGACAAATGTAACTTAGCTCTGTGGGGGGTTTAGGGATCCAGCTGAGGGGGAAGGTCCGCTTCCCGACATTGAATTTTCCGGATTCAGTGAAGGGCTGACAGGAAAACTGGTTTTATTGCCAGGATATTCTAGCCGGAGATGGTCACTCGGGACTTCCACCATATACATCTGATCGCATCCGGCCAGTTCCTAGGCTGATTGTCACTAAGAACGAGAAGGTAGAGGCAGACTTGTTGGCAGTTAACTTGGTCGAAGGATTTTCTTCCAGAGAAGACTAGACTTGTTGCAAAAAGGCATTATCGTACGTGCAAAAAGGCATCAATGGCCTAGACTTGTTGGAGGTTTTCTTCCAGAGAAGGATTCAACCTCTGCAAGCTAGGGCTCAACCTATGTGGGAATACTCCGGACCAAGTGACAACACCCGAACACATCCGGAAGAGCTCACCGCAGAAAAGGTGGAAAATAAGATCAAGGCCATCACCCCGGCACGTGATAATCCTAGGGGGCAGACTGGTGGCTCCGCTCTCAGCAGAAAATCCATCGAATGAGGTAACCATCGAAGATCCTATAACCGAGTGATATGTGCACTTATTGTATTTGACTTAATTAACATGCTCTTCAATCGGCAGGCTTTCAAGGACATGGATAGTCAAGTGCAAGTTGTGGATCGAGGCCCTGTTGATGTGGCCAGCGACACCGATCGCCAGGACGACTCGGTCGAAGTCGAAGAAACATAAGAAGATGGCGGAAGTGACGATGTAGGAGATGACTAGGACGCCAGCTACAAGGTGGAATCCTTTCGTTCTGATGATCGTGTGCTCGAAGCATGTTCCAAGGCGCGTCAGGACTCGTGAGTCCGTAGCGGGTGCACCAAGGGGTCTAACGTCATCAAGCCGACTGCAACTGTTCCCCCAACTCGCAACTCGAAGCGTGGTGCTACCTCTTGAGCTAGCGTTGGTTTTCCCTTGAAGAGGAAAGGGTGATGCAGCAAAGTAGATAAGTATTTTCCTCAGTTGTTGAGAACCAAGGTATCAATCCAGTAGGAGGAACAGGCAAGTCACCAATGGATGCACCTACACAAACAATCAAACTCTTGCACCCAACGCTATAAAGGGGTTGTCAATCCCTTCAGAATTATTTGCAAGGATTAGATCCGATACAGATAGATGTAAACGAGAACGATAAGTAAAAGTTAAATAAATTGCAGCAAAGTATTTTGGGTATTTTTGGTTTATAGATCTAAAAGTATATTATCAAAAGTAGACCTGGGGGCCATAGGTTTCACTAAAGGCTTCTCTCTCGAAGGAAAATATCATGGTGGGTAAACAAATTACTGTCAAGAAATTGATACAAAAGCGAATAATCATGTAGTTATCCAAGGCAATGATCATGCATATAGGCATCACGTCCGTTTCAAGTAGACCGAAACGATTCTGCCTCTATAATTATTACATCACACATCGACTGACTCTTGCCTGCATCTAGAGTATTAAGTTCATGAAGAACAGAGTAACCCATTAAGAAAGATGACATGATGTAGAGGGATAAACTCAAGCAATATGATGAAAACCCCATCTTGCTACCCTTGATGGTAACAATACAATACGTGCCTCGCTAC